>CM022536.1:17393015-18809646 GCA_012273795.1 Dendrolimus punctatus
TTTAGCTATAACAAGTTTAACCAAGTGGTTGGCAGGTTTCACACGTATCTTTTGTGC
The DNA here is from genome assembly GCA_012273795.1 of Dendrolimus punctatus. NCBI lineage: Eukaryota > Metazoa > Arthropoda > Insecta > Lepidoptera > Lasiocampidae > Dendrolimus > Dendrolimus punctatus. The sequence continues at coordinate 17,393,073 of CM022536.1, forward strand.
ACCATGTTTCATAATAGAGGGGAGGCCACGCGGGGATATAAGGATTTACCCCAGCGAGGCAGAATAACATAAGGGGGGAAACCTTGCACTCTATATGTACCCCTACCATACATGAACTCTTCATAGAGTCGTGCGTTTAGGGCAGCCGATCAAAATAGTAAAAAAACTCAAGCGCGTTAGATTAAGACAAGGTGAGTTAATTACATGCAGAAAAGTCTACATTTCCATAATCTGACAATTTGCGCGTGATATAAGAAAATAAGAGAGTCACAAAGTTGCAAAAAAATGTCACCTGGACAACGGCCGTACGGTAACCACTGACCATCAACTATATCGTCTACCCGTTTGCCTACAAGCAACCATAAATAAGGATTAAGACGTCATTGTTTAAGTCAGTCAATCAATAACTGTTTATTGTACACCACAAAAAAAGAACTTACAAAATAAAACCATGACTAATTATGCACAAACGGCGGTCTTATCGCTAAAAAGCGATCTCATCTTGACAACCGCAGGAATGAATTTGAGATTATAATGACGATGGTGGTATACATAATACATAGTGCAATTACTTAAATTCTAGTTATGAATATATAAATGCAGTCTATAAAGATGTTCTATATATTAAATAGATATATACTTAATATACGTAGCATACAAATACATATCTACAAAAATAATCATATTTTGCCTCTTATATGCCTCTTACTGTCAGAGAGGCCAAAACATCGCCTACATTTAAAAACGCACTCAGAAACAATACTTTACCTTAAATAATTATGCCTAATTCTTATATTATAAACTATTTAATATATGTATGTATGTATTTAACTTATAAAGTAGTTTAAGTATGTGTATTTTATTTATAAATTATGTAGTTTAAGTATGTTTATTTATGATATTTGATATTTAATGATCTGCACCACCTACATTGCCAGATTTGATTATTCCTTAAGTTAGGTTGCCTGGAAGAGATTACTTTCTGCGATAAGGCCGCCTTTTGTTTCTACCATGACAATATTGTAATTGTATATTTTAAAATTGTATATTTGGTGAGCAATAAAGTGTTATCTATCATATTATAAATAAATATATATGTACATACATTTAAATATAATAATATAGAACGAGTAATATTATAGGTTAATACTAAATAAAAGTTGCATCGACATTATCGCATTAAAATGCTTGCAAAAAGTATCACGGATTATCAAATCTATGTCACGATAATAATACCTTTAACTGCAACACAATTGCCTTTATAATATCGTTTGAAGGGAACGTTTTATGTCTTATGGTGTTACGAGATTGTCTGCTACGGTATCCGATTGGCCTGTTTGGACTTTCGCTCCTCAAATGGTTTGTTTTATCGACCCCGAAAGTTATGAACGATAATAGCGTCATTTCTATATTTTTATGTAACACATAAAAATATTACTGCAATTCACAGTGGCCCTACGTCTTATAGTAACAATCTTGAAGATTTTTAACTTCATAGACTGTTTGAATTTGCGGTAAAGTATTTTTCATGTACCTCTGCTCCACCTACTTTAATGTTAATTACTTAGTCCAAATGCTTATTTATAACGTTACAAAATAACTCTTTAATGATTAGCTAAATTAGTGCATATGAGTTATCGGTTATTGTCATTAAATCCTTGGCTACATGTGTGTAAAGTCTTCTAATGAAGACTAGCCTCACCGTTATGCTTTAACTAACGCACTAGTTAATTAATTAATTGTAGTTAGTGCGTTAGTTAAGTAACGGCGGAGGTGAAGCAGATGTATTATATTTAAACGAACTGTATCCATTACTTAGTCTAAATAGGCCTTAGACTCATCACTGTGTTTCGAACCTAAAACCTGTTGGAATTATTCAAATATTCATTGAAATCCGTCAATTATTAGTAGGATATCGTAATAAATAGCAGTTCACACTTAACTTTTAGCATTAACTGTGTAATCACAGACAAGATTTAATTCCAGTAATTACTATGGATATTAATTAGCATTATTGTCCGTCTTCGTCACTGTTCAAAGAATTTTATCAAGATCAGTTGATTTTAATTACTTTGGGAAGGCTACTAATCGACTGATTAAAATGAAAACCATCTCCTGGAAAGGTAGAAGAATTATAAATAAAAACTCTACATAGTGACCTGTATAATTCTTTTCTAGCTTATCGAAGTTTTATTATTTAAAACATATTCTTATTTTTGAAGCTTGAAGGCTACCACTGACGCGGGAATTTTCAACGTGGTTAGTGACAAGTATAGCAAGTAAAACAGCAGGGCGTGGCTACCCTTAATGTTCATTTACACTTGTAAGTATTCCTCGCGAAAGGTGCTCGTAATGTTCATATGAGACGGATCTATCAAATTAAACCGAACTTGGTTGAAAGCACAGAATGAACCGCAATGACGATAACTCAATCACATTGCATGTTTCAAATCTGTGTTTTTATAGAGCACATTAATTAATTCATCAGATTGAAATACAGAAATGAAGTCTTTAAGTTTTTTTAAATAAGCCTGATTTACACTGGCATTAGTTTTAAGTAGTGCATTAACTTGCAAATAATACCCTTATCAAAGTCTGGAGAGAGATCTACTTAATCGACAATTACTAACTGGAAAATGTCTCCTCAAACGATATAAGGACGTAACTGTAAAGTTAAATGGTTGATGTGCAAAACTGGCGAGTTTTGCACGTCAACTACTTAGCTAATGCAAATTTAAAACAGAAGGGTAAGTGCGCAATAAGATTTTTTCAATACTGGATTCAGTTTTGAGTAGATAAGCTCAGTATTGACAAAATAATAGCCCTACGCGCTTAGCTTTAGAAGGCTTACGCGAACCAAACTTACTGGTGTACCGTATTAGTATTGGTGTACCTTATGATAAGTGAATGCAAGTTAAGATTGAGAAATCAAAACAATATATCCATATGACAATAATCCCGTGCATTCTCAGGTTATCACGATACCGATGAATTACGTACGATAACTGATACGCTATCTACAATGTTGGGAATGATAATAATACGATAATTTATAAATCAACAGCACAAGGGGATCGACAAACAAATTTTTGTGCAAACAAAAGACATTATTGTGATAATATTTATGTATATTTAAAAATATAAATTTATATGAGAAATATACTAATAGATTTTACTATTGATTTCAGTAACGTAGTTCACGACTACGATTAGAGCGGAAACTGGGGACATGATAAAATCATAAATACCATTTCAAAATAAAGAAAACTGTACTAAAATAAACAAACAGACAAATTATTAAACACACTCATTACTTAGCACATTGGTTTGCTAATTAGCCTTTGGTGTCTTTTTTCCGACATTCTTTGTCTCTGGACGGGGCAGAAATTCAAATATTTTAATTTTGGTTCTATGGGAAAACAAGGTTTTCATTTTATTTTTTTAAATATCTTTTACATTCTAATATAACATCTCATCTGTTCTATTACATGTATTTTACGTTGTTTTTTATTTATATTTACATTTATATCTATTTAGCCTTTGGTGTTATGATGATCTATAAAAGAGGGTTACATTTTCCACCAGGTGGGCCGCCAGTCTGCCTGCCTACTTTACTCCAATAAAACAATCATTCTTTTATGTAGTGAAGTAGATTGAAGATAAATATTACGTTTACTTATGGTAAAATAAGCTGAACAAAATAGGTCACCTAAAACATCTCGGTAAAATACATAATAGTAATGCTTGTACTATTAACCCAAAAACGCAATCTAAGATTACAAAGTATACCTACTAATAAAATCGAATGTCTCTCTGTCATTGAAAAATAAATGCAAATGTTTAGAAAAAATTCTATGATATTAGGCCTAACCATAAATGGCCATTATTAGAATTTGTTACTAGGAATATTAATAATTCACGACTTTCAAATAAGTATGTTAATGTTTACATTTTTTTAATCTTTATTCTCACTCAAACGTTACAGCAGGCTTAGGAAGCTAGACACTAGTTTCTTTCAAATTCAAAATTTATCTAATACAAAGAAAATGGTCAATAACCAAAAAAATAGCGAACATTTTAGCCGATAGATTATGCAAAACAATAATCGAAGAGAATTGCTATAGCCACGACTAATGAAGCATTACTACATCATTAGTATGAGATTAGGTATGCGTTAAAAAGGAGGCCAAAAAAACCAGTCGTCATAATTTGGTCGGCGCGTTTGTCGCCACAATATGTAGCAAAACCACACAAACGCATAAAACTTTCACTGGCGTTGTTTGATTTAAATGAAAATGATTATAGATGCTATCTTGATTTAGGCTCGTCCGGAATGTTACATGTTCCCATAGGAGCTAGGGGAAATAAGTTTTCATATAATAATATTTACTAACGAGTAGCGGAGGCCAGTAATTTCATATGATGGGTTTTCTCAGTTTGGATTCCTATCTCCTGCTCCATTTTATGAAATTTGTGCATCGTATAAATAAGTCAGACTCAATTATAACATTTAATTTTGTTAAATAAAACTTGTATTCCTGGGAGAAAAAAAAATGTTTACTAAATTACTGAATGCTAATTTTTCGTAATTTTACAGACGACTCACAATCCACCTGATGTAAAATTGCAAGGCTCAAGGCACCTTTAGGATAGGGAGAGAAATAGCATACCAATCAGGACCAGGCTTACAGTTATTTTTAAATACATTTATTTTAAAATAAATGTAATCCTGGCCCATCCATCTTAACTTATGTACTACATCAGGTAGCTTTCTGCTGTCAGAAATGTCTATGGATAATATAATTATTATAGTCGAGTTTAATTCGCCGCTATGCTAGCCTACATACTATGAAAATAATTATATACTCTGTCAAATCTAATGATCTATTATAGAAGCTGAACTTCAACACACACACCTCACTCCACACTGAGATGGCCTCTGTGGTTGAGCGGGCTAAGCCTTTGCCGGCCTACCTCACTGCAACGCAGAGGCTCCGGGTTCGATTTCTGGTATAGTAAATTTCGGAAACGTATTTTCTCCATTATTTACTATGGTCTGGGTGTCTGGGATCGGACCCAGAGCAGAGTAGTGCATTGTATATTACCCATAACACAAGCTTAACTAACTTGTTTAATTTGGTAATATACAATATGTGTGTTTGTGTGCCGATTATTATTATGTATGTGTTTGAAGACCATGGGCCATAAAAATGGCCCGGACATTTGGACGGCTTGCGCGGGGCCATGGGAAGGCCAACGTAGAGGCCCTTTGACAAGTTTAATGTCAATGTGGGGTGACACTGACCGGCGATTATCCTTGTCTACACCATATAGAAATGCACCCAAGCCCCGGCCAGTGTAGGACTATTGTTAGAAACGAGGATAAAAAGTACCGGGCTATTGGGGTGAACTGGTAGTGGTACTAGGGGTCTGGGAGTATGGGGACTATGACGTCTGCCCGTCACAATGTTTAGGGAACATGGAAAAATGGGCAGACGGTGACTTATAGGGGCAACATGGGTGTGGTGGCTAAGGGGTGTAGAAAGGTGGGCTGCAGGTTCACCGAAGCTACTTCTGACGTGATGTCATTTATCACTTCCACCCCTGGATCTTGAGTCTTAGCTCTAACAATCTCCACTCCGTGCCGGCTGGTTTAGGCAAGCACGGAGGTGGGGGCCTTGCCTTGGCCCCCGGAGTCAGGTACGAGGTGTCGTTCGGGTTAATTAATAATTTATTATTATTATAAGAGTATAACAGTGTACTAGTCTAGTTAGTGTCCAGACGTCTGTTTCTTTATTAGATAAGGTTACATATTAAGGTAGTATTTTATTGCAAGACAAAAAGTTAAGTAAATGTTTTCGTTAATAATTTTCTCTACAAAATTAGTCTTAGTTAAAGAACACGTAGTAGAAAACTAAATCTAAATTATGGAACAAATTCCAACATAGGCATTAAATACCAAGATTGGAATCTTACAGTACATTAATTATAAATTACTTTACATAACTTAAGTATGTCAACCAAAGGCGTTCTATTAGGTGTGGGCTAAAATATTTTCTGAGTTACACATTTAATCGTTTATGAATATTTGATTAATAGATAAAATATTTTTAAAATACTTTTTAATTTAGTTACGTGTTTGAAAATAGCTGTTTATCCTAAGATCCAAAGGTATGATATCAAAAAGTCATGTTATTGTGATACCAAGTGTATTAAAATAATAAAATTTACTGCAATTTCTAACAAGCCTTTCTACCCATTCTACCAGCAGTAAGCTACTGGTAGAAATTTAAAATTATTTACACAAAGGATATTATTTTGATCGCTAGTCAATAACTAATGATAACTGTAGATTCTGATCTGTATCTCATGTAAACTATATTGTTTGATCATATGATATAATCTTACCAATTAAAGACTATCATCTGTTCATCACCACCATCTACACAATTATATATATAATATATATAAACATTTCGTATTATAAAAAAATAATTTCACTAAACTTCCCTCCTGCAATCATCCATAATTCAATTCAAAAAAATTCATTTACCTCTACAAATTTAAGAGACAATACAAAAAAAATGAACATGCGCATTGATTATCAACATTCAGCAATTAAATAAATTCATTTCTCGAATATACTAGAAAATTTAGACCTATATAACATATACTAGGAATGGTACCTACCTGGTAAAACTAGTCTCGCTTTGTATCACCAATATCATTTTCACAGCAGGTAGGTCAAAAACAATTTCTAAATTATTTTTAATCAATACAGCTCTGACCACAACACTGATGATACAACTTTTTATAATGACCAATTAAGGTTTGATTAAAAGGATTCTGAATACAGTAATTACAGCATTGTCTGCAGATTCTTGTTGCTTCTATGAGTCATGATACCATACAAAAAATACTATACAATAAATTGATCTTTATACATTTTATTGTATACTAGCGACCCGCCCCGGCTTCGCACGGGCATCACTAAAATTAGCAATGTTGCCTTAGTATATGATGCATGTATTATACATATAAACCTTCCTCTTGAATCACTCTATCTATTGGAAAAAACCACATCAAAATTCGTTGGGTAGTTTTAAAGATTTAAGCGCACATAGGGATATAGGGACAGAAAAGGCGACTTTGTTTTATACTATGTAGTGAAGTCACCTGACTAAGACACAAACTCAAACATTATTTATCATATTGTTACGAGCTACAGAGGACTCGAGTTAAAATGCCGTTGGAATTATTATAGAGTCTATTAGAATTAGATTAGAACTGTACAAACACGTATAACATAGGTACAAATATAACTAGACGCAAAAAGTCTCAATATAATACACAATTCTATAACAGGCGCAAATTCCGTCACGATATCACTCATCGAATGTACTACACACGTCTTACTCGTATCGTAGTCGTCGCTTGACTGCCCTCCCCCTCCGTTCGGGCATTGTTTTATATAAAACTGTATAATACCGACAAGGGGGTCGCGTTCACTGAAGTAATCCGCACATCTGGCAAGCTTCGACGCAATGCAATAAAGAACAAGAATAAGTTCAACACTAATGACGGCCATAAAATAAGTACGATAACAATAGGATGTTTTTAAACTTTAAACACAAAGAAAACAAATGTGAATTCTTTGTTGGTATGTAACAATATTCAACTGGCATTTTTTATTATAGTGACAAAACGTTAGTGCCAAAAGACTTGGAGACATAAAGTAGTACAGAAGTAAAATGTTTTCATACACAAATTTTTGATCTACATCCTGCAGTAACTTGCAAATTTTCTAGGTTAATATATCAAATTTAATGAAAATTGGTTCATATTAAAGAGGAAAATAAAAATGTGAGTTTAAATCATTTTCATATATAGAAGCAGGATATTGCATTCTACAAATCTTGTAGAAAACTTGACTTCATATCATCATCATCATCATCTTTACAATATGAAGCTCAAATTTTTAAACTAACAGTCACTGAATCAAACTGCTAAGCAATGAAACCGTACTGTGAACCAAAATTAGAGTAATTACCAGTGAAACCCATTAACCCACTCAAGGTACTTATGGGGCAGTGAGAGTGGCACTAAAACACTGCAGTCAAAGGTTACATACAATGTTTTGTGCTCATTCTGAAGTCAGTTATAAATATTCTAATACTTAGTTGATGTCTTAAAGAATTAGAATTTCAGAGGCATATGTATTCATTCTCATAAGCTATACCAATAAAAAAATGAAATTTCTGTCTATAAATAAATACTGGAATTTGAGTGAATACTATTTATAATTTTATTATATTACATGGAGTCTTAATGACCATTTATAGTTTGTTTATGTGTTTATAAGTGTGTATGGAATATGCCCTAAAATAGGTGAAGTGATTTTAATGAAAAAAATTTTTACTGGATTTTTTATGTATTTTACTATCCAAGTCCCACATGAAAGTGGTAGTGGGCACAGCCAACACATTACATATCACAATTAACTTTATTAAAGTTAGTTTAAATAAACATAAAACAATAAAAAAATACAGTCAAATAATATTGTATACTAGTTTTCCCCCATGACTACTCCATATGAAAAACCCAATGTCTAGGTTACATAAAAAAAAATGATTAGTGTTTTATATAATACATGTAAACCTTAAATACTTAAGTTTCTTGTTGGATTGACTACAATTACAAAGAAATCACAGACTACTAAAGAAACTAAGTCAATATAGTGTAGACAACTGCACAGCGAAACATAAAGGAAAGTCACAGCCAACCTGCTTTGAAGTACCTAATATATAATGAATGACAAGTGGCCAACCTGACAACATATTTGTTATTGAATTACAGAGATGGTTGCCTCCTCACAATTGTACACCATCTATTTTGCTAAAAAAAAAATAATAAGCATCACTAACAGTTTTTTATATTTAATCAGTTACTAGACTTATGATTAAGGTTTACAATGCAATTGAAAAAACTAATTATAGGTAAACACAAGTTGCAGTATAATTTCTTCACTGTTACCTATTTACTTAGATTCTAATAATAAATGTAACAAAAATGTGTAGGGTAATTTAAAATAGTCTGTCCATCAGTCTGTCTAATGAATGTCCTGTTGGGTTAAAGGAATCTTTTTATAAAATGAGTTTTAGGAGTCAAAGTGATTGTCAGTAACATCACTGCTGCTGTTGAGAATTATACACATTCTAGAGGTAGGATAGAATCCATCTATACAAACTAAATGATGTCTTTTATCGGGATAAAATGTATCCTAAGTATTGTTTCGGGTTTAAAGCCAGCCTTACGTCAAGTTTCATTCATTTACGTTGTCATTCCCATAATGTGCCAGGTGGTAGGGTGCCCGCCCGACTGGATGGCTACCACCCGTGGTCTAGATGATGCCACCATAACAACATTGTGTTGTGTTACAGCTGGCATCAGTGGCCAGGTTCCAGTTTTTCCTTCAAGGCCATGGACAGCACCTTTGGTATTTCTAATGTCCATAGGTGACAGTAACCACTTTCCATCACAGTTGGGCTGTCAGCCTGTCTGCTGTGCTTCAGCAATAACAAAAATAAATAAATTAAAAAAATTTAGCTACTTTCCTCTGTCCCACAGAAGGGATGTCATTGATGTGGATAAAAATATCCTAAGTTACTCTCCCTAATTTAAGTTAGCTCTGTTTCGAATTTTTTTAAATCTGTTGTAGTTTTCAAAGGTTACTCTATAGATAGACAAAAATTTTCAAAATTGCATTTTAGGAATCTCCTAGTCTGAAATTGCCCCATGATTTTCATCACAATTTTAAAATTTTGATCTATACATATAAATAAAATTGGAGTGTCTGTTTGTAATGTTGAAATAACCACTTTTTACTACATGCATATGAATATATATACGGTACATACACCAAAATAACATTTTTTACAGTTTTTGTCTGTCTGTTTGTTCCGGCTAATCTCTGAAATGGCTGGACCGATTTTGACAGGACTTTTATTGGCAGGTAGCTGATGTAAAAAGGAGTAACTTAGGTTACTTTTATTTTAGAAAAAATCATTTATTTTAGAGTTATGACGATTTTCAATCACCACGCAGGAGACCGCGGAGTGCAGCTAGTATGATATAAATAGGACACATTTGGACAAAGTTACTAATACTAATGCAGGTCGAGCAGGCTCATAACAAACTTAATAAAGCACACTCACATAATTTAACATGGCAACTCTAGAAAGTTCAGAACATTCCCTGTTATATAAATAGCAGAATATACATAACATTTTTCCTTCAAGCACCTTTAGGAATAATAAATAATAACTCATAGATTGCAATGTATTAAGGAAATGATAAGAATCAAGTAATCCAATTCCTAAAATAATATCATAATGATTATAGAAAATATATGATTAACCTGCTTTAGGGCCCACAAACTTTGTAAAATATCAAAAAATATCTGATCGAGGCCCCAGGTAACTAGAAGGCTGGAGCATACCTCGCCCAAAGAATTAGCATATGTATTGCCAGTCTGCCCGGTCTGTCCGGCTGAACTGATTATAGTTTATGTTTTACCTATTACTTTTATTTTAATTCATATATATAGTTTATTTTGAAACTACAATTTTAATTGTACTTCTATATTTGTAGGTTTTAGTTAATTTTTAAATTAACTTTATTTAAAAAATTAATTCGATTATATAGATTGCTTATTTTGACTTATTGAAAAAGAAATGCATAAGCCACATATGACAAATTAATTGAAATTCACTTATTCATCTTCCCACAATTACTAATAATGTTGTATAATATAGCTGATAGAACTTCTATCTTATTTTTATCACTACACAAATGTCTATGATGTTTAATAATAATAAAATATCATTAAATAATATTTACTACACATCAAAGTGCATAATAAAGTCCAAAACTTGGACTTTTTTCTAGTCACTTAGCTTTCTTGTTAATAAACATATATATAATATATCTATGGAAAGGATTATGTCCAAGGAATATAAACACAAATTTCATAACAAATTACTACTAACTCCTCCCTTGGACCATACTCATTAAGGATAATAGTAAGTGAATCAACAGTTGTTTAGTTGAGGTCATTGACATTTTTTCTTATTTTGATAAAGCTGTTAGAATAAATTGAAGATATCAGATGTAATACAGATGATAGCTTTCTCAACAATAACTAGAAATGTCAAGGGTCGACTGAATTTGGAAACATAACAAATAATAAGCTATGTTAATATAGAAAACATGAATGAAACATACCTTGAATGAGCTATGCACTAATGTTTCATCGAGGTCAATGACCATACATTTTTTATGCATATCCTGGTGTCTGACTGGAGGCAGCAAGGGTCGTGGGCTATGGTCGGTCATGACCAATAAAGGGGGCGAGGCGCGTCCATCCACGCTGTTGGTGCCGGCGCCCCCGGGCGGGCCCTTGCCTCGTCCGCCGCGCCAGCAGCACAGCAATGAGCGCAGGAACCCGCCACTCCCGCTCGACTTCTTCTGCCCCAGAGGGGTAGACCCCGACACCGGCGTACCGTCCCCCTCATTGTGCTGCCCGCCAGGGGATGACCCTAAAAAAACCATCACTAGTTAACGCACTCACACAGCACACTTGTCGACCGAAAGCCTAATTCGTAAACGGGCCTGGTGTAAGGATAGACTAGCTCTCAAGGTTGCACCGAGAATGTTATCGTGCGTCCACACGTTTCAATTGTTTACCTCTAACCGTACACGCGCGACACTAAATATGAAGTTGTTATAACATCCAGCAAAAGCACTGATTCGAAGACGATTACAATCAGCAAATATTTACCAGTCCCGAGGAGGTAACACAATACGCTCTAATTCGATGCCAGTAGGTAACAGGTGTAATTCGGTTGGGATTTACCTCTGTCGGATCCATAATTGTTTAATTGCTCGTCATCCCGTGACACCTGAGTAATAATGGACGATGCGTCCATTTAAACATTTGTTCTTAGCCCTTATACAAATGGCAACGAAGTTTTTATTTAATTTTAACACCATAAAACTATTTTTTATCTCCCTTCTATCTTACAAAATGGCAGGCTCTTGGCAAATACCAACTTCAAATGCATACAACATTGTAAAACGTACTTTTAACGAATGTTCTGTCTTTTTTAACCTTAGAGCGTTTCACATATGAGAGAGTAGAATAGACCTGTTTAACTTTTTATTTTCTGTAGGTTGTTGTAACTGCTAACATACGAAAATAGTTTCCATTTCGTTCAGAAACTTAACACCGAAAATATTAAGAAAATGAAAAAACTATATTGTAACTAAGATCTGGCTTAAAGGCCTAGTTGCCAAGCCATGAACCTAAATAAATAAATCAAGTTCCCGCCAAATTCTTTATTTTCCATTTTTGAGTGATATTATGTTCAAAACATTGTTGATCGTTTGTTTTAAATTATTTTATTTAGTTGATCTACTCAGATGAAAGAAATCTTTAAGTTACTTCATAAAAGTATTGCTAGTGTATGCAAGATTCATTTCGATTCATTGGCTAATTAAACGATAAAAAACAATTTTATAAAATTAATTTAGTAGTAGTAGAATTCGCCACAAAAGGAGGCAAGGGAATCTTACCTAAAGCTAATTCTGATATATTTCTTTGTATAGACCCCAGTTGAATTCTAGGTTACAACTGACGCCAATCAGAGCTTTGTGAGAACTCGAAAGGCAACATTTAAACTATAGAGTTCATATTTTTTTGCTATTTAACACAAAATTACTACTAAAAAATATTAATATCCTACAACTAGGTATTGTCCATTTCACAGTAATTTTACACATTTTTAACCGACTTTAAAAAAAGGAGGGGGTTTTCAATTCCCCGACGAATCTTTTTTTTTGTTTTTTTTTTATGTATGTTCACCGATGATTTACGTGATTCTTTTTTTGTTCGACGCGGGATAGCTTCCAATTGGTCCTCTAAAAATTTTATATAGTTTGGCCCAGTAGTTTTAATTTTATGAACATTTTTAATTATAATATCTAAGAAACCTCATAATTATGTTACGTACATACAAATTAATTAGGTGTGTTTCACTAAAAATAAAGTAATTTAAATAAAACTAATTATAAATAAATATTAACTAAAATTAAACTAAAATAAAAAAATACCATCTATGAATAAAAAATAGACTCCAGGTCGCTGTCGGCGGGGAGAGTGCCCAAAATGCTGGCCGCATTTCCGCGTTGGATGGCACCGCTGGTGCGTTGCCCTAAGTGCAAGCCAGCCTTTTGGTCACGCGAGACCTCAATTAGTCGCTTTGAGAGGTCTCGATAGAGGTGATGAGCTCCAGGCCCCCACGGCCCCAGGGTGTCAACCCCGAAAGCCACAAATATGGCCCACCCATTACCAATGGATACATATTTGCGGCGTTTCAGAGCCTCCTGGTTGGCGGCGGCGGCCCCGGCAGTCACGGCTGTAACTGGGATATGGGAAACCGCCAAAGTATCAACACAAGTTGCGTCCCATACTAAGGGGCGTTGTAGCGGCCAGCAGGCTGCCTAAGCGACATAACCGTGGCAAGCCGCCTTTACGTTATTCGCCGCCCGCGTCGCCCTTACCGCGCGCGAGCCCCTCTCCTTCAGACAGCTAAACACTGACAGACAGTCTGCTTCGGTCAGCGCGCGAGTACGGTCCTGTCGCGGTAATCTTAAATGCTCGAGAATTTTACGCGCAGTTTGTTATCTATGATGTAATGATGTTAAGCTTGTTTTTTTTACTTAATATAAAATGTGCTACAAAAACTCACTTTTATTACACAAACCGGCAACCATCCACCACAGCGTCCCATTTTTATTTATTAACATTTTTATTTAATTCGCGCAAAATTATGTGACAAGCAAAATACATTGAGTGTCAATGCTCAATGTTTTTTGCTTTTCACATTAAGCTTATAATAAGCTTCTTGTGTATAGGTAACAATTGTATACCTCTTGACATCCCTAATCAAGAAAAAATATGCCAATGCAAAGGAGTTTTTGGCGGGAACTGAAATGAAATGCTGTGCAGTTTTATTTTCTAAAATGTGTAAAATTACTCTAAAATGAACAATGGTTGTAGTATATTTATAGTTTTTGAGTAGTAATTATGTGTTTTGTGAGAAATGTGAACTGTATAGTCAAATGTGGCCTTTTGAGTTGTCACAAGGACTCCGTTGAATGGCACTAGCTAATTACCTACAGTTCAGCTGTGCTACAAATTACAATAGACTTAAGAAAATGAAGAAACTATATGTAAACTAAGATCTGGTTTAAAGGTCTAGTTGCCAAGCCATAAACCTAAATAAAATAATAAAAATACCAATGCAAAATTGCAAATGCCAAGTAATGCCATAAACATAATAATACTTTTCTAGTATATTTTTGTAAATGTTGGTAATTCGTTCTTTCAGTTTAATATTTCTGTGAAATAAAGTATCATTTTACAGTTTAGTGCTAAGCTTACAAATAATTAATTATGGCGCACAGGGATTCTGGACCGATTCCCAATAGGTGGTTAAAATGTCCACGAAAAGCTACTGGACTGATTGCGGACAAGTTTTTGGCGTTCAAAACTCCTCTCGGGCATCAGTTCAATGAAAAAGTGCCAGAAGAGTACCGCTTCACACCTTCAATGTTATTTGTCTACATGAAAAGTTTGAAAGTAAGTACTCATATAGAATGATCAGAATTATGCTTCATTGGCTTCTGTTGACAAGGTATACAAGTATTATTTTAAGCTGTTTATGAAAAAATCTATTTACCGGTGGTATTAAACTGGGTAAAAAAAAAAGTAAAAAGTAAAAAATATATCATATCCCTGGTAGAAACTGGCTTATTAACTGTAACAAAAAACCCAGAGACATGTGCCTGAACTAAAGGCACATTATATGGCTGTAATGGGCTCTTATGAAACTTGATTCTTCGTTATATAGGATAAAATATAAAAAAGTAAAAGTTTGATCATTTTAAATAAAGTTTAAGATATGTTTTTCACCCTATAAAAAGGTCAGTGCCTATACAACACAACAACATTTTAAAATGCTATTCCTTGTCTCATTAGTTCTTATTTCAGGTAAAATTGGGCTTATGGATAGATCTAACAAATACAAGTAGATTCTATGATAAAACTGAAATTGAGGACATGGGCTGCAAATATGTAAAATTGCAGTGCAGAGGTCATGGGGAGACTCCTTCTAAGGAACAAACAAAGTATGTTCCATATTTATAGTAATTTGAGTAACAATATAGTCATCAGCAACAAGCATATTATCTAATATATAAAATTCTTGTGTCACAGTTTTCGTTGCCATACTCCTCCGAAACGGCTTGACCGATTCTCACGAAACTTTGTGTGCATATTGGGTAGGTCTGAGAATAGGACAACATCTATTTTTCATCCCCCAAAATTTTTTTTTACCGGGCAGGACGTCGTCTGCCAGGACAACTAGTTACACCTAAGATTCTCTTGTTCATTTTCAAACATTTCAATTTATTATGTTTTTTAAATAATATATATGTTAATAATTTGAAATGTCCAAAGTTACTTACATATTAGAATAGAACAATTTTCGGGTGCTGTATAGATATACCACACCTTGATTTCAAGTATTTGGATGGGTGGAGGGGGAGTAGGGAGGAATACTTACCCCTTCTGCAATCTCTATGTCAAGAAAGCTTGTAGTTCTTGAGACATGAATGTTTTTCTAAATATAACCCCACTTATGATTTTCATTAATCAGTGCAATTTTTTTCCTTTATGGTTGGTTAATTCTATGTAGAGAGGTCATTCAGATAAACTTTAATTAATCAATATGTAATTAATATCGATTACAAAATAAATTGTGACAAAAAATATTCACAATAATCAACCAATTTGTAACCATCACATATTGGTGAACAGTCTGTTGTGGCACTTTGGTCTGAAGTCTGACTTAACATAACCTATGTCTAACAGAACAGACTGGTCACCATTTATTAATGATACAAAACATGAAATTCAATAAATCCTTTCAGTGAATTCATACAAATAGTAAGCAGATTTATAAGCCAGAAACCATTGGAAGTGATTGGTGTACATTGCACCCACGGTTTTAACCGTACAGGCTTCTTACTAGTTTCTTATTTGGTGGACCAACTGGACTGTAGTGTTGAAGCAGCTATCAACACATTTGCAAGAATAAGGTTAGCCAAATATATAATATTAAATAAAATTTTAATATTTTTTTTAAATAAATTTTATTAAATAAAATTTTATATTTTGCCTCGGGGTATGAAAGTATAGATAGAGCTTATGTGAACAAAAATGTCAAATAAAGCATCTGTTACAAACTTGTGTGTAAACTTATTTAGTAAACACATGATTTGCCTCTGTGTGGGTATTAGTTATGTATCCACTGAAAACTAGGTGACATCCATAAATTATTAAGCATTGATGAAGTGTGACAAAGAAGAGGAACAAATCATGAAATTAGTGGATAGCACCCTAGTCCATATTTAGTAATAATAAATCGGTTATTTAATACTAGTTCTCTTAAAGCACTGTGGCATGATTAGATTCCCATTCTAATATCAGCATTCTTTAGGTGACTTCACAATTAAACATAAACAAAGCTTAGAGCTTTCTTTGCCTATTTAGTTTTTCTGAGTTCATGGTGTGATTTAATCTATAATATTATTGAATTCTAAATATGCTGTGTCTGTAGCATGAAACTATTAAAAATATGACAATAAATGTGGCTAAAATGGAATAATCTATAATGGCTACATTCCAATTGTGGCTAACATTGCCCAAGACTTCACCAAAGACGTCATAATTTTCAATAATGCTGCGTTCACAATGACCCATGCCAACAGATGGATCGAAATTTACCACAGAGCATTAATTCTCTTTATTGATACATTGCTAAAAGCGCCATTTTCAAATCAACCATACATTAATTTATGATATTTGGAGATTTTATCAGTAATGACATCAATGCTCCATAATCCGTTCCACTTGATTTATGATTATAAAGCTTGCAAGCAAGTGGAACAGGAAAAAAGGGTGGTCGTTTTGAGCCTCATGTGGAATGCTGCCAATCTGGTGACATGTTTACAAGGTTGCCATAACAGCATATTCATATATTCTGGTTACCTTACATCTGAAATAAATACATTTCCAGAGGGATATATAATATTTGAGTTGATTGACAGTCTACAATATTCTACGTTAACATGAGCAAAGTGGCATCCATAAATTGGTTGGTTATTAATAAAATGACTGTGTCCTAACGTGAGTGAGTTTTGTATTCATTCAACTCTATTTTGTTTCTAGGCCTCCAGGGATATACAAGCAAGACTATATTGAAGAGTTGTATAGACGTTATGATGATGTGGAATATACACCAGCTGCTCCTGCGAGGCCTGACTGGTGTAATGGTATGTCTTCATGGTGTTTTTGATACTTTAAGTTATGGAAAATGAGAACTAAAACCAAAAATAGCCAAGTAAAAGGTACAATTATGATAAAACGCCTTTGAATTTGCAGCAAAGTGTAACTTAGATGCAGATGCGCTGGTGTTGTTAGCGACAAAAGAGATGTCATTGTTTTTAATATTTAAATGCATGTATTATCCCCGCAAATTGCTATTGCGCCTGGCCGCCATTTTGGTGACGTAACCGTAGCCGAACACTCAGTACCGTAAGCATCACCGGCCGGCGAGTACGCGTACATATCGAGTTGCGGATGACATCACGTGAATGTTAATTTGACAAGGTTCCAGCGCATTAGCAATTTGCGGGGATGATAGAATATTGAACCTAATAGCACTTGGTGATAAGATTTGCTGATATACCAATTCAAAATTATAATCGAATAAGTTCGTGTTTCACATTGTATTGTCTAAAGAGAGTGAATTATAAATAATTTTATTTTTATAGAAGAAGAAGAAGAGGATCAGGATGATGAAACTCCAAGTAATTCACAAAATTCAGCGAGGTAATATAATTTATGATTTTTTATTTCCTTCTGAACTATCTTTTAAATTATCCTAATTAATTATAATAGTTATAAAATGTTTGCACACTCGTAAAATCTGTTATTCATAATCGCATTATTATTTTTTTAACAAGCCAGTCACATATGTGTAGGGCACCTCTAAATCTTTTTTTTTTTGCAAACAATTTATGTTCCTTTGCAAAGCAAACATATTTGGCTACGATTTTTTTTAAATCACCCTAAGCCGTAGACAATACTATAAATGACATTTACCCATAGACTATGGACATTTGCAACGCCAAAAGTGCTACAAATGCGTTGCTGCTCTCTTAAGGGAGATTGGAACCTAGTCACTAATGCCGGAACACAACTCAAGGTTTTTTGGCGACATACTTCAGAGCGGGGGTGGTAGCCATCCAGACGGGTAAATACCCTACCACCTGGCTGTGGGTTGTTATGTTATGGAAATTGTATTCTTTCTCTGTTCCCGCACGGATAAAAGTTATTTTGTTAAAAGCAAAATTAGAAATGATAGTTACATGAAGAAAGCAGCTAAATTGTTTCACTTATAGACAAAGCACGTTTACTGCCTGTCGCGGCGTTCGAGCTAATTACATTGAAATTGTTTTATGACTATCTTCTTTTGTGTACTTTGTGTTTACAATTTGTAATTAGATGTAGCCCATTGAGTATTATAATCCCTTAGGGCCTATTGTGTGTTGTGATCATTGCCAGGTGTCTCGTATTTAAAATACAAGCTGGTTCTAAGAAATGCTCCAAGCGGTCGAGCATTGTGTCAAGACATATTTGACAGTCAAGCGAGGATTACGATACGAGCAAGACGTAGATACGGTGCGCGATACAGTAACGGACTTTACGCGTGTTATGGGATCGTGCAGTTTGTACTAGTTGTGTCCAGTTATATTTGTACTTATACATGTTTGTATAGTTGTAATAAATTCTATAGTAATTCCAACGGCATTTTAATACGAGTCCTGCCTAACTCTTAACATTGCAATTTATTCCACTGATAACTTGTCTGATGATTGAAAAGGGCTCTAAAACTATTATTGCAGCAATGGAACAACGAAACGAAAGAAAGGTAGACGAGAAACAACGCACAAGAAGTCGATTTTCATGCCAGGTGTAAGAGGCGTTGAACCGTTCAATACTCAGCCGAGACTCAGCCAAGTCCAGAAGAAGGCGCAGGACTTTTGCGAATGGGAAAGCACTGGATTTCCGGGTTCGCAGCCCGTTTCTATGGATATTAATAACCTGAACAAACTCCATGAGAAACCATATAGGGTTTCGTGGAAAGCTGATGGTTTGAGGTAATCTTAATCGCTAGTTGAACCGAATATTTTATTCGCACGCGAGTTATATTTTGTTGACGGCCTCTGTGGTTGAGCGGGCTAAGACTTTGACGGCCTACCTCACTGCAACCCAGAGGTTCCGGGTTCGATTCCCGGTATAGTAAATTTCGGAAAAGTATTTTCTCCGTTATTTACCATGGTCTGGGTGTCTGGGATCGGCCCCAGAGTGGTCCGTTGTATATTACCCATAACACAAGCGTAACTTGCTTAATTTGGGGATATGCAGTGTGTGTGTATGTCTGCCGATTATTATTATTATTTAAATGCATGTTTTCTGAATCCAGCAAGATTTTGAAATGGAAAATAACATACGAAAATCGAGCATAAAATTGCTTGTTATAATCGTATTTTTTATCGTTATATGATATGCTAGTGATTCCGACAGACGTTGTCCTGCCCTAAAAAAGTAAAAATCTAGAACCCGATTCCAACTCCATCTAGCGAGTCTAATTGTAAATCTAACCATCCCTGGACCCACTCATTTTTTTACACATTAGGTGACATTATTGAAGTTTTAATAGAGATCCCTATTTTTTCTAGTAATAAATATAATCTTTATCAACATATTATTTCATAATCAATGTCAATATTAAATATTTTTGTGAAGTAAATAGAAATTTAATACTATTTATAAGTAAAAGATGTAGTCAAGATCTCTGTCAGTGGGGAACTTTCCCAAAATTCTGGCCGCATTCCCATGTTCTATGAAAAAGTTTATTCATTGCCCGAAATAAAGGCTGTTTATTTAAACAATTCGGGATGATGTAGCATTCTAATGGTAAGAGAATGTTTAAAATTGGTCCAGTAGTTTTTGAGTTTACTCATTACCAACGTACAAACATATAAATGTTTCCTCTTTGTAATATTAGTATAGATAGCTTTTATGTCAACTTCAAGATACACATTTTACAGTTTACATTCCCATTATAATAATAAACTATACTCCCTAAAAACTTTTTCAGTTACCAACTTAAATTAATCAGTATTCTATAATTATTGTTAATTTTTAAACAATATTATAATTTTTTGAAATAAAACTGCAGAGCTCTCCGAAACAACATTTTTTATTCACTTGTTATTTTTGTTTACACATTACCTCCACTCTTTCACAGATACATGATGTTAATTGATGGCGAGGGAGAGGTTTACATGATAGACAGAGACAACTGCGTTTTCAAAGTATACGGACTAAGGTTCCTGCATAGGAAAGATCTCAGGAGGCATTTGAAAAACACATTACTGGATGGTGTAAGTAATAATACTGCATAAACGCATTACACGCCATTATTAGCATATTATCTGCTATTACAAACATTACTTAAACACATGTAATCTCCTTATCCACTATTACAATCACCTTGTCTTCTATTGTAATCATCTAATCGAATATACTACATATATAATATAACACATAATTACCACCTCAATGCAGTTTGAAGACCAGGCGAAAAGAAGAATTTTCAAGCTACATTGATTTTGAGATATCGCTTGTTTAAGTTGGAAGCCTTCGCAAACCTATCAGTTTCACAATAAGACAAAAATATAAGTTGAATCACATAAAATCAAAAAGGTTTAAAGCTTATAAATTAAAAACTATCTAAGTCAGAGTTAACAGGAAAAATTGAATATTATACATACATACATACATAACTTCACGCCAGGTCCCTTGCGGGGTAGGCATGAACAACAGAGCGCCACACAGGCCCTTTCTTACACACCTCACTTGCTTCTTTGACATTCATAGCTCTTGTCATGCACGCTCGTCTGTTCTCAAGGCTCCTGACATCACCTTCTGCTAGTAGATCAATTTGATCATGGAAGGTGTGTCGTGGCCTTCCGCGACTTCTGCATCGTGAAGTGAAGTGAATATTATGTCTCTGAAAAACATGTTTTTTTTACTTTTTAGGGTATGCTATACTACTTTTCCCCTGCATGCCATTTTTTAAACATCAAGAACTCTAATATTAATTCGTGTTTTATTTATCGTTTATTAACGTACAATAACCGCTTTCCACCAGGTGGGCCGTCAGCCTGTTTGCTGTACTCCAGCTATAGAAAAAAATACCGAAAATTCGGTACAAAATCGCATTCACGGATTAGTTTCGAAAAAAGTGACAAGTTCGTCTTAAAGTGTTATAGTTGGGAATTATTATTTACATTATGCATTCATAGCTTAGCTCTGCCATACGAGCTGAATCCGTCATTACTGACTCAGTGATGTAGCTTAAGCATGAACCACTCAGCTGGTTTAATTCCTGGTAGGGTAAATCTCAAAGTTTAGAAAGATTTTTTCTTTTCTTATTCTATGGGTTCAGCGGATAGGCAAATGGCCCGCCTGATGGAAAGCGGTTACCATCGTCTATGCACTTTTGCAACATTAAAGGTGCTACAAATACGCAGCTGCTCTATAAAGAACACAACTCAAGATTTTTATGGCGGCATACTGTAAACCAGGAGTGGTAGCCATCCAGACGGGCAAATACCCTATAATCTTTTCTATTTTACGTGTCACGAATGCCGTGGTAACTTAGTGCTTAGTGTCCTTTCATCCTATACTTGCATATCAAATGACGCGGACCCACTGTCTGGTCAGGGCAGCTAATCATCAGATTTAAAAGTGCATATTATTACAAATACCATGCCGCGATTGTGAAAGAAAACACCGAGAATAATGATAAAACGTTGCACATGATATAACCGATATGTCAAACCCCGCCAAACCTTGGATGGAAAATTGAGGAGGCCAGCACCCAGCAGTGGAGCTATTATGGGCTGTTCTGGGATTAATAAAAATAAAGATTTCTGCTCTCCAGGAAATGGTAATAGACAAAGTGAAGGGGCAGGACATCCCGAGGTACCTGTGCTACGACATAGTCAAGTTCGAGGGTCAGGATGTGGGCAAGATGGAGTTCTATCCCGTCAGAATTAATTGTATTCAGAATGAAATCGTGAATCCCAGGTAATTATTTTACCATATATCTGGCCGGGTCCTATGTCTTACTACTATTCAATCACTGCTTGCCGTCGGTAGAAAAATGTCATTACTTGTATGGAGCTCATGTCAAATATTAGCAAGTAATAATTAAGGCGAATGAACGATTAGTAAGCTATAGAAATGTATATATTATGTATTATTATATTTTTAAATTACATTAAAAATACACAAT
Organism: Dendrolimus punctatus; assembly: GCA_012273795.1. Taxonomy (NCBI): domain Eukaryota; kingdom Metazoa; phylum Arthropoda; class Insecta; order Lepidoptera; family Lasiocampidae; genus Dendrolimus; species Dendrolimus punctatus. The sequence continues at coordinate 17,415,629 of CM022536.1, forward strand.
GAAAATTATCATTATGAATGTTTATATTCATTTAATATTGTTTATTTAATTTTCATATTTATTTAGAGTTACTTAACTGAGATTTATAACATTAAAAGGTTAATGAAAAACAAAAAGTTAATTTAAATCTAAATGGGCTCCAACTCAGCAAACGCTGGTCAATTCTAGTCTGGTGAAATCCGCTCTCTCAGTCGTAAAACACTCGTCCTCAATCGTAGTTTGCCTGATTTCGGTATGCTGTTAATTTCAAGATAGAAGAAATAGTCGAATTGGGCCTTGGTCTTCTATTAAAATCGTAAGTTATGTAGTTGTATGGAGTTTACGTTAAATTTTAGTACATATTAAGGAAACGAATGTGTAGCAAGTTATAGAAACGGCATAATAATATCGCACCCTTAAAAGTAAAGAGACCGAAATCAAAATGTCAGTTATTGGATTCAAATATCTATTACATAAAAAATAAGGTATAAAATCGAATAACTTGATACTTTTAATTAGGTCTCTATAATTCTAAGGGTGTGATATTCAAAAACGTGTTTATTGCTATTTTGGTAGACACGAAGCAATGCAAAAGGGTCTGATAAAGAAGGATCGAGAGCCGTTCAGCGTTAGGCTCAAGCACTTCTGGGAGCTGCCGATGGCGCGGCAGCTTTTGGGCGAGAAATTCGCCAGCAATTTGTCCCACGAACCGGACGGACTCATCTTCCAGCCCAGCAAAGAGGTAAGAACACCTTCACCTCAGCAGCTGGAATAAGTCCATCTTTGGTTTGCGACTATTGAAACAGGCATTTTAGAAAAGTAATATCTATCAGTGCGTGGTCTTCAGACAACTCGACTCTCGTAGCCTTTAAGAAACTGGCGACCAAGAGGTCGAAAACGCCATGAATTTATTGGCGCTTACGTTTTTTATTCGTGCATATTATTACTGTATTCCCATCTCTTACGCTCGGCGCCTTTCCACGCGTATAGGATGAAGTAACAGCTCATAACCCGATCGGGCACCGGATTTTGTTTCAAAATATGCGGTAAGGTTATCATAATACAGGTTACATTGTATTATAGTTTGGTTGGTATATTTACCCTTTGGAAGATTTATTTCATTTTATATCGCAAACTATCCCATATCCCGGGATGAAAAATATCTATGTCCATTTTCGGTATTTAGACAGAGAGTTCGAGTTACTATCGCACATTTTTATAGATTATGATTTTTTATATCTATAAACTTGAGAAATGATTGGTCTCACACAGACTATCATCCTCTATTTCAAACTACTTATCTATCCCCCATCTATCTAAAGTTTGAACGAATAAATGACCAAAAGGACAAAAGTGACCCAAATGACTAAATTGACTAAAATAAATGTACTGTGTAATAACCGTACAAACTTTGATCCCATATTTCAACCCGTTCTAGTTTTATTTATATACTCCCGTCTTTATCTCTGTAAACTACATAAACGACCATAAATACCAAAACTACCACAACTGTCAAAACTACCAAAATGACCAAAACTACCACAATGACCAAAACTACCACTATGACCAAAACTACCACAATTACCAAAACTACCAAAATGACCAAAACTACCACAATGACCAAAACTACCACAATTACCAAAACTACCAAAATGACCAAAACTACCACAATGACCAAAACTACCAAAATGACCAAAACTACCACAATGACCAAAACTACCACAATGACCAAAACTACCACAACAATACACGTAGGAACGTGACCGCTCGCACATAGCAGTATTTAAACTGCGAGCCTTTACCGCCATTTTGTGGTAAGCGACATTTGCACCTAAGTATATTTTGGCTTGTACAGGTGTTTCAAAAATATACTTAATTCCAAATGTTGTTTACCATAAAATGGCGGCAAAGGCTCGAATTGTAGTTCTTTTTAGTACATTGTTTTATGATTTATTGTAAACTAGCTTCTGCCCGCGACTTCGTCCGCGTGTAAAGTTCTTTTAAACTATCCCACGGGAACTCTTTAATTTTCGGGATCAAAAGTATCCTATGTTACTTCTAATACCTCCAAGAATATGTGTACACAAGTTTCATGAGATCGGTTGAGTAGTTGTCGCGTGAAAGAGTACCAAATAAACTTACATTCACATTTTAAATAAAATACCAAATAGTCGGCAGTCAATTACACACATTGTAAAGCTGTATTGAATAGCAACGAGGATTCCCCTAATGTCAGTCGCACTCAATTAAAATACAGTCGATTCAGGTTAATCAGTGAAATAAATAAAAAGCTGGACCCAAAAAACATTGTCAAATTCTAGGTTTTTCTTTGTTTCAGTGTTACGTTGCTGGTCGTTGCGACGATGTACTGAAATGGAAACCGAGTCATATGAACAGCGTTGATTTCAAATTGAAAATTGTCACCGAGGGTGGACAGGGGTGAGTTGTACTTGGCATTTATAACCCATCCCAATAAATTGTGAAAGTGTAAATATATATATATATATATATATATATATATATATATATATATATATAGCCACAATTCTAAGTTTAATGATTCGCACAGAAAAACAACTATTAAATACAAATCATCTATTTCATTTCATCTATTACATAATACGTAACAAAACACTTAATTAGTCTGGCTTTTACTAACATTTTAATAAGCGGTTCACAATTTAGTTCCTAGAACTGAGTCAACTATTCTCTATTATAATTTCTCCTTTTCCAGTTGTTACATTATCAGGGTAATTATATCTACTTGCGCGTTTCAAACAGGTCTCGAACCCTAAGCTGCGTTAAGACTTAAGCCGCTCAACCAGGGGTTGTCACGATGCTATTATAGGATTTATATATTTCTTTTTAGGATACTGCCAAGGAAAATAGGCCATTTATATGTGGGCCAATTAGACCAGCCATTCGCTGTGATAAAACTCACTAAAGAATTGAAGGAATTAAATAACAAAATCATTGAGTGCAAATACGAAAACAACCAATGGATGTATATGAGGGAGCGGACGGATAAATCCTATCCCAACAGCTATACCACCGCCAAAGGTATATTATATTTGAATATTTATTAAATAGATAAAATACTAGGTAAAAAGCGCCCGTAAAAATGTATATGTATGAAATTGAAGAGATTAATGAAAGTAGTTGAGGCAAAAGATGTAGTCAGGTTCGTGGCAAGTTGTAATCAATCATGCCTATGAGAAACAGGCATGATATTACGTATCACTTATACATATTTATACTACAGTTTAGTCTCTTGTTGAAAAAGCAGGCGTTAATACAGGTTAAATTGTATTTAGTTTTTATGTTGGTGCTATTTGCCCCGGAAGATTCAATTCTTTTTATATCGCAATTTATGTAAATTTATGTCCATTTTCGGTATTAAAACTACATTTGAACAAAACCAATCCAGTATTCCTAGTAATTTTTCCGTGAAGGTTAACAGAGAGGTAGATCGAGTTACTATCGCGTATTTTTATAGACAGGGAGTTTTTTTTTTATTTATAAACTTGAGAAATAATCGATCTCATACAAACTATCATCTTCTATTTCAAACTGTTCTAGTTTTATTTATCAATCCCCCGTATATCTAAACTACATAAATAGCAAAAATGACCAGAAGTACAAGTGACCAAAATAACGAAAATGACAAATCACAAAATGTCCTACTTTCTGGGATAACCTTTACATAAATCTATCCCATTATCCGAGATGAAATTATCCCTTGTCTACCCTCGGTGTTAAAATTAAGCATATACCTAATTACAGCCAAATCGCTCCAAAAGCATAACAAAAAGAAAGACAAATATATTTTTATCCTGAAAACTACCACTTTTTTAGGGATAAAAGTATCCTATCTTCATCCTCGGAATATATATATATATATATATATACTGATTTTCAGCCAAATTTGTTCAGTCGTTTTTCCGTGAAAGCGTAACAGACAGACAGACAAAGTTACACTCGCATTTATAATATTCATAGGGATTAGGAATTAGTGGTGGGTATCCGAAATGTCAAAAACTTGCCATCCGGCTAATGGTTGTTCCATAATCAGTTAAATATCCAGCTCATAGCTATTTGACTTATGACTCGCTAACAGCCGACGGCTGACAGCTAAATGCAAACTTCTTGGTAGTCGGTTTAATTGTATTGTACCAGATTTAGGAACTTTTAGTTTATTACTTCTCCCATACTATAATGTGAATTTAATTTGTAGCTGTATGTGAAAGTATAAAGACACCAGTGACAAAAGAGATATTATTGGATTTCATTGACAATGCGAGGTTCCAGGACGACTCTGAGAGCATGCCGCCGCCGATGAAGATTGTGCGACGATAGCCAAACATTCATACAGAGCGATTTGTATGTAACTAATATACAAAGCAAATGTACATAATAACGAATATATGTCCTTGCATTTCACACCTTTGACACATTCACTGAGACGTGGCATCATATTAACCTATGGAGATAAATATTTTTCGACACATTTGCTTAAAAATACATTTATGAAGGTCGTATACATTGTTCGAAAGTTATTTTTTTGTATTTAGGGCTTGGCAACTAGGCGTTTTTGAGTCAGGGTTGAAAGTTTTTTTAATATTTATGGCTTGGCAACTAGGCCTTTAAGCCAGGGTTCGAAAGCTAAAAATTACTCACAATGTTTGTGACACGAAAAGTAAATAACTTAAAATAAATTTAATCGATAACAAAGTCGTATAATTTTTTATCGATTTCTCGTGAAAATCGGTTGACTTGGTTAACGATTTGGAGGTTTCAATACCTAAATATTTTGTCATGACAACTGTTATGTTATAAAATTTCCACCAAGGAGTTTGACGTTACGAGAATCAAATACACTGAATAATAGGAAGCCCATTTGTGCAATACATTTGTCTCATTTTAATTCTATAGAGGAAATGAGATGAAAGATTGTTCTAATTGTATCATGCACACGTGACACCATTTGCAAATGCGCGCCATTTTCATATTAGACACGTCCCAAGATTGATGCAACTTTCCGACTGATATTTATGTTTTTCATTACCCATTGTACTTTTTTCAGGCAAATGTGTTGAAAACGTGCTTAAATCGATTTTTACTAACTCGTGACTGTGGTACATTCGTGTACTGGTTCGTAAAAGTCAACTTACTGCACTAGTATCATAAATAACTAGTATATAGATACTCTTGGGTCTATAAGACCATATGACACACTATTTGAGGATATTGTGATATTGGTCTAGCAGTAAACGTGTTAAAGATAAGTTGTTTCTTAATAAAAATGTAATAAAAGCCAATAGCCATTAACACTTTTCGATTGGTAAGGTATCATATGTAATTTGATAAAAAAAATTAATCTGATTATCAGATGCGTGAAGGTCGATCTTTCTCTTAGACTATGGGTTCAAATTGGAACCATATCCTGATACGTTGTTTCCTTGATGGTTAGTACCATTTCGTATTGTAATTAATGTTGTGTACGTATGAAATCTGTTCATGTTGTTTTATTAGTCTATTAACACTATTTACGATATTTGGCCATCTTTTGGCGAAGTGGTAAGTTCGCGCATGGCACAACACATACACACGCTGGCTGACTGGAGTTTTTGGCGGAACTGAAAGGAGATGTTGTGCTGTGCATTTTTATTTTCTAAAAATGCGTAGTATTACTCTAAAATGAACGATAGTTGTAGGATATTGATTGTTTTTGAGTAGTAATTGTATGTTTTGTGAGAAATGTGAACTGTATAGTCAAATTTGGCCTTTCGAGTTGTCATAAGAACTCCGTTGAATGGCACTAGCTCTGATTACCTACAGTTCAGCTGTGCTGCACATAAAATTAAGAAAATGAAACTATATTGTAAACTAAGATCTGGCTTAAAAGTCCAGCTGCCAAGCCATAAACCTAAATAAATAATAACACGCTGAGCTTGTGTAGTGTGTGAATAACCGCGTGGTTTGACGTCGCACTGTATTCGCATCAAGAAAAATCTGTCTGTCTCTTTTGCGCGCGGTCAAGCAAATGAGTATGAAGGAGACAGTTGCGTACTCTTTCTCGCGTCTTAACAAACAAAGAGACCTGAAAAACAACATTTGCGCATCTTACGATTTAGAACAAATTGCGTGTCGGGGATTATATATTACTTATATTAAGTACACGTAGATTCTTCATATTTATGAATGCAACAGATGTATTAAAAGTAGCTGTTTCTGGTAGACTTTAAGAACTGTCATTGCAATGATTACAAACGTAAGAAATCCATCACATATTTTATTTATTATTAAATGAAAGGTTTATATTTACTTCGTTTTGTATATTTGTTTTGAAAATAATTATGTGTATACTTTCAATAGAATTTTTCTAAAATATAAATGAATATCATTTTTTTGATACATATTTTGGTTGGCTCAGGTTGGCAAGTAAGCACTATACATACAACTCTCGCCTTCGAAGAAATTTGAAGCTTTTTTTTCTTTTTAAAACCAATTTAGAAACGATGTTTTTTTTAAATTGTCAAATGTTTTCTAAATCAAAAATGATTAATTTTCTTTGTTTTATTGCTTGCATACACGCGGAGAGCCCACTCAGATTTTTCGTTGAACAGTTTCAATACTCTACTTTGTATGAAAAATCTATTACTCCACAATTTGTTGCTAAGCTCAATATTTGTTTCCGTAAATTACAGACTTTAAGAATAAATCCAAAAAGTCAATCTTTAATTTGATTCCAAGTGCGACATATAATTCCCTATAAAATAATCCTATTGAAACTTAACATTGTTTACATTTTACGGAAAACTGTATTGAAATTGTGTATACTGTAAAATAAATAAGTTTGATAGGTAGTAAGTGAATTGATTAATGAGATTTTTGCTATTTATGTTCGTAATTTTAGTTACTTAATTCCTGATTATACAAGAAAAATATTCAGTGAAATCAGTCTGAAATAGTTCAATTATTTTTAGTTAACGGCGTTATTTTTAACGCTATTGAGACGCATTTAGCCACATTCAATAGCTATAACATTATCGAAAGTCAAGCCCGAACAATATTAAATGCACATGTAAAACGTACGCCCAACTTAATGCGCTTGGAGTGAAGTTGAGTTTGCGCGAGTGTTAGCGTTTATTACATCCGACAGTGTGTAGTGTGACAGAGATGGCATGCGAATCCGGGTTGTGAGTGAGTGAGAACAACAGTTCCCGCTCAGCTCTGCACGTTTATTTGTATTCTGCGTAATATCGTGTACGGACTTCAAGGACGCATAAAGTTTTGCTCTTATTATACACGCGTTGTTTTCATCCTCCAGTTACATGTATGGTGGCATCCCTAATATTTATACATAAAAAAATATTTTTCCTACCAAACATATATATTTTAAGTTGTTAAAAGGCTGTACAATACGAACAAAACCCGTCGTCACCCTTGAAGTTCGTACACGTCATTGTGCAGAGTTGAGAAAAGATTGTTGCGCTCTTGTTCGGCCGCTATCAGGAATCGCAGGCATCTCTTTCAAAGTGCATACTGCCTGATGTAAGAAATGTTAACACTTAACTGGAACTTCGTAAACACGGTGCCAACTTAACTCGAGACGCATTTAAGTTTAGCGTGGACTGCAATGTACGCAGAAATATGGATGATCAATATTGATGTGTATAAATTTAGTTACAAACTAATATAGTTATACGATGTTGTTATTAATCAAAAATTGCGTTTTTGTGTAAAATATCTCATTTGTTGTTTAGTGAAATTTGACTTTGGGTTGTTATTAAAAATCTTGCTCGTTCGACGAAGACCTACAATTTTGTTAAGCCATAGTCACACATGAGTCTTTTCCCTGTCTTATTAACTTGAATCTTCCTTTATAAATGTGGCTTTACTCAGTTTGGGCTAACAAGTGTCAAATATTGAGGTTTAGAAGTCATTTAAGCAAAGACCAGAGGCAAGTAAGACTCGTGTCAAACTCGCCCAAATTCTATGTCATCGATTAATACAATTTTATTTAAAATATAATTGGTAGCTATGCTCCAGCAGTTATAATCCATATTGTTTGGTTGTTTTTAATTTTGACGCTTAAAAATAAGTGTTGTAAAATCGGTATTAAAATCTCAATCACAGTTATTTGGTATATTCTAACGATAAGAAATATACGTGATATTTTAAAATGATTCTTGTTTTATTTTTTACCATTGTATTATATGTATGTGTATAAAATGTAGTCAGACAAGTAAATTAATAGTCCTTATGTAACAAAATAAACTTATTGTATAACTGGCATATACCCGTGAATTCGTCCACGATTGACTTGAAATACCCGCGGATTCCCGGGATACAAAGTAGAAAACTGTGTCGGAATAAGTTCATTTTTACGCACCCGAACAATTACAAACCGCTCCCGGGAAAATTCTCGTGAGATTCCTGGGATAAAAAGTTATACACTTTATTACATAAAATTTGCTATCGAACAGTAAAAAAAATCAGCTTAGAATTTTTTTTTTTATGGCGGGATTCCCTAGGATAAAAAGTAAGTTTTCTAAATTATATCTCTAAAAATTTGCTGTCGATCAGCGAAAACAGCATCGAAATCGGTCCAGTAGTTTTTACGTGAATCCCGAACAAACAATAAATCTAGAAAAACTGCATCGTGTTCTCCGTCATTTATATAGCGTATTCCTGATTTTTTTAATAACTTCAATGCACAGACACGGCATCTTTTGAAAATTATGCTATACATAACAATCAAATACTTTTATTAATATTAGTATATTAACGAATATAATAACATTGCTTATTCACATCATGACCCTCTGGTAATAACTACTTCAAGTAACCAATGACAAGTTATATGCCTAGATCATTTGCTTGGTCAGCCGTTAGATGGTGCTCTCTTTCTAACAATGATTCTCTAATATAAAATGATATCTCTAATACTGGTAATGCATCTCTAAACATTCGTTCTAGAATAAAAATGTCACCTAGCTACCTACCTAGCGTAAGTTTATACTTACATTTCCTGCGTTGTATATTGAGGATGAAGGACTAGAGGAGGAGTTAAAGGATTTAGGAGCCAAAGAAAGCCGGTAAATCTGTGAGACATAGTCATATATACAATTACTAATATTATACATGGTCCTTCGAGCCCGATATACCATTTCATACCTGAAGACATTGTTCAAGAATCAAAACATCAGACTCGCCGGTAGTTGATTGAAAGTTTGTATGCAACACTGGCTATGCCACCCTATTTTGCGATGTTATTGTGGGAACATTAATGCCAACATCATAAACAAGCACGCAAGCGGAAACTAATATTAATATGTAGCAGTGTCTGGCTGAATGCACAAACCGTGCCAAGCCATTATTGAACAAAGAAGAATATGTAGCAAGTTTTTTTTAAATAACAGCGTGTGACAGCGCGGGCTCGCAACGTTCGCGCCGATTCTTTTGGCAAGTAAACACGATTTCAACAAAAATCGAACGAGAGTTCGGGTCAAATCGGAACACAGTCCGACACACGCCTTCAACGTGGACACACGACATTCGTGCTCGTGTACAAAATTCATTTCTCGCGCTTCTGATCTACTGAACTAAATACTTCTGATCTGTAAACAACATGACAGTGTGATTAAAAGTGTACGACCAAAGTTATCTTTTATTAACCAAGCTTCAATGAGTATGTAAGTTGTAAAATAAACCGTAGCACTCCCTGCGTCAATGATTTTGAACTCTTAAATTACAAATGGCCAACATAGCTAGTATTAACAATATTAATAATGAACTAGACCTTTGCTTAACTTCAAAGTACTATGTGTGTAGTCCGGAAGATTGTAGTAAATTTATAACTGATAACAACAATAACTTTAAATTACTTCATGCAAATATCCGTAGTGTTAATAAAAACTTTGATCAGCTCCAAACATTGTTATCATTGACAAACATTACATTTGATGTAATCGTTCTAACAGAAAGCTGGCTGAGTAAAGTGAATAATTTGCCTACACTTACAGGTTATAGATCACATCGCACAAATCACGTATCAAATCAAAATGATGGCATAATTATTTTCACTCATGAGAATTTAAACAGCATAGTACATGAACCAGTTTTTAAGGATGGTAATTGCCTTGTGTGTCAAATAAACAAAAATCTAGCTATTGTGACTATATACAGATCTCCTTCTTACAGGCAAAAAGAAAACTTAAGTAACTTTATCGATAGTCTTGGAAATGTGTATAATGATCTAAAAGGGAAAGATATAGTTTTGGTTGGGGACATAAATATTGACATTAGTACTGATAGTAAAGACACATCCAAAGAAGAGTATTTGACTTTTAATGCAACTCATGGTTTAAGCCCAACTCACTTTGTTCCAACTAGAATTAACACATGTTTAGACCACATCCTACTAGATAGTAAATTACCATCTAAAACTTTGGTACTAGAGTCTGGTATAACAGACCATTTGCCTCTAATTCTTAGCTTAAATATAAAACATCCTGTACGTCAACGGTGTTGTTCCAAATCTAGGATAAACCTGCCATCTGTAAAAACAGCGTTAGAAAAATTGGATTTCTCTGATATTCTGCAGACAAATGATGCAAATATTGCGGCAAATAAATTAGTAACATCGATATCTTCAATTGTTAGCATGCACACAAATTCCATCATTGTGGCTGGAAGGAATAAAATAATAAAGCCATGGATTACGCCAGGGTTACTCCGATGTATTAAAAACCGTGATAGATTACATAAGAAACATAAAATGTCACCCGAAAGTATAACTCATAAAATTATTTACACACGGTACAGAAATTTTTGTAACCTGCTTTTACGTAAATTAAAACGAGATTACGAATCAAACATGTTACGTCAAGCAGGTAACAATACAAAGGCTCTCTGGAAAACTATAAAAAGCATAACCAATACTCAAAAACTTAAAACTAGTCCCACGGAGCTCCTTAACATAGCAGAAGATCCCAAAACATCTACTAATCTGATTTGCAACTATTTTACTAACATTGGAAAACACCTAGCTGATAAAATTATTTCTTCTGACACTGCATTAAATAACAATCTACTACAAGGACCTTCTCACAATGAAAATAGTCCTATCAGCAGCTTACCAAATTCAATAGCTATTTTGGAAGTATGCAATTCAGATGTGGAGAGGGTCATTTTACAGCTCAAAACGGATTGTGCAACGGGTTGGGATTGTATATCGACTTCTATATTGAAACAATTTAGGAACTTATTAATACCGTCCATAACACATATTTGCAACCGCGCTATTGCTACTGGCGTTTTTTCCCGAGGTGTTTAAAATAGCAATCCTTCATCCTATATACAAAAATGGAAATAGAAACCATATCAATAACTATAGGCCTATATCTATACTTACAACCTTGTCCAAAATCTTCGAAACATTTTTAAATAGTTCTTTGAATAGCTTTTTTGATAAACATCAAGTCATAGCGAATAATCAGTACGGTTTTCGCACTGGGGTTTCAACGGAAGACGCGGTTTTGGATCTAACTAATGAAATTGTACAGACTTTAGATGAAAAAAATAATTGTCTATGTATATTTTTAGATCTGTCAAAAGCATTTGACACAGTTTCTATCCCAATCCTATTAAACAAGTTATATAAGGTTGGCATACGAGGTAACGCATATGATATTTTCAAAGATTATCTGTTTAATCGTAAGCAAAAAGTAAAAATCAATGGTTATTTTAGTGACGAAGGTACTGTGAACTATGGTGTTCCACAAGGAAGTATTCTAGGCCCTACCTTATTTAAGGTTTACATTAACGACCTCTGTACCATGACATTACCTTACACTAAAGTATATACTTATGCTGATGATACTGCTATTTTTGTTTGGGGTCCAAATTGGCAAATAGTAAGAGAAAGGGCTGAGCATTCGCTTAACAGGGTTATGATATGGCTCAAAAAAAATCTATTAACTCTAAACCTTGACAAAACTAATTACATGACATTCTCAATTAAAGAAAATAGTAAACCACCAGATAATTTTTGTATAAAAGCCCATATGTGCTTAATTTCTGAAAAGTGCACATGCCAAGAGCTCAAAAGAGTCAGAAACACAAAATATCTAGGCATCGTTATAGACGATGGACTTAGATGGGATAAACATATAGAAACTTTAACTTGCAGAGTCAGAAAGCTAATGGGTATTTTTAAAAATCTTAGAGAAGTTTCTATTCCTGATAAACTGAAGATTGTGTATTTCTCTCTTTGTCAATCCATAATAGAATACGGCATTACTGTTTGGGGAAGTGCTAATAAAACAAAAATAATTCACGTGGAAAGAGCTCAAAGAGCAGTATTAAAAGTGATAACAAAAAAACCATACCGATATCCTACCAAGCAACTTTATGCCGAATGTCAAGTCCTAACAGTCCGACAACTATATGTGCTTAAATGTATCTTAAGGAAACATAAAACCGCAAGTATTTCAGACAGTGACAGACGTGTAAAACAAACTGTGTGCCCTATTCTACGTTGTAGAACTACTTTCGCCCAAAACCAGTACAATTTCCTTAGTTGTAAAGTTTATAACATTGTAAACAGCAAACTAAATATTGTTGGTCTCAATCGCTATGAAGTCAAAGCAAAAGTGACCACTTGGCTGCAAGGTTTATCTTATGACGAAACAGAAGAACTGCTTACATACTTGTTTTTAAAATAAACGCACACTCAAAGACACCCTTATACATGCACGTACATGCACGCACACACACACATACACACACACACACACACACACACACACACACACACACACACACACACACGCACACGCACACGCACACTAACACACTCATCACATTATACGTAAATATATATATAGCACCCCTAAATTATTAAAAAACTAAAAAACTTAATTATTATTTGAATTAATAAGCTCAACTCACCCAATCTATAAATAAATAAAAAAACGAGAACATAGTCATGGCCGAATGTGACCCCCAAAATACAGGCTTGTCCTAGTTTGGGGGCAAACCGACAACTCAATAGTCTCAAGAAATGTACCTAGCATAAAATATTGTACATTGTATTGTATTTGTGTTTTAATTATTTCTAAAAAATGTAATTTTAAACCATGTTATTTGGAAATAAATAAATTTATTATTATTATTATTATTATTATTAACCTGTGCACCGCTCAACGGATAAAACAGACAACCAACCATCATTATCACATCCCTCAGTTTTATACGATTAGCTTGCCAGAAAAACCCTTATTGTTAACACATTATGATCTGAACAGGACATTTTATTATAAACACGATGTCAACATTTCATCGTAAAATAAAGATTAGACAAGCTTTAGTCAACTTATAAATTACAATTAGCAGCATACTGCCATCTATTTTCACCATCAATATTTATGCATTTCACTTTTCTCTCTTTCGTCAATTTCGTCAAATGATGGTTGACATTGTAAGCTGCAGCTTGCCACAAGTGCTCTGGTGTTTCCGTATAGATTAATTTCACTAAATCCATTTCGTTCAATTGTTTCTCAGAGTTGTTCTTTAAAGTATCTAAAATTTGACTTTCTCTTTGATTCCTGTGGGCTATGTAGTATTCTATTTTTTGTATTGGATCCTGAAATAAAAAGATTTATAGTTATAACAAATACAACTCACGCAAGTAAGATTGCTATGTGTATGATACTATCTCATGGATTTTGTAATTTTAAAATTATTGCAATAAAATTAGAAGTTTTAAATTAACACACGTAACCAATATGGACTTACTCATGATGTTTTTGTGTTAATTTATTTATGATACAGCATGTTATATTTAAGTATGAATTCCTATTTATATAAATACTATTATTGCATGCAACTAAATAAACTTATGCTTAATAACACAAAAAGTGGATTGTTTATATTTTATGTCACAGAATAATATTTTGAAAAAAACCTCAACAATATTTCCATGTCCTGGGTAAATAACACTTGGTTTCAGGTCTAGTATTTTCTGCAAACTCTTCATGTAAGTATATAGATCTTCGAATACTGCTGTCCCCTCGCCAAGTATGCAATCTCCGCTGAATAGAATATTTTCTTCTAACAGTGTCAAAATTACATGGTCGGTTGTATGGCCTGGTGTGTGATGTACCTTAATTAAGAATATTGGAAATATCAGTCGGTTAACATGTAGCAGGATATTTCACAAAGAAAATGGACTGAAAAGATTTTTTGAATATCATCTCATTTATTAATGAAAGCTTAAAGTTATTAACTAATAGGGAATATGCGCGTATTATTGTCATCTACACCTATTTGTTTATTTATTTTAAAAAAATGGATGAAATTTGGCAGAAATAGATTATTGTCTGGAATAGACAATAGTACATAGACCATGGAAAAATTTCATGCATAGGCTACTGTTTATACCTGTTCAATGCTTACATATATACAATAAAGGCGCGTTCCCTCTATGTCGTAACGATTAATTTATCGTTGGACGACTGTCGTCTCTAGCTATTCCCATTGTAACGATTGTTTGTCGTCTAGATTTGCCGTCACGATTTAGTCGTAACGATCTTTTATCGTTTTACGACTGTCGTGCTAGCCGTTCCCATGCACTGCCATGACGACCTATCGTCACTGCAAAAAATGTCGTAGAAGTAAGTCGTATCGTTCTATATGTGAACACCTCCATTTAAACATATAAGCCATGACACTTAAAACTACACGATTATCTGTCGTCACGACATAGTGGGATCGCGCCCTAACTCTATAATAATAAATATTAAAATTGCATGTGTATTCCCTAATGAATTACAATGATATATGCATCTAAATATATTTTTAAATTGCAGAAATTTGTTTCGGTTTCAATTCGATTAAGATTGATCTACATACTTTTACAATTAGACTTTAATTTGAATAAAAATAATTTAACCCCTTGCAACAGTATAATAGTACCTTAACAGTGGCCCCTTCCACTTTAATCTCTTGGCCATCAGTCAACCAATGAGTTGGTATTGTCTCTGGTAGCTCATTGTCTTCTGAATCTTCCTGGCTTCTTCTATGCTTCCACACTTTTGGATGTTCTATTGAATTAAAAATATATACAACTACACAGAAGAGTATAGTTAATCACTACATTTTTATATTACTACTATGTTTACACAATATCATCTAATATATAAAATTCTCGTGTCACAGTTTTCGTTGCCATACTCCTCCGAAACGACTGGACCGATTCTCATGAAATTTTGTGTGCACATTGGGTAGGTCTGAGAATCGGCCAACATCTATTTTTCATCCCCCTAAATGTTAGGGGTAGTCCACCCTTAAATTTTATTTTTTAGACAAAATTTTTAATTTCTATTTTTTTAAGATACAGAACTAAAAAATACATTCAACCCTAAATTTTCAACCCTCTACGATCAACCCCTATTTCTAACCGGGCAAGACGACGTCTGCCGGGACAGCTAGTAAGTATATATATTCTTTTTAATGTGTTTCTTTGATGATTATCTCCAATATATTATCTAGATATCATTAGTATATACTAGCATATTAAGGCGACTGGCCTTTATTTTTATATGAATATGTACATGCACAGTGTGGATTTACCAATAGGCTGAGTATAGAGCAGAGCCTGAGGCTGTCGATTTTGGATGGGCGGCAAATTTGAGGCCAATATTTTTTGTGTCTTACTTAAATGCTAAAACTAAATAAGATGATTATTATTAAGTCCACACAAACAATTCAAAATGTAATATGTTTCACCAATTCGATAAGTTTTTCTATAATTTGAGTAAACACTTGACTACTGCAGAAACAATACCATAGATCCCATGCTTCACAATCTACTAATTAAGGTAAAAAAGGTTGTGCAATTAAGATGAAAATGCACAAGGCATAGTTACAATTTGTGGGGTTTTTTTTTATTAATATGATTGAGACCTAGGGTACTGATTTGTTTAGAGGTCGGTAGGGGTGGTTAAATTGGAAAAATCTACAGGCAGCAAATGTCTAAACCTACCCCTGTACATGCAGATTGCAATAGTACAAGTGAAGTGTTTGATAGAACTATCAGTTGCAAGCATTCTATCCAGTCATACCAACTTTTGGTCTCACACACACACATATTCATGTTTAACAAAAGTGAACCCCCTTTGGCCTTCACAAATCACAAAACCTATAGAAATATTCATAGTGAAAACATAATACTTACTTGCTATACTACCATACAAGTTTTCAACTCCTCCTATATGGTCATGATGCCAGTGTGTTACTACAATATGTTCTATGTTCACTTGTTCTGCTTTTACAAGTTCTGATAGGTACTTTTGATATTCTGGCACATCTTTGTCACCTGCGTCTAAGAGGATTCGACTGTAAATAATTAAAAAAACTGTGCAGGAACAGAGAAAGAATAAAATGTCCTGTAGCCAGGTAGCCTGTCATAAGAGGTGACAAAATCACCCACAGCCTGGTGGTAGGGCATATACCCGACTGAATGGCTACCACCCCTCATCTAAAGTATGTCGCCATAACAACCTGGACTTGTGTTCCAGCATTAGTGACCAGATTCCAGTCTCATTTGTAGTACATTTGGTGTTACAAATTCAAATGTTCATAGGCAATGGTAATGGCTTTTCATCAAGTGGGCAGTCTGTCTGTCTGCTAAACTCCAACAATTAATAAAAAAATTAGAAGATGCTACTGTTATAGCCAGAAGAAGCTCCTGGTATCTTACTAACCATTTATTTGCATTACAATAATATATTGAATATCTAAGAATGGGTGGACAACCACATTAGTTTGTAGTAGATTTAATGACTGGTGATTTTTATTTAAATACTATTCCAACTAGTATCCAATTTATGGGCTTTTTAAAAAAATGTAAAATTTATAATATAGTTCATATTTTTGTTTGCTATGACCACAACCATTCTATTTATCGAGTCACAAGATTTTATGCTCATCACTGTATTCAGCTTCACTGGCATACATTGTTAATCCCTATACAGTAGAGTTTATCCTATTTTTGATACTACTACTCCATCTGGACTAATGGTCTAATTATGGTCTGTTTCACACAGATGTAGCAATGTGTTTATTGCATTATTTGTGTTGTGATGCTTTTGCTAATGATAAGGGACTTTAAATATTGATAGATAATGTATACACTAATGTAGCTATTCTATAATAGCATTATTTTTAATGCTATAATAAGGTGACCAACTATTTTATGTTCAAAAAGAGTACACTTTGCAAGTATTTCATAGGTGAAAAAAAAGAAGAAAAAACGACCAAAACTTTATTTTCTTTTTAAAAACAAACTTTTCTTCAGAGTGGATTTTTTTTGCTAAATGAGGATGTTCGTCTAATAATGTAGCCACATCCGAACAACTTTCATTTTGCATATTAAATTTGACTGTTAAGACGGCAGTTAATGTTTTTACAGATAGTTGCGACTTCTCACTGCTCCAATAACCATTCCCTAGTGAAAATACACTTTCAACAGCAGCATTAGTGCCTGGACAACATACATTTCTATTAAAACTTTTAAATTTCCATGTGTGTATGTTCCACTCTAAAATGCCGAAAGATAGAAATCCCATCTTTTGTCAAGTTCTATTTTCTCATCGTTCCACTTCTTCAATTTTTCTTTATTTAAAAAGAAATTTACTCTTATTTAATTAAGACACAAATGAGTACTTTCAGATTACAGGATTTGAAAAGAGTATGGTTTGCAAAAAAAGAGTACAAAACTCAGTAAATGAGTACAGTTGGTCACCTTACTATAAATAAGATGGATTTAGCCACAAACAATAATTATATCATTGCAGATAGAGCATCAGCTGGAAGAAAAAGTGCGTTATATTTAACTTTTTTATCAAAGTACCTGCCTACCTATTCATTATAACTGCCCCATTAATAAGGCTGTGAAGAATAAATACCTAAATAAATCACTTTCACTATGTTATCTTCGACTTTCTGAACTTTGCACTATAATAAAAAAATATTTAACCATTAAATATACCACTTACTTTTTACCAGTACCAATTAAATAAGTATTTGTCCCTTGCAGAGTCATTGGCCCAGGATTACATCCTAGTACCCTTATGATCCTGCTTGATAACTTCGTAACGGCTGGTATCATTGCAGCCATCCTCAACAGTCAATACTGATTCGATTGATAAAATTAAATTAGAATGAATGGGTGATTATAAAGATAAGATAATAATAGCTGAAACAAGGTTGAACCTTGCGCCCGTTGAAATATAACATGTTATGACGTTTATAAATGTGATCTAAGTTGCGCCTAGTAGTACTCTGTAGTACACAAATTTACATTTTTTAACACACTTGTGAACTCACTGATTATCTTAATCTTATAGGTCTTTCTACAAAGCTTCAAATTCCATCATAATTTATAAATCCATCCAATTTCTGTAAATTAAACGGAAAAATGTTTAATGCATAAAGGATTGTTGTTGTAATTTGTATTGTATTGTAGCATTTGTTTGAGGTCGAGGTTTGAGGTAAACTTTATGTCAAAGTCAGCGTTGATTCAGATGTAATAAACATTTTTAATCGACTTTCAAAAGGACTATTTTTCGATTTCTCCGTGAATAATTGTGGACGGATTTTGTTTTTTTTTTAACATAAGGAGTCTACTCCCGAATTAGTTATGTAATCACCATAACAGGATCTCATGAGAGGATTTCAAGAAAATCGAGTACAACTCTTAGTGACAAGCGTCTACACCGAAGAATGAGATATCAATCTTGTGTATACGCGTACCAGTAGTACAATTTCTACAGGCGTTTAATATATTATTTAGAAAGCTCTTCAAGTATTTGCTCAACAGCGATAAAACGTTAGGTAGTACATAGAATAAGAAGTAGATTCAAACTTTGACTTAGATCTATGACCATCAAGAAGTATTCACTAGTGGAACTTATTTTGTATAAAAACTAATAAATTTAAGTTTGCGCGACTGAAAAGTAATAAAAAATAACAAAAATGCAAAGAATAAATATTTAACAGACTTCTTTCTACAGTATCTTGGAGTCGGTGCGAAGTAAAACATAAAGAATCTTAAGTAAAGTATAGGATTTTTTTTCTTGGCACCGATTTCAAGACAGAAGAAGAAGTCGACCGACAGAAAGAAGTTGCTTAAATATTAAATTTTTGCTTTTTAGTTTTGTTTTTGGTAAAAAAATATCCATTTTATTTCATTTATCCATTGATCATCATTTTCGTCGGACTTGACAATATAAATTCAACATCAAAGAAATTGTACACAGCAATTTTCATCATTTAATTGAAGTATAGTTATAACTTAAGATAGTGAATATTTAATTTTCCTTCAATGATAAAAAGAGAAAAGACAGGAGGAAAAGGGAAAATTGAAAATGGACATAACAATATTTTTTATTACAATATAATATAACATACGTATATAACTTAACGGTAACAAAGAAAAACAGAGAACATAACAAAAACATATAAACGAATCTGAGAAAGAAATAAACAAAATGGCGAAAGAGCTGCCAGTCCCAGAAATATTAGCCGTGTAAAATTAAAATACCAACATTAATAATTATTCATTTACCCAAGTAGGTAAAATTAATAAGTTTACCTATTTAAGTAGATAAAAATATTATAAAATATTTATTTTTTATAAAAGATCAATAACATAAATTTACGAAAATATTTAATGCAATTTATGACTCGGTTCAATGAGTAAATAAATATACATTGTTTTTCACGTATTTATGCAATCTACTAAAACACTTGATATTGAATGTTTTTGAGAAGTAATTCTGAACTTGGGAGAAGAATACTTCTTCCATGATATGAGTTTTTGAGATACGAACTATGTAGTTAAATATGGCCTTTAGAATTATCACAAGAACTCCATTAAATGGCGTCAGTCACCCACCTACAAATCAGCTGAGTTATATAAATTCTTAAACATTAGAATCGGCTCTATGGACTAAGATTGTACGTGTTTCATTTCTTGGAATCCAATGTGTTTCTTCGTGTCTGTTATTTTGTTTGCTGTATTTCTTTGTAACCCTTAATTTTGTTTTCATTTCGGTTATTTATTGTTATAAAAATATTTGTTAGACAATTTTTTTTCCGCTTTAAAGTTTGATTAAAAACTAAATATTTACAAGCTTAAATTACAATTATACTTGATTGAAATTTATAATATAATTTAGGCTGGAGCTTACCTCACCTAAAGGACTTGCCTCTGTATCCCGTTAGGTAATACTGCCAGCATAATTGGTACAAATTACAATTTAAAATGCACAGCGTCAGTGATCTGGTGGGTTTTTGGAGTTTTTTTTACTATTGTATATGTACATATATATTTGTTAGTTTATTTATAGGATAGTTAAATTTTTAATAGTTTAATGTTATAAATAAAATAAACAATCTCTTGTTTAAATTTGTTAAAACCTATGATTTCTTATAATTAAAGCACTGGCGACTTTTGGAAAAGTATTCAAATATTGACTTGACTTAATTGTTATTCCTTCTGTCACTGTATTATAAAATACATATAAAATTGCATCTGGCTCAAACAAATGTATTATTTTCGCCTAAAATAGTTACAGCTTAATAAATTGCAACTCTGTGTGGGACTCAAGTCTCACAAAATTAAAAATCAATTAAATGAAAAATTACTGAATAGAACTTATTTCATGTTAAATTTGGGTTCCTCGTTGTGGTGACGATTATGATTAATATAAATGAAAATAATATAAACGAATAAAGTAATACATAAATGAAAATAACCGGATAAAAATGTTTATCACATCTGAACTTGCACTTTGATTTTGACATACTGTGACATTTCTTTGTTTACAGTTTTACCGTCGAGTTTTGGCCTAAGGTTTCATTTTGAGTGGATTTTTAAACTTTGTTATTTATTAATCAAAGAATAAAATATAAATTATTGATTTATCAGTGCTCAGTGTATAAGGTCTCTAAACCTCAAGTTTGTGCAACTAAGATTCAAATTGATAAAAAGCAATAAAAATGTATTATGAAACAAAAATGATAGACGGTAAAAAAATTATACCACCGCATCTAAATGCAGAATTTTATAGAACTTTTGTTCCTAAGAGAAGTTTCATATCTGGTTTAGATTACATTCGTATAAACTCAGGTAAGTGTGCATAATACTATATAAATTAATTTTCTTGATAGATGGGGTAGGGTATAGTTATATGGCGGCACTTTAATTTGTAATGAATAAATGCGTTTTCTTAAATATAGGGCTAAGGCGGAAGCAAAGGGAAGCGCAGCTCCCGCCTTTTCCGCCGTCGTGTCTATTTTTTCATAATCACCTTGTAATCACCCAACAATTCACTTTATATCTCAAATAATAGATAAAGGTGTCTTATAACTATACCCCAACTGAAGTTTTTATGGCTGCTACACAGCTACCCGGTGCACAAATTTTAAGTAGTGGATAGGGGGGAAGATATACTTACACTTTCTACAACTCCTAGGACCGGAGTTCTTGAAATATTGATTTTTGGTAAATATAACCTCACCTATTTTTTCACTAACATTGTTGTGATGAACGGTGAAAGGTCGTGAACAGTGATTTAGGTTGTGTTAGGTTAGCCTCATACTTTGCTCCCGGCCGTGGTACGCACCATGGTCGGAGCCGCACCGGATGGACGCCGTCTCCTCCTCTGCGAGCACGTCATGTTGCGAGGAGGAGGCGGAACGGGAGCGTGAGCGCACGTCTTGCTCGCTCCGACAAGGAGACGCGCCGACGCGGAGGTCAGACTAGACTTCGCACCGTAGCGGCGGCGCGGGTGGGGCCCCTAGGGGTATAGGGGTTCTCACTCACCCGCACATGCCGTCGAGATGAGAGCGCGAGTGTTCCGCGCGCGCTCATCTCTCTTCCCGTGGGGCGCGTTACAGACCGCCCCACGCCTGGAATAGACCGAGTAGGGCCGGGGGAGTAGCTCCCCCGGCATTGGAAGAGGCCCAGTGAGCGGGGCCCACGCCTGCCAGGGCACGCGGAGACGGGATAGCCTACACCCGTAGCCCTGGCACAAGGCGCAGGACGGAACACCCAGGGGTTTTAGTGGATATCCCTAACTGGGGAGTGGCAATAGCGTGGCACCGGTTCTGACCGGGCACGCTAGTGCCACCCCCGATCTGGCGAATCCCACACTCTCACCGGGTCGCAAACATCCCCCCAGGCTTCTGCGCCTGTCGCGGCTTAGTCCTCAAACGGATTTCCCCTGGCTAAAAAAAAAAAAAAAGGTTAGCTTCATACCAAAGTTCATAAGCCGAACAAGCAAACCAAGGCAGTTGTCGGCGAGAGCCAGAACTGACTGTAACCATTTACCATTTATTTTATACACATTATGTATGATTTATAATTTCGTATTTATTTGCAGTTATTTTGAATATTTTCAGGTTACTCTTGTAGTGTATGTGAATGTGCTCTATTGTGTTTTTTCTCATTTTTGATGATATACACTGTGTTTTGGTTCTTTGTCTGTTTTTGTGATTGTTCTAAGTGTAATATTAGTGAAAAAAAATATGAGGTTATTTTTATCAAAAAAAACCAAAGATCTCCAGACCATAGAGGGATTGTAGTAGAGGTAAGTATGCCTCCCTCTTCCCCATTCCACAGCTTCGCTACTTAAAATCCATGCACCAGAGAGCTATAGAGATTTACCGATTTTATTTCAAAAAAATTTTAATGAAAGAATTACCTAAGTACTCATATACACATTACCAATGCCATTTTTAATGACTCAAATAGCACTTTTTCATTGTTTAATTTTGATTGTAAATGGCTATTTAAATTGTCTTGTTACATCCTCAGTAATAGGACTAGGAGCAGTAATTGATTTATGCCTTTTTATTTCTATTTATTCACTAGCCTTACCAT
The DNA here is from genome assembly GCA_012273795.1 of Dendrolimus punctatus. Classification (NCBI taxonomy): domain Eukaryota; kingdom Metazoa; phylum Arthropoda; class Insecta; order Lepidoptera; family Lasiocampidae; genus Dendrolimus; species Dendrolimus punctatus. The sequence goes on from CM022536.1 coordinate 17,438,565, forward strand.
TGGTTTAATTTTGATGTTACTTGTATGAAGTATATGACCAATTTTACCCGATAGGCAAACAAATGGTCCATAAGATATAGGAAGTGCTGATTAATAAAACAAATTCAACTAGAAAGAAATGAAAGCCTGAACATTTACATTATAAAAACCTGTTTATGAACCATATGAAAAATAAATTAACCAAATATTACAGATGGAGCAGTCCTGATAGGTAGCTCGGATCATACAGCCCGGAATTTGACTGGTCAAGCATGTATATATAACACTGCACAGATGCTTGTCAACAACAAAATTTCAATCCTAAAAGTATATTTCTAACTAGCGGAACTAATGATGGCTGTTTCATTAAAAATTCAGATAAGGTATGGCAATCCTGGTTTTATTAAGTTTAATTTTTTTGCTTTGTGATGCGAGTTACTTATAATAGATTATTTAAGAATTAGAAAAAATATGACTAATTGAGGAAGTGTGGGACTTTGATGTGTTCACTAAAATGACCTGGTGTGTCTCCTATCACCAAAATACTTATATTTATTGAACAATGTAGAAAATCTACTTGAATACACCTACATTACACCCATGTTATCTTAATGAAATGTTACTTTTGATCCTATTACACTGAACAATTGTTATTCAACCATTGTATAAGACACTACAAGTAAAGAAACATAATTTAAGTGAATGTTGCAATTATTATTTATCGGAAATTCTTCAAGATCAGATCAGAGTCTGTGACCTATACATTGGATTAATTTAGTAAATTTTAGCTTATTTGACCTAATTTGTCTTATAGGTCTTTCTATGTGAAGACAGTGGAGCTGTTAGTGTGTGGGCCAAGAGTGAAAGCAAACATATATGGCATGAATGGGTAGAAGATATTTCTGTGGCTGAACACGATGATGCAGCATTAGTTGTTGATTGTCTTTCCCCAGGCAAAGAATATGTCACAGCTGGAGCAGATGGCAATATTAAGGTAGAAGTGTTAAATCGTATACTAATACTAGCTGTCCGGCAGACGACGTCCTGCCCGGTAAAAAAAAAAATTTAGGGGTGGACTACCCCTAACATTTAGGGGGATGAAAAATAGATGTTGGCCGATTCTCATAGATACCGGATAAGCACAAAAAATTCATGAGAATCGGTCAAGCCGTTTCGGAGGAGTATGGCAACGAAAACTGTGACACGAGAAATTTATATATTAGATATAAAGCGGAAGAGTTTGTTTGATTGAATGTGCTAATCTCAGGAACTACTGATCTGATTTGAAAAATTATTTCAGTGTTAGATAGACCATTTATCCAGGAAGGCTATAGGCTATATATCATCACTCTAAGACCAATAGGAACAGAGCACCAATGAAACATGTTTAAAAATCATGGGGTTTTGAAAACAAATTCCACGCAGACGATGTCACGGGCTCAGGTAGTCATAAAATAAGCATCTGTTATAATATTGCTCCTTGTTCAGTAGGATCATAATTTGAAGACCCTAAAAATATGTTACAACAACTCAAAACATATTACATTTTAGAAAAAGTTCAAAATTGAATATCAAATTATTCACAGGTGTGGGATGTTAGTGTGTTGGTCTGTATGCAGAATTATGTATGTGCACCTGGTTACCCAATTTATGGACTGGCAGTTCGTCCTCAGTCAAACACAGATTTTGCATCAGGCTCTATGGATCAATATCTGAATCTTTGGACTGAGAATACTGAAAAATCAACTTTAGGTAAGTCATTGTTTAGTTTGGTTTTAGATTTCGTAAATTTACTATACGCCATAATATGAGCCAATAAACAACTCACAAGGTCTCTGGCTTCCTAATTTCAGGAGGAACTAGGCGGATTGGTGGATTTCATACGCCATCTATAATACATTTTCTATTATTGTTTTAGGTATAATTATCATAAAACGGAATCATTATAAAATAAGTTTTCACTGATCGATAGCCAATCGATCTATCACAATATCGGGCTTAATGGCTACATATTGTTTTCCTTTACTAATTAGTATTCATGTTGTGGCATGTCTCTGCAGACCATGGACTCTAAAAATGGACCAGAGTTTTTTTTGTATATACGTATATATATTACTATTATATTGATGTATGTATTCAATTTATAAATTAGTGTAAGTATGTATATTTAAATTGTACAGTCCTATCTTTTTTCTGCTCCACCTACATCGCCAAATTAATTAAGAATTTCTTTTAAGTTAGGTTGCCTGGAAGATATCGCTTTTAGTGATAAGGCCGCCTGTTGTTTTGCCAAGATGTATTGTAATTATGCATTTTGTTTCTGTATTTGTTTATTTTGGTAGCAATAAAGTGTTGCCTATCTATCTATAAAAATGCACTCAAGAAGAAGCTCCGGTGGTGTATAGGACTATTGTAGGAAATGAGTTGTTCTCATTATTATTACGGTATAGCTTGGTACCACCATTGAAAAAGATACGTGATTTTAATACCCGACTATTCCGGGCCTTTTTATATGTCCCGAAATTTCGTAACTCCGCAACGTGGGTTTAGGTACTTGTTTGTTGCGAAAGTTTTTGTATTTATTTAAAATCTACTGTAGAACAAGTCTAAGGTATGTCGCCATAACAACCTTGAGTTGTGTTCCGGCATTAGTGACCAGGTTCCAGTCTCCCTTAAGAGGGCAGCAGCGCATTTGTAGCACCTTTGGTGTTGCAAATGTCCATAGGCGATGGTAACCGCTCTCCATCAAGTGGGCCGTCTGCCTGTCTGCTGACCTCCTGCAATAAAAAAAAAAAAAGAACAGTCACAGTTGTATATGCTTTTAGTATCGTAACTTACTATACCGTGTTTTACGGGAAGTTCCGGCGCATTCATCTATTTTTATCCAAAAAAACCCAGTGCCCTGTAAATATAATACTTGTATATAATATTAATTAGATTATCCATTTTTGTTCCAGAATTGCATGTTAGTGATTGCTCAATCAGATGTTTGGCGTGGTTAAATGAAAATCAGTTAATATTTGGAAATGAAGCTGGTACACTCAAGATCGTGGATATCCGAAATCCAGATATAATAACAAAATTAACAGATTTTCCTGCTGCAGTTCATAGATTAGCGGTTCATCCTGAGTAAGTCTACCTTTTACTCACTGCAGCGCAGAGGCTCTGAGTTCGGTTTCTGGCATGGTAAATGACATAAACAAAGTTTCTGTTAGTAACTATAAATTAGGTGTTTGAATTCGGTCCCAGAATGTCTTTTGTATATTAACCATAGCATAATCGTAACTTGCTTTTCTTGGGGATATATAGGTAAATTTTTCAAGTGGGCCATCAGAGTCAAATCGATCAATTTTGACGAAAACTAAAATGGTATTATTAGATTTGTGAAACATCAATTTCTCTTGAATGGATATTTGAAAATATAAACTGATTTATTAAAAAATATCAAGCCTTTTCCTTTTTTTGCCGTTTGATATTCCTTCAGAGAAATTAATCCTATCATAGCTTGATAGGATTTTAGTTCAGTTCAGTTTTTTAAATCAACCGATTTGATTCCCGACCAGGGTAATTCATTTTACAAAAATCTAAAGCTACCACATTAGTTTTCGTCAAAATCGGCCCCGAGAATCCTTTGAGTATTTATTGCTATTTCACATAATATAAAACTACGTTTTAACGGTTTTAAACGCCGGTAATTTATTACCACCAAACAAAATATATTAATATTTTTCTTTTCACCCATTTTAATATTATATAAAATTTTTAGAGCTAGTCATGTTTGCTGAAGAGTTTCTTGCGCCGCTTCTTCTCAAGCCATAACATGTTGTGAAGCGGTGGTAAGTTAGATAAGGCTCCCATAGAGTAAATAATATCCATAAACAAAATTAAAACTAAATAATTAAAATGATAAGTTGGCGGTAGGCTAAATGAAACTTTAACAATACTTGGTGGACAAATGTCATCTTTGTCTTCCGTGATCACGGCCACTGAATAGCGGCCGAAACGTCGGAATAACCAAAATCAAATAAATTACCGCGCTGAAAACAGTTAAAACGTACTTTTATTATGTATGCAAGTCGCGTAAACTTAAGAAAATATTTCATATAGTTTTAGGATATTTAGGATTTGGCCCTGAAGGCCCACTTGAAATTTTAACTAATACAATATATTACCTTTACCTTATTAGGTAAAGGTAATATATTGTATTTACCTTTTGTGTTTTTCAGTTGCTCGAAGGTCGCAGTTTGTTGTGACAACAAAATAGTGTCGGTCTGTGAGATAACTGAAGGGATTAACTGCAAAGTTGGATACCACGATCGTCATTTGCATACTGAGTTTGTGAGAGGCCTTGCATGGGACGTTGAAGACAACAATTTACTTCACTCGGTCGGATGGGGTGGTCAAATTAAAACGCACCAAACTGCTTGAATAAAGAATATATTATATTTGCTAGGGTGTCCGAGTGACGTCTAAACATAGGACAGCAGCGTTTAGGGGTTGTTTCAAATTTGCAGCAACTCATTGCTGGAATGATCTCCCATCACCTTTGAGAAATATGAAGTCAGCAATTTCATTTAAAGTTCAATACAGAAAATATTTGATGGAGGAACAAAAGAATGACCCCACCTACCACAAATATTAATTAAAGGGTTGAATTCAACTTGGACTTGAAAATAACGTATAGCCTTTTTTCCCATAATAAAAATGTAATTTTTATTTTATTATCACAGCAGTGTTTTTGATATATCTTTAAGTCTTTTGTAATTTCACTGTATATACCTATATGATTTAATTTTATTTAATAATATTACTATATTTGTTTTTCTAATATAATCACAATATATTTATGTGTTTGTATTTGTGTATATGGTGTATGTTTTTATGTGTATATGAACTTATAACTTAAATATATATATATATATATATATATATATATATATATATATATATGTTATTGGGTCAAGTGTTCGGAGGTTGGCACTGAAAATCAGCGCTGTATCGGGATTTTAAAAAGTTTCGAAACATCACAATGCTGAGTTGTCAACCTCGTTGGCTAAAAAACTCGACGTAAGGGCCTTTATTTGTTTATTTAATATACATATATATATATATATGTTTTTGTGTAAAAATTGACAATTTATTGTTTTTTTTCTTTTATGTATAGCGTCGTATTTTTAGTCAATAAATCTTTTTTCTTTCTTTCTAAATCGGTAGTTTTTATGAACTGGGATTTCAGTATTTTTCATTGACAGAACTGGGATTTTCCGTTTTCTTTCTGGTACTTTCGGGACTAGCTGGTCTTATGTTTTGTTACTTATCAGAGTCAATCGCACGACACGAAGCAAAATTAAATTTTGTATTGCAAAACATATCCTTTGAACAAATTATATAAAGTTTTATATTATGTTTGTAAGAGGAAATAAAAAAATAAGGTTTTAAAGCATACACAAATTATTATTTATTATTGTGCCTCTTTTAACGAAAATTGCGCGGACGGAGTATGAAATTTAGCCCACTTGTAGTTTATATAAAGAAGGAGTGCATATATATATATATATATATATATATATATATATATATTAAATTATGAATAAAAAAAGAATAAGCCTGAATGGCGCTCTGTTCGTGCCTACCCCGCAAGGGACCTGGCGTGAAGTTATGTATGTATGTATGAATAAAAAATACATTAAATCAATAAAAAAGTTTAACAGACTACCACGTATTTGACACATACACGCATACAATTATATTCTTTTGTTTATTGTTAAAGTCAAATTAACCGTGTAGCCTTGGCGAAATCTATGATTATAGAAGTTATAGTCTTTGACAACAGAACCTTAATAATGTTCAACTTCTAATTTAAAGTAATTATGGTCGAATTTGGACCATTAGGCGACCACTAGTGCACAATTAAAACGTATTTTTATGTTGTTGTAATTCTCGATAGTACTGAAAGAGCACGAATCAATTTTAAATCACCGGTGCTAATACGACGTCAAAAAGCCCGGGAATTCCAGGTGCCTTCGAGACAGAGATAACTTAATTCTGAGGGCTTACCCTCAAACTTCTTTCGACGTTCGTTTTTGTTTTATAACTTTTGCTTGATTTTATTATATTTGAGTATAATTTCAATTGTATGTTCCATTTATTTATGTGTTATATAGACTATACTATATTATAACAAAAAAAAAACATTTCTCTTCCATCTAAGGAACTTCATGAGTTGGTTCCTCCCTCACCATTCTATCACCGGACAAGCAGACGTACGCACTTACGCCACCGATATATGGTGGAAATACCGACGAAGCGGACGAAACGCTTTGCTTCCACATTCATCATACGCACCGCTGAAGAATGGAACTCTTTACCGTCGTCTGTTTTTCCCGAAAAATACAATCTAGGTGTCTTTAAGTCTCGCGTGAACAGGTACCTTCTAGGTAAGCGTGCTCCACCTTAGACTGCATTTCCGCCTGACATGAGGCGCAATGTCGGTCAAACGCGAACCTATCCATTATTTAAAAAAATCTAAAGTTTCATTGACCTTTTAGGGCTAATTGGACGAAAACAAAGAACATAAGGCGTTTGAGAGTGAGGCCTCTGAACTCTAATTAAACTTTAAAAAATTAAAGTGAATATAATAGGTGAAGTATGTTTATTTCAAATTACTGTAAAATTACACCTATATTCTAGTAAGTAAGTCATGTACAAATAAATGAATTAATATTGCATTTTTTTTATTTGGTAAGGTTGTGTGATAAGGGAATGTTGTGGGTTGAAAAATGTAATAAATTAAAGTGAGTAGAAAATGAATGTTAAGGTGCTTTGGGCATGTGGAGAGTATGGATGGATTACAAATGTATGAAGCATTGTGAATATTCAACCTGGTGCCAGTAGACCGATAAATACCGTGATCAAATAGCAACAGTGTTTAAAGGTAAGATAAAAACCACTTCAATAAACTTGCATGTATGAAGAGACTAATGAAAGAAAATGAAACGAAACTTGCTTATCAGGATCGTAGAACGTTGAGATCCATTGTTAATACCTATAATTTTGGAGTATACCTTATCCACACATCCCTTGAAGAAATGTTCTATTTAGGCATGGTGCTTCGTGTATGTATTTTATTCCAGCTTTATTATTTTCTCAATTGCGAAAAAATTGCATTGACAGTTTTCTTATGGTGTGGTATCATCTGCGATAACTTTTAAGATTTAAACAGGCTAAATGCGTTTAATTTAAAGCAAACATTAGTTCCATACATACATTAGGGCCTGGGCTGAGAGAAACCAGCACCTTATCTGTCAATATTTAATGTCAATAACAATGTCGCACTAAGCCCATCGCCATAATCTTGAAATGACCTACATGTGTAACATTAGCGCAGTTGAAGCCACGCACCATCATGGAACTTTTCTCAGCAAATTCTGCTATCGGGAAAGTATATATTTATTTATAAGGAAAGTTGCCGATTATTACTAAATATTAGAATAACAAAAACAAGGTTACTGTGGACAAAGCTGTAAAATAGGGTCTTCTAAGAGATAATAAAACAAAGTTTTAACCATTTTTACCGCGGTAATTTATTTGATTTATAATATTTCGACGTTTCCGCCAATTTTCAGTAGTTGTGATCACCGAGGACAAATATATTAAGTGTAGTTTAAGGGGGGGAGGGGGTCGAGTCAAATCTCATCTAATCTTACGTTGGAGAGAGGGGGGGTCTCGGCAAATATCACGCAATTTTTTTTTAATTGGACTGAATTAGAGTAGGTATTCTTTTTTTAATCACAGTAGTTACGATTTAATTGTTCTATTGTTAAATTTTTATTACACTTATAATTAAACTCTCAGCAATATTGATTACTAGTCTTAACTAGTCGTAAATAAAAGCACGAAGCAAATTTGTTTTTTTCTTTTTACAATAACAATCCAATGCGTTTACGTAAGAAACTCACATTTTGAAAATCTCACGTGAGATTGGGGGATGGGGGAGGGGGTTGAATAAAATCTCACGACATCTCACCAGGGGGGGAGGGAGGGGTAGAAAATTAAAAAAAACACCTCACGTAATTTATGGACGCCCCCTTATGTACTATATGGGAGCCTAATCTCATTTACCACTGCTTCGCAACTTCGCAACATGTGGCTTAAAGAGAAGAAGCTGCGTAAATAACTCTTCAGCAAACATGCTCTAATAATTTTATATATAAAATAAAATGGGTGGGAGGTAAAATAAAAAGAATTGCTTTTATTTTTTTTAGGTCTCTTGTTAAGTGTCAATCTTGACATCTTTGTCTTGCGTGATCACGGCTACTGACAAGTGGCCGAAACGTAGGAATAATAAAAATCAAAAAAATCACCACACAAAACCGTTATTACGTATTTTTATTCTGTATAGAAGTCGCGAAAACTTAAGAAAATATCTTTTAAAAGTTAGTAAACTAGTTAATTGGGTGTCTTTGACACTTATGATTAAGTACGCTATAGGTACCGTATACCGTAGATAAAATTTATTAAAACTTAATTAAATAGCACCTATCTGGGCAGATTCGTCTGCAAAACATTTTAAGTTTTTTTAATTAATGCACATTAATCCGTAATGACGTTGACGTTACGCCATACATTACAGTTGTGTCAGGCTGTCAGTAGTCAATTCCATTTTGCAGCAATTTGTAATTTTGGATTTTTGAAAAATGGCAGGTGCTTTGGCCAGGGTAATTCAAGGGACTAAATCACATTTGGGTGAGCGATTTTCATTTATTTCTCCGCCTTTAACTGTTTGTTGGAGGGATCTACATCTAACTGTAAAATAATTGTTAGAAATGGCATAAATATCCATTGTTGTTATTGCGTCGAGCTACTTTGCTTACATAATTTTGACGGGTTGTTTCAGGCCTTGTTGGCCCACTGGTGAATATCAGCAATGTTCCGGTGCGATTCCAGCAGACCCAGGCGCCTACCAAATCCAAATATGGCCCACTGGCTGACTGTGATAGGGTTTTCACAAACCTTTACGGCCGCCACGAGTGGAGGTTGAAGGGCGCTCTCAGCCGCGGAGACTGGTATATGACAAAGGAGATCATACTGAAAGGATCCGATTGGATTGTCAGTAAGTATGCAACATACATTGTCAATATATAATTTCAGTTATTGATTAGAAACCTCTCGTCCACGAATTAGTTTGAATAATTTAGCAGAGTTAAAACAATGAGATCTTTAAGTTCGCTTGGCATTTATGATAATTTTTGGCTAAAACTAAAAATGTTCATATTAATATCACTTATTTTTCAGCCCTTAAATTTGGTGCAAATTAACTAATTTTTTTTTAAATTTGACAAACTTAATATACATTTCTTATTATCTCATCACCTTGTCTATCAGTTTATAACAAGTATTTGAAATATTGGGTGGGGTATAGTTATAGGGTGTATATATTTATTATGAACAAATCCAAATTTTTATAGAGGTTATAAACCTAAGGTGGGATCTCCACTTTGCTTCACTCCCGCCTTAGTCTTCTTGGTTATTTTTTTTATAACCACCCGAAATTCACTATCTCAAATAATAAAACTCTATAATAATACTGCACCTGAGAAATCTGAAGGAATTTATTATATCAGACTATCTTCAAACTATAACAAATCTTAGAAAGGTGTATATATAGTATATTATTTTGAAAATCTGATCAGTATTCATTCTGATGTCTATCTATATGTTAATGGTATTTTAATTAGAGTCCTGCAACTTGTAACAATAAATTTATTAAGATTAAATTGGCAGTTACTACTATTGGCATCATACACTCTTTAATTATCACAATACACGCACAGCCGAGTGCATATAAACATATGCAATAGGAGATTAACTTAGAATAGAAGCTATATGTGAAATTTGCTATACTTATATAGAAATCTTGTGTATACAATATGTAGTGTTTTCCGCTGTAAATTAAGCATATATTTATAATATGAAGTATATTATACCATTTCATTTTCAGAAGTATTGGTATGTATGATATAATAAAGAGGGGAAAAATGATATATATTGTAATAATTTCACTTAACAGACTTAATTATCTTTTTTAGATGAGCTCAAAACTTCTGGTCTCCGTGGCCGTGGTGGAGCAGGTTTCCCAACAGGCATGAAGTGGTCCTTCATGCAGAAGCCTTCCGATGGTCGTCCCAAATACCTAGTGGTGAATGCTGATGAAGGTGAGCCTGGCACCTGCAAGGACAGGGAGATCATGCGTCACGATCCTCACAAGCTGATTGAAGGATGCCTGATCGCTGGTAGCGCTATGGGGGCACAAGCGGCATATATTTATATCAGAGGAGAGTTTTATAATGAAGCCAGTAATCTGCAGGTCGCTATTGCTGAGGTGAGTGTTCGCTTCCCTGTTTTAGTTTAATTATATATACTGAGCTTAAGTTCAGGACCCCAATTCTGCTATTACTGTATCGTTAGAATTGTTGACCACTGGTGTCCTAGTGGATACTTCTGTATGATAAAACTATGACCACCATTATAATGCTAGTGGTTGACAATTCTGACGATATTGGTATACTAGAATTGAGTCCAGTTGTGTATGATGTACTGTTTTCATCTTTGAGAAACACTTTGTCCACATTTAACATGGAAAATGCCCGCATGATTCATGGGATACAAAGTTTCGCAGCATTTAAAAAGATGGTTTTAGTGGAAATTGTGTCTGAATAAGCTAATATTTATGGACCCAAACAACTTCCGGTATGAAAAGTAGTGCATAATTTAAGTCTGAGTCTGTGGTGATGAAAAATCTTTAAATTTTGGATAATTCACACCATATCTTTATAAATTATAGCCTGTGTGAACTTCTGATATGTAAGCTATATTATTGGAAAGTTTCATCAAAATCCATTCAACAGTTTTTGCATGAAAGAGTAACAAACATATGTCCATTCTTACAAACTTTTGCATTTATAATATTTATAGAGATTCCATTTGTTTTTTTTTAGCTTCAATGTACCGAGTTTTGTGTTTAGAATTTTATAATAAGATATATTTACTTTTTTGTTATAGGCATACCAAGCAGGTTTGATCGGCAAGAACGCCTGCGGCTCAGGCTATGACTTTGATGTGTTCGTGCACCGCGGCGCAGGTGCATACATTTGCGGAGAGGAAACTGCCCTAATTGAGTCAATTGAGGGCAAGCAGGGCAAACCCAGACTCAAGCCCCCGTTCCCTGCTGATATTGGCCTCTTCGGATGCCCCACTACTGTAAATAACGTGGAAACCATAGCTGTATCCCCTGTGAGTATTGGCTATAAAAAATATTTTTACATAACTGCTCTGCTTTTTTTTAAATTATATTTTATAATTGCTTTTTATTTACAAAAGTGAGTGTAATCAGGAGATTACTTTACTTAGCCTATATTTACTACTATAATCTAGCCTGTAAAAGTAAATAAACAATTATCATATCTCTACATGACATTTTACCACTAGAGTTTTCATGCTCTTTTTTACATAAACTTCCTTTTGATACTGCTAACATAATTTTTTGGTCTTAAATACCATTTATGTTATATTGCATGCTGGTAAGACTTATAAATTATAAATTATATAAATTATTGTATCATGCATAGTTTTTAGCAAACATCAAAATACAGCATTATTGCGTATACGCCTATATGTTATGAAGCCCTCGATATGTGGATTTCAATTAAATATAATATATGTCTCGAAGGCTTCGTAACAAATGGGCAAACAGAAGTGCAGTTTTACACAAGAAACAAAATTATGAACAAAAAACTAGTTGATAGAGTACTACTTCATTTTAGATACACTTGCATACTGGTAAGACTTTATCAATTGGACCCACTTATGCATAATGGAACCGACTCACATACTGACAGTTTTGAGAAAAAAACCGTTTTTATTAAAATTTTGCATACAAAAAATGTGTCTATATTTTGGTACAAATTTTTGAATATTGTATATTATATTTTGTCCTATATATTTAAGTACAATTTTAATGTAAATAATTTCAAATTGGATTACCATGGTCATGGATTTTGTTACTTTATTATACTCTTGGTATTTTGTGGGTTAGTTACTTTGTGATAAAAGTGTGTTATTCTGTAAATGTTGTCAGAACGTTATGATTCTTATTGAGTCCGATAGACGGTGCATTTTGAAAGCCTTCTGCATCCTTCACCTAATTTTGGCATGTTTGTGGATTGGTTCTGTCTTGCATAAGTAGGTCCAATTGTAACATGCATAGTTTTTAGTAAACAAGAAAAAAACGGCATTTTTGCGTATACGCCTATATGTTATGAAGATTCGGTATATATAGGAGCTAGATAGATGTACTTTGTTCCGGGCAACAGACGATCTGCCGCCGCGGCGGCAAGTGGTTCGCGTCGTTCGGCCGCACGCGTAACTCGGGCACGAAGCTGTTCAACATATCGGGGCACGTGAACACGCCGTGCACCGTCGAGGAGGAGATGAGCATCCCGCTCAAGGAGCTCATCGAGCGGCACGCCGGCGGCGTCATCGGCGGCTGGGACAACCTGCTCGCCGTCATCCCGGGGGGGTCCTCCACGCCCTTAATACCTAAGGAGTGAGTGGTTTTTTCAAGTGAAACTTTTATATAGACCGGGGGTATTAGCATTTTTTCTGTCACGAAAAAGCGTTACGGCCGCGTGAAGGTGCGGCATAATTTTAGAGTAGACTTTGTGATGTTTTTTTCGTTCCGGATTGAATGAAGTTCAAATAAAAAATGCATTCATTAAAATGTACCTAACCTAACCAAATCATAATTTGCAGTAAACCTGCGAAAAATCGAAATGTGTGCTAGGATACATAGTAGAAGTGAAACTTCAACGGACAAGTGGAAAAACGAATGACAATGGATAAGTGGAACAAAATGAATCGCAACAAAATTTTAACTTGAAGTTTTACGGGCAGATTTTCAAATTGGATAAGTACATTAACAATCTCACACCTTTTACATAATACGGTACATGACAATATGAAAAGTATAGGCTGATTTAATATATGTATATCGTAGATTACGATCTAAATATGACGAAAATAAATTGTTTTAACTAAAATATCAAATATTGATTGATATTTTTGAGAAATAAAATTGTTATATTGCAGCCATTAGCCACGTGACAATGAACGCCGATCAGAGCGGCGTGACGTCATAGTGTGCAAAACACAAGAAGTTATCAACGACTTCTCAGATAACACTTCAACGAAACAGATGTTTGTTTTGCACACTGTGACGTCATGCGAGACGCCATAACAGCTTGACGCGTTTTTGTGACGAAATGTCAAAATATTTATAAAATTTCTAAATTAAATATGTCAATGTTGTTTCTTTGCTGAAATATGAATATTTTGGCTAAAATAGACCATAAGGCTCCGCCAGGTCGACGGGGAAGGCCCAAGAAATGCTGGCTTGACGTCGTGAAGGATGACATGCGTGCCAATGGTCTCAAAACGGGGGATGCTGAAGACCGCGCGAAGTGGAGTAGAAAAAGTAGGAAGCGGACCCTGGGCGTCGGAGTGAACGCTCCGAACGCAACCGGGATTTAACACTCGGATGAATGATGATGAGACCATAAGGCTCAAAATAAACCTGTTTCTGAAAAATTGTCAACTACCGAATTGACAAACACTGATGTGGTGCGGCAGCGTGTGCTCGACCGCGATCATGGACTTCGACGGGCTGGTGGCGGCGCAGACGTCGCTGGGCACGGCGGCGGTGATCGTGATGGACCGCTCCACGGACATCGTGAAGGCGATCGCGCGCCTCATCATGTTCTACAAGCACGAGTCCTGCGGCCAGTGCACGCCCTGCCGCGAGGGCGTCTCCTGGATGAACAAGATCATATACAGGTGATTGCACCTCGTTTGTAACAAGTCAATACTTGTTGCAACAAGTATTGACTTGTTACAAACATATTTAACTTGCAATGGATGTACCTATGTTTATAAGTCCGGGTGGAGTCTTGCAAGTTATATTTGACCAACTTCCCGGTTTCCGATTGTACTTAAATTTTGCACGCAATATGTATATCGCGTGACAATGCTATAATATGGTACCGTGGAGCTGATCTGATGATGACAAGATAGACCCGTCGTGTTTGGGCTCGTATTAATTGTCTTCGCTAAAGCTCTACATGATATGCAGGATCTCAAAAGTTTTTATGTAAAAACCTTTAAATAAATGGTTGAAATTATAAAAATTTAGACCCCTTTTCAGCGCCATCTACCGGGACCAAATGTTAATCTAAACTTTTCTCAAATCCTCACTTGAACAAATCAAAAAATTCATCAAAATCAGGCCCAGCGTTTAGGAGGAGTATCGTGGCGCCACCTACTGGGTCCAATCGTTAATTTAAACCATTCCGAGATAAACTTCAACGCATACAACAACAAAAAGAACACCTAAATTCTGTTAATTAAAAAATAGGGGTTGATCTTAAAGGGTTGAAAATTTAGGGTTGTATGTATTTTTTAATGCTGTATCATAAAAAAATATCTAAAAATTAAAAAAAATTTTGGGGGTGGACTACCCTTAAAATTTAGGGGGATGAAAAATAGATGTTGACCAATTCTCAGACCTACCCAATATGCACAAAAAGTTTCCTGAGAATCGGTCTAGCCGTTTCGGAGGAGTATGGTAACTAACACTGTAACACGAGAATTTTATATATAAGACTTAATTAAATAAATCATTATGCAAAACCGGAATGGCAAAAAAAATTGTATGATCATTTACATTCTAAAATTATGTATTTCAGATTCGTTGAAGGCAACGCGTCGCCTAAAGAAATTGACATGTGTGGGAGATTTCAAAACAAATTGAAGGTTAGTTCATTCATTTTGATAGTTATAGGCAACGCGTTCCATTAGTAGCTCACAACGCCCAAAGTGCGCCGTTAGCCGGCGCGCCGGTCGTGGCGAAAACGTCATCATTTTCTATCACACAATGACCCATGTCAAGAGGTGAGTCGAATAACCGTTCCACTTGAGTTTACGATTGTGACGCCAGCAAGCAAATGAAAGGGTTAATGTTACGGTCGTGACGTGGTCGTTGTGAGTCCCTGATGGAACATAGCCAAGATGAATTTATGCACTGTCATTGGAGTTTTTGGCGGGAATTGAAAGGAGATGTTGTGCTGTGCAGTTTTATTCTCTAAAAATGTGTAAAGTACTTTAAAATGAACAATAGTTGTAAGATTGATAGTTTTTGAGTAGTGATTATGTGTTATGTGAGAAATGTGAACTGTATAGTCAAATGTGGCCTTTTGAGTTGTCACAAGAACTCCGTTGAATGGCACTAGCTGATTACCTACAGTTCAGTTGAGCTACACATAGGCTTAAGAAAATGAAGAAACTATATTGTAAACTAAGATCTGGCTTAAAGGCCTAGCTGCCAAGCCATAAACCTCAACCTCAACCTCTCGAAAGGCCACATTTGACTATACAGTTCGCATTTCTCTCAAAACACATAATTTTTTTTTTTTTTTTTTTTTTTTTTTTTTTTTTTTTTTTTTTTTTTTTTTTTTTTTTTTTTTTTTTTTTTTTTTTTCAAACATTTAATATTCAAAAACTAACAATATCCTACAACTATTTTTCATTTAAGAGTAATTTTACACATTTTTATTAAAAAAAAAAAACACATACATCTCCTTTCAGTTCCCGTCAAAAACTCCGGTGATAGATTACTTTTTTAAATATTTATGGCTTGGCAACTAGGCTTTTAAGCCAGGTCTTAATTAAATTAATTTCAGTTCACTTTATTTTTGTTTGTTTCATATTGGTGATAGATTACATTAATTTGGTTAGTCTAGAGATGTCATTGTGACGTTCTGCATATCATGATTTGATATTCGATTGATGATTATTTCTGGGGATTAATAATAATCGATTGCATAAAAACGTTAATGCCTCTATGAACTGTATAATATTAAAAGTTATACAAAAAAATGTTGTTTGTAGTTCGATTTTCTGTCATTTCACAGATAACTTGGTACGCCAGTATCCATTTCAATCGATTAATTCGATTCTTAAGATTATCTAAATATGCATGCATGCTTTTCACTGTTATCTATGCCCGCCCTTAGTGCGTAACTTTCAAACGTCAATTAAATAATAAAATATTACATGAAAATTACTTAAGTAAATAGAAAACATCGTGATTTTAATTATATGTCACTTCAAACAGTAGGAAATATTAATACATATATTGTTACAACTCAGATCCCGACAAACAAAATCCACTTGCATATCTGAAATAAAGCATATTTATTACCCGTCGGCATTTGAACTAATAACATTGAAATTCTTTTATGGTCGTCTTATTTCGTTTACATATTGTGATCATTAGCCAGGTGTTACGGATTTAAAGTACAAGCTGATTCTAGGAAATTTGGTCCACGCCGCCGGGCGGACATATTGCATCTGTTCATAATAAAGCAATGCCCCGATTGAGGGAGGAGTTAGTCGAGTGAGAACCACGAACGAAACGAGTTGTGTGCACTACAATACCATAGTGACGGACTTTGCGCGTTTTATTAAATTACGACTTTCTGCATTACGTTTGGACTTGTTATGTTCGGTTATATTGGTTACCTGTGTTAAACGTGTTTGTATACATCTAATAAACTAGTAATAGTAATTCCAACGGCATTTTAATTCGAGTCCCGCAACTCGTAACAATATAATGTAATTCGTAGGTCTAGATAGATAGATATTATACTTGACATTGATGTAGTTATATTTAAATAGACGATAACTTCCTATGGCCTTACTTGTACTTACTTATAAGCGTTTGTTAAATTTTAAGAAACTGCTCAGCAACTGATTAATGAAAATCTTACCCATAAACTCATCTAAAGGATAAGATGTTGTGGTAAAGTAACTCATAAAACACTGTCAAAAATAACCAACACCGATAGGTAGTTTTAAGTGACTGTAAGAGGCAAGATGGCAAGTTTTATTTGAAACAGCCATTGATTAGGAGCTTAAGAGTCTTATTTAAGAGATGGCTAATCCTTTCTTAACGAAATTATTACAAGTAAGGCCCCTAATGTTTGAACTTGCAGGTCACACGATTTGCGCGCTAGGCGACGGCGCGGCGTGGCCCGTCCAAGGCCTCATACGTCACTTCAGGCCGGAGCTCGAGAGGCGTATGGCCGAATACGCCGCGTGCAACGGACCATCCAAGGCGGAGAGGCTCTATTAGGACCATAGAGAAATGATTTTCAAATAAAGAACACTTGTGTATCTATTATTATAGGAAATTAAATAACTGCTGTACATTCTATTTTTGAAATTAATTTTTGGTTCGTGTTTTTTTTAATTAAAAGAGTAGGTATCGTCGTTATTTGAGTAGGTATTTAATGTTGATTTCTTATTTAGTTTTATTTTATTAAAATATATAAATCTAGCTACAAATGATCATTATTTTTACTCAAGAGTAATGGGTTTGTGTGGAATTATAAACTGTTTAGTTTAATGTGAGCTTAAGCTGCGACAAGATCTTTATTATTTCGCATCAGTCAAGAACCTACTCGCTTCGGGTGTTATAAAGGTTTGGATTTTTATTTCATGTTTGGATTGTTCTAAAGGTTTCATAAGTAATTGACACTGGCTAAATCGTCAAACCGTGCGAAATCATATTGAAAAAAGTTCTATATGACTATGTATGAAGAATCATTGAAGAACGAAAATCTAACAGTAAAGAACATAACACACTCTTGGGACACAGTATATAGTTTTTATGAATGTTTAAATTCAGATTTAATATTTTATTTAATTATGAGAATGCGAAAAACTGGTACTGACAGTTATATTTAACAAAATATTTTTTTAAATAAAAAGACTAATTGATAATTTTAGTTGAGTTTTTCTATAAAACAAACGGACGACGATATTACGACGACGTATATAGGAGTCAAACAACTAACTAGTACTGAATGTTACTAAAGAATTGGTAATTAAAAAAAAACGTTTTTTTACATTTTTATGGCACATCAAGACTCATTTTATTATTTAAATAAACTGGTAACTTATTGAAGTGATAACTTCTTATGGGAGGGTAAACCGCTTCGTTATGTAACGCGTTACGGCTCCAGTCTGGTTCCCTTTCTCTCAAGAAAGTTATCACTTGTCGGGCTTCGCGAGACGCACACGTTTTTTTACAGTTATAAAATTCTGACTGAAATGTCACAAACCTTTTTGAAGGCCCACACACGTAATTGAAACTGCCTGCCGGAACGACAAAAGTGAAATCATAAACATTAATTTTTCGAAACAAGTTAGTTTTTTCGGCCTTTCGTTTTTAAACTAACACCATAAATCATCAAATAAACCCGAAGACACTATTAGAACGTAGTTTTATGACTTTGATGTCAATTCCCGAAATCTCGATTAAAGTTTATTTACCGATACTAATATGACCAACAATCCCGGGAATTGCCGGTATTTTCGAGACCTGGATTTCCCGGTCCTGAACCTATTAGGTATGTTTATTAATTCGCTAAAAGGCTTTATACTGATAATAATAATGGATATTTACCTGAATTTACAACACCATGAAATGTTATGAAACCGATTTTCGTAGAAAATTGTTTACGGGATTAAACAATTCTCACGAATTGTTTTTCAGCATTAGACTTAAAAATATTGTATTCATTTAATTAACACATTTAAATATTGATTGATAATTACAACTCTTATGTTGCAACATATATATAGTTTTAGATATATTAGTTTCCACAACAAGTTTTATATCATAGTAATTCAAGAAGAACAGTGATTACGCGGTTTAAGCTACGTTAATGACATTGATACAGGTAATGAAGAAATAATTGATCTATATATCCCAAGGTCAAGTTAAGCAATTTATGTTTGTGATGTATATACGTACAACATGTTACAGTAAATTGAAATATGTATCGGGCCTGAAAATAACATATTACCTAAATTTCTAATTTTTGATCAATAATTAATGCGCTATTTGATTCCTTTTATTGGTACCTTATTTCATAATCGATCGTGTACTAACAGAAGGTGATGTCAGGAGCCTTAAGAACAGACGGGCGTGCATGACAAGAGCTATGAATGTCAAAGAAGCAAGTGAGGTGTGTACGAATAAGCCTGTATGGCGCTCTGTTGTTCGTGCCTACCCCGCAAGGGACCTGGCGTGAAGTTATGTGTGTGTGTGTGTGTATTTAATAATTATGACGTCATCGTCATAATTAGGTACCTATGCTCGTACAAAATCTATGAGGCTCCAAAGTTTTGTAAGTTCGTAAAAAATATCTTAGTTGCTTTGACTGACCGCTCCCCTGTACTAGGACATTTTCCAGTAACGTCCAGGCAGAATATATCACAGAAATAATTTCTGCGATATACACTTCTAGGAATCGTCCAGAAAATACAGTCGCAAATGTATATTCGGTTTCATCATCCAGAGTTTTGTAGTGGTATGTTTCCAGGGTTATGATCTCCGTAGCATGTCTATTTACTACTATATAACTATGTGAGAATGGTATAAAGTTTGACGCGACCTATGACTTAAAACTTGACACAGCGGCCAATTGCTACGATCAGAATACGCTCGGGCCGAATTGGGATAACTTCTTACTAGTGTACATGATTAGCGATTTACACTCGTCTGAGCTTATAGTATCAATCTAATTATTTCCAAGTACTCTGATGGACACATAAACTCCGTTTAAGTAACTGACATTGAAGTGAAGAATATATTACGAAATAGGTGTAATTATTTGAATGTCAAATTTATCATTTTAT
Source organism: Dendrolimus punctatus (assembly GCA_012273795.1). NCBI lineage: Eukaryota > Metazoa > Arthropoda > Insecta > Lepidoptera > Lasiocampidae > Dendrolimus > Dendrolimus punctatus. The sequence goes on from CM022536.1 coordinate 17,458,362, forward strand.
TACAATAAATTTAATTGAGTGATCAAACTTAATCTTGTCATAAGAAATTCATCATACATTATGATAAAAAAGCAGCCTTTATTTTTTCATTGAAATAAATCTAGAAGTTAGATCTTGTTATGAAATAATTTTGCATTTAGATGTAGTACATGTGCTTTAGTACAAATTTATCCACATAGATTTTCGGTTGTGGTCATTTTGTTTCTTTTAGTTATTTAGTAGCGTGAAAGCTCAGCACTGTCAGAGCCTACTCGGACCAGACATCCTTGTCCGAGTGCTGCATGATTTTGATTGTTTTACTAAAGAGTTATGTATATAGCAAATCATGCAGGCATATTTAAAAGCAAAATAACAGGAGATATTTTTGGAAATACTAATGTGACAGCATTTAAAGGGGTGCATTTGGTATCTATGTATAATTAGGCTTTTTGTTGCTATACATTAATTATATTACCCTTTTCAATCGCATTACTGCCCTGCTGCTTCCAGTTGTAATATGATGTTGAAGCCCATAAAACTAGTTTGACTACCAACGATAATTCGAAGTCCAATATTGTTTTCGTTGTATATTTTGAGTGTTACAGCAGTTACTTTAATTTCTATTATAATGGATAATCGGAACACCATATTGTATGGTAGCTAACTCAATGATGACTCGACTTGTGAAATTATATCCCGTCTTACAATTATATGATTACGATTGCATCAATGTAATAAATAGTAAACTATGGATATTTCGATCTTATTACGGGTGATCACTGTTACTTTAGTTATTTTTTGTAAAATATTGTAACTAGAAATAAATACCTGAGAAGAAAATGATTGGTTATTCATTAACCGATTCCTTCCTTCACACTTATTAGTAGGTGGAGTAGACAAATAGCTATGAGGGCTGTGAGCCGTCCACATTTACCACGTGTGGACACCAAGTGCAGACGAACAAAATCGGTAGATCGAGCCTAGAGCTTTCAAAGTGAGCCGGTAAAAGAACCAATCGCGCAAAAGTAAGTCTATTTCAAATAGATGGTATGATAGAAATTGCGATAGAGAAATAAACATTGTGACTCTAAGGATAGATTATATTAAATAGTATCAGAATTAATTATATTTTTATATAAATAATATTAATTTCTGAAAGTTACAACACCGCTACAAGTTACGTTGACGTATGGTGTCACCCATACAGTCCTATTTGAAGACTAGGAAAACATTATACATACTATATGATACATTACTATTACCCACCTAGAGGCAACCTCATACACATATATATATATATATGTAAGTTTTTAAAAATGCTTCACTTCGTTTAATGATTTGTTCCCGCAGGTCTATACTTTTATTCGTCTGAGGGTACTTATGGGAAGTGATAACTGTCACCTATAAACATTTCTAACATCACAGGTTTTAACGACCTGAAGAAATATTACGACACCTTACCCATAGGATAGTGTGCAAGGAAACCTTATTATGTATGTATGTAAGTCGTATTGCAGAAATGATGTTTAGGGCGAACTTTGGCTTTCTGTAAAGCGTCGATTGAATTTCACTGATAATTCGGACTAATCGTGCAGACGGAGATTTAGAAGTATGGCTTTTTTAAAGGCTTGCATCGGGCAAGAATAATGTAATAATTTGACGGCCTTTATTTGTAACGGTAACCCTAAAAATCATTTAATCCAAAATACTCAAAAACTACTAAACCGAACGTTGATGATTTTTGTTTAATTCAAAACTGGATATATTTTTTTTCTAGTCTTAAAGATTGTGTCCCCTCTTCACTCATACTTAAGAGTCGTAACTATTAAAGTACAGGTATCAAATTTGAGGTGGTACGTGGTTGGAAAATTAGAAAAAAACTTTTTTGAGAGGCGAGATATCTTCGGTTACGTGATTATTTCATAGTTCCGTAGTTAAATGACGAAAACAGTGGACATTTAACTTTTAATAATACCTTCGTTGTGCGTGAACTGAAACGCAAATGAATGTCAATTTGACCATAATAATTAATGTCAAAGACAATATAATTACTTCTATAATCACAGATATCGCCAAGGCAACAATAAACAAAAGATACACGTCTTGTGTCAAATTCATGTTAATTTGTGTAATGTTTTTTTTTTTTTTTTTGCATTATTATAAAAAATATTAGCATTCGTTTCTTCTCTATATAAATTACTATAAATGTGCGAAACTTCATACTTCGTCCGCGCAATTTTAAACAGGGGTACAAAGTTTTTGCTTCACGTATTAATATATATATATAATGATTTATTTAGATTTGCAACTTACACCCTTTTAACTTAAAAATAAATTTACCCTTCTAAAATTTAATCTTTGATGTGTAAAAAAATGATAATTTGATTGTATAAAAAGGTGTATTGCTCTTATTCAGATTAAATAAAGTTCTTTCTCTTAAAACTATTCGTGGAAGGTGGTTAAATAAAAGTGTGATATAATTTTTCTATTAATTTTTATTTCCTCTATCATTCTTTTTCTTTTTGATAATCCTTAATAATATTTTAGCGCTATTTACAGGTTTTTTATAAATTAAAGTAGTAATAGTTATTTTTACAGAGTATGCTACTATTGTACAATGCTTTCAGCAGAACGAAAGACTTGACTACATCGATTATCAGATAAAAAAAGATTCCAAACCAAAAAACAAAGAACAAGTAAAACGATTATTTAAAAATGAACACCTGGCAACGTATTATAAACTTAAATTCCATTCAGTTTTTTTTATATACCCTGCCTGGGTGATTATAGATGGTAATTTAACCCGCGTCTTCTTAAATCCATTGCCTATTTCATATTTTATAATATAAAATAAAAAATCAACGACTGCTTTCGAAGTAACTGAATAGAAATTAGTCTATGATACCTCTATGGTTAGGGTTAATGTCAATGAATTTAGACATTGTAACACTACGAAATGAAATATAAAAAAAATAACTAAAAGAATATCGATCCCAAAATCAAAAATAACTCAACACCAAGTACCAAATGGATAAAAATAATTTATTATTAGGAAATAGTGCCGCCGACATACGCACAGTCCGATACGAACAACAAATAAATTACGATTTACAATAAATAATGGCACAAACCAAATTCTACGACCATATTCGGTACATGGTGATGTGAATTCTTGTATATACTAAATAAATTTTGCTGATTTCCACAATACTTCAATATTTAACAAAATAATATTTTCGAACGTTGATCACGCCGAATAATCACGATTTAATATAATAATCAAATAACGTAAATCAAAAAATAATAAGACTATACTGGAAGCTACTATTATGTTCGTTGTCTTAACAAAAGACGCTAACACTTCTGCGTAACAACATAATGGCAATCAAGTAATCGCTAAATAACATCGGTGGAGATCACAATTACACGACATAACTATATTATCATAAATACAAAATATACATAGGTAATTTACCTACAACTACTGCAACAACTTCAATGCAATATATCCAATATATATTGATGTGAAATTGATACGATTATATTAGGCTTAACAGGAATTTAACGTAATAGTTAACAGAATTGTTTCATATAAATAGAACTTGCACCAGAGGGCGTCGCCGCCGCTCTCTTTGTATACAGTATCTATATTAATTTAAACGTCAAAACAAATGTACCGAAGTAACAAAACACAATTCAATTGAAATTCAAATTTCTTACAAAGTTTTGAATAATTAGATTACAATTTACAACAATATCATATGTTGCTTTTTGGATTGCTAAGAATTTTTAGGATCAATCATCATGTGAATCAAAAAATTGCCAGAATAACTTGGTTTGAACCCCTGTTACGAATCATGAAACAGGGTTGCTTTTGTTACTAACGAAAATTTGTTTTGAAAATTACTCATAGATCACAAGAACGCGACATCAGTCTCACTTATTCTGTCATTATGAACGTTACGACTATACCACAGCTCGCACGAGCACGAATTGTAGGCGTAAACAAAACCCGCATAAAACTATAATTGCATCGCGACTATGGACCATAGATAAGGAATGTTCTTTTCATATTGGATGTCAATTAATACAGTGTCAATATCATAGATAATATACGTCTTCTTCTTTGTTCAATAATGGCTTGGCACGATTTGTGCATTCAGCCAGAATAATATACGTCATTATACATTATTTTTAAATTTCATAAATGGATCAAATAATGCTGGTAGATTTTTTAAAAATCGAATTGTCACTCCTTATCTCTGCCACTAAACAGCGCTGCTTTAGTATCGGCTGAATTATGCGACTCTTATAGGCCCATCCGTGCTTGGAGATAAATATGCGTCGAGCGGACCAGCCGCCCGGCGCCACCGCGAACGCCTTTCAGTCCTCGAGGCCAATGCATGGAACTGGCCTTTCAAGGACTAGGCCGGAATAACTTAAGATAAAATCATAAATATGTTTGGGTGCCGACGCCCGCGCCGGCCGGAGCTGCTCGGTTGGGGGTTGGAGTGGTTAGTATTAACACAGTCGTCGTCCATGTCGATGTCTGGCACCAGCCGGTCGTGGGTGGCGTTGGCGCGCGGGGGCAGCTCGTTGCGAGGGTCCCGCGCCAGCCAAGGGTGGCGCAGCACGTCACGGGCGCTGAGCCTCTCGCAGCCTCGCGCCGCAGCAGCGACCTTATCAGGCACTTGCCCCGCGACGACAGGCACTCCGGCACTACGAAGTAGCCCCGCGATATCTTCGCGAACAGTGACGCGTGCTCGGAATCATTGAACGGATACCTAGAACAAAAGACATTTTAAGGTTAATTTGAATCTTCTATGGTAATACACGTCATCGGTCATAAGAATACACCTGGCGTCTGGGAATCTAACTAAAAATAGAATAAATTGTATTTATACATGTCATAAATAAGCCTCTAAAGTCGGTATCGAATTGAGTCTCCTTAAATATTCCTTTTTTTTTGTTGAGCACCCGCGCTCGGTAATAACGATCCCGAATGTCATTTGTACGGGGCAGATGCGGGCCAAAAAACAAAAACTCAGGTATGCGAGAGCGAGAACCCTTCTAGCGACAGGTGATGGCGGCGATTGCGGCCAAATCCCGAGTTTCGAATATAAATTAAGGGTGCGGGAGTTGGAAAAAAAAGAAAACAAAAGCTCGCGAACGGCAGGTGCGGCGGAGGTGGGCATGTATAAGGAAGGCGGGGTGGCAACGTCTTCGCCACATGACCGCGGCAGGTGCGGTGAAGATTTCTCGAGGCCCACTGTATCATTTATATGTGGGTGATATAATCGACGGCCGTTGGCGCGTAACGGACGACAGGTGATCATCCCCACGTCACCAACGGTCGTCGCGACCCTTACACTTTGTGATCGAGGAAAACGGTAAGTCCCACGCTATGCAGGTGAAGACGCCCACGCGGCCCTCAAACACTTTTAATTATCCACGCTTAATTGCCACCAATAACAAATAATGTCTAACTCCAACGGCTATTTTCAAATTGTAACCTATTGTCAACGTGGCTTAGAACAATAACTCAGATTTTCGTTAGTACATATAGCTGAAGGCAAGATGAATAATGTACCGATGGAGAGCGTCGCAAGAGTCAAGTATTCATATTATTTGAACTCACCTTCCAACGAGCATGGTGTAGAGTATAACCCCGAGCGACCACATATCGGCCGCCCTGCCCGAATACGTCCGATGAGCTCTCAGGATCTCCGGCGACACGTAAGCTGGACATCCTCTTTTGTCTTGAAGTAAATCTTCTTCAGGGTCGTCGAGAACTACTGCATCTTCTAAGGACTCGAGTTTTAACGTCGTTCTGAAACAAGGACATGTAGTTTAAAATTCGGCTCGAAAGGAAATTAACGCGAAATATCCGGCTTTCACCGGATGCTCATGCAAAATTCATCTCGCAATCTAGGGCCTGTTTAACACGACATATTGTCTGGTCGTCTGCATTTGACGTGCGCTGCCCGGTGACCCATATAAATCGGAAATGTTCAGCTATATATTATTATAATAGGAGACATGCACGTGATGTTTTCGCCGCAATGAGTCGCGCTTTGTGTGTACAAAGCTTTGTCGGTAGTCCGGCAACGATGCGCACTCACGGCTAATTAGTATTAAAGTATTCATGGTATATAATATGCATTTGGGAATTGGGATGTTGGCACGTTTTGAGGGGTTACTATAGGGTTTGGCCACGCATAGAACATCGTGTGTGTGTGAAATAATGTCATGTAATTAGTCAGGCCGTCTTAAGCATAGTGCCACACGCCCCTCCCTCTAGTAGTAAATCGTTATAGTCAGTAATTTTATCATAGGCGAATAAGTATGTCTTGAGTGATCGAGTTGTGATGATGTTAGGTAATTTGCAAAACTAGTCGATTATGTAGGTAGGTGTAGGTAGAGATACATGGTGATTAGCTTGCTAGATATCTGCGCCCGGGTACCCCGCATCCCTTGCACACTGAGTCAAGACGGCCCTGTAAATAATTACACAGCGAACCATAAAGTTGTTCGATGACGCAATGGGTTTTGTTTCATCACATTGCGGGCTTTGGGCGCACCGTGCGCGACCTCGTATTTCACAGAGCGGCCGCATCGTTTCGAAATGCATTAAATGCACAGTTGGAAACTGTACACCGTTGGTTACATATATGATTGAATGTAAACTAACCACCCTACATAAACATACAGAGCGTGCGTAACATCTTTCATTATAAACGGGCAACTACAAAGGATCTGTGGACATCAATTCATTCTGAAATATATTAATCGTATCATACTCGTACTTACAAACATTTTAAATTTATATATAAGTATGAGTACAATGGAGGAAGCTTAACTTATATTGTATTCTGCCTGTAATTCTTTAAGACTATAAGTAAAATACTGAGCCTAGGTCATCGAAGTCAATGGGTAAGCTTCCCAAAAGGCTGGCTACGTTACCTCGCTGGATTGCCATACTGATCCGTTGTTCGATGTAGGAGCCAGCCAACTGACCTCCCGAAGAGTCAATAAGTTGTTTTGAAATATCTTACGAATTCAAAAGTATGAGTTAATTAAGTTTTGTAATTTTACGGTATTAAATTAAAGGTTCACATATTGGAATTATTTATTAAGGCTTTATTATTTTTATGATGGTAAAATGTGTTCGACTGACTATAAATTTCAATCGTGAAGGAGTTAAGGCGTGGTGAGACAGGTGCATGGTCAGCGGTTACTTCGACACGTTTAAAGGAAATTTATACGGACGCACTATACTTAAAACCTTTTTTATGGTATATAAGGAAATTTTAAAAAGGTTCTTATTTCAAAAGATGTCACGTAGCCATTACTTTGACAAAACCATTTCTGTTGCGTTCTTTAATTCATCTATCTCCACTAAAACAATTGTAACCAATTGACTAATCGGTCGTACATTTGATCATGTTCGTTGAACTCTCGTTTAAAATTAAGAATGACTCCCTTTAAATATCAAATTAATGCAATGTTAACTGTGGATAATGAGATTAATATTTCAGTTCCAACCTCGATAGAACAATTTCAATCAACAACAATATAAACATGCGGGACGTCATAAAAGTTGAGAATCTGTAACTAGTGTCCATCATATAGTTACGTAATCCAATTTATTATAATAGAGAGATAAATATAATAAATGCATAGTCTTTAATAAGAGCAAATTGTACGCAAGTTATAAGCTGATCGAAGTCGTGACGTGACAATATGGAGCGGTTGGCTCCCGCTAAAGGTTACTCTTGTTAAGACTGTCGCAACAACGCGTCGGTTATCAAGTGAAATATAATGCACGGGCGCGCAGAAGTATTTCGCGAATTAGACGTTGATAAATTTGTTACATTATTGCCTATTCACATTTAGCAATGTTGTACCTGTGCAGTAACATGGTTTAAACAAGCATAGGCACGTGAGCACGTGCGGTGGTCGCCCGTTAATCGCTGTTGGGCAACGCAGAGATCCACTGTGGGAACCAGTTGACGAAACGCGTGACGTCACCGTGCAACTGTACTCAGAGTCCAGAGATCTTTTTTGTAATCCATCAGTGAGCGGGGCCGAGTCCGGAGGGTGTCCTCGTATTCGTTTAGGTCTTACGATTGCGCAACTGATCCTAATTAAATCCCTACAACGGCAAGGCTAAAGTGCGATGTTTGCAGTTGCAATCGATTCGCGTTTCGCAACGTGTAAATAAGTTATACAGTGTCGTAACGCGGTCGGAAGGTTGGCCGGATTTCCGAGCGTGTTCCGAGCGGTGGCCTCCAAGGATTCTCGCTTGCGTCTCGGACGCGGGCCGCGGGACTGACACACGACACTCGGGGCGGGCGAAAGGACAACCATACCAAATTACGCAACGGAACATTACGCATAGGTAACCGCTGCTGCACGCGGTGAACCAACACAGGCTCACCGCCGTACTGCTTCACTTCATAGTGCAGATCAACGACAAGTGACGCGGTCACAGCCTCCGCGCTGCAAAACCCCACCACGGTGCACTCCGATATCAAATACAATCGTGACATACACACCCGAAAGTTAACTGTATTACTTAAATTGACTCACGTTTGCAGCTTCGCAACTGTTCTATGTTAACGAAATAATTTGTTACAAATGATCAAGTAGATAGATACCTAAAAATTCGTTGGTCAAGATAGTCTGTTTCGAGATAAGTCCGTAACAAAAGTATGATCAAAATCAGAAATAGTGAAATGAATAGTTACAAATAATTCTTGGGAGTTGACAAATTGTTACAGCGGATATCTATCGGCCGCAACGCATTTGTGTGGGAGATCGCCCACCACAAGCACCGGGATGCGCCGGCGCACGTTTCGCAATTAACGTCATTGCTCAACTCAACCCTGATAGTTTCGTAACAATGGAAGTCAACGCGGCACAGATGCACCACATATGCATGCACTTCCTGCTCGAGTTTGTATCGCTCTGCATGACGAATACGTTTACGCAATCTTTAGGAAGTGCCGAAGCGGCGGCGGTGCAATCTGAACGCAAAAAAAACTAATACCTATTATAATGTGTCAGCAACAGATTACGAAAGGTCGACATTTGTCATTATTCACTGTTTCATACAATTCGTTGTTTACACTCGATATCTGTAATATCCGAGGCCTGTGGTGCCGTACAGCACAGCGGTTAGTCATAGGTTTTCGTAACCCGCATTGTAGGGACATGTGGTGTCGCAAGCGCGATGCTTGTTGCCACACCGCAGAGATGCCGCCGGGATAGGTTGGGAAACCATCCCGGCCATACCCAATTATATGTCGGCTGTCATTGCGCAAACGCGCTCCTACAGCGGATGTTTCGTGGAATCTGATTGATAAAAGTTTTCCAATCGATAAACGAGTAATATTTTATTTCAAGCCTTGTCGAAAGTAGTCAACGAAATATGCACTCGAGCTTCAAGTAACCATAGCAAATAAGATGGATTAGTTTACTTAAGCCATGAGCCGGAATATATTAATTCCCAAACAATTTAGGTCTCAAAACCGCATAAGCTGCGGCACAGTTCGGTTTATCGGTAAAGCGATAACGTAAGTCGAACTCAGTTTTGAAACCGAGCGCTGGGCCGCTTGCGAAAACACTAATGTGAACATCGGTTGCAAAATTGTTTTAGTTTTTAAATCCAATGTAGCGACAACAGTGAGCGGTGTAGCCGGAGGTGTCCGCTTGCAGACGAGCCACTGATAACAGGGAGCGACGTCGTCGCAGATGACGTATTCCTCGTCAGCTGTGAAATAAACGAGATCGACCGCTTTGCATACGTGGTGATATCGTAGTTGGCAGGCTCGCGGCGTCCGCAGACACAGTGTCACAATGGTGTGGATTATGAGCAGCGTTGCGATATGGCATGTTGCAAGTCCGGGCGGCGGTCCAAGCGCCGCCCGCGCCGCCGAAATAATCCTGTGTTGCAACGCGCGGACTGCGGAACGGGCGCCACTCCAGGGCCCGTTGCGCAAACACCGCTGCTCCGCACGCAATTGGCCAATTGCGCACCATCTTGAAGCACATCGAGCCAGTTGTTGCGTTTACGAAACGTGCAGTACAGTTCGATAACTTCGATGAATCTATTATGTGATAATTGCGTAACAAAAGAAAGCGTCTGGAATGCGTGCGCAAAAAGTAGTATCCGAAAACACATCGAATTCCGCCTCGAATCGCTGCAATTACACCGTTACGCGACGTCGTGTTAAATCCGGTGAATGGTCGACTTTCTAACGCGTGGGGTCGGTGTACGCGACGCCGTGTCGCAACAATTTCTCCGGGCATCGCGAACGAAGAAAGCGCGACCTCAACAGTTTTGCAATCGCACGCCGACAACACTGCACCGCTCGCGGAGAAAGATCGGCCGCTTGGAAAGCGTACATCGACCCGCCGATCAACACGCTGCTGGCAATCAGTGAAACCGCACAGAACTTGCAAAAGATGCACTAACTAGATTCCTGGGGAGCCGTGCGACCGCAGCCGCAGCGGCATGAGGCGTTTAGCATAACAGTAATGTTCTGCGTATGCCGCTATTGGGCAAGCGTGCCCACCGTTGCGCAAGCAACGATAAAGCCCGGCCGTATGTCACACTCGTGAAACACTTCCGTTCATTGACTCCTTCCCGATATAACTGAGTATTCAGTTTCGAAATACTTTCGCCGTCTGAGATAGTATTTAACACGTGCGAGGACTTACGCGCCTAGGAACAAGAAAAATTACATCATGGACAACGTGAAATCTTCAATCTTTATGGCTGATTTCTTTGCCCTCTCGTTTACGCTCTGATGGATGGAGCAAAGGGAGCCGAAAGGTCTGAGCCCATGTGTTGCAATGTTGTTTTGTAAAAAGCATGATGTGTACTTGAAACGAAGAATTTAGTGATCCAGAATTTTACTGGTAGAACGGCTAGGTAACCGGCTCAACAGCATATATGCGTAATGACTTCATAATAACAATTTAGAACGACTTTTCCAAGTATTGAGAAATTAGTAAGTAAAAAGGTAAGCTCCCACAGCAGTCGAGTAATCATCGTTATTACGGCATACTGTTACGTTATGAAAAATATGCCATAATCGTGCGACAGTTAGCGGTAAGTTACGATGATAACCTTTCATCCTAATTTCGTAAAAAGAATATTAGATCTCAGGAGAGGAAAGGCTGTATAAAGCTTGACACTTAGCGACAGGTGTGATCGCGTTCCAGTCTTACTAGTTTGCAGACTGCAAAGATAAATGCAGAGAGCAGATGTGTATGATATTTGTCGTCCCACCACCCGACAGATGTAATCTAGATCGTCCGATAAATAAAAGAGTAAATCCACATCCGTGTGCGCCCGCACAGTTTCCGCCGCTGCTGTTGGCCGTGTGCACACAACCGGAATTGCCGATTGTTTCGCCCTGCAATCGTTTCCTTTCTCATTATTGTGAGTCGGAAGTACGAAAACAAGACGATTGTCGTTGTATTGCGTATATGCTATAGAAAATGTTATAATAAAAAATTATAAAATAATAATTCTACACTGTAAGGGTACATGTGCACGATGGTTAGTAAAGAAAGCCCGGCTATTGCTGGCCGGTTAGAACAACGCAAGAGCTTGCGATATGTAGCGAGTGGACTATTGCAAACTGGCGAGGCAATGCCGAGCCGCATTACAGAAACAGTTGGTTAACAGTATTGGATCTTGCGAACTAGTGACGTAAATGTAAAGAAAAATGAAATGTGAAACAATGCTTTTAGTTTGACTTTAATACTAATTTAAATTCAAACACATCCGCCAATTTGCCGTGGTAATCCTATGAGTGTAGCAACACCGCCGTGTTCGGCAGATTTACAAAACGTTTCGCGTAGTTACCGCAATGTATTAAACAGTTGGTCCTTATGCTCCATTTCATAATGGCTTGCACAATATTCGAAACAGGCGGGCGTTTGTCTCTTGCTATAACTGTTGGATGCGTGAGGCAATTTAATTTGATACCTTAAACATAATTGTGAAAATTGACATATTATTTCGTCAAACATTCCAAAAAAGGAGACGTCTATGCTTTCATAAATTGTTGGGCCCAGATTGTAAAAGTTTATTTTTTATAATTTTAGTGGGTTCAGTTATTCTTTATTTATTTATTAAATACCCCAACAGGGTATATTAATAATACAAACAAACAAAAAAGACCTTATAATGTAGGGCTAATAACAGGTTTTTCTGAGTTAATTGTGAGCAAACGAACGAACTAAACTGTAAAAATGCAATAAATATATACATAAATTAATAAGTGAAATAAGTATATACTTACACACATATATACATTTTAAATGAATTATTCGTTGGTATTAATATTTTTATATTATTAATTGTTGATATTCATTCACATAAATCGATTATGATAAACGATAACTTATTTTATTTGTGACTTTTTTTTAAGATTTCTTGTCTTCCAGATAGAATTTGGTTGTTTTTAAGCGATATCTCAGCTCATTGCATTTCTTTGACCCAAAAGACTCCGTTTCCTTCATCATGAAAATGGTAAACACGAATTATGCAACGCAATAATTAATTTTCGATTGAAACTTGAATTTGGAAATGTGACCAACTTGCCGAACCGGTGACATTTTGACACCGATCGTTTGTTAACGTTGTATAAAGACAATAAACACAATGTAATAGTATGTTTAAGTACAAAAGGCAGGAATGAATGACGCAGGATGGTTTCGAAAACGCGAAATAAGCGATGTTGCGATTTCGCCTTGTGAAATACATTTACTTCGTGATTGCAGAAACGCGTGGGACGACAAAATGGATTAGTCTTTGCTGATTCGTAACTATTACGCGATAAGATCCATTTTTGCACCGAAATGGGTCTCGATCCATTTCGTAGAAAGCGATACGAAATGATAAACAGAAAGTTAGTATACGCATGAAAAACATTACCAAGAATCACAATCGCCATTAAAAAATCGTTACTAAGAAAATAAGATCAACCCTATCCTAAATGAATGGTTTTCACTGTTTTTGAATACGCGACCCCTTTACAGGTGGAAAAATTTTGGCGACCGCCTTGGACCATAGACAGATAATAAGATAGTAATTTAAAAGACTACGTTTATGTTTTTCTTTAATTTGATACCTATATTCATTATTAGGACTTAGTACCTAAGTACGAGGTATAAATTTAAAAAGACTTCCCTTTTGCCGGCGATCGCCCGAGCAAGGTTCTGCGACCCCTCTAGAGGTCGCGACCCACGGGTCGAGAAACACTGCTCTATGTCATATAAATCATGTGCACCCGTTCTAAATGACCACAAAAGTCATGCTTTACTGCGTTTCAATATAGAAAAACCACAAAATTATCAACCAACATATAATTTTAGAACACATTTATTAGACCAAATAAGTCAAAATTAAATATCGATTTTTAAAGTGATAACTTCTTATGGGACGGCAAACAGTTTCGTTACGTAACGCGTTACGGCGCCAGTCTGTCTGGTTTGCCTTTCTCTCACATTAGATTAGTTTAAGTTATCACTTCTGTGGGGCGTACCGAGACGCACACAGTCTTTTTTTAAATGATTATTCAAACAAAATGTTAAAACTCCAACAAGAAATTTAGTACAATGTTACGTATGTAAACTTAAGAAGAGTCGATATTAGCGACAACTAGCGAACGAAGTGAAACTTTCAATCGATTCAGCATTCTAAAGTATAAGGCTGGCATTCCAAGTATTCTTCTTAGGTATAACCGTCTCAGCAATATATGTTTATCGCAATTTTTATCTACATTTCACTAGTATCTTATCATTGAAAAATCTTTAAAAAAATTTCACCACTTGTTTATTTATTTAGTTGCCAACATGATACGATAAGCAAATATTTGGTAACAAAAATGACTTGTAACAAACTTGTACTATTTGAAAAGTTACCCAATCAACTTTACTAGTAACTTATATTATTGGTTTGTTGCGAAAATGTGTTACAATTTCAATATAATATCGTATTCAGATACGCGTTATTGTGCGCATTATATTGTAATGGTAATGAGAAGCGAGGACACATTTGCAGTCGGAGTGCGCGCGAGCATGTACAATTTATACCGCAACTATTGGCGCAGGCATCGAACTAGCGTGGGATTCGTGCGATAAACTTCTTTGATTTTATTTTAATACTAGAATCAGCCGGCGACTTCTTCTACGTTGGACGAAATAAGCAACTTTTACTACGTGTCCTATCAACTTGAAACCGCTCCCGGGAAAATCCCACAAAATTCCCGGGAGTATCAGAGACTTTGCTATTGATCACTTTCCCCATGCTTTTATTAAAGTAATATTTTAATGGCTGAATATTATAAATATAAAAATAAAATAATATACGTATAAAACAACAGTATGTAATGGCGTAATATGTAGTCTGCAAAAATTAAAGGGTTTCTATTATCAAACTTCAAAGCTTTTGCAAACGAAATCACCGAGCATTTTTAGAGCCCTCGATCCAAGCAATCGCGCACCGTGATCATTATCTTAGCCCCGTCGAAACAGGAACAATAGCCTGGTAACAACCGTACGACCCCAATAATGTTGCAGGTAGGCCTGTAGTATCGACAAACGCGATAAGACACGCAAAAACTCTACTGCAGCTTCGATGCATGTGTCCAGAAGTGTTCTGTGCATGTATCAGTTGTTTAGAATTATCAGATCTGTTAATTCCAGGAAAAATTACGTATCACGGCTAGGATTATATTTCTTTGTTGCCAAAACATTTGAGGCTACGTTCACGACCGTGATTTTACCCGTTCCACTTGCTTGCAGACGTTACAATCATAAACTTTAATGGAACGGATTATGGACCGTTGATATCATTAACTACGAAATACACAAATGCCATTGGTTGATTTGAAAATCGCACCTTTTTCAATGTCAATCGATAGAGAGAATTAATTCTCTGTGGTCAACAGCCACTTTGACCCAGCTCTTGTCATGGGTCGTTGTGAGCGCTATGAGATCGAAAACAATGACGTCATTCGTGACATTTTCGTCACAACCATAACGACCGTGGAATAAAATAAGATTTCGGAGATAATTCCTAACATTTTCCTGAAAGCAATGATTATATTAGCATTCGATTTCATAGCCGTTACTGATATAAATCATACATGTCAGTATTGTATAATAAGGTACACTAATATTTAATATTGTGTACAATAAATTACAAGCGTGTGGTCCTAATAATTTTAAAAATTATTAAATTTATTTATTTTTTGTTTCTTTGAATCACAAATGTGAATCGAACCGTCCGGAATGTTTATACATTTCGGAAGGCTTGACTCACTATACATGCCTGATAACAACCTATGTTACCATTTACCAGATCTTTCTGGGAGCCGTTTATAACAGCCCTAATTTCAGTCAATCAATAAGTGAATCATGTTTTAGGAAAATTTCTGTTATATCCAAATTCCGAACAATAATAATTTCAATGAAAACAATATATATCCATATCTATATAAAACGAATTGATAATATTACTGTTTGTAAATAAAACATCTTTGGTATAGGTACTTATATAAATCGCGAGTGGGGAACAAGTTTATACCGTTGGATTGTACTGAAAATAAGGCGTAAATGCATGACCACATAAAACTGGTTTCAATTACACGGAAAAAGTACGTTTTCACACGTCTCGTATTAAGGCGGAACGCCACAGTACATTTTTATAATAAACAATATTAACTTAAACATCAAGACAAAATGTTTTATGAATAAATTACACTTTAGTTTTCAATATACAACTTTTATGATTTTGGCCTGCATAATTTTTCTCATAAATTTTATACACGTAGAGAGTATAAATTTGTATTTTCTTGTAAGGTAGAAATTGCATGTTCTGGATCACTGCTAACCAGCACAAGAAGAGCTCTTATTGTTATATGATATTTAACTGCACGTAGTTGACTTAGAGATTTTGAGATTTACCCTACTTTTCCGTTGTGTAGATAATTATATAATTCAACATTAAAATCAGGAACGTTTTCTTAAAAATATTTGTTGCATTTATATGTAACTTGAAACAATTTAATGCGAAAATCGACCGTGATATTTAGCCTTAAATCAATTTCAATACAAAAAACACCATACACAATTAATCGCCATGTAATTGTCGACGATTGAAAACTGTAAAAGTTATAGGTAACGTCGAAGAATTTCAAGCACCGTATGATCGTTCCAATCGAGAACGTGGCTTGAATACATTTGATAAATAAACAGCGTATAGGATTCGCGGACATTGACCTTTTTGAGTTCTTTACTTAACCCTATGGACAATGAAGTAAGCAGTCCTTCACTTCTACTGCGTGTGAATTGCACCCAGATACATTTAGATTTCTTGTCTGTTTGATCGGGATTCACGTAAAAACTACTGATACTGGTAGGCAACTACCTGAAAAGTACTGTCCACACAAGGGCCGATGTTGTGGTACTTTTTGTCCCGGGAATCCCAGGGAAATTTCAAGTAAAGCGTGGACGAAATCGCGGACATATCCTAGTAACCATATAAAAATCACGGACTGGTGGACACCCGACCGCGACAAACTACAGACCTGCATACGAAATTGATTTGTAGCTGTCCCATCTCACGTCTCGGTTGCGTACCTCAGAGTCCGTCTTAGGTCGAGATACCTTATAAATATATTATAAAACTTAAAAGCGTTTCAAGTTAGTAAAATAAGTCATTTTCTTATTATTTTTCTATCCATTATTAAATCTAAACACATTTATAGTATCAAGACTCAAAAAGGACAATCATTACGGGCTTCTGTTAGCAACAAGAATTTGAGGTTCTAGATAACATTTTAGGATTTTTTCTCATAACCGATTCCTTGGAAGTCTGTGGGCCCCGTTTGTTTAATGCAACTGCAGTGGTTAATCCTGTCTATGAAAGCTTAGATTAAATAGAGGGCGGGAATGTAACATCTAACATTTACAGCTGTCGTAGAAATGTGGAACGCCAAACAGCGGTACTTTCACACCGGACCTCTCATGCAACTTTCGGTCAGTGGAAATGGTACCAGGTCGATGAAAGTACCAATATTAATGTACACTCGTTAACAATAAGTTGGGAGGACGAGATGAGTGTATGTACACTACCTATTTATCTAAAGTGGGCGTCAAAGGTATTTGATAAAGTATGAATAATCAACATGAGGCGCGTAAAGGTGAGCTATAAAAACTACAAATATTAATGTTTTTTGATATTCATGTTTCGATGAGATCATTAAAGGATCAACGCACTTTTACAACAACAACACTACTGTTGCTACTACATATTTAAGGCGGCCGGTCCACTCGGCCATTCACCTCGCGATTTTTTTTTCTCTAAACGCAATGATATAACTTGGAAAGTGCGGAAATCGTAATTTCTAAATTACACAGCGGCTTATTATGTCACTATTTCGGAAATCTCGTCCGCGGAAGCAATCGGGGGCGAGGGAGGTCAGTGAACTCGCAAAACTCACCTGTTTCAGCCGCCGGGGAGCGAAACAAAGGCCAGTGATGTAACCGAAGAAAGTACGGAAATAAAAAATCACTACTCGGTGAATCGGGCCACTACAGACGGACGGTGGTGCAATTAAAAATTTAACAATACGAATCCGTAACGCATTTTAAATAAAAATGGATTTGTCGATGGTAGGCGTCGGCGGCGACCGCATCTTGCACAATCCGCAGCGGAAGAGAGTGCAGGCGAAACGGCACATCGCGGGCCAGCGTGATGCAATAAAGAAAGTGCGGAACTGATGTAGGTTTTCTAACGCGGTGAATGTACTCCGGCCATTAGCATTGTATCATTCGCGTCCGCAGGCTGTAGTGAAGAGGTTCACCGGGCGACGACCTCGGATGATGTCAGAGGAGGCGATGAATTTCGCATTCGGCAATATGCCTCATATAACTCTGTAGTCTCTGGATGGAAAATTACGATGAGAAATCACACCATCGCTTGGTGGGGAGGCAACATTACCGAAGTCGAGTTACATCAAGTTGTTGCTGTATTGGAGACTGCAATGAGTTAGGTAACAAGTGTTGTCACACTTGTTTGTTGCGATTACACCGTTGATGTAATGCGTGCAACTGGAGGAAGCGTTAACTCAGAATAGGTTTTTATAAGTGCAAATATTTATGTAAGCCCTGCATTGAAGAAACTAGAAAAACTAGTTCATAGAACAACATCTAACATAATTGGACCAGAAACTATTGTTGCGTTAACTTACGAATTTGACTTACAAAATCTTTCATAAAAATATGCAATACCTAGGTTAGGTTAACACTGACATCATTTCATTGATAACTGGCAAAAAATATGTTAAAAAGTGATATGTCAAGTTCAGTGGGTGCGAGGCCGATGCGCGCGCGCAGGTCTGCCCCGCGGGAGGGGAGGGAGGGGGCTTTGACAATGAATGGCAAAGCACCGTTGTACTTGACCCAGTATTCTGGTCGTCACGCCCAGCCGGTGCAGCGGAGGTCCGATTGATGACATGCGTGAGACACACCGCCCAAAACACCAACTACACCAATTTCCCACATTTCAACTATAATTAAACCGCACACCAACACCGATGGGTTTTATGATAGCTCCGACATTGGCGCACTAACCTACTTGGCACCGGTCGGCAGGTTACTTTGCGTCAATCAAATAAAATTCGAATCTAATGTCCACCAAAGGCAGCGGTAATTCTAGACTGTACATAGTGATGTCATTATATTAATACACGCGTAGAAATATTTCATCGACTGAATCACTATTGTGCTTTACTTAGAATTTGAACTCGACACGTCTAAAGATGCAGAAATACGAATGTAAACACAAAGTGGATGTCGAAATGCATACAAAGTATCTCGCAAGCAGTTTCCGATATACATTTTTGTTAGCGGCTAGAATATGTACTCGGGTACATGTGCCATTGCGCAAGGTCGCCAGCGCACCTGCGTGTTCGCCGGTCACTGCAGCGACCGTTGCAGCTCCCACAACATACATCAAAACTTTAGTACTTAATCTATTTACGCCAAGTATTTTAGGGTACGATAAAAGTCAGTATTCACTACACCTGCTTATTTATGTCATTATATAACTATAAGAGAGATAAGACAAACGCATAGGAACAAAGAGACAACGCGACGTTGCGCGTTGGAAACTTTGTTAAGTTTGTAAGTGACAAAATTAACCAAAAAGCGGTTGCAGCGCTCGAGGCAGCGTCCGGCGGTCGGCAAGCGCACTCGTAATCATCCAAGTGGGTTAAGGTTCCATCAAGGATTTATTGCGGCAAGTCTCCGCTCCAAAACGCCGAGCGTTGGTTACTATGAGCTAACTGCACGCCTGGTTCCGCTGCATTTGTCCATTACAATCTTTTGTAACTCGCGAACCTTTATGTATTACAACATTTCACTACCAATTAATGGCGACGAAAAGTCTGTCAATGTTGAACGGTCGAATCACAATTACAATAGTCTGTCAAATTTTGAATCGAAAATACCTGAGTTTTGTTTTTGGTTGGCACTACTGCGTTACGCGACTAAAAACGTATCCCATTTCATTCACCTGCCAAAGACAGTTACGACTTCGACAATGAGAGCGTGGACATCTTTTGTTTAATTAGATTCCAGCAAACAAAAGTAACTTGATCGTTCGGGAAGTTCCTTTGTCCCAACATGTACAGTGTAACCGTTGGAATAATGAGAATGTCGTCTGAGTGGCTTTTGAAATTTTAAACAGTCACAATAGGCGCAAAATAAACAGGTTAATAAGTTTCAAAACGATCCAGATGTATTACAAAACGTTCAAAGCGGTAGCGCACAACAGTTTAGCCAGTAAGGGTACGTGGTCGATTCTTTCGCAACTCGCATCGCAGCGTCCGGACCACTCTATTATATTGTTTCTATCCTACAATGCTCTCTATTCGTTTCTTTGTTTTAGAAACACGAGCCATTGTTCATGCTGGAGGTTAGAGGGTTGAGGGTGCTTCGAATACCATAAACAATATTCAAGTACTCCTAAGCGATTTTATTAAAATAAACAAATAATAATTGTATTTCAATAAGTCTACAACATTTTTTATTTTCGCAATAATATGATCAATGTTTAGATTATGTAAGTAAGTATTTGGCCTCGTAGTTTTTTAAACTTGGATTAATTATATTATCGCTTTAAACTAGGTGTTAATTATTGAGCAAACCTTTAAACACCTTGTGTAATTTGTAGATATAGAAATTCACAAGTATCTAATACTTAATAAATTATTAAGTACTGCCATTCGAAACACGTTCTGCGTAATAGAAATGCAATATTATTACACACTGTTGTAAGAAGTTCGGCTCCTCTAGAAAATAGTATCGAATGACTGTGTACATAACAGGGATAAAAATCGACGTATTTCTTTGCAATCTAATAACATTCGGTGTTCAAAAGTTACAAAACCTTTCAGTATATAAAGAGACATACTTATAGACGTCTTTAGTCAATACATTTATAATAATGTATGCTGTTACATTTATAAAATTACATTAATTTTACCATTTTTCATTACATTATTATTATATTCTGCAACACATTTAGTTAAAATTGAAAATTTATGTAAAAACAGCACATAAGAGTTAAGTAATTGATGGATTCGGATATATGAATCTTGATATGGGCGCAAGAGTTGTAGTTCACAATGGTTTAGTTGCGGATTGTTTGCACGGTGCGCAGGCGGCGGCAGATGTGCGCGCTCGCATTGTCTCGACAACAAAAGCAGGTAGAAGACTATACAGGACGCTACCACGCCATGTGCCACGTCACTTTTTCACATGGTGATACATGTTTTACGTAAAAATCTAAAAACAGTTTTTAATCTGTCCGAGCAGATGGCTCGGCACATGGTGGAACAAAAAATATCAATTGTACATATTGAATACGAACATTAGAATTCGAAGCGGTCTGTTTTCAACTGCCTACATCACGTACGCTACAAAGTTGTCAGAAAATTTAATTTTGAAGCCTATTGAATATGCTTTGTTTCGATTCGTAACTACCTTAAATTAATTTACAATGGTTTCCCTTTGTTACAAAAGAGAGAAACGAATCGAATCCCAGTTATCAAAATTAATAACGGCAAAACCAATTTACTCTGAACGCGTAATATCCTGTGCCGTGCATTTATTTAACTCCACAGTTTTCATTGAAATTGTTTTATATGCGAGCGTTGGCAGCTATTTGAGCTAGCTAGCATCTGCTGCTAGTGACTAAAGACGAGGTCTTAGCAACTTGAAACAAAGGCTGCCTATAAAAAGACCAACCGAGGGGACTTAATGTAATAAAGAAAGGAACGTTCGAAAAAACAGCAAATATTGACCTCGTGGCAGATGTCGAAACTCAAACTTTGAGCTGGCTGTAAATGCATTTGAATAAACATTGCCTCTCGATAGCGACTCAACTTTGTTGACCTTATATTGTATCGAATATCTGCCTGTGTGAGCGTACGATGTATATGCATCCAGATATAGTCATCAGGTGTCCAAACAAACTGCTTCCCTATTTGTACATGCACTGTCGTCCTGACTGGTTTATCTGAGGTATAATTTTCATATATAAACTCAGGTATTCATAGATGACTGTAGCTGCTTACTAGCGTGCATTAAAAGCTCTATGTTCTATAAATATCCCATGGAGGGCAATAGTCTGGACGAGTTACCGAGCAGAATATAATCTCCAATACGCATCCCTCGTTTGGATCGAAATAAATGTAAGTTCAGATTTCCAGAAGTCGTACACTTGAGACGTAAAAAGGGACCTCGTTATTATTACAATTGTGAAATAATATTTGAGATGGCAGGTCGTAATAAAAGGATGACCATTATGTAGTCTTCGCAATACGAAGTTGAACACGTGCGTTTCGCAGGTAAGAAGCTCGCATGTGCAACATGTATTATCAGGTCGAAAAAAGGTGTTTTCTTTAAGATGAATAGAGACTTGTACAATAGCAATGGTAGCTTAGTTCAGGCACATCATCGAGAAAACCGAACAATAAATCATGCGTAGGAGATGACAAAAGCTTTCGTATTTGTTTACAGAACATCTGCTTGGGACGAAGGTGATTTTTGAATCGGCATCAATGACATCCATTGTCGCGACGCTCAGGTAAAATGTCGGTGGATTAACCCGATGTCGAAACACCTTGATCCTATTTTACACGAAATTTCTTTACATTTAGTTATTCAGCCGCAATGTAGTAACCTACGCCAAACACGACGCATATTGCGGCATACTGAACGACCTTAGAGTTTTATCTGGGCTTGATAAGAGAGATTGTTGTGACCTTAGAACGTTGACTGGGTGTCTCGTACGTAGATAACGAGCAAGTCCAATGACCGTATCGACTTGAGGCTCATCAAAGTTTTAATATTTGCGAATTAATTAAACCATATTCGTGGTTTTATAGTCCCACATTTAAAGAGCAGGGTCGGGCCGCTTGATTCTCAAGCACTCTTCAACGACCGGATGTAACGGGACCGGAAATAGACTTAAAAGTTCAGAATTCATATTAAGGCAGATGGTCGACATTGTTGCAGCGGACGAGAGGAAAAGAAACAAAAAATATTTATAAAGTACTGGGCAACCGGTACAGGCAGGTAAACGTAATTATCCCTGCAGGCAAGACTTGGGACGTTAAATTGGCCTGTGTCTAGTTAGACTCGCAATGAGTTCATAGTAATTCTTCAGTTTTAAGCTTTTTACGTTTAAATACTCTGGCGGTATACTTAGAAGTCATACATGTGATTTACACGTGACTATAGTATGGTCGCATTAATACGTGCTAAGTGAAGATAAATTGAATCAAGATTGCATTGGTAATTAATATATTTTAGCAAGCTAATGCAGATTTGTATATTCATTAGCGTTGTATGAAAAAAGTCATTGCCGATCAACAAGCTTATAGCAAGTAAATAGCGATAATAACTTGTTTTATTCCTTGAATTTGTTTTAGCAGTGTCAAATCACTAATATATATCTCCTAAATTAAAGTTGTTCATTTAAGAACGCGTTATTAGTCGACATGAAATACGAAGTCAAATATAAAGAAAGCTATATAAGTTTAAAAAAGTTTATCATATTAGAGGGCCTGGACAGACCACTTTTGCAGATTCGTATGAGGATGATAAGTATCAAAATAAAGTGGAACTCGGGAAAACACTAGATATACTGGTAATACGACAGATTTTTTATTACCAGTATATCTAGACACGTATCAATTTTACAAGAGACTCGCCGAACGCGGCCGGTTACGCACTCACTTAGTTGATAGCAAAACAAAGTACCTATATTTAATAAGTTACAAAAATTAAAACCTCTAATAATAAATTTAATTAATGGTCCTTATACTACACCGAGTGTTGCAATATAAATTGAATATAATGTATGTATCAATTACAATTTTGCAAATAACCACAACAAAGGCACTGATAACGATGTGTTAACATTTCTTGTATAAATAATATTATTAATTAAGATCACGAAATGAGCAAATAAATGCACTCACCTAAACCTAATTTACGTTGAAACGTGATAATTTCGCGAAATGAAAGTTAGCATAAATAGAAATTGATTAATAAAAACAAATATGAGATAAACATCACGTCGGTATGTAATAACAGATGGCACGCACGTATTGTACACGTATCAGACTTATGTGTAAATTGTATCTTATATCATGGAATAAACCAATCTATATGCATATTAAATACCGCGTACACAAGGATACAATAATAACAGCCCACATACATCCACACATCTGTTATCGAAATGTGCAGATTTCATCATAATATTTTCCTTCTTCGTCAGCATGTGGTAATTAAAACAATATTCATATTAAATAAGAAAATTGTGCTAGCGGTGCATTCCCGGCTAGAATTAAAGCTCACGTCATTGGAATGAAACGAGGATGCATTCACAACTAAGCTACCTAAATTGTATTATCTATTTATTAATGTCATGGGTCATTTATTAGTCACGTAATGTTTTTGGCATATTTGGATGTTGTTTGTACAAAGTATCTTAAACTTTTCGGCATATCTTGATACATAAAAATTATAAGTCTGCATGTCCTTTATAAAATCGTAAACTATAAATTTGATCATGTGGTGATCTGTCGCAAAGTTGTTGTGCATGACCCAAAGAAGGTTTCTGAGTAAGTTCACAATTGGACCCGGTAGGTGGCGCTGCTGTCGGCATATCGATTGAAGCTTTTCCGGACAGTTTGACGTCTGCCGGGACAGCTAGTTATAATTTAAAAGCCATCATTACTTAAAATAAATATACCTGATTGTAATTATCGTGATATTTCCGACCACCACCATTGCGATCCTCACGTGAAGGGACAACCCGTATAAAGGAAAATTACATTATTAAATGCATGACTACGTGATATGAAGCGTTAAATTTGAATTTGGAAGCGTCGCCGTTTGTTCCTGGTTGGTCAGCATGCTCGATTCGAAGGCGGAAGAGCACCGCTTGCGCAACTGACATTGAACTGAAGCGGTCTTCGCTTGGAGGCCGCCGAGCGCCCAATTCTTAATGTATTTTAACGACGATTTAATAGTATTTTGATTAACATTATACAATGTCAGATTTTCCTCGTACCGTCACTAACCCATAAAGCGATGTACTAATAGAACGTCGTTTTTGTATGAAAAAGTTATTTAAAACATATATATTAATCAAAAAGTAAATATAGGTAAGAATAAGTTAACGGGAGTAGATGAGGTTAAAACCTGTATGCCAGTCCCAGCATTCCCCTTATTCAAAACAGGCGTGATGGATGTGTGTAGTTATTTTAAAGTATTAACACATAAGAGGAAAACCGCGAATCGTTGAATATACAAGAAACAAGACCGATACAGAAATGAAATTTCTCGTCCACAATACGTTATTTGTAACAACATCCCTGACTTATTCACGGAAGTCGACACGAGAGAATGTCATTGTGAGCAAAACATTCCAGTTTGTTTTGATTTCTGTTTTCCGCTACAGTTAACCGACTGCAATGAGTACCACGTGACGTCATCGGCCCCCGCTTTATCGACTTAACTTCGAAGACGTAGAAGCGATAAGCACCTACGACTTATGAAAAATTCGCCATAGATACGTCATCCGTAAACAAAGTTGTATATTTCTTATGTATTTTCAACGAATGAGGCAATAGATCGTACGTCATGCGTAAGATAATTTGCAAGTGTAGGTGCTAATTTTAATATACACCTAACAATGTCACCTACCCGATGTCATTCACCATCGCGAAGGTGATAATGTCAAACGCGCTATAATACGAGTATAAACGTTTACGACTTTGTTTGTAACTATTTTACTAGCAATGGACAATAGTATGCATGTATAAGAGAACATTTTTATATAACAGTTTGAAGTGATGAGCATGCTCGTGCGATCGGTGCGCGTGGCATTCTTTGTTGACGGCCAGCGCTGCCGCATCGCGGTGCGGTGTCGCAATTGCGCTCGGTGGCCGTGTCTGGGGTCCGCCCGTCCTTGGCCACGGCATCGGCAGCTCCACTCTATCGATACAAAGGTCCGGGCGATCGGACACGGCGCGACCGTGCGTAACCGCTTCCGCGTACCGTTCACGTCACCGCAAACGCACGCCACACCGGCATTACATGTTCAAGAATCTAATCGATAAAACTGAAAAATCAGCGCGTCACTACAACTCCTCCATTTTGTTACCGCCACGCGGGTAATTTTCCCCACGTGACGTCAGAGCTACTACGCGTCGTAGCAACAGTGGCTGTTGCTACGGGTCAAGTGCCGAGGTCTGAAGCCTTCGTAGCATGTGTGGGCGGCCCTGTCTACGTCAGACGCGTAAACAACCAAATAAATGAAGGCGTAGGCGTTCACGTTTTACGAATTTCTAAAACAATTTCTATTTGAAATTGGAGCGAACTTTGTACGTATTCGCTTTGTGTGCAGACTGTTTGTTAACCTTCAAAAGACTACGTAAGTACTTGAAATTTAACATTGAATGCAATTCAAATGAATTGATTGGCATTTTCAATAATGAAATTAGTCATTTGTAAAATGGTATTATGTTGAAATAGATGAGTATAGGCAATAATGTAACAGAAACAAGTTTCATAACGCATTATGATTGGGGGCAGAGCCTTCGCCGTGTCACAGACAGAACTAGCGGGTGTACTAAAACGTGTATTCAATCAATTACTCTATTACGAACAAATATGTGCGGATGATTACATCAGCGTGTTACGAACGTATTGCAGCGTTTGCGAACTGCGCATAATTTAGCGAAATCTATAAACATTAAACAGTATTCGTATATGTACATGACATTTTATTTAAATATACATATAGTTACATTGCCAAAAAGGGGAGAGTAAATAAAATTCTATCCCGCATATATTTTTAGAAAAAGATAAATATCTATATATTTTATATTACATTGTAACTAGTTTGTATTTATATTATAAAGCATATTTTCATTTTCATATTTTCACACTATCCATAAACTTAAAGGAGTTCTGCTTTTTTAACCGACGTGCTACCGGGATACATGTTAGTGCATGAACAATTGGACGTTAGGCAATTACCTTTATAGTGTCTCCAAAAGGCTGAAAACTATAAAACATATCGTATCTTCGGATAAAAACATTTGGTAAAATACAAATTTAATGTACAATAGTTTTGCTAATGACGCTTACTTATTGTCGCGCACTTTATAAGCGTCGGTGACTTCATTATCACGAAAGCAATGACACGTCTGATCATGTCTCAAACGAGGTCCCCTTATGAATACTAACTTGATATTTAATAACGAGTATTAAGTTACGAAGATATTCTAATCTAATATTTTACATTATCATTTTTAAAAAAATACTGTTTGTTAGCTTTATCACGCCTTGATAGCATTTCTCAGTATTTTTTGTTTACTAAACTTACTAATTTTGTTTACGTTTTAACATAATTTTGTAAATTTATTTGAGAGCTTATAAATAAATTACTAAATTGTATTTAAATCGTGGTGGTTTGATGGGTAAGGCAGCCGCACGTCATTGAAACTACATGTAATCGAATCACGAAAAAGAGAATACATTGCTTAGTGTTGCATGTCTTATATTCATACCATACGTTCATTAAATTTAGTGCTTAAGCAGTAGGATCTTTATTAACTGCTTGTATAGACTTTTACATTGGTGTAATTTTATTTTAATAATCGGCAGACAAACACACACATTGTATATTCCAAGTTAAGAACGTTACACTTGTGTTATGGGTAATAATATACAAAGGATCACTCTAAGGTTGATCCCAGACACACAGACCGTAATAACTAATGGAATCGAGCCCGGAACCCTCTACGTCCCAGTGAGCTCGCCTGGCAAAGGCTTAGCCTGCTTAACCACACAGACCTTCAAATAATGAATAATTGAACAAAGCTTAATAAATGGCTCATTAATTTTACAATTCCCATCAAAATTAACAACCGCTTGTCTAAAAACAATCAAATGCAGAGTGCAAATTACGTCAGTACGAAATCACAGGCATTGTTTGTCGCGTTCGGTTACACAAGTTGTGACCGCGAACTGAGGTCGGATACGTTCTCATATTTATTATATACGTATTCTTCAATACGACTCGAGGCCGTATATACACTAAAAGAGTACCGTTTCGCAACCCGAATAAATTTCAATGTCATTGCGAGCGATCCCGATAGCCGTGAGCGGCTGCGACCTACGCTACACTCGGCATTTACCGGGAAAACGGTATGATAAAAATTAATGAGAACACTACATTGCTATTGGGAATAATACGTGATGTCACTGACTATAGAAACAAAGAATTATAATCACAATAAATAACCCAAAATAAATGGTTTAATAAACTCCACTATTTTCGTCCTAAACTTTAGACTAATTGCCAATAATATATAAGCAAATTCATATAATATATAAACTTGTACACACGTGCTCAAAACCGATCTCGGTCGAGGAAAGTAATCAATAACCCATCAAAGTCAAGTTCCTTAGCAGTGAAGGAGTGGTAATGATTTAAAAGAAGAAGTATCATATACTCCATACACTCTATTATGTAAAACGGTAAAATATGAAATACAATTTAATACTTAACATAATCTGTGTTATGAATAACTATTGAATTTTAAATTAATATTCTATTTCTTATAATCGATTTATTTTATTTTATTGTTATCGTAATAAACTAGCTTAAATAAATATAAATAATATAGAATTAAAGACGTGTACTATGCTATAAATAAGTTATTATAGACTATGTAAAAAAATGCTGCTTTTTTGGATTGAAAAAATAGATTTAAATTCAAATAAATATTTTTCTGTACTTTGATGCAATTTATGTGTCCAACAGTGTAATCTTTTATTCAATTCCAAACACAATACGTTGTTAGTTTGGATACATATAACCATTAAAATTGGCATATGTTGTGTAGCAAGCCAACCAATGCCAGAAGCAGTGTAAAAGCAGTTCTCATTAGCATTTCACTAACAAGCAGCATTTACGCTCAATTGGCGCAGTGACGTGTTCAAAAGAAGTATAATCACACCTCAATGGCGGTCGGTTACGCCACCGGATCGATGAATGTCAGTACAAAACTGCTCTTGAAGTTAATTTAGTTAATAATGTGGCATTCGTGCACATTGATCACGTGAAGTGTTTTGGCAAGTTTGTGATCGACAGGAGGTGTTGTAATGGGCCGCCTGGTGCTCGTGTGCAACGCTGTACGCTCGGCGTTGCGTCATTTCCTCTTGTTGACCGTGAACCGAGTTACGTCAGCAACGGAAAGGATGCTACTATGAAACTGCTATAAAAAAATCAACAAGCTCGTACGTGCGACTTTGTTTGTATGTTATTAATTTGTTATTTAAAAAAAACGTTTGCGTCTCGGGACGCCGACAGAAGTGATAACTTGCGTGAGAGAAAGGGAAGCCAGATAGACTGGCGCCGTAACGCGTTACGTAACGAAACGGTTTTCCCTCCCATAAGAAGTTCCACCGTCTCAGCTCTACCGCGTATGTATTTAGTAGCAATCTCAAATTTATATACGAGGCGCAATTTAATCCGTGGTGAACTAACTTTTTTTATTGAGTTCTGTAGGCTACAAGACAGTTTCTAGAAAAATCTCAGTCCGTATTTAAATGCGATGTGGAATTAATTACATGTTGTTCGGACATCTATAGAGTTATATATATTACAAATCGCGCAGAAAAAAAAATCGCATCGAAAATGCGTACTTCGCTCTAGGCCCTATAAAGAATCATAGTAGTGTATCGCTTCAAAGCGATAAGGCTGACTATTGTTTCGCTTTAAATATTATAATGAAATTATTAATGTATCTGTTTACTTTAACGAACAATAAAGAGATATGTATCTAATACAGTATATAACATCTTATTATTATTATTAAAAATATCAAGTATATAATTAAAAACGAACTTTTTGATAACGGAAAATATGTATTAAGGTTTGTATTCCAAAAAGCAATTTTCTAAACAAGAACATTCTAGAGTAGTTTCTATTTCGGAACACATAAATGAGTGGAAGAGAATGCAACGATATAGTTTCGAGTGCAAGATAACTAAATGACAAGAATTGGGCGTTTCTAGGTGATATCACTGCTCTTAATTGCCTCATTAGGCGTGCAACATATTATCTTCGGTAAATTCCGAGGCGAATTTTAAATAGGTTTTCCGCAATTTAATTAATATTAAAAAATAAGGAAAATAGTTAATTTTGTAACATGTACGCAATATATAAAATTATATTATGTTTTAGGTGGAAATAGATCAATGGTCACTGGGAAGGAATATTGTATTAATACAGCACTAAACACAACTAATACATATGAAGTATACGCTATATATAATATAGTATCTATTGTCAGATCTAGTCTGTTCAAGTTTAAAGGGTTAATATTATTAGTATGATTTAAGCATAATAGCTTTGTTAGTAGTAATATAGGTAGTTGTGTATGTATCGTTAGGGTCATTATATCTTAGTAAATAATATTTCCTATATGAATTCGTGCTAATGCAGCAAAACAGGAAGTCGATAGAACAATAGCCCGCGACCAACTTTTCATTAGGAATATTAAGTATTAATTTTTAGAGTTCTATGTCCTCTACTGTCAACATTTCAACATAGAATAAAGTTCTTGCATTTAATCCGATAATTTTTTATTAGAGTATGTGAGACTTGGTCAGATGAAATTAATCTCAGATTGACTATGTAGTTATTATAAGTTCTTGAAACATATTTTACAAAAATCACTAAAACTTTGTCGAGATTTCCCTTGCGTACTTCAGTCATATCCCACGGAAACTATTACATTTCTCAGCATAAAACCATCCTTTGTTCAATGTTCAATATATCGATGGGTGAAAGGCTATTTTTTTTAAACGACACTTTTATAAATTGTCGGGAGAAAAGATTAAAGTTTCTAATGACCCAGAAAAAAACATCACTAACAAACTATGTCCAATATTTAAAAAAAAAGAACATCTGTATACTGAAACTAGAGATCAGGTTCTTTATATTTCTTTAAGTTGGATTAGGATGAAAAATCCATCGTGTTGAGTATCACACAAAATGTCGCTTAAAACAAATAGCCTTTCACCCTCGATATATAGAACAAGATTCACGATATACGATACACAGAAACAACTTCAATCTACGTTTAAATATTAGTATAGGTTTTCTAAACAAAAGCATGGATTTTATTTTTAATAATCCGTATGTTCAAGTAGCCATAAGACGTTGTGATAATCAATTAAAGCGACAGATGATACGCAAAAAGCCTGGACACAGTCAGCCATGTTCAATATTTCATCTTTTTTTAGTAGAGAATGTATCAGAACTGCATATTGATGCCTCGTCGCAATTCTGGCCATGCCAAACCGGTTTTGGGTTCTCCTTTTGCGATAAAACCGCAAACCGCCAAGCGCTCGATTCATAGAGGACTGAGCGGATTAATAAATCAATAATTCAAATACAAAAACGAATGCAATCATTATTTGCGGAAATCAAACTTTATATTTATATTTATTGCAACTAAAATCTATATATTATACAATTCTTAGTTTAGCAATAATTTAAAAAATCGTTAAAACGCAGTTTTAATTATTATGTTACAGCTGAGAAAACCTTAGAAATATAATAATATACAACATACGAGTCAATTTATTTATTAATATTAGTCATTTAGTAAAAGACTCGAAAAACATTTTGTAATTCGTTCATAATGTGCCGAAAAGAATCTATTAATGGAACTATGCCAACCCGCCCTATTTACTCGACTAAATATCAACAATATACGTCATAAGGTTCACGAGTTAAATAAACCTTGGCTACCTTATTTGATGATAAGTATTCTATTCTCGGGATAGAAACACCTACTCTTTGAATTTTCTCGGAATATCTCAGAATAGACCCGTAGGTGGCTGTATAATTAACGGAGGTCAAATATTTATACCGTCGCCATGTCATGTACCCCCTTATACTTAAATATATTTGAGAATCGTCTCTTCGGTGCATATTTAATTTTTACGCTCCATGTGAATGACGTAGTTTGTAAATATACAGCGAGTTCAAAAATAATAATGCAAAATATCGACGCCCCCGTTTCCTTTTGCGATTTAATAAAGGAGCATCACGATTTATTTTTGTATATTTTGTATTAAGATTTAGGCATTCATTTAGTTAAATTCCTCAAATCAAGACGAAATTTTATCTTTGACTTAATTATACCTAGTGTTGTTTTGTAATGCTATATTGAAATGAATCGGCGACGCATAGTGACCCCATCAGTCTTGTCTTCAAACTAAGATCTAGAAATAATAATATAGAATAATCGCAAGCGAAATTGTCTTCACTGTACCCCGAATGCATCCCACAAAATTGGCTGTCGTCTACAGAACAACATAAGTTATTGAACTCGTGAAACAGGAAAAAGCTGAATGAACAATTTAAAAACATTTCGATTTAAAACTTCAAATATGTAACTCAGTTTGACTTCTGTAAGTTCATACAAAGAGTCTAAAAGAAATTCTTGCAGTCATTACATTCGCATTTTGATTCCCAGAAACAATAGTGTTCGCTTTCTCTTCGATTAAATATTGTGATATTTTTTCGGTAACTTGTTTTTCGGATGTATATAATATTAACCGTACCGCATATTGTTTATATTTAGCGTCGATTCGTTTTTCATGTGTTTTATGATCTGCAATTGCAGTGACGTCACATACAGCTGTTACGGAACGAACTACATGTATTTTATTCTTAACATCTAAAGGCACCTGGGAAATATAAACAAGCTCCTCAGAAGCCGTGACTATTTTAGTTATCAATTTAACTATAAATAGTTTTGATTTTAGGGTGCGGTATATTTATCCGGCTAGGGTGCGGGGATAATGACCCCAATAGAATTTCCTATGATTCATCCCTGCACCCTTCGATGTTGCCCACTTTCCCGACTTCCCTGCAAAGTGACGTCACCGGTGCACCGAGGCTCTCATAATGGCATTCATCACCGCCCTGTCATGTCTGATTCACGGCTAATTGTTCCTCTGAAAGTTTTATTTTTACGACCAGCGTCATCGACGCGGTGAATGTTTTTAAATTCCTTTGTATTTTTAAAGAACTATCAATACTTGATAATAATACATTAACTTGATTAATTACTTTAAATTATGCGCTTGTTGAGTTCAACGCACGGGTTACTGTTTTAATTCGATAACGCTGATAAGGGTTCCTTGCAAAATACTCACATTCCAATTACAATTGATACAATATATATGTATTTTAAACATAGCTCTCAAACGAAGAAGATTTTATGAGACAGCTGAAATTTCGTACAAAATATAAAACGGTCGAACTTTACCCCGAAGAGAAATTAAGATTATGGATGGTTTTAATTAGAGGAACACAATATTTAAATTACGCTGAATGTTTCCGGTATATATTACGTGATATACTTCCATAGTCAGCTAAGCTTTAGCTGTGTTGATTAGTGCTCTGTTATGTTTACGCTGGGTGGTTTTCGACGGTCAGCGACCTTCGCAATGCGGATGTGGCCGTGAGCGCAGTCTCTACCCGAGAACACAACCGTGCTGCGAGCTTTATAAAGGCAACACGATAAAAATAAAATCCATGTTCCACAGTAGCTCAAGTAAGTCACGCAGCTCCTTGTTGCTAAGGAGTAAAAAGCCAACACAAACCGAATGGAACGACGTGGAACGGTGTTTAAAAGAATCCCGTGAGAGGTGCGCGTGTCAACGGTCAGTGATTCCACCTCCGACATTATAACTTCGTTCTTCGTGAGCAGTCATGCGCGACGCCACTCCTGAGGGCGCAATTACGAAGCGTCTCGGCCCTATTTAATTGTTGGCACGTGCATTTTGTCCTGCACACCGATGTGAATGTACCCATGTTTTAGGGATAAGGTCGCGTGTGCTCTGCGACCATAACGCTTTTTTGCAATCTTTTTGTTGCGCACACTTATGCTCCAGACTCGGGGTTAAATCGGTTCATTTGCCTCGCTCGATGTAGCGCTTCAGTCGCCAACAACTACATGAGTCACTCAGTGATATCATGATATATAACACCACGTCTATCGTTGTTTTCCATGACACAAGACTTAATTAATTATATCTTGAAGGAAAGGCCTTGTTTATACGTAATAAGTAACTTGATGATTATATTGCGGAAATAGGCGTTTATGAAGGCGATATATTGAATGTAAGATATTAATGTTATTCTAATGGTCAGGCTGTATGATTTTTTTTATCATTATAGGTTCCCGTTTGACCATTATCTCGCTCGATTTGAGCGGATATGGATATTCACACGAGACTTGAAGGCACCCAGGTTGTAGGTTTCGAGTAAAAGACTCCGGCAGTGAGTTCCACTCCTTTGCGGTGCATATAATCAAGGTGAACTCAAAACGCTTTGTTTGTATAGGTGGTATGTCCACCATATAGCGGTTCCGCATGCCAGTGCGTCTGGTTGTCCGATGATGGAAGGGAGACGGTGGGATAAGATTGAAAAACTCCAATACACACTCTCCAAAATGTACCCGATAGAAATACATTTTGGCGATATGATGGATGA
Organism: Dendrolimus punctatus; assembly: GCA_012273795.1. NCBI lineage: Eukaryota > Metazoa > Arthropoda > Insecta > Lepidoptera > Lasiocampidae > Dendrolimus > Dendrolimus punctatus. Next base: position 17,492,542 of record CM022536.1, read on the forward strand.
CTAATTATATTTTTACCTATTGTTCAAATTGAAGTGTGACCAGTATGTGCAGATGTGGGCAAACGGAGCATGTCACAACGCAGGGGCCGTCGTATCGGCGGATAAGTGCGCCGTTACGCAAATCCGCAGATATGTCGGCGCAGCGCGGGCGCGCCGCTTGCACAAGGTTTCGCAGACCTTTGTTTTACGCAACCGGATCGATTTAATAGCTAGTCGTGCGTTTTCTCAGCTCTAAATTCGATACTAAACTAAACGAAGTTGAGTAATTAGACGAAAATGTAACTAACCTATAGATAGATCCTGTAAAATGAAAAGCTTAACGTGTGTTCATGTTTGATATTTTACTTATATAATGAAAACAGTTTTGTTTAACCCTTCGCGTGTAAGGTGTACAGAAGCCGAGAGATTATTACCTATTGTATAATTATTTAGTCGGATTTACTTTTGTGTTGATGACATCTTTATCCGTTAGTTCGTGAGCGGCAACTGTGGTTATTTCAGTTAAAGGTATTGGCATCCCGAGAACGAGTGGCGGCCAGCATCCGGTAGTCGTAGTCATTGTACTCTATAACCTAAAAAGGTGCGATCGTATGATATTTACAGACGGACAGTGACGAATAACCACAACGCCCTCATTGAATCATTATGTTCACAATGAGGTGGAAGCGTAGGTGTTATGAAGCGTTTCGGATATATCCTCTGCTTCAAGCTTATTATTATTCATATAGGAGACGATAGTGTTCTAGATAATGAGGTAAGGAGAGGAGTTGGTGTGACAATTCCCCATCAGCGAGGAGGCGGTGCGTGTGGCGTCGGCAACGGTATCGGCGGCGGTGGGCAGCGTCGGCCACGCGACATTGGCACACTTGCGCGCGACCTCACCACGCGCCACGCTAGTCGCGAACGAGGCCGCGAATAAACGCCCCAAAACAAAAACCAAGTGCGCTTGAATTCCGGCACGCCTGAATCACGCCGAACAAATTAGCACCCGATGCGCGCTCATTTATACAACTCGCGCGACCACACCCGCGCGATAAATACCAGAAACGTGCCAACTACGCAATATTTTCAGCAGTTAATAAACATAGGAACATTTCACATCAGCTCAAGATAGGTTCCAACATTAACCGGGCAAAATTAGCGCAAGGGGTATTGCTGTTCGCCCAGTATTATGCAAATACATCGGCTGTAATGTGGCAGTGTCTTGCACCACGATGCTTTAGCAATTGGGTTTCAAAACGTTTTCAAAACAACGTAGGCGCACAGGCAAAGGCGCCGATCGACCGCTGTCGAGATATCGGCAAAACCACCTCGGGGCGTTATTTGAGCTCGCGATATCGAATTGCGTGTCGTCCCTGAAGTTTCAGATCGTTTGCGTGTATTTCGATCTTATTATACACGTGGCAAAAGTGATTCAGATTTGGTAGGAAATGTAAGTCCAGCCCAGTGTCCGGGCCGGTATGCGACGATTCGCCGTCTGCCGGGTGGCGCGGCGTGTGTCTATCGCGACCCGATTTGGCACATCCGCCGACGGACGCCAGCGCAGCCAGCACCGTAAATATCCCGTCCCGTTAACGCGGCAGCCATTGCGAATATACCATCGCAGCGAATGCGCATCAAAACGAGAGCCGAGACGAGTTTCAAGTTTGCGCAGTAGTTTATGGAACCGGTTTTTGAAAATAAACAGCTTTAGACGAGGACCACTGTAGGATCATTGGCCGAGGAACAAGACTCGCGCGATCTAATATCCCGAACGTCAGTGGTATAAATCTAGCTACGAAGAATACTATCGAGGTACGCATAGCTGCTAACTATTACTTATAAAAAAGGGAACATAGTTGCTCAATGTATAAAAGCGATTTCGAATCTACCTGGAGTTACATAATTATTTTTTCATTGATCAGGTGAGATATAAGATGGGTCCATAAAGTGCGTCAAAGATAAATTTTGTACCTGATCTTTACATAGAATCCGTCACCAATATTCTACGACAAAGATCGGCTCCGTTTTGTCTGTAAGATTAGTTACAACTTTCATCTATTGTGAAAGCTTGCGCATCGAATTAAATTTTACAAGACGGGAACAAAGACCCGAGTTTTTTATTTGAATACACTTCCGCTACGAAACGACTGTCCTGGTACCATTCCAGTATTAAAATTCAGCATTTATTCGCATAAAATAGTTTGTAGTCAAACATCCGGCTTTCTGTTGACGGATTGTTGATGTCACAGAGCTACGCAAATTATTACCGTCTGTTTGCTATTCTCGATATCATCACGTATTTATTTATGGTCGGTTCCTATATATTACCGACCGTTCATTTATCCTACTATTAGTTGAAATTTGACATAAACTCCATACAAGTAATGTCAACATTCAACTGATGGTAGGGCAAAGCAAAACACATTTTGTTGTATACCTACTTAACATATAATTGTTGTATAAGACATTTTTAATAAAATCAAATTAAATTGTGTATGTCTTAACATATTGTGTGTGTATCTACTGTTATGACCTATGTGTGTTATAGAAGAACATATATATACATAGCGTTGCTAGGTGTATATCGTCAGATGTTTTTGACCTAATTTCGTGAATACCTTGTTTGGAAGGAATCCCTAGCAGCAATTACGACGACATATTTCACGAAAATAAATTTCTGCTTACTTAGTTTGTAAGCATTTAATGTTGATAAATAATAAGCGTATTAGAAGTGTTATCTACTCGTATATTTATCACTAAACGATAAGTAGAGGGATTTCTGAACTAGCTACCTGGCGTTATCACTAACGAACTCAACCTTTATTCCGCCCCCAACTTTCGTGCCCGGAACTGAGAAAAAAGTTAATATGGGTCCGTAGTTCGTATTTCACGAAAGTACATCATTTTATGTTGTTACTGCCCGCGGGGAAAATGCAGATGCTGATGACGAATGACATCTATCACTAAATATTTTTTTAGAATGAGCAACTTTGTTTACTTATTTCAATGTCAAAGACTATATTACGAAAGGGAGAACTAGGTAAAAATAATCTTCATATCAAAGGACCAGATGAAACTAAGAACGGGTGTTAAGAAAATCCACTTCGAAGCGTCAAAGAGAGCGCGGAATCAATATTAATGTTCTTGTTTACCTTTGAGACGGGGATGAACGCGATCGCGGGATGCTGATCGCGACGTCCCGTCGAATGAGTCGAATTTATAATCAGGGGAGCTTTCTCTACATCGCAACCGAGACGTGAGAACGAACACCAAAAGGGTGGTACACTTGCTCAAGTTGCACCTTACAATTATTCTCACCATTTACACTTGTATAGAATTCTGTCCACGGTATATCCACGATTAGAATTTATTAAGCTCAGCTGCTCGTTTATGCAAATGATAGCTGACCATTTGAATAATTAGCAGATGTCAAATGTCCTCTGGGAACACATGGGTTGTCCAATCCCGGACGACACAGCTGGCTACCTGCCTGACCCAAAGGTAAAGTTATCATTTAAGTGTCAGACAAAAAACCGATATTTCCGTTCTACAACCGACACATGGATATGCATCTGCAATATCCTAAATTAATCATATTATTATAACGGTTGAAACAAAGGGATGCACTTTACCAAACCAGCTAATTATTATCCTGTGCTGTAAAGTGGAATTTAAACTTTGACTAAAAATATTTATCAAATGAATCTCATTTCCAAAGATCAATACAGTAGAAGTTCACAATTTAAGTTCCTGTGTAATAACTGAATGTAAAACATTCCAGCTTTGAGCACAAACTTCGGCAAAGGCTTCTCAAGTCACGGTGTACTCTGCTATTACGTAAAGGGTAAAGCAAAAGTTTTTACATTTGAGGCACCGTCGCGGTGTTTCCCGTTCCGCATTGCGAACAGACGCTTTTGACAACACTCGCTTTGATGATACCACGTTGAAAAGAGTATTAAATTTTACCTTTTCCCCCAGTCTGTCCACTCAAAGGCGAGCTAAATTAATACCGCCGCGTAAATATACCGATGAAAGTCATTTTCTCTACGTTTGTTGTCCAGTCAGCCGACTGACATATATCATTAATATCTATGTATTGACGAGTCTGCAAATCGGCGTCGGCGTTAAAGTCAAATTGTAATTTAGAGTATGAAAGTCGCAAGGGACGAGTAGTGATAGAGGTCAACGAATCCATTGTGGCATTGCTCCTATGTTTGTGGAGGCGTAACGAAATGGTCTCGTCGTAGCTTCAAGGATAATCCAGTATAAGTAAAGGTTATAAGATAAATTCTGATCGATACGTAAAACGTGAAACGTTAGGATATTAAATGATTTTATAACCCACGTCAATTCAGTTTCTTATTAATCTTAAAGGGATTGATTTTATCCTTTGGATAGCAAATAGACCCTTTGAAACCAACCCTGATAAAAAAGATGAGGGCGCAGGTGAACAGAGTATAAAAAGTTTGAGTATTGTTACACCAGAGGTATTTTTACTCTGAGAAAATCAGGGTGCATAAAATATTTTTTCTTTCTCAAGACGGAATCACCTGATAGTAAGAATAAGGGTGGCGCAGGTACCCGCATGAATACCACAAGGGTCATGGTTATGTAATAACGAGAGTACAAACCAGAGACAAACTCGCGTTTGTGTATAAGCGCGGCACCGCGCCGGTGCGCAAGCGCATTGCCGCGGACCCTTGACCCGATTGCGGCGCGCACAGTATTGTACGCAGCAATGACACCGCTCGCCTTGAGCTCCTAGCATTGCCGGAGATATTCGCAACAATGGAGGCCAGATAACATTTCAAAAGTTCGAAAATCCGCTGGTTCCTACCGGCCGACAATCGTAATTAATAGATGCATTGAGTAATTCTATTGTGCGCATTATCGTCCTTTCATAACCATTTTTAAAATAAATATATTTTTTTATTAATTTTTCTTTGTATTCTAGTAATTTTTCAAAACCTATGTTGAAATAAATGTTAAAGAGTTTGTAGCTGCAAACGGTAAATACAATTTCATTTCTGGGCTGACACACACAGCATGTGAATTATCATAATGAGTGACTCGATAACCGTTTATCGAGAAGTCTGTGGCGCCTGACTCAGCAAAGGAAACGACTGACTACTTAATAAAACATAAAGGACATTTCCGCTTCCATGATTTCATCTGACCTTTTATAGCTTTTTCAGGACTGGCATCTTTACCACGAGCAGTTTATAAATAGGGCTGAGAAAGCAGTAAAGTAATTGATCCATCAGTCAGTTTCAACATTTCTTAGCAACATCAGGTACATGATCAGAAATAATTGCGTCATTATAACTTTTGACTAACAGAAAGTACGACTGCAATCATAACGCAACTTCGATCAGATCAGTTAAGCGAAGTAAATATCACAATAGGATAATTTCACAAATTATTTTGTACGTACGTTCTACAATTAAAATAACAGACAATTATAATGTGACTCACCTCTGTGGATCGGCGAATACGAATTTCCTCAGCTTTAGGTCCCGTAAAACGATTCCTTGCTCGTGACACGCGGCTACTGTTTCTGCCATTTGCCTGAAGAGTCTTCGGGCTTCATGTTCCCTTAACCTTTTCCTCGCTCTCACGTATGAGTGGAGGTCTGAATGAGATCGAGGGAATATAAGATATACTCTCTTGTCGCCGACTAGAACTTCGTGGATTGGATTGACGTGCGGGTGTCCATCGAGACGGTAGTGCGCTTGAAGCAAACTGCTGCAGTCTCGTGACACTACCTTTAAAAAAGAAATACATATGGTAAAGTCAGGGTTCTAAGTATTTGAAATGACTAATTAAATTATTTTTATATTAAATACATATATAATATATATTAACAGTCCATAAAAGTCCCAATGCTGGAACGGACAGTATACCCGCCACGCTTGTCCAAGGCGGATTGACGGATTTAACACATCGGTTATCTCGAAGTGCAAGGTTTCATCACGATTTTTTCCTTCGCCGTTGTTAGTTAGCACGTGGTCATTGTAACAATATGCACCTTAGGTCAGATAACTGCCTAAGTGGTGCATGCGTTCTGGCCAGGATGCGAACTCGCTCCCCGTTGAGTGTTGGAAGCATGCGCTAGCCATGACTTTTATATAGACCATGTTTATTCTGTTTTAAAGACATTTTGCTGGAAATAAACATGTTTTCGTGCTTTCAAGTTAATCATTTATTATTAAAGACTGTGACGTCGTCCTTTAGGAAAAAATTCCATAAAAGATGACCCAGTTTTCTTGGTTGCGTGACACGTATTTCCTATTAATAATGTTTGTTTGCCTTCTTTTATTTTGTTTTTAGATTAGCAGCGACTATTTAACGATTGTGACTAAAATGAAGACATATATCATAAAGTAGGTAAAGAGATAGTTACTAACACACATCGCTTAAGATCACGGCGACGTTAAATACATTCAAAGGGGTCCTACTTCAAAGCGGCAGTAATTTAAAAGGGCTTATTCTAATGTGAATAACGAGGTTGAAACATTTAGTGAATAGAATCAAGCTGACCCTCCTTTGGGAATCTGTCCGTTTGGCTTCAAACAAAATTGCCAAACTTGAAATAAAACGAGGCATTATACAAAGAATTGCCGCTAGCAATTTTAATGGCGAATACGACATTAGCTGACAGTCTTAGAGCTTTCTAGAAAGCCGCTATCAGTATTGGAGTGATATGAGGTCGAAAAACAGTTATTTTGCTCGCCGTGTATTCTCGGACAGGCTCGAAATGTCAACGACATCGCAAACGCAAATTCCAAATCTGATACCCGACTCAGAATGATGAATCACATTGCGTGTTTCTAACCATTTCTTTTTTGAATCACGTCGTATATAAATAGTGAGTCTGTTGGCTATTTTAGCACGTCGTCAAACCCAGACATTCCGTCGCTGTATTTCGATTTCTCTAAATTCTGAGCGTTATACTCGAATATAATGTGACCCATTTGACGTTGTGTTTGCGAAAATACATGATACCGATAAGAATTTGCGATGTTGACACTACACTTGATAATATTTGGCACCGATCGCGGTTTACGGGAGCTAACCTACTTTTACGTTATCAATATTTGCTTAATTGCGAAGGACTATTTTGCAAACATTTGTGTAGCGTTATACATTTTACCAATAAAATTTGGATAATATATTAATGCATGAAACAATCAAAATTATTTTAGTTTGGAAGTTTTCATATACGTAGCCTAGGTAATCTTAAGTAAATTATAATTAGCTGATTACCGTATGTATATCTACGGGTACTGTGGGTGTTTCGACTGTTCGTAGATTAATTGCAGCGGATATCAAATGTACTCAAAGTGCATGTAACTATCTCGCGATTACAATCACATTGCTGGCTCTGTGCTCTCGTATCGTAGTGTCTGTTGTGTTTATGCAGCATTGAACGTCTGCCACGATGGTTGCGGCGTGCGCGCGGCTACCTAGTGGGGGTTTACCAAAAGGTGGGGGGGCCCCTAGCCTCGCTATGACATTCGGCGATCGGCGCGTTATCAACTCGTCTATTTCACAATGTCAATGAGAAGGTCAAGCCTATTTTCGGTGTGGCCACGTGTGACGCCTCGTAAAAAAGTTACGGATCAGAGGATTACATTATTTAGAGTAAACAAAATGATATTGCCTTATAAGTTATTCGGGTCAGGATAATAACGTGTTGTTACACGAGGTACGAATGTGGTGGTCGTGTCGGCAATACTCGGTGTTGTAAATACACTCGACGTTTAGCAACGATAACGTTGCCTCACATTAACCTTGCCAAGTTCTCACGAGGGAAGTGCCTATTCTGCGCCTTGACAATACCAGTATAGGCCTTTGTTAGTACTTAAACTATGTATCCCGTGTTGCTTTAAATGTAATGAATTTTCGAACTAGTTTACATAGTCAAGTCGTAGCGCCTTATGATTCATTCAGATTTGAAAGATGAGTAATATTCAAAGACGTACCTTTATCTTCACGGCGTGGTACACGTGATACCACTTATCATTGGCAACAATTAGCTTATTGTTAAAGTTAAATAGCTGATATTGTTATCTGTTGCGAAAGTCGATACATGACATTGTAAAAACGCGATGGCAGCGGCCTACAAGTGCGATCGAGCAGCGCGGTGAGACCATGACATATAAAGTATGACATCGATTTTGAACAAGACGCTATGAACAATGCACGTGAGATTTATTTGAGGAAACCTTTGTTCAAACAGCTCAGATAATTCGCAACGTGAGCCTACACCTTCACGTGATATTTTAAATAAAAATAAAACATTCGATAAGTAAGTAGCCGGTGTATAATAAGTAAACTTAAAAAAGGGAAATTGTGGCTTCTTCACATAAGGGTTTGTAAACTTTTCTACATAGTTGGGCGTGTTTACAGGATCGAAGCTGAACGACCAAATTTATCATGTTCTAGAATAATATTTTAAAATATAATTAGGTGGTACCCTTCATTGCATAACATCAATATATAGTTGCAGAACTTTAGGATGTATTAGAAACGTTTTAGTATTGTTCCATTGGATACAGCTCCAAATTGCTCTTTTTACATTTTATTTGTGTTTATGGCCTGGGAACTAGGCCTTTAATCTTAGATTAAAATAGAGTTTCTTCATTTTCTTAGGCCTATGTAGTTTTACTGAGCTGCAAGTTGTCAATTGACACCATTTAACCAACTTCTTGTGACAACACGAAAGCCCACATTTCTCACAACACAAAATTACTACTCAAAATCTATCAATATTCTACAACTGTTGTTCACTTTAGAGTAATTTTTTACATTTTTAGAAAATAAGTCTGCACTGCATGAGCTATCTTTGAGTTCCCACTAAAAACTCCAACCCTTTGAAGTTCTAATAAACTATAATTGCAAAGTAAATATATTTCAATTGTTCTATGCAACAGTTCCAAGATGGTGTAACTTCATTTTTCTTCGAATAAAGCATTACAAGTACAGGACAAGGCTTGCGGTTTGAACTGTGATTTATTTTGAGTGACCTAAGACATTATTCATAGGGTTGCAAACATATTTGCAACGTTATAAGAATTTGATGACTAAAGAGGAAAACGATGAAATTAATTTCGAGCAATTGAAAAGGACACCGCATGTGGGCATATTGACGAGTGAGCTTATCTCTACATGGGGTCTGATCCCGTGGGATACTTCGAACCCTTTACAATGTTTCCGTATTCGAGTCGTAACATAATTAAGTCGAATTAGCCAATTATTGCGATATAGTCAGGGAAAGTATCTGCCCTGCTCTGTACTTTCTAGAATAATGAATACCCAAAAACAAAATCGATAGAGCATAGAAATTTTATCTTATCCGATTGGCCGTATATGAATGACACATTCCGAATTTTGTGCTACTCGCTTTTACGACCAATACGTATGTACTCTTTTAATCGAATATAAATAATATTTTTCTCGATTCTTCTGACTATGATTATTTTGATTGAGATAAAATGGAACTTATTTATCAATTTTTGTTTACTATCGTGGTTATTTAAACAATTTGCAAATCTCTTTTAAGGAAAACAAGGTTATTTCACAAAGCTACATTAAATAATTGCTAAAGCCATAATTGAACTCTGACAAAACGTGATAACAAATAAGTTGTATGCTCTTTTTAATGTATCACTTGGGGAACTTTAATATACGTGTTGTGCCAGAATGGTAATGCCAAAAAGGTTACCTCGCCTACATCTTGTCGGCACAAAAAAACATAAAATAAAGACGTTACTTCAATGACAAATGTCATAAAAATCATTGATCCGACTATTCGTAACATATGATTTGATTTGTCCAATTAGTGGTATACATAATCAAATGTTGGGACATGGCATTAGATTGGACCTAAAATTGGATAATTGTAACGATGTGAAATCAGTTGCGTTGCATAAATTACGAAACGTAGATACGTTTCAGCAGCATACGAATATGCCTTTACATCTGTATCAACAGGCTATTCGATCATAGTCATTTAGTATCACATGTATTTTGAACGAATCAGCCGATGTTGCAAATGTTTGTATAAATGTTGAGACTAAAGTAGCAAACACGTCAATATAAGGAGATACGATTCGTCTTTTGATAACGGCGTGGTAGCACACAAAAACACTTTAACAGCTGTTAATAAGGATTTAAGTAAACAAATAAGTCTTTTGTTTTGAACACGTCAGAACAGCGATAAGGACTTTTGATTTGTTCTAAACCCAACTAATCTAGGAATTAGGACACACAAAGAGGTCGACACATGCGAGATTATTGTTGTATCAATCAAACAAAGCTGCGCAAGTTCTTATGAAACCCGGCTTAATTTCGACACGGCACGCGTTACGTATCCTTGCTGAGCTACGTTGCGGCCACGCCATGATAGATAGCTCTTTGTCAATGGTCTTTTGTCTTTTTTGTGAATCTATGGTTTTAAATTTTAAAACTATTTGTCAATGAAATTGTTGGACGTGAATAGATGGTTATTTGCCAATCTCTTTTCAACAATTCAGGTAATTTGCGGTGCATCATATTTTCTTTCCAATATTGTTCACAGGCGTCCAGTATTTTGAAACAAGCATCAAGATTTACGGTCTGATTCATAGAGTTAGAGTAAGTTTGAACGCTTCTTTGTGGTTCTTAAAGAAGCGTTCAAACTTACTCCAACTTTCTATGAATAAGACTGTTAATGATCTATAGTTATACAACTCGTTCGTTGTCTTTCGAGCTGACATCATAACCATGATAACTGTCAAAGAAATGGGTTAAGTGTGATGTCTACCTGACTTCATTATATTTATAACTATAATTAAAGTTCTTCACGCGCGGCTTCGCTTGAGCAAGCTTTATTCCGTATCTTCCAGGATTATTTCGGTTTAAAATAGGCATAGGTACTATTTCGTCTCTTTTATCAAAAGTATGTAGGTAGATGTCCAATTAAGTGTATTTTTCGTAACTTTTAACTTTTCTAGGTTTTTTAGGTAATTTTCTATTATGAGTTTAAAATAAATCACACTAATGGTATAGTTTACAGTTTTTACTTTAAAGTAGGCTTTATTTAATTAACATCTAAAAGAACAGTTAAAGTATTTAAATAACTAATTGGATACTGTAAATTGTAACGGGCATAATGAATATTATATATTGTAATAAATTAAGCAAGGAACATATTATCATCAATATTTTAAAGATTCATTTTTGCAAACCTGTATAATTTTTTTTTGTAATACTAAGGGTACTATACTATCTAGGTACTAAGCAGTAGCTATTTAACTAATTTGTACTACTGTTAATTATTGTTATACATATTCTAGAGTATTATTTAGTGATTAATATCAATTTTGTTCTCACAATAAGTACAAATGTTATCAGCACATTTATTTAAACTTCAGGGTTAGATAAAATAATTTATTTTTGACCAAATAGTAAATTATTCTCTTTACCTGGAATAAGTATGATATGAGGCAAATTACGATTCATTAGGTCCATTTGTTACAGGTATACAAAATTAATTGAATGAAGCAGAATTGGTTTATTTAAGGATAATAGACGATTTATTTTATTTGTCAATAATTTTATACTGTCTAACAGTGAAACGTGAATATGTAAATGAATGGTCCGGGCAATTAATTCGAGGCCAATGAACTAAACAATTCAACAGGGCATGCTACTGTTCGTATTGTGTAGATAGGTATTATAAAATCCTGTAACGCTACATCTGGTATAATTTTATTGGTAGTGATTGTGTCACGCAGATGAAGCTAAGGGTTTAATGGGTTGTTTGAGATGAGACTGTTAATGGCCTTAAACATTGATAAATAACGTATGTATAACAGTACCTAACACTAATGCAGACGGAGCAGGGGCATAAGAGAGAAGAGACTAATTTGATTGACTTGCAGATTTAGGACACTTATTTTTATTTTTTACAGTAAAATAGCCACTACTTCGTTTCGTAATAATTTACTGTCAAGATGTCAGTCAAAATTGTCGTGTGATTATAACCAGCTGTGTTCTGTAGTATATTTGCATAGATATTTTTTTAATTAAAAACACTTAAATAAGCATAACTCGTTTTCTCATACTCTATGCTTGTTAGATTGCTATCAAAATAGAAATATACCTCGTCTCATCGCAATACATTTGCGTACTTGATTTAACTGCCTTACTACTCACAAGTCTGCGCGACATGACGTTGTTTACATCTACCCACATATTGGCATACTAATAAAGGGATAGGCAGAACTCACTTTGCATACGTATTCCTCCTGCGTGCGCACGTCCACACACCGGCATAGGGATGACCCCTCCACTTGTTCGAGGAGTAGGTATTTCTCGGCGACAAGAGCTGCTTGGAAATGGTGTTGTGGTGGTACAGGGCTCGGGCTGGGGGGCGCCGGCGGCGAGGAGGGAGGGGACGCCGGCGAAGGCGCTGCCGCCAGCCTGTCCTGCAGGACCGGCGACTGCGCTCGCTCGTCCACCTTGCTGTTCTCCCCATTGCTCGGCACCGGCACAGTCACCGGTGGTTTGCTCAGGCGCAACGGCCACAACAACGACGGTGATCCCGGATCCATCACTAACACAACACTGTCACGTCAACACTGAGTTCACAACACAATTACACAAACACTTAAATACGATTGAGGAACTAAGATGAGATGAACATGATCTGGAACAAAACGTACGATTCATTAGAACGCCGCTGCTGCGACACTTCACGGCTACGTTACAACATTTAAGAGACAATCGACGATTTAGTAACGTTATTTAGTAAGGGGGAAATTACGAATAAACTACGAACCTTGAAATGATTCGTCCTGAGAGGATATCGTACCAAAATTTGACTGTCCGTCGTGGCGATTGCGTCACTTTGTCGTGCGATGAATTACAGGAAGACTTTCCGAGTAATTCGAACACTATATAGACGGGCCAATATTTTGGGCCGGTGTCCGCTCGGGTTGTTGTGAAACTTAAACGAACACACGACCTATGCTCACTAACGCCATTGCGAGACTGAAGGCGACTCTCGCCGAGACGCCTCGGACCGGCAACCGATCCAACGTCCAATGTCGACACACCGTCAGCTTGCGTAGTACGCAAGCATCGCCATGCGTTTTGTTGGCACAATGACAAACTTATAGCTATCTCGTTCTTTAGTATTGAATCGCCCCTCGTTAGAAGGTGAAAGATTGCGACCATTCATTTACGTTTGGCAATGCAATGGAAAGACGCGCGCTATTTCAATATTTTTCACAAGACCGGGTAATAATATTTATTTGATTAATTTATTTTTTCAACTCGTTCAAGGTCAATTTCATAAAATATTTTTTATTAACATATAAAATAACGTTTTCAGATGCGTAACAAAATACATGAGATGCTTCTATACCAAATTTTATTATATAGATGTATTAATCTATGTAGCCAGTAGTTAGTCATTGATTGATTATTCGATATTTTCAAAGTTCTCATGGATACGGCGTGATGACACTTTGTTATGAAGTAGAACCTGTCATCTAAATAATTTGCAAGCGAAATTAATTATTAATCTTAACTCTCTACAATAAGGTCTGAAATACATTGCGCAATGGTTGGCAGTAAGATTGGATTTGTAACCTAATCATGTAGAAGTTTTTGTAAAGCTACCTACATAAATATATTTACATTTTTAATCTTTTAATTAAAGTAACATGATATTTTATATTTGCCATAAAATATTTAGATTCATTGCAACTGGCCATATCGACACATTTTACGTAATCTATGTTGTTTTGCTGCAATCAATAAAAAGATCTATTTGATGTCTTTAAAAAGTTAATTAATTAAATTAAACCTCTGTGTTCTGTTTTAAACTTCATAGGAAGACAGACTGATACATTTGTTATTTGTTTATTAATCTACTATAAACTCTGATTAAAATTATTATTTAACTGAATCATCAATTTCGTCAAACATTTGTTTTATCGTACAGTATTTTCATGGTTTCAATACAAGATAAACAGCCTACGCACAGTGAACAATTCCACTGAAGTGATGAAATGTTTTCATTTTTGAGAATTGTGTGTGGCAACCCTAAAAAGATTATAATCGTAACTACCTCACGAATATTGTTGAAAGAAATGTTCTTTACAAATATTATTTAAGTTACTACCCACCTCGATTTTTTTGATGTTTTCTCGATGGAAATGTTAACAGAAAAGGGATAAATTTTCCACGACTTTGAAGAGGATTACCACCCATTGTCTTAAAATAAAACTTAATAAGATACATTTGTACGATTTTTGACGATTGTATGAATTAAGTGATTTATGAAGTTTTAACAAAAAATATGTAACTAAAAATATACCGGTAAGTACTGTACGTGTGCGGACAATGACTTTTTTTAAAGAGGAAATGCATTTCGCACACTACCGGGTCCTTTACTAGGGATAAGACCAAAGAGACGAGAGTGACACCACGAATGGACACCAGAGTCAAATCGCCGGCTTGTGTGGAGACTCGAAAACTCAATGCTCCACTAAAACTACTCTCCTCCTATATGCCCCGCGCTTATGGCATGAGACATAGAACGTAGTTACGCCCACGCTAATCCTGGCGCATCAGTGCTTGATAATGCCCCAGGAAGCAGTGCAAACTCACTTCGTCAACAGGTGCAGGAACATTAAAGGAACCTTCTAAGCGCGAGCCCGACTCGCACACGCTCACTTATATTGTACATTTTATTATTGTTACGAGTGCGGGACTCGAATTCAAATGCAGTTGGAATTACTATATAATTTATTAGAACTATACAAACACGTATAAGGTACAAATATAACTGAACACAATCAGTTCAACCGTAATACACGATTCAATAACACGTGCTAAGTTCTTCACTATATAGCTTATAGAATGTACCCACATCTTGCTCATATCGTAATCGTCACTTGACTGCCTCACCCCTCCGTTCGGGCATTGTTTTATACTAAACTATACAATATGTCTTGACACAATGCTCGACCGCATAACAATAGTTTCTAAAAATCACACCTGGTTAATTACTATCATAAACGATTGCAATACATAATAGGATGTTTTTATAATTTCAAATTTTAAACACAAAGTAAACAAAAGAAGTCCAAATGCCGAAAGGTAATAAACTACGGGTGTGCATTTTCTTTTGTCGGCGTGTAACATTATAATTCATTTAGTGTAAACAGTCTTCATATCAATAGCGTGTCTAGAATCAAGAACATGCTTTAATGAAATTACACAATATTGTCACATCTCAGTAGGTACTGTACTTATCATGTTCACAATTACTACTTCCCGGATAATGTTACCACGAATATAGTGCTGGATGACGACGCGGGAAACTCCGAGTTTGTCCCTTGAAATATTGAATGAAAACAAATCAAATACGGAAGAAGAATACATTTGAATTACATAGTAGAGAGAGTATTTTAAAGAGGTGGCATAGGCAAGGAATACAGTTGCAAATTGAATGCTACTTATCAGACGCTGTGGTACAGTTGCCACCGTTCCTTGAAGATAATACAGTAGTTTTGTTTTTAAGCATAAAAATTTAGTAATATTCGTAAATTTACTTCAGATGCGACATTTTTAATGAAATTAAACATTGACATATAACTCATGTATATACATACACCAATGCAGTAAAATACGCTATAAGTTGCATTTGGAGTCACTGACACAGACTAACACTAAGAATAATTCAACAGTATATTTTATTTCAATTATTGTGAAGGTGGTCGGGAAGATATCTGATAGATAGAAGGCGATACGACCTCCTATTGTATATGTATGTGTAACTTATGTATGCAATAAAGAACATTCATACATTAATTCACAGGGGCATAACAGAAACATCTTTATTAATATATTTTTGGCTTGCGAATTTGCAACATCTCTGGTAGCTTTAATATCTGATATCGACGCAATTTTCGTATTAAGCCGATATTAAACGATTAATTTTAGTCATTAATTTGGATGAATCAACCCATCTTATATACTAATATATAAAGCTAAAAAGTTTGTTTGCTTGATTGAACGCGTTAATCTCAGGAACTACTGACCTGATTTGAAAAATTCTTTCAGTGTTAGATAGTCCATTTATCGAGGAAGGCTATAGGCTATATATATCATCACGCTAAGACCAATAGGAGCAGAACACTAATGAAAAATATTTCAAAGGGGGGTTTTGAAAACAATTCAGTATAAACATAAACTTGAATCATTTCAGTCATTGAAGACGTGATGTCCATTCATTCTGTGTCTTTCAATCAAGTTTTTTCTGTTTGGGTCATCCGTCAAATATCAGCATTGAAAGACTGTAACTTGAAGGGTATTAAACGTGGTTTTATTCTGCATTAAACATGATTTGCTGTAATATTTTTGATAGTAAGTATAATATAAATATATAACCAGCGCAGTGGTAATATTTTCTGTATACGCGAATTACTTCTCTATTTAATATTGCCTCTACGAAGACACTGTAATTAGTTGTTATTTGAAACAACACGTCATTCGCTAAAATATCAGTTACAAATTGTCTTTTTTTCGCAAAACGACGATCAAGCAGACATTATCTTGCTTAGAAACATAAAAAGGTCAAGGTTGTTTTTACGGATATACATAGTAATAAATTCTAAATTATACACAGCGGGAAACAAGTTCTTGTTTGTAAAAATACGTTGGTTTTAAATTCAAACCGTGCTAGCTTAGTGGCCAAGGCACCAAAACAACATGAATTCGAATCTTAACAAGTTGTTTGCATCTTAATAGTATTTCTAACGCAATATCCTGCAAATCGCTGTAATCATTACGTGGTAACAATGGAGGAAACCATTATAAATTTACGAGGAAGCTTGCACCGAGATTACCACCTGGGCAAAACATTTTTTTTGTCAACGCTGGGGGAATGCTTTTGCGCATATCTTCAGGCTCCGGGGGATGCCACCAAGGAGTATATGGGATTCCAGCGGCTGGTGTTGCTTGCAAGCTCCGACCGCCAAACTACCCACTAAACCTTCCAGCGTCCCTCCGCATTATGATGAGGCGCCACGGGACCGTAACTATAGGTATGATTGCCGTAACACCTCGATGCAAGCGGACAAGGAGGGGTGTCCCTAAGACTAGCACACCCCACGGCACGGCTCGTCGGGACGGTCCCCCGACCCCCCGGGGCCACTATGTTATCGGGAGGGGATGAGAAACCGCCGCCTGTGAACCCCTGGTCACCGTCTGCGACAGAGTTACCTTGGCAAACTACAAATCAGATTTTTATAATATTTCTTATATGGTCTGCAATGTCCAGACATCTGACAGAAAATAGCGTAAATTATTCATATTTTTTAACACACTTGCACAAGAATAGCCCACAAGTGACTTCGTAATTGTTAATATTCCATGTAGATATTCAGGTAAGTAGATCATTAAAATGTCACTTATATTGTCATAAGTAACCTTACCTGAATAATGCTCAATATATAATAAAAATCCAAAAACACTATTATTAAACACTTGTCACAATCACAATATGTCACGAGAAATATCCAAATATGTTCTAATTTCGAAAGCAGAAAATAAAGCGGGAAACGGGCTATAGATATAGACAATATTTTTTCTTTCCCCAGATGACGTATTGACAACTAGTTTTAAAAGACTGACAACAAATTGACACACGGTTGATAGTCTATCGACAGATTTTTTGGATTGCACAACATTTTTTTTCTGTTGTGCAAGCTATTGTGCGTTTGTGCGCACATGGTGCAAGTGCTCAGAAGTAGCTCTCGATGACCAGTTCCAGTATTTAAATGACGCGGTATGATGCGTAGTTAAGCTATGACGCTATGCTATCATACATGCGAACATGTTTTAATTTTAGTTTGTTCAGATAAAATTCCATTGTAATAGGTATATGACATGAGTAATTACCGTCCATCATCAATTCAAATTTTAAAAGTTTTTTTCAAAATAAGTACTTACATATAAGTTGTAATTATATAATGCGTCTAATTGAGGTCTCGCGTGATCAAAAGGCTGGCTTGCACCTAGGGCAACGCATTAGCGTTGCCAACCCACAAGGAAATGCGGCTAGCATTTTGGGCACTCTCCCCGTCGACAGCGACCTGGAGTCTATTTTTTACTTATAGACTGTTATTTCGTAAGTATAGTTACATTTATATTTTAGTTTATATTAATTTATAGTTAGTTTTATTTGTGTTATTTTTTTAGTTTAATAACTAGTAAATAAACTTATGTATGTGAGAAAAATAAATTAAAAATTAAATTTACTTCCTATTCTATGTATACCGCTTCGCAGCGTGTTAGTGCTGTTAAGGGGAAGTTACATAGTAAGATATCAATTTAAAAGAAAAGTAAGTTTGTCTGTTTGGATTTTAAATTCTTTCGGGTCTTAATCACATACAATCCGCTTTTCATAAATTATCTGAGATCAGCAGTAATTTAGTTATTAGAGATAAACATGAAATAGTTTTAACCAAAAAAGATATATATTTTCAAAACATACAACATCGAAATTTATAAAAGCATTAATCTATCTACAAATTATGAAAACATTGGTAGTTACAATTTTTTATGAAATTTGATATTGATTAATAATTATTTAAATTAACTATTTGATTTATTAATGATATATTATATTAGACTAGGATATGCCCGTGACTCTGTCCACGCTTGACTTTAAATTCCCGCATGACTCCCGAGGCACAGAGTACCGAAGCTGTCGATCATTGAAAACCGCATCGAAATCAGCTCAGTAGTCTTTACGTGAATCTCGAACAAGACAACTCGAATTACATTTACGTCGTTATAATTATGCTCATACAAAATCGAGGATGCTAAAACGTTTTGCAAAATATTTAAGAGTTTTTGCAATTCTAAGCACGTAACAAGTACGTATTCCGAATTAAAATAGACCAATATCTGGAAAAATAGACTTTTTTGAAAACATTTAACAAAGGAAAACCTTATTGTCGCAAGTACAGTATGAAATACTTTGTTAGATTACATAATATATCCCATTCTCGAATCGATTCATTAATTAAGCGGAGACTAATTATAATACTTATGTAATAAAACGTGACAAGACCGTGTAAATTGAAACAAAACTTCTAGAAATTTCCTTACGAATTAGATCGTGTCAAAAATTTACGTAATTAAACACGTCACGGGCTTTGGGGAAAATTGTGAAAGAAAACTGTACGAATAAACGTCTTAGAATTTTGTTATGGTCGTGAATAAGTGACGTCGAGAAAACGTGATTTGATTACCGCATAACCATCTTGGTTTGTTCATTGCACAGACGAACAAAATATGTAGACAGAACGCCGAGTTCTCAGAGTAAAACCGGTTAATAGAAGTCGATTGCGGCGCAGTACTTTACGAGAACTGAGTGTTAAATAATCGAGTTTGAAAGATAAAGATAGAATATATCTAGACTTCAAATAACTGTGCAAGCAAACGAATCTCTTCATATGGATTAATGAAAGTAGATGAAGCGAAAGTCGTTTGTTAGGATCGTCGCAAGAGGATATCCATTTTTGCTTACCTTTATGGAAAATAGGCGTGATAATATGTGTGTATTAAAGGTAGAATAGTTTCTAGTACTATTAACAGTTTTATTTTGACACAGATACAAACCACGCGTGTATTACTTAAGTTCAAGCACAAAGACTGAAAATCGTTTAAAAAGTTGAACCGGTTTTCGTTTTTGTTCACACTTTAAGCTGAATTAAATGGTTTTTTGGGAACAACATTTTATTAAATAGGTTTTGTTGAATAGACCGATAGAAGGCGAAAGGAACAGTCTTTGCCGTACGCCTACTTGAAAGAGCAGTCATGTGGTACACTAAGTTTTCAGTCTCATACAACACAATGTTGACAGGGATATGATGATATTTCCTGTTCTCGAGGAACAAACCGGTAAAATCAGGTTTATATAAAAGTCTCTTTAATGTTTACACTAGAAACGAAATAGTTAACTAGAACCGATTATTGTCAAATTAAATCATCATTTATTGCATAAAATATGGTACATAAAAAGATGATAGGAAATACTAAAGCTCACATGTTTTTGTCTCTAGGGCGTGCAAAATGTTGTTCCTATTGTTATAATTAATAATTCTTATTTATTTCGTATTAATGTTACATTAATATTAAATAATTAAGAATAATAATTATAATGTAAGTAATAATTAAACTAAGTCATTCCTTAAAACAAATGTCATAAAAATCAAAATTGATCCACAAGTCAGTAGGAGGTATTACTGATTAAACCCGGGTAATTTTAAACCGGTTCCAAGCATTTTTTACGCAATCAAGTTTTCAAAAAATACTTCACGTTTTCAACGCTTTTGTTGACGTAGGCTTCATCAACACAACGGCTTTAACAATGAAAGAATAAAAGTAGGTAATTTTATTCTTTCGTCTGAGGGTCATTGTTAAAAAGTTTTTCACGAGTTGGAAGTTTTGGCTCTACGCATTTGATAGGGTTTTGGGGGTGGTGAAATGTATCAAAATTTTCCTCGTTTTTCATCACTAAGAACGTCACAATGACGAAGCGCCGTTTTGAAATTTATTTGACGCAAATTTCATACGCGAATTATTGCTACATCAATTATGGATCAGATTATTATATAAACCGAAATATCCAGCGAGGTAACACAGTCAGCCTTCTGGACACACCTTACCTATATAAGACAAATTCCCAGCCTTAGTATGAATTAAGTTATATATTATACTACACACTATTAAAAAAATACAAATAATAATAACTAATTAAGAAGTAAATATATGTAGCTGGAAAGTTTGATGGGCCGCTTCTCCTCCTTTAACCTTTAAGTAATTAAAATTAGTTTGAAAGTGGTCGTAGACTCATGACTTTCAGTAAGTAATCTGTAAGATTCCATTTTGAAATAAATACATTAATTTTCATTATACTACTTACCGTCTAACAGTCTTATTCATATTGACTTAGAGAAAGTTTGATGGCTTCTTTAAATTAATTAATTAAAAAATTTGCCGTTTTTGTGGTATATAATATTTGGAATCGATACCCAGCGAAAACTTTCATACTTGTCGTAATAAAGAGTATATCCAAAA
The DNA here is from genome assembly GCA_012273795.1 of Dendrolimus punctatus. Classification (NCBI taxonomy): domain Eukaryota; kingdom Metazoa; phylum Arthropoda; class Insecta; order Lepidoptera; family Lasiocampidae; genus Dendrolimus; species Dendrolimus punctatus. The sequence continues at coordinate 17,513,674 of CM022536.1, forward strand.
TATGGACATCCCTGTTATCGGCAGTAAACGATAAGTATGTTAGTTAATTAGTTACCTATAAGTAATTCTAGAATTCCCTGTTATCGTATGTAATATCAAATGTTATTATAGTCGGATTAAATCCAAAACAATGTAGACGAAAAAAACATCCCCTTGCCCGTTAATAAAACAGAAATGAACCCAGGCTTAATTCGCAATCAACGAAATTGTTGTCAATTACGGTTTTATATACAACACTAAAGAAAATCATTGCATTTTATTAATACAACAAAGGTGGGTAGTTTGAATTTAATTTGATTTAATTATTATTAGATTGCAGCCACAGACGTTTTCAGTGTTTCTATTTTAGACAATAGATTTCAATGGACTAAACTAACTTGTAAATAAATAAATAAGTTAAAAGGTAATTATAAATAATTATGGATAAAATGCTGGTCCTAAACCGCTGTCACTTATCGGAAAAGTTCTTAAAAGGGTGGTGGCGTTATGACATTGTGTTTAGGATAAGAATAAAATTTGATCTACTTGCTTGTGGGTATTACTGGTGTTACTTAAGCTATTATTTCTTGTACGCTTATTATAACCGGTTTCAACTTTTGTCCGGTTTTTGTATCTTAATATTCATTCGCTCACCTTACCATTGGCTAAATGTTGACTTGTGTGGTGTTAATGTGAAATTTTAACCGATATTAAGGCAAACGAACCGGCGGTAGGTACAGGAAGTGCCATTATTAAAACGGAATATAACTTTAATTTACTCGAAAGATAAAAGTATAATTCTATAAGTATTACGAACAAACAAAGAAGCATAGACAAATAAGGAAAAGACATTATTAGTTGTTCAAATAGGCGAAGGAAACAACCCCATTTAGACGTGATAACGCTAAGTGGTCCCTGGCACAATATCTGTGGAACTACGCATCACTAATAACTAATTACATAATATGAGCTATAATTGGGGCGTTCTGTTTATTCTCTTGTTGTGTGGTTATTTTTTTTTTATCAAAACAATTGTTATAATATTTCTATGCTTTGGTGTATAATAAAGACTTAATAATATTTCACACATATAGGTTACTAGAACTTATCACTTGGCTGCACTTTGATAACATTTATTTTTCATCCCCCTAAATGTTAACGGTAGTCCACCCCTAAATATTATTTTAAATATTTAGATTTTTTTTATGATACAGCATTAAAAATACATATAACCCTAATTTTCAACCCTCTACGATCAACCCCTATTTTTTAATAGCGATATTAGTATTTTTATAATTTTCTACTGGGATGATTTAGATTTTAAGTTGAACCAGGTAGAGGGCACAGCAATCGGGTACCAGAATTGAGGTATTCTTTTCGTTGTTGTATGTGTTGAAGTTTGTCCTGGAATGGTTTAAATAAACGATTGGACCCAGTATGTGGCACCGCGATACTCCTCCTAAACGCTGGGCCTGACTGATGATTTTTTTTGTTTGTTCAAGTGGATTTGAGAATAGTTTAGAATTAGATTATTGGTCCCGGTAGATTACGCTGGAATCGGGTTCTAGATTTTTATTTTTTTAAGGCAGGACAACATCTGCTGAGTACAGCTAGTTATATGTAGTATAAGATTAAAAACACTTATTGCTGTAACGTTCGAAATTATATGTTGCATGGGAAGACCAGAATTTGCAAGAAAAACGTCGAGTATACCATGAGTCGCCTGTTTCCAGAGACCTCAGCCCAGCTGTGGAACGCTTGCCCATAAGCGATGATATTATATTCAGATGACTAGGGTAGGGATATGTATGTGTCGCAAAAAAGAGCATGTCAGAATGCTATAATGGACTTAAGAGAACTTTATTTAAATATTAAAAATACTCAGCTCTATGACGTCAATAGTTAATACACGAATCTTAAACAGTTCATGTTAATTTTTCCTTCAAAACAAGCGGATATTCTAGAAGGTTTCTTATTACATCATGATATCCTAGTACTGTAATGAAATTTAATGTATTGTATGAATTTATTTCAAAATGGAATCTTACACCTTGTATAATGAAGGTCAATAGTCTACCTGCTACCACCGCTTCCAGAGCAATTTTGGTTACTGTTATAGAAGAAGAAGCAGCGCAAAAACAAATCGTTTGAAGTGAAACTTCTTTAGGTCGTTGTGATTTGAAACTCGATGAAACGAAAAAGCGACACTAAAAATAGATAAACGCATAAATCTATAGAAATAATCCTGCGAGAGAATGAGATACGAATTTTACGTTGTCCAGCACAGATTAGACAGTCAACAAGATTTAATGATGATGATGAAATTTAATGTAATACTTAAGAAGTTTATTTTAAATTATAATATGTTAACGTATCTAGGTTTAAGAAATTGTATTTATATTGATAAAAGTTAGAGAAAAATTATTTGTGAGTATATTCTATGAACTTTCACAACTACTGCGTATGAATTACCCACACTTTTTTTTACCAGGGGAAATCCGATTGAGCCGCGCGAGCGGGAAAAATTGCAGTCGGTGTGTGGGATTCACCTCATCGGGGTAGGTGGGACTAATATTCCCGCAGGAATACTATTGCCTCGCCACGGTTTGGGATACCCACTATTTTGACAGATAGGCGAATGACGTTCCTACACATAGCGTCGTATATCGGTGAGTAACTTGAAACTTAAATTGAAACGCAAGTAAGGGTGAAACGTATGAACGTTCCTATCTCTAGTAAGCTATCCGTCCTCCACTCGGTAGATGCTGGTTTCACCAGGAAATGCTATCCGTAGATCGATAGGTTGTTGAAAAGCTAATAAGGACCAAAGATAGAATTGTTTATCTTTAGTAATTTTAATGACGGGTAGATAAAAAATAAATAAAACAATAAAAAGCCTTTATTTCCAGCATTAAGTTTACTTTTTTTTAATATATAAGTATATGATGTGTTCACATTAAATAATGGAAGTCGCCTCTGGGGCTTAGGCCTCCCCCAACTCTTTCCAGTTGTTTCTATCTCCAGCTATTCTTCTTCATTTCATTCCACACATTTTTACGAAAACATCTTCCCATCGCTTCCTAGGTCTACCACTTTTACCATCTCTGGGTCAATCATGGATTTTCTTTGCCCATCGTCTTCTTGCTTACTTGTGTGTCTTGCCTATTTCCATTTCAGAGTCCCTAATCTTTTGATGACGTCTGTTATTGTAGTCTTTTTTTCTTATGATTTTATTGACGGATAAATAGTTTATTGAAAACGGCCGTAAAACTCCTGCCTGCTGGAACGTCCCTTGTCCGGGCTCGCTTGCGCGCTTGGGATTGCAACACCACCTACTAGATTCAATTGTGAATTAAACCATCTCGGGGACCCATTGCAAGACACTCATTTTTTTATCAATATCGGTCCAGTAGTTTAGAAGAAGTTTAGTGACATACACACGTACAGACGAATTATAAGATAATCCTGCTTTTGTATAGTCGGTTAATATAAAATACCTATTAAACATTATAAATCTAAATTTAGTTCTTTATATATATACAACTGAATTACGTTTGTAGAATATTTTAACACATTTCCGCAAGGTGATAAATTAATTGCTTTAGTGGGAAGTACATGCTGTGACGTATTTAATGAGTCAGAATTCCAATTAGTTGTCGTAAATTTAGGATTGTAATGGTTTCAGCTACTTGGCAGTTTTAAAATTAGACCTAACAACATCTTCCTTGAGTAAAACCCTATTTGAGTGCATAGGGTATTTCTGGATGTAAATGACGTAGTGATGTTGATCTCGAAAAACTAGGAAATTCCGTAGCTTAGCGAACAAATAAATAAAAGAGTTTTTTTCTTGCAGTAGTTCAGCAGACAGGCGGACGGCTCACTTGATGGAAAGCGGTTACCATCGCCTATGTACATTTGCAACACCAAAGGTGCCACAAATACGCTGTCGCTCTCTTAAGGGAGACTGGAATCTGGTCACTAATGCCGGTACACAACACTATAGTAGAATTATTTTATCCGTGCATTTTGGGTCATAAATAATCGGAGCGGTGAAGCGAGTATTTCGCTCTCTCTTCCACTCACGGGCCTTATGGGCGAACATAGTGATGCGCATTATTTTTCTCGATAAGCGTTATTGATAGTGTATTTAGTTTTGTCATTTTGCGGGTTAGTGATATAAATGAAAGAAAAAAATAGATAAAACAACGTATTTATTAAAATCAGAATAATAATGATTTAAAATAAATTATTAGTTAGGTATCTATGTATTAAAAAACTATAAGAACAAAAGTTTAGAATGTAACAAGTTATATTAAAAATAAATATAAATACTTATATCCAAGTTTAAAATTAACACCAAAAAAGATAATAACGATTTTTATAAGAATGATAATCTTTCTTTGATAAGAATGAGTTTTTATCGATAATGGCGTTGCGCCCGCGCAAGATTCTCACCGCCTTAGCTGTGCTGGGGTCGAGCTTTGACTTATGACCCAAACTGCACGGACAAAATAATTCTACTATAGGTTGTTATGGCGGCATAGGCTAGCCATCCAGTCGGAAAAATACCCTACCACTTGACTCTGGGTTGTTTTGTCACCTCTTACGACAGACGATTTGGGACGCGAGTATATTCACCACTAAGCTACCAGGACTTAAGTCTATTTCATTATATTTTTGACGCTTTTCCTTTACATCCTATCCCATTTGTTGCGGACAGTGCTGAGTTTTTGTTGATAAATCTACAGAGACGATTTCAAGGAAACTGAATACGCCAAACAATATTACAAGGAAAACCTTATTAATCCAGCTTAATAACGTTTTAGCGGTGAAATTGATTTCATAGTCTACACCAGTGGTTCCCAAAGTGGGCGATAACGCCCCCTTGTGGGCGCTACAGGCCTAAAAGGGGGCGGTAAGAGACCCAGAAAAAAATGGGCATTGGCAGGGGTAGCCCATAACAGTTAACTTGAAACTTCAGCACCGTTGTGTAATACCTACTGCGCTGAGGTCTCAAGTTAACTCTAGCGGGCTATAGTAAAAGTCTCGTTTAGAATGAATGTTTAATCTCCGCTAATGTATCTCTCAATAATCAATTAATTTAGTTTGACGTTAAAGTGTTTTTTAAGTAGGTGAAAATGTGGGGGCGCTAACAAATAATTTATTCTCAAAGTGGGCGGTATACAAATAAGTTTGGGAACCACTGGTCTACACAGTTAGTTCTTGGAGAGAATGATAGCAAAAACTAGTTCAATAATCTTGAGGCTATTGTTGTCTTCCATGTAAGTACATAACAATAAGTAAGTATGTACAAATACACGTATACAAAAAACCTCCTACCTACTTTGTCGAATTTTGGATTTTTCCTCCTTTCAGATAAATGAAACCTTTGGAATATGAAGTTACATGTTATATTATTACTGGTTATATCTCATGCTAGGGCTTCACCTGGGACAATATTATAGTTGTGGTGATCTTTTTCGCTCACTGGCCGGTCAACCAAGGGAATTAGTTTCTTGCCAATTGTCAAAAGAGACATGATAGAGAGAGAAAAAGTCGTCACTAAATGTTTATATCTGTATAAATCTTATTACTAGTAAATGTCCCACTGCTAGGCTCGGGCCTCCCATTATAGGGGAGGATCAGAATGTATACCCGCCACACTTGTACAAGGCGGCTTGGCAACTTTGTCACATTGGTTATATCGATGTGATTTTTTCTTCACCGTTGTTAGCATATGGTAATTGTAACAATATGCACATTAGCCCAGAAAATTGGCTTAGTGGTGTATGCGTTCCGGCCGGGATTGAACCCGCGCCCTTTGAGTTTGGGACGCGTGCGCTAGCCATCACGCTACCACGACTGTATTAAATAAATCTAATAAACTAAATTATTTCGCTTGGCCATGTAAATAACATAGAGAAAATTATACGTATATATAATGCGCGGCTTGTTTTACTCCTGCAACGACCCGTCGGATTTATCAACTGTGGCCAAATGCGTCTCATTTATCGTGTTTAAAATAACGCCGTTACGACTAGCTATATTATTGTACTAGCTTCTGCCCGCAACTTCGTAAGTAAAGTAAGTTAAAAAACACCCGATTATGAAACATTCTTCATTAGTTCTTCACTCTCCGCTTCATTGGTCTGAGCGTTATGATATATAGCCTAAATATAGCATTTCCCGATAAATAGGCTATTTAACACTGGAAGAATTTTCAAATCAGACCAGTAGTTCCTGAGATTAGCGCGTTCAAGCAAGCAAACATCCTAACTCTTCAGCTATATATATTAGTATAAGATATACATATACATACGTTATTTGTCAATATACGACGTCATTCACAACTATCTTATATATAAAAATGAATCGCAAAATGTGTTGGTAAGCGCATAACTTGAGAATGACTTTATCGAATTTGATCAAATTTTGTGTGTGAGTGAGTCCCGGGATGGTTTAGATCCACAATTGGAACCGGTAGGTGGCGCTGAGATCGGGTTCTACAATCTTCCTAATCACCTGGAGCGATTTTGGTGATTTTGTTTTTGTGTCACGAAACAAAGTTATTTGGGAATTCAGAAAATATGGCGGTACGAAGTTCGCCGGGTCAGCTAGTCAAGTAATAAAAACATCGTATCACAATAAACGCATTAAGCCCATTGATATATCTGTCTTAATTTCAACAACTTAAACATTATCCTCAATGAAGCAGTAGCCATAAAAAGTGTAGATATTTTTTAAAATTTATTTATTTAGAAGTTCAGTAGACAGGCCGACGGCCAACTTGATGGCAAGCGGTGATCGCCTATGGACATTTGCAATACCAAAGGTGCTTCAAATGCGCTGCTGCTCTCTTAAGGGAGACTGGAACCTGGTCACTAATGCCGGAACACAACGCAAGGTGGTTATGGCGACATGCTTTAGACCAGGGGTGGTAGCTATCCAGTCGATCAAATACCTTACCACCTGGCTGTGGGTTGTTTTGTCGCCTCTTACGACAGGCCGCCCGGCCGCAGGAAATTGTATTCTTTCTCCGTTCCTGCACTGTCTTGAAACTATTCCAACTTTATCCGTATTGACTGGATTATTCTGATTTTTAATTACTTGGACTAAAATTATAGGTGCCATCGACCATTTTTTTTATTCATAAGTGAGTTGTGTGAGTTGAATCCTTTAGAAATTCTATAGGATTTAATTCATAGCTGTGAGTACTCCAAGTTTGCAAAATAAATAAGATCGATCCCAGCAGTCATTTTAGTCCAGGTAATTAAAAATCAGAGTAGAGGTAACTCTAATGTTTCTTTTTCCAATATTGAGATCCTTTAGCAGGCTTCACTCGAGCTTGGGGGTTCGATCTACTAACTTTATTCGTCTTAGGATATCTAGAAAAGAATAAATAGTATTGTTACAACCTAGGCGCCGACAAAGCCAAATTCCACGTACAGATTTGTAGAAGCGCATTTATTACCCGTCGGCATTCGAACGAATTGTAATTCTTTTATGATCGTCTTCTTTTGTTTACTTATTGATTGGAATACGTTTATAGAGAACAGCCCATTGTTTTATCGTACTCGTTTATGGCAGCTTGTGATCGAATCATTAGCCAGGTGTTACGGATTACGTCAACTACGATACGGGTGCATTGCATTTGTGCAGAATACAACGATGGCCTGATTGAGGCCGGCAGTTCAACGACAACTACGATCAAAGCGTGACGTGTGTACATAACGAGAATCTTATGGTTCTGCATTATGTTTGGATTTTTTGTGTTCGGTTATATTTGTGTTATACGTGTTTGTAAATTCTAATAAACTATAATAATTCCAACGGCATTTTAATTCGAGCTCCGCTAAACTCATAACAATATCTTAAAAATGAAACCAAGTAAATCACGTCTATCTACCATATAGACCTTCTTGTGAATTTATATTACAAATATAAATTATTGTAAAAATTACGTCGCACACATTAAAAATATGTGCAAATTAATGCTAAATTGTCATTTTTTATTATAATTTGCTTGTATCACGCTTACATCGAGTTAACTTCCTCATTGTATCTCACCTTTGAATGAGTAAAGGGCAGACAGGACAAATTTCGTCACCTCACGTTTACACAAGTCCCGTTTTGATGATTCATTGTCTTTGTTTCTTTGTTGTAATTAGGATATCTATATATTTAATACATGAAGCAAAATCTTTTTACGAAAATTATGCGACCGATGGAGTATAAAATTTTTCATTTATATAGAGAGAAAGCAACAAATGCTATTTTTTTTTAATTTATGCATAAAAATAAATTGAATAAAAAAACACATTACACACAACTACCATGTATTTGACACACACATATACTCTTTTCTTTATAGTTCAAGTCAAATTAACAGTGTAGCTTTGGCGAAATCTGTGGTTATAGAAGTAAAGAAAAGGTAAAGGTTATAGAAGTATAGAAGTAAAAGTCTTTGATGACAGAATCTTAAGGTCGAATTTTGATCAACGGGCGGCTACTAGGTGTATTAACTACTAGTATCATCATCCGTACACTAACGAAGAAACAATACAATTTTCTGCGGCCAATCGGCCTGTCGTAAGAGGCGACAAAATGACCCACTGCCAGGTGGTAGGGTACTTACCCATGTGGATGGCTACCACCCCTGATCTAAAGTATGTCGCCATACCCTTGAGTTGCTTTTCGGCATATTGGCCAGGTTTCAGGTCTCCCTTTAGAGAGCGGCAGCGCATTGGTAGCACCGTGGTGTTACAAATTGGACCTACTTATGCAAAACAGAACCAATCCACAAACATGTCAAAATTGGGTTAAGGATGCAGAAGGCTTTGAACATGCACCTTCTATCGACTCAATAAGAATCATAACGATCTGAGAACATTTACAGAATAAAACATTTTTATCACAAAGTAGCTAACCCACAAAACACCAAGAGTATAAATAAACTACCAAGATCTATGACCTATGGTAATCCAATTTGAAATTATTTACATTGTACCTGAATATATGGGACAAAATATAATATATAATATTCTAATTTTTTTTCCAAAATATACACAATTTTTTTGTATGCAAAATTTAAATAAAAACGGCTTTTTCTCAAAATTGGTAGTATGTGGGTTGGTTCCATTTTGCATAAGTACCTAGGTCCATTTGTCCATGACCATCATGCAATAAAAAAAGTTAAAAAAAATACTGCGAGTTCATTTTTTCGTTAATCGTTAGGCAAACACATGCATTACATATTTCCAAGCTAAACCAGCGATACGACGACGACGATAAATTTCGGGTTCGATCCCACACACCCTGATGTAAATGATGGAAAGATAGAAAGATATAACACTTTATTGCACACCAAAATAAACAATTGAAAAAAAACAGTACAACGAACTGTCAGGAATTTCTTATTTTCGTTATTTTTAACCGGTTTAAAAAAAAGGAAGACGTTCTCACTTCGCAATATAAATATTGATATTTGGAAATTCGATTACAAAGATAATTATATGGAGACATGTTTAGATTTAACGTTTATTAGCAATTTCTTGTTATCTCTAATATTTTATGGCAGTTTTAGTTAGGTTAGGGGAATGTAATACGTCTCCAGATTCCCCAGCGCTGAATTTCCCAACCCCAAAATAATCCTTGAAATGGGGACAAAACCCCCAATCGGGAGATTCTGCTTGCGAGTATCGTGCGGCTCTTCATACATATGAAGGGCCTAACTGAATTGACTTTATGTACACATGTAGATAGAAGCTATATATTTTTTATAGGGCTTAATGACAAATTATTTAACGCATATTTATATTTTGTACTCGACAGTATGTTTTGCGTTTAATAATTGCTATCCATATCGAAATAGTGTACATTAATATTACAAGAATACGAAATAATTATACTTGTGCAATTTAACGATTTGTCATATTGAGTAGAAATGATTAACTAAAATGTGGTTAGTCGTTTGTGTAATCTATTACACTGTGTTTGCTTAAAGGACTTTCAAAAGGATTTGTTCATAAATGTTACAAAGCATTTAGTCGTAGATTACTATCTGCTGTGCAATTTATGTTGAGTAATATCCGGAAGGATCAGACCTTTTTAGTGGTTTCTCGGTGGTCTTCTTCCTCATGGCCATTAGAGTTGACGATGAGGTTGACTTCGAGATGACCTCTTTGCTCTGGCTTCCGTTCGGTGGTCGACTACCCGTCGGCGGCAGACAGGATTTGGAGCCGTTAGATCCTTTCCGAATAACAAACGGGGTTAATAATAATCATCATGACCCGCAGGGGGGCTTTGTGGCGAAGCTTTAGCTGAGTAGCGATACCTCGTATCCGACTCCAGGGGCCAAGGCAAGGCCCCCACCTCCGTGCTTGCCTTAACCAGCCGGCACGGAGTGGAGATCGCTAGAGCTAAGACTCAAGCTCCAGGGGTGGAATTAATAAATGGCATCACGTCAGAAGTAGTTCGGTGAACCTGCAGCCCACCTTTAGCCAATCATACCCATGTTGCCCCTTCTTTTTATGGCATTGTTTGGCGAGTCACCGTCTGCTCATTTTTCCATGTTCTCTGAACATTGCGACGGGCAGACATTTGATTACATAAAATTTACTATCGATTAGTGAAAAATTTCACAAGAATTAGTTTTTTTTAATGGCCATTTTCTATCATCCCCAGAAAATTTACCGCGGGTTTCTCAGAATAAAAAGTAGCGCAGATTTTAATTTGCTGTCGATCGGTGAAATCGGCCCAGTAGTTTTACGTGTATTGCGAACAAACCGACAAACAGACAAGAAATCTAAAAAATGCATCGCGTTCTCTGTTGTTTATATAGATTATTGCAGTTGTTTTTTTTTAATTGCTTCAATGTACAGACTTGGCATGTTTAGAATTTTATCTAATATATAAAATTCTCGTGTCGCAGTTTTGTAGTTAAACTGCTCGGAAACGGCTTGACCGATTCTGATGAAATTTTGTTTGCATATTGGGTAGGTCTGAGAATCTGACAACATCTATTTTTCAGCACCTTAAATGTTAAGGGTAGTCCACCCCCTATTTTTATTTTTATTTTTAGATATTTAAAAAAAATATGATACAGCATTAAAAATACATACAACCCTAAATTTTCACCCTCTACGATCAACCCCTATTTTTTAATAGCGATATTAGTACTGTAATAATTTAATTTGCTTAAAATTACCAAAAATAATTTAAAAGGCAAAACAACGTTTGCCGGAACAGATAGTAATATTATAGATGTCTCTATTTGTATACGTGTTGAAAAATATATAATAACAATATATGTATAATAATAACAGCGCATAAATGTCCTGTTGCTTGGACTGGGGCCTCCCACTATAGGGGAACGGACAGTATACCCGCGACGTTTGTTCAAGGTGGCTTGACAGGTTTGACACATCGGTTATCTCGAAGTGTAGGTTGCATAACGATGATTTCCTTCATCGCTATTAGCACGTGGTAATTGTAACAATATGTATGATCAGAAAACTGCCAAGTGGTGCATACGATTCGGCAGGATCGAACCCACGCCCTTTGAGTTTGAGACGTGTGCGCAAGCCACGATCTTGAAAAATATAAAAAGAACGAAATACAGGTTTTATATTAACGATAAAGGGGTTACCATTTCTTGTAGAATCTTATTTTTCTCAATGATGTGGGAAAAAGCTTGCTTGCAAGCAAGCTTGCGCAAAAGCTTTACCTCAATTGTATTGCTTATATTAAAGTGCTCTTACACGAGCAACTGGATTACTCAATCCCGGTCAAGTATGACGTCACGACTATATCAAGCTCTTTAGGGCGACGGTAATATGTAGTAAGCTGTTGCTGAGATACAGCCTCAGAATACCAAGCAATATGAAGCAACAATAAAAATTAGGCACCCCCCCCCCCCCCGGCCAGCCTGTTCCTCTCTCGAGAACGAGACGTAGTTATACGTACAAACGAGATAGAAAATTGCCTAAAAATTTCCAAACCGATTGGATATTCGGTAATAATTCGCCTATAGACATTTGGAACACCAAAGGTGCTACAAATGCGCTGCTGCTCTATTAAGGGAGACTGGAACCTGATCACTAATGCCGGAACACAACTCAAGGTTGTTATGGCGACATGCTTTCGACCAGGGGTGGTAGCCATCCTGTCGGGCAAATGCCCTACCACCTTACTGTGGGTTGTTTTGTAGCCTCTAACGACAGACAGGCCGCGCGGCCGCAGGAAATTGTATTCTTTCTCTGTTCGTGCACGGATAAAATAATGTTCCCGAATAAGAGATATTCCCGAAACAATTGCCGCAGTATATTGCAATTGTTCCACTTAATTGCTCCAGAGTGATTCATTACAGTTTCAAGCAATGATTGCTCAAAAATTGTCCGTGTAAGATCGCCTTTAGACTTATCAACCAAATTTAATCAATTTGCCTGAAAGATATAGAAGTGAAAGGACACGGCGGTATTCAATGCATTGAATGATTCAAGTTTGTGTTTCTATGAATCACTTTCATTCATGCAAATTGAAGCAGAGATGAACCATCTGATATCGGTTTTATGCGCCTAAATACCAGCACACAGCCGTTACACCAGTGTCACAGGTTTCAATTTATGCGTAGTATCGTATCAATGTGTAAATAAATGACATAATTTTCTATGAAATTCAATCGTTATTTATACATTCTGGAAATATTTCGTAAAAATATTTCCTTGTTATGACGCATTCTGTTTACGAAATGTCACAACCATAACAATGAAGAAGTATGACCTAATATTGTGAACACAGAAATCGGGTTCATAACTCGAATTGATTTTTTCGATTCCTGCGAGATGAGTCACGACGCCCGCATCCGTGCACGCTTTGGAGTCTTTGTTGACCGACATTAGTCAGCTTCCAGGTTCCCGGATGGATGCGTTTTTGTTTGCTAAGTACAAAGCTAAGTTAAAGCAAGATGGCCGCTTTTGAATTCCTTATTTCCCACTGCGTCGCCGCATTATCTAAAATTGGTTTCTTATAAGATTTTAACACGAATGGACAGTATATCCGCCACGCTTGTCAAAGACGGCTTCGCAGGTTTGACACATCGGTTATCTCGATGTGTAGGTGTCATCACCTTCACAGTTGTTACCACGTGGTAATTGTAACAATATGCACATTAGCTCAGAAAACAAGTGGTGCATGCGTTCCGGCCAGATCGAACCCACGCCCTTTAAGTCTCGGACATGTGCGCGAGCCATTACGCTACCAGTACTTGGTGGTAGCGTAATGGCTAGATACACTATCCAGATCACTGCCAGAGGGGCGCGTGTCCAGAAGGCGTATCTTAAAAACGAATGCTGATTTTAAACATTCTTTATATACCAATCACAAAAAATATATTGAAATTACATATACCATTTATTTCATAATTATCGGGATTGGCTCTTGTGAATTGTGATTCCGAGGCGAAACTCGTCGTTTATCCATCCTTTCATTCGTTCCATTTCGTTCATTCCCAAAGCTGTATAGAAAGACTAAACAAACACAAAATCACTTTCTCATTTATATATCAGTACAGAAAGTATAATTTTTCGATACTCATTACTTGTTGATTCGATTTCTTACAAATAATACGTAGTTATATTTTTGGCGCGCGTATCCTTGAACAACCCACATATAATTCTTTGTATTTTGGTTTATTTTACTCAACTAACAGTATTTTCAATGTGGAAGTAGACCAAAAGGAAATATAATGAGAAACGCACAATGTGATAAGTACAAAGAACTATAGAGATAGGAATTAATAAGAAGTTGTACAAGTTTTACTTGTGTGGGCATAATGTTGCTCTTAGATTAATTCATTTATCGATTATATTATAATTATCGATGAATTATATTCAAAAAGTCGTGGTAGCGTAATGGTTAGCGCACGCGCCCCTAAATCGAAGGGCGCGGGTTCGATCCTTGACCGGAACGCATGCACCTCTTAGTCAGTTTTCTGATCTAATGCGCATATTGTTACAATTACCACGTGCTAAAAACGGTGAAGGAAAACATCGTGATGCAATCTGCACATCGAGATAACCGATGTGTCAAACCTGCCAAGCCGCCTTGGACAAGCGTGGCGGGTATACTGTCCGTTCCCCCTATAATGGGAGGCCCGAGCCCAGCAGTGGGACATTTATGGGCTGAAATTATTATTATATTATTATATATTCAACCAATCGTTACATTGCTACATCCACCAAAGTGCGGTATGTGTATTTTAAGAAATTCAGTACAACCAAATTTTAGTATCAACAATAATTGGTGTTCAAATAATCTAATACATTTATCTTCTATCGTTAGGGGAAGCGTACTTTAGATTTCTGTTCCTCATAACACATTTTTTTTAAATGACTTGTAAGTTGCAATAAAATAAGCTCTCTGTAGTAAAATGCTCATTTACGAGTGACTAAAATACTAAAAAACTTTTATTTACATTTATTCATAAACTGAAAATGACTACAGTTAAAATATCAATGTTCGTGTTTAATTTAGTGAGTTAATTAGTAGTAAAGTAAGTAGTAGTTAAGAAGTATTATTACGATACATTTAATAGGACTTATCCGTGAAGGAACGGAGAAAGTGGCCAGGCGGCCTGTCGTAAGAGGCAACAAAAAAATCTACAGCCAGGTGTCAGGGAATTTGCCCGACTGGGTGGCTACCCCTGGTCTAAAGTATGTCTCCATAACGACCTTAGTTGTATTCAGGCACTAGTGACCAGGATCCAGTCTCCCTTAAGAGAGCAGCAGCGCATTTGTAGCACCTTTGGTGTTGCAAATGTCCATAGGCGATGGTAACCGCTTTCCATCAAGTCTGCCTGTCTGCTGTATTCCTGCAATAAAAAAAGAAGGAAATAACTGCTGGTTTCCTACATCAATAATGGGTATTGATGTTAAGTAAAGACATTAAATAAAGTGAATACATCCATGTACATTTTTGTGGAGAGAGACAAGGTCTGAAATGCTTTTACGATTTCCTAAGTCAGAGAGTAAGATTTCTGTCATTATCTTACCGACCGTTCATTTGCCTAATCATTGGTTAAAATTTGACATAAGCTCTATACAAGTAATGTCAAATTCAACAGATAGTAGGGCAAATGAATGAATAGTAAAATATTGGAACCGGCCATTAATGACCTTTCTTTGGGGCAACTGGAAACTTCGACTATCAAAGAGTTGTTATAGTACTTACTAAGTAGAAATAATAACGATATTAAGGATTACTTAGAACCTATACACTAAATTATAACATTTGTGTCTAGAAATATTTTACACCAACGCCAACAAATGTGGAGTAAACAAGCAAACTAACAACTCACCTGATGGAAAGTGGTAACCGACACCTATAGACTTTTCAACACTAGACAACACAATGTACCAGCCTCGAAGAAGTTTTATGGCAGTTTTTTCGAAAAATCCTAAATCGTGAAAACCTCAATCGAGAGCTAGTTGGTATCGATATTTATGAAACATCTACGTTATTACATCCCTAAATGCGTACGAGACAAAACAGTTGTAAGAAACCACGCTACAGAAATCTTATTACTGCTAACTCAGGCATTGTTACTTAGAAAAGTAATATCAAATATTGTATGAGAGTAAATAATAACAAAACATAATGACGTAATAATAACATTTCCCAGAAACGCTGAATACACTCTCAAATGTGTTTACACTATTGGAATTTAATAAGGTATCACAACTTGTATAATTGTAATTGTGTATGAAATCCTTGTTATATAAACAGTGCGTAGAATCCAAGGCTAATTTGCACGTCGCTCTCAAAGAAGATAATGGTTCGTTAACGTTAAATAATGAACATCAAATATCTAGTGTAGATTGATGATGTCTATCTATCTCTTTGTAGTTCATTTTGGTTAAAGAAAGAGTTAAAGATATTATGAATTTTCATACAGCCTGCGACGGACATTATGACCTTTCTATCTATTGAATAATGAACAACATTTGACTGTGTACGAAGAACATCTGTTGCGCAGCAAACTGTTGCTAACTCAAACCGGCCAAAATTTAACATAAGGTAAATTCAACATTGATATTGTTTTTCTGTCAAAGAAGCAAGTGAGGTGTGTAAGAATAAGCCTGTATGGCGCTCTGATCTTCGTGCCTACCCCGCAAGGGACCTGGCGTGAAGTTATGTATGTATGTATGTATATTGTTTTTCTTTTTTAATAAAAAGAATTACGAGTGTTAAAACTGTTCGTGTTCGCCGCAAACTGCAGAATTCTGTTTTTGCTTACGCACATTGAAAAAAGACTTAGCAAGTCTATTTACGCCGCTAAGCCACTTTTTTCATTAAAGTTAATTTAGCATTAAATTACAGTGGTGCTCAAAACCCGAGCTCCGTTTCAGCACTTTTTCTTCTCCCTTTCATGGGGACTTTGGGAATTCTTATTGCGAGACCATTGGTAAGCATGTCGTCCTTCACAACGTTAATCCATAATAATCTATATATTAATACGTGAAGCAAAAACTTTGTACACCTCTTTACGAAAATTGCGCGGACGGAGGAGTATAATAGCACACTATATTTTATATAGAGAAGAAGCGACAAATGCTAATATCAATAAAAAAAACATTACACACACTTATCATGTATTTGATACACACACACACACACACACATATATATACTCTTTTCTTTATTGTTCAATCAAATTAACAGGTAGCTTTGCCGAAATCTGTGATTACAGAAGTAGTCTTTGACATTAATTATTATGGTCGAATTTCGAGTTGGTATTCCATAATTACAAAATTAGTAGCATGGCTAGATATTTATTCTAATAGTATATAAGGATTTTCTTTCCTCATGTCCTTTTTATCTTGAATCTCCTCTCTAGTCTCTGCTTTTGTAGACACTGGACCTAAGTCAATAAATAAACAAACAATGACTCGGCACCCTTCAATTAATAATTGTTTCTTAGAACAACTCTGACGATTAAAATAGGCAGAACAAGTAGGTACATTCTAGTAATATTCTGCTTCGTCACTATATGTGTCATTGATGACGGTTAACTGGATTTTCTAAACTTACAAAATAATGTGCAATTCAGTGGTTAAAAAGTTAATTGTGGTGTAAGGTAATTTTAGAGAATTGTAGTATAAAACGACGAGGAAATATATTTTCATACATTAATTAGCTTTTTAATATAAATAAATGGATAATAAGATATAGGAATGGCTGTAAAATGGTTTTGAATATAAAACACGACGAAACAAATTTTATTTACAAAAAGAGTTTGTATACTTGTTTTTGTCATACATTTGTCTGTAATAGGTATGATCATCCGCACGAAAATTAAATATACGATTTCTGCCGCTTCACTGAATGAAAAATCCGTTAGAGATCCTAAAGACCGCTTTATTTTTGAAGTGAATCTTATGTATAGACGGGGATTTTTTCTGTAACGAAAAAGCGTTACGGCCGCGTGGAGCGGTGGCATAATTTTACAGTAGACGTGGTGAGATGTTAGAGTAGACAGACTATGGATTTTATTTTTGGTTCCGGAACGAATTCGGATTTTTGTTTGATAAAATAAAAAATGCATTCATTAAAATGTACCTAACCTAACCAAATCATAATTTACAGTAAACCTGCGAAAAATCGAAACATGTGAGAAGTGAAACTTCAACGGACAAGTAGAAAAACGAATCGCAACGGACAAGTCGGAAAACAAATGGCAACGGACAAGTGGAAAACCAAAAGGCAACGGACAAGTGGCAAACCGAATAGCAACAAATTTAAACTTGAAGTTTTACGGACAGATTGTTAATGTTGTACTTTTCCAATTTGAAACTTGTCCGTTGATGTTTCACTTCTGTTATGTGTCTCAGCACACATTTCGATTTTTGACGAGGGGAAAACCGCTTGAGGACTGCCTGTCACCGGGGGAGTGTAGGATTCCTCGTGTTGGGCTGGAAATAACATTCCCGATATGCCCACCTGAGTCAGAGATACCCAATAAATCCCTCCGATGTTCTTTATGCGTCTTATATCAGGGTCACGGGAAGACCGCCTACCCAACCGAGCCTTGGCAGTAGGCGGCCAGCAGTGGGCCTATAGCGGTCGCCTCTTTACAATCGCTTAGTGAAATTGAATACTGGTAGTTGTAAAAATAGCATAAGTTCTATTGTATATTATGATACTTATCATGTTGATCATATGAATCTGTGGGAACTATCTCTTGAGACTCTCACGACTCGTTCATATCCTTATGAACGTGTTGAGACAGCAGACTGGAAAAAACAATTAAATGTAAACATTTTTAATCATACCTAACTATTTCTTTGTCATAATAAATATGTTTATAGTTGTTTACTCAATCAACAATGAATGCCTCATTTATAACAAATTACACACATTTATTTATTTTTCCTTGTTCTTAAAACAAAATGTTGACAGGGAAAATATTTTTTTTATTGATCGCTTTTAAGAACTCATTTCTTTGAATTGAATCGCAATTGTAAGAACAAATGATAAAAAAGTTCAGTACTCATCAGTGCAGTTGTACTATAGTAGAATTATTTTGTCCGTGCAGTTTGGGTCATAAAATAATCGGAGCGGTGAAGCGATATTTCGCTCTCTCTTCCACTCACGGGCCTTATGGGTGGGCATAGTGATGCGCATTATTGTTGTCGATACAAGTTATGTTAAAAATAAAGATAAATACTTATATCTAAGTTTAAAATTAACAGCAAAAAACAATAATGATTTTTCTAAAAATGATAATCTTTCTTTGATAAGAATGAGTTTATATCGATAATGGCTTTGCGCCCGCGCCACATGCTCACCGCCTAAGCCGGGCTGAGACCGAGCTATGATTTATGACCGAAACTGCACGGACAAAATAATTCTACTATAGTAGCGTAAACTTCAGAAAAAATCAGTTGTACATTTTCAAAATCCACAAAGTGCTTCCCAAGTAATTTCACTACACATCACAAAAATGTCAGGAACTTTAACGACATGATGTGTTTCCATTTTTCTTTAAGCTTTATTCCATTATTAGATCATCAGACAACAATCCTAATATATATTATAATAAATACAATTAAAAACTAAAATAAATTAAATTATAAGCTATTATAGACTATGTAACAAATCGCTGCCAGATGGGAGCGTGCCCAGAAGGCGGGCTGCATTGCCGCGCTGTATGGCAATGCTCATTTGTTGGACGAAATATGAGCCAGCCTTCTGTTCGCGGGTGGCATCAAAGAGTTTCTTGCAAATCTTTAATCTTATTATTTTATTTATATGAGTTTATCACATAGGCAGGCCTGATGAGAAGCGGTTACCATTGCCTAAGGAGATCTGCAACACCGTAGGTGCTACAAATGCGCTGCGTCTCTCGTTATCTGTAATTATTCGTTTTAAATTTTTCACAACACAAGCATAACTTGCTTAGCTTGGAGATATGAAATGCATAATTATGTTCGCCTAACGATTAACAAAAAAATGTACTTGCAGTATTTTATTTTTTATTACATGATTTTTTTGCATGACGCTTATTGTCAATTCGTAACACCAAAGGTACTAAGAATGTACTACCGCTCTGTTAAGGGAGGCTAGAACCTGGCCACTAATGCCGGAACACAATTCAGGGTTATTATCGCGGCATACTAGACCAGAGGTAGCCATCCAGACGGGCTACCTCCTGACTGTGGATTGTTTTGTCGCCTCTTAGGACAGGCCGCAGGAAATTGTGTTTTTCTCCTTTCCTGCAAGGATATTGGGAGCAATACCATATTTTTCACATGTTTTGGCAAACATAATAGATCAGCAAATGCCTAGTAAGACGGTGGGTCAATTTGCTGATTTGCCGACAAGCGACTGGCTTCCTGAGTCCTTGTGGCAATTTTTTATCCGTCCCTTTGTGTTAGTAACTTTTTTATGAATATTTGATAGGACGGTGTAGTCTGCATGGCGCTTCACATTGAAGTAGTGAAATCGCGAAATAAATGAATTTTAGAGGTAGATAAGTTTAATTTTTAAAATTTACTTATCTATAACTTATGTTCTTTGATTTTTATTTAAAGTCAATCGCTTTGCGCTCCCTAGATCCCTGTCCCAGCATCCCTGGGTAAAGGCGGTGTTACGTAATATTTAAAAGAGGTAAGATAGACTCTTCGGATGACTAGAGGGTTGCTATGAACAATGACGCCGAGAAAACGTTATTTGATTGACGTCATCTTAAAGAGTTTTCACAAGTTACAAGTTTTGGGTACTACGAATTTCATTTTTAACTTTGCGGCTGGTAGTTGAAATTTTCCTTATTTCATTTCGTCATCGAGACGTCACTCGACGTAAAGCCGTTTTGAAATTCATTTGACGCAAATTTCATGATGCTTGAGTTATGAGACTTATTGCATAAGAAATTATAGATTAAATTATGATATAGAAACACAATTTAACTAAAATTTATTTAATAGGAAAAAATAGGTATATATATAGGTAATAAAAAATAGGTATAATATACGAATGAAGAGATGAATGATGAAGATTTGATTCGAATGAACTGTGAGCTGGCGGTCGTGAGTAAAGAGGGTGTTTGGGTGCGTGTGTTAGACTAAGTTGTTTTTTTAAAGTGTTTTCTAAGGTGTCTTAATATAAGGTATATTTTAACAGTCTAGTGAATTAAAACTAAGTACTTAATAATCAACTAAATTAATTATATAAAAATTACAATACAAAAAAAACTTAGAAATTAAATATTATTGATGCTTGGGACGAGCATAACTAAGAGGGAGATAGTGTTACATCCAAGGCGCCGACAAAAACAAATCCACACCTACATATCTATGCAGGTGTGGATTTGTTTTTGTCGGTGGTAATAAAAATGTGTTTTTACAGATGTAAAACACATTTTTATTACCATTCCCATTTGAACTAATAACTTTTAGATTCTTTTATTGTCCTCTTCTTTTGTTTACTTTGTGTTTAAAATTTATGATTAGAAAACAGCCCATTGTTGTATTGTAATCTTTTATGGCAGTCATTAGCCAGGTGTGACGGATTAAAGTCAACTTAGTTACAGGGACATTGCAGTCGAGCGAAGCAAGACGTACTACTACCGGGAATCTTTTAGTGACCGACTTTGCGGGTTTATTGAATTACGACCTTCTGCATTACGTTTGGACTTGTTGTTTTCGGTCATATTTGTACCTGTGTTATACGTGTTTGTATAGCTCTAATAAAATCTATAGTAATTCGACCGGCATTTTAATTCAAGTGCCGTAACTCGTAACACTATTATAAACACATTTACAAGTAAAATATGTAATCCAGATCGCTGTCGGTGGGGTGCGTTCCCAAAATGCTGTCTGCATTTCGACGTTGTATGGCAACGGTAATCCTTTGCCCTAAAGACAGATCTAAATTGCACAACATTACAATGCTTTCCATATTAAATCAGCTCAACACAGCTGAAACACTGGTCGCAAGCCACTACACACCTCCTTGAGCCTCACGCTGTGACGTTTGTTGTTTATCATCGGCAATCATGATAGTTTCGTTATTATTTACATTTTAGATAACATTGATATTTTTAATAATTTATTTCTGAATAAGAACTCAGAAGAAGGCACAATATATGCTAACCTCCATTTTTCTTGAGTCGTATCCACGTATCTACTGATTATTATTGCAAAACAACTGTTTTGTTTATACAAAGTCGTATTGATATATAATATAATAACAACAGCCCGTAACTGTCCCACTGTTGGGCACGGGGCTCCCACTATAGGGAAATGGACACCTGCCACGCTTGTCCAAGGCGGCTTGGCAGGTTTGACACATCGGTTATCTCGATGTGCAGGTTGCATCACGATGTTTTCCTTCACCATTGTTAGCACATGGTAATTGTAAAAATATGCACATTAGGTCAGAAAACAGCCTAAGTGGTGCATGCGTTCCGGTCACGATCGAACCCGCGACCTTTGAGTTTAGGACGCATATGCTAGCCATTACGCTACCACGATACCCATATTGATATACCTAATTTATATTACCATCTAACATTATTACCTACCATATAAGAAATAATTTTTTTTTAGAAAAGTATAACAAAACTACATTTTATTGTTATAATCATTGTAATTTTTTTATATATTAATTTTAAATGGAGCAAGGATAAGATTAGAGTTTGGTAATAACTTTAACTCTTGGTGTCATGTATGGTGGCCACCCATAATGATGATGTCGTTTGTTCGCGATTTCACTATGACTAGAGTATTGTGTAACGACACAATTTACTAGAGTTTGCGTGATTTTTGTTTAAAGAGCAGGCGTTAATAAAGGTAATTTTTTATATTATTTCATTCTATATCGCAAACTATCCCATCTCGCGGGATAAAAAAGTATATACGTCCATTTTCGGTATAAAAACTACATATAAACGAAATTACAGCAAAATCGATCCAATATTCCTAGTAGTTTGACGTGAAAACCTAACAGAAAGACATACCGAGCTACTATCGCTATGTCTTGGAAGGACATCGCTGGAAGGAAAAAAAATCACCCATTTTAATATTATATAAAAAATTTAGAACTAGGCATGTTTGCTGAAGAGTTTCTTGCGCCGCTTGTTCTCTTCAAGCCACAACATGTTGTGAAGCGGTGGTAAATTAGATTAGGCTCCCATAGAGTAAATAATAACCATAAACAAAATTAAAAATAAATAATCAAAATGAACAAGTTGGCGGTAGGCTAAATAAAACCTTAACAATACACGCTGGACAAATGTCATCTTTGTCGTCCGTTACCACGGCCACTGAAAAGCGGCCGAAACGTCGGATAAATCAAAATCAAACAAATTACCGCGCTTAAAACCGTTAAAACATATTTTTATTATGTATACAAGTTGCGAAAACTTAAGAAAATATTAACTAAAATAATGATAGTAACGCCATCTAGTGATGTAGGACTTAGTAACTTTACAGTTTTAAGTTTGTTCATGGTCTTTTGTTGTTCTTTGTATATAATATAGATTTTGAAGCTACTGCAACTACTAATTTTTATTACATAAATCCGCTCATTAAAAGCAACTCAGCCGCCAATCGACCATTTTTCACAATTATCTAGTAACAGACATTGTGTAAACGTGGATTTCCACTTTAATTACACTATGTCAACACTTTAATTGCACTTTTACACATCCAGTTGTATCGTATTATAAATAAAAGTGTGATGTGTTATTAATTGGGTATTTGACAATGTAATCAATTAAGTTAGCTTATTATCGATATAACGTCATAGTCTCGTTGATTTTGTATGAGGATGACGTCACAATTTTAACTATAATTAAAATTATTTCTATAGTGAACTGTTGAAAATAAAATGATTGCAACATATTTTGACGCTTGCTCTTTTATATGAATACTATTTTAGAATCATTATATTAATACGTGAAGCAAAAACTTTCTACCCCTTTTTACGAAAATCGTGCGGATGGAGGAGTATGAAATTTCGCACACTTATAATTATATCATTCATATAGAGAATGAGTGCATAATGGTATTTTTTTTTAAATTATACATAAAAAATAAATTAAATCAATGAAAAAAACATTACACACACTAGCATGTATTTGACACACACGCATATATAATCTTTTGTTTATTGTTAAAGTCTAATTAACAGTGCAGGCTTGGCGAAATCTTTGATTATAGAAGTATATATAGTATGTAGTACTATGGTAGAATTTCGACCACTGAACGACCACTAGTATGTGTCAAATCTATACTATAATCAATCTGAAATGGTTTGAGTTTGTACTTTGCCTTTAAAAATGTGAAACTACTAAACGGATTTTAATGAAACTCGAAGCGGAGCTAACTTATATCACGGGGCGTAACTTAGGAAGTTTCCTAACTTACGTCATTTATCGGAATAAAAAGATTTTTAGTTGTTTATTTATTAACTTCAAACATCGCTATCGTTCACCAATACGATAGCGTGGTACAAGTAATACATTATAGATACATATATACAGGCCTTTTTATCATTTAATTTTTTGGGGCACGCTAATTCTCGAAAATTGTAAGCTCATAATTTATTTGTTGTTGTTTAATTTTTTTCAGATTTTATGGCAATATTTCGATAATATTTTAGATATGTCTTTTAAGGGCACTGCGTACGACGAAGTCGCAGACAGAAGCTAGTATTTCTATAAAATCTTTAATCTTTTTTTTAAGTTTACCATAATACGCTTACAATAAATTCGGTGAAAAGGAATATTGTTCGAATCCTTTGACTATTAAGGTCGTAGGTACGTCTAGATTGTGCCCTACTGGTTGCCCTTGGAACGGCCAGGACAACTTTAAAGTGCGCTATTAACTCGTAAAGTTAAATAACAAGTGCGCAGTCTGTTCGCAATATGACGGATTTATTGGTGCATTGAAAACATAATACTTACATAGATTTTTTTTTAGAATCATTGTGATTTGGCACTAGATGAAACGAAAAGGTGACACTAAAAAGAGATAAACATATTTAATTTTATTTATTTGTTTCATATCCAACAGCTTACAATACATCTTATCTTATAGTAATATATAAAGCTGAACAGTTTGTTTGTTTGTTTAAACGCGTTAATCTCAGGAACAAACAAAAGCAAGACCGCTTTGAAGAGTTAGTTCATGATAAGCTGTGATATAAATGTTATTTACTTATTAACATATTACCTACTGAAATGTCTCCTAAATACTAAATATTGTATTTAGTATATTAATAACTAAAAAGTAATAATTAATTAAATACAGATATTTATATAATACATATTTTTAATATTCATATATATTATGCACAAACTCATATAATAGGTACATACATAAAAACTATAGCAGCGTTTCAAAGGCGTGTTGTTTAATAATAACGGTGCCTAATATTTTTTATTGCAGGAGTTCAGCATATTATATAGACAAGCGTGAGTTATTTTTTTTATTTAAACTATACAGTTTACAAAACATTACATTCATACTATTTATTTTATGCAAATTAAAATTAAGGTTTGAATTAAATTCATATATATTCGGATAGTTTTGTATTACGCCAAAAGGAAAGTTTATACTGAGAATCAGCGTCGTGTCGAATATTATGTGCGCACAGCAATAAGCTGAGTGCAAGCTGAAAATGCGGTGTAAAAATTTTTGAACTATGTTTTTATTTTTAACATACATGTCAGAGTAGTACGTAGCTATTTCTTCAAATATGTTTTTTCTTTCTTTCTGATTACCAACTTTGCAATCAAAATACCACACGAAGATACTCGCACTATATCCCTAAGAGAACCAAGGTAAACGACAGCTCGCAAAATTAGCAAGTAGATGTGGCAATGGGCTGGTCATATCTGTCGCAGGACCGATAGCCGATGGAGCAGACGAGTCCTGTAGTAGAGACGGCGTCTCGGTAAGTGTAGTGTCTCCAGCCCGATAGACCGAAGACCTGCGCAGGCGCAGGCGCTGGATGAGGAAGGCGGAGGACCGTGATGAGTGACGTCGACTTGAGGAGGCCTACATCCAACAGTGGACTGTGATTGGTTGATGACGAACAAACTAGGAGGCAGAAATACTACATATAATCTATGCTTGCATAATCAATTACGTCAATATATTTATCCTAGTTTCCCAACTCATTTACGTGTGTATAACGTTTTATCAGCTGTCTTTGTCTTGGCGAGATATAGAGGAAGCGATAAAAAACCTGAGTGATAGTGACTGATATTGACTGACTGTCAAGGTTAAATCCTCTGTTTAATGTGTAATAAAAATGATTTTAAATGAAGAATACAAAAAAAAGATAATACGGATGTGGTCACAGGGACATAATTTTGATATGATTTACTTGCATATAAAAGATCAGGCATTAAAATAAGACTTAGCATCTTAATTTTAAAATATTGTAATGCCGTTGGAATTATTATAGAGTTTATTAGAACTATAACAGGTACAAATATAACCGAACACAACAAATCCAAAAGTAATGCAGAAGGTCGTAATTTAATAAAACGCGCAAAGGCCGTCACTATTAGATTCCCGTTATGTAGATACGCAGGTCTCGCCTTGATCGTGGTTCTCGCTTGACTGCTCCCCTGCCTCAATCAGTTTTATACTGCACAAATGCAATGTGCCCGTATCGTACTCGACTTAATCCGCAACACCTGGCTAATGATTCGACGGCAAGTAGCCTTAAATAAGTACAATCAAACAATGGGCTGTTCTCTAGAAACGCATGCGAATCGATAAGTAAACGAAAGAAGGCGATCATAAAATAATTACTGCCGACGGGTAATAAATGTACTTCTACAAATCTGTACGTGGAATTTGTCTTTGTCGGAGCCTAGGTTGTAACAATATCATGATATAAATAGTTGTACTAAAATGCTACTTTATAAAAAAAAACATGAGTACAGCAGATAGGCAGACGGCCCACTTGATGGAAAGCGGTTACCGACGCCTGTGGACATTTCCAAAGTTGTTATACTAATGTGCTAACTTGGCCACTAATGCCGGAACACAACTCAAGGTTGTTATGGCGGCATATTCTAGACCAGGAATGGTAGCCATCCAGACGGGCAAACACCCTACCATCTGGCTAACTGGCTATTGTCTAAAATGCGATATTCGGCTCCTTTTAGTTGTAAAAACTCATATCACAAGTTTAGACGCTCTTATAATATTCATGAAATTGCGACAACGTTTTGTAAGATAATAAAAGGTATCTAATTTAATTTGACTGTTCACTGCCCATTTTCAGGAAACAAATGGCCATGTGCGAGTTGAATACAAAAAGTATAATGATTTTTCAATTAATTATATTTTTATCAAAACTCATAGATTATATTATAGATATAGAGTATTAAATATATATACCGTTTCAAATATGTCAATATAATGTTTTTTATAATTACATCAATTAATCAGTACTTTAGATCTTTATTTTTAATCAATACGAGGTTCATTACTAGGCCACACGCTTTCTTTTTAGAATTCGCGTTTGGGCTGTGCAGTGATAGCGGTCGCTGATAATCAGAGCCATTGACAAAAATTGGTTACAAAGTAAAATTATCATTAATTTATTTTATAGGCGAATTTTCCAGGCGTTACGACTCGCTAACGGCCACTTGTTTTTTTAATTTGAATATAACCCTCAATTGGTACTGAATTGTACTGGAAAGCATCTTGAAACAGGATTTTCCTACATTCAAGTACCCGAATAACCTTGGATATGTGTATTTAAAAGGAAATTGATATGAATCATCCACCCATTACTCAGTACGATTATAATAAAACGCAAAACCATATAAAATTTACACAAGTCATATTATAATTTTATCATTGTGACGCAAATCGTGACAGCTTGACATTTTATTAGATTAAAAACGCTTATACCAATCTCCTAAATATCTCAGGGTATTATTGAAAACCACATTTTAATGACACGCAATTTTTACGTACTTACCACGAAATCGCAGACGTTTTGAATAACGGTTAAGCAAAAAGCACCTATATTAACTTGTATGTGTTTGAAATGACAAGAATTTAATACATTATTGCTTGGAAATTTTAGATAATATTTTATATAAGATATTGTATAAAACATTATACTTAAAGTTTTAAATGTGATAAAAGAAACCGAACACAGTATTAATCTATCGCGTCTGCCAACATGAAAATAAAATGTAATGAATACCGTCTATATAAAATTGACAGATTTTGAATATAATAATATAAACAGTTACCTCATCATATTAGAGGAATATTCTTATATAAAATTATGGTAAATTATAGACAACTACGGTATACAAACAGGCGCTCATCGCAGAATAAATAAAAATTTAACATTACTGTTCAATTAAGTATATGACCGATTGTATCGTTTAGAAATAAGAGGGTACATAACAAAATTAATTATTTACTTTAAAAAGAAACACGACAAGAGCAACTATACTACTCAATATCTGTAACAGAGTACCTCTAGAAACTCTAGAAAATGATGAACTCCCGTTACGAAAATAAGTGGCACTAACTAAATTATTTACGCTGTGGTTAATAAGTTGAAATAATGTGTCAACGCCATACCCACATGTCTTCTCCCATGCATAGCCCCATGGGAAACAGGAGTGATAGTAGATAATATGGGCATGTAAAATGGTATGGATGAACTTATATTTCTAGCGAATTATATTTTCCTTAATCTTGTTATTTGCAGATTAAAAACATTGGAACTTGGGATTTCATTTACGTAAGTGTTAAAAGAAACAAACATTCTCATGCGAAAATGTAATTTTGTTTTAATTTTACTATCTACATTTCTCGACTATCTACCTATTTGGGGAATTTTGTAGTGATTAATTAATAATAATTTGTATGCATGTCGGTATGCGCGTATATACCTATGCTCATGTATATACGAGTACTTATCGAATCATGATTTTAAAATAACACAATACTGCTTCTTTCCCCTTCGCTAGACCCGTAGGTTTGCTAAAAGTACTAAAAGAAAACTCTTTTTAACCGACTTCAACAAAAGGAGGAGGTTCTCAATTCGTCGCGATCTTTTTTTTATGCATGTTCACCGATTACTCCGAGATTTATGATCCGCTTTACGTGGTTCTTTTTTGTTCAACGTGGAATTCCTTCCAATTGGTCCCCTAAAAATTTGACATAGTTTGGTCCAGTAGATTTCATTTAATAAACATTTTTTATGAAAAAAAATCCATTCCGTTTCATATGTACATCGATTACTCTGAGATTTATGATCCGATTTACTTGATTCTTTTTTCGTTCGACGTGGAATAATTGCCATTTAGTCCCCTAAAAATTTGTCATCTTTTGACCCAGTAGGTTTCATTTCATGAATTTTTTTATGAAAAAATTTCCATTCCGTTTCATATGTACATCGATTACGCTAAGATTTACGTGATTCTTGTTTAGTTTGTGGCGGAATAGTTGCCATTTGGTCGCCTAAAAATTTAACAAAGTTTGGCCTAGTAGTTTACATTTTACGAACATTTTTATGTTCCCGTTTCTTGGGACCTATATTTTTTAAGAAACGCGGCACCTTTCGTAGGTCTACCCCCATACATAGCTAGGCACTAAAAAGTAACAAATAAAATAAAAAAACTTCGTTTAAAAAATCCGACTTCAAAAACTAAAAAGTATATAATAACTTATTTCTAAAGCTATGTATTATTATTAATATAAATTATCTAAAACACCTCGAAGTCGGTGCAAAGTAAAACATAAAAATGACTATATTTTGAAGATGTTTTACATAATGTATATTAATAATAATATATAGCTTTAGAAATAAGTTATTTTATACTTTTTAGTTTTTGAAGTCGGTTTTTTTAAACGAAGTTTTTTTTCTTAAGCTTATGTGTAGCACAGCTGTAGGTAATCAGCTAGTGTCATTCAATGGAGATCTTGAGACCACTCAAAAGGCCACATTTGACTATACAGTTCACATTTCTCACAAAAAACATAATCACTACTCAAAAACTCTAAATATCCTACAACTATTGTTCATTTTAGAGTAACTTTACACACTTTTAGAAAGTAAAACTGCACAGCACAACATCTCCTTTCAGTTCCCGCCAAAAACTCCTACGTTTCATTTTAATTTGTATATATATAATTTATTTTTAGTAAAAATAATATTTTTACGGAAAACTCGTTTACGAAATTTATCACACCAGGAATCAGACCTGGAGCGCCTACGTTGTAGTGAGGTTGGCTGGCAAAGGCTTAGCGGGCTCAATCACAGAGGCCGTCAAGGTTTTTCGATCTCCTTTTTCCTGTTGCGTAATTACACTGCGATCAAATGAACTCAGCAGAATTATGATATATACGTTGATAATAATATATAGGTGGTCAATAGGCGTACGTGACTGTTGTCTGGCACACGTTTCAATCACGTAACGTAATAATTTTCCTCCTACTGAAATACATCCTCTTATTATTATTATTTATTTATTCTACACTCGATGATGTCTCGTTTTAAGTTAAACTATGTTACCTTAACGATATCCCGACTTCGGCTGGGCGTAACTATGTTCTAAATCTCAACCTTTCCTTCACAAAAAAAGTGCAAGGTCGACAGGGAGGAGGGGGTTTTTAGTGGGTATTGGGGTCGCTTGCCCGTGCAGCTTCCTCTGAGTCTTTCCACACTAGCTGAGTCGATCGCGGGCGGATCACTGTCAAGAGCATACTATTGCTGCAGTGATGCTTCCCCCTACCGACCTATGTTGTTTCCTGGCGACGACCCAGTCTGTGCGTAAATCGGTAGAATTTTCCCTCCCCTAAAAAAAAAGCGATATCCCGACTAGATGAAAGAGTGAGACGGAATGCTCTTCCGTTTCAAAGGAAGATCTTCCAACGAAGGTATTATTACGCCCAGCGGGCATAGGTCCATTTTTTATTGTTGGATCTTTGATCATACTTATTTATATTCTTTGTACATGTCGGAAATTGTTTGCGACCTCAATTATTCTACAGAGCCATCTATCAGCTTGTAAGTGTTTCACTACATTACTATGATAACGTTGAACGTTGTTAGTAGTTATGAATATTGTTTTAAATCTTTGTTGAGTATCATAATAATGTCATAGTTATTAACACCGTTAACAAATAGCTGTTTTGTAGGGTATTTGCCCTTTTGGGTGTCTACCATCCTTGGTCTAGAGCAGTGTTCCGCTTTTTGTCTTCAAGGTACATCTAGGAAAACGAGGTTTGGAGGTATAACATGTAAAACTTTAAACATTTTATATAAAATATTATCTAAAATTTCCAAGGAATAAAACAAATTCTAGAGTTGTCATTGATAATCTTTTTAATTGAAATAGTTCCATCGTTCAATTCAATTTGTTGTACCATTACTTTAGGGAAACCGTGATAAGATTTTAGTGACGAGATATTCTAAAAATGTCTGTTCAGTGTATTAGTTGTATTTGAGGCGTGAATTCCTCTGATTATATATTTATAATATTAAAATAATATATTATATAATAATAAAATATTATATAGTAACCGATTCTGTTCTTTTATTACCACAAACCCTACTGAGTTGCTGCAAGTATTACAGTATACTTAAGCAAGTCTGTATCACTTTAATTTTGGCATTTAGTTTTGAAATTACAAAAAGACATTTCAAGTTAATTTGTTTAATTTATTTTTTATTGCCGGAGTTCAGCTGACGGGCAGACGGCCTACTTGATGGAAAGCGGCTACCATCGCCTATGGACATTTTCAACACCAAAGGCGCTACAAATGCGCTGCTGCTCTCTTAAGGGAGACTGGAACCTGGTCACTAATGCCGGAACACAACTCGAGGTTGTTATGGCGACATACTCTAGACCAGGGGTGGTAGCCATCCAGTCGGGAAAATGCCCTACCAATTGGCTGTGGCTTGTTTATTCGCCTCTTACGACAAGCCGCCCGGCCGCAGGAAATTGTATTTTTTCTCCGTTCCTGCACAGATAGTATATATAGATAGATAATTCATTGTTAGATTAAAAGTACAAAGGTGCACGACCTTTACGTAAGTAAAGAGTAGTCCACAGAGAATATTTAATTCTCTATGTATGGCCGGAAGCCGTTTATCGGACGGAAATAGGTATGTTTACCGTACGGTTTTATCAACACCGAATTGTTTCAATACATTTGCGGGGAATGATAGTATTGTAATGTAATAGTAATTAGGCGTGATAAAAGGTAATTATATCGTTTGTTATCTGTATAATATAGATAAAATGTTTTGTATGTATGTTTGTATGAATTTAATTGAAAATCTATATGTCGGATTCTTATCACATTTTTAGGATTTAGAAGCCACTTTGGCCAAAAAAAATGATGGTTATGATCGTTTTATCCATCGGTCTTTGCCTGTCATTGACAGTTTTTTTGAAAGGTTTTCTTGAAAGGAAACTGGATCTATAAGTTGGACTGAATTGGATGAATTTCGCTACAATGCTTATTGTGAATTAGAGCAAGTGTTTAAATTTATTTTTTTATTGCGTAAGTTGAGCAGACAGGCAGACGGCCCACCTGTTAGAATGCGGTTACTTTCCCCTACGGACATTTGTGACACCAAACGTGCTATCAACGTACTGCCAATATCTAAGGAGTCTGGAACCAGACCACTAATCCCAGACCATGGGTGGTAACCATCTAGATGGGCAAATATCTTACCACCTAGGTTGTTAGTCGCATCTTAAGACATTTTTTTACTGGACGAGTTCAGCAGGCAGGCCTACCTGATGGACATTTGTAACATCTAAAAAGCTACAAATGCGCTGCTGCTCTCTTAAGATATGTCGCCCGGTAGTAGGAAATTCTATTCTTTCTCCTTTATGCACAAATGAAAAGTAAAGTACCTATCTAAGGATCTATATTTTTAGGAATGAACTATCGTTAGTCATAAAAAAATATTACTTATAATTTTACATAATAAAAACATCATAATGTCATAAACATAGTTGTGTCATTGGTTTTCGAGCTATGAATTATAAATTCTGAACTAACTAACAATAAAAAAAATTAAACAAAACAATAGAACTTAAAAACAAAGTTTCAAAAATGTCCGGCGAATAGTTTTTGAGGTATGTGTATTACCTACGATACCAAATGCTTTTTTAGGGTTGAAATGACAAAAATATTAGCCTCTCATTTATTATGTGTCATTCGACAAGCAAGATGTATTTGTTTCCTTAAAATATAAAAAAAATCTGTAGTATGTAACGTGAACTAAACAATTATAAAATTACATATAATCGAATACAGTCAATACTATAAGACTCAAGACTATAAGTAGAATACTGAGCCCAGATCACCGTCTTCTATGGGTAAGGTGGCCAGAAGGCTGGCTACGTTTCCTCGCTAGATCACCATACAGATCCGTTTGCCGAGGTAAGCACCAGCCTTCTGATCATCTGAAAAGTCAATGAGTCTTTTCTTTCCTTGAAAAAATCGGAAATTCGGACAGAATCTAAAAATTATTATTTATATGAGGTG
This sequence comes from Dendrolimus punctatus, assembly GCA_012273795.1. Taxonomy (NCBI): domain Eukaryota; kingdom Metazoa; phylum Arthropoda; class Insecta; order Lepidoptera; family Lasiocampidae; genus Dendrolimus; species Dendrolimus punctatus. The sequence goes on from CM022536.1 coordinate 17,546,715, forward strand.
TGTAAGAATAAGCCTGAATGGCGGTTTGCTGTTCGTGCCTACCCCGCAAGGGACCTGGCGTGAAGTTGTGTGTGTATAATTTATGTATTCGCCCTCGATCGTAACTAACCATAACAATGATACATCCGATTGATTCTTTGTGTTATAGAACTTTTCCATTGGCGTACTTCTAAATGTACTCTTTCTAAAATTGAATATCCATGGCCCTAACCATTTTACTTTGCTTACACATTTACAGCTATGCACAATTCCACAAAATAATCATGAAGAAATCTCTTGAAATTCAGACAGGAGAACGTCTTTCGCGTAAGTAATCTTTTAGGGCCTATTGTATTGTGATCACTGCAAGGTGTCTCGGACTTCAAAAAACAAAGTGACTCTAAGAAATTCGGTTCACGCGGCCGAGCAGACATATTGCATTTGTGCAGTATTAAGCAATGCCTCGATTGATGGACGAGACAGTCGAGCGATAACCACAAGTGAAGTAAGATGTATGTACATTCGGTAATATATTTAGTGACGAACTTTGCGCGTGTTATTGAATTGTGCATTACGTTTGGACTGGTTGTGTTCAGTTATATTTGTACCTGTATTATACGTGTTTGTACAGTTCTTATAAACTCTATAATAATTCCAACGGCATTTTAATTCGAGTCCTGCAAATTGTAACCATATGAAAAACGGTATTTTTTATTTCACAATGTTTTTGTTATAGGTTAAACAAGAATGACGAATTTTGTTTACTTCTAAGTCGCTTGTTTTCCCTTCTCTTTATTTTGCATTGGACAGAATAAGGTTATCACAAACATTGTTTTTCACAAAAATCTTTTAAGATAATGTGCCTTTCACAAGTAAGATATATGAAAGATAAAATACAAGTCAAATAGAAAAAGTAAGACAATATATTAAGTTTAGGACAAATAATAACAAAACAACTTAAATTGTAAATAAAGTTGATTTTAATAAAAGAGAACTGTTTGAAAAGAAATATAGTTATATATTATAGTAGTTAGAATCAGAATAGAATAGAAGTCAGTAGTGTAGACAATTAACGCCGGCGCTTGTTGGCGACAATAACGATTAGTAATATTATTGTTTAAAATTGTTTTTGTTATTTGTGACTCAGGTTAATTGTTTTTAACATCGAGCAAATTACTGTTTTAATTAATTTATTTATAAAGGAAAGTACGAAATCTATACAATACTATAAACCTTATTGGTGGCAATTGCTTATTTAAATTAAACTCGATTTTAAAATGGACTGTATAATTATTGAATTAAGTACAGAGCGTAATTATTTCTAATATACATCAGAGCGAGGTGGAGTTTAAAGGTGAAGTGACGTAAATTATTGCTGAGTGAGTTTTCGCCCGCCGGGGTCGCTCCTTAAGTCCCGCATCCCGTCCGACGCCTACTTGCTAACCGTGCCCTCTGCGGGCGCCGGCGGTATGCGGGGCGCGGAGAGTGGGTGTGCTCCGGCGGGCGGGTCAGGGGGGTGCTCTCTGTCCGCAACAAACCTATTAAGAAGTAAAATCTGACTATATGTTTGTGATTTGAAAACTGCTATTGGAACACTTTCAGGCCGCACTCACGTACTGATAAATATTTGTTTTAACGATTGGTCATGCGACGTTAAACTTTAGAACATTGTTGTTCTTGTGTTCAATGTTCAATGTTCTTGTGCATCCCCTCGGGACATAGGGGGTGGTCTCTGAGGATTATGTGGGGCTCCCAGGGCCTGGCTCTGCACACACACCTTTCATCCACGCGGCTTACAGTTGAGTGCCCTGGCAGAAATCGTCACGTAAGGAAAAAGCGTTATGTCCTGTCCAGGCGATCTTTAACGTAAGTAGAGGAGGAACTTCGTTCCTGACGGAAGTCCCCCGTTTGCACAATTTTAGTTTTACTTTACATTTTTTATTTCTGGTTTCCAATAAGGTTAGAAAGTGGTTACCTTCGCCTGTGGACATTTGGAACACCAAAAATGCTACCAAAGTGCTGGTGGCTTCGAAGCGGGGGACTGAGACCTGGCAATTCCAAGCTGATGGCATACTATATATTAGGGGTAGACCTGAGAGCTAATTCGTAGAGCAGTACCCCTCGTTTACATTATACACGCGGAAACATGCAGGAAATTGGCGAGGGAAGTGGGCAGTGCAAGTATGCCATCTTTCACATAATGTTGCGTTTGTGTAATAATAATGTTACGGCATAATGTAAATGTGGCATAATAAGTATTCAGCGAGTGATAATATATAAAAGGACACTCTTGGAGTGATCCCAGACACCCAGACCATAGTAAACCGCGAAATGTTGCGTTTCTTTTTTTTAGAAATTTACCATGCTAGGAATCGAATTTGGAGCCTTTGTGTTGCAGTGTGACTCAACTACGAAAATTTTCAAGTCATATAAGAGTCATTGTGTAAATATTTAAATGTAAATCACAACATGCATGTTTGAAAATCAGAATATGAAAGCGTTTACAAGAACTAAAAATAACGCAAACCATCAATACAAAGCTTCCATCTCCATTAAATCTGGCTATGTGAGTTTATAAATAGCTGTGACAGCTACAACAGAATTAAAAAATAAATCGTCTGCTTTTTCTGTGAGTCATCGGTGTTTAAAACCGTTTTTGTGGAATTTCGGCCAAGATTCGATATTTACTTTTTTATTGCTGGACTTCAGTCGACAGGCTCACGGCCCAATTGACGGAATGTGGTTGTCGTCGTCTATGGGCATTTTCAACACCAATGGTGCCCCAAATGAGCTGCTGGACTTGAAAGGGACTGGAACCTGGCCACTGATGCTGAAATATAACTCAAGTTTTTGTGACAACATACTCGAGAAGTTTAGTATAAGAGTAGTAGCCACTCAGACGGGCAAGTGCTCTCGCAACTTGATATAAGTTGTTTTGTCGACTTTTATAACAGACCGCTCGGCCGCAGGAATTAGTATTCCTTCTCCGTTCCTGCACGAATACTTTTAATATCAAGTGTCAAAACTCGAAATGTAAAAGCTAAAGGATTCGTTGCTGGCTTCACTCCTAACTTCCCCTTTTCGAGATGATAATGAACGTTATGTCCGTCATCCCCGTTATCTCAAATTCTAAGGACGATGCTTTAGTTTATTAAGAGAGTTGGGCGTCATATAAAATTGTACGAACCTTTAAGATTTACTCACTATACTGTAAAAATTAAATTAATATACATTAAAAATATTTAAATCATAAAGTTTTATTATAATCTAGTTCAATTTAAGAGCCAAAAGCCATTTTTAATAGAAATTATAAAATTACATACAATTGAATAAAATATAAGAAAACTTAACTTATAGTCAAGACTATAAGTAGAATACTGAGCCCAGATGACCGTCTTCTATGGGTAAGGGGCCCAGAAGCCTGGCTATGTTTCCTCGCCGGATCGCCATACTGATCCATATTTGCGCCGCTTGAGGGATTTAAGAGAAATCTTAATTTTTCTAGAGCAATATTTCTTAGAAAACCACAAGTTCAAAGCTACAAAGTTTTGAAATGTTTATGTAATTTCTATGCTGGGTTACAAAAAAATCCATAATCTCACAAGATTAACATAAAAAATAATATAAGATTTTAGACAGATATTTGGTTCAACTGATTTCGGGGTGGACCCAAAATGAGCATTTTCCTTCCAGCACATCAGCATTTCGTAATTACCTATTATACACAAAAGGCTACGAAAACTGGCTATGAGAACATAATAAGGTCGGTAAGTTATCAGCATCTCGTCGACTTCTGTGAAATGTGAAGAAATAATTTGTCCCAGAAATAAGAAGTACCAGGAGTTTCCTGCGAGAGCTCGTAAGGAGTTCTATTGGTTGAAATTATTTTCAAAATTACGTACGGCGTTAAATACGGTGTAATCCTGAGACTTATGCGATCGACGAATACTGGAGTGGTCTCTCACAGATGTTTGGCACCGCACGGCTCACATACGCTGTGCGCGGTGTCAATACGTCGTACGCCGCATCTGGTCGAACATTCTAGTGTAAAGTATATTGTGTTTTAATAATTCTGTTTATTCAAGAATTAGCGTCGCAGGTGTAACGGTAACGAATCGGTGCCCAACGGTCGATTGATACTAGATGCTGATTTCAGCATCTGTGACAGACCACTGCCTTAGAAATTACAACTTTGGTAACTTTTCGGGTTGTCCCAAGAGATTTGTAATTCGACATGAGGTATAAACCTATAAATATAGCTGGGACAGGTGCGACATGGGTTCAGCTGTCTCCTGTCCTTTACTTAATTGAAGCTTTTCCATTAATCTAAAATCTAATAAATTGTCTCAGATTATTTTACACCAAAGCTGCAGTCTACAAAAAAGTAAATTTATTTTCTCAATGTCATCAACTTGAAACATTTCAGAATGACCTTATCGAAAATGACAATATTTTACAATAAAATCAATAATCAGTTTTAATTGCTCTATAAGGCAATCGATTGCGAAGACTCGAAAAATGAATATGAAAACCTAAAAATGTCGATTGTTAAACAATACTTAACTCGTATGCTGTTAATGTATTGCGACTTCCATCTCCAGGCATTTAGATTTCGACGCAATATTTATTTAGCAATACATCGTTTCAGTAACACAATATTTCATAACAGTGAAATTGATAATAAATTGCCAGATGGCAATGCCAACTTACCGGCTACCAAGGTTGTATCGCGCTCATTGTATAGGTATACTGTATGGAACTAGGCTAATCTCACTTTTTTAAACGTTGCATTTTCGAAAAAAAAGTACGTACAATATTTAGACGGCCAGTAATTATTTTATTTAACAAGCAATGTTCTTTTTTTATTATGTGAATTTCACAATAAATATGTTTCCTGCAATATTTAAAATTATTGCACACAAAGCCTCATAACAAGGTGCGTAAATATACACGAAAAAATTGAGCATGACTTTTGTGGTTAATATTGTTGTTATCATTTTAAAATTGGAACACATTAAAATATCATTTATCACAAAACGAATGTTGAAAAATTATTATTATATATTTTTCAACATTTGTTCAATAAATAAAAAAGAAGTTTTTATGCATTTTTGTTGTACGTACATTCATACGAGTACATATCACATCCAAGACTAGAAAGGTTAAACATATAAAACAAACTTCAGCATTTAAAATGATTGATTCGATACCAAGCGTTCTAATTAATTAATAAAATGTTTTATATAGCCTACGCCGATCTGTTACCTCGGCACGGCCGCCCAAACTTGCGAATAGACCTTACGAATTCCACTCTAATTGAATGCTCAGCTAGTTTTCCTTGGCTATTTAGGTCTGGCTTGTATTGATTTTAAACGACCTCAAATCAAATGCACTTGCATCAGATACAGCGTGCAGATTGCCGAATAGCGCGTAAGGACAGCTGCGGCCCAAAGGTTCGTATTTGGGCAACAAACAAAATGGCATTTTTTTATATTTCGAAATGATGATTTTTTATTTCACCTCAATTGATTATGTTTCATAACAAACGCATATCGAAATTTTTTTTCCTCCTCTAACTTTTAAATTATCGGAGTGAAAACTTTGAAAAAAGTAATGAAGGTAGTGTGATAAAAAGATTTTAAAAGAAAATTTTCATGAAGTTCTGTTAAGTAGTTTTTGAGATATTATAATGAGCTAACAATATTCAATTAAATGCTTTAACTAAATAGTTAATGCTTGGGTCATTACTAGGACATAATATAAAGTCCAAATTGTAATTTAAGTTGTGAGTACACTTTTGGATATAGGCATACATAAGTAAAACAAACAAGCTCACGAGAATAACTAGACAACAAAACTGCTCCCATCGTCCAATTAACACTTTAGCCATCAGCCTGTTGACATGGGTCAGCCAGGAGTTCTGTTAAGAGCAAAAAATGGACGGATGTGTTATATTATTGACTATTTGTTTATTAACAAAGACGTTATAATCTCAATGAAATCCGTGTGAAATGGGACAGAAAATCTTAAAAAGTTAGCCTTGATTGATCAGAAAATATAGAATATCTATTTATTTTCTAATCTGTATACATACCTGTAAATTGAAATCCACGTATATAGTGAATGATCACGATATCTCAGGAACTATAATACCTATAGACTTGAAATTTGGCATGGGCCTTCCTTTCGCCAAGTAGAGGTCAGATAAGAATTTTACGGCACGCGAAGCTGGCGGGTATTAGCTAGTAACTAAATAAAGTTGCGCTGGACTGCTTATGGCACTATATGGCATAAAAACTAACCTAATTTTACGAAGAATATAATTGTGCGTAAAATATCATCAAAAAGGGAAAAACTAAGTTAAATTTTACTTACTTCGATACTAACAAACACGTGTGATAGTGAATCTGTTTGTTTGTTTATGACAATCTTGTCTGTAAATGAATCGATTTTCATAAAATTTGGGAAAAGCATTGTAAAGACTGGATTATAATAGAGTTTTTCAAGAGATCCAATCTCTTTTCTTATAATTTCAAATTTTTAAATTCGTCTCTGTAAAATTAAATGCATTTATTTTGACTTAGGTTATATATTGTTTCACGCTATTTACAATGAATTAAAAAATGGGGGTCAAATATTCATGTGAAGGTCCATTTGCGTCCTTTTTATTGTAACAAGTAGGTATGCTGACGTAATTTATCAAAATGTTACGAACCCAATTTAATAATATTATGCAATGTCATTTTAGTCATTCTTTATAGTTTAAGAACAAATTAAATTGATATAGCAACCAGAATACCGGGTTTAAGTAAATAAATAATTATGTTTATTAAATATATTTTATATACTAGATATTATCTGTGGACTTTACACCGTATTTGATTTGTATATAGGAATTTTTGGCGGGAACTGAAAGATGTTGTGCTCAGCTGTTTCATTTTCTTAAAATGTGTAAAATTACTCTAAAATAAACAATAGTGGTAGGATATTGATAGTTTTTGATTAGTAATTATGTGTTTTTGTGAGAAATATGAACTGTATAATCAAATGTGGCCTTTTGAGTTGTCACAAGAACTCCGTTGAATGGCTTCTGTTGATAACCTACCGTTCAGATGAGCTATTACTAAACATAGATATAAGAATTTTCGTTTGAAAAATCAGTGCAGTGTTTCTTTTTAGTGCTTAGAATATGAACATTATACTACTATACTCTAAACTAAAATCTGGCTTAAAGGCCTAGCTGCCAAGCCATAAACCTAAATAAATAATGATTTGTATCTAATTTAGTATTTACTTTCATACATTCATAGCTCTAAAAAATATTTAAAATTGTATTCGTTTAGACATATACAGCCATATTATCAAACCGGATTATTACAATACGGTTGTGGTTATTATATACAATAAATGTTGGTTAAACTCATTTAGTACACGGTAAAAAATTTGCACATGTGTATTGTGCTATTGTTATTATGTAAAATTGAGTTCGTCTATAAGTTACTAACGACATCTATTCGTGAAGTGTTAAATTGAGCAGCAAATGTATGGATAAGGTAGTGAATTTAGAATAAAACTTTTGAGGCAGCGCCCTATTTTCATTTAAATTGGCAATATCTTTACCACGACGGGAAGTGATAAATTTATTGTGATTGATATAGTTTGCGGTCTCAATATAATATATTCTCATTTTATCTTTCACACGGTGACTCGAAAATTTTCTTTTGTTCAACAATGTATTTCATCAAAGTAATGATCGAGAATACCATCGTCTACTTTTTAGTGTCATAATAATGATCTGTGATTTTAAACATTCGGTACAAGAATGTCATGACACAAATTTACTGTCTATGGCTCGCAAATATTGCATCAATTAGGCTGGAAAGCAATCATCACATCACATTAACACGTGATGCTGCGGTTTTGTCTGATACAAATAAATATTATTGTAAAAAAATATTACAATACAATTATCTTAAACAATAATCTTAAAATATTTATTATATTTTATAACTTTATTTTTTATTACTTGACCATAAAAACTTTTAACCGTATTTATCTATCTTGAAGTTAATGTTTAAGTGGAGAATGTATTTTTTTGTGTCGCTATTTATTATGTCGCTAAATAGTAAATACGGTTTCCTCATATTCTTTTCTTATTTTTTGCCTTGTTTCACTTATTTTTTTAGTATTCAATGTCAGTGAATTATAAAAGCAAATATAATTTATCCATCTTATTTTATTTTTAACGCCAACATTTATTAGAACTTCAAGGTTTAGTTTATAGTTAAAAAATACTTTCGACTACAAATATTTACTATTTATAAAGATACTATACTGTACCATATAATATTAATAATTATTTATTATAAATAATAGTGTATTTGTAGGTACTGTCGACTTTTCTTCTTTAACGTAATATGGAAAAGACATATGTTTCACCTCCTTAATTGTGAAACGTTATGCAAAGGTCGCAAATCGCAATTTTTGTCTATGCTTCTTGACAATCATGGCGAGCACGTCGAGGTCTGTTTTTCTGGTTTATTTTATTTCTGTTTCGTTGCTATCGCTGTTAAATATTTGATGTACGACCGGTAACGTTAAGAATTTACTATGATAAGTAAGTCGGAGATGTTGATTTACAAATTTCGATAGCGCTTCAAGTTATTTTCTCCATAGTTTTGATGTCTACTTGTTGACGACTTACCTGTTGAAAACTTTCGTTTGTGATTTAGAACCGAGGCGAACAAGGTGGTGTGTTATGCTCATCCTGATGCGCCGCTTATCGAGGATTACAGGGCTGGGGACATGATATGTTCGGAATGCGGGCTGGTTGTAGGCGACAGGTAATGTTATTGTTTGCTAACATTTACGAAATGTTTCGAAGCTTTCCACTCTTTGGCTTGTGTCGTAATAATAATAATAGTGCTGGTGAACTAGTGCCTGTGATGTATTGGATTTCTATATTACGAGGTCGAATGTTATTAATTTTGCAATACAATAAATTGGTGTTGATATTATAACAACATTAATGATTCAGTTAATTATGCCACACAAAGATTTTTCAATCATCAAGGCTAAATATAATATTTTAGCTGTTCATAAAGCAACACTTGTCCTGTTAATGTTCATTCTACAGCTAGGGTTTCTGTTTCTACATATTTCAAAGTTTGCGATGCTTGAATACAAATTAAGTATATTATAATGAATCAATTAACATGATGCATATATTTTAATATCACTAAAATGTTGGATTATACATGCCTGTTGGTAGTAACAAGTAAGCTAATAAATATTTAATGAATTAAAACTTTTTTCATCTCAATATATTCACAAGAACATAAAGATTAAGAGTTAATAAGTGATCACATTTCATTCTCCAATGTAGGATTGTTCTCTAATTTCTAAAATAAACTATGTTTTCATCCCACAGAGTTATAGATGTTGGGTCAGAGTGGCGTACATTTAGTAATGAGAAATCAGGAGTAGATCCTTCTCGTGTTGGTGGTCCAGAAAACCCTTTGTTATCTGGCGGGGATCTGTCCACAATCATCGGCCCAGGGCGTGGTGATGCTTCATTTGATAGTTTTGGAGTCTCAAAGTATCAGAACAGGAGAAACATAAGCAGTACAGACAGAGCTCTTATAAATGCATTCAGAGAGATAAATACCATGGCAGACAGGATAAATCTTCCAAAAACAATTGTTGACAGAGCTAATAACTTGTTTAAACAGGTATGTTTTGTAAATTTTGTGTACATTGGTTTTTGTTTTGTCTGGAGGTTGTGACATTTTAGCCTTTGATAAGTGTCGTAATTAAAAGTATTAAAAAAAATTTAGAATCTCAAGTCTTATCTTACCATAATATCATTTTAAAATATACATTGAGTATATATCTATGTTGTATATACAATTTCATATATTTATATATTTTGTATTGGTGTACAATAAAGAGTTATCTGTCTATCTACCTATCTAAAGTTCTAGTTTAATATGTATATGCATACATATCACAGTTTCTCACAGAAGTAGGTAAAGAAGATAGATTTCTAAATACTTTATCTTCTTTCATTAATCTTTTCCTACATACATATTTGTGCATTTAGTTAAAAGAAACATATACTTACAACACTGCCTCATTAATTTGGAATTATGTAATAATAACCTCAGCCCACAAATATCCCACTGCTGGGCTCGGGCTTGCCATTATAGGCAGAAACGGACAGTATACCCGCCACACTTGTCTAAGGCAGGTTTGACACATCGATGTGGGTTGCATCACAATATTCTCCTTCACCGTTGTTAGCATGTGGTAATTTTAACAATGTGGACATTAGATGAGAAAACTGACTAAGTGGTGCATGGGTTTGGGCCAGGATTGAACTCATGCTCCTGAGTTTGGGATGAGTGCACTAGCCATTGTGCTACCATGACTGTCTGACTGACTGGATTTATGTAATACTATAGACTTATTGTTGATGTATACATATAAGTAGTTTAGTCTATTTTCACAATGTTTGACTCCAGACCAAGGCCAAATTAAAATATCTGTTTATTAAGAGTCCTGCATTTCCTCTCTTAGTTTTCTCCCAATCATTTTAAGTTTCTATATGGAGGAGAAAAGGTAGGGTAGTTGACTCTGGGCTTTGAAGTCAAAGTATAAAACACAGTGTATCTTAGCTTAGTGTTGAATAAACTCGCGACCCAAAATCGTCCGTAGTAAGAGGCGACAAAACATCCCTCAGCCAGATAGCATTTTCCCCACTAGATGTCGTCCACCCCTGGTCTAAAGTATGTTGCCATAACAACCTTAAGTTGTGTTATGCCATTAATGACCAGGTTGCAGTCTCCCTTGAGAGTGGAGTAGCACATTTGTAGCACCTTTGGTGTTGAAAAGTCCATAGGCGATGGTAACCGCTTTTCAACATTTGGGCCATCTGCCTGTCTGCTCAACTCCTGCAATAAAAAAGAAATAAAATTCACCACAAACATACATACATTAAATCCTATTACACTATAATCAACAATCATTGTGACAATAGTTATCACCGTAAACAGTCTTAAGCAAAGAGCATAGATCAAAATATAGTTAGACTGGTGGCTGAAGGGACAGATACAGAAGGCAGCAGTACTGGACACAGCACAGAACAAATCGTGAAAAGGTTACTGTCACACTAGTTTTAACCGCCCGTTGCTTCGACCCCAGGCCCCCAGCCGATGCATCTCAAGTTTTTATATTTTTCACTTATTTTTTTGGTTTTAAAACCTTTGTTTGTATGTATCTATCTATCTATATATATATATATATATATATATATATATATATATATATATATATATATATATAAGCAAAGTTTGTTTTCTTTGTCCGAGGTAAACTCGAAAACTACTGGACCGATCAGCATGAAACCACAACCATTCGACGCGGAATTAATTGTAGATAGTTATAGGCTATATATTTTTCCATGTTTTCTCAATTTGTTTGTTTGTTTGTCATTCGCCGGGCAAAGCGGGCGCGAACGGCTAGTACATGAATAAATACATGAATAATAAAATAAATACAAATAATTCTAGGTACCTTGTTTATACTCATTTAGATGGACAGGGCATATGATCAGGAGCAAATAGCAAAGTGGAGCTAGCTAGTGGCACCCACTGGTACTTAAGAATTGGTAAAGAGAGTAGGGGAAGACAGAATAATAGAAGCTGGTAGAATGAGTTCAGGCTGACTTGATTTAGAGTGGTTCATTGAAAAAATATCTCTTATTTCAGATTTAAGGCTATATTATTATTAATTCTAGGTACATGATGGTAAGAATCTTAAGGGACGAGCGAACGACGCGATTGCGTCGGCGTGCCTATACATTGCGTGCAGACAGGAGGGCGTTCCCCGAACCTTCAAGGAGATATGTGCCGTCAGTAAAATCAGCAAAAAAGAAATCGGCAGATGCTTCAAACTTATTCTCAAGGTAATATATCCCTTAATAAGAATAATCATGTGTACCAGCTTTTGCCCTTTCCAATCTAATTCATTACTGCCTCAGGCTGTTTGAAAGAGTTAATTTTAGTGATTAGAGTAGTACTACTATAGTTGAGCCATTCTAAGAAGCCCCCATTGGAAGTGTCGTATAAATACTGATATACTAACTTCATAACAGTATCAGAATAGTTTATATCAATATAATATATATTAAAACACTGCAATTATCTTATTTCTTTGGAAACATAACACATGACATATGTTTGTCAACACTGTTTTTCTTACATATTAGTAATGTGACATCGAAATTGATGTATAATCGGAAAGTTTAAATATAAGTCGTCATTAAGTTCTGCATATTTTCTACCTTTTAAAGATAAAGAATTAACGATTTGTTAAATATATATTATAACTAGAGTTTACCCCGCGGCTGCGCCGCGGGTTAACCTCTAGTGCGTGTCTCTTGTTTAAAGAGCAAGTGCTACAGCTTATATTATATTACAATGTTTTTATGTATTTGCCCACGGAAGATTCACTTCATTTTATATCGCTAATTATATATACTATCCCCCGCCTATCTGTCAACAAAATAAATTACAAAACTTGACCAAAAAGGCCAAAATGACCAAAAACGCCAAAATGACCAAATAGGCCAAAATGACCAAATAGGCCAAAATGACCAAATAGGCCAAAATGACCAAATAGGCCAAAATGACCAAATAGGCCAAAATGACCAAATAGGCCAAAATGACCAAAAAGGTCAAAATGATCAATAAGGCCAAAATGACCAAAGAGGCCAAAATGACCAAAGAGGCCAAAATGACCAAAGAGGCCAAAATGACCATATAGGCCAAAATGACCATACAGGCCAAAATGACCAGAGGCCAAAATGACAAAAGAGGCCAAAATGACCAAAGAGGCCAAAATAACAAAAGAGGCCAAAATGACAAAAGAGGCCAAAATGACAAAAGAGGCCAAAATGACAAAAGAGGCCAAAATGACCATATAGGCCAAAATGACCAAAGAGGCCAAAATGACCAAAGAGGCCAAAATGACCATATAGGCCAAAATGACCATATAGGCCAAAATGACCAAAGAGGCCAAAATGACCAAAGAGGCCAAAATGACCATATAGGCCAAAATGACCAAATAGGCCAAAATGACCAAATAGGCCAAAATGACCAAAATGGTCAAAATGATCAATAAGGCCAAAATTACCAAATAGGCCAAAATTACCAAAAAGGCCAAAATGAAAATTATCCCTTGTCCATCCTCAGTATTTAATTTACATACGTGCCGAATTTCAGCCAAATCGGTCCAGTAGTTTTTCCGTAAAAGCATAACAAACAAACAGACAAATATCATTTTATCCCGGAAACTATCCCATTTTTCGGGATAAAAAGTATCCTATGTTCATCCTCGGTATCGAAAATATATATATACTGAGTTTCAGCCAAATCGGTCCAGTAGTTTTTACGTGAAAACGGAACAGACAGACAGACAGACAGACAGACAGACAGACAGACAGACAGACAGAGTTACTTTCGCATTTATAATATTAATAGGGATAGGGATTTAATGAACCGCTTTATTATAATTGTTTCCCTAATGTGCAACTTCCTATATTGACTCCAATTTGCTATTGTATCATCATTGATAACGATTATTATATTAATGATTTTTGTAACTACTGAATTCAGTTTGATAGGTGCCAAATGTGGCTTTATAGAATGGCCGAATTATAATCTTCAGTTTTTCTGTAATGCTGTTCAGTAAATTTACAGTAGAGCATCAGTGCAGAAATAGAAAGATACAATTTCCTACGGCCTTTCCTCATATGGCAGGCCACCCTCATACGAGGCGACAAAACAACCCACAGCCAGGTGTTAGGGCATTTGTCCGACTGGATGGCTACCACCCCTGGTCTAAAGCATGTCGCCTTAACAACCTTGAGTTGTGTTCCAGCATTAGTGACCAGGTTCCAGTCTCCCTTAAGGGAGCAGCAGCACATTCGTAGCACTTTTGGTGTTGCAAATGTACATAGGCGATTGTAACCGCTTTCCATTGTGTGGGCCGTCTGCCTGTCTGCTGAACTCCTATAATAAATAAAGGCCTTGTTAATGCATCATTGGCCGCACAATTTTTTAACATTAGTGCTAGATCATTCATGTTTGACTACAATTAACTGTTTTGCACTTATTATCAACAAGGCACTTGAAACTGAAAGATTCTTAAAAAAAAATGTGTGTACTTATGTACACGCGTTAGAAGTTATGCTTCTTTCGCATATCAAGATAAAAATCTTTGAATTTTTTTTATCTTTTACCTTATTCTACGTTTGTAGAAAAAACGACATTAACAATAGAAAAACTAAAATGTTGACTATAGCTAACTTCATGGTGTAGGTTTTTCATGACAGTGTGCGCGCGCATCGTAAAAGTATAACTTCAAAACTAAAATGTTGACTATAGCTAACTTCATGGTGTAGGTTTTTCATGATAGTGTGCGCGCGCATCGTAAAAGTATAATTTCAAAACTAAAATGTTGACTATAGCTAACTTCATGGTGTAGGTTTTTCATGACAGTGTGCGCGCGCATCGTAAAAGTATAACTTCAAAACTAAAATGTTGACTATAGCTAACTTCAGGGTGTAGGTTTTTCGTGTGACGGTGTGCGTTTTTTAAAAATTTACTCTCATCATTTTTCCCTAACGCGCCTAAAGAAGTATAACTTCAAAAGTTATAGGATTCAACCCGAAGGTAGACTGAAGATGAGTTGTTTATTCATGCTTATGTGAAATTCGAAGGCATTGGAGACCTCGGTGGACTTGATAACGACCGCCGACTTCATGTCGCGGTTCTGCTCGAACCTGGGTCTGCCGAACTCGGTGCAGCGCGCGGCCACGCACATCGCGCGCAAAGCGGGCGAATTGGACATCGTCTCCGGCCGCAGCCCGATCTCGGTCGCGGCGGCCGCCATCTACATGGCCTCGCAGGTAAATTATATCTCTTCACTAACTTACACGCACACATGGCCTTACTTGTAATAATCCCGTTAACACGTACGCTCCTTTGAGACAATACGGTGCATGACAGTATGACAAATATAGGCTGATTTTAATATATATCGTATGAATGAATGAATGAATCTTTATTTGTTGAAATACAGGTAATAGTACAGAAGATGGTTTATATATCGAGTTGGTCTCAATGTATTTGACCGAAATATGTTCATACAAATATTTGGTACTTACATGTCAATTAAAAAAAACTATAATAATTCTAAATTTATAAACGTAGTTTGATTAACAATATATTAAATATAGAGATTAAAGAATGTCAAAAAAAGAATAAATTAATAAAAATCACATGTCAGAGCCAAAAATATATTATTTACCTAATAAAATCCCTAATGTCATAAAAACATTACTTTTCTAAAAACTTTTCTATCAGCCATGAATGTAATTTTAGTTTAAATTTTCTTTTTGGCAATTCTGTTATTGGTGTGGGTATTGAATTAAAGATGTAGATTTAAATATGACAAAAATAAATTGTTTTAACTAAAATGTTAAAGATTAATTGATATTTTTGAGAAATTAAATTATAATATATCAGCCATTAGCCACGTGACAATGAACGCCGATCAGAGCGCGTGACGTCATAGTGTGCAAAACACAACAAGTTATCAATGACTTCTCAGATAACACTTCAACGAAACAGATCTTTGTTTTGCACGCTGTGACGTCATGCGAGACGCCATGACAGCTTGACGCGTTTTTGTGACGAATTGTCAAAATATTTATAAAATTGCTAAATTAAATATGTTACTATTTTTGCTGAAATATTAATATTTTGGCTATAATAGACCATAAGTCTCAAAATAAACCTGTTTCTCAAAAAATGTCAACTACCGAATTATCAATGTACCAAAAAGTCGCAAGACTAACACTATCACTATGTCGTATATACTATCTCACAACTCCAATATGAACAGAGTGAGACAACAACACAATTAACGATCACGTGCACAAAGGCGACCTGCACTCTCATCGCGGACACATATGGGGGTCCAAAGGGTGCAAAGTAAATAAAGTTATCTAAAAAATGATGATTTTTAGTTTATTGTACAATCGTTTTAATAAAACAATTCCTTACAATATGACATTATTTGTTTTGCATATATCACATTATTTCCATAAATTTTCGCACATAAAAAGCCAGCTACGTATGTTCTTTCAAATACTACGAAGTTAATACGACCATCTTTTCACTCTCCTGTAAAGTAGCTATTTTGCAGATATCTCTTTTTACTTTGCACCCGTCGATATGTGCTAGGAGTGAGCAGGCGGGTTAAGAAACGATTAGGCATCTTTTAAGCAAGGGAATCGGACCCTAATCAGTGAATATCTTTCTCTTCACTTATAAAGTGTATGTACCTTTTGTTTACCTAAGAGGAGCATAGATATACGAAATTTGAATGATTAACATAGGTCGCACCCAAAATATTCGGCTAAAGAGGAGTTAATGGGTAAGATTTTCACTAATCAGTCGCTGAGCAGTTTCTTTAAATTTAAGAAACGATTATAAGTAAAGCCCATGTTGTTGCGAACCGATAATAAGTCTACATGTTTTTTATATACTATTTGGAATTCAAATTATTTGTAACACTTTTTAACATTGTCTTGTTCTCGCTCGTCTCTAAAGTAACCGTCTATTTTGTTAGTCGCTAATTCCTATCTTTATTATTTAGACCCACAGCCAGGTGGTAGGGTATTTGCCCGACTGGATGGCTACCACCCCTGGTCTAAAGTATGTCGCCGTAACAACCTTGAGTTGTGTTCCGGCATTAGTGATCAGGTTCCAGTCTCCTTCAAGAGAGCAGCAGCGCATTTATAGCATCTTTGGTGTTGCAAACGTCCATAGGCGATGGTAATCGCTTTCCATCAAGTAGGCCGCGTCTGCCTGTCTGCTGAACTGCTGCAATAAAAAAACAAAAAAAAAACAGACGATGTTCGTCTCGGGACGCCCGACAGAAGTGATAACTTAAACTAATCTAACGTGAGAGACAAGGAAGATAGACAGACTGGCGCCGCAACGCGTTACGTAACGAAGTGGTTTACCCTCCCATAAGAAGTTATCACTTCAAAAAATATAGCTATTTTTAACCAATTATACATAGAGTAATGATAATTTAGTGCCAGATGGCGCTTTAACAACTCCGATTATTGACTTTTTAGGCATCAGAAGACAAACGCAGCCAGAAGGAGATCGGCGATATAGCCGGCGTTGCAGACGTCACCATCCGCCAGTCCTACAAGCTGATGTACCCATTTGCAGCGAAACTGTTCCCGGACGACTTCAAGTTTGCAACGCCCATCGAGTTCCTGCCACAAATGTAATTATAAATCATTATCTTTATATAATTATTGTATGTTAAAAATGTTACAAAGAAGTTTGATAAGAGAGCTCAATATACAAATAATGTTAAGGCAATAATAATTCGTGTATCATATATTATATATAATATGAAAATATACAATAAATCGGTTAAAACTGTAAGTAACTCGGTTTATATTGTACAAACACTTCATGTTACTATGAGAAATTATACAAGAAATGACATTCCAGTACAAATTTAATTCTGAAAACATAAGCCGCGCGCAGGTTTGCCAATGACTACTTACTATTATTGTTTTGTATTACTTACTATTATTGTATTGTGTTACTTACTATTATTGTATTGTATTACTTACAATTATTGTATATACTAATGTAAAGTATATACAATGATAAATTAAAATAATACATTTATTGCAAAAACTATTTATGTAAGCTTTTCAAACCTACTGGCCATCGACGCGTGACATCATGAGGCTATCGGCAAACCTTCTGCGCACGTGTAGTATTGATAATAACCAGAGTTTTTTTGTATTTATTTTTTTGATGATGAAATTCGCAACTAAAGCCTTTTGAACAATATTTTATAGTTTAAAATATTCACGGGTGCCAAGTGCGTTTAAATTGAATTGTATTAAGATTTGTTTCATTTTTATATTTAATTGGGAATTTGCGACGTGTGTCGTTGATGTGTAAGATAAAACAACGTGTTTACGCCTTAGCGGCTGGCTTTATTCTGATTGTTATACAATATGAACTTATGAACTAAAAATGCTTACTCTACACACTACACGACCCCCCTAAATTAATAAAAAAATGAATGCAAACATTTTTTTTAGCTAATAAATTTCTTAGTTCTATTCTTATGAACTTATAGTTTGCTTATCTTTAATTCTTATGTCTACGTTAGGATCTAAGTCTCTTATTACATTATAAGGGCCTGTATACAATGTGTCTAACTTTGTATCAGTTTAATTTTTTAACAGCAACTTTTCACCTGGTTGGTACATAACTGGATTAATACTTTTGTCATAATTCTGTTTTCTTACATGTTTACTTAAAATTAAATTATTCCGAGCATCTTTCTGGGATTTTTGAATTCTATACTTAAATTCTAAAACATAATTATCAAAATTGTATAATGGCTCTACAACACTACATAAGTTATTACACACTTATCTAAACACTAACTCATAAGGTGTATGTTTAGTTTCGGGGTGTACAGCGGTATTAAAAGAAAAACACCAATACTGCAACCATGAGCTCCACGATGGGTGGTTATTTGTTTGAATTCGTAAATATGCTCCTAACATTTTATGAGTATTTTCTTATGAACCAATACTTTGATGGTGGTATGCCGTAGCTATTGTTTGAGTTATGCCTAATATTTTAAATAATTCTGGCATTATATTAGAAACAAATTCTGTACCTCTAACGCTTGCTATTTCTCTAGGTATACCATAACGAAGAATAAAGTTTTCGCAAAATGTTTTGGCAACTTCTGAACTTTTCCTTTTACTGACCACATTGTCCTGTTCTTAATTCCTAATTCAATTTAATTATATCTAGACATAAGTTGTTAAAAGTAAGTCGGTTTGGGTTGGATGAGATCGCGTTAAGCGATAAGGCCGCCATGTGTTTTGCTGTTACAGCAGCTGTACTCTTACAAAACTATATTACAGAGTAAAGATGAGTTATTTATAAGGCTCCACAGATGACAGAAATAATATAAAATAATTAAAATTATTCATTTTGTGCACAATTATTTTGGTGAAGGATGAAGTGTTTTCTATTCTATTTTTAGGGTGCCAGAACTAGATGAGGTTTTTTTCATAGATATACGTAAAATTACGTTTAGTGAATACTAGTGACACCCATCGAACAAAATGGTACTAATAAACCGGGTGGAACATAAAAGTGTCATTTCTTGTATTGTATACATTTTCTTCCATTCACGATTTATTATATTTTTTTTTTATGAAATACAAAATTTTAAGACCTTGTTCTGGATACATTGCTGATGAGTGATGAGCGGTCGGAATTGGGTGGTGCGATTCATGCACTTACGATTTCATAGAGCATAAGAATAATCTAGATATTCCTCAAATTCCGGGACTTTAGTTTATTAATAAAACTACGTTTTTAACGGTTTTAAGCGCGGTAATTTATTTTATTTTGGTTTATCCGACATTTCGGCCGCATTTCAGTGGCCGTGGTCACCGTTAAAAAGTAGTTTTATTATGTGTACAAGTCGCGAAAACTTAAGAAAATATTTAGTTTATTATTTAAAAGTAACTAAATAGTTCAAATTCGATGATTCACAAAGTAATAAAAATGATTCATTTTGGTTTGGTCTTTATTAATATACTAAGTTCTATTGAATAACTTCGTTTTTATTTCTTATTTCTGAGATATCGATATAAAGCTAAACACCATCACCGTATTTAAGATAGGTAATAAAACTTAGTAGGTGTTGACAATGGATACGGGGTCCGAGATTGATTTTTGTTAAAATCGCGAGAATGTCTATGTTCGTATCAGCATTTCGATTCAATTACAAAAATCACACTACCTAATACCGACCCTGGACGATAAAGAGCAGCTTGATTTAGTAATTTGACTAAATTAATAGTTATTTATGATACAAGTATGGTGCGAGTTGATTTTACAAACGAATAGACTATTGTAAGCCCGATACACAGTCGAGCGCTTACCATAGTCACGAGTTTGTTAAAATCATTTTCCGCATTTGTGTCATACAAAGTTTTTCAACACATTTGCGCCAAAACAGTATAATAGGTAAAGAAACAAACTTAAATATTAGTCGGAAAGTTGAAATAATCTAACGTTTCTGATATGAAAATGGCGCCACGTGTGCGTGACATCTCATTTCCTCTCTAGTAGTAAAGTGAGACAAATGCATTGATCGAAAGAGCGCTTCCAAGGAGATTCGATTATTTTGCTTATTTGTTTTCGTAATATTTCCCTTCCTTATTAAATTCCTTTTTCTCCGCCAAAGTACCTGTTTTACCTCACGTTCTGTTGTGTGTTGCGTAATTTGTAACTTTCGAACAATGTATACAGGCTTCGTAAATGCATTTTTTGCGCAATTATGTTGAAAAATATATTTTAGCTGTGTGATGTTTTTTTGTTTTTGAAAATACTTTTCAATTTGAACTGCTTATCCTACTCCGAGTCAGTTTGCATGATCTCGAATGTGGGTTTTATAATTCACTTTGGTTCTTATTTTACACTAATTAAATAGCATGTCCAGGTAACTAGTGCTGCTATTTAAGTCAGTGAGTGAATATACCCATAGTTAAATCACTTAGTTAAAAAAAGTGCAAATAATCTTTGTTATGCATTATTTTGGTTAGTAAATGTTTCAGAAGAAGTATACATAACTTTGAATGTATGTCTATGTGATAGACAAAGATAATTGACATTATTTGGCAGCAGGAATAAAAGAGATTTAAAATATTCTGTATTTCATGTTGGCAATGTTGATCTTAATAAATTCAATAGTGAACAAAAAGTTTGAGCTCCTTTATATTGAACTGAAATGTGTGATAGAAGACTAAATATAGCTGATTATGTATTGAAAAAAAAATTGACAGTTTTAAACAACTTATAATTCCGACCGCTTTCCGATATGTAAATAATCTATATTGTACTTTATTCGCAAGCGGAAATGGCAGTTTTCTTTGCTATACATTCTTAGCTCTGTTCCGCTTACACGATTCGAACACTGTCGCGCGCTATTAAAATTGATCTACTGGGCAGATACATCGGTAGGAATGATTAGTTGTGTAAAACTGTAGAGTTTTGATAATGAAAGTAGAGACTCGAATTATTTATAAACATTTCACATGGCAACAAAATTATAAATGTCAATGTCAAAAGTTTTTGAAAGCTTGACAGATGACGTTTTGCCTTGCAGTTTTTTTTCTTATACTGCTCGGGCTCAATTTGGGATAATATTTTATTTATTTACTGTGGCCAAATGCGCCTTGTTGTTGTTTAATATAACTCCGTCAACCAATAGCTATTTAGCAATAACGATATCGTATCACAAGTAATCCATCGCTACATCTACGTGAAACAATCATTAACTATAACATTACAAATTGATTCAGTTTGGGTTGAAAAGCGTAAATTCTGAAAGGATACGACGTCATTGAATAATTCAAGTTTAGGTTTAGATGGATCACTGATTGCTTCATTGAAATGGATAGAATTGAATAGTCTAATAGCGGTTTTAGAAAGTCCACATATATGTTATTTACGTGAAATTAAAATTTCCAATAGATATATAAGTGAATTTTTGAAGTGGGCCTTCAGGGCCAAATGCTAAACTACATGCAATAGCAAACACTAGACTAAAGGCGCGAGGCTGATTTTGTTGAAAACTAAAGTGTTATTATTTGATTTCTGAAAAATCAATTACCCTACTCAGAATCGAATCCTCTGAGTGAAAAAAAAAGAAAAAATAAATCTGTAATTCCACAAATTCATAGTGTAGCTTGTAAGGATTATTTCCCGTGAAGGAATGTTACACTTTTAACCAAGTGAAAGGGTTGATTTTCAATAAAATCTTAATGTTTTTTTCTTGTATTTAATAAAAATTAACCATCTATAAGGGCCAAATTTAATATGATTATTTTCCACAAGCTGCCATCAAAATTGCCGCGCCAAAACCAACAGAATTATATTGTCTCTTTTATTCTAATACAAATTCTATATAGTTAGAGGGAGAAAGCATCAGTTCAACGTTCATTTCAATTAGCAAAGTCCAAATTGATCTAATTTTATTCAATACAAGCTTGCTCGCAAGATATATAGCGACATCTAGCGAACAAGGTCAAGTAACCATCAAGGCAATACTAAAGTATCAACATTAGCATTACATATGCCCTACCATGGCAGAAGTATGATTTTTGTCTTTACTTCCATGAAAATGGTCCAATTTTTTCTTCAACATAATTCCGCCGTGTTATGTTAACATTATTATTGTGTCGTTTGTATGACCGCTTACACTGATCCACCGACCGTCAATGCGTGTGTTTCGTCCTGACGGTGTGCTCTCCCATACTAACAGGCGGCTTAGAACCGCTTAGCCTTCGGAGAGACTTTGAGTCCCTTATTCTACCGCCAGTAGAATATAATATATAGTAGAATGGTTTGATCTGGTACCAACGCCTCAATTCTACAACCGCGCCAACGACGGTCACCCCCCATTTCCTTAAGCTTCCACGGTTATCTACGCAACGGTTCTCTAGAACATTTATTTCGCATACTACAGAAGATGGAGGGAACTTCCCGCCACGGTATTCCTCTTGCCTTATGATATGGGGTTTTTAAGAAAGGCATTATACAATTTCTTAGAGGTCGTCCGTAGTAAACGGCCATAGGCGACGGTAACCACTTTCGATCAGGTGAGCCCTCTGCCTGTCTGCCTGCTTCAGGCAATAAAGAAAACGCCATTTATTTAACGGGACAGGTAAGGGATGTTTCGATATTTTATACTAGAGAGGCTCCTCTATTCAATTGGCTGTCATTGGCTTTCTTGTATTAATTATAGTTATTTAATCAAATGTATTTAGCTGTAGGTTTTCCATAAATAAATATAGTATTATCTATGTTTGGACGCGTTCAGGACTGTAACGATTTATAAGTTTCCATATAAATGACAAGCGCGACTGACGTACGCACCGACGGTCGGTGGATCACTGTAATCGGCTTATGTAATATTAGAGAATAAGTATTAATTTTGGTTATATTTAACGTTTAAGGACTATGTTCCATTAGTATAATGTAAACGGTTATCATTTGATAATATTTTTTGATAACTTACTTATCTATACCTCAAATATTAGAGGATGATTTTGAAATTGGTTTACGAAATCTATTTTTTGGGATATTATTTCTAAATATGACTAGATAACATCGCCATCTAGTAGGTAGTAAGGTGATTCTTTTTTACTCCTCAACTATGATTCTTGTTATTGGCTTAATGGAAATCGCTGTGCGAAACCAAGACTCTAAAGAGAGGATTTTTTTTTTGTTAAATAATAAATTACATATTAACAGTAATAATTTGAACCTCAAATGGTTTTGAATGAGAAAATATTTCTTGAAAGTTTTTCAGAATGTATTGCTTATGTGATTCATAAGTTTCAAGTTGTTTAATTAAATTATAATTACTAATATAATAATGTCAGCCCATTAATGTCCCACTGTTGGGCTCGGGCCCCCCATTATAGGGGGATCGGACAGTATACCCGCCACGCTTGTCCAAGGCGGCTTGGCAGGTTTGACACATCGGTTATCTCGATGTGCAGATTGCATCACGATGTTTTCCTTCACCGTTTCTTAGCACGTGGTAATTGTAAAAATATGCACATTAGATCAGAAAACTGACTAAGAGGTGCATGCGTTCCGGTCAGAATCGAACCCCGTGCGCTAACCATTACGCTACCACGACTTTTAAATTATAATTACTAATAAATTGGAATTTGTATATTTTTACGGTTTAGATCGATTTCAGTGATTGGCCTCGACGAGTTTCAACTGATAACTTTCTCAACTAAATGGTGTTATGGCAACTAAATCGATAATTTTACTAATGGTTTCGAGTGAAATAATTACTTTTTTGGATGTGCATCAATTCGGTACAAAAAATATCACTCATTTTATTTAAAATTAGGCAGAAACTACTCGTCTGTTATGAGTGTAATCTATCAATGGTATTGAAAATGTAGTGTAAGAAAATTATGTCTCTTTACTAGCTACAACGCCATCTAGTAACTGAAAATAAATATTAATTGTATTCTATTAAATAAAACTTCTGCTCATTTATACTAATCTTAACGAATGTGGGAGACGTGTTGTCATGTGAGAAATATTTCTTAATTTGTGAACTTTTCTAATAAATTATATCTTTCGTAATTTAATATTGACTTTGTCACTGTTTGCAGTAAAATAAGCGCGTATTTTGTCTGCGTGATAACTTGTTGTACCGGCTCGGATTTGGAGTCTGCTTCCGCAGATTCATATTACGAAGAGCGAAAGCAATAAGCGATTCTCCAAAAGCGGCTGCTTTTTATAAAAGTTATTCATAATTTGGTGCGGATTATAAAATTAAATATTAATTTTACATTATTTAATGGATATGGTTGAAACGACCATATCAATTATCATTATATTTCATCATAATTGTTTTCTTTAATTTGATTTCAATTTAACGTTAGCTTGCGCCGTGATTAGTACAAATGAGCATTTAACATAAACTGTATTTATATATTGGATGTTGTAGGATAATATTATAATATCAACGAAAGTATTTGTATAGTTCATTTCATAAGTAAGTTTTTCATGACTTAAGTTGATTGTATGAAAGGGGGCCACAGAGTAATTGTTTATATTACACCGATTACACGAAACTATTTTTCATAACATTGATTATAAATATATTATTTGAATATCTACCTAAGAAAGTAAACCCGCGTATTGCTTCCGCTTTAATATGAATCTGTTCTGTATCGTACGCATTCCATATACCAGTACGTACGCCACGTACCAATATGTACGCCACATACCAGTACGTACGCCACGTACCAGTATGCACGCCACGTACCAGTATGAACGCCACGTACCAGTACGTACGCCACGTACCAGTACGTACGCCACGTACCAGTACGTACGCCATATACCAGTATGCACGCCACGTAACTTGTACGTATGCCACGTACTATTATATAAAGTATATACCTGCGTACGCCACGTACCAGTACGTACACCATGTACATGTGCGAAATGTACAAAATTGATCATTTGTACACAGCATGTTATAATCAGTTCTTAGCCTCATAGTACTAAAAGGATCGGGATTTTTCGTTGATTCTTACGTATTTTAGGTACTCCAAAAAGAACATATTCAACGTGTACGCGATATAAGGTTAAAAATGTCTTGTCTTGTGAAACATTTCTGGCTTTGATTGTCTAAAAATAAAACAGATTTCCAGCTTCTGTGTTGTAACATAAGTATTGAGTGTAATGAATGACAAATCTGACCAATAAATTTAATAAATATTAAAATTTAAATACATGTTTGTTTTAATTGAGATCGTACCTTTGTTAAAACTCCAAAATTTTTAAGTTTTTCAGGATTAATGTATTTATGTGATATTTTATTTTTATTATTATCATTCTTTATTTATTTACACCTTAGCCATACTCATCACCTCAGGTCATCGGAAAACATACGTCTGGAAAAACCTGTAAATCACTCGCGATTTTACAATAAATCTTTTACAGTTCATGCAGTGTGCTTGTGGAATGCGCTACCTGTGAAAATCAGGAGTGCCCAGTCTCTTCAGGCGTTCAACGGACTCTTGAAGAATTAGTACCTCGGGCTCTAAAGTCTGTTATAACATCTTCATTTCCCCCACATTTACGTTATTCTATGCATTGTTACTATGATTATTGTTTATTTATGTATATCAATATATCTATATTTTTGTCTCATTTCCATGTCTATACTTGCCATCTCAAATATAAGTCATCTCGTATTGTGAGGCCACTGGCACGTCTATCATTTGTCTAACAACACTCCAGCCTCTCTCTGGTCTATCTACCTTTTCCATCTATTCATTGAACCATCTCCAGCACCCGAATATGGGTTCCATTGATAAATTACAACGGTTTCCGTATACGGGAGTTCGAGACTTGGGAATTAAATTATGAATATTGACTCAAATATTCGTACATATTTGATTTCAATATCTTTCAGGGCTTAGAAGATATGAATATAAATGGCTCATGAAATTAGTTCCTCAGGGGTATACAACCATATATAAGCTATTACCGCCATCTAGCGGGTAAAGTTGACCGAACAAAACTCAAGGTCAATATTTTGCACGTTAACCGTTTTTTTCACCGATAGTGTGTAGTATAAACACGAATGTTAACGCACCGTCTGCAGTCTTGCCCGAAATGAAAATTCGACAGTAAACTGCTTCGTTGACATGTATGGAGTTGCATGTCCTACGTGGTAAAGTGAGTAAATTGTTTCGCTGAATAATATTTAACTGTGATATATATAATTAGGTTATGGATCACTAAGCTGACGGCGCCAATGTGCGAAGCTCGCGATGGACTCCGAAAGCCAGAGATGTCGTTCTGCCCTTATAATTGCACTTGCACTAATCGACCTTTTTAGGTTTTTCATTTTTTGCAGAAAACCATTTCTGGGATACCAACCCCAGGGTGCTAATCTATACATACAGCTTAATTTTTTGTTTTTTTTTAGATACACTAAAAAGTAACATGATATGAATATGTTGTTTAGATACTTATCTATAGATATGTTTTTCTCGTAATCTTTCCTTTTCTAATATACTTACCCTTCCTTTGACGTCCCCGACATACTGTGATACTGGGCCCGTCTAAGACAAGCTACGCCACTGCTCATGACGTATACATTGACAATGGTATCTCAGATGTCAAGATATTTTTAATTAATTTTTTGACACCTTTTTTATTGCACGAGTTCAGCAGAAAAGCAAACAGCGCACCTGATGGAAAACGGTTACTATTTTATATCATCTTTGTAAATTTGTATCAATATGCAGCCGTTTTTTAAAGGGAGACTGGAACCCGGCCACTAATGCTGGAACTCAACTCAAAGTTGTTATTATGGCATACTCGAGACTAAGGGAAGTAGCCATCCAGAGGAGTAAATATTCTACCACCTGGCTACACCTATTGAACGAGGAATAAAATGATTAAATAAATAAAGATATCTTTACCGTATAATTCTTGAATGAATTTTCTCTGATTTAACATCTCTACATATTTGACCTAAAAGTGAAAACAAACAATATCATTTTTTCTCTTGTTCTCTCCTCTGTATCTTTTTAATCGTGTTATATTTAGTTTATTTAGGTTTATATTCTATTCTTTATTATTAACTTCTTAACAAGCTTTCTTATAATATATATATAATGTCAGCCCATAAACGTCCCACTGCTGAGCTCGGGCCTCCTATTATAGGAGGAACGGATAGTATACCCACCACGCTTGTCCAAGGCGGCTTGGCAGGTTTGACACATCGGTCATCTTGATGTGCAGGTTGCATCACGATGTTTTCCTTCACCGTTGTTAGCACATGGTAATTGTAACAATATGCACATTAGATCAGAAAACTGACTAAGGGGTGCATGTGTTCCGGTCAGGATCGAATCCGCGCCCTTTGAGCCTGGGACGCGTGCGCCAGCCATGACGCTACCACGACCTCTAGCTCTCTTAAATAACAACAAACATTAGTCCATCGCTGATCTTCGATGTTCTGTTCAAGCTGTTCTAATCAAAATGACTGGACAGTAATCCACCCTATTCAACCCATATCGCGATTCCAGGAATAAACCGTTCCCTCGAGACGTCTTCATTTAACCTTCCTGCCTTGTTAGTGACTTCAAATAACCAAATTGTGCCATTGGGAATCCTCTTACGACTATAATATGCTTACAAAATTAACTGTATAGGAACTCCGGGAACATTGACCTGGATACTGGGTGTTGCCAGATCGAGTAAGTTTTTTCTATGAAGTTAATCAAATACCCGGATAGGGTTTACAAATTGGAATTAGAGTTAAATTGTTGGTAATTATAACATCTCTTTTTGATGGAATATTAACAACTTAAAAAGGCTATATTCTGTATTATTCGATGTTCATTGGAGTTGTAGTTGTTGCTGCTTTGATATTGTAATTGATTATTATATTGTATAATAATTACAACCAACATTACAGAATGATCAGATTAAACTTGGGTCGTTTGTTTCATTCGTACCTTAATCTTGAATTGCACGTGCCTACACCTAATCTTTGCAGTTAGAGTTATTTGAATAAGGAAAAGAGATTAGTTACGTAATACCATAAATACGAAATTGATGTAAACAGTTTAAACTGATCAGAGTTTATCTTCTTTCTTATATATTAAAAATAATGTTTGTCTGTATGTCCTTTATAGAATCGTAAACTATACATTTGATCATGTGATGATCTTTAGCAAAGTTGTTCTTTATCCGTGCAGGAACGGAGAAAGAATACAATTTCCTGCGGCCCGGCGGCCTGTCGTAAGAGGCGACAAAACAACCCTCAGCCAGGTGGTAGGGCATTTGCCCGACTGGATGGCTACCACCCCTGGTCTAGAGTATGTCGCCATAACAACCTTGTGTTGTGTTCCGGCATTAGTGACCAGGTTCCAGGCTCCCTAAAGAGAGCAGCAGCGCATTCGTAGCACCTTTGGTGTTGCAAATGTCCATAGGCGATGGTAACCGCTGTCCATCAAGTGGGCCGTCTGCCTGTCTGCTGATCTCCTGCAATAAAAAAAAAAAAAAAAAAAAAAAGCCAGATAAGGTTTCTGCGTTGATTCACAATTGGACCCAGTAGGTGGCGCTGCTGTCAGTATCGATTGAAGCTTTTGCGGGCAGGACGACGTTTGCCAAGACAGCTAGTATTCTATAATATCAAGAAGTTCGGCGCGAAATGTAATACTTGGCAACACACTTGAGAGT
Organism: Dendrolimus punctatus; assembly: GCA_012273795.1. Classification (NCBI taxonomy): domain Eukaryota; kingdom Metazoa; phylum Arthropoda; class Insecta; order Lepidoptera; family Lasiocampidae; genus Dendrolimus; species Dendrolimus punctatus. The sequence goes on from CM022536.1 coordinate 17,575,643, forward strand.
TTTTTCGTCTTACGTCTGGAAGTAATAACTATTTGGGTTTATGGGAATACTTGATCATATTCTTGTTCAACAAATTGATATTTTTGCTGTTGTATCATAAATTGTACATATTTAAATTCAAAATTGATTTTTAAGAAAAGTTTTGCTATAATTATTTCAACTTCATAGTTTTAAAGTTGGGAAGGAAACATTTTAACGGCCTGTGTTGTTTAGCGGGGTTAGCCTTTGCCCACCTACCTCACTGTTATGCGGAGCCTTCGGGTTCGATTCCTGGTACAGTAAATTTCAGAAACGAATTTTCTCCATTATTTACTATGGTCTGGATGTCTGCGATCGACCCTAGAGTAGTCCATTGTAAATTATCCGTAACACAGACGTAACTTGCTTCATTTGGGGATATGTGTGTTTGCCTGCCGGCTTTTTTTAAGTGGAACTTTAGAGTCGTTGTGTTTTGAAAATTGATGAAACGAAAATAACACGACACTTAAAAGAGATAAACACATAAAATTCAACCTTATTTGATTCAGTATAAAACACATTTCACTTTATCCCTGAGTATACATTTTCAATTTTAATACAACTTAAAAGATTTCAAATAAATTCTAGGTCTATCTGCATACAGTTAAGGCAGATATTCATTTGTACGTAGTGCAAAGGAAATTGTGCGTAACAGTGCATCGAGTTTTGAACTTTATACTAGTTATATAAAGTGTAATTTAGAATGAATTATTACGAATAAGAGTCAAAATACCTAAGAATGATGTCTATATAATAGAATAGAAAATCGAAAATTCTTACACACACGCACACACATTTTTTTTAAATTCCTATGTGTCTTACTTATTACAGTCGTCGATCACGTATGTGTTTCACAGGAAGCACTACGTGATTCCACTGAGTAATGTTCAGGCCCTTTCATTTGCCACGACTGCCGCTGAACGGGCCCTTTGTCCCAAATCGTGTATGGCAATCGTTGATTTGGGCTGATAGGTGACGTTATTAGGCTCTTCAATAACGCCGAACAATTTTTACGAACAGTTTTGTTTGCGAACTTATACGGTCAAAAGAGAAATCTGTTAAGTATAGAGCATTTACTAATTGCGTCTGTGTGACAGAGAGAATAGAATTCATTCTCATTATCGACTCAATAAATAATTATTGCAAGCCCATATAATGGGTGCTTGATTAGTGATTGTTTTGGATGAAAACTTCCACTCATAACGTCGGCGACATTTGCTTTTTGCTTTGACATATTACTGGTTCGGTGGTTCCTATTAGACTGACTTGCATTCTAGACCGGATGCAAATGTGAAATAAATGCTGGCTGAAAATAGGTGAGAGGATGAAGGCCATGGATGCTTTGGTTGAGTGTGTATAAAGTACTTATTTCGCAAAAAAGTTAAAATTAGTGAAGTTTTGAAACTTATGAAAATATCACTTTCCGCGCAAAAAGCACGCCGTACGCGACAACCCATACGATTAATATGCAAGACAGTAGGTTTATTAGGAACAGTTTCCGAAAGTTAATGAATACCAGCTATAAAATTAATTTATGTTTTGTTTTAATAGAATTTTTATTAAATCTTAAGTATCTAGTGGAATTAGTTACCAACGTTAAAGGTTAAAAAAGCTATTAATTTTAGATAGTTACGACATTTTTTATGGATTTATAATATGCAATTTTGATGATAAACAAATTAAAATGTTCCAATTATGATATTAAGGTCGATTTAGTATTTTCTTAAGTTTTCGCGACTAGTATTGTTGCGGAGATAACCCGGGGAATGATAGGCTATGGTATAATGAATATATTTAATGGAAAAATGGTAAAATACAATGATTGTTGGTGCGGCAGACAGAGAGAATATTATTAATAATTTTGACAACTTCAAATCAACTAAAAAAATATACATAAAAATTTGAAATCAAAGGAATACGCAACAAGTATATTATTATTTTACTCGTTTTCTGTACTCGTATATATTATTATACTATAATAATTCTGTAATTGGTTCGAGTTTGTACATTGGGTTTAAATTTGGAAAAAAACAGAGGGGCTAATTAGGATCAGCTGTTTCCGAAAATAAATTTTTAGATTTTTTGTTTATTTGTCTGTTTGAGCATCACGAGAAATCGTTTCCGTTGTTTTTGGGTTTATTCTTTACATATATACAAAAATACAAATATTTCCTCTTTATAACATTAGTACAGATTATAATAGATCTAGGCATGTTGCTGAAGAGTATTTTACGTCGCTTCCTCACTTCAAGCCAAAACATGTTGCGAAGCTGTGATATTAGATTAGACTCCCATAAAGTATATGATAATCATAAACAAAAATTAAAACTAAATAATTAAAATGAACAGGTTGGCGGTAGGTTAAATAAAACCTTAACAATACTTATTGACAGTTGACATCTTTGTCTTCCGTTATGTATAAAGTAAAGTAGTTTTATTATTAAACTTTAATATTCATACAAATGAAGGTACGATACCGAGAGACGGACCGCGGCAGATGGCACATAAAATTTTCACCTGTTCACGGTGAAGAAATTTCACAAAAAGATTATCGACGTATGATACCCGCAAAATCGTCGTGGACAAGCGTGCACGTATAAAAATAAAGAGGTCTGAGTCCACCAGTGGGACGTTTATGGACTACTGGTATTGAATTATTTGATAGAAGAAAAAAAAAAGATTTATTGTCCCGGATAATAGAATACGACATTGAATAATTATGAATGTGTAACAATGAATAAACAATTATAATAAAATACCATATATATACACGTTAAGCGAACGCTCGGCCGAGCTACATGGTAGGCGGAATGGGGGAGTGGGGGTGTTAGGTTTTATTTTCGTTACGGAATTTCTTGATTCGGTCAACGTGCTCAAAGCCCGCGATACAAGCTATGCAATAGCTTAAAAAACTGAGCATATTTAAGTAGGTATAGTTTTTTTAATTTCTTTATTTAGGATAATTACACTAAATTTAGATAATATTACATATTTAACTCTCAGATTGAACCATTAAACTGGAACGTTATCCAAAGAGAAACTAGAAATGATACAATTTTATCAACAATTATTGTAAGATTTATGGCTCTCTCTTCTCTCTGCTAAGCTTTGTAACGTGCATGCTAACGAAAAGATTAAAACATAGAAGATATTAATTAATTATCTTTTTATTTAACACACAACACATAAATAAAACTTTATATAGTAAAAATCAGTGCTTATCCTACTACATTATCCACGAGCTAGAAGATGGTAGTGTGCAATACTACACTACCATCTACTTTCGTGATATACTGGCACGAAGCTTACCAAACGAAGCCACATGAAAAACTCTGCCAATAAAAGTGTTCATTTATAATCCTATCTAATACAAACTTTAATATTTTTATCCATCAATTAAAATTTAATCCCATAAATTTTTCTGACACATAATTTAATTACATCAAAGCGAATTAAGAGCCGCTTGCAGAAGGCTCCTTAAATGTACTTAAGAAAAACAAACCGTATTTAACACCCTTAAATAGAATTAGCGTCTTGCACAACGCAAAATTCGCCGCTAAATATGTTTAAAGACTGTCAATACATTTTGTGTAAAACGTATTTAGGCAGTTTGATGTGATTAACTAATCTTATTTAAAGGCGATCGTTGTGCAAACGGGCCTTTGGCACCAATTAATAAACAAACAAAGGATCTTTAGCAAATAGCAAGCCTTTATGAAAACCCAATCAATTTGCGATGCGTATTTTCCAAAGCTACGTCGCTACGAACTAGAATCATTTGAAAAATCGCTATTCGCCACATTTCATTCAACATTTAGTATCGGATGAACTTTCGTACGGGGAGGTCGTGTTAGTCTCTTCTATGTTTTACATTCACGCGTATTTATGTTCGTGTTATTAAACGTATATTAATACGAGAACGTATATAAATCGTAATTAAACCTCAGAGATATTATTATCACGAATGTTAAGTGAATTTTAATCATTAATTAAATATTGTTTTTATTAAAAAATATATTTGTCACAGATTTGTCGCCCGGGTTGTGTCGTGTGGACCTATAATTAAATTACAATGTGTTAGTGACCTTTTAAAGGGATAATGGGATAATCTCGGCGTCCTTAATTAGTGTTGTGCCCATTGTGACTTTGCTGTTGGAAAATGGTGATGGAAATGATTTTAGAAAAATGTTGAGCGCATCCCTAGCGCGATGTTCGCACCTAGGATTGGTTTGCATTCTGCTGTGCTGGATTTGTGTGGATGGAGTAATAGGTACGCGTCATATTATATAACCCTTATTATTTTTTCAGGGTTCCTTAGTCATGGTTACAAAAGCGGAATCATACTTTATGTCCCTGCTCCGTCTGGGTTAATATTAGTGTTAGTGACTATCAAGGCAGATTTGCATTGATCTAGCTACTGACTTGGGTAGTAGACTGGGCTGCTACACAGATATCTGGTACTTAAATTTTAATTAGTGGGTGGGCTGAGTGGGTTGGGGGGAATGTGGATGGAATGGGAGTTCTTGAAATATTATTTTTTGGTAAACATAATCTTCCCTATTTTTCACTTTTCCCCTTTTTGAGATGGGTGATGAAGGGTCCCGACCAGTGATTTAGGTTAGGTTAGCTTCAGACCAAAGTGCAAAACCTTAGACCATAAGGCCAAAACCGACTGGTAACCATTTACTATTTATTTTATATAGACGATTATAATTTCGTCTTTAATTTTCATGGTTACTCTTAAAGTGTATGTGAATGTGCTCTGTTGTGTTTTTTCTTTATTTTTGACGACTTACGCTCTTTTTGGTTAATTTCTGTTGATTTCAACTTTGAAAGAATTGTTCAACTTTGCACCACTGGGTTTAAGTGCAAAATTAGTGTGAAAAGATAAGTGAGCTTATATTTAACTAACACTATTCTAAAATATTAATTTTCGAATACAAATTTAATAATCAGGTATGCTTTGAAAATCATCCTTTAAGTTTTCTGAGTACGGCAGTGATGGTTTTCAGTTAGAATTGGCACGAGGAATTATGTGGTTTGCACTGAACATTAGAGCTACAAACACATACATTTAGATATAACTAGCTGTAACCGCGACTTCGTCTGCGTGGATTTTTTCTTTATTTCATTATTCAAATCATGCAAGATACCTACGTCTTTTAAAAAACTGCATAGTCAACAGGATAAATACAAAAGGTATACGCGACGACATATTTGACAAATCGGTTTCTCTCCGGCAACCCCACGTCCTAATTTCGCGCACGTGATTATTCCATACAAAAAATTTATGACAGCCGGCGATTAATCCCTTTGGAGAGATGTTTTTTTCTTTTTACATGTATTGTAATAGAGAAGTATGGGTTCGGCATTAGAATTTATGGGTGCATTGGTAGGGTGGGCATTGTTGGGTGTATGTTCGACGAAAAATAGATTTTAATTTTGTTTGCGATGGATATTATACGAGTAGAATCTATGGCTATGTACATCGCTTCTTTGCTTCAATAACGTGACATATCCCAATATTCACTTATTTCACTCACTCACTATATTTTGCTAAATTTATCATATTATCACAACTTTCTCATGTATTTCAAAAAGCTTAGTAAATTGACACTAAATTTAATTGTAAAAAATATTAAAAAATGTATAATATGTTTGGGTAAAATCTTTTTTTGAAACTTTAAAAGTGGCGTACTGTAAATTTGGGTTTTTCAAGATACCACGTTATTGAAGCAAAGAAACGATATATTATTCCTGGTAGCACACTGGTAGCTCCTTCGGTGTTCCAAATGTCTATAGTATTGTATGTAACAATTGTACGCGTGCTGGTTAGCAATTACCAACTTTTTTAGTCCTCTTATATAGTCAACGTGGCGAAATCTGTCGGTGGGAGGAACTTCATACACCTCGCATTATTTCCGTGTTTAAATTGTTACGACGACAAATCAGTCAGTGAAGCTTAGATTCCATTAAATTGTCTCTTCGAATTGTAGTTGGCGGTAAATTCGGTTTAAAAAAGTTAAAAACGAGCGGTGTATGAACTTGCCCCATTGACGGGCTTTGCCACTTGAGTATACTCCATCCAAAGGTTGTCTGGAAAAAATCACCGTGGTTGATAAAATCGCCGATTGTACCTACTTGGTTTTGATTTATGTAGCAGTTTTGTAAATCTTAATATATATAAACTACGTGTCACGTTGTTTGTCCGCGATGGACTCCTAAACTACTTAATCGATTTTAATCAAATTTGCAAAGATATGATACTTTTTATAACCGTTGGAACCGGTAGGTGGTGCTGAGATCGGGTTCTAGAATCCTTCTAACCACCGGGAGCGATTTTGGTGATTTTGTTTTTCTGTGTTTGAGTGTCTCCGGATGATTAAAATCCATAATTGGAACCGGTAGGTGGCGCTAGGATCGGGTCCTAGATTTTATTTTTTCAGCGCAGGACAACGTCTGCCGGGGCCGCTAGTAAAGTATATTATTCTATTTAACAGGCGACGGCCATCATTCCATCAGGTGGCGCGTCAACCTGTCTGGTGTGGTCTAACAACAAAAAAAATAAAATAAGCATTTCAGTCTCGGGTCTGAGTATGGCCATTTTTGGCTGGTTTCTCACGTCGACTATTTCGATGTGTATATTCTAATACAGTGACTTGATACGTATATACAATTATTTGTCTTTTCTATTAATAATTTATGTTTTTTATGTAATCATTTTGATTATTAATAGTACATACATACATACATAACTTCACGCCAGGTCCCTTGCGGGGTAGGCACGAACAACAGAGCGCCACACAGGCCCATTCTTACACACCTCACTTGCTTCTTTGACATTCATAGCTCTTGTCATGCACGCTCGTCTATTCTTAACAGCGTTATAAGAGACAGAATGCGTTTTTAGATCGATTTCTCAATTATTTTTACAGTAGTTATACACACTTTATTGCGGTGAAAAAAATATATGTCAATCTTGATCATATTTCTGACGTAAACTTTGTACTCGGAACGCATTTGCGATAAATTTTCTCGATAGAAAATAATTGCAAAGTAACCTCTAAACGAGTTATTCAATCTTCGTTATTGTTATTACTGTTAATCGTACATCGCTAAAATAAATAACAGTAACATATCATATTATAACAAATACAATTATAGAGTTTTATTCGGTTACTTAACTTAATTTGGACGTAATTAATTATTTTATTAAAAATGACTGCAAAAATCCCGCCTGCCGGTCCCAATGTATGGAATTTGTTAGATCGCTTTAGAGCGTCGGCTAATACGGACGCGCTGCTCTTCTCCACGACCGCCATTGAAAAATAATTTTAAATAAACGAAGGAGCAATAATAACAAGAATTTTGAAACGGTCGCGCTATACTTATTTGGCTTATACGGTAGAGATCTGGTCTAAATCACTAGCTGTGTGGGTTCGAACCCTACTAGTTTCACTTGATCCAGAAGATTTTTTTTTATAAGAAAGTTGATAAAATGCTCTTTTTCTCTTCCTAAATAATTTTATAAAATGCCATAAAAATACTTTTCATATTTCTATATTTCATATTTTTATATTTCATTTCATTTGGACTTTTATGCTATTGACAATAAAATTTTTACCTTACCGGTAACATTAAAATTCTAAAGCGCCATCTATGTTTCTCAATAGAAATGACGTAGACACATGGATAGTTAGAAATATGAAGTTTCGTTGTTCAAGTTGAGTGCTCGCTCCATTTTCCTTTTCTAACAATTTTTTTTATTTAGCCCTATTATGTTTTTAACACGCTTTTATTAGCTTCACCTGTATGTATGTATGTATGTTTGTAACCTTCCCCTTTGAGCTCGATTTTGTCCTACTTTTAATGATCAGATTTAATTCAAAGTTTGAACACCTGTCAAAGGTCGATGACAATGCAATAATATGGTACCATGGAGCTGATCTGATGATGGAGTCGGAAGGTGGCCATAGGAACTCCTGTACTAAACAAGATAGACCCGTCGTGTTTGGGCTCGTATGTTTATATCGCGTGACAATGCAATAATATGGTATCATGGAGCTGATCTGATGATGGAGTCGGAAGGTGGCTATAAGAACTCCTGTACTAAACAAGATAAACGCGTCGTGTTTAGGCTCGTATGTTTATATCGCGTGCCAATGCAATAATATGGTACCATGGAGCTGATCTGATGATGGAGTCGGAAGGTGGCCATAGGAACTCCTGTACTAAACAAGATAGACCCGTCGTGTTTGGGCTCGTATGTTTATATCGCGTGACAATGCAATAATATGGTACCATGGAGCTGATCTGATGATGGAGTCGGAAGGTGGCCATAGGAACTCCTGTACTAAACAAGATAGACCCGTCGTGTTTGGGCTCGTATGTTTATATCGCGTGACAATGCAATAATATGGTATCATGGAGCTGATCTGATGATGGAGTCAGAAGGTGGCTATAGGAACTCCTTTACTAAACAAGATAAACGCGTCGTGTTTGGGCTTGTTTTACTTGTCTTAGTTAGCACTCTGCTGCTACATGATATGCAGAATCTCAAAAGCTTATATTTAAAATTTAATTTAAAAAAACATTAACATTTAAAAAATAACAACTAAAAATGAAAAATAAATAATAGTTTAAAAAAGGCGCTCTTTAAGATTTTAAAGAAGAAGAAAAAGCGCATTGAATACACCCCACGCTTTTTTTAAGACCCCATTCATCAGAAACCAAATTTATTAAATTTTATTTTCTGTTTTTTAGTTGGATTTTTTATGAAAGCGTGTTTTTTTTTAAACTATTATATATATCTATTATTATTTATTTTATAGTTCTTATCTATACAGATAAATAAAAGTGAAGTGCCTGTTTGAAATCTCAAAATAAAGTCTAATATAATCGGTCCAGGAGTTTCCGAAAATGCTATTTATAGAATTTTTGTCTGTCTGTCTGTGTGTCTGGATGTTCCGGCTAATCTCTGACACAGCTGGATCGATTTTGACGTAATTTTCATTGGCAGATAGCTGATGTTATAAGAAGTAACTTAGGCTACGTTTTTAGGGTTCCACGTAAAAAAATCCACAAGTATATTTGTCTCACTGTTTGTTATCCTTTTATGGAAAGACTATTGAACCGATTTGGCTGAAACTGGGTACATATGTTATGTTAATACCGAGGGTGGCCAAGAACTACTTTTTATCCCGAAAAATGAGATTTCCGAGATGAAAATATATTTAGCCGAACGGGTCTAAATGATCAAACGGCTGAATGGCCCAAATGGTCGAATTGACCGAAATTACTGAAATGGCTGGAATGGCCCAAATGACCGCAATCGCTAAAATGGCCGAAATATCTGAAATGGCCGAAATGGATGAAGTGGCCCTAATGACCGAAATGGCCCAAATGGCCGAAATGACTAAAATGACTCAAATGGCCGAAACAGCTGAATTGACTGAAAAGGCCGAAATGTGTGAAATGGCTGAAATGGCCCAAATGACCGAAATGTCTGGAATGGCCCAAATAACCGCAATGGCTGAAATGGCCCAAATTACCGAAATGGCTGAAATGGGCGAAATGACTGAAATGGCCCAAATGGCCGAAATAGCTGAATTGACTGAAAAGGCCGAAATGTGTGAAATGGCTGAAATGGCCCAAATGACCGAAATGTCTGGAATGGCCCAAATAACCGCAATGGCTGAAATGGTCCAAATGACCGAAATGACCAAAATGACCCAAATGACCGAAATGGCCCAAATGGCCGAAATAGCTGAATTGACTGAAATGGCCCAAATGACCGAAATGACCAAAATGGCCTAAATGACCGAAATGGCTGAAATGGCCCAAATGGCCGAAATGGCTGAATTCATTGAAGTGGCTGAAATGGCTGAAATGGCCCAAATGATTGAAATGACTGAAATGTCCAAAGTTGCCTAAATGGCCAAGATGGCTGAAATGGCCCAAATGGCTGAAATGGCCGAAATGGCCCAAAGGGCTGAAATGGTTGAAATGACTGAAATGGCCAAAATGGCCTAAAAGGCCCAAATGACCGAAATGGCCTAAATTGCCAAAATGACCCAAATGGCTGAACTGGCCGAAATGGCTCAAATGGCTGAAATGACCGAAATGGCTGAAATGCCCGAAATGACCGAAATGGCCTAAATGACTGAAATGGCTCAAATGGCTGAAATAGCCAAAATGGCCGAAATGGCCCAAATTGCTGAACTGACCGAAATGGCCAAAATAACCGTAACGGCCTAAATGGCCAAAATGACTGAAATGGCCCAAATCGCTCAAATGACCGAAATGGCTGAAATTACTGAAATGGCTGAAATGGCCCTCAATGACCGAAATAGCTGAAATTGCCCAAATCGCCGATATAGCTGAATTGACTGAAATGGCTAAAATGGCCGAAATGGTTCAAATGGCCCCAATGACCGAAATGGCCAAAATGACTGAAATGGCTGAAATGACCGAAATGGCTGAAATGGCCCAAATAGTCGAAATGACGAATATGGCCGAAATGGCCCAAATGGCCGAAATGGCTGAAATGGCCCAAATGGTTGAAACGACTGAAATGGCTGAAATGGCCGAAATGGCCTAGTTGACTGAAATGGCCCAAATGGCTGAAATGACCGAAATGGCCCAAATGCCCTAAATGAACGAAAAGGCTTAAATGGATGATATGACCGAAATGGCTAAAATGGCTGAAATGGCTGCAATGACTGAAATGGCTAAAATGGCCGAAATGGCTGAAATGAATGAAATGGCTGATATGGCCCAAATGTCCCAAATGGCCGAAATTGCCGAAATCGCTGAAATGGCTGGAATGGCCCAAATGACCAAAATGGCTGAAATGACTACTGAAATGGCCGAAATGGCTGTAATGGCATAAATGGCTGTAATGGTATAAATGACTAAAATGACTTATATGGCCCAAATGGCTGAAATGATTGAAATGGCCCAAATGGCCGAAATGGCCAAAAACACTAAAATGGTTGAAATGACTGAAATGGTCGAAATTTCTGAAATGACTGATATAGCCCAAATGGCCCTAATGGCCGAAATGGCCCAAATGGCTGAAATGGCTTTAATGGTCCAAATGGCTGAAATGGCTAAAATGACTGAAATAGCCCAAATTTCAGCAAATCGTTCCAGTAGTTGTTCCCTGAAAACGGAATAAACAGACAGACAGTTTCTTTCGTATTTATAATATTAATAGGGATAATAGGGAAGGGCTAATATGAATTCATTGTTATTCCATAATACAATGAAATAATTTTAATAAAATTTACCTATCTAAAAACTAATATCATTAAAATATTTTTACTGTATCAAATTTAGTTAGAAAAAGTGAAAAAAAGAACAAATTTTATGGGGATCGAATCTTATACCTCCTCACCACCAGAGAATTAGAATACCATTAGGCTAAACATTCTTAGTGTTACATGTCGAATTTTCAATAAGTATTATCCATGTGAACTCCTCTCACTTTAGGATGTGAAACACCGATTTGAATTAGGGTGTTCACCTAAGACAGTGCTACGATAATTTTGAATAATAACCTATTAGTTATGACTGGTTTGGAAGATTGAAGTATTATTATATTGTAAGTATAATATTGCAATACACGACGATAATTCAGTGAAGAGTTACAGAATTAAAAAAGCGCTAAATAAGGTGTTAAGCGCTGAAAAATAATTTACGTAAAGAAAAAAAAATTAACACTGAAAGCGCTAATTTGGCAACACCGCAAGCCGCGCAAAGGAACTTCATTCGAATAAAAACTAAATAACAATATTATGTTATGTATATGTAATTGCAGATAATCAATGCTGTTATTTTTGTATAACAGTAACAGGACTAACGATATTTAAAGTGACCTGTTATTACGCTATATCTATCTCTACCAAAACTTAGTAATAAAAGTAGTTTAATAAGGATCCAGATCGTGTGACACGACCGTTTACCCAGTCAAAAATTTGATAGTAAGTTCCTCTTAATTTCTTAAGAGATGGCTACCGCCCATGGACATTTGCACAGATGCAAAGTTCGGCTCTAGGGAAGGAATAATATGAACTCATTGGTGTTCCATAGTACAATGAAATAATTTTAATAAAATTTACCTATCTAAAAAGTTCTTGGGAAAAAAAAACGTAAAGTCTTAGAGGAGGATTTGAACCCTATACCTCCTAGTTACCGTTGAGCATGGTAAGCCGTTGGGCTAAAGACGCTTGGGAAATTGTGTCAAAATTTCAATAGGAATTACGCATACAAACGGTCTATCTCACTTTAGGACAGTTTGTCTCGCTCTCGTGGGCTTTAGAATCAAATAAATTGAATCAAGTCGGCAAGGCGCGCGGTGCGCGTCGGTATGGTCAATTGCAATATTTCGCCACGGTCGAAGTTTTATTTGGCGCTGTTCCATCGAAGTAAATATCGGACGTGCGGGGTTGATTTTATGAAATGCCGATTTGAATTAGGCGTACATAGCCTCTTAAGGCTCCTAACATCACCTTCTGCTAACACATGATCAATTTGATCATGGAAGGTGTGTCGTGGCCTTCCGCGACTTCTGCATCCATCCACTTTTGCATTGTATATATGTTTAGTCATTCTTTCATCATACATTATTAATAGTAATATGTATATAAACCTCCTAAATATTATTTTCTTGTGAATCTTTCATTTAATCTCAATTCCAAGGCGTATTCTACAATAAAGTATTAAAGTTTAAAGTAAATTATTTAATTTTTCATTTTACTTATGTCAAAATACTACCTTGAAAATAATAAAAATAACACGTATTATCACAATTTCATTAATTTCGTTGTAAATACGAGTTTATACAACGATCCTGTTAAATATAATTATGAAATAGTTAACTATGTGTGTATGAAGAAGCTCTACTAATAAATTTTAACAATAAAAGCAAATACTACAGAAACTTAAATATGTCGTTGTCTGTTTGTCAGCCGTTTACTACTAATCACTGTTTATTGCTGCATAATGTATAAATAGAACAAGAATGGGCCCTTGTTCCCTGTAATTTGTCGAAAGATGTATTGACTTGGGACACTGCTGTACACTTCAGCGATGTAAATATTTAGGAAAAGTATTCAGACGGCCCAAGGTTAAATTAAGGGTCCACCTAAGTAGAGTCTCTTTCCTATATCGCTTGCGCACTACCCCATTTTTGAATATATAAATTGACAGGAATTAGGAGTACAGTTCCGTAACAAAAATTTTGGTCACCTTATTATCTACTTTTGCTTCCTCGAGTACAAGAACCAGAACTGCCAACCTTTTAATAAATTTTACGTTTGTAAAATATAGAAACTGGAAAAAAGAAAACTGCAGTGTTGACAATGATAGACGGCGAGATTAACAATAAGAAACAAAGAGGTTGTAATCACCACGCTTAACATACATATTAAAACCAGTAATAAGGTTTTAAATGCCTAAACAATCCTTTTAGACAAGATAGAAAATCGAACAACTTTGATCTAAGTAATTGTAAACTTTATTGTCAAATAGTTAAACAATCTTCTGTGGTACAGTCTGTTCAGTGACTTGTTTGAAAAGGTAACATGCTCGCCGAGCGTTAAATGAATCAATTTTCCTAGTGACGGCCCAGAGAGTGCGTAAATCGGTTAGTCATTTTCCCTCGCCTCAAAAAAAAAAAAAAATCAATTTGAAAACTAGCAAACATTTTCAAACTACTACTGTACTAATCTCAACAATAATATTACGAATGTTGTACAGAAATTTGATTTTGATTTCATATAAAAAATCATTACTTGTGAAAAAATAATCAAGGAACCGTGTCTGCATATATTTTTCTTTTCATTTTTTTGTGAAACGTTTGTAATGTTTGAGATTCGTAGAATAAAGATTCCACGTAAGTAAATACATTCATATTCATAAAAGTCGTGGTAGCGTAATGGCTAGCGCACGCGTTCCAAACTCAAAGGGCGCGGGTTCGATCGTAACCGGAATGACGTATATGCATATGGTTACAATTACCACGTGCTAACAGCGGTGAAGGAATACATCGCGATGCAACCTGCACATCGAGAAAACTGAAAACCTGGCAAGCCGCTTTGGACAAGCGTGGTGGATATACTGTCCGTACCCCGTATAATGAGAAGCCCGAGCCTAGCAGTGGGACATTTATGGGCTGATATTTAAATTCATACAGTCATTCCTGGCTCCTACAGGAGCAGGCACGGACGATGGATTCCTACTTTCTATCTTGACATACATCATATGCTTCATCTACATTAATTAATCATTGATAATATTGGCAGCAGTTTAAAAGTAAACTTATTCTACCGTACGGTGGGGTGAAGTGATTAATTGTTTGGACCCATTCCACGTGACGACTGTACCTCGTTATCACTACTTAACTTTATGATTTGGCGATTCACACTATATGGGTTCCCTGTTCACAGCTTTAATGGTGCTTTTAGTGGTTTCCGACTATTACAGTTTATATCTACATATGTCACGCTATAACACTGCTGTATTTACTAAAAAGTAGGAATAAATAACTAGATCTACATACCACCAAGTATATATAGGTTCCAGTAAAAAGGGTACACAATTAATCTCATTTTTTAACAAGGGTAAATCTGATTGAGGAATGCCAAGCGCGGGAGAAACGCGATTGGAGCGTGTAGGATTCGCCACATTGGGGTGGTAATAACATCGCCAAAGGAATGCTATACCACGGGTAGGGAAATCCCTCTTTCTTAACGAGGGGAAACCCATTTGAGGACTATACTACACGGCGGGGAAAAAGTGGTGGGGAGTGTGAGACTCGCCACGTTGGGGTGGTACTAGCACCAAAAGCAATAAATACTATTGCCATGCCACGGTCGAGGATACCCACTAAGCCCCCTCGGTGTTCTGTTCTTCGATTTATGCCAGGACTCGGGTATATGGTTTTACTACTCCGCGAGAAGTCATGGAGACCCACGAAAACCCCTCAGCGTATGATCTTTGTCTTATGCCTAGGGAGCGTAAACGCCAAGAGCCCAAAAACAAATTTAGCCTAACGTAGTACTTACTTAAAAAAGAAGTTGTCGCGTGACCAAATAATTAGGCAATTAATTTGCTTTAGATGTAAAATATATTGTGATGTAAAAAATACATATTATCAGCAATGGTTAACTTGAGACCTGAGCGGAATGCGCACTCCCCTCCCAACCCCCGCCTTCTTACCGCTTTCGCCAACGACGCGTACGATCGAGTCAGTACCACGCGTTTACGTCATCCCAGCGAAGTCTCAAGTTAACTCTTGCGGGTTGTACCTAGTTTTAGAAATCAGTGAGCTCCGATACTTAAAGGTAAAACGATGAACTCTTATTGCTTGATGAACGTGGAGTTAATGAAACACTATATTCGCATAAATGCTTTCATCGTAATACACGTTGTGATTTATCAAATGAACCTTACAAGTACTGCTTTCTACGTACCCCAAGTTTAACATCAAATAGAAGTTCGTGTTAGACATAAAGTAATGCTGTTTAAATTTTAATATGGGTTCAGCTCTGTTATTCCAATTCAACAACTTGCGTCTGCGGCTCTGTGGTAAGCGGACGTATAGCGGGGCGGGTATATAAATAAGAAATAAAATAAAAACAGCCTTTATTACTTGATGACACCTGATACTTACTGCTGCGGCTCACCGACCCAAAGTGAGTCTTGGCCTCCGAAACGAGAATACTCCACTCCTTCCTATTCAGCGCTGTCTCTTGCCAGTCATCGGCATGAAGCTCGCATAGATCAGCCTCCACTGCGTCCCTCCAGCGATACCTGGGCCTACTAACTGGTCGCCGCCCGCTGGATTGCCCAGATAGGCTCTTTTCACAGCGCGATCCTCCCCCATTCTGAGTAGATGGCCAAGCCAGCGCAAGCGATGTGCCTTGCTCTCGCCTATTATATTGGGCTCATCCACCAGTTCTTGGATTTCGGCATTTTTACGGATCCGCCAGTTGCCATCGTTTCTCCGTGTCGGACCCAGGATCTTTCTTAGGACCTTTCTTTCAGTCACTAACAGCTTGTTCTCCTCCTTCAGTGTTAGCGTCCAAGCCTCACAACCGTACATCAATATTGGACGTATGACAGTTTTATATATACGTATCTTGGTCTTACGGCTGAGAAGCCTGGATACCAACACATTATGAAGTGCCGCGGTACATCGTAGGGTATTGTGAATTCGAATGTATATATCTTCCTCGCGGGTGTTAGTGTCTGTTAAAGTACAGCTCAGGTATTTAAATTTGGACACTTCTCTGTAGCGGGTATCTCCAACATGCAAGTCCTCTCTGCTAACACGGGTGTTCTTATAGCGTCGCATGTGGAAATACTCGGTCTTGTCGTGATTGATCTTCTTTTTCCAGAAGCATGGCGGCTTCAGTGACGTCTCTTCGGCAAGTTCCCAATAAGGCTAGGTCATCCGCATAGCCTATAATCATATACTTTCCATTCAGTTCAACCCCAATTTGAAGTACAAGTACTTTTCTGATTACATATTCCAGAACTAAATTGAAGAGCATAGGTGAAAGGGCATCGCCTTGCTTTAATCCGGTAATAACCTCAAAGTCGTCACTAAATTCTGCGCCTACTCTTACACGCATTAGGCTATTTCCTGTGGCTACAACGACCATATCTGAGAGTTTTTTTGGGATTTCGAATTCCGCCAAAATGGTTCTTAGGAAGATACGGTCTATGCTGTCATAAGCTTTTTTGAAATCTACAAACAATGAGTGAATGCTTTGCGCATACTCCCATTTTTTTCCATCAATTGTTTGAGCAAAAAGATCTGGTCGATGGTATTCCGATTTCGGCGGAAACCACATTGATAATCACCTAAAATATTTTCAACGTAAGGTTCTAGGCGGCTCAAAAGTATATACGACAAGACCTTATATGCTGTAGGGAGTAGGGCAAACTACAAAAAAGCAAATGTACAAACTATCGAGGGATAGACACCTGATAATATATTTATTATTCAATATTCTCCATTTCTGGATGTAGACCTCCTCCATTTTTTTGCCATATAATTCTGTTTTGCGCGGTCCTTCTCCAAACCCCGCGATCGACGCAATAACGTCGCTGCATTTTATAATGCGACTTCTACGTACCTTTGTTTTTTTGTGGAAATTATATGTACTTTGATTTTTAACAGTAAAAATATAATACGTTTGGGAAAGTTAGAATATAGAAAATAGTAAACGGTTATTAAATAATCGATGAAAATATATACATTTCGTATTTATTATATTACTTTTCTATAATATCTTAAATATTACAATTGGCTAAAATATAGTAGGGTACTATACTCGTATATTATAGTATGGTTGGGAACCCGATTTCCACGACCTCTTTTCTCATCTCATTCTTTGGTACCATCTATTGTCTCTGGCTCTTTCTGTGTGTTTGAGACGGGTATATACGCTTTATGAATTCGCGTACGCATCTGAGAGTCGTAACCGCAACCGTTGCGGTTACTGTAACCAAAAATCAAAGTGTGTACGTGGCTCGGGAGCTCGAGCCATGCGGCTAGGCTTGCCATATGGTCTCCAAATGGAGAACATATCCTCCTTTTCGTTAAATTGTACTCCCGTCGTCCCTCGTCCACGACAGTCCTCCTTTATATTCAAATTACGCGCTTAGATTTCTTGAACTTTGACCTACACTCACAGACACTCAACTCAAGTTGCAATGCAATATGCGTTGACCGTCTTTTTTATACCTATATGCTATGAAATTATGATATTTCGTCTAAAATAATTCAGATCAGTATGTAAATAAATAAAACATAAAAAAAACATTAGTAGTTTCATTTAAGCATGTCCACATATTTGAGTACGTGCATGACCAGCGTTCATCAAGCAACACATCGTTTGCATCGAAGATAATCTAACGGGCCCGAATGTTCTGAACCGTTAACACCTATGGATCCATAATCACCTAATTGAGACTAATTATAATATAACACGGATATTTACGTCTAATTAAAATTAAAAATTTACTAATGGTCGCCCATTCGACCATAATAATTAATTTAAATTGTAAGTTTGAACATTATTAAGGTTCTATTGGCAAAGACTGTACTCGTACCTCTATAATCACAGATTTCCCCAAGGTTATACTGTTAATTTGACTTTAACAATAAATAAAAGATATATAATGTATGTAATAGTATATGCATGTGTGTGTCAAATACATGGTAGTGTGTGAGTAATGTTTTTTATTGATTTAATGTATTTTTTATGCATAATTTAAAAAAATATTAGCATTCTGCACTTCTATATAGCGTGGAAAATTTCATACTCCTCCGACCGCGCAATTTTCGTAAAAAGGGGTACAAAGTTTTTGCTTAACGTATTAATATATAGATAAGCTACACTTTATAGACTTGATTCAAAAAGCGAACTAAATTTCGAAAAAGTAGTTATAGTAATCTAAGGAGTGAATTTGGATCTTAGTTGACTTTCTTTTAACATACTTGGATATAGGGTTTTTTTTTGTAAAGGGATTAATGCGTACCAGTCATTTATTCACCATACAGAATTACAGGAATATCCATTAAAAGTATTCGATGCTCTTTTCTTCGCCTTTTCGCCAGGAAAACAGCATAACCAATACCGCGAACCCTGACAGACGAGGCTTGCAGGGCTCTTCTACTGACAGGGGGGGAGCATAGCCCCCGACATTTTCCACCCATGTCTTATCCTTGCTATTTAGTCCATGTTCTTGCTAATTCTCTTATATCACCTTTCCACCTTTTAATATAGATTGTTTACTTTAGCAGGCCGACCTTTCTACTTCTCGTTTCCGCTTGTAAAAAGACCACAGCTTTCCACGTGTTCTCGTTAAAATGCATATTTAATTTGAATTGTTAAAGGCAGCCTTACCTGACTGTCCCTGGGGCGTGGTCCTGTGTGGTGGAATT
This sequence comes from Dendrolimus punctatus, assembly GCA_012273795.1. NCBI lineage: Eukaryota > Metazoa > Arthropoda > Insecta > Lepidoptera > Lasiocampidae > Dendrolimus > Dendrolimus punctatus. The sequence continues at coordinate 17,594,622 of CM022536.1, forward strand.
GAAAGGCAACAGCTGGAAATGGGCAACTGTAATTGTTACGTTGCTTAGTTTAGATTAAAGTTATTTGTTGTTCTGGGTTGTTTTATGTTAATATAATTGTAATTTAATTTGTTAAATAGATAAGCAATAGTTACAAATATTGCTATCTTCTTAGGTTTCCGTAGCGATAAGGGCATGTTTTAATATTTTATGAATAGAAAATTAACTTCTTAGTAGGTATAATCATCTATCAGCTATCCGTGCAGGAATGGAGAAAGGTGTTTTCCCCCCGTCTTTATGGCTCCCACCCCTGATCTATGCAGGCATGCCGCCATTACCACCTTGAGCTTCGTATCGGCATTAGTGGCTAGGTTTCAGTCCCACCTTAGACAGCGGCAGCACACTGGTAGCACTTTTGGTGTTACAAATGTCCGTAGGCGATGGTAACCGTTTTCCGCCAGGTGGGCCATCTGCGTGTCTGCTGAACTTGTCTTGTCATTTTATCCGTGCAGGATCGGAGAAAGAATACAATTTCCTGCGTCAGGGCGGCCTGTCGTAAGAGGCGACAAAACAACCCACAGTCAGGTGGTAGGGCATTTGTCCGACTGGATGGCTACCACCCCTGGCCTAAAGTATGTCACCATAACAACCTTAGGTTGTGTTTCGACATTAGTGACCAGGTTCCAGTCTCTATTAAGAAACACCTTTGGTGTTGCAAATTATCATAGGCGATGGTAACTGCTTTTCATCAAGTGGGGCGTCTGCCTGTCTGCTGAACTCCTGCAGTAAAAAAATTGCCATGGTTCGAATAACTTGCATCTCATAGTAATAAATATTAACTCCGAATGCACTATGGTATAGTTAACCCAAGTCTCGAAAGAAGTTCCTGCCTAACGCAATATCAATAAGAAGTGGGTCAGATTTTACATGTTTGCACAGTTGCATACGATACGACACTAATTCTTTGCATTATTCTTTCTGGTGGTTGTTCATAAATTGGAGCTAATGTGTATTAAAGCAAATGTTTAATTTAAGTTTTATATGCTCGTTTGGATATTTCAACGACTGTTATAAAACTCGAACAATTATAACCTAGAAAATTTATACTCGGGGGCCATCCATAAACTACGTCATACTTTAAGGAGGGGTTGACAAAGTGTAACATTGTGTGACAAGGGCTGGGCCTGAAACTCACAAAAGTTTCAAAATCATTATTTAAGGTTTAAAATGCGAAATTAGTGTTTAAATTAATAAAAGATAATTGAAATGATGATGTCTTACTAGACCCTCCGTCTTATGAATGTGACCAGCTGTGACAAGGACGTGGGAGGGGTCAAAAAACCAAGAAATTTGTGTGACGTAAGGGGACGTCCATTAATTACGTGACGTGTTCTAGGGGAGGAGGGGATCAAGTTAAATCTTTCCAAATCTCACTTAGGGGGGAGGAGGGTCTTAGCAAATATCACGTTTCGAGCAAAAAACGGTGTAATATTGCGTGAAAAATTATTTTTTGAATAAAAAATGGTCAATTCTGACTCAACAGGCTAAATTGCTAGTCTTCAATAAAGGTAATAGAAACAGTTGTGTTTTTGTTTTTTTTCTTACAGTCAAAATGTACATTTTGAAGAATCTCGCGAACCATTCACGCGAGAGTTTTGAGAAAAATCTTACGAAATCGCATCAAGGGGGTCGAAAATTTTTCAAAAATGACTCACGTAAGTAATAGACGCCCGCTAATATGTGGATGACCCCTTATAACTCGACAACTTATTCGACCTGTAAAAAATTCTGAACTAAGGTGACATACGGGCCAATAAGGTTATCGAGCCATGCTTGCTCACACGTCTATTATTCGCTTTAAGGTTTATTAGATCAGATTATCGGTGATCAATGGAAATAAGCGCAGCTCAGATTTTCTGAAAGGGAAACAGCCGGCACCCCTTGTACTTGGTATTTGTAGTATCAAGAATTGATTTCTCAGAGCTCCCTCCAAATTTTAAGTAAGGTTTTGACGTGTATTGTTCTTTAAGTGCAGGGGTGGTTTTATTAGACGGGGGATTAAAGTGTGTTTATTCCTCGGAAAAATGTCCTGTTGTGGGGTACTTCAGTTTACATGTTGTTTGTGAAATGCGATGCTTTGTTGAGTCTGGCTTTCAAAGGCATGTTTGCTATAGATATACCGCAATAGTTAATATTAACATTTAAGTACAATGCAAGGAATGTCGAGCAGACCATAAAGAAATAACTTTGAAATTATTTTAATCTTACAAAACTACATGGAATGACTAAAGACTTCTTATTTAAGTCAAGAAGTGGTGAGAAATCCATTTATAAATTCGTAACAATTATGTACCTCCCGGTGCATCCTAGTATTTGACCTACGAAATAGAAAATTAGAGACAAATAAAAAAAAAGGGTAAAAAAATATTTTTAACAAAAATTGATGTTGTTATATCTGTCGCTTTTTTGTAGTATGAGATATTCTATTAAAACTTTATTTGGTTACAGAACCAAATGAACAAGATGTGTTTATTTGTGTGTGTGAGAGAGAGTTTTTGTATATGTGTTATAATTATTACTTTTAATGTACTGTACACTAATTTCTTTTAGTTTATCGATGACGTAGTCGCATGAGCATTGATTTTGTACTATATATTGTTTTTTTATGTAACTTTGGCGTATATTTGTTTGTTGGATACTACGTATAATGGAAAAACTCTTGATGGGTCCGTAATCTATCTATACATATAATAAAAGTGTAGAGATCAAATTTCTGTACAATTAAAAAAAATGCTAAAAACCGAGTCAGGGGGATGTAAGAAGTGAAAAAGATCTAAATTCAATTTTTTTCAAATTTTTGTTTCTCTGTTTGTCTGTCTGTTTGTACCGGCTAATCTCCGAAACGACTGGATCGATTTACATGAAATTTTGTATGTTGATAGCTTATATCCCTGGTCAACATATAGGATACTATATATTTTGATTCCGAAAAATTAAAGAGCTCCCGTGGGATAGTTAAAAACCGCACCACGCGGACGAAGTCGCGGGCAGAAGCTAGTAATATTATAAAATTCTAAACAGGCCGTGTCTGTACCTTGAAGCTATTAAAAAAAACACCTGGAATAGACTATATAAACGATGATGAACATGATGCATTTTTTTAGATTTTTTGTCTGTTTGTTTCACGTAAATACTACTGATTTCAAAGCGGTTTTTGTTGATAGAGAGCTAATTCTAAGACTTAAAATCTGCGCCACTTTTTATCGGGGTTATTTCTGGGTATGAAAAAAGTAAAAGATATTCGAATTCCGATGTGGTTTTTTCACAGATCGATAGTAAATAAAAAATTAAATGTTGGATATTTTTATACTGGATATTTACCCGGGAGTGGTTTGTAGTTGTTCAGGTGCATAAAGATTAGCTTATTCCGACCCAGTTTGCACTAAAACGATAGCTTACATTCTTTATTAATTGCTTTGTGTTCCGGGAATCTCGCGGTAATTTCAAGACAAATTCGCGGGCATATCCTAATAAATTAATATGCAGACTCCTAACAGTAGTTTTTGTTTGCTAATTAGAGAAGCTGGATAAATCGATAGTAAATGGCAGATTCAAACGTTGTTTTGGGCGGTTGTCATGGCGACGCTTGATCCTAGTTCTAAGCTTGGGGTGTGATGTGTGACAGAGACGCTCATTTGAAATTAGTTAGGATAGAAAGAGATACAATTATAGGGTGAAATGATGCACTGCGCATTTGCCTGTGTCCGATTAAATTGCATTATCCGGATGGTTGTGATCTAACGGGTTTTAGTGTTGCCAGTACTAAGAGAAATAAAATTATGTCAATAAACATGGCATACATAAGAAGTGTTTGTTATAATAATTAATATATAATAATCATGACATTATTTAAAATATGAAAAGGCTTATACGTATTGCTAACAATACTTTTTTGGTATATCCAAATAATTTAGTTTATAAATAATTCTGAGAACTATAGCACCAACTATGCTAATAACAAAAATATTATCAATACAAGAGATTTAAGTATGTTAAGTATTTAATCTTTATATATAGGCTACCAGCTTCCTGGGGTTCCAGCCACATAAAATCCGGTCCTCAAATGTCAATTTTGATACAAACGCAAAGTGTATTAAAATCTATAGCTAGAATGTTTTTGGGACTAATTATTTCTTGGATTAATACAACTGCTGCAAATGTTAAGCGAATATGGTTATTTTATATTAGTTAGTCTATGTTGCATATTGGTTATTGAAGTAAAAAAAAAATCAGGCTGGCAACCCTCCCTTCGCTCTGTGTTGTCTGACAATTATACATTTGCATTGAAAAACGAAGATTGAAAGGGTAGAGGATTAATTTCGTTTCGTGTTCATTAAGGAAGCAGATGGCTTAATTTTGATTGCTATTTCAAACTGATAGGTGTCCGTTTCTAAAGTATTTTAATGTTAGTAAAAATAAAACATTTTTCAATACAGTCACTAGACGGTTTAGTTTAGTTTACTAAATTTCATTATTATTTTGTATATTATATTACTATACGTCTTTGGGGCCAGTCTTATTAGTATGTACTTAACGGTCGATATCATTAATTTATTTTCCATTTTTCATTTTCATTCATTAATGTCACAGATAATATTTTAGAAATAAGTTTCCAGACTCTAATAGTTTCAGTTAAAACTGCATATACACTGTCGGATTAAAATAAATATAATTTACGGCATAGGTGTTTTGTCAGTATGTTTACAATATACTATTATTAGCTACGCCTTTTAACATAAATGGACCTATTCCTATGAAATTAGGGAAAGTTTGAACGCTTCTTTAAAAACTTGAAAAAAGCGTTCATTCACTCTATGAAATTGTTTATTTATTCCCTAATGAGGATTTATTCAAATACAAAACATTCTAAATTCAAATATGAATAAAAGCCTACGCGATCTGTTTATTAAACAAGTAAGTCGAAAAAATTCAAAGGGCGGGTACGTAACAGAGTATCCAAAACATTATTAAACAAAAAGGTGTTTCGTGCGAGAATGCCAGCTCATTGAATTATGTAATATAACATTCGGACCCTTATTCCATAGACAGATTTTTATTATAGCAAGTGGGCAAACACAAATTGTTATACGTTCTAGCTAATAAATTTACACTTATGTTATGGATAAAATACAACGGACTCGGGGCCAATGACAGTAACACACAGACAAGTGCAAATAGGTATCCTAAAGTTAATATATCTTTAATCAAATTATTTAGTATGGTATAACGATCATAATGTTTGAGCACAACAATATTAAATTAGATTACACGGAGTTATCTTACCGAGAGTGCGATATATATATTTACAAGGAAAACGTACCCAATAGGATTTACGTGAATGCCTTTCGGCTGGTTTTGGCACGTTCTGTTAAGCTTCGGTTAAAATATAGGACCTTGTTTACTCGTATTAGTGAAATAAGAAAAGCTTGTTAGGCTTTCGTGTTATATCTAATTTTATGATTGTGACAGTTTATACAATAAATGTTTATTCTATTCTATCTTATTATAAGATATAATGAAAGTTAAGCTAAATGTTTTACATTACTAGTTTAGCGGGACTCGAATTAAAATGCCGTTAGAATTACTCAACAGTTAATTAGAATTATACAAACACGTGTTACACAGGTACAAATATAACCGAACACAACAAATCCAAACGTAATGCAGAAGGTCGTAATTCAATAAAACGCGCAAAGTCCGTCACTATGAGATTTCCGAATGTACACACGTCGCGCCCGTATCGCAGTCCTAGCTTGCCTGCCGTCTATCTCTATTAGGCCATCGTTTTATACCTCACAGATATAAGTGTGCCCGTCGACGTAATCCGCAACACCTGGTTAACTTTTCACTGCCCGTTTCTACTGGCTCTAGACGAATACAATAGAACAATAGTCTATTTTCTCCACAATAATTAGAAACTTATGCCAATAAATAAGTGAACAAAAGAAGACGATCATAAAAAGATGACAATTAGTTCAAATGCATACAGGTAATGTGCATGGAATTTGTCTTTGTCGGAGCCTCGGTTGTAACAATATTTGTAATTACTTATAGTCTGCAGTATTATTTTCTAAAATAGCTGCCAATAAACAATGTATGCTAAAATATCTTCTAGAAAGTCGCACGTTTAACTATACACTATAAGAGTTGCACTACACCTCGGCTAAAAATAACAAATGTTTCTTGGACTTCTTCAGCCGGTCCCTGTCCACTGCTGGTCGTAGGCCTCCCCAAGTTTGCGCCACATATCCCGATCTGCCCTCGTCTTCCTCATCCATCCAGCCTTGCGCAAGTCGTCAATCCACTGGGCTAGAGGACGTCCTACGCTAAGTTTGCCCGAACGTGGTCTCCGAACGTCGTGTCCACTACAGGGCACGTTTGTTCCATGGGCCATCGGTCCTGCGACAGACGTGACTGACCCACTGCCACTTCAACCACACACAGTAAAAACAACTTTATAAAATTTCTAAAATGACTACATGACGCCATTGCTATTTTCACGTTTTGTTATATAAAACATATTATTTAAAACAGATCAGTCAAAAACCATCAATTTTGGATTGGTTTTATTCAACTCTACGACAGCTTTTCAGAATATCGACATGAATTGGCTAGCTTTCATCGTATCATATCGCTATCGCTAATCGTATTAACTAATATGAGTGAGAGTTCCGATAGTTCTCCGTTTTCCTGTATTAAATCTCCCCCTATACTTTGTTAAATTAAATCAGCAGTTCCATAATTACTTTAATTTGCACAGCGAGAAACTGACAACGTTCACGACCGCGATTTTACCCGTTCTACATGCTTGCCGGCGTTACAATCGTAAACCCAAGTGCAACGGTTATTCGACCCACCACTTGACATGGGTCGTTGTGAGCATCGTGTGATCGAAAATGATGACGTCATTAGTGACGTTTTCTCCACGACCACAAAGTCCGCGGTCGTCGTGTGGAGCGGCTAACAGAGCATTTTGGGCGTGTGAGCTACTAATAGAACGAACTGACTGTCATCTATAGGCGACGGTAATCACTTTCGTTGAGATGGGTCGTCTGCCTGTTTGCCAATGTCGCAATAAAAAAAAACCTTCATTGGACGTGAAACGATGTGCACCTGGCTTATTTTTTTGAATATAGAACTGCAGAAGCAACGCCACCCTTCAAGTTCCCGCCAATAAATACATCAAACGTCAGTTGTTTAAACAATATTGACATAAAAATCACGTGTCTATGGTCAATAAAAATAAAATAGAAATAATAGTCCTAGATATGGGCATCTGTTTGGCCCTTCGCCTGTTAATTAATATTGATGAGTTAATTTAATGTTGGTTTTTATGAATGCAACTGTTTAGTTGACACGTATTTTAAAACACATAATTTGGACGTTGAATTAGTGTTAGGTGTAGGGTTCACGTTGAGTTGGATGTTATAGATAAAAATATTAAATCTAGTATATGTTGAGCTATGGAAATGTATTCATTAAAATTTTAAAATATGACTTTGTAGCGCTATGATATTTTTATTGTGTATTTTATTATTACAAAATATTTGACTGGAATATATTTATAATTTATTCTTGATTGTAAGATGGTTTATGTCGCTTATACTCGTTTGTTTTATATCAAGGTCTTATATTTCTGTTATAATGGATTTTTATTTTATAATTAATCGATATCGGCTAAATCAACGCTACTTGCATTGGAGCCATAATATTTCAAAAAAAGAAGCAGAACATGTTCTTCGTTTATTATTCTCATTCAATATTATCGATATAGGATTTGATACTTAATTTACATACATTAAATACTAATTAATGCAAAAGTAATTATATTTGTTTGTTACCTTTTTATTTGTAAACAGCTGAACAAATTTTACTACTATTTGCCAATAAGATAGATTTTCGTTTACATGCGCAATCTTTGTCTTTCTTTTGTCTCATAAACCTTACCGAAGGAGTTGAAATAGAGAATGAATTTTTTTATGGAGAAGCCGTAATTCCTCAAAATAGGGATATGAAAATTTATATTTATAGCTGTTACTTTAATTAATTATTTGAAAAAATTGCAGTAAAGTCATACGTAATAAATGTACAAAATTATGTTTAGATCGCTTTTTAGCGATAAGACCGCCCTTTGTACCCTACTATAATAATACTAGTTCGTAAGCTTTTCTGTAATGGTGTACAATAAAGTGTTATCTATCTATCTATCTATCTATCTTTTATCGTACATGTTTATGTTTATATATTATAACGCTACATAACTAACATTAAATTCATGGAAAAGTAAGGTGATTATTCAAATTTTACGGTTTTTTATGTTTCAGCATATAAATGGTTATCTATTAACAAAGTATTACAATCACGTACATAATGAACTTTACCTTGAGAATAAATAATATTTTATATGGAATATGTTGTTAACAAGCTGTTCCCGACACTTCTTTTAATATCGTAATGAAGCATGACAAGAAAATTTAAGACAACACTTTGAGTTTCTAAACTTTTAATAAAATCAGTAAACATTTTAATTTACACTTGTTCTTTATATTTTGGCATTTATTTTAAAATCAACAATTATAATAGTACAGTAAATACGCCAAAAAAAATCGAGTTATAGAGTTTTAGACTAATGGAGGATTTTGATTTAGCGAATTTTGTAAGAAGATATTCGACGATGTTAAGATTTATTCCAACTGATTTTGAGTTAAAGAGGTGAAATAAAAATCCTAGTAGTAAATTAATATATAAATGAAACATTTTTCTAATATTGCTGTGTTCGAAATACAGAGGTTCAATGTATTTTTTCGAGTTATAGAGGGAAATGAGTACTGATTTTGTTTATAGTTACTCATTAATTATTTTGACTTTTAGAGTGTTCAGATTTCGAACAACCGAGGTTTTGGGGTTTGATATGAAGGGAACACACTTTTTCGATTTCGACTTAAAGAGGATGACCATGTTTATTCTGCTGTATAAACATAGAATAAGTATCCATGGTGTAGATAGACAGTTAAACAATTATTATTATTTTAGTTATTTTGTATTTTAGTTTGAATTGAAAATAAATTAAACGAATTATTAACCAATTACTATATTCCTATACAAATGAGCCTCGCGATTGCATTGATTAAAGATCGTGTTTTGATTTTTCAAATCCGATATACTTTCATTTGTTCTTAAATATTAGCCATCTTTCTTAGTCCGGAATCTTCTGCCTGTTTGTCTTGATAACCTTGTAACATTCTTTAACGAAAATAAGTTTGAATAAGTACAGTAAATATTATTTTCAGTTATAAATATCTTTAGCATTCTGTAGCTAAGTGACAAAAGCAGTCGACATTTGTTGTTATTAAAGAATCCTTCACTGTACGTAGACACCTGAAAAAAGTACCTGATATCTTTCCTTCTCTTGTTTCAGAAATCGTGGAAGAACAAAAATGCCACAACAACGACTTTCGTCTAACTTGCCGCGATTTGGACTCGCACATCGCCGTGCTCGAAGCCTGGTACACATCAATAGACGACTACCAGCGCGAAACGAACACGACACTCGAAAGTTTACAAATAAAAACTGAGAACGACACAGAGTTGAATCGAGTGTATGTTTATTCTAGTCCAAACCATAACGGTGTTTACGAAGAGACGAATCATTCCATTCCTTCCATTCAGGCCAATAATGATACTGTTGATATCAATAATACCTTCCTTGATTATACATTGGGTTATTGGAACGAGTCTATTGATTTGGCTGCTGAATTCTTAAATTTGAGTGAGTGTGGTGCAATGAACTTTGCTAGGAGTTATGCTTCTTGGCGCGAAGGAGATAAAAGAAGGAGATTACCATCGCGAGAGACTTCCGTGAATCTCCGCGCACCGGTCAGCTATAGGTAGGTCTATTCCTGTACATATTTGTTTCGTTGTACTATTTCTGGTTTATTGAGAAATACCATTGTTATTTCAAGGTGTGTTTTGTATCGTATTTATAATACTGTTGATGTTAACATCGTCGAATATGTAGCCGTTTATTCTCTAAAAGAACAGTGTTGAATAGAAGGGAATAAACGTGTAAAATATTTTTGTTACGAACAGGTCACCCCGGTGCTGTTCGGATATATTGTAGTTTAACTCTTACTGGAACAACTATTTACATGCATAGAAAAAGCTCCTCACTTATTTATTTATATTCTAATAAAACTTAACAACTAACATGAACTATGTTATATAATTTATAATAATAAATAAAAACTTAGTAAATGTCAAAATTTAATCATCCTAATCATATCATCATGATTATGCTTAATCATGAATTTTTAGATGTTTTTCGCGTGTCGATGTGAAAATTTTTCTACTTGTCTGCTAAACTCATGCAATAATAATAAAAAAGAAACCTGTTTCCTGAACTCGTGCAGTAATAAAAAAAACCTTCGAAACGAGTCAGCGGATTGCATTGAAAATTTAAGGAATAAAATAGCTATCTAATACATAAAATTCTCGTGTCACAGTTTTCGTTGCCATACTCCTCCGAAACGGCTTGACCGATTTTGATGAAATTTTTTGTGCTTATCCGGTATCTATGAGAATCGGCCAACATCTATTTTTCATCCCCCTAAATGTTAGGGGTAGTCCACCCCTAAATTTTTTTATTTATTTTTTAGACAAAATTTTTAATTTCTATTTTTTTATGATACAACATACAAAAATACATACAACCCTAGATTTTCAACTCTCTACGATCAACCCCTATTTTTTACCGGGCAGGGCGACGTCTGCCGGGGCAGCTAGTTTCATATAAAATATTCGAGTACGATTCGTTTTATTGTCCTGCAGGAATAAAAATGTGAATATCCAAGAAGCAGAATACTCCGAGTATTTCCATGGTGTCGGGCACAGTGTTCCTTTAGTTAGTGGTACTTTTCAAATATAGTCGTGTGAGTTCTCAGAGCAAGCACTATCGTTAATCATAATCAAAAAATAACAACGTTTTGTTCGCATCTGAACCATAAGAAGCAACGAAATGGCAGAAGTTGTGCCGCTGAATAAGGTTTTATTATTGATTCAATTAAAGAATATGCGGTTGTGTGAAGGGCGATCTAGTTACGTGTTGGCTTCAAGTTAGGGTTCCGTGGCCATTTTGCAAAACCACAACTCTTTAAAATTGTAATACCTGTCCGTTAGTTTGTAGATGTTATGCACTGTATTTTTTCTTAAAAACTACTGGTTTCACACAATTGATGAAATTTAGTACATAGTATATGTCGTTACATAATGATGTAGTGAATTTAAAAAAATAGGTCTGGCTTCTCTACATGCAATTCAGGGATAGTTTTTTAATGGACAAAGGCATGTGGACTACCATTAGACAGTTGTTTAAAAACCTTTGGGTCGATTTTTCAATCACTAGATGAAAGTTATTCATAGAATAAGGTATAACATGAGAATATTAAAAAATTCAATTGCATGAATAACACAGTTGAATGGTTTGATGTCATGTTAGGATCTAATGAGTGGAGTTCAGGGAAATTGAGAGACACCCTCGGAAATCGTTAATCGATTTCTATGTTATACGATATGACGATATCTTCGTCAATTATGAAGCAATGTTCAATTTCTTTTTCTATATTCTATTCTCTCGAGGTGGTCCATGGTCACCAAGTCAGGATCTGGGGCCAGTATTACATTTTCTATATTACATGCACTTATTTTTTTTGTATGAATGTTACGCGATTTCTCTGTCAATTGCGGGCCGATTTGAAAATTGTTTTTTTTGAAGTCGGTGCGAAGTAAAACATAAAATTACTATATTTTGCAAATTTGTTGTTGTTTTCAAATATTTTTTTAGTATTGCGTAGCCAGATCAAATACACAATGGAAGCGAAAAATAGCTAATATAATATAATAAAATAGCTAATGAACACCTACGGAACTTCACTGTACGTGGACAACACGCACTTGGCTGAATTTTAAGTCGCTTCGTCATGTTTTAATATTGATGTGCAAGTGATTTGTTATTCATTATTGATGAGTAAGTGATCTATATCATATTAGAGCTTATCCCGTGACTTTATTCATATAATGTTTGGTTTCATATTCTGCGAGAACTACACATTTTTTACAATAAACACCTGTGTTTGAATTTCTTTAATATTTGTTCATTTGTAAGGTAGATATGGTACACGACAAACGAACAAAACTTTGGAATGATATGTTCTATTGCAAGCGGGCGGTTTTTTTTTGCGCGCGAGAGTGGATAATGTCTTCTTCATCCAGCCCAGCTCCACTAGTAAATCCCAAGGCTCTAGTAACTCCAACTCCACTTATAAGTCCAATGTCTCTAGTAAGTCCAACTGTTCTAGTAACTCCAATTCCTCTAGTAATTCCAACACTTTTAGTAAGTCCGACTCCTCTAGTAACTCCAACTCCTTTAACAAGTCCAACAGCTTTTTCACGTTGCTAATAACTTCTCGAAGCATGGAGCGTCCAGTACTTCGTCCTTTTTTAAATCGAATCATATAAACAGTATTTTTTACATGATTTTAGGTGAAAGACGGAAACATAAAATATGCAAGAACTAAGGCAGAATAATCTGTCGCAACATCTAGTCTATGTTTGATTTAGAAGCTAGGGTTTTACGTTTTAAACCTACTGGGCGATTTTAATTCCCAGTGTACCTTTTCTAACCTACGTTTTGCTTAGGTAAAAATAGACAAACAAATACTTAAGCACTTATGTGGCGTATAATAAATTATTGTAATTTGTAAGATGAAAAGGGTCTATCAATTTAACTTTTCGAAGGAAGTAGCGTGCGTCGTAACTATGAATTATCCAATTAATTTTAAGGCTATATTTAGTTTTCATGGATTATAGATCGTGTTATTAGTTACAGTGGGTGTTATTAATATTTTCAATACCAATATTTGTAGATGTGCATATGAAGAATTCATGAATAAATTAATTTATATTTTAGGTTATAGAAAAATAAGTAAATGGACGAAGCACTTATTGACTCATGTGAAATACCACTGTGGGGTTATGCTGTGATTTCTCTTCTGACTCCAATTATAGCGTGTCGGGCAAATGGAGATTTAATAAAATAAATTATTGATTTACATAACTATCTTTAATTTCAAGTAAGATTACTCGGGGAGGTGATGTAGGACGACTGACGATAGTGCTGCGAATATCCACTTACTACAATTTTCGCTGAATTGAAACTGTCGCTAGCCGTCATAACTCACATTGTAGGATTCCGTACAGGCGAGAAACGTATGTTGTTTTTGTTATTTGATTAAGCTGATTTTAGACTACTGAACCTCCTGAACTACATTACCTTATGCGGGCCGTGTGTCTGTTTGCCTGTTTGGAGCAATAAAAGAAATATTGCTATTGAATTTGCTACATAGTTCTGATTCAATAATTTAAAAAAAATACTATGACATTTATTTTGTATATATTTAGATATAATTGCGAATGACAAATACCTAAAAATCATGAACGCAATTTTTGAATCGTTAAATTTTTTCTCAACATGTGAGAATTCTACACAACTTAGAGTTCCTCTTAAATACTGTACAAGTATCAGAATGTTTGGTAAATTACAGACATATGGCAACCCTATTTATAACATATTTCAATAATACCGTGCTATCGTATATTTTTGAAGGAATTTACCATAATTAAAAAATAACACATAATTGTATATACCTAACGATATATTTTCTTATCCTGTCTTCTCTTTGTAAATGTGTACTATATTACTAAGATGAGCCATACAATGAGCGCTGCCCATTCGTGTCCAGTTACATCACTTAAGCAATCGAACATTTCACATTGTCCTCGTGTAACGACGCCTTTCCCATGGGAACCATATTGCTGTGTTAGAGTCACGTATTCCAGACACACATAAATTGCCGACGTGTCCCTTATGTTCAATAAACTTTTGATATTTTGGGCAACACCATTAGATGCTACGTAATCTACGATAGCGAAGGCATGTCTTGATTTTGAAGTGATAGATAGATTGTTGTAGAGGTTTGATAAAACAAGCTTGCATAACGAATGATTTATTTTAATTAGTCTTTTAGAATTCAGACAACAAATACAATTATACAACTTCACAACAAAGGCTTTTAAAATAAATAATTTAATTCAGTACACATACACCAGCTATACCTTATCATTATTATCTATTTGTCATAAAAGATCACAATTTACAAATTATTTACATAGATAGATAACACTGTATTGTATGCCAAGTTATACATATATGTATAACAAACAAAAGAAAAATGAATATAGTGCAATGGGCGGCCTTATAGCCTAAAAACAGTCTCTTCCAGGCCACCCTTAGCAAGGATTTATAGATTTAAAGCACTGATGGAGGTGCAATTAATAATTAATAGCAACTATACATAGTATATACAAACTACAAATATACATACGTAAATACATATATACTACAATATACATAATCTACTTAGCTTAGACCGGGGGCGGGGTCTCTCTCAGATGCTGAAAGCGGCGTCTAGCTTCTTTCGACATTGTTATTTAGTCAATCGCCTTCCTTGACGGGACATAAATCTTATTGTTCTATTAATAATTATTATCGTTATTTACTCCTACTTTTTTGGGATATAAAATTAAAGTGTGTTTCTTTCTCTTTATACTTTCAAATATATACTTCTACGACTTCATTACTACCTTATCTATCAAATGTATTATTTACTTTGAATCCTTTACGGAGCCTCAATCTTCTATAACCATTGCTTATGCGTTATAAGCGTAAAGTACTTAAAGAATTTACATAACAGCCCCGTTTAGGCTTGACGCCAGCCTGACTGCTGCTTTTTCCAGCAAATGATACTACATTCCATTATAAAATGATGTATTACAGTCAAGAGCAAGTTGTAAGTCGTATATAAGTTTGAAAGACGCACAATTTGATACATGATCTAACTGTGATTCAGAGTTCAGAAGTTTATCTATTTGGGCCGTATGATAAAAGGTGAAAGTTATTGATCTTTGAAACAATAAGTACGAGATGCTAAAGTTTATTCCTTAACTAGCTTACCTACTAAGCTCCACTTAGGTAAGAATTTACAGTAAGCTATGTCCTGATCCTACCTCTGTTTATAAATATGGTCTGCATTAGACAGTGTCTACTAAGACAGTGTCAAGTATACAGAAATCTATGGTTAACATTAAATTCTTCTAGCAACTCGAAACGGCACATAACGTTAAAATCGGTTGAACAGTTGACAGTTTTCAACACAAACATAACTTTCGTTAATGCTGGGGCTTCATCTGCGTCAGTGCCATTACACGCCGATATGGTGATGTGTTATTAAATATGCGACATTGTTAATAAATAACGTATGTGCATACACTAATGTGGCTTTTTTTAACAAAGTTATTTTTTGACGGTTTAAATAAGATACATTCGGCCGCAGCCTTCACACTAACGCAGATGAAGCCCCAGTATAAAAATAATCAATACACTACAAATAGGAGTATTGTTTTAATTGACAATATTAATTGTTTTTGGATCGTGGGCCGTCTTATTTATCATGGTATATCATTCTTTGTAGTTCTGTACAACAAATTTCATACAGCACAAACAGAACGAAACATACAGAAGATTGAGAGAAGAGCCAAGAGGTTGATTGGTAGCGACCAGCTTGTCAATACAATGCTTCAAAGCCTAGAGCATTGACGCCGGGTTGCTAGTCGGTTTTTTATAGGATTCATTTCGGAGAGTGTGCGGCTGAACTGTTCGACCTGATTCCCCCTACACCATTCCATCTTCGGACTACAAGGCGCTCCGGTCTATGCCATCGTTTCACGGTGAAAACGCTGCCAGTGTGTACTAATTGTGTCGCCGCCACGTTCCTTCTAAGTACCGCAGAATTGTGGAATGCACTACCAAAGTCCGTGTTTGCCGAAAAGTACAATCCGGGTATCTTCAAGTCTCGTATGAATACATACTATCAGGTAAGCGTGCTCCATCTTCGATCGCATCATCGTCCGGCATTAGACGTGATCGTAGTCAAACGCAAATTTATTTAATTTAAAATGAAAAAATACAGAAACTGAACGTCTATTCACTAATTTCGCTCCAATATTAACAAATAATTACAGGAAAATATCTTAAATAACTTTAAATTATATAAAATTCTAATCATAAAATATAATAATAATTAGTTATTAAAAAAAATAAAAACTTTCATATGAATTCTAAAATAATGTCAAATGTCAAAACAGTATGTAACTATTTCTAAAAATATATTGAACCAGTATTAGATAGAAATAGTCATTAGATAGACAATAAATCACATATGGGAGACAAGCGTTTATATAAATAAAAATTATTAATAATACTTAATGTCATTTTAGATTTACAATTACAAAGATACACTCAAGCTTTCATATTAATAATATTTGTAAGACGCTGTAGTACTTAATAAGATAATCCATATGTTATCTGTAAATTCGTTCGAGATAAACTTGTTATGACGTCGGCTTGATGTTATATTGAGTCATGTGAAAATCGTAAGGAAGTTGAGGAGAAAAAGCTTTGAATTTTATGTCGTGTTCATGTCTTATGTCGTACAGATGTGTGGATATTTGTTTTATATATCGAGGGTTGAAAGGCCATTTGCTTTGAGCAATATATCGAAAATCTTATGCCTTCCCACTTCTCCTCTCTATCCAATTCCTCTTGGCTGGTCCTTCTGGGGCAGGTGTTTCTTCATTCCTTTTTTTAGTAGAGGAAATCCGAGGATAATTGAGCACCAGTTGCTGAATCATTTCCACAAGTATGGTCTTGAATGGAGTGGAGTACTGCTCTAATCTTTAGGATGGCTCAGCCAAATATCAGGTCAGGCATTCGAGTCAACAAGAAAAGAGCTAGAAAGGTGACACACAATAACCGACTATTCGACGAGAGGCTTCAGAGTCATCGACGCAAAGTCGCTAATTCGCCGGTAATCTGTAGTATACATTTCGGCGAGTATGCCACGAAATGTTTACAAATAAATTTCTCGTTTTTATCACCATTTATCACTTTTATCACAGGTACCGCTGAAAAGTGGAACTCTTTACCGTCGTCTGTTTATCCTCAAACATACAATCTTGGTGTCTTCGAATCTCGAGCAATAACCGGCCAAATGCGAACCTAATTAATATTTAAAAAAAAACAGTCGCGCTAGGGCCAAGCGTCGCGGTCGGTGTGTGTGATCTGCCTTGTTGGTATAGCACTAGTACCTCACGTATGAAGTGCTATTGCCACACCACTGTTAGGGATACCCACTAAAAACCCTGACTGATCCTCGAGCGTCCCTTGTCCCAACTGTGAACTGACGACGGCTGGCCCCTTTACGGGCTGGTCGCTCCATTTGTTGGCTGGAGAGCTGGTCCTCTGGCCATCTCAGTTCTCACCTGGAGTTGAATATATTATCCGTGCAGGAACGGAGAAAGAATACAATTTTCTGCGGCCCGGCGGCCTGTCGTAAGAGGCGACAAAACAACCCACAGCCAGGTGGTAGGGCGTTTGCCCGACTGGATGGCTACCACCCCTGGTCTAGAGTATGTCGTCATAACAACCTTGAGTTGTGTTCCGGCATTAGTGACCAGGTTCCAGGCTCCCTAAAGAGAGCAGCAGCGCATTCGTAGCACCTTTGGTGTTGCAAATGTCCATAGGCGATGGTAACCGCTGTCCATCAAGTGGGCCGTCTGCCTGTCTGCTGATCTACAGCAATAAAAAAAAAAAAGGTGAGAGGGGTCGCCGGATCAGTGTGTGTCCTCCACTCCGGTCTTTATGTGAAAGAGGTTTCCCCGTCGGTCATCCAATCTTTCTTCCATCCCCTCTACTCTATTCTAAAAGCTGGCAACGAGTTGGTTTCGCTCGTGGTATTGAAAATGTTTCTAGGCGCCGCTAACCACTTTCCATGAGTTGCGCCGTTCGCTGAATGGTTTATTATTTATTTAATAAAATAACTTAACAATACTGGGATTTTTATACCAAAAATACATCTCGATTAGTTTGTATTCTCTAGTAATCCGTTAGTTAAATTAGAGTATGAGAACATTGAAACCGTGTGTCTTTCTTCGGGAAGCTGCCTAGTGATATCTTAAACAAACAGTTTTTAAATATAGCTCCTGTGACGAAGGAAACTGCCGGTGACTGTCTTGTTTTATTACCTGTTTTATCTTAAAGACGTATCGTTGTGGATTTCATTATTTTTTTTTGTTTTGTAAATGTTATTATTAAATAGTAAGTAATGAGAGTTTTCTTTCTTCAAAAGATCATAGTAAAATAATGGATAATAGGTCAGATACAGAAACTCATACCCACGTTATGCACCGGTCGTAGTTTTTATCTGATACTCAAATACAGATCACAGGGCGAAAGCGGTCGCCTTTGGAGAATCACTAAGTGAAATTGACACGTAATATACTGGTAGTTGTAAGACGCAGCATAAAATCAACTTTATGTTGATGCTTGTCATATTCATCATACGATATCTGCGAAAACGACCTTTAGCCTCTCAGACAGTTACTCTTAACGTCTAAACTATTAATAACAGTCATACGAGGTCTATTGGTTTGATAAATCTATGTATATAAAAGAAAGTAGTGTTAGTTACACTATTTATAACTCAAGAATGGCTGTACCGATTTGGATCAAAGGTGGTAGAGAGGTAGCTCAGAACCGGGAAACGGACATATACTTTTCATCCCATGGGAACCAGTAGGTGGTGCTGAGATTGGGTTCTAGAATTCTCCTAATCACCTGGAGTTATTTTGGTGATTTTGTTTTTGTGTGTTTGAGTGGGTCCCCGGATGGTTTAAATCCACAATTGGAACCGGTAGGTGGCGTTGGGATCGAGTCCTAGATTTTTATTTTTTCAGAGCAAGACAACGTCTGCTTGGCCCGCTAATAAAAGTTAAAATAAATTTTCATAGCTGCATTATCGATGCTTCGATCGGACTCGAACCTCGATCAAATACAAACTAAACTATGGCAAATGAAAATGATTATAAAAAAACCTGCTTAAACTTTATTTTAACGAGCCGATAAACAACGTATAATTTTTATGAATAAGGTGATATTTGATGATAATTCGAACAGGTTCGATTATTATTTCTGCCCTAAGCAAAAAAAAAAAATAGTTAGTAAAATAGTGGTTGTACTGGACTATGTTGATTTTTAAGGGACCTACTATTTATTACTATTTGCATGCCTGAAATGGCAAAAACATGTGAAACATAAAATAACATATTTTCATCTAATGTTTTTATTTACCATGATTTTTAGCAAATAAATTGTTTGACTTGATTAGGTAGAACGTGTAAATATCAACTATCAGTTAAAGGTGATGCAGCCATTATATTCTATGGTTAAAAATGCTTAAACATCTATAGTCAAAACAGTTGATCTGACCCAGAAAATATTTTTAGTCAAATCCGGAACTAAACTCAAATAGTATAGGAATTTTAACGACTTTTAGTGTTTCGTTTTACGATCGGTTTGATACAAAGATGATTAAAAGCAATAAAATTATTTTAAAATTTTAATCGTATGTCAAGTTTATTGGTTTCGCTCGGCGTGAAGAACTGTCTTTGTAACTTAAAACGCTATGAAAGTGTTACGTTTGTGAAGTTCGTTTCGTGGTTAAAGACAATAAAGTGGTTTCCTAAGCTTTGTGTTGTACAATTTTGAATTTATTAAGCTGTAGCTATACTCGTAAATGTCAGTAGCGTGAATCGCGAGATAATAATAGCGAGATTTAAATTTTGTTTATATTACGTTTTGTGTATAAATACTAAAGTTGCCAACTGGTTTTATGTAATTATATTTGTAATCATCTACCTCTAGAATAGTCATAATAAACGAAAGTAACGAAAAATGATATATTTCACTTTTAAGGTACGCATGTGGTATTCAATAACAATATAACGTATATGAAACAATGATGTAGCAATGTTACATCAATGATATGAAACTATTTTAAAGCTATACTGAACCTAATGCAAGAAGAATTATCAAAATCGCTTCAGAAAAGTACTGGCTGAACATAAATAAAAATTAAAGAAAATGTTTACACGTCGAGTTGAGAATAGCTTCTTTATTTTTGAAGTCGATCAAAAAAAAACATTGTAGCGCTTTTTATGAAAATTACGCGTACGGAGGAGTATCAAATTTCGCACTCTTATAGTTTATATAGAGAAAGAGTACAGAATGCTAATAATTTTTTAAAATTTATTTGACACACACAGACATATAATAAATTATACGTTTTTGTTTAGTGTTAAAGTCAAATTAACAGTGTAGCTTTGGCGAAATATGATTATAGAAGTATAATATAGTCTTTGACAACAGAACCTAAGTAATGTTGAAACTTATAATTTGAATGAATTATGGTCTAATTTCGACCACTGGGCGACCACTAGTTTTTATTAATGCTTAATTATTTTATTTTTTATATTTTACTTTCGTGGCTAGCTGCACAAGCCGCATATATATATGTACACCTCATCACAAAAAAATTATGTGAATTTTCAAAAATAAGAAAATGAACATTAATGGTTTTTTCATATTAAAGTAAGTTTGTAGGCTTCTTAAATAAGCCTGCAAACCTACTCTAACTCTATATGAATAAGACCATAAGACTTTATAGCCTCAAAATGTAATAGTTTCTGCTTGATAGGTTTCCAAAGTTTATTAGAACACTTTCAATCATAATATTGTTACAAATTACAATCGGAATGTAGTACTATTTTTGTAACAAATTAATTTTATATGTGGTTGCGGGATGAGCGTTTGATACGCCGGCACGTCTGTAAGTTAATTAAAACTCTTTGATTTGCTTTCTGATTAAGTACGAGGTTTATGGTTTATGTTGTAGTAGTTACGGCTAGTTTTTATGGGATGATAGTGATCTAAATATGGACCTTAAATCGAAGTAGTTAAAGTTGTTTTCTGTAATTATAGGACTGTTAGAAAATAGATAGTTTGAACTAGCAGAAAGTATGTAGTTGATCTGACCACTTGGCCAATAATATAGGTTTATATATTGCAAGCTGATGATGTTATATTACGAATATAAATATATTGAAATATAGTGTTTACTAAGCTAAAGTTTGGCCAACGAGAGTAGATAGTGGAATTATCCGCAATTGTTTTCCATGGTAATGCTAATTTTTATTTCTTTAAGGCTTTAAGTTAATTTAAACTAATAATATTCAAAATTATTTTGAAAAATCTCTTTTTATTAAGCCTTAAAAATTTAAAAATAAAATTTAAATTATTATGGACTATTATAAAAGAGAAACGTCTCTTAAATATTTTTAAAAATGTCAATGTCAAATTCACCAAAATATTGTCGTTATTATTATCATATTTGTTGTTTTGCGTTTTAGCATCTACGAGCTTAAAGCACGAATAAAACCATTTAAAGTGAAGTGCGGATCTTATTATTTATCATGATTTCCAAATTCACGAAAATGACAGACGTAAGAAATTGAATTCAAAGAAAACAAAATTGCTTACCTATTTACCCTTACCTAATTGTCGTTGCGAGCGCTGTATGATCGAAAATAATGATGTCCGACGACGACCATAACGTCCGTAGTCGCCATGTGGAACGGCTGACGGAGCATTTTGGGCTTTGTGAGCTACTAACGGAAGGCGTCCGTTGTATACAATAAATACTCTATGGTCATTTGGAGTTGCCATACTGATATTTTGTAAAGTTGTCGTACTTTTTCACTCTCTAATTTCATTAGCCAGATTTTATGCAAGTTACGCTTGTGTTGACCAGACACTCATGCCAGGTAAATAAAGCAAGATTCGTTTATGATATTTATTCTCCGGGAATCTAATCTAGGATATATACTCATGAGCTAGGCTGATCAACACTTAAACAATTGTACCACGGACATCAAAGATTAAATAAAGAAGATTTTTTTTGTGAGAAGCTTCAGTTGTTTATACAAAGACAATTTGGCGAATGCGACATATCAGATTATTTTAGGAATAAAACTATTCCCAAGTTGGTCCCTTTTGGATTTATGATGGTCTAAAACAGAAGTCGGCCTCATTTAAAGTCTCACAGATATAATAAATTGTAAGATTGTTTGCATTCGTAAACTACACATCTGTATCTTTGTTAAGCTTATAAACATACGGAAGTGTATTCTGATGAATAGCCGTCACGATTATATTGTATTTTACGTTTGATTGTTTTGTGGACGGTACGTATATGTAAATTTAAAATTTAAGATTTATGATTACTTTGAAAGTATGAATTCGAGTATTCATAAAATTTGCTTCATAATTTTTTTTAATGATATTTTTTAAGGACGCATCAATGGTTTCATAATTTCTAGAAGTGGTCATAGAATAATGTAAAAATCGGCAAATACGGATCTTTAGGGTTTTAGGATTTAAAAAATACGCGGGTGAAATCACAGTTGAATCCTAGCTGGCTCTGTTTCAAAATAATTTTTGCCAGGAGTTTTTGTTGTGTTCGTTAGCTGTATATACAAAGAAATAGGTTTTAGTATAGTATACTACTACATTTTGGGACTGCTCTTAGATAGCAATAGATGAGTGCTCAATAGACGAATTTTCATATAGATCAGAATTGAAATAAGACCGTAAAGTTTGGCATGGCCTATGATTATGTCTCTTACCTTTTCAAACAGTATATCTTCGTTGTTGTTTCCGTCTGAGATAAGTAGCCAATTAATAACTAACGTTTGTTTATCTGTGGTAATTTATGAATGGTTTTCTATATATCTTTTCCTAACACTTATTTTACATTATAAAGTGTGAATAGACCGAAGCCATTAAAATAAAATACACAATTTATTAGAAAGCACCGAATTTGGAGTTTGAAAATCAGATCCTGTAAAGTTTCGTGAAACCAAATATTAATTAAATTAAAAGTCAAACTGGTTTTATATTCCACAGAGCGAACTGAGCGACCAATTCGTGCTATATTATTTTGTTAGCACTAAAAATTAAATCGATATCCGTGTTGGAACGGAGAAAGAACATGAATTCCTCCAGACTGCAGCCGGACTGGACGGTCTGTCGTAAGAGATGGCAAAACAACCCACAGTCAGGTGGCTGTCACCACTCCTGGTCTGAAGTATGCCACCATAATAACCTTGAATTGTGTTCGGGTAATAAATGTCCAGGTTATAATTTCCCTTTCGAGGCCGCCAGCAACGGCGCAAGCAAGCATGCGAAGCTAACCACTTTGCATCATGTGGGCCATCGCTCTGTCTGATGTTCTTTAGCAATTAAAAAAAATCGAATAAGTTAAATTTTTGTATTATTAACGTACTTAGTTAATATTGCTAAAAATATAAATGCCATACTTCATACTTGTATATCGTGTAGTAAACTACCTTTAAAATAATAGTTTAGAAAAGACCAGAATGTAATTATTAGTTTCCAAACCGCAAAGCAATTACAAAATCCATTAAAAACTTTCGTGTAGGTAGAGTATAATAATAAACAAAGTGTTAAATCTTTCACGGGTAAAAAGGTCATGTTAAATATGTGACTTTTTAAACTACTGTTTCTAATTAACACGGTTAAATAATATTTACATAATTAACCAAACTTGCTTTACTAGTTTATGTAAACCCCTTTGTTTTCCACAAGCATGATTTTAAAATGAGAATTTTACTTTGGCTTCTAAATTAATTAAAGAAATGTATGTTTCTCTTTTGTTACACATGACTATGAAGCTGTTATCACTGTTATGTTGATGATTGTGTGAAAGATGCAGAGTAGAAGGGATCAGGCGATATTAGCCAGTTCATCACTGTATTTCAATTTGGATGAATCATCCAATATGATCCATATAAATATAAGTAACAAACATAACTATATAAACATTACAATGGGACGTGTTTCCCTGACAAAAAAAAACTTGAGTCATTCAATGTTATTGAACAGCATTGTGTTTTTTTAGTTCGTTACCTTTCAACCAGATACGATGGAAATCAATGATATTGAATGACTCAGTTTTATGTTTACACGAATGACTTTGTTTGTTACAACCAAATCGAAAGATAGAAGGGAACCGTGAAATATTACCATTATAGATGGTATATAAAAAGATGCCACCGGTTGTAACACTTTGTTCGTATTGTACTTATGTGTTGTCCGTAAAAATAAACTTTTCATTTTTGTCTTTCATTTACCGCTAAATAATGCTTGTCTAAAATTGTAATCAAAGTAAATATTAGAGATGTCATTGAAATAGTAATTTCTGTTTTGCAAATATTATGCAGAGATCGTCGTTGTGTGATTATTTTTCAAAAGACCGTCATTCTGTGAAACTTACTAGTTGCATTGATTTAAACTGTCCCAAAAAATAATTCAGCGATTCTATTCCAATATTATAACCGTATGTTTTCGTTTTGATATGTCGGCACCACAAACGTTATTAAGGCGGATGTCATGAATTCTTTGGACCCGAGCATTCTATTAGGTACGAAAAACGTATTTTACTTCTTTGTTGTTCTAAAAATTTACTGACTAGCTTAGTAACATTTCAATATTAAAATTGCATAAAATAATGAAAATCTTAATCAATCAATTATTTATTTGCTCAAAAACATGGTGTATACACCATGTTTTTGAGCAAATAAATGGTGTATACAGTAGGTATATTATGTAGGTAGATGATATTATGTTGCTTATAAGGTTCACATGTTTTTGGCAGTCAGGCATGCAAATTATACATACATACTTAAAACTACTTCAAAATTATACAAGTCAATTTAAAATGATATAATCAATAAAATACTATTTTTTGCTTTACCACGACTTCTTTCTAACATATTAAGGTACAAATCACTTTACTTACTACTACTTTTAAAATCAATTAAATCCGTCTAATATACAATTGTAAAGGCCGTAGTAGCGCAATAGTTAAGGTGCCAGGGCATTGTTCAAATGACTTGGTTCAAATCGAACCGTGGCAGTGAAATATGCACCATGCATTTCTAAGATTTTTGATAAGGTAAAAAGATTATTAATACTGTAACCACTAAATCACGGTGAAACTCAGGAAATTTACAAAAGATTATTGCATGAAACTCCCAAGAAAACTTGTTCTAAATATTGTCAAAAATATTTCATCAATTATTTTTTTTAACCAGGGGAATTCCGTTTGAGGATTAAGCCGCGACAAGGGCAGAACCTTGGGGGGATAATTCGCGACCTAGTGTGGGACTCGCCAGATCGGGGGTGGTACTAGCATGCCCAGTCAAAACTGGTGCTATGCTATTGCCCAGTTAGGGACACCCAGTAAAACCCCTGGGTGTTCCGTACTTCGCCTCATGCCAGGGCTACGGGTATATGACCTAGCCTGTCCGCAGCCAACATTTCAACCATACTGGACAGTGTTCCAAAAAGGTTTATCTAACAGGTTTTCCAGATATACCTGTCATATCAAGGAGTTCTGAATCGTAGCAAAAGGACTACTAGCCCATTGACACAGATAGGCAATTACATCCGTTTCCTGATTCGTGACTTGCCACATTTCTTATGCAGGATCGACACGGTGTTGCCAGACTCTCTCTTTTATCGGATACAATTCGGTGAATATGTGATTCGCTTTATTTTATCACATCTTCGGAAAACGATCTTCTTGATACAAATTTATGCTGAAACTACATATTTATTACGATCGGTCTATAATAATAATAATCATTTATTTCGAATTATTTCAAACAATTTCAAACAATTCATATGTTGGTTAGTAAACTTACTTAAAACAGAAATACTTAAAATTAGTGTTAGTAGAACTTATAGCCTAAAGTTTTGTCACAATAATCGTACCAGCTTTACATTTGCTGGCACAGCAATTCAATATGGGCACATCAAACCTGTCAGCTAGGACTTTTAGTATGTTGTTAGAGCTGGCCCGGATCCTGCAGAGCAACGAGGCAGCTCTTTTCCGAACAACAGCGTAATACTCGTCCACTCGTGCTTCTGCGAACATACCTGATGCACTACAGAACCCGGGCAGCCCCATCAACATCCTAAAACCATTATTGTATTGGACCCGCAAGGCGTTGGTATATATACACGATTTTTCTAATTTTTCCTCTTCGCAGTTGAAAAGTAAAAGCGTATGGTTATAAAAATTCAATCTTAAAAGGTATTTTTATTTTGACTAATTTGATCCAAATAGTTAAAAATCATTTTTATTTGACAATGTTCAGGGGTTTAATTTATAATAAATAGCGGATCCAGCACAAGTTGTCCTCCTGCCTTAAAGAAAATAAAAATCTGGAACCCAGTTGCAGTGCCACCTAGCGGGTTCAATTGTGAATGTAAACCATCGAGGGACTCGCCAACTCAAATACACACAACAAATTTCATCAAACTCCTGGAACCCGATTATAATGCCTCCTACTGGATCCAATTGTGAATCTAAATCAACTTGATCCCAAATGTACACAAGAAATTTCATCAATATACACATGTACAGAAAAAATAATATGTAAAGATAAAACGTTAAAAAGCAGGAGAATGGCACCATCTGCTCTTGTAGGGTTTAAGAACTTGTCAGAGTTACGTTTCTTATGGGGCACAATTCTACTATTACTATCTCGTCAAAATCGCCCCAAACTGTCGTCTCAATCGTAGGCTTGCCTGATATTGGTATTCTGTTATTTTCTCTATCTTTATAAGCGAAAACTAGCGAAATAAATGTTTAATACATATTTGGTAATGGTCAATGGTCAATCAATTTTTCTACTACTATATCGAAAAGATATTGTGGAGTGGAGTTCGAATGTATTTACAACTAGCTTCTGCCCGCGACTTCGTCCGCGTGGTGCGGTGTTTTAACTATCCCACGGGAGCCCTTTAATTTTTCAGGATCAAAAGTATCCTATATGTTGACCAGGGATATAAGCTATCACCATACAAAATTTCATGTAAATCGGTCCAGTCGTTTCGGAGATTAGCCGGTACAAACAGATAAACAGACAAACAGAGAAACAAAAAAATTGAAAAAATTAGCTCTATTTCACTTCTTAGATCCCCCTTGGACTTGGTTTTTAGCATTTTTTTTAATGTACAGAAATTTGACCTCTACAATTTTATTGTATGTATAGATATCGTATTGGCATCATACTTTGAATATCATCGCAACGCCAATTCATTGAATTAGCAGAATTGGGCTCCTGGACGATTCTTATTGCCTGCATGTTTTTCGATACCCAAACCCATTTCATCTAGTTACTTACTCCTACATTTCGAAATCAACTGACAAAGCGTTTATAACACTAGATAAAATATTTCCCACACCACAGCTATCAATAAACATTTAAAATTATCTTCATAACAATAGGACACCTCATCTGTTAATGGGTGGTCAATACAAAGCTTTTAAGATATTAATTGAATAAAACCATTTAAAGTTCGGATGATTGGTCGAGATGAACGCAAGTACAGCCAAGTACGCAAGTGGACTACAGTACCACTCAGACGACGTACAAATTAATTATTTTAGTTAGTAACTATGCCCGAGACTTTATTCACGCCTGACTTGAAATTCCCGAGGCATTACCAGTACAAAAAGTACGACAGCCTTTAAAAAAGAATTTAGTAATAACTATGTTGGAATAAGTTAATTAACAACTACAAACCGTTCCCAGGAAAATTCCCGCGGGATTCCCGAGATAAAAAACGTCTCGGTACGCTTGACAGAAGTGATAAACTAATCAAGTTGAACTATTTAATATTGAAATTGTTGAACTTGAGAAAAGGTTTGTTATTACTTACATTTTATATATCTTTTTTTTCTCTGTAATAAAAGAGAACTTTAAATCCCCCATTTTGTACGTGGCAGAATAGGCGCAAACCCTATGCGCGGAAAATTAAAAAAAAACCTCATCCCTTTAGTCTGTGGCCGATCGCAATGCGCGCGCATAGGAACACTGTTATCTACTAAATAAAATGAGTTTTTGTTGTCGTATGATACACGTGTGTATTGATGATTACCGTCCTCGGCTCTCTTAAGACCCTCGCCTACGGCTCGAGTCTCAATGGCGCCTCGGCGGTAATCACCAATGTTACACACTAGTACCATAATGTACTATTATTCTTAGTTACAACTCTTTAATATGTACATTAGAATTTTGTGTATGTACATTATTAGTATCATTATTTAATCTAATTACCTTAACCCAGACACAGAAAGGAAAACACAACACACATGGCACTAGATAGGATAATATATAAGTATAGCCATAAGGCCCACACTGCACATGCACTTCCTCACAACACCAGCATGTAACAGATACACTCTACACTAGTATAAGTTTAGTAGTAAAATTAGGATCAATTAATATAATAAGTTACTCGTAAGATACACTTCAACACAAATTAATTAATGTCACACACAAGAATTAAAATAATAAGCGTGTAAAATTTTAAAAATTAAACCTAGAAATAAAGCTTTAAAAAAAGGGTACGGAACTAGAGTCCGTAGAGCAGTTAAAAAAAATCTAATTACCAAAATACGGCTAGCCCTGTGGGTTAGAGTGAGAGAGGAGCCTGCCTACCGCTGTAGTATACGTGAGAGAAAGGGAAGCCAGACAGACTGGCGCCGTACCGCGCTACGTAACGAAGCGGTTTGCCCTCCCACAAGAAGTCATCACTTCAAAATAGATTACTTACTTAGAAAATGTGCAGTGAAGAAGGATACACAATAAAACATCACACAGCTAAAGCTGTGTAAAAAACCGTAAATGAGAATATACTTTATTGAACACAAACAATCATATACTTTACAAAATCGCCGGTGAACCTTGAGCGCAAGAATTTTATTCACAGTACGTTTGTGTCTTACAAAAACAACGCCTAGTTCAAAAACTAATCCATTTGTGCGTTATGTGAGGAGCACTTTTATTTTGGAAATTAGTTCTAAACGAACGGAGTTGCTGCAAGATGGTATTAAAACAATTATCTTCACTACGCCGACCGCCGCCTCACTTCAATTGCGTGTAATTACAGACCACTTTGGAATTCGTCGAAATTAAACTTTGGAGACGATATTTATTTTATTTCTGTACAATCCAATTATTTTCTATTTAAATTATTGTCGACGGTGTTATTAAGCACATATACTTTAGGAATTAGGTTCACAATAAAAATACTTGTATAGTGATTATGGTTGCGCCGAATAACACCTTCTTGTAAATTCTTCGCTCTCCGTCTTGCCATCAAGAAAAAGAATAAAAGTTTTAAATTAAGAATGCGCTAAGCAAATTAACGCTTATTTAATTACGTTTCGTCATTGTTGGCGCCCGTATATCATTGGAATACACAAAATAAAGAAAGCTACATATAATTTAATAAAAATTACTATGCATCGGACTTGTCAAATCCTTGTGGTGTGTGACACCCCCGGGGGAAAAGTTCGAGTACAGCTGGTGGCGAGGTGTTTCTTATGATGGTTGTATAACCATTTATTATTTTTATTATATCACATTATATAACTTTTTGTATATGTTAAATTTAAATTTAATATTGGAATGAGTGGCTGACTTTTAAGTTGTTACTGCCACCGATGATGGTACACTTAAAAATATATCTTGTAATAACGTAAGCCTTATTCATTAATCAAGTCTTCTTAGCGCCCAACATCTTCTTCCTTCCGCTACGTTCCTTTTCACCCGGCCATCACGTCGTGAAAAGTCGTGGTAGCGTAATGGCTACCGCACGCGTCCTAAAACTCAAAGGTCGCGGGTTTTCTGACCTAATGTGCATATTGTTATAATTAAGTTAGTAGCAATTAGTGCTAACAACGGTGAAGGAAAACATCGTGATTACACCTGTACATCGAGATAACCGATGTGTCAAACCTGCCTAGCCACCTTGGACAAGCGTGGCGGGTATTTCCATTCCCCTACAGTGGGAGGCCCGAGCCAAGCAGTGGTATAGTTATGGACTGCTGTTATTTATTTTGTTATTATCACGTCGCGCCCGAAGATGACTTTTCCGATGTGTAAAATCTTGAACGTGGAGGGATCTAATGTAATCCACTGTTAGAAGTAAGCCTTCTAAAGTTTGCACCACATATTATCATTCATTTATTCATTTTCTATTGCTGACATTGCTGAGATCATCGGTCTATCAGGTAGCGGAAGGCGTTCTACACTACATTTATAAAGACGCGCAATCCGTTCTAAAACTTATCTGTTTCTTTAGTCATCGGTCCTATTTGCTGTAGCGCTAAGGGAATGCATTCATAATGCATCCCCTGGGACTCGGGGAGGGAATGTTTTTAGGCGAAGTGCTATATGCCGGCTTTAAAAACACCTTTACTAAAGGAGTCTTCGGTTACTAGTCGCCAGACAATCCACTAATCCACTAGACCTACCAGCATCCTGCCTACCCCCATGGGAATCAGGCGTGGCGATATGTATGTATCTACTCTCCCCTTTGGTTTGTAAGTGTTTGTAACTCACTTATTACTTTTTATAGGCACCCTGTCTGCCTCGTAAATACTTCCGAATGTTTACAACCAAACATTTCAATGTAGTTTTATGAACTCACGCATTTAGGTGTGACTTTTATGATTTAAAACTCCTGCGCATGCCATTAGTGTAAAGTGGATTGATGGGTTATAAATAATGGGTTGGCTTATTTATTTTATTCATCGGCAGACAAACTCAGTTTTTTATTATTGCCTGAGTTGAGTTGAGACGCCTTCCAACAGGCCTATCTGATTATTCTGATTACCATCGCCTATGGACAACTAAATGTGCTACCAATGTTCTGCCGCTCTGGTGTTAGCCATCCCGACAGACAAATACCCTACCATTTGGCTGTGTGTTGCTTTGTCGCCTCTTACGACAGGCAGATTTAGTAGAAATAGTGTTCTTTCTCTGTTCCTGTATGTTTAAATTTTTGCTTTAAGCTTGGCAAGTTACACCTTTGTTAAGCCGGATTTCAATTATATTAGTTAAGTATTTAGGTAACTTGTGAAATTGGTGTGTTGAGTCTTTATCATAGTTTGGAAAGACTTTTTCTAGTTAAGTAACACTTTTTTTTTTTTTTTTTTTTTTCAGGGGAAATCCGTTTGAGAACCGTAGGCCGCGCGAGAGGGAAAGGTCGCGGCCCGTGTGTGGGATTCGCCGGGACGGGGTGGCACTAGCACCCCACGTTGAGCTGTGGGGAACTATTGCCACGCCGCGGTTAGGGATACCCACTAAAACCCCTGAGCGATCACGAGAGTCCTTTGTCCAGGCTGTGGGCTCGCTCGCGCATTCACCACCAGCCTGGACGGACGGTGGCCGGCCCCTTGCGGGCTGGCCTCTCCATTTGGTAGCCGGAGATTTGGGTCTCTCCGGCTTCTCTACCTCACCGCGAGGTGAGAGAGGGCGCGCGGGTCGGCGCGCGTCCCTCCTCTCCGACCTTTATGTGCGGGCGGGTCCGGTTTCCCCGCCAGTCGCTCGCACGGTCGTAGCCTACGGCGGCTGGAGGTCGTCATGGACGACTCTCAGACGCCGCCGCCGGCTCTGACGGGAGGGGAGCGTCGTGGATTGCTCCCACTTAACTTAAAGTAATCAGGCTTTACAGGTAATAAACAACTGACAACTTTGGGCTCGATCCCAGACACCCAGACCATAGTAAATAACGAAAAGTTGGTTTACACAATTTACCGTGTTGTGAATCGAATCCTGTATACATAGTTCGAATGTTAAAAAATACGCAGCACACAATGGAGCGTGCGGAAAATAGATACTTAGGTGAAAACAATAAATAAATCTACCAAGAAATTTCATATTACGAAAATAAATAAGCTGAATAAAAGTACCTCCTTGGAAGCGCTTTTGATGAATACATTTCTTTTACTTTAATACTATAGAGAAAATGAGATGAAAGATATAGTTCTCATTTACACCAGGCGCACCTGGCGCCATCTACTCATGCGCCCCATTTTTATATTAGAAACGATTGTTGCGAATTTTCGACTGATGTTTATGTTTGTTTCATTATCTATTGTACTGTTTTCTCGCAAAGATGTTCAAAAATCTTGTATGACACATATGCGGTTATTAGTTTTTAAAAACTCGTGACTATGGTAAGCGTTCGAATTCTTGTCGGACTTACATTCGTCCAATCGTTTGTAAGAACCAACTTTAACGGCACTAGTATCATAAATAACTATTATCCATCGTAATTTACGGGGGATCACAGTGAAACAGGTCATATTGAAGCAATTGACGCAAATCACTCTCGTCAGCTTTAATTAATTGATACCACAGCCCTTGTTTCCACTAAGTTCATGCTTTTGACACATCCCTTATAGCTTGTATACGACTTGAAACCAGCCCTAACGATTTATGGATAAAGTTTAAATTACTTTATTACAAATTTATACTAAACATGAACGAATCGATGACCCAAAAATGTACTTTAATGCGAATATGTAGAGTTTGAAATGGCTTGATCACTGCTCCAATAATTTCAGGAACAATACTCTTCTATATAGCGCTTTTTAAATCTGGTAGGTAGACTTCACAACAATGATGCAATAGAATTGTTTGTGTTGACATGACTTAACTGTTTTATTTAGTGAGATGATGATATAACTTTGCAAAGTATAGGTTGTTCTTTTCTCTTCTGTTGAGTATTCTGTCACAATAATAATTAATACTATAAATCGGCGTTTATGAATATAAGTTGTTGTAATAAAATTCTACACATCTGTACATTGAACCTATAAAAAAAACAACTAGAATAGACTATAAACGATGGAGAACATGATGCATTTTTTTTAAGATTTCTTATGTTTGTTCGGAATTCACGTAAAAACTACGGGGCCGATTTAAACGCGGTTTTCGCTGATCTGAATTCTGCGGGAAATTTTTTGTAAATGATCTAAAATGCCGAGGAAAATAAAAATATGAATGTGATTTTTGTACTGACCGATAGAAAATTTAATGTAGTAAAATGTTCATAATTAATGTAAATAATGTTTTCGTTAATAATTCAAATTTCGTATTTTGAATCTTATATAAAAAAAAAGATTTTGGAATGTGGTGTTACGAAATATAGGCCTCCCCCTCCCACCACACAATGTCATACGTTATTAATTAGTTAACTTGTGACGTAATTTATGGATGATTGATAGATTGTGTCTTAACTTATCTAATATACTTAGTAGAAGAAGCGATGTAATATCTTGTTACGACTTGCGAGACTCGAATTAAAATGCTGTTAGAATTACTATAGAGTTTATTAGAACTATACAAACACGTATAACACAGGTACAAATATAACCGAACAAAACAAGTCCGAACGTAATGCAGAAGGTCGTTATTCCATAAAACGCACCAAGTCCGTCACTCAAAGTTTCTCGACTGTAGTACACACGTCTTGTTTCGCTCGTGCTTATCGCTCGGCTGCCTCGTCCCTCCATCGGGTCATTGCTTTATACTGCACAGATGCAATATGTCCGACCGGCCGCGTGGACTGAATTTCCTAGAATCGGTTTGAACTTTAAATGCGTAACACATGGCTAATGACTGCCATAAAACATTATAATACAACAATGGGCTGTTTTCTAATCACAATTTTAAACACAAAGTAAACAAAAGAAGTCCAAATGACGAAAGCTAATAAAATGTGTTTTTACAGTTATGCAGATTTTTATCCGTGCACGTACGTTCCGTAGAAAGAATACAATTTCCTGCGGCCCGGCGGCCTGTCGTAAGAGGCGACAAAACAACCCACAGCCAGGTGGTAGGGCATTTGCCCGACTGGATGGCGACCACCCCTGGTCTAGAGTATGCCGCCATAATAACCCTGTGTTGTGTTCCGGCATTAGTGACCAGGTTCCAGGCTCCCTAAAGAGAGTAGCAGCGCATTCGTAGCACCTTTGGTGTTGCAAATGTCCATAGGCGATGGTAACTGCTGTCCATCAAGTGGGCCGTCTGCCTGTCTGCTGATTTCCTGCAATAAAAAAAAAAAAGATTTGAATTTGTTTTTGTCGGCATCTAGGTCGTAACAATATATTTAGTTTTAACTTTTACTATGAAATAATACATGGGTTATATTATCGGTTATTAACACACTTCATTACTGGATTTAAATTGATCAATATGTAAAGCAACCAGACGAGACCTTCAATGTAAGTCCTTTGTATTTTTGTTCGTAAATACACATACTGTTTGAGCATGATTTATTGAGTACGAGATGAAAGCCGCTTCTTCGATATCTCCTCTTTTGTATTTATTCATAAATCACTATTCAACGGGAATGTTTAAATTCCAATCTTTATTGCATGGATTACTTAATATTGAATTACCCTTTATCATATGAAAGGTCGAAGGCTAGTAAATGCTTGTGAAACATAAAAGTGGTTTAAGCCTGATTTATTAATGAAAAACAACTAGCTGAACTGTGACCACTTCGCTGGGCATATTTAAAAAAACGGGTGACTCCGGACGCCCGACGAAAGTGATAACTTGCGTGAGAGAAAGGGAAGCCAGACTGGCGCCGTAACGCGTTACGTAACGAAGCGGTTTACCCTCCCATAAGAAGTTATCACTTCAAAAAATCGCAACGAAATATAGCCTATGCCACTTAAGAATGATGTAGCTTTGAATTCGTGAAAGTATTTTCAAAGTCGGATCAGTACTTCAAAGATTACTTCGTACAAACAAATTCACAAAATTAACCTCGTTATATAGATAGCAGCGTAAAGCAAGAACTACATTAGGCACATGTCGGCCACGTACGCCGATCTGGGCACTTCAGAGCCCATATCCCATTTAGTATAGCGGCTAGTTAGTTATATTATATCCACGCCATTCGATGCGACGCTGACCTAGCGATCCGAGATTTAGATCGGCGTTGCTCGTCAGAGTGTTCTACTCGCTGCGTTTCGAAGGCAGCAACAGCCTTATCAATACAATTATGCCACTCCCTTCTACGCCTTATCAAAAAGAACCGCCCTTAAATATCTTACAACTACACATACGACTCAACAGGACGGCTGTATTGCGCTCCTGGCAGAGAAGACCTTTTAAAACCAATCAAGAAAGACTATATATATATAGTTTTCGACGGATGAAGGAGGCGTCAACGCTACTGCAGCTCTGTCTTAGACGTCGGACACATTATTACTCGAACCTAACTGTCAAATATTGTTGACGACGAGATGAATTTACTAAAACACCGTGGAGCATGCTACATACGTCTTGTGTGGCTATGGCACACAAACTTCCACGCAAAGGACGTCTCAGACGTGTGCGTAAGCATCATGTAATTCTTGCTTCTTCTGTCAAACAAATCTGTCCAATCATGCACAGTAAAAACTGACGCGCATTTAAAAGTTTCCAGAGTGACCATCGGTGAAATTCTAACGACGGCAAAAACGCCAACCGACGTGGATTGGTGCTAGACGCCTCTTTCGGCGTCTGTGATTGGCAATGGCCTTAGACCACTATATAGTAGAAGAGGTAATATCAAAGGCTGACAAGAAGTTCTACCACTATACCTAGTAGATGGATGTGCTGTATATTTATGCTCTCAACTGTTTATTAAACACTTTATTATAACTAAGTATAAATACTTCTATGAACGTGTTGTAAGACACGAACCTGTAGGTGTAAAAAAGCTATATTAGGTAGAATTTAGAACAAGCTTTGTTTCATGTTCTCATCACTTGAAATCAATCATATTTAAAACTGCTATACGCTGCATGCTATGTGCATTTATTGTACTAGGTTGTTTACGCGGAATTGCATACATAATAATATGTTTGGGGTGGTCTGGAAGAGATCGCTTTTTAGCGATACGACCACCCTTTGTATATAAGTAGATATAATTTTAGTTCATGTTTGTATTGGTGTAGAATAAAGAATTATCTATCTATCTATCTATTTTTTCAATATCCAATATCCGTTTCACGCTTTAAAAAATATTCGTATTCTTTTTGAAGTGAAACTTCTATATAGAGGGGGTCTTACGATTTTTCGCTCACGAAAAGGTGTCACGGTCACGTGGTCACCGTCACTAATTCTCACATTTTTAAACTCGTGATATCTTTCGAATGGAATGTCAAAATTGAATAATTCAAAAGGTTTTTAAATTGAACAAGTACATTAACAATCTACCCGTAAAACTTCAATTTAAAATTTTGTTGCGAGTCATTTTGTCACTTGTCAGTTGAAGTTTTTCCACTTGTCCGTTCCGATTCATTTTTCCGCTTATCCGTTGCCATTCGTTTTTCCACTTGTCCGTTGCGATTCGTTTTTCAACTTGTCCGTTGAAGTTTCACTTCTTATATGTGTCCCAGCACACATTTCGATTTTTTTTCAACACACATATTGTATATCTATCACTAAGATAATCAAGTTACACCTGTTATGGATGATTGGCAACGGACCACTTTGGGGTCCCAGACATCAGATCCCAGATCGTGGTATAAACAAAAAGTGCGGTTCCGAAATTTACCATGCCTGGAATCAAACCTGGAGCCTCTGCATTCCAGCAAGTTCAAGGATGAGACAAAATGAGCTAAGTGCTTGTCAATCAGTCCATGCATAATAAAGGAATTGGTACAAGTGTCCATCGTAGACTGTTGTCATATGGTTACTGACTGAATATGAAAAAAGTATTTAAATAATAAAAATACCTAATATGCACATATATGTGTGTGTGGTTGGGTTTGTTACAAATAAATGCGTGTTCTTGAAAACCAAGATTATTTATTCACTAATATGTTCATTATATAGAACGAGTAACGGGTCGCGGGCATGGATGATGGAAGACAATTGCCACTCGAAGCGCGTCCTATGACGTTCGATGCGATTCGCTGAGTAGGCAATGTATCCCCCACATCTAAAACTACCCTGTAGTGTATGTGAATACACCGTCTCGTGTGGTCATTAGCAATGTTACTACAACAGTATTCAGTACTACCAGAGCTGCAGACGAGAGTAGATATGTGTGCATTACCCAGAGAGTAACTAGGGACGCTAATAGCAGATCTTACATACTCCAAAAACTACTTAAGATGATGAATTGTCATAATGGACTGCGATCTTGATTGTTGAATATTTTCTTAAGTTTTCGCGACTTGTATACATAATACTACTACGTTTTAATGGTTTTAAGCGCGGTCTTTTTTCACGAGTTTTATATATTCCTCTCCAACCACTAATAAATTTCTATTCATGAAGCGGATCGGCGTTCAATGTTGTAATAAACTCACTTTCACGTTTAAATATTAGTAATAATCTCTGTAGAAAATTAGAACATACACAACCGTTGACCTCAAAACCACACGCCTGCGGTTAATATCAGTATTCATTTATGCAATATCTGATATACCCTACTATCTTACCCTTTCAGGTATACGACAACTAAGGGCCGTTATTGGGGCTTTTCACGCGGAATCACTACGCGATAAACCGATAAGGGAGTGCTCAATTTCACGCCACGAATTTCAACAATTTGGGTCCAAAACTTATGATGCATATTTGCTACAAGTACTCATAGAACCCCCAGTGGGTAAATAATTTCGTTTGATACCGTATATTTTTTTATTTATTGCAGAAGTTCAACAGACAGGAAGACGGCCCACTTGATGGAAAGGGGTTACCATCGCCTATGGACATTTCCAACACTAAAGGTGCTACAAATGCGCTGCTGCTCTCTTAAGGGAGACTGGAACCCGGCCACCAATGCCGGAACACAACTCAAGGTGGTTATGGCGGCATGCTCTAGACCAGCGGTGGTAGCTATCCAGTCGGCCAAATGCCCTACTGCCTGGCTGTGGGTTTTTTTGTCGCCTCTTACAACAGGCCGGCCGGCCGCAGAAAGTTGTATTCTTTCTCCGTTCCTGCACTATGTGAGTGAGGTAACAAAAATGCGTGTATCTGTGTACACACGTACGAAGTGCTGCTTCTTTAGGCCATTTTTCAATTTTATTTTACATTTAAAATTAGTAGATTAAACAAAATTGAATAGCCAAATAACCATAATAATGGATGTTGTTAATTACTTCGAAACTTTGCTGTCACGCACTTGGCGGATTTTTATAATTATTCAGCGGAATATAGTACATACTTCCATTTACCATTCTATAGCAGTGGTATTAAACTGGATGTTTACCATTTCTCGTATTCGGTACTACGTAACTCGGTTCAATTTAAACACTTAAGATTTTCTACAAAACGATAAAGAAATTGTAGTTTAAATTTACCATTATTTATTAAATGATTATATTATTAATTATATTACCCTGAAGTTGGGAATATTAGTATTTACAACTTAGAATTTTACTTAATCGTAAAGCTTTTTAGTTTCCTAAACGTCTTGAATGCTTGACATCAGCTGTCTGAACTAAATCACTGTTTTCAACTTTACTGTCAAACTCATGTATAGCGTAAAACTTCTTTGCAACTTTACATCCAATATCTCTTCTCATATCGTCTTCAGGATAAATTATTATAAGAGTACAAAAAAATCATGTAGTAAACGAAGGAGTAATTCCAATGCTGTAACCACAGAAACTTTGTAACCCATCCATGAAATTCAAGTCCAACCCGACCATATCTTTAGACAAAGAAATATTATGTCATCATGTTTGAAAATGATTAATTGATAGCTATTAATATACCTCGGTTTCAGATCGTGATTTGAGCATGTTGAATGACACGGTTAATTATCCAGCGCTTTTCTGTAGAAAGAGGTATTAAAAGAAACTTTGATTATTCATTATTTACTTAAAATGTACCTTTCATATTGTTGCGGCACGATTTATGAGAGGAACGTACACACCGGTCCAGCCGAGTATGAAATCAGTACGCTCGCGCCGGTGTGTACACGCACTATCAACATTTACTATGGAAAACGCTCTTTGTCTACGGCCAACCGCCAATATTCGAAAATATTCACTACGATCGACGTCGATTTATTGTACGCGCAACTAAAATTTATTGTTAATCGCAAAATATTAAAATATACGCATTTTTAGAGCAAAAGGTGCTTCATTGAGGACTTCCTACGCTACACATATTATTGTAATTTTTAAATGCAATCAAAATAATCAATCACTTCACCGTTTATCGCACTCAGATAAATATAAGTAGCAAATAAAATAAATTTACAACAACATAAATATACAATTTAAAATATTAGTAATGTTCAATTATGAACATATTAATTCATGGTTTGCAAACCATAACCAACCATCTGTATGTTTCTAATCTAATTTCAAAGTAAGGCGAGTTACATCAGACGAGCAAAATACGATGCTTAATCAATACATAGATTATTAATAATTGCTTAAATATTCTAATAAGTAAAATGGTAATCATACCGCGATTTATTATTTGACTAGCCCCCATCTATCGAACTACAAAATATTTTTCTCAATGCGTAATCAATATCAATAGTACTAACTTCTAACTCAGTAATATTTTTCTCAGAAGAAAATTACGACGACCCCTATCTTATTTAGGCAATGATCCTAAATTAATTCCTTGGCTTCTACGTAAACATTCTCGTATTTACCTTATAAGCTTCGTTGAACACGGGATAGAGACATTAATCTCATGTTTGTTGTCATATTGGACAGGTAATATGGCATCGTTTAGGTTTATGACCTACTGCTGGTCCAGGAAAATATTGTGACGGAAAACTGTAGTTTGGAAGTAATGGACGATCAATATGATCGACTGGATGGCGACCACCCCTGGTCTAGACTATAACCGCCACAACAACCTTGTGATGTGTTCCGGCATTAGTGACCAGGTTCCAGTCTCCCTTAAGAGAGCAGCAGCGCATTTATAGCACCTTTGGTGTTGCAAATGTCCATAGGCGATGGTAACAGCTTTCCATCAAGTGGGCTGTATGATTGTCCGCTAAAATCCTGCAATAAAAAAAAATGATCACTAGATCATGTTAATAGTGAATACAGACTAGAGTCCGGGCCACAAAAGACACACAGCGTTCCACAAACACAGCGCTGCAATCACAATCGCATTGAAAATTCTTTAGACTCGTGATTTCAAACTCGATGAAACGAAAGAGCGACACTAAAAAGAGATAAATTTATAGAACTAAGACTGCGAGAGAATAAGAATTTGAACTGAAATAAAACTGATAATAATATTTATTGGACTAAAACAGTGAGAAATTGATTGATTTTTGATAGTTTTTTTATAACTTTAATAGTATATGTATTATAATTATTTTAATACTATATTAATATCTATTTCAACTGCACGCCAATGCTATCTATATAATTAAATCTTGTCCATCCAAAGGTTGCTTGGTAGAGATTGGTTTTAGCAATAAGGACACCCATTGTACTACTACCTCTTAGTAAGTTGGTTTTTTGTGTATTTTTTCTTTGTAATGTTGGTGTACAATAAAGTATTGTATTGTGATACTTATTAGTGTATTTTGAATTATAATTTGTTGTTGGATTTAGGCTAAAGGAGTATTTATTTATAGTAATAAAAATTAGAGAAGAATTGTCCGTGATTATATTCTCTGAAGTTTCACTTCTGCGTGTAAATTGCACACACACAAATTTTTTATATAGGGGAAATCCGATTGAGCACCATAGGCTTCGTCAGGTCGGGATGTCACTAGCGCGTCGCGTATGAAGTGCTATTACCACGCCGCAGTTAGGGATACCCACTGAAACACCTGTCCAATCCTCGAACGTCCCATGTCCGGGCTGTGGGCTCGCTCGCGCATTCCCCTCCAACCTGGACGGAGCCGTACTTATTCGTCCCCAGTATGAATGAATGAAGAAAGCTCTTTATTGTTCACCATAAACTTAAATCTAGACAATTGATATGGATACATTTGCATTAATTAATTTATAATTAATTAATAAATGTATTTATTTGCTAATCTTACGGATCCATGTTATAGTCGTAGTAGCGTAATGGCAAGGCACATGTGTTCCGTTCTCAAAGCGCGCGGATCCGAATGCTGGCCGGAACGCATGCATCACTTAGGTAATTTTCTGACCTAATGTGCGTATTTTACAATTATCACCATTTAAACCTATTTAGGTGGTTCCGCCACTACCTTGATGTATCTATAAATTGTTGCAAGCATCAGCTGAAAAATAGAAGGATACTACTTTACGATTCAGTTTTTGACAGAATTCTAAAACATGTTACGTCTGCATTACTAAAAAAGTAACCAAATTACTGACAGTTGGAAAGAAAACTCAGCCGTGATTTTATAACTGGTTCTTTCAAATTGTCAAAGGCATGCTAATTTTCTTCTATTCATTGGCTCATCTCGACAATAAAAATCCCACAGTGATTAGATACCCGTAACGGTGAAGTCGTGACGAGTGCACAATACTTCGTCATTCGATGCAACCAGTGCCGGTTAGCGCTGTTTAATAATTTTATTAGTAGACGTGGACTTACATAAAAGGGATTCTACATCACCATATTTAGCCGTCATCAAATATATACCAACGGATACGGTATATCAGTAGATACAAAAGAAACTGTTTCGTCGTTGGAAATTAACACAAATGGTAGAATATAGATTGTTGTTAAGTATTGTATTTATGTGGAATATCTCAACTGTTTAGTGAAACGTGACTTTTTGAGACAAAAACCCCGTTATTAAAAGTTAGTCAGGCCAGTTTTACCGAAGTTAGGTTATCAGGGGAAGTGATAAATGTAGAATATATCTTGGCTGTTGTTACCAGGTTAGAAAATAGCAACAAATATATAAATAAAAGTAACTTTTTAATTAAAAAATGTTAGAATAAAAAATAATTTATTAAGACCAGTAAATATACATCATGATACTTTATACGGATTTGAACTTTTTTCCAATTAAGTTTTAATGTGTAAATTGTATATATTTTTTAAATAAAATATTAATAAGTTCTACTTTGTATCATATTTGAGAAAGAGAGGGAAATATCTAGTTACTGATTAAATTTTCAAATAATTAATATTATTTTTATTTTAAATCTGAAATTTCACTTATTAAAGATATTACTATTACTATTACCACACGGCAATGTGGGGTCTTCCTTTTTTGTATCTTCATGTTGTTATATGAATATATGGTCTGTGCGAGAAATTATGATAGGTATGCTGTAATTTTGTATGATTACTGATTAGTATCTCGTTAAGTTATCGGTTATAGACGTTAGAAATCATAATATAATTCGAACACGTTTTGAGATCAAGTTTTTGGATACTAATTTAATAGTAATAGGCTGACAGGTCAACAGCCAACATCTATTAGTTAAAAGCCCATTTGGAAACTTGAAATACGTTTATTTTATTAGGCAATAGGTGTATTAGTATTGTTAAAATTCAGGTCCTGACAAAAATAAAATCCAACTGCATATCTAAAACAAAACACATTTTATTACCTGTCGCATTGAAACCGTTGTTAATTCTTTTATGATCGTCTTCTTTTGTTTACTTATTTATTGGCATACGTTTCTAGAGAACAGCCCATTGTTTTATTGCACTCATTTATGGCTGCTTGCGGGCGAATCATTAGCCAGGTGATTCAGATTATGTCGACTACGATAAGGGCATATTGCATTTGTGCAGTATAAAACAATTGCCTGATTGAGGGAGGGGGCAGTCGAGCGAGAACCACGATCAAGGCGAGACGTGTGTACAATCGATAATCTAATAGTGACGGATTTTGCGCGTTTTATTGAATTACGACTTTCTGCATTAAGTTTAGATTTTTTGTGTTCGGTTATATTTGTACCTGTGTTATACATGTTTGTATGGTTCTAATAAACTCTATAATAATTCCAACGGCATTTTAATTCGAATCCCGCTAAACAACGCCCGAAGAATAGATATGATAATAGTGATTGTGGTATACGCAAACCTTAGTACGACTGCTTAGATTGTAGTAATAAATACACAAATGTTATTAAAACACATACCATACACATACATATCTATACAAAGTGGACTTTAAGTTTGTCCGCCATACTTCATAAAAAAACTTGTGGCACTCGGGGACTGCCACGGTAAAGCTTTTGCAGGGCAATTTTTATGAACTTATGCAATTATATTTATTTATATTTTTTTCTTTAATATTAATTCAAGTTACACTTTTTGAGCGTGGTGACTGATAAGAAAACAAATCACCTATGTATGCACATATACCTACATGTATACTTACGGGGCGCACATGCACAAGTGACTGTAGCATTATAAAGATATGATAGATACCTTTATAATGCCATATGATACACCTATATACTTTCTCACAAACAGCTGCTTACGTATTCGTCCGATTTCGGAGCAGCTCGTCGTCCATAATTTGCAACACCTCACATACCTCGAACCGCTACGAGAGCTCGCGGGTCACTGTGGCCACCGCACGCCTCCGCTCGCCGCGCTCGCCTCAGGCCCCCGTCACCGCGCATGATAGGCAGAGTGGGAGGTGTTAGGTTTATTTTCGATACGGAATTTCTTCATTCGGTCGCCGCGCTTAAAGCCCGCGATAAAAGCTATACAATAGCTTAAAATATATTTTATAAAAATAAAAATAAGATTATTGTGTATATAAATTTTTCTTTTAAGCACATAAAGCAGTAATGCTATTAAGTTTGCAAAAACACGATATCGTTGCAAAAACTTTGTGGAATGGGACCTGAGACCAAGTTTTTACGGAAGACGTATTAATCTGTGGAGGAAAGTAAAATAACTTTGGCTAGTAAACTTCATGTATAGGTATAAAGTATAAGAGAAATGTTTATTAACATGGATACTAAAATGTTTTTATGTAAGCTATAAGTTGTTTTTGTGTGTAAAACATGAATTGCTATTAGCAAACTTAGCAAAACTTTTTTAATATTATAACATTACTTTCATTTTCATTAATCTAGGAGAGAAAGAAAGAAATATTTTATGATTTTGTTTTGATAACTATTTTTCTTTCGTTGTTGGAGTATACAGGTCTGTAGTCTACTTGATAGAAAGCGATGACTATTTTGGGGGTTTATAAGGTATTTGCTACATGTATAAAATCTGAAGCGTTGTATGTCAGAATGTGTTCTTGAGGTGTGTGAGAAATTAAACCAGGTTTTAGATTTTAACTATTTACACGGTATATTGTCCACACATAAAAATGTACACATATATTACACACGTATGGACATATGTGTTACTCTAGACAAAACCGATCTGATCGATGGTCACCACACTATTTATTGCTTACGGTGGTCATATACCAGAAGCGTTGGCAAAACGTTGCCGGCTCTAAGAAAACTTTTTTATAAATTTAGCTTCCTTCATCATAGGACAAATAAGCAAAATAGAGCTTTTTATTTT
This sequence comes from Dendrolimus punctatus, assembly GCA_012273795.1. Taxonomy (NCBI): domain Eukaryota; kingdom Metazoa; phylum Arthropoda; class Insecta; order Lepidoptera; family Lasiocampidae; genus Dendrolimus; species Dendrolimus punctatus. Next base: position 17,639,028 of record CM022536.1, read on the forward strand.
TCTCTTTTATTTATTATCATTTTTATTCTTATTTCTATTAGGGAAAGGGTTGGGTATCTTTTATTAATTTCTGTTCTTTATCTCATCTTTTTTGAAAATACTTATTTTCTTTTACAAAGTTTGCTTATATCGATTGTTTATATTGGATCTATGTTTACATGTGCTACTATCTTTTCATTTATACTGCTCTTTAATACATTTATTTATTTCTATTTATCTGTCTATATACACAAAACTTGTTATGGCTATTTTGTGACTACTATTATTTAATATTATATAATATCAAGTGGAATCTGGTCACTCATGCCGGAACACAATGTGTGGTTATTGTAGCAGCTTACTTCTACCCAGGAGTGGTAGCCATCCAGGCGGACATGTGCTCTACCACCTAGGACCCGATTCTGCTATGCTATGCTCAATATCTGGAAGTTGCGAATTTATTCAAAGAACGATCCCATTGCGATAGTAACAAAATATCGTTTTCCACTAAATCCACAATATCTCCTCGATATCGTCGCGACGGAATAATAGTTAATAAAATGTTATTAGCATTGAAAAGCTATCAAAATTTTAAATATTTATTTCGCCAGTTTTCACTTATAAATATATATAGAGTGGCGTGCCACGGGCATGCCATTGTAATTAACAGAATACTGAAATCAGACAAACCTACGATTGAGTCGATAGTGTCCAGTGATTTGGACAAGATAGTAGTAATAATGTGTTGTTTTGTGGCCAATTTTGATAGACCGCCCATCGCAGGAATTAGTATTCTTACTCCATTCCTGTACGGATGTTTTTAACCGACTTCCCAAAAGGAGGAGGTCCTCAATTTGGCCGGTATTTTAAATTTATCATACCTTGGCCCAGTAGTTTTCCTTTTATGAACATTTTTTATGTTTTTTTTATTCCATTCCATATGTACACCAATTACTCTGAGATTTATGATCCGATTTACGTGATTATTTAGTTCGATGCGGAATAGTTGTGATTTGGTCCCATAAAAAATTAAGATACTATGGCCTAGCAGTTTTCATTTTATGATCATTTTTTATGAAAAAAAAAATTAATTTCGTTCCATATGCACACCAATTAATTACTCAGAGATTTATGATCTGATTTACGTGATTTTGTTTAGTTCAATGCGGAATAGTTGCCATTTGGTCCCCTAAAAATTTTACATACTTTGGCCCAGTAGTTTTCATTTTATGATCATTTTTTATGAAAAAAAATTCTTCATATTACATTATATTATTATTTCTAAAGCTATTATTATTAATATATGTATATTATCTAAAACATCTTGAAGTCGGTGCAAACATAAAAATTACTATATTTTGAAAATGACTAAGCACCGACTTTAAGATGTTTAATAGCTTTAAAAATAAGTTATTTTTTTTATACAGTAAAATAGTAATTCCGTACGTACAAAGGTCAACATATTCGCTGATTCTGCTCCATCTATTAATAAACGACTCAATGCTTTGTTTCAATCCTCTTCTTAATTTTGTACTTTCCTTTACGTTTACTACCTTTACTATAATTTGTTTTTACCAATATAAAATCATACATTCATAGTGCGTAGATAACCAATTATATTAGGCATGCCGTGTTTGCATAAACAGAATATGCTTTAAGCTATGAAAAGATTTAATGAAGATAAAAAACAAATGATATAATCTATATTCAATTTTGCAGACTAATAAAAAAAAATACAAGAGACAACCGATCGAGGGGGAAAGGTCGCTAATTTATTTGTAATATATAGGAACCGGCCATAAACCCACTCTTTGTATAGGTACAGTGTAAGAATGTTCTAGGCGACGTCATGAGTAAGAAAAAGCAATATAAAATCGACGCAAATAAAATGTTCAAAAATATAAAAATTTCAAAATAAAATCGCCAAGTACATTTTAATGTCATCGTTCGCAAAAACTGTTTACGGGCACTTCGCCAAGTCTTCCTGTGGTTCAAGGGTGAACAAACAAAATGTTTATAGTTTATTTATGTTAAACTAAACGATAGCTTCTCTGTATAGTGCATAAAACAGTCTACATTACGATCGATTTTTATACACGTTAAATCATTTTTGCAGCCATTAAATTTTTCTGTTCGATTGTAAATGTACAGGCATATACATTATTTGTTACGAGTTTTTAGTTTTAACCGACTTTGAGAAGGAAGAAGTTTTCAATTTGACTATGTTTCGTTAGGTTGCCTGGAAGAGATCGCTTTGAGCGATAAAGCCGCCTGTTTTATTGCCTAGAAAATATTGTAAACATGGCCTGTTTTTGTAATGATATATTTGGGTGTGCAATAAAGTGTTATCTATCTATCTATGGTTTTTGTATGTTTGTACGCGATTTCTCCGTCATTTATTTATGTAAAGAGCATATATACTCCCAAAATCCTATTGGCATGAAATCGAGAGTAATTCTCGAATATTATACGCATGAACAACAACGTGTCTCATATATTATTATTTTCTAAAGTTATTCAAGTATATGCTAAATTCAAATTGAAAAACAAAAAAAATCCAAACCGATTTCAATAGGATATATTATTAAAAAACTCTAGCAAAAGAAACTAACTTTAAGAGTAACTAAAAAGTAATATTTTCTACATCTTAAAATCAGTGCCAAGTAAAACATACAAAATATACAACAAATTTGCAAAACAATGTATATGTTTTACATCGCACCAACTTCAAGATGTAGAAAATGTTTAATTTTGCTTTTTAATTATTCTTGAAGTCGGTTCTTTTTTCATTCGAATTTTTTGTAGTGTCTTTGAAGTCTATTTGTTTTTAGTTATTTGAAGTGCATTTTGTACCCGCACATATTGTTGTTGGTGTTGTGCAGCGCAAGAAGACAACCTCATAGAGAGGGTAAGTATTGAATTAACTCTTATATGTATACCTGAAGATGAACAGAGTGACATCATTTGCGTTTGAAATTGTGTTTATGATTGTTTTTATTTAATCAAAATATAAAAACATCAAAAATATTAATTATATAATTAAATTTAACTTAATTTGGCTTTGAATGAAACCATTGGCGTTTGTTATTACTACGGAATTCTTCAATCTGAGTGGACTTTCACACGCACTCGCCCAATTGTATTTTCATTTGTTCTCCAACAGTAATAGGTATATGTAAAATGCGTAGGTATTAATATAGACAATAAATAAAATGAAAAGCGGGCTTAACCTTCGAATATTGGCGGGTCGCCCCAATATCTTCAGTATGAAATATTTGTTTGCGTCGTAGATTCGGATGGCTCGACTTTCAAAGCTTGGGTCGGTTTCCAAAACAAATCTGAATATGAAGCTTTTTATTGCCATCTTATGTATGTTTCTCTAAATATACTTTTTTGAATAATTTTATGAATCCCTGTCGAGGTAGACTGTTTTTTAAATTTACTGCGAAGCTGGCAAACACGCAGAGACGTGATGGAAAGTGGTTACTCCGTTAGGATGAGACAGAAGGGATGGGATACGGGTAGGGGGAAGTAGGATATCGGAACTCTGTGTACAAGGAATATGTACAAGGAATAATGTACAAGGAATGTAATTACGTCGCTTTTTTTTCAATATATCATCCTTTCATCTTATAATAATATATAAAGCTGAAGAGTTTGTTTGCTTGAACGCGCTAATATCAGGGGAACTACTGGTCTGATTTGAAAAAAATCTTTCAGTATGAGATAGCACATTTATCGAGAAAGGATATATTAAGGATTATCACGCTAAGACCAATTTTTTATTAAATATTTCACGCGGACGCAGTCGCGGGCAGAAGCTAGTATTTAATAAATTTGTTCAAAAGTCTCTTAAGAAAATGTTATTGCACAAAGTTTATTATACTGTAAATGAATATGAGAATGACAAAGAAATGACTAATAATATTTTGTAACTATACATATAATTTTATTGTAATATTTTATATCACATATTTTTGAAGTTATAACTTCTTATGGTAGGATAAACCGCTTCATTACGTAACGCGTTATGGCGCCAGTGGGTCTGGCTGCCGTTTCTCTCACGTTAGATTAGTTTAAGTTATCACTTATTTGGGCGTCCACGCGTCCACGCACAACGTCTTTTTTTAATGTTATTTAGTTGTATAATTCTGATATGTATTCGGATATTGTACGCCTACTAAGGCAAAATGTATTGAAACAACGCAAAGTAACATGTAGTGTAAATACATTTTAACAATAAATGAATCATTTATTCATTCAATTATTCATCCCATAAGAATGGGCCTGTGTGGCACTCTGTTGTTCGTGCCTACCCCGCAAGAGACCTGGCGTGAAGTTATGTATGTATGTATGTATTTATTCATTCATTCATTCATTCGAATAAAGTCTTTCTGTCTAACTCATCCATAGCACGAATCACGATAAGCTCAAGGCGAAACGTCGCTTTACGCCGATATTCTAGCAGTGCGTAGTATCACACGCATCGAGCCGAGCTGTAATGAAAATATTAAAATGGATAGGTAATTTGTAGGACAATACAAAATTCATTATCAAGTGTTAATTACCTTTCGCCTTTTACATCGTTTTATGAAAATGCAAAGAAAAACGGCCTTTCATTTCGTGAAAGATTATAAAAATAAATTGTAATATTTTTCCTTAAAAGAACAATTTTCTCCGTCACTGTACAAAAAATATAACAGAACTTTTTAATAAAGGGTAAAACGGTCCTGAAACAGAATGCCTTAAACGACGGCTGTATAATCTTTTTCATCATTATTTAAAGAAAATGTTACTTTATTTTATAAAAGTAAAAAATGGGCCAAGTACGTGTCAGTCTACGCACAGCGAAGGGTTTGTTAGAAGGTATTAAAGTTGGCCGTTTTTCATGATTTAGTTACTGAACCCCAACAAAAATAATTGAACATATCTCGAAAATTAGTCAGCAGGTCATGTTAAAACTATTTTTTGCTTAAATTATATTGTTACACGCCGAAAAAAGTAAATTTGGACTTCTTTTGTTTACTTTGTATTTAAAATTTGTAATTAGTATTGTGTATTGTATTAGTTTATGATAGTCATTAACCAGTTTTGATTTTGAGTTTCTATTGTTATGCAGTCGAGCATTGTGTCAAGACATATTGTATAGTTTAGTATAAAACAATGCCCGTACGGAGGGGTGAGAAAGTCAAGCGACGATAACGATACGAGCAAGACGTGGGTACATCCGATAAGCTATATATAGTGACGTAATTTTGCGCGTGTTATTGAGTCGTGCATCACGTTTGTACTGGTTGCGTCCAGTTATATCTGTACCTGTGTTATGCGTGTTTTATAATTCTAATAAATTCTAAAGTAATTCCAACGGCATTTTAGTTCGAGTCCTGTAACTCGTAACAATATTTTAAGTTCTACTAGCTAGTATTATCAGATATCTTACTATTTATTCGATTGCCGTATCATCGGTTGAATGATATCATTACTTGTATGGAGCTTGTGTAATTTTTTTGCCGATAGTAAAGTAAATGAACGGTAGGTAAGATATAGGAACTGACTATAAGATGAAAAGGCCATTATTACGTATTGTGAATATTAGTTCTCTCCACCTATTTCGATTGGATCAATATCCATATAAAGAAGCCCTCATAAAGTATTACATTTTTTTCAAATTCTGCCATAAGTAGGACACTTTTGTACACTACCATTTTTTATATTTCAGTTTTATACTACACAAATTTACCCGTACAGGAACGGAGAAAGAATAAAAATTTCTCGCGGCCGGACGGTCTGAAAGAACCTTCAGCCATTTGGTAGAGCACGTGTCCTTCTGGATGGCCATGAAAACCTTGAGTTGTGTTCGGCATTAGGGGTCAGTTTCCAGTCTCCCTTCAGAGAACAGCAGCGCATTTAGCACCTTTGGTGTTACAAAGATCCATAGGCGATGGTAACCGCTTTCATCAGGTGGATCGTCTCCTGAACTTACTTAACAAACATTTCGTAACAGCATTTACAATACACCATGCCAAATTTTATTGAAGGGACAGACAGACATGACGATTTTATGTACGGGTGTCGTTGTTGCAAAAATGATCACGGAACCCTAAATACAAAGTTCTACTTTTTGAATTTCAAGCTGAAATATGTTACGTAATAGCTTTTATATTATACCCAGTTATTAGACTTTATGTGGCGTAGTAGAGGCGGGATTTTTATTAAGCCGATCTGATATTCATCGTAAATTCAAATATCGATACGTTAATCTGGTAGGTACCTGAATTTTGTTACAAAATTGTATCTAGGAGTTTTGGAGTATCATATATTTGTAGGCAAGAAAAGATTGAAGCTTGCTATTGTATGAAATAAAATTCCTTAAAGTCGGGTTTCAGTCTTCCATTTGTTTTACCTTATCATGACAGAATGTTTAGTTGTATGTCAATTTTTATCCAACATTAAGGCAATAATTGGATGGTAAGATATAAGAATTGAATGTAAACCGATTTTAATTATAGTGACCGCTGTGTAGTGTGAACATTGGCGAACTCATTTTTGTGATGCATGTGATGTTATTATTAGAAGTATTTAACACTGTTTTAAGATTACATACATGAAGGTAAATAGCGGGTTGTTTTATTTGTGATAGTAAATATTTTTCTTTCTTTCTGACATTAGTGCGGCGACTTCCAAGTGGATTCGGTAAGCGGTAATAGGGTAAGCCGGTTGAATAAACATATCGTATCATGCAAGTGCCGACTACACCGCTGTTGTAAAAATTAAGGCCCTACTATCAGCATACAAAAAAGCACAGGATTTGATGACAGTGATTGACTTAGGCCTCCGTAATGATGAAAATTGACTATCTCTCTCGCTTCTTTAGTCAATTTGAATCGACTCTACCCGAATGTATCCCAACGAGAGCTACATACCTGAGCGTTTCAGCGTGTTGCGTGACGGCTCAGTCTCATTCAATAACCACAAAAAAAATATCAACGCGCCTACAGAAGTTTTCACTTCAAAATTATTTCCCAAAAGTAATTCGTGCCGCATTAAACTCAACATGCCCTAAAAACTGTAATAGGGTATAAAAACTACACCATAATAAAAAACCTTTTTGCTTTGCCTATTTTAGATCCATGCTTTTTACGAGCCACTGAAGAGGTAATGAAATAGATCAGCACAAAAAGTACGATACGTGCCTTTAACTAGTGTCGAATTTGTGTATGTCTACAAACTGATGGACACCGTAGAGGTTATCGACGTAACAAATGTCTGAAATACTGCACGTCTTTGCTTTTTTATCAGGAAACGTGTGCATTTTAATTTCTTTTAATCAATCCACCAACTTGTACAGTTAACAGACTCAAGGTGAATAATATCGAAAAAGTAATGATTATTTTTACATTTCACTAAACTACGAGGTTTTCAATTTAGCTACTTCAACAACAACGTTGCAGTAACAAAAAAAATGGATGAGTCAGGTTTCTTAGATGTGCCAAATGTGCACCGTGTTTGACATTTGACTAATTTGTTGTTAGAAAAAAGTATTAAATCGGAATTACACCATTACTCAAAAATTGCTGCACGGTATTATATGGTACTAGGATATTGTCGCGACTTCTTCCACGCTTGACTTGAGATTCCCGCGGGATCCCCGAGGTACATAGTATCGTAGCATTTAAAAAAAAAATTGTAAGGAGAAGATTATTAGTGGAGCGCAAATTGAGGATGTGTGACATATAAAATACATTATCTATATTTTTTGCAGGTGGTCACCAGACAGGCAGACGGCCTCCTTGATGGAAAGCGGTTAACATCGCCTATGGTCATTTGCAACACCAAAGGTGCTACAAATGCGCTGCTGCTCTCTTAAGGAAGACTGGAACCTGGTCACTAATGCCGGAACACAACTCAAGGTTGTTATGGCGCCATACTTTAGACCAGGGGTGGTAGCCATCCAGTCGGGCAGATGCCCTACCACCTGGCTGTGGGTTGTTTTGCCGCCTCTTACGACAGGACGCTCGGCCACAGGGAATTGTATTCTTTCTCCGTTCCTGCACGGATAAAAATATCTAAAATCTATGTATATCCTAGATTGAGATACTCCTTGCTTATTGAGAATTTTAAGGCCTTTTTCTAGATAATTAAGTAAACACGCGAACAAGCTACAAGTAGCAAAAATATCGTCATAGAGTATAATAGCCACCTCAATAACACAGTAGCGGAAACGCCTTAAATGAACAAGAAAAGAAACTGCCGGTAACTGGCCTGAATTACATCATAACATAGCCTAATCCAATTAAATACCAAAAAGGGCACTGTCGTAACCGTATCGTAACAGTAATCGTAACGTTGAAGTCGCACGGAGTCATTAAGTCTACAGCCTTAAGGTTAAATGTATTCGTAACGGTGTAAAGACGGCTTTTTTGTTCGTGCTTAAGTAGCCGCAAGTCCCAGTTAATTACACCTATCATTAAATGTTTGTTCATAATAAGTGTCCAATACAATATTGCGTTCAGGGGTTCTATTCTGCTAGGTTGATACGATTCTATTACTACACCTACTATACACTGCAATACTGGATGGATTCAGAAGTCGCGGAAGGCCACGACACACCTTCCATGATCAAATTGATCGTGTATTAGCAGAAGGTGATATCAGGAGCCTTAAGAACAGACCAGCGTGCATGACAAGAGCTATGAATGTCAAACAAGCAAGTGAGGTGTGTAAGAATAAGCCTGTATGGCGCTCTGCTGTTCGTGCCCACCCCGCAAGGGACCTGGCGTGAAGTTATGTATGCATGTATGTATTACTACACCGATATTAGGTGAGAGCGTGGTATCTCACCGGCCGAGCAGCCATAATAGGCTGTCAAGATACTGATTCCACCATGAGTTAAGAACGTCAAAATATGGTATTGGAAGTAAAATGATTTTAATGAACATTTTAGAGACCTAAACAACTACTAACTTAAACTTTAATTTCGATATCTTACAGGGTTCTGAAGATGCAAATATTATCGTAAAGTCCACTTAAAATAAAGTGGTTGCCATAGCTGGTAGATAACATAATTACATTATAATTAAAGAAGAACAAAGTATCTCTCATTAAAACGATAAATTATTTACAAGCAGCAGACTGTTCTGGCCAAGTAATTAATGTAGGACATTATTCACCACTTTTCAAAGTAATAGTCCGCTTCAGACTTCCCTAAGTGCCTGCATATTGCGTTAAGAAAGGGGGAAATTTTAATACTTATACACTTTAAGAAATGTTGATAATAATATTTATTAAACCAAAACATATTGTTACAACTTAGGTTCCGACATAAACAAATTCCACTCCTAATCTGTAAAACACAAATTTTATTACCTGTCGACATTTGAACTAATTGTAAATTTGTAACCCTTTTATGATCGTCTTCTTTTGTTTATTTATTTTTTGGCATACGTTCCTAGTTATTTTGAAACCTATTTATTGTTTTATTATACTTGTCTATGGCCGCTTGCAGGCTGCATAATTAGCCAGGTGTTACGGATTATAAATACAAGCTGATTGATAATGTCGACGGGCATATTTAAATTTGTGCAGTGTGAAACGATGGCCTGATTGAGAGAGGAGGCAGTCAAGCTACGACTACGATACGGGCGTGACGTGTGACGGACTTTGCGCGATTTATTGATTTACGACCGTCTACGACCGTTTGGATTTGTTGTATTCGATTATATTTGTACCTGTGTTATACGTGTTTGTATAGTTCTAATAAATTCTATAGTAATTCTAACAGCATTTTAATACGAGTCCCGCTAAACTCGTAACTATATAAAATAGCCAATATAGTAAAACTTAACTAAGCTATATTGTATTCTATCTATCATTAATCGCTTAAAACTAAGTTAAATACTGAGCCTAGTTGGCCCTCATTTTTGCTTCTCTTCAGGCTATGGTGTTTAGCTTTACTCAGCACCTGTGAGTAGTTTGGAATGGAAGCGTTAAATCATGTCCAACAATTAAGGAATCAGCTGTCATTAAAATAAGAGTAGGGAGTATGGTGAACAGTGGCATGTAATCTGGCGTGAAGTGTGGTGTGTCGTGGAGTGTGGTGTGGCGTGGAGTGTGGTAAGTAGTGGAGATACTTAACAATACACTTTTTATAAACGCCACCAGTCTGACCTATTTTGGTTTCCGACTCCTGTAATTCAAGGTCATCTAGATTACCGAGTATAGGTCATCTTTTCCACCACAAAGATACGTCATTCTCATAATATTGAAAACATTTTAAAAGATTGCCTCTAAATATTTATCGTCAAAGATATATTATTACTAAATTAAAATGATCTACATGCACAACAAGTGTGATCACAAACGGAGGTCATAATATACTGGACACATATTTGATTACATTTTGCTACTAAAACAAATATTTACAATTAAACACACAAACACGGCTATAAAAGTTTTCGCGTATAATAAAATAGTTAAGCAAAACAAATAAATGTCTTTCTTAATATATTGGTGGAATAAATAAAGTTTTAGTCTTGTACGAATATCTACACATCTATTTGGTACTTTCCCTTTTTTATTCCTAGACTAGATTTATTGTAAATGTAGTGCTATGTGAATTATCGTTCTTCAAGTTGTTTTCTATTGGTGGTCTAGTTTACTGGATATTGTTGTATGTTTTAGCTAAAACACCGTAAGACGTAACCTTTTCCAAATAATTTATACCCATTCAATTCATTGTAGCGAAAATTGGTAAACATTATCTACGAGTATATACAGTTAGTTATAATCTGCCTGTCGGCATGCAAGGTGTCGATTTTACATTTTGAAACAAAAGGCACAAATTATTTTCACAATTAAGTATTTGACATATTTCAAATCTAACTTCAACATGTAAGTAGTCGTACTAACATTTTGCGTATACATCCATCGCCATTATCATCAGTCGTCTTAATTCATTTCTGAGGTTGTCTGGAAGAGGTCACTTGTTAGCGATCAGACAGCCCTGCATAATTAAATATGGTTTTAGTCTGTTAATTCATTTTTGTATTTTGTTGTACAATAGACAGTTATCGTAATAAATAATAATATAAAATAAGAATAAGTTGTGGTAGCGTAATGGCAAGCGCACGCAGTGAAGGGAAACATCGTGCAACCTGCACGTCGAGATAACCGATGTGTCAATACTGCCAAGCCGCCTTGGACAACGGGTACATTGTCCGTTCCCCAATAATGGGAGGCCCGAGCCCAGCAGCGGGATATTTATGGGCTGTTATTATATTATTATAAAGTGTTATCTATCTATCTAAAATAATGCAGATAAAAAAGAGCAAAACATCTTGATGCCACAACGCAGTACTCGTACAAGCTTGTGTTTAAGAAAAAACCAATGCATAGTATCGAATTGATTGTGCTTTTAAAATAAATGCCAAGTCTATCTGAAAGTTCGTGTCGATAGGCTCCGAAACGGCTGAACGGTTTTCAATCAAGCTTTTAGCGATCTTATCTTTAATCTTCGTGTATTTCGATATCTTGCAGTTCAAAATATACGACTTATACATTACGTGCAAATACATCTCGTATACTACCGGGTCCTTTATTGGGATTAGACCAAAGCAATGAGAGTTATCCACTGAAGATATCGCAGATAGTAGAGTCGATTGACGACATGTGTCATTCTCAGCAATATACCCCTGTCTATATGTAGAGGTAACTCATGTGCTAATACCCCTCTAAAATCCCCTCCCATGTGCCCCTTGCTTATGGTAGGAAGAGCGTGAGACTTAGAACCTAGTTACGCCCACGCTGATCCTGCGCTACAGTGCTTGATAATTCCCGAAGAAGCATGGCAGACTTACTTCGTTGGCCAGGGTTTGATCTCCCGCTCCACTGATGCTGGAGGACCTCTGAAGCGGTATATATAGATATACGGGAGGAGTTCTTGCGCTTACCTGCGTCTTCGGGGCCCCGACTGACATCGGTACCCACGGGACGCATGCAAGTCATATAGCACTTGTGTCATGCCTAAGATAAATGGTTTGGTATAACGCGACGTACCAACGCACACGAATCACTCCACCGCAACCGCGCCGGAACCGCGTTCGTGTCACAGCTATATCAAATTCAAATTCAAAAGTTTTTATTCAAAATAAGTGCCACTGGAGAACACTTTTAGAAGGTCTATGTACACCGCTTCGCAACGTGTTATTGCTGTTAAGGAGAAGAAGCGGCAAGAAATTCCCCAGCAACACGTCTAGCTAATAGTACATTATGGTACTAGTGTGTAACATTGGTGATTACCGCCGAGGCGCCATTGAGTCTCGAGCCGTAGGCGAGGGTCTTAAGAGAGCCGAGGACGGTAATCATCAATACACACGTGTATCATACGACGTTTTTCAACACACTTGTGAATAAAATAACAACAAAAACTCATTTTATTTAGTAGATAAAAAGTTTATTTAGAGAAACAATTAGTACCTAAATGTGCAGTCAGTAAAAAAGTTATATATGAGTGAAAATTTTATTTATTAAACACGTACGAGTTAAAATTATCTATTTAAAAAAGAAGTTGCATGAAATGAGCAAGCAATAGGAACATTAATTTATTTGTTCTATAGAACACGATCTTTTTTTTTGAATAAAAACTTTTATTAAGAACAAATCAACTCAACCAATAAAATTTAAAAAAAAACTATAACTCACTAGTGAGTTATTTTTTTACTCACAGTTTGATTATGGGTGTCATTCTGTGCCTAATTGCGGTGACTATAGAGCCACTTTATGAACAAGTGTGTTGAAAAAATTGTTTTTCTTTATATTTGATGTTCTATTTATATTAAGTTCTTTTTTTAAGTTTTATACAGAATTATATTACAGAATGGCTTTTGAAGAATTAATGGAGTTGTAGCAAACCGTGCATATTAAATAAGACAGAACACAATAAAAGGATAGAAAATATTATTATAGTTATAAATATAAAGACATAACGTACTAATTTTTTTTTGCAACAAATACCATATCACGATCACGGCCCGGGCGTGGTATCCAGTGAAAGCTTAATATTAATTCCTATATTACTCAACCGTCACGGTGCCGTTAATACGGAAACCGTGTGTGTGTGTGAGGGCCTAAGGTGAATCAATTTCAGTAGTTTATTATAGTTAATTTTAGTGAAGGCGAAAGTGCCAAGATTTTAGGGAGCGTGATTAGCCCCAGCGTATTATTATATTATTCATATTGAGTAAGAGTAGTTGCTTTTTTAGCTTACTTTAATTCAATATGAATAAGACCGTTTACGTATGAATTTTTGCTCAGATGCCACCAACTAAGATTTTTTGCGGAATGAATCGTGACAAAAACAAATAGACACCGGAATGGTCTAACGGGATCCTATTTCTACATATATCTTATTTAGCCCCAAAAAGAATCAACAGCTTAATATTAAAGACTGACCTAAGTTTAATTTGTCGTATCATTTGGCAAGAAAAATGATGTATACACCAGTGAATTCCATCAGCTCTTTGATCTATTTCTTGTGAAGTGTAAAATTGTTTTCTGAGATTTAGATTCGGAATTCCTTGGAACTATTGGAACAAACGCTCAGAAAATAAAGTGAAACAAATCACTCGGAATCATAATAGGAATGAGTTGGAGTGAAATTGTTTATCCTTTACGTGTGTAAATGTTTTATATTTTGCTGTTATTCGATATTACAGATATCGAATAACATAGAGAATGGCTCCAATGCTATCGGCGTTGATTTTTCCAATCATTTCTCAGCACAGATTAAATAATACACGGATGCCAGAAGAGTCAGATTATATAATACTGTCAAATTGGTTTACACTTATTTTATTAACATTTCGTTAACTTGTATATTTAACTTATATGTATCAAAGCTAGATAACAATAGAAGTAATCTTCTCTCACTTTATGGCATCTTTAAAAAAACATTTTTATACCAACTTAATCAAAAATTGATTATCTTGACCAATTAGTTTTCTAATATACTTCAGAAACTGGAGATAAATATATAGAGAACTTTTAGTTCGAAATATGTCCAGAATTGTGACATATTCTGGATACTGTTAAGACGATTATACGGGCGAAGTTGCGTGTGATCGTTCATTTTTGGTACTATTCAAACATTTAATAGAAACTTTTATTTACTCAACATTACTTCGTATTATATATTTATATAAAAACACAATGTAATTATTCCTTTACTCGGTCCACGTTCTCATACACACACACACACACGCACGCACCCACGCACGCACGCACGCACGCACGCACGCACGCACACTCACTCACTCACTCACTCACTCACTCACTCACTGAGACAAAATATAATATGTCGATATGTCGATAAAATTCATTTCTTGGATTAATGAGCTAAGCGGTCTGTACTGTTCCGCCGACCTCTCAAGATTACTGCTCGCAACTATACCTTACATTAATAAAAATAACTTGTTTTTTGTATATATAAATAAATAGTCATGTGAGAAAATAAATAAGGTTTCTATTTCAATTCATAACACCGTTTCAGTGAAAAAAAACTTTCTAACTGTATGTTGGAAAATATATCATTTATACAGTGAAAAATATTGGAAACTCTTGTCGCAGTTCAAAGTGTAAAGCGCAACGCTTTTAGACTTTCAATATCACATTTCGCCGAAGGCAGCTGGCGTGTTGAAATTGAAAAGTTCTTTTGTATTCTTTTAAAGCACGGATTTGTTACAAAGGAGCTTTATAAGAAGATTTTGACCATGTAATATTCGATAAAAAGAAAACTTGGAAGTGCCATGAAAGCTTTTAAGGGGTGAGTAAAATAACATTGATTTGTTTTGGTAAGACTTATGGACAAACACGCATATAAGTTAAGTACATATAAATTTAAAAAAAAGTTAATTACAAGCCTTAACATATGGATGTATGGTAAGTAGTTTAAGATACGTATTTAAATAATTTTATTTTAGAAAAAAAGAAAAAGGTCTATAGAATGAACGATGGATAAAAAAATAGTTTACATCAAAAAATCTTTATTCCTGATATTTCTAATAGTGTTGGGTTTAGTTAGAAAATGTCAAGGTGAAATTCTAAGAAAATGCATTTTATAAATCGTAGAACAGGACACTTCAGAAGACGATAGGTCTTGTTTCATCTAACTAGACTCCGGAGCATGAGTTATGAATTCCGCTCTTCCAATTCCACCCTTCAGTCCTTGCTGTCGATTTTGTATCATCGTCATTGGTCCATTCCAAAACTTAATAGACTCGTTCGTCGTCAGCCATTCACAGCCCACTGCTGAACGTAGGCCTTGTACGGGTGGTACATAAAAACACAGTTTTAATGTATACAATATTTAATTATACTTAATTTATACAATTACCAATAGTTTTGATATGAAATAGTGCAACTTGGCCTGTGGCGTGTGTAGATGTTAATTGTTTAAAGAAGAAACAAGGAATGATGAATAAGGGTGGCGTGCCCACGCCGTCTTGGGATGGCGACCGATCCTTCCCCGCTCTTCTATGGTTGCCACCATCTGTAGCATGGCGTGAACAGACCTCATTAGATATTATCAGTCAATTCAAATCATCAAATCGTTCCATCAATTCTTCAGTTGATCAAAGGGCTGATCGTCGGACAACGGATCAGTATGGCGATCCAGCGAGGTTACTCACTATTCCACTTATATTCTTGAAGTATTACAGGTAGAATACTATATACAATAAAGAAACATAACTAAGTTATGTTTCTTTATTGTATTAGTTAATCATATTGTACTTTAATAAAATGTATTTCAGTAAAAATTCTAGTTCATTTTGGCGAAAATTGAATTCTAACTTTTACTAACTACAAAATATATTTTGCCTTAAGTTGATACTTTCGGAGTGTTACTGCATCGCGGCAGCAATAAAATTGTCATACCCATCACTTTGTGTGACAGCTATTTTCTCTAATATAATTCCCAAAATCCCAAACAATTGAACCGAAACCAGGAACTATAATGCAGTGCACACACGAGCGCGCTTCAAACGTAGCGTGACCGTGTTTTTTGTTACACCTTACGCTGATACGTCTTTAAGCAGAAGTTTATGAGTGACAAAAAGGAAATGTTTTTGGGATATCTTTGTTTAATTGAACGTTACAATTTTATCTTTTATTTATATATTTTGGAGTTTACTTAATAACCACTTTCTCAGATTCGTATTAGAAATATGACAAGTGTCAGGTGTTGTGGTGTGATGGGTGGTGCGTCGGTGGCGTCGTAACCCTTCAACACCGAATACCACTCACAAATATTGAAGTTTGGTAAATAAAGTCACGATATCGCACTCATGAAGAATATTAAGCAAATATTAAAATAGACGTACTTCTATAACAAAAATATATTTTACATTTCGAGGGGGTATGCATATTTAGGAAGGTTATTCGGCCACACTGCCGATCGAACAACTCGGGTGCGTGTCCACAGGCTACACCCGCCGCGTCGCGCAGGCACACCCGACGGCGAGCTGCGCTTGCGCATCTTCGTCGCCGGTTGTAGCTACGACGCGCTGAGAGTATGGTGCGATTATTATATGTGTGCGAAGGCAGTATCGCAAAACTGGATATTTTGGTATAATTGTCGGTAATTACAAATAATTAAAGAAGCAGATTAAGTGTATCATCTATGAGGCAGACACAGTTGTTCTACTAACTGTCAAATGCAAAGTTCTTCAGTAAGCTGAGTAAGTGATGATTTTTTCTAATTCTTTATGTATTTTGTTTATTGTGTTGTTGATGTTACTGTGTACATTTGAGATGAAATAAATACCTTTTAAATAGTAATTATATGATTGCGAGGCATGGGTTGACTATAATGGGGATGTTGGAGGTCACATTTGTAATGTATGTAATAATATTTATGTAAATATGTTGATATGAAATTATTGTGTAGAATTGGTAGAGATATTTATTCTCTTACTTTTGTTGTTCTTTATATTTTTTTTATAAGTAAATCGAAATCTATGAACTATGTTCCGTACCTTTTTTCAAGAAGGTTTATTACTGGAATTTATACGCTTAATTATAATTATTGATTGTAGTGTATGACATTTTTTGAAAGTTGTTTTTGTATTGAAGTTAAAATGAGTTATAGTAACATTTTTTATCTGGGTTTTATTCTAAATACTTATTCTGATGTGGAAGTGTTGCTGTTACAATAGTGTGGTGATACAGTGCTTGTGGAGTCTGTCGCTTAAGTTTATGGTATATGTATATTTTTTTTATATATGAATTTACACACTTCTGTTGTTACGATAAAAGCATTTCTTCATATATTTTGAGACGTCTCGATGTCGTTATCACAAGTATCAAGCTATTGTGGAGTCTGATACCATGTTTTATAATTACCAGTGACACGTGGCAATTTTACTAATCGATTCTCCAAAAGCAATAGTTATATGCCCCCTAGTGTTTTGTTAAAGTATCCCATCACCTATATCTCTCTATCTAGGGTCTAGAGCAGTGTTTTTCAACCTGTGGGTCGCGACCCCTAAGGGGAGTCGCAGAGCCTTTCTCAGGGGGTCACCGACAAAATGGAAAAGTCAACTTAAGTTTATACCTCATATTTAGATACTTTCTAAGCTTAGCAGCTTTGTTCAGAGTATAGGCCGTAATAATGCATATAGGTAACAAAATAGAGACACAAACGTAGTCATTTAAATTACTAACTTTTTGTCTGTCTATGGCCCAAGGGGGTCGAAATTTTTCAACCTGTAAAGGGGTCGCGTATTCAAAAAGATTGAAAAGCACTGGTCTAGAGGATGCCGCCATAACAAACTTGAGTTGTATTCCGGTATTAGTGGCCACATTTCACTCCCATCTACGACTCCGGCATCTTTAGTGTTGCAAATGTACTTAGTTGACGGTCACCATTTTCCATCACAGTCGGGCCGTCAACCTGTCAGCTGTATTTCAGCAATAAAATATCACCATTTGAACGTAGAAAAGAACAAAGTTCTACTTATCTAACCCAATCTGTAACAAGTCATTTGTAAAAATAGATATCGGGCGGCGATTACGAGCCCTTCTGTTCCCGGCGTCGGCTGACAGATTCACTAGGAAATTAGTTCAGTTTTATTTCTCAAATAATGAAAGTTTAGTTGTATAGACAGATAATAAGACGTTGAAATGGTTATTTTTTGTATTACTAGGGTAAAGCAGGCAGGATTATGGGATATTAACTTAACATCCAAGGATAAATGATTATTAGACTAGTCATGTTCCCAACCCCTTATGTAGGCATGCGAAGGAGTATACGTCATTTGGTTACAGAACTATAAAAAAGTTTTATACAGAAATAACTTATGAGATAATACTTTATATAGATGTAATTTAAACCAATTTACGTTATGTCTTTATTAGATCTAACAGCTTGGTGTTGTTGTCATAAACTGTTCGACTTGTGGGGCATGTTGGATGTACGAGCCAACTGAAAATTAAAACATCTCTGACCCGCCACGAGCCATGATTGATCGCTGACCATTTGTCCAATAAATAAAATTTGTTGCAGTAAATAGAATTATATTGTTCAAATTTTTTTGTTTTTCTTTAATTATATTTAATTACGATACTTTTAATTTAGTTAAACCATTTTTAATTTTTGTTTTAATGTCTCCTTGGACATCGGGTTGCCTGGAAGAGCAATAAGGCCGCCAATTGTTCTAATGGAAATGTACTCATATTAAATTGTTTATGTTTAAGTTATGGTGAATAATAAAGAGTTTTCATTCATTCAAGATATAGAAAAAAAGTCTCAAACGAGTCTTGATTTTGATGATAATTAAAACGGTATCATTAGTTTGCTGTTGGACATTCCTTTATAAATTAATCCTTATAAGATATAGGGTATAAGTTGATGTTGACACAGATGTTTTTTTTTACAAAATCTGCTGATTTGATACCTGGCTAGGATAATTGAAAATCCCCTATATGTAAAACCGCGATATTGCAATGATATATAGGTGTGCTTAGTTTTCTATTTCAGCTAAATCGACGAGTTCCTAAAATTGTGGTTTTGCTCCTGTATGGATCAGCGGCTTTAATGTTCAATCTCAATATACATATTAGAATAGAATATATATACTCTTTATTGCACATACGAAAATAACACACATGAGGTATGAGAACATATAGGTAGGTATAAAGTATAAAAACACTACTACGTCAAACGGCAATACGGCACAAGTGCGTATCATAAAAAGTCCGCCTGTATCAATACATCGAAACTGCATACTTGGAATAGAAATGTACTGCGTAGTCCGCCACGTGTCTCCATTGAGGGAGCCCCTGCCCTACTTCCACGTTCCCACAATGAGATCACCGTCTTATTTATTGAAGGGTCGGCACTTTGGCGTGTTTTGGTGGAGACAACTCATTGTTCGACTGTCGTTAATGTTCGGCTGTTTCCGGAGATGGCCGATAGGTTTTGAACAGCTGTTTATAGCCGTAAGGCGAGAATGAAAGTGAGAAAAGTTTTAATCTTGCCATTACCGGCCTCGAAGATATTTTTAAAACCCCATATTACCCCACCGCTGTGGGGAAAACCTTAACTGAGAGCTCATTCCACATGTACTGTGGGGAGTGCACACTAACGTTCTTAAGTAACGCTGCGTCTACCAATTAATCTATGTAAACGGCTTCACAACGTGTAATTGCTATATAAGGGGAAAAGCAGCAAGAAACTGCCCAGCACCACTTCTAGCTAAAACATTTTTTTATCGATGTCACTTGGTCACTTTATTAAAAAACTAGCTTCTACCCGCGACTTTGTCTGCGTAGAATAGTTTAAAAAAAAGTAAGTTAAAATATACCCCCGATATTGAAACATTCTTCATTAGTGCTCCGCTCCTATTGGTCTTAGCGTGATGATACATATATAGACTTTCTCGATAAATGAGGCATCTAACACCGAAATATTTTTCTTTTAAATCAGACCAGTAAATAGTTTCTGAGATTAGCGCGTTTAAGAAAACAAACTCATCAGCTTTATATATAAGTATATAGTAGGTATAGTTCCTTTTGAAAGAATTCAAGGAGTTCCAATAAACAGTAGATAACAAGACCAAAAGAAAAATGTCGTCATCATGACTGACAAAGGAAGTAGAATTTGTATATATGCATATAAATAATGCACGATGGAATGGAAAGATAATTTCGCAGAATACAAAAGTTGTGGCAATTTTTGAAGTGAAACTTATTTAGAATCACACTTTTCAACTTTTTGTATTCACACAATTCAACATTTTTTTATTGTCTGAGGCAAGCGGGCCACCTGATGGAAAGTGAGTATCGTCGCCTATTGATATATACAGCGCCAAGGAGTAGCTAACGAGTTGTTGACTTTTGAAGATAGTGGACCATGGTCATTGATATTGAAACACAACTTCAGGTTGTTGTGGTGGCATGCTTTAAATCAGGGTCGGTAGCCATTCAGACGAACAAATACCCTACGAAGTGGCTGCGAGTTGTTTTAACGTCCCAGGCAGAGAGAGACTCCACAACAATTTGTTTTTTTCTTTGTCATGAACAAGCGCCATTGTTAAGTAAAATAATAACCTCTTTTTTGTACTGTGTATCTTTACTAATAAACATGTCAGTGTCAGTCTGTTATTTTAAAATAAATCTGCTATATACGACGTCGTTATAAAATTACCTTTATTAGTATGTTAGTGAAAGTCATATTTCGAGTTATAGAAAATATTTCTTATTTTTTTTGTCGTTTTCTAAAATATAATAAAATATATCAAACCTTGTATTTGTTATATTATGTAAACTAAGAAATCTTTCAATACTGATCTTTAACTTGCGACATGACATGTATTATGTATGTATGATTGTAGTGAAGTTTTAGATTTAAACACACACACACACAATTGCAGCATACTGCATGCCACAGTACTAACTACGAACAGAACTCAGTTTTGTCCAGAATGGTGATACTTATAATTGTAATTTCAACGATATTGATCCTTTTTGGGAACAAAGACTATATTCTTGAGAAAGGTGTTACAGAGTCTGCCTGATAAAGATTGATGATATCTGTGTACCTACATATACATTTTTTTTATTAATAACTAATTTATCTATACTTGTAATTATGTATTCTATCACATATTGTTTAGCTTTTTATATAAGTATTGTATTATATATTACACATTAAATTTATATGACTAATTTTTACGCATGTCGTGGTCTCCAGTAATTGAAGGAGCACACTGATTTAAAGTGTAAGGATATCTATAATTATCTTCCTTTGTTGGAGATTGTAATAAAAAAAAAACTTCTGTACGATTCATAACACATGTCGTCAAGTGATTTTATTTTAAATCAAATTTGAACTTAACACATTTATGACCATAGTAATTAATGGGCGTCAGCAGTTAATTGAGGGTTAAGATTTATTGCTCATTGATCATTACATTACATGTGTTCCTGGTAATTTTGAATGGGTGTGATTTTATCTGTATGGTTAATGAGGTGCTTCGATCGCTGTGGTTAATCTCAGCGATTATCTAAAGAACTCATGTTTTTATGTGTTAGTACGGGCGGGAATAGGAGAGTAGGAAAGGACTTACAGGATTCGTAGCACCAGATATGATACGAACGATGCAGGCTTTGCAGTGGCAGGCACGTCTTCCTTGTGATCCTTTCTTCACGTTTTGCGGTTCCTTCGACGAGTGGACCAGCTTGAACGGTACAGAGGGTACCGTATATTATTTTATTTTATTATAGTTTATTATAAAAAAAAACTCTTTGTGGCACTCGGGGACTGCCGCGGTAAAGCTATTGCATAGCATTTTTTTATCAACTTTGCAATTATAATTATTTATTTATGCAATATTTTTAAGCTATCACTCACTTCTTTCACTATTTTTTCATCACTTTCTTCATTAATAAATGCACTTTGTTTATTCGTATTTAAAACACTATATACACAAATTTTACATTCACCAGCAACTACTATTTACTGTTGTACATAGGTACACCTACGTATACATATATACCTGCATGTATACATGTATACGCATATGCACCCCGTAAGTACGGGGCGCATATGCGGTGAGTGTGGCATTATAAAGACATGATAGATACCTATACACCTATATACTTTCTCACAAACAGCTGCTTACGTATTCGTCCGATTTCGGAGCAGATCGTCTCGATCCGTGCGATCATCGTACAGTCGTACCATATACATACACGCTAAGCGAACGCTCGGCCGAGCTACATGGTAGGCAGAGTGGGGAGCGGTGGGGGAGGGGGGGGGGGTTGTGTGTTAGATTTTATCTTCGTTACGGAATTTCTTGATTCCTCGCGGCGCTCAAAGCCCGCGATAAAAGCTATGCAATAGCTTAAAAATGAATGTGACGTGACATAAATAGACGAACAGAGTACATTAATATTATAGGAGAAATAGACGGATGCAGTGGACATGACGAGCATGGTTTTCGCTTTTAGCATAATGACTAATGGAATCCTAATAATGTATCCCAAATCAGTAACCGCTGAGATTGAACTTTTAAGAAATGTTTCTTAACTCATTTTCCTCAGCTTTTCCTGTATTTTCGAGCCAATTGTACATGTCATTTGGCAGATATCCCACAACTCAGTTGGACATTTGACGAATGACATTCTCAGTGTTAAGTTTCCTTTGTTTTCACCGGAACGGAGAAGTTTGTCTGGGTAAATATAGATTGGTTTAAAAAGATGTATTAATGTTTCAAGTGTGTGCCGCTAAAATCCTTGAAATTCCAGGGATCCTAGCTCTCTAAGGAATATCAATAGAAAATTTCATGAACATCTGTCTCTACATATCTATATATGTGGCTATGAGTGAATAGTAAACAGAAATATGGTCTGTCTAATAAATAATTAAATCACCGTTTTTCTAGTGGTGAGAAGACCAGCTATTGTATTTTTATGTGAACAATAATTCATTTATACAATTGCAAAGGCCTTGAGATGCTGTGCATCTTAAATATTAACCTCCACCCGGGAGAACGTGTATAAGATTTTACAGCATTCAACCAGACTCTTTATTCTTTATTGTACACAAAAAGTTATATACAAAAAGAAATTAGATTGTTATTTATTTTATATCTTCAGAACGTTACAGAAGTGTAGTTAAATTTGTTTTCTCAGGCGGAAAGGAAGCAGTGCTATAAAATTTTTAGTGTTCCGTATTTGTGGGTAATTGTGACAAATTCTCCCCTGTCCCGTTACGAGTGAAAGCTTTTACTGGAATTGTTATTGCTTTAACTTGTTACAGTAGATACGTATAAGAGATAGGAGAAACAAAAACTTAGTCGGTTGTTAAAGTGAAAATATATTATTACTTATTTCATAGTGATTTTTAGAAAAACGGAATTCTGACATGTCTGTCTGTCCGTCTGTCCATCTATTTTCTGCAGACAAACACACACATTGTATATCTTCAAACGCATTTATAAGGTGTTCCTCGGCGCAACGTAGGATGAAATTGGCTACGCTAATATATTTACTACGGTGAGAAATAAAGCAAACTTATTTAAATATTGTGTAGAATTTTGAAATTTAGAAGAGTTATAATCTCGTCATGTCTAGTGTTTTTCCATGGCCATTATAACTTACGCTAAAGTAATAATATAATTTAATTCCTTGCAAAATTTTGTTATAAACAGAAAACGACGTAAAGAATTGCCTTATGTTTCACAGCAACAGCAAAAAGCTCTAATAATAAAGTTGGTTTGCGTGTCTGTCCGCATAATGTCTAATGAGCTTCCAGGCCCCAAGGGCGAACAAATAAGTCTTCAGAGCGTAAATAATTAATTAATCCAATGAAAAGCTTTTTGTATTGTACCAGTAAATATTGTGAATTAAAGATTTGACTTATCGGCTATTTAGGTTAAATTGCTTATCGGATATTTGAAACAGCTGACAATAAATTCTAAAACCATTTACAGAAAAAGATCGTATGTTTAAATATCTTTCTATCATCATACTTCCAGCTTATGGTTGTAATGGTAGCATATTCCGAATGAAATAAAATAGATGCAGCGGAAATAAAAGCTCCCCGCCTCCGCTGGCTCGGCCACGTAGGAAGAGGATTCCAGTGTGTGGAAAGCATATTTGGGACGGCTGGTAGGTCGCCCTCTCAAATATTGCAGGAAGGAGGACGAGTGGAGATTGACCTGTCGGAGCTACGAGCCAATAATTGGCAAGAAACTGAGCCGAACAGTGAACAGTGAACAGAACAGTGGCATGCTCTCTTTTTGAAGCCCAGACTCAATTTAGGTCCCTGAGCCAACGGAGTAAGTAAGCGGCAATGTATGTATCAAATTTGGAGCAGGTGGATATCAACCGCATCTGCCTAGCCTATCTCTATGGAAAATAGGCTTAATAATATATGTACTAGTTCTAGAAATGGTGCCAACAATTCAACAATATTGTGGTGGTAACTGTTGAAACTGGCAATAACATTGGCACTATGAATGTAAATTGGGTAGCCTAGTTTAAAGTTTTCAGGGGAAGGTTGGAGGCATGCCAAACTGATAAATGTGCCCGCAGTACTAGGTCAATAAGGGCGCAGAGAAATAAGTGCCGCTTTTGAGGTAACGAGTTCAGTTGAATGTTTAAGCTTACATTCAGTTAATGTAAAGCCTGATTTACATTTGCGTTAGTTATATATACATATCTAGATCTAGATTTAACCCTAGAACAGCTGAATAAGCTTGAGCGGCTTCAGAATTTTTGTATCAGGTTCGTATTTGGATTGCGAAAATATGACCATGTTTCCGAATATCGTAAGACTCAAGTGGCTTCCTAAACACTATTTGTCCATAAATAGCTATGTCTGATTAAGACAATATAATCATGCTAATTACATTTATTATAATAACATATGTATTTCGTAATATATTATATAATAACATATGTATACGTATGTGTAAGAATGGGCCTGTGTGGCGCTCTGTTGTCCGTGCCTACCCCGCAAGGGACCTGGCGTGAAGTTATGTATGTATGTATGTATACGCATATTATTGTATATTATATTTATTACTATGTATATATTTGTATATTTATTTGTTAAATTAGTTTGAGTATTTATGTGTCCATTGTCTTTTTCCTGCACCACCTACATCGCCTGATACAAATTTAGGTTGCCTGGAAGAGATCGCTTTGAGCGATAAGGCCGCCAGTTGTATCGCCTAGAAAAATATTGTAAATATGGTCTGTTTTTGTAATTGTATGTTTTGGTGTGCAATAAAGAGTTATTTCTCTCTCTCTCTCTCTCTCTCTCTCTATATATATATATATATATATATATATATATATATATATATATATATATATATATATATATATATATATATATATATATATATATTATCATGCCTCTTTCCTATGGGGGTAAACAGAGACGATAAATCCCCATATCCGACGATCCTGATAAACACAGCTTCCACTTCATCTACTTTGATGAATCTCTTCATACATGCACGTTTATTTGAGTTGTTTTTTTATTAGCTTTAATGTACAGACACGACTTACACAATTTTATAATATTCTGTATAATGTAAATGACAATTCTGTTAAATTCCTTTATTTGTATGAAACACGGTGACAACATAGATAAAGCATTAAAACGAAGAAAGGTAACTATAGGGTGCACAAATGTTCAAGAGAAGGCACAGTACAACTCTCATCATCAACTATCAGATGAATATCAGAGGATAGCTTGACTGTTTTGCCTACAACCTACTTCACGGGACTCGTTAAAAAATTCCTAGCGGAAATAACTACGGAATCTGCAGGAACGCTATTATCGAATACGTGTTCGGTAGCAAATGACTTGTTGTTCGACTTTTATATATTTCTGAGTAATTGCTGGCTGGGAATTTTGAGGCTCTATTCACATTGTGATGACGTACACGGTTTAATTTCGCTTCGATCTCGATCCGATCAAATCTCCTTGTGTTTACACTACTAGTGTATTCTTTTCGACAACCCAATTCCAGTGTGATATCGGATCAGAACTAGAGAGATACAATAGTAAGAATTCTCTGATTCTTTCTTGTTTAAGAATATTTGACTGGTCTGAACGAGATTGAACCGCATAGCATAGTGTGAATCGATCCTATTATGGTGAAATTTTCCATAACACCGAATCCAACTTGCTTTGTAAAGGGAAATGTAGATTAAAATCTTTTGTAGGAAAATTAGCCTAAAAACAAGCGGAAGTCATAACTAAGTAATTAATTGTTGTAATGAATAGTTTACAAATTGTAAGGTAACTAATGAAATGTTTTGTTTTCGTAACAATGTGGAAGGCTTTTCTGACGCTCGAAGAAATATGAAATGTAAGTAATAATGTAATAAAAAAGGCGAAAAGAGTATTCTAGATTATAGCAAATGAAGATCCAATTTCTCTGTCTACACCCATGGGATAATAGTTCAATGATATCATGGAAAGGATTTATAAAGTAAAATCACAGGCGTTAACGAATTTAATTCTTATAAGAAAACTCAAAACACATCTGAATCTTATATCACTAGAGCATGCAAGAACTAATATCTCTCTTGCTTTGTTACATTATTGGTTATTTTGCCATTATACGGGGTGCGCCAGAGAAACTTACTTATTTGAAAAAATTCCCGCGCGGTGAGTTGGGCGGGTAGAGGGGCAAGAGGGGGCGCATCTGGAGGGGGAAGGTCCCAAGTTTGTTTCTCCTTCCAGTCAGTTGCCATCATGCTCTGGTCTAGAGAGCAGCGGGCCTTCGCAGTTGAGAGCTTCTTTTCTAACGGTCGCTCACTTGTTGCTACGCAACGTGCCTTCCGCGCTCGCTTTTAAATTCCTCCTCACAGACTCGTTCATGGCCGTAATTCGATTCTGTCGTGGGTTAACTCATTTCGGGAGTGTGGAAGTGTCGCTAAACCCAGAAATGGACTTCAACGGACCATCAGAACTCCGGAAAATATCGAAAGAGTGAGGCAGTCAGTTGTGCGTTCTCCCCGGCGTTCGGCTCGCAAACACGCAGCTGCTATGGGAATTTCTGATACCACTGTTCGACAAATTCTCCATGAAGACCTTCAATTTCATCCCTATAAATTGGCTGTTGTGCAAGAATTAACTGAACGCGATTTTGTTGCCCGTCAAAATGCATGTGAAATGCTGATTGACAACCTGCCTGAAGACGCGGTCGTTTTTTTCAGTGACGAGGCTCACTTCCACATTTCCGGCTGCGTCAACAAGCAAAACATGCGTTATTGGTGTGATGTAAATCCGCGTGAGCTTCACCAGAAGCCACTTAATTGTGAGCGAGAGTTACTGTCTGGTGTGCGGTGTCGGTAATGGGAATAATTGGTCCTTATTTTTTTGAAGAAAACGAACGCGCAGTTACCGTGAATGGAGCTCGTTACAGGAACATGATCGAGGAATTTTTTCTTCCAAGACTCGAAGAAATGAACGTTAGGAACGTGTGGTTTCAGCAAGATGGAGCCACAGAACACACAGCACGAGACTCAATGAATTTGTTGCGACAACATTTCCCCGACCGCCTCATCTCTCTCAGAGGCGATCTCCAATGGCCGGCACGCTCTCCAGATTTGACTCCATGCGATTTCTTTTTATGGGGTTATTTGAAATCCCTGGTTTATGTCGATCGACCACGGACCATAGCACACCTCAAGAACAACATTCGCGACGCCATTGCCAACATACCGATTGATATGCTGCGAAGAGTGGATACGAATTTCAAAAATCGACTTCATCAGTGTATGCGCAATGGGGGTCGCCATTTATCCGATGTCATTTTTAAGACTGCATAAAAAAAAAATTGGGATATTGTATTCTCAAATAAATAAATTTTTAAAACAATAACTGAAGTACTTTTTTTTTTATTGACCTTTCAAATAAGTAAGTTTCTCTGGCGCACCCTGTACTTGGAGTTGTTAAAAGTTACAGTAAGTTCATATGCTTCAGGGACCCTCCAGCATCTAGGGGAGGATTCATCCCCCTGTTGGCGAAGTGAATTTGTCCTGTTTCCCGCAGCACGCTTAAGCACTGATTCGCTGATCAGCGTGGGCGTAACTACGTTCTAAGTCTCACGCTCTTCCTGCCATAAACGCGGGGCAGATGGGAAGAGGGTGGTTTTAGTGGATTATTGGCTCATGGGTGACCTCTTGCTGATGAGGTACTGTGGCGCACCCAGGGCTTGAGCTCGGTACCGGTTTTCTAATGAAAGACTGGTTCTTGGAATGTTTTCTTTATATTTTTAAGTAGGAAGCTATAACATCTATTCAGTGCGCGGCCCGATACAATTATGATTTCGATTGTTTTTTGAGGCATTCGATATTCTCATTCAAAAATATTATATTTCTTAATATAAACAACGACTAAGAAGGTTTTAGTCGTTACATCCCGCGGGCCTCCGAGGAAATTTTCGTCAATGTGAAGTGAGGAAAATTTCCCGTAAACAAAACCCTAAGCTAGTCCCTACCTAAGGCGGGAAAAGTTACAATGCACAAGATGGCACTTACTAAGTGCCCAACCAGGACAGTAGTATCATACGTCCTGACTCCGGCTGACAAAACCCGTCAAAAAGTCAGTCGATCTTGTCTACAAGTGAGCCCAAAGAACAATGTTTAAAATTTTGGAAAAGCTTAATTCCTAGCTAAAAATTGACAAACGACCAATAATCAAGCATCGGCACAACTGTTCAATCT
This sequence comes from Dendrolimus punctatus, assembly GCA_012273795.1. Taxonomy (NCBI): domain Eukaryota; kingdom Metazoa; phylum Arthropoda; class Insecta; order Lepidoptera; family Lasiocampidae; genus Dendrolimus; species Dendrolimus punctatus. The sequence continues at coordinate 17,667,759 of CM022536.1, forward strand.
GGGAGCTCTAAAATAATAACATACAATTCCCATAACTATAAAGAACCCAAAACAAACTTTTTGTGTCTTATGCGGACACCCGGAAGCCATGACAGCCTTATGACCGGTTTGCAAGATTGTCGTAAATTCATAACAGCTTGATACAGTGTTCCACAAGATTATAAGCTATTCCCCAATTTGCCCTAACAACCGGCAAAAAATTTTTTTTTTAAGCCGTTTATCTTGCTCCCATTGCTCCCTTTGTTGCAGCCGATGTCGACTCGTTATTCTAGTAGTGGCTCAGCAAGTTGTAGACATGAAACAAAAATAATCATTAAGTACATCTATATACAACAATGTTACTAACAAACCTACGTTCCAAACTTCCTAGTTAATATTCAATTAATGCATAGACATATCCACTAATAACAATAACAAAGAGCGCATAAGTATTAAATTAAATACAACTCTCAAATAAAATATTACTCAACAGGGACTCTTATAAAAATTAACCGATTTTGGTGAAATTGTAGATCTTTTCCTGGGTAAATGAAATGACCCCCGATAACGTTCTTCCAACGTTTCACACATTGTTTCCATTCCATATCCACAATTTCCTTTCACTTCACTACCCTTAGAAACATTATACTTTGACAAACACGTCATACACTCATTTCCAACCAAATCCTTCATCTGCCTCTTGCAACATCTACACAACCTCACAACAACCTTCTCTTTCTTCCTTTCACGATAACCCATACAAGTTTGATCATACCTTTCAAATCCTTTCTCTTCTCTCTTCATTCGAAACCGTCTGCTAAACTTCACTGCGGACTCTTTCACCCGCAAACCTGCTTGCATCTTAGCCTTCTTATACTGCTTGTTCTCTGAAACATTAACACCCCTGTATAACTGTTCACCACAACTCACCATATCAATATTCCCCTTATCTCGTTGAGAATCCATACGAACAACGTTCTCATTACATACAAAACCATCATTTTCATTCCTACGACTCTCGCAGACCGATGACTGCGACCTCATCAGCTCATTTTTGCTGATACTATCATCATTAATAATATTTGGTTGCTCTTCCCCATCACAACCTACGACAATGTCATCAGACTTATATGACAATACATTGTCTGACTTATTTCTTATATTCTCTTCGTTATCGGAGAATAAAAACTTTTCACCATTTTTAAACAAATTATTTGAATAAACATATTCATTACTCGACGGTTCGCAACCTGTGTCTTCATCCGATTTTAATGAATTTTCTGAATAAAAATAAATATTAACAACCTCTTTCGTAATAAAATTAGCTTTGGCCTTTCCTATTTTGACAAAGCTCAACTCAAAGTCAATGACAGCGGAATTAGAAAATAAAAAGTCTTGTCCTAAAATACAATTTGGGCGTAAATTATCTACAACTATAAAATTACATTTAAATAAAACCCTATCTATAGAAAAGAAAAGTGGAATTTGCCCTAAGATTTTCAGTGAGGATCCTTCAACTCCATGTAACTTTATATCGTATGAAATTGGCTCAATTTTGTCCTCTTTATGCAGTTGGCTAATAATTCGGGACGAAATAACAGATACAGACGCCCCTGTATCCACCAACACTTGAAACTGCTGATCAGCACATTCAACCAAAATAACCGGAGATGATGAAGAATTTAACTTCAAACCATCTACTGCATATGTCGACATTTCTGTGCGTTTGTTGTAGTTCGACTGTTGCGAAGGCTTTGGATCGCAACGGCGTGAAAAATATGGACTTCGAGGCCAATGCCGCTCCTGCCTTGGTTTCTCAGAATAACCAACCCTCGGTGACCGATTATCTTGCAATTTGGAATAGGCCTCTTTCGTAACAACTTCGTGTATTTTACTTCGTCCCACGGATTCTATCGTGACAGGCAAACTAATATTTGTGTCGTGTTTATTATAAATATTATGGTGTTGTATAATTGTTTGTTTTAATTCACTAACTGACCGAAAATGTTGTAATGACAACATTTGTCTATACGGTTCATTGCAGTGCGAAACAAACTGTAAAATTATTTTCTTTTCGTCTGTAATATTAGCTTTATGTGCCAATTCTTCAACAGCGTATAAATATTCTAGAATACTCTGCTCGCAACTGTGTCTAATATTATAAAAATCAGCGGCATAATCCCTTTTATAGTTAAATTCATTTTTAAACCTTGATACTAGGTCTGTGAACATAAGATCGTCCTCGTAAATTCTTTTGTAGAATAACAAGGCCGCGCCTTCCAGGTAAGCTGCGAATATGAGAGCCTTACTACCATCGTCCCACTTATTTACGGCGGCGATGATATTGAATTGCGTTAGAAATGCCCCAAAATCACCATTGACCCCTGAGTATTTTTGCGACATGTTTTAAAATAATCCAATTAACATCACCAGATATAGAGAAATCCTGACAAAGAAGCTCGTCGCTGCTTCTTCTCGTTCGTCCTTTTCAGCGTCAGGATCAGCTCAACTTCGACATGGCTTGCACACGAAACTGAATATTAAATAAAACGTTTTAATAATTAAATCGCTTTTTAACGTAGCACTTCCACCACGATGTGCTATTTCCCCTTTGATACGTCAGTAACCAGTCTTCTCTTCTCAACTTCACGCCTCCACCATGTGGCGCACCCAGGGCTTGAGCTCGGTACCGGTTTTCTAATGAAAGACTGGTTCTTGGAATGTTTTCTTTATATTTTCAAGTAGGAAGCTATAACATCTATTCAGTGCGCGGCCCGATACAATTATGATTTCGATTGTTTTTTGAGGCATTCGATATTCTCATTCAAAAATATTATATTTCTTAATATAAACAACGACTAAGAAGGTTTTAGTCGTTACAGTACCTTGCTGAGTCTCCACACATGCCGGCGATTGACTTTGTTAGCTGCGCTATCTTCAGTGGCTAACTCTCACTGCTTAAGTCTAGTACCTAGCAAAGGACCCGGTAGTGTGCGAAATGCATTTCCCCTGCCTCAAAAATAAGTTTGTATGCTTGTTTAAGGTTCTTAAAGAAGCCTATAAACTTACTCTAACTCAATATTAGAAATAATTTGAATATTAAAGTTTTAAAGTAAATAAAACGAATCTTTTTACTTTATAACACATTTTATATCTGTGTCGAAGATAGGTAGAGTTATAAAACACTTAATATTATTATCAGTGACTTTTCAGTTCTGAAACAACATTGCAGTAGAAATAACGAGTCAGATAAATTCAGCTTGCACGACACACAATTTAAGTTAAGCTTTGCAGTTTATCACAGCTTTGATGTAGCTCGGAATGCATATTTGCTTGAATTTGTGCTTGCTATTAAAATGGCTGCAATACCGGAATCGTGTAGCAAATTTTACAAGTATATTTGTAAATATATAAAGTTGCATGAATTTATTATTACTTAATGTAACGTAATTGTTTTATTAGAGATTACATATTTACCTACTACTTCGATTTTTTTACCGATTTCAAAAAAGGAGGAGGTTCGCATTTGATCGTGCATTTTTTTAATTCTGAAAGAAAGTAAATAGACAGCTGTTACGTCTAAATACTTTTTTACCAAGTCTTTAAGTCGGTGAGAATGATATCACTAAGGCCCATATACCGTAGGCGTAAAGCCTGTAAAACACTACGTAGATACGATAATATTTTATCTGTGTATAACAACTTAATTATCTGAAAGTACCACACACTACGCAGATACGATAATGTACGAAATGATACACTCCCTCGAAATTCTTCATAAGAACTAGACCAGTTTGTTCCTACGGATTCTTTATACTGGGTGTTACAATGAGTTGACGTATATTCCTTCTGGATGCCGGCGGCTTTACGGTGGACGCAATCAGGCCACAACTGGAGGAATGGGTTAACCGCACTAGCGGCACCCTCACCTTCAGGACGACGCAGATACTGACCGGACACGGTTGTTTCGATCAGTATCTGTTTCGCATTGTGGGCTGCTTGCCTTCTCCGGATTGCCGACAGTGTGGCGCACCCGATACGGCGTTTCATACGCTTGTCGAGTGCGCTGCCTGGGCGCCGCAGCGTTTCGAGCTCGAGACAAAGTTAGGAGCCGTCGCATCGCTCGGCGACTTGGTAACGGCCATGTTGCAGAGCGACGACGCCTGGGATACTGCGGTTTCTTTTTGTGAGGCAGTTATGTCTCTGAAAGAGGCCGCAGAAAGGGATAGGGAGCGAAGTCCTAGGGCGCGTGCTACGGTCTCTTCTCGAGGTCGCCGGCCTTCAGCCGGCACCCGGAGAGGCAGGTACGCGCATTACTTCCCTCCCTGAGGTAGGATCCGGAACGATGGGGGCCCTTAGCTACTAGGTAAAGCAAGGGACTTAACAACTACCCCCGTTTCGTAGTGGAGTGTGTTCTCCCAGGGCACACTTCAGCACTTTATGCGCTGGATCGACTGCTGAGTAACTATGTTCTACATCTCAGTCTTTCCTTCACATCAAAGCGCAGGGCCGCGAAGGGAGGAGGGGTTTTTTAGTGGGTATTGAGGTTGCTCGCCCGTGCGGCATCGCTCGGAGTCTCCACACTCCTCTGTGTAGTCCATAGCGGACGGAGCGCAAGTAGAGCATCCAATTGCTAGCGTTACCGCCCCCCGTGGATTCGTGCCGTTTCCTAGTGACGGCCCAGAGAGTGCGTAAATCGGTTAGTCATTTTTCCCCGCCTCAAAAGAAAAAAAAAAATATTCCTTCTGGATTTGATGGACATACAGAAGTGGATTTTGGTTTTGAATTTGATGCGCGTGTTGCACTAGCATTGACTAAAATTCAACCAAATTGGTTAGAGCGACATGTAAAGTTTAAAAAGAACCGGGTTGAATGTAATATTTATAAGGATCTGTCAGATAACATATTTTCAAAACCCAAGGGCAACATTCATGATTTGATTTTAATTTGAATCATGAGTTCTAGGTCTATCTGGGTCGGATGGCTACCACCTGTATTCATCTGCAGGTAAAATCTGCAGATATATTTGTAGTATAAGCAGATAACATTGACATTATCTTACGATATCGATCGGTACCTATAGATACTTCATACGATAGTATAAATTATCTGCGCTGTGTGTGCTAGTTCATTGACTTACATAGAGAGCGATATTAAATAAATGCGTTCAGATACAGAAATCTTATTGTATCTGCGTAGTGTGTTATATGCTTTAAGCTCTTTTTAGCTTATGTTTGCCGAATCCATGGTGACTAGTCTGGAGGGTCTCTAAGTCGTCCGTACTCGACATAGATTTCACACAAAGCAAAGTGCTCGCAAACAAACTCTAATGAATTCAGACTCGTTTGCATGGATATTTTTAGTTTTTTCTCGTTACCCGTTTTCTATTGAGATTATACACTATTTTTAGGATACCGTTGCAATTTTGAGAAAATATTATGAAATTGTGATGTCCGTTTGTCTTTCTGTCTGTGTACGTACAGGCACTTTTCTCGAAAACTTGGTTCTATGTAGATGAGTTTTGGTATTTATGTAAAGTAGTGTGTATGTAGCTTAGTGGTTAGCGCATTAGCGACCCAGTCAAAAAGGGCGCGCGTTCGAATCCTGGCCGGAAAGTATGCAGCACTTTGCTGCAGCAGTTTTCTATTCTAACCGTCACACTGTTGGGCTCTTAATTCATAAAGCGAACAAATAGTATACCCTTCCTGTATTTTAAAATATCTATAATATTATAACATTTTAAACATGCAATGTCTGCGAATTGAAGTTTTTTAGAAAAAAAACTGGGAGAGACTATATAAACGACGGAGAACTCAATGCATTTTTTTAGATTTCTTATCGGTTTGTCTGTTTGTTCGCTACTGGCGTAAAGAGTACTGGGCCGATTTCGATGTGCTGTTCGCTGATCAACAGCAAATTCTTCTGAATCTTGTTCGTATGAATAAAAATTCTCTTATTCAGACACAGTTCTCAATAAAACGGCAAGTTACATGCTTTTTTAAATGCTACGCTGTTTTGTGTCCCATGAATATACATCGACGGTTAACGGGTTATATATATATATATATATATATATATATATATATATATATATATATATGTTTATTTCCAACTACAAATATTGTCAAAGTGGTGTGATACTTATGTACATAATTTTACTTATTTATTATATCTTTGCTATTCTATTATATTTACTCTATTTTATTACAATATTTAATTTGTCACTTATATTTCTTTTATTAATTTTATGCATTACCTATCTATGTAATACATTTGTATATTTTCAATGTGACTTTGTGTTAATTAAATGACCTCATTAGTTGTACTAACTACTAATAAGACCTTCCATGTTCGTTGCATTGCCATACCGTCGTAAATCTATGTGATTTACGGCGAATAGTGGTGGCCGCGGTTCCCTTAATCCTTTAATGGAATCCAGTGGCATACATAAACATATTTGGGGGAATCCACGGGGATTAACCCAGAAAACTGTTAAAGGTTGTTAGCCCATAACTCATTACATGATATCCTGGTGGAGAATTTGTTTATGGAATTTTTAATAAAGCATGAGAAAAATACAGTTTTATCTCATTGTGTATAACTCAAGAATATATATTATTTTTGCCAGAATGTAGTACAAAATGATATATATTTATAATGATATACAAAGCTCTATACATTCTACCATTTTCATGGTGTGCAAAAAATAGTTCTAAAGTAAACTATCTAATATATAAAATTCTCGTGTCACAGTTTTCGTTGCCATACTCCTCCGAAACGGCTTGACCGATTCTCATGAAATTTTGTATGCATATTGGATAGGTCTGAGAATCGGCCAACATCTATTTTTCATCCCCCTAAATGTTAGGGGTAGTCCACCCCTAATTTTTTTTATTTATTTTTTAGACAAAATTTATAATTTCTATTTTTTTATGATACAACATACAAAAATACATACAATCCTCAATTTTCACCCTTCTACGATAAACCCCTATTTTTTACCGGGCAGGACGACGTCTGCCGGGACAGCTAGTATTTATATATATAATGGATAATGTAGTTGGATAAGCGGGTAATTTGGGGTTTAAACACATTTTCATTAGCACCACACAATATTCACAATTCACGATAAAATATGATAAATGACTAGTCAAAACATAAAAAAACCGCCGACACTTATTTAATTAATGGTTGCGTGCGCACGCGCAGCCGGATCTCTCATTTATCAAACATGGCGCCGCTTCCGTTGACCGGCTTGTTAAGCGCCAGCGTTACTTCCTGATACAAACCTATTTCACACCTGTTTAAGGCTGTGATAGTTCATGTCAAGTAAGTAAATATTATGCAAGTATCTAAGGACTTAGAATAAATAGTAAACGCCAGATTTTACTATTCTAAGTACTGTAGTAGCAGCAGTAGTAAGTAAAAGAATAGAGTGAATCAAAAGTAAATTAATAGCAACATAAAATAAGAGAAGTATATTTATATATACTGTACTTTATACTTTACTTTTCTACATTATTATGAATACAGAAAAATAGCAAAAATACAGTTAAATTACTTTGTTAAATAAAGTATGAGATCGTTACCTCAGCTTTATCTATGATTACGATCCCGTGGCCATTATGACGCGGTCGGACGCTGGAAGGTTTAGAGGGTAGTCTGGCGATTGGTCCTTGCAACTTTTTCTATAATCAGAGAATTATGTAGCATTATCTTATGGTAATCTTACTTAAGGTTGGCAACGCGTTGGCTTAGCCCCTGGTGTTGCAAATGTCTATAGGCGATGCTAATCACTTTGAACCAATGGAAAGCCATGAGCTGGGCGGTGTGCCTGTTTGTCATCTTAGCAATAAAATAGTGCGTGTTGGACCACAGAGAGTGTAGGGTTCTGCAGATGTAGTGAAAAAGTTACTAAAGTGCATTGTACGAAAGTGTATTGATCAAGACTTAAGCGATTCTGGCTGGAGATGAACCTGCGAGCGAACCCACAGCCCGAACAAAGAACGCTCGACCATCGGACGGGGGTTTTAGTGGACATCCCTAACTGCGGCGTGGCAATAACACTTCACACGAGGTGTTAGTGCCACCCCGACCTGGAGAATCACGCACACGGGCGACCCTTGCCCCTCGCGCGGCCTATGGTCCTTAAACGGATTTTCCCTGCATAAAAACGACATGAGCGATTAAATTTATGTAAGCAAAAGTTAGAAATGACACCACATGAGTTAATAATAAATATTTATTTTAATTTACACCATTGCTATTTTCAAGTAAATTATTAATATTGCTGAGGATTTATTTAGGTTATTACATAAGAAGTGGTTCAACGTTGTATTATAATCGTTAATAAAGGTCGTGTTTCATTTGGTACATCCTATCATTAGACAAAATAGGATTTCCTTAGTTTTAAAACTGCGACTTATGTGACTACACCTCGTTTACTTAATTCCAACAGACGCAACAGTTCTCTTATATACTTTACATTCATTCATTTTCATATATATTTTATGAGGTTTTCAAATTGGACAAATACATTAACAATCTGCCCGTAACACTTCAAGTTGAAATTTTGTTGCGATACATTTTGTCATTTCTCAGTTGAAGTTTTTCCACTTGTGCGTTGCGATTCGTTTTTCCACTTGCCCGTTGAAGTTTAACTTCTAATATGTGTCCCAGCACAAATTTCGCCGCTCCCGGGAATCCCGTGGGAATTTTCCCGGGAGCGGCTTGTTTGAGTGCGTAAAAATTAGCTTACGAGTATTGTGACACAGTTTTCACTAAATCGATAGCATAGCTTTTTTAAGTACTACGGTACTTTGTGTCCCGGGAATCCAGCGGGAATGACAAATTAAGCGTGGACAAGGTCGCGGGCATATCCTAGTTTATTTATGAAATTTGATAATCCTATAAATCTGAGCAGCGGAGGCCACGGTGTCGTTCCACTTCATTTATTAATTTGTAGGCGACTATGTTAATTTTTCTTGTTCAGGTTAGATTCAAATTCAAGTTTTTATTCAAAATAAATTTCACTTGAGAAAATTTTTTGAAGGTGAAAAACATACAGCATACCACTCTTCGGTGTTGTATGCCGTATGTTTTTTTTACTAGATTTAGATATATTTTGTTTGTGTCGCATGTGCCATGCCAAATAAACTTTCTTTCTGGATGTGGAATGAACGAATCGGATCTCTCAGAATGTATTAGAGCGTGGTATCACACCAATCAAGCCGGCCCTAAGTATTCAAATCAACATAAAGATTCCAGTGTGGCTCTACCATGGCTGACACGTCCGTCTGTGTGTTCAGCTATTTTTCGGTTAAGCACATCAAGAAGTTTCACACTATTTTTTAATTACTTATTTAACTTCATTATTTATTTCTTCTTTTTTTCAAAATCACTATGTACGCAATGTCTTAATGTAATGCATGATGTGTTCACACCAAGAAGGCCAGTCATCAGACATATTATCTGTGTTCTATTTTCGTTTAAAAGTAAGCTGAGTTGGCCAGTTTGCGAACCGAAAAAAAATGTAGACTAATCTTGGGTAACATAATATGGTAGGCGTCCTGACGGAATGAATCTAATTCCCTGGGAACGTGGCAAACCTTTGGTGTGGGAAGTGACCTGCGTGAACACGTTAGTCGCATTCCATTTACCAAAAACGTCTAGATCAGCCGTTTAGGTAGCGGAAATAGCTGAATCACTCAAGCGATGCAAATATGCAATGTTTGCACCGTTTGCCGTTGAAACGCTTGGAGCGTGTGGAAGCCTCTACAAAGCTCTATGAAAACGACTCATTGACTTTACAGGTGATCAGAGGGCTAACGTCTACCTCAGTTAATGTATCAGTATCGCGATCTACCCATAGAAGATGGTGACCTAGGCTCGGTATTCCACTTGTAGTCTTGACGGACTACGGGTTGTATATATTGTATATAAAGACCATAAAGTTAAGTTTTCTTTTATTGTATTAGTTTATAAAGTCGTTCTAAAAAATATGTGTTTCAATATATTGTATGAAGTGTAAAAATAAATTCAATTAGATGCCTGACCGAGCTTAACTGTCAAACTACCCTCAAAAACAAACTTCCCTTAAATAGCAATATACAATCAATCGATAACGTTTGATAAGATCTGTAAACACCCCACTGGCAGACAATGGCACCACCTGGTGTCAATCATCACGAATCCATCACATGCTCTATTGGCTGGATAAATTGGGGGTTAGTTTCTATTTACATGATATATTTCATTCAATATCGAAATTGAAAAGAAAATAATGTTTATATATTATTCTTTATCCGTGCAGGAACTGTCGTAAGACAAAAACATCTCATAGCAAGGTTGTAGAGTGTTTGTCTGCCTGGATGGCCACCACCCCTGGGCCAGATTATGCCGCCATAACAACTCTGAGTTGTGTTTCGGCATTTGTGGCCAGGTTCGTCTCCCTTTAGAGAGCAAAAGCGTATTTGGTGTTACAAATGTCCATAGGCGGTAGTAACCGCTTTCCATCAGATCGTCCATCTGCCTGTCTACGGAACTGATGCAATAAAAATAAAACAATTAGATTGTGAGGGCGTAGGAATGACAATAGGAATTCTTTTTCCATACATTAATTAAACCTCAATACTAGCTGTGCCCGCGACTTCATCCGTGGCATTTCTTTTGGCGGAACCCTATCAAAAAGTACAAAGTAGCCTAAGTTACTCCTTGTAACATCAGCTATCTGCCAGTGGAAGTCCCGTCAAAATCGGTCCAGCCGTTTCGGAGATTAGCCGGAACACCCAGACAGACAAAAATGATGTAAGTACCGTGTATACTTTCATATGCATTTAGTAAAAGGCTGTTATTTTTACATTACATGTTGATTTTGAATGAATATGCTTTATTGTGTTTTAAAGATACAGTTAACAGAAACAAAATTTTACAATACAATAAGCGGTCTTATCGCTATTAGCGATTTCTTCCAGACAACCTTTGGATGGACAAAAAAATTAATTAACAGTAAAAAAATTAACAGTATCTTATAAATATATATCTTATAAATACATACATGATATAATACACATACATAAATAAATATAAAACTAGAAAATTATGACAATAACTGCTGCATCCTTAATTTGAACTATTTGAGCTATAATAATCCTTCACAAATCTATTGAAAATAGGCAGTGATTTGGCTAGCTTTATATTAACAGGCAGCGCGTTTCAAAGACGAACTGCTTGGACTGTGAAGGATTTGCCATAAGAGCTAGTTGTATGCTGAGGAGTTTTAAGTAACAAATTTTCCGAGGATCTCAATGACTGAATAGTTTAAATGGAATCGATGAAATTTTTACTTGCATTTTTAATTGGTATTGTTCGTTCAGAATTCTAATAAAAGTTGTCAAAGTTCTACGTGTTTCGTTATACATATAAATCCCGCACTAATAGTACAGAAAACAATTTGAGATTGAGACATGCTACCAAATCGTAATCGTAGGTCAAAGCCCTTAAATAAACCAAATAATAACCACTAATCAAATCTATTGTACTTGATCAAACTGCATACTTTGACCAGATGATTCCCTCCGGTTACACCGTACCGAATTTTATTAACGATCATTAATCAACAGAACATAAAACGTCAATCGCGCAAGTCATTTCCTACACTCCAAACTGATGGACGCAATGTGAAATTATGAATAGCGTTTACTTGTACAGTGTGAGGGAAGGTGGAAATTAAAAGATGGTATCTTGAATACGCGATGTAATTCATTTAAATGCACATTTTGAAATCATAAATGCATTCTAGGGTTGCGTAGTTTACGCTTTTTATTACAAACTAGATGTGCCCGCGACGTCGTTCGCGTGGAATTTGTTTTCATAACCCACCGATTTTGAAACATTCTACATTGGTGATCCGCTCTTATGGGTTTTAGCACGATGATTATAGCCTATAGCCTTCTTCAATAAATGGGCTATCTATCACTGAAGTAATTTTTCAAATCAGACCAGTAGTTCCCGAGATTAGCACGTTCAATCAAACAAACAAACTCTTTAACTTTATATATTAGTATAAGACAAGAAAATAGAGACGAAATATTATAAAATGTGAAGCCAAAAATTATGTCTAACTAAACTGATCTATTAAAATTACACTAGATCATCATATAACTGTGAAAGAGACTGTTCAGATGTGTATAATGATGTGTATATGTGATATTTCTATCTTAGTCTGTCCCTTCTTCACTGTTTTAAAAATACACTGATTGTCATGAAAAGTGTATAAACATTTTTGGCAACGGTGATAAATTTTACTTTACATCTCAAAAACTGCGTTAGCTTGTGCAAGAAAGATATATGTTTGTCTATATATATATATATATATATACATATTCATAAAAATCAAATAAATTACCGCGGCTGAAACGTAGTTTTATTATGTATCCTAGTCGCAAAAACTTGTAGTAATATCATATTCATGTAAGTTCGTATTTGTTATGTCAAAAGAAAATCTCTACAATGTAAGTTCTATCGAGCCTTCACTACAATAAAACCTCAAATATAAGTACGTATATTGTTTTCTAGACATTTCACATCTTAGAATGGGTATTCAGGTGCTGTTTATTTGATATAATGTCTGTAGACGCAGGAACGGAGGATATCCAGAAACGAAGGAGTTTTTCTTGTATAAATTCGTTTTTATAAGAAATCGTTACGCTGTTAAATTTTGAACGTATAAAATGAACTGACTTGAAGTTTGTAAAATTGTCATTTTATCTATCACTGTTCATGTGACGTTAATGTATGTTGAGAATGTCGTTGTTGTTGTCGATGGCAACTATCCAAAAAGCCAAAGGTGTTGGAGTCAGAATCGGAATAGGCGTATTATGTCTGAATAAATGTATTGAATCAGAGTGAATGTGAAGGTATTGTTACACACCGACAAAGAAATGCGCACACCTGCCTGTTGTAAAGCGCAGTTTATTACCTCCCCGCAATTAGGAATTCTTTGGTTTACTTTATGTTTAGAATTTGTAATTAAGAAAAACATTCTATTGTTATTGTACTTTTTTATGGCCGTTATTAGAGTCGAACTAATCCTTGTTGTTATTGCATGGTGTCAAAGCTTGCCAGGGATGGCATCGGTACATTATAAAGCAATGGCCCAATGCGGAGAGAGGCAGTCAAGCGAGGATTACGATCGAGCTAGATGTAGATTCGACAAGTGATATAGTGACGGACTTTGCGCGTGTTATCGAATCGTGCAGTTTGTACTGGCTGTGTCCAGTTATATTTGTACCTGTTTTATACGTGTTTGTACAGTTCTAATGATATACAGGTTTATAGTAATTCCAACGGCATTTTATTTCGAGTCCTGTGTAGCTCGTAACAGTATTATAGTATACTAGCTGTCCCGGTAGACGTTGTCCTGCCCTGAAGAAATAAAATTTAGAACCCGATTGAAGCGCCATCTACAGGTACCATTGAGATGTAAGCTATCCTATCTTGTAAGTTGGATCAAACTGCACACGGTGTGCAAATTTGATTGAAATCGGTTCAGTAGTTTTGGAGTTTATTGGCAACATACATCGTGACACAAGTTTTTTATATATATAAGATAACATAACATGGTTTATATTTACTTCCAATTAAGTTATCTTACTAAAATAAAATCATATTTTGTCGCCATACAATGATATTAATATTATTGTATTGTTTAAAATAGAAAATTGTTAAGTTTTTCTTATATCTGTCAACAATGGTACAGTTAATAATTATGTACATATTTTTGAATACATAGAAATGTAGTCCGTTAAAAATATAATATGCGTCATCAAGTTATTTATGTAATTTGCTAACTGGTTGGCTCTAAGAGGGGCTGAAATTAATTCAGCAACATTCTAAACCTAAAAGAGAACTCATGTAGAGAGACATTCTAAGCACACGTTGAACTTTTGTACGTGAATTAACATACGTATTTACATCGGAGGTCTATCTATCACACCGAATCGCTTTAATACAGTTAGACAAAAGAAAATTAATATATCTCGCTAATATGTAGTGGTGATGGATTGATGAAATACGTACCTACTTCGCACTCCTATGGACAGAGTAATAGTGACTAATGTCGTTCATAAATTTTAATCCAGTGGAGAGATGAATATAGCCAAAAAATGGTGTTGCGGTCCGGTCTCATTTTAACACTGCCTTGTATGTTGCTAACTAACACGTCATTATGGATACCTGTCACGAAGTCATTCCAAATCAGATTGGTCGAGATTTTTTGATGGGAATTCGAAGAGCGATGTCTAAGTGTGCAGTTTTATGTTAAACTAGGTAATATTGGTTAAAGATAGATAATAGTTTAAACAAGATTTGCCTGCATTGTTTAGTGAAAAAAACAAGGACTACGCTACTATTGTATAACGTAGGGTACATAATCGACAAAAAATGGCAATGAAATACATGTTTATTATATTGCATATATAATCATCGACCATGACAACCATCCTTACACAATCAACTAAAAATTAAATATGTACAACTCTTATGAAGTTTTGCTAGCACAGCTAGTACGAAATAAAATCATACTTTTGTTGAATAAATAAGCTTCTTATATATATTGTATTTAAAATATAATTTGTTTATCGTTTTCTTTGTTGAAATATTTCAAAGTTAAATGTAAATATCAGTCGAATTTCAGACTAACTTTGCCTATAACTAAAATCTCTTGCATAACAAATCTTTATTTAAAAAAAACAATATAAAAACCTTCATAAAGTTACAGCCGCTTCTGATCAAGTTTGATTAAAGTTGGCTTTAAAAGACATTTCGTAAGGTCCGTTAGAGGTTATTATTAAGACAAGATGTAAATTGGGTATGGCAGAATGTTTTATAATAAACGAGAGGCCCAAGTAAATGGAGAAAGTTGTAGATTTGTTGGAAGTAAAATAACCAAGTTTAAAAAAATTGATTAATTTTCCAAATAGTTTCAGTGTCAAAAGATACTTCTTGCAGCTAATGATTAATTTGAAATTCAGCTAATATTATTCAGAGCTAGATAAAAAGTTTAGGACTAACTTAAGCTTAAAGTTAAGCTTGAGATAAGTCTTGTGTCATAACTTTGTGAATCAAAGGTTAGTACTGAAATTCAAAAGAACATTCTTCAAACTTAGCTGCTATTAAAATATATGTAAATACGTAATACACAGAAGATTAATTTAAGAATAGGCATTTGTTAATTTAAATAATAATATTGCTATCTATATACTTATACTAGCTGTCCCGGCAGACGTCGTCCTGCCCGGTAAAAAATAGGGGTTGATCGTAGAGGGTTGAAAATCTAGGGTTGTATGTATTTTTGTATGTATCATAAAAAAATAGAAATTAAAAATTTTGTCTAAAAAATAAATAAAAAAAATTAGGGGTGGACTACCCCTAACATTCAGGGGGATGAAAAATAGATGTTGGCCGATTCTCATAGATACCGGATAAGCACAAAAAATTTCATCAAAATCGGTCAAGCCGTTTCGGAGGAGTATGGCAACGAAAACTGTAACACGAGTATTTTATATATTAGATTATATATCGAACACTATATTATGCGACTCAGAGCAGTGGAAGTAATATGCCCCGATATTTTCTTTTTACGTATTATACCCAAGTCTTTAAACAAAACTCTTTAACGAATATACACTTTATTTAATCGTTTATATGCAAGTAAAGTTTGACATAACAGTTTATTGACCGAATAGTTCCTTCGTTAAAAAAAGATGTTACATTCGTAACGGTGTAATAGTCGTTCACACATGGCGAGGCGAATGTTTGAAAATTGTACGTTTTTACTGCGCCGTTGTATTAAATGTGCCGTAATAATCGTGAGCTCACTTAATTGAATGGTTTTCAGAGAAATGCGTACGACGAAAGATATTTTTATGAACAAAAATTGACTGTTGTTTGTTTTTTGTATCTATTGCAACAGTTCAGCAGACGACCCACTAGATGGAAAGCGGTTACCATTGCCTATGGACACGCTACAAATGCGCTGTTGCTCTGTTAAGGGAGACTAGAACCTGGTCACTAATGCGGGAACACAGCTCACGATTGTAAATTTCGGAAACAAACTTTCTGTTATATACTATGGTCTGGGTGTCTCTGATCGATACCAGAGCGGTACGTTGTATATCACCCATAACACAAGCGTAACTTGCTTAGCTTAGGGATATACAATGTGTGTGTTTGTCTAGTGATGATTATTATTATATAATATTCTGTGGCCGGGCGGCCTGTCGTAAGAGGCGTCAAAATAACCCACAGCCAGCCACTTCCTACGAATGCAATCAGGGCTTGTCTAAGTAGTACTAAGAACTAGACGACTGCAGGTCGCGGTGGTAGAAAGCGGGTGGGGTTATCATCGGCAAACCTTCTGCACGCAACTTATACATTTGAGCATAAGGTGGTAACACATCTATTTCCTTTGTTTCAGATGCACTGGAGTAAATCACTGTAATTTTGTATTAAGAGAAGATTACCCACCGTCCAAAAGTTGGTCCACCGGCGTTGTCTACATTAAGTACGCTTGTTTTGATGGTAAGTTTCTGTCATATTTAAATTTAACAATAAAGGTTTCTCCTTTTTAATTTTGAAAATAGCCGTCCAATAAAACCACGTACACATTTCAAATTATTTAATAATATATTTTTTACTGCAAAATCGATGCATAACAATAATCCCAGTGTGAGAACCAATCTGTTCTTTGTAAATTTTTGCAATGTATTATCCCCGCAAATTGCTAATGCGCTGGAACCTTGACAAATTAACATTCACGTGACGTCATCCGCAACTCGATATGTACGCGTACTCGCCGGCCAGTGACGCTAACAGTACTGAGTGTTCGGCTACAATGGCGGCCAGGCGCAATAGCAATTTGCGGGGATAATAAAATATGTGTGACAGTTAAAAACACTTAAGAAAATACTTCAGTTTTCGCAACTAGTAGTAGTAGACCATGGTATTAGCCAGACCTCATAACACTGTGTTATGATCGTCTTCTTTTGTTTAGTTATTTATTGGCATACGTTTCTAGACAACAGTCCATTATTTTATTGTACTCGCTTATGGCCGCTTGCCATTAGCCAGGTGTTGCGGATTATGTTGTATACGATACGGCCACATTGCATTTGTAGTTTGTTGTCTGTAATAATTCCAACGGCGTTTTAATTCGAATCCCGTTAAACTCGTAACAATATGTTGATTCCAACACTAAAGTAGGTACATATAAACGCCCTAAATTACACAACCATATCTGATTAACTTACATGGTACAGATGTGGCATTTCGTAAGTTGTCACGGCTGTTCCAGCCCTTTGTGACATATTGGGACACTGGGACATGGGACATTAAAGAGAAATGTCGTTAATGGAATTGGACCTAATAGATAGGTTTGATAAGGCGCAGCAATTAAGTTACGCGCAATGACATTTGGACTAGATATTGGAGATTCACAAAGAATATTTTGGCGGAAACTTGATGTTGACTTGACTTTTAACTTCGCTATAGCGGTAGGCAAGGAAACTGAATCCAGACTGCCTTGTCAGACGATAATTTTCAATATTAGCTAGACCAAATTTGGTTCATGCCAAATGCCTAACGTAGTTTCTGATGGCAGCTTGAAAACCGATATTTTACTAATCTATTAAAATTTTGACGGTTTGACACAAGTTATTCACTAAAACAAACTAATAACAAAATTCCAAAGACTCTCTTAACCGTATTTTGACAACGGTAGCTCTTGGTGTACAATTTGCAAAAGTGTAAAATATTGGCGACTGGGGTAATCCTTGATTTTTCAAATTATACAGCCGTGTCCATCTTATGTCCTTTTTTATTACACGTGGCTAAAAACATGGCGAACACAGAGATCCATAGAGCTTCAATGTTACCAGTATATTACTGAATATGAAGTTGCCATTTCTGAAACTAAATAAATTACAAAAAGTATATGAATAGTAATTAATTGTCCACAAAAATATCTTTCGTTATGTTAGTTTTTATCCATTATTATAAACACTCTGTGACATTAGATGCGTATTCCCTCGGGGCTTGCACGTGCCCAGTAGCCATTGTGTGGCGCGACCAACTTATAAGCAACCCTTGATCAATCGAACACAGTCGAACCGAAATAAATAAAATTACTAGTATTATACATAAAATCTTCCCACGCGGATTAGCCAACGTCAATTCTGGATTTCGTCAACGGCGGTGCAGGACCTTATAACCTAGATCTATGTAATAAACTTTGTAGTAATTTTACTGATCTACATGCAAATTCATATTACAAACTTCGTCGAATTATTGCATCTGACATTACTAATTAACTTTTTTTAAATATTTTTTATAATTGAGATTTAATAGTTATTAAATTTTTCTTTAAATAAACTATTATTTCTGAAAAGTTACAAGTTCAAATTAAATTCAAATTGAAGTTTTTACTCAAAATAATTTCCACTGAAGAACACTTTTTAAAGGTTTAATACGTAAGTTAAAATTTAATTTTACTTCCTATTCTATGTACATCCTATTCTAAGGATTCGTAACGTGTTATTGTTGTTAAAGAGAAGCAGCAAGAAACTCCGCAGCAATACGTCTAGCAAAAATTGTGTATTTTTATATATAAGGGCCTTTCAGATCCCTGTTCATCCCTACCATGGTCATGGCCTTTATACAAGTATATTAATATTAGGTGTTCTTTTTTCAAGTCAGACCTTTATATAAGAATAATAATATTCATTTAATCCAGACTAGGTCCATAAATATTACATCAAAGGTAAACTTCTAGGCGCTAAAAACCTCAGCCAGAAGGCCCAGCTTGCCATACACAACGCGGTGCTGGTACCTACGCTCACGTATGGAAGCGAGAGCTGCGTATGGAATATAGAGCATGAAAATAGAGTAAACGCGGTCCAGATGCGAGCACTGCGCAAAATCTGCGGAGTGACGCTCGCGGACCGCGTTCGCAATACCGAAGTAAGAAAGAGAGTTGGTCTGAAAGAGAGTGTTGGGGTGAAGGTAAGGAAAGGAATACTCCGGTGGTTCGGGCATGTGGAAAGAATGTATGATGAAAGAATGACTAAACAGATATACAATGCAAAAGTGGATGGATGCAGAAGTCGCGGAAGGCCACGACACACCTTCCATGATCAAATTGATCATGTATTATCGGAAGGTGATGTCAGGAGCCTTAAGAACAGACGAGCGTGCATGACAAGAGCTATGAATGTCAAAGAAGCAAGTGAGATGTGTAAGAATTAGCCTGTATGGCACTCTGTTGTTCGTGCCTACCCCGCAAAGGGACCTGGCGTGAAGTTATGTATGTATGTATGTTATATGATTATGTCACTATGTATTTTCATCCAATGTTTTATCAATGGTCCATTAACTTCAAGCAGAGCAGCGACTATTTTGGGAGTTATAAAATCTATCAATAATAATCACACATATTACTCACACACATACAGACACACTGTTGCGGCAAAAATTGTTTATCTATATATTTCTTATTCTATTTATATCTCAAGCTCTTTTTTATGATAAGTTACAGGAGTATGTTACAGAATTACTTTTCAAAGAATTAATGAAGACTAGACTAGACAGTATGGTAATCATCGTCTATTCATGTGTCATGTGTCACACGTGTCACTTTTTAAATAAGATAATAGAGGTTTGGTTTGTCTAAGTTTGACTGTAGGTAATATATTCGTAAATGGAGGATCAAAGCTCTACATACGCTGGTTGTTACATGTGCTGCGACATTGTCACATTTTACCCCAAAATGTTGAATTTCGAAAGTTAGGGCGTGTCTAATGGTGTATTGTAACAAACAGTTTTGTCGACACGTGCCTGTGATTTCGGGGAATTTAAAATTTACGACGGTCTGTCAATAGGATTACCCCATTTCAGATACTTTGAGATTAATATCATATACTTCAAAACCTTTATATCAGTGAAATAAGGTGCATTTTACAGTGTTAGATTGACTTGTTGAATTGTATGCAATGTAATATCGTGAGGTAGTTGTTTTGGGTTTAAGTACTTATTTCCTGATTTTAATTATCAACCCATTAATGTTCTTTTGGAAAACTTACATTATATATTCAAACATTGCAAATAACGTGACATTTTGACGAATTGTGTTATCGTTTTAATGTAATATTTGTGTTGAATTTTTGTTCATAGTAATACAACTTATTTAGGTGGGTGTATGACAAATTTTACAATAATTGGTAAAAAATGACTAACATAAAAATGGGATAGTGCTTTGCAATCCGCCTACTACAAAGGCTTTCGTGGAGGTTTTCCAAATTCACTATTATCGTCCTTTGGCTACGATACTATAATTCTTTTATTGAAAATACCCCAATCTTTAAAAGTACTCCACGAATATTGTTTAAATCAACTTTTATTGAAGCTCTGCTAACTTATAATTTTTCACTTCATGGTTTGAAAGTTAAATTATTTTTCGATTTTTTCAGGTAAGATCTCCCCTCCTGTTTGTTCA
Organism: Dendrolimus punctatus; assembly: GCA_012273795.1. Taxonomy (NCBI): domain Eukaryota; kingdom Metazoa; phylum Arthropoda; class Insecta; order Lepidoptera; family Lasiocampidae; genus Dendrolimus; species Dendrolimus punctatus. The sequence continues at coordinate 17,688,286 of CM022536.1, forward strand.
CTTAAAGAAATATTAATTAATGAACATCTTCATGAGTTTTTAACATCTAACTAACGATTCTCCACACGACTATCAGGGCGTTCCAATAGTAGCTCACAATGCACAAAATGCTCCGTTAGCCGTTCCACATGGCGACCGCGGTCGCTATGGTCGTGGTGAAAACGTCACTAATGACGTCATCATTTTCGATCTCACAACGCTCACAAAAACCCATGTCAAGAGGTGGGTCGAACAACCGTTCCACTTGGGTTTAAGATTGTAACCTCGGCAAGCAAGTGGAACGAGAAAAATTGCGGTTGTGAAAGAGGTCGTTGTGAGTCTCTGATGGAACGTAGTCTATGTATTCTGAAAAAAATCCAAAGTTTAGTCACACCTATGGTTGCCTCCGCTAATGATTAGGTACTTTATGGTTATACTATTCCATCGATTTCTGTCAAATTCTATTCTTAAAACCCGATATTTTTTGGGAAAAACTATTGCGATCGTTTTTGCGAATAAGTTACAAAACCCCAAAAATTAATCGAATGTGATAATATTTTACAAAATATTTCTACCATTACGTTGTGAATGCATGTACATGTTACACAGACGCGGACTTGATTTCTCTGATAATGTTTTTTCGTTATGCTATAAAAGTTATTACAGGATGATTGAGATCACCGTATAATAAGACCATTATTATTATTATACCATCTATATGAAAAATGCATATTATTTTTCTATATTATGAGACTAGCTTCCCTACTATTATGTAATCTTGTGTAATAATTTATAATGTAATATATGCATTAAATTAATTTACATATTATAATTTACATCTTATTTTACAGCAAATAGTTAAAAACACTTAATAGGAATTATTATTATTCACTAATTTTTCAAAAATATGTCTTAAATAATAATAAAATGTCAAAGCGCGGAAAAAGTAATTTCCAATTACTACAAACGCCATAACATAATATAAAACTGAGATATTTCCACTGCAAGATATGTGTAAATTATATATACATACATACATAATTATGTCACGCCTGTTTCGCATTAGTGTAGGGGTAGGCAGAGACAGTGGATCTCCATCTGTTACGATCCTGACAAACACTCTTCACTTCATTAACTTTCATTAATCTCTTCATACATACACGCTTATTTAAAGTGGCTTCGTCATGACCTTTCTTCAAAATACCTTCAATTTCATCACTGTGAGTACGTCGAGGGTCGGCTGGCATTGAATCTGACACTCACGTTATTGTCACATACTTGTTTTGTGATTCTGCTTTCGTTCGTTCTCCTATACATGGCCAAACCACCTTAACATTCCTTTTTGAAGTCGTGTCACTACATCCTCTTTTAATCCACAACTTTCTCTTGTCACACACGTTTCTTATCATATCACTTACATCAACCTTACATATACTTCTTCAAGCTCTCATTTCAACTGCGTTTATTCTAGTTTCATGCTTCTTCTGCCATACCCAACTTTTACTGCCATACATTAGCGCTGGTGGCAACACTTCTACATGGACAGCCAGGCGTGCCCTTACAGACTCTTCCAGCTGTTCATAAAAGAGTTAAGCACTCCATTCACCTTATTACCTGCTATTCCTCTCCTTTCGATATTACTTTCATACTTTCCATCGCTTCTAAACAGGCACCCTACCCATGTATAAATCAATCAATTATAAAGAGGTTTTTCGTTGTTTTTATATATAAACTAGCTTTTGCCCGCGACTTCGTTCGCGTGGAATAGTTTAAAAAAAGGTTAAAAAACCCTGCGATGTTGAAACATTCTTCATAGGTGCTCCACTCTTAGCGTGATGGTATATAGCCTATAACCTTCCTCGAGAAATGGGCTATCTAAACACTGTAAACATTTGCAAATCAGACCAGTAGTTCCTGAGATTAGCGCGTTCAAGCAAATAAACAAATATACAAACTTAACAGCTTTATATATTATATTTATAAGACAAAACTCTCTTACTGACACCACACCCTATCAAAATAGCCGCTTCTCTTATGTTACGTCGCAAAGAAATTACTTTCAGTCTGTAATCCATTGAAATCTTACAATTTAAGGACCGAATATTACATTTTTTAGAGGATGCAATTTTATTTTTGGGACATTTGTGGGGGGTTAATAGAAGCTTAACCTCAAGTTTGTGGGATCGCCACCCTTTTCCCCCGGCCACCATCTTGGAAAAAGTGGCGAAAACACTTTTTTCACGATATCTTGGAAACTATGTGTCTTACAAAAAAATTGTAAAGCCATAATTTGTAGCAAATTGTTTTGCCTACAAATATGTTCATATAACTTTTTGCCCTAAATTAAAAATTAAAGAAGTTATAAGCAAAAAGGTGAGAGTTTTTTTATTCATTCCTAACGCTTTTCTTTACCATAGAACTTACCAAATTTAACTTATCGAATGTTAACCAGGCAGAAAAGGTCCCCCGTTTTCCCCGCCACCTATGAGGTAGAGTCCGTAGGCGCGTTTTTTATTTATGTTCTGGCGAAGCTCATGTAAATTTTTAATGGACTACTGTTATAAGCTGTTTAATTAATTAGCTTTTTTAACTGTCCCACGGGAACACTTTAATTTTTCGGGATCAAAAGTATCCTCTATGTTGACCAGAGATATAAGCTACCACCATACAAAATTTCATGTAAATCGGTCCAGTCGTTTCGGAGATTAGCCGGTACAAACAGACAGACAAACAGACAAACAAAAAAATTTGAAAAAAATCTAAATTAGTTCTATTTCACTTCTTACTATCCCCCTGACTCGGTTTTAGCGTTTTTTTTCATTGTACAGAAATATGACCTCTACAATTTTATTATATGTATAGATAAAAAAAAGAAACTAGCAAAATCACATTGAGAATTTATAAGCTCACTCCCACGGTTATAAATCGTTATTATGTTCTCACACTACTCAATGCATCAATACATTATATCAAAGGAATAATGACATTTATCCGTTAAATATATACAGTGCCCTAGTTTGAAGCTTTAAGTGGTTGCTTTTGCAAATTTCGTGACTAGAAGGGATTGGGAAAGATGCAATGTTTGAACGCGATTTTGATTTTTTATTGTTGATCAGCGTTTATTTGAAAAGTCAAGTTAGTTATAGTTAACGATTCTGTAAAGCTGTCTGTTGTTAAAAGGTAATAAGCAATCGAAAAACTCTGTATCTCAAAATCTACCCTTTTGTTTGTCGGAGTTCGTTTAAACAAATTTTCATTTTAAGCTCTATGAACTTGAAAATTTTCAAAAATTACTACCATTATCATCATCATCATCGAGCGTTAAATTCCGGTTGCGTTCACTCCGACACCCAGGGTCCGCTTTCCTACTTTTTCTACTCCACTTCACGCAGTCTTCTGCATCCCCCGTTTTGAGATCATTGGTACGCATGACACCCCTCACAACGTCTAGCCAACATTCTTGGGCCTTCCTTTCGCCCGGGACTGGGTGGTGGCGGCATGGCTGAACATTTGTTACCCACGGAATGAGTCCGTCTCCGTAAGCCGTGGACGTACCAGCGTAATGGACACTCTTGCAGTTTGTCTTGCATGTCACGGACATGAAGACTGCCGCGGATGCGGGAGTTCCTGACACAGTATTTCCGCGTCAGTCCACACATCCATTGCAGCATGCTTATCTCCGCTACACGCAGTTCTTGCTTGTATCGCTCAAGTACAGGCCACGCTCCACTGCCATACAAAAGGGACAGGAAAATTACCATTCCTTGTTATAAGCAATTAGGTATATCTATTATATAGTATCAGAATAGGTCGTGATGTCGATTCGTCTCGGCGAGATCCCCCATTATGATTAACGCCGTATGTGCGTAGAATTTATCTGTTGGATCGGTATTAAAAGCGACATGTGACGCAGTATGACGGACATTCTGGCATTAAATTGATTCTTCGAAAGATTCGATATCGGATCAAACGTTGGGCACCTTACCCAAAGATAATGGACTAGGGTCAGCATTTTATAATACTTAAGTCTTACCCTACAGGTCCATCTGGGATAATATAATAGTTATTGACCGTGTCATGTAGTTGCAGCGATGACTTTAATGCGTTATTTGTTATGCGATATTGTTCGCACATTTTGTATCGGTACTATTGTAATATCAAAGCATACATATAACAAACCTTGATTGCATACATATCAAGTGTTTTTTTTTTTTGTAAACGTCGTAAGGCAAGCGCGACCGCAGGATAAAGTCGTGAAACACTTTAGTTACCTGCTGCTACGACTCATCGTCTACTCGCGTTGACCGGCCGCTTGACTAGTATGATAACCACAACGCATGTGACTCTTATAATTGACTAGCTTCTGCCCACGATTTGGTTCGAGTGAAATAGTAAAAAAAGAAAGTTACCCCCCAGCCCTACCCATTTTGAAAGATTCTTGATTGGTGCTCCGCTCCTCATCCTAGTATGATGATATGTAGCCTCTACCTTTCTCGATAAATGGACTAATTAACACAAAAATTTTTTTTCAAATCAGACCAGTAGTTCCTGATATTATTTCGCAAGCAGACAAACAAACTCTTTAGCTTTATATGTTAGTATAAGATAAGATTAATGTGCAAATGCTGTGGAAATAAACACTGCTTACGGCTTTCGTGTTTTTTGTATATTCGAATTCCCTTCAAAAGTAATGATGATGACAGTATTTGCACGCATCTTTTATATTGTATAGTCAGATGTGGCCTTTTGAGTTTCCACAAGAACTCAATTGAATGGCGTCGGATGTAGCCTACAATACAACTGCGCTACTATACGAAGACAATAAACATCAGAATTGGCTGTATGGGCTAAGATTCCTTTGCCTGCCTTTGTGGCGAATTCTACTACTACGAATTGTGATATGTGTGAAGTAACTTTTATACGTATTACTAGACTTTGATGATATCCGAGATATGTACCGTGATTCCGATTCCATAGTTCGGACCGCTGTTGGCGACACCACACCCTTCCCCATTACCGTAGGCGTGCACCAGGGATCGGTCCTTAGTCCGTTTCTGTTCAGCGTGATATTAGACGAAGTGTCGAACAGCATCAGGGATGCGCATGAGCAACCTCCATGGTTGCTCATGTATGCTGACGATATCGCGCTGGCAGATTCGGACAGGGGGCGCCTGGTGGGACGTGTAAATGCGTGGAAGAGATTTGAGATTTGCGGTTTGAAACTAAATGTGGCGAAGACTGAGTACTTGGCCTGCAACACTACAGATCCCACATCCGTGCGCATAGGCGAAGATACGGTCGAGCGCACGGATCAGTTTAAGTACTTGGGATCTGTCCTTAGTGCGTCCGGGGATATCGACCTCGACGTCAAGGCCCGTATCACAGCAGCTTGGGCCAAGTGGCGTGAGGTGACAGGTGTCATTTGTGACCCCAAAATGCCGGTCAAATTAAAAGGACAGGTCTATAAATCCATCATCAGACCTGTCCTTTTGTATGGCAGTGAAGCGTGGCCTGTACTTGAGCGACACAAGCAAGAGCTGCGTGTCACGGAGATGAATATGCTGCGATGGATGTGTGGAGTGACGCGGAAAGACCGGGTCAGGAACTCCCGCATCCGTGGCAGTCTTCATGTCCGTGACATAGCAGACAAACTGCAAGAGTGTCGCTTACGCTGGTACGGCCACGTTTTACGCAGACCGGTTAATTACGTGGGGAACAAATGTCTAGCCATGCCGCCTCCGCCAGGTCCCGGTCGAAGGGGAAGGCCCAAGAAATGCTGGCTTGACGTCGTGAAGGATGACATGCGTGCCAATGGTCTCAAAACGGGGGATGCTGAAGACCGCGCGAAGTGGAGTAGAAAAAGCAGGAAAGCGGACCCTGGGCGTCGGAGTGAACGCTCCGAACGCAACCGGGATTTAACGCTCGGATGATGATGATGATGACTAGACTTTGATGTTTGATATTCTTTCGATGCAATTTCAGTTAATGGATGTATGATACAAAAAATAAATCAATACAATATTAATTCTTCTGCAACAACTGTCAAAAAAATTGTTGCAATGAAAAATAACAAGGGTTGATTTCTATTGTAATGTCGATCGAACACGACCACATACTGCATTGCATGCAGTGCACGTGTCGGGAATTATTTCCACTACATATGCACATTGACGTGTGTGCTTGGGGGTATAGAAAACAAGTAATCGAAATTTGTTCATGTTTTAAAAAAACATGTGTTTGGCGTGGATTTTACATAGGGCCGTTTTAACCGTGTAATACTAATATCAAAAATTGAAATTTATATTTTCTGCCGTTTTCATAAGTCTGTAGCCATTTGGCAACAAAGCCTTCTTATTCGACATAACTCCATTCACTCCATCTGCCTTTATTAGTCATTTTTTTAACAATATAATAGCAGCCCATAAACGTCCCACTGCTGGGCTCGGGCTTATCATTACCGAGGAACGGACAGTATACCCGCTACGCTTGTCTAAGGCGGCTTGGTAGGTTTGTCACATCCGTTATCTCCAAGTGCAGGTTCATCTCAATATTTTCCTTCATTGTTAGTACGTGGTAATTGTAACAATATGCACATTAGGTCGAAAGACTGAAACCTGGCCTGCCGGAACTCGACTTTAGGTTGTTAGGCGGCATAGTCTAGACCAGGGTTCGAAGCCATCCAGACGGGCAAATATCGTACCATCTGGCTGTGAGTTGTTTCGGCGCCTCTTACGACAGATCGCGGAGCTGCAGGAAATAAGTAGAAGCAGAATAGGCTACCTAATAACTGTAAAATCTTATATATATAAATCAATTACTGTTCGTTAGTCTCGGTAAAACGGCTAATTTTGGTTTTGAATTATTTGTGGAAGTCCAGGGAAGGTTTAAAAGGTGAGTAAATATGAAAAAAATGATTCTGAGGCGGTACGAAGTCTGCCGGGTCAGCTAGGTATTAATAGAGTAGAGATATTAATAGTTAGAGTTTGCGATAAAGATTTATAGAACTTGAAAAGTTATTACATAGACATATTAACACATAACACAAAAAAGTCGCATAAGAATCGATTTAATAAAATGCACAGCTTTATCGGAAGCTATTCAAACAGGCCGATTGATTTATAGTCCTGTTTTGCCCCCGGCAGAGGACAAACATTGCCCACTTGGGCCGAAACTGCTGCCATTATTCAGCGCCAAGTTGTTTAAGTTATTGACTTTAGTCTATTGAAAAGTTGTTTACAGTCTCGAGCTTCATTACTTTGAGCCACGTTTATGCTGTTTGATATTGTGTGATGTAATGTTGATGTTAAACCGATAAACCAAATTGCATCAATTTGGTCGAATGGTACAGAACTAGAAGGACACAACAGTATTCAATTACATTGAATGATTCAAGTTTAATTTAATAATCTCTCCTTAATGACACCTGTACACACTTCTTCCTTCGTTGACAACTCCTTCGCCGTACAGGCTGTCCGTTTATGGAACTCACTGCCACTTAACATCAGACAAGCTAAGTCAGTATCCTCTTTAAATATTTTTGGTCCTCTCAGGTATAATAGTGCTGCTTTTCTGTATGTATTATGATATTTATTGTGTTTATATAGTATATAATTAAGATTTTTATTTATTTATTTTATATATTTTGAATATTTTATATTATGTATTGTCTACAACACCACTGTCATGTTTTATTATTTTCTTTAGTTTAGAGGGCAGCCTGGAAGAGATCGCTTTAAGCAAAAAGGCCCCCCTTTATTTAACATTTATTGTATCTAGTTTTTAACATCGTAATTTTAATTTTGGTGAACAATAAAGTGTTTTCATTAATTCATTCAATTTTATAGGGATTACTTTCGATGATTCACGAAATTGAAATATAGCAGTGAATGGTTCAAGTTTGGTTTAAGCTTCTGCAGTAAAAGTATGGTAGTGTTTGTTTTTTCATTCGACTCTCCTGCATCATGTGGTAAGATGGAGGGTTTTCTTTTGTTTTGATATCTTTTATTCCGTACAGGAACGGAGAAAGAATACAATTTCCTGCAGCCGGGCGGCCTGTCGTAAGTGGCGACTAAACAACTCACAGCCAGGTGGTAGGGCATTTCTCCGACTGGATGGCGACCACCCCTGGTCGGGAGTATGCCCCCATAACAACCTTGTGTTGTGTTCTGGTATTAGTGACCAGGTTCCAGTCTGCCTTATGAGAGCAGCAGTGCATTTGTAGCAACTTTGGTGTTGCAAATGTCCATTGGTGATGGTAACCGCTTTCCATCAAGTAGGCGGTCTGCCTGTCTGGTAAAATCCAGCAATAAAAAAACACAATATACTGATGATGTATAGAAGAAAACCAATTGCCCAAGAAATTATTATAGCAATAATTTTCCAAGAACAAAAACCTATTCACTGCTTCAAATGCCTAGTAATCGGCATTAAAACCGTATATTTTATTGTAACTAATAATTCTTTGGCTGGCCGATGGCTGCTTTCTTTTGAAATAGCGCTTTAGCACGTGATGGTTACGGCCTGCTTAGTGAAAATAGGAAGGTAGACTTGTTGATAACCTAAATACCTGAATAAAGCCTGCCTGAATAATGCGTAAAGCCTCCAGTGTATGACACATCGTATTAAACATAGTACAGTTGGTATTTATTTTGAAATCATAGAATTCAAAAGGATTGATTCCCGACGATTGCAAAAGACCCGACGTTGTGACTCTGATTCCCTGGACTGTGGGATGGCTGCTGGGGTGGGCCCTTAACTGTATTGACACACTAACCTCTCCTTGTCCCCAGTAATCCGAAGTTAGGCCCGGTCGCACTGTCATTTGTGCCGAACACCTTGAAAGGATGTGTGATTTTTGGAAAGGTTACATATTGGAGCCGTTTGGTGTGGGGACTGTCCTTGAGGGACAACGCCCACGAACTATTCAAAATTCTCGTGGTCGCCTGTGGTCGAAATTCGACCATAATAATTAATTTAAGTTATAAGTTTGAACATTATGACATTATGATGTCGAGGATTACCTTATAAGCAAGATTTCCGTGAAGTAGGCCTGCTGGGGATACCACGTAAAAAAAACGCGCCTACGATCTCTACCTCATAGGTGGCGGGGAAAACGAGGGACCTTTTCTACCTGCTTAACATTCGATAAGTTAAATTTGGTAAGTTCTATGGTAAAGAAAAGAGTTAGGAATGAATAAAAAAGTTCTCACTTTTTTGCTTATAACTTCTTTAATGTTTAATTTAGAGCAAAATGTTATGTAAACATATTTGTAGACAAAACAATTTGCTACAAATTATGACTTTGGAAATTTTTTGTAAGACGCATAGTTTCCGAGATATCGCGAAAAAAGTGTTTTCACCACTTTTTCCAAGATGGCGGCCGGGGTACAAGGGTGGCGACCCCACAAACTTGATGTTAAGCTTCTATTGACCCCCCACACACATGTTCCAAAAATAAAATTGCGTCCTCTAACAAATGCAATATTCTGCCCTTAAATTGTAAGATTTCAATGGAGTATATATAAGTGTGAGAAATTTTATACTCCTCCGACCGCGCAATTTTCGTAAAAAGGGGTACAAAGTTTTGGCTTCACGTATTAATATATAGACAAAAAAACTACTTGTCGTAGCGTCAAGCGACTGGAACGTTGAAGCTTGCCTCGTTCAAAGAATTATTGGCCTATCCAACAAGGTAATACTGCCAGCCTTCTAGATTTGTTGAGATCGGACGTTTTAGTAATTAATTTTTAAGGTAATGTTCTATTTTAAATAGTTAATTGTTTGTTAAGTTTCGTTTGGTCATCGATAAATATTTATGAAATGAATTTTTATTGGTATATATTACTATCTCAATATTCAGAGGTTCCAACTTTCAAGGCCGTAAACACCAGACATCTGATCTTGACCCTTTTATAAATTTATAAGTTTTGTATTCAGATCTAGCTTCTTGAAACCACCGCAATGCGTACTAACTCTAGCGTTTTCGCTAAACACGTATCTAGACTCAAGCTATCGGTACAGACAACGATTCAAGGTTGTTGTCAAGTAATTGTGGGGAATTGGTTATAAGGTTCTAAGTCATGGCTTTTATTAAGACAACGTATATTTAATCGCAGCCCACATACCAACGCCTCTTCAGAGTCTTCCTCTATATTCATTTGAGGCGTTAAGGGAGTTGTGGCTTTGAGGTTCAACTTTTTTTACTTACGAGAAGAAAAAAAGCACCGCGAGGAGAACGAAAAGTGCTGGCAACGAAAATAGGCATGTAACTGTCAAAGTGATATTTTATGAAATTATCGTTTTTGCTTTTTTAAATTACAATAACAGGTCTTTAGGCCTATTTTACAGTAGGGTGTTTTAGCGTTAACACTTTATTGTACACTATTACAGAAAAACTTATAGTCTAAAAATATTCCAAATGTGCTCAATAGGCGGTCTTATCGCTCAGAAGCGATCTGTTCCAAACAACCCATAGAAGGAATAAAACAGATTAATTAGGTCAAAGGTGGTATACATAAATATTAGAGGATATGTCGTTACTTACATATATTTTATTCATTTATAAACATATAAGTATGTAAAATATTATATGAGTAAGACATATATAAATACACCTTTTGATATTACATACATAAATATATACATACATATATATGTATAAATATCAAACATCACTACGTTGCAGGTAGACTTTTTTTGTCACGTTCTTAAATATTGTTAGTATTTAGCTTGTCTAACAGTAACAGGTACATTCCAGAGTCGAATAGCCTGTACAGTAAAAGAAAATATTATTGTAACATGTCTGTATCATCTCTCAATTGTCATTTTTAGTATTAATTCTGATCCATGGTGTAAATAACAAGGCAGTGGGCACAGGGCCGCGCCGCCCCTATGTGCGAAGTGTGCGGCGCACACAGGCGCCAAGACAATAAGGGGCGCCGCCGTCGAAATGATTTTTGTTACACTAACACAACAACATAATAATGGATGTAGTGGATTTTTGCAGTAATTGGCAAGCGGAATCGAACTACTTATACCTATTTAGGAAAATATTATCTAAGTATATAAAACTGGAGACCATTTATTTCGGTCAAAATTAACAAATAATTAAAAAAAATAAGTTGAAACATGCAGCTTCGTGAAAAAAAGAGGCGTTTCATAGTTTTAGCACACAGGCGCTGTGGGGGGTCGGCGCGGCCCTGAGTGGGCAATCAATAGATATGCATGGTAATAAGTTTTGGTAAGTATCGAGTACCTGCATATAGGTACCTATAATTAAGTGGGTAGTATCATATCCCTGGCGCGACGTTAACCTTAGTCTGTTCCTATTATTGCTGTTTGTATTTGAGCTAGACTTGGTTCATTACGTATAATAAATACCATACGACGATAACTTTTTTGTGCCTTGATTAGATGCTTGGAATGCAATGAGTTTGTAAAAGTTCTCTTTCATATAATGTTGAATATTATTTGTGAATTAAATGACTTCTTGATGAAAAGGAGGATGATGATCCAATATTTGTATTATTTATATAGAAAAATAACGACGTCAAATGAGTTCATTACAGGAGCACATTGACTATTCCACAATGCTTATGGAATGATCTGTGCTAGATGTTTAACTTATGGATAGAATCCGATATGAGTATATTAGTAAAAGAACCAAGGTAACAGACATAGAGCGCAAAAATAGTGAGTTACAGTATAAGTGTAGCGGTCGCATCTGTCGCAGACATTGACGGTGCTAGACTGAATATATACATCGGCAATATCAGTATTGCCAGGGCTTCTTCAATTCGAAACGATATATAGAATAAAACTAATGCTAATCAAATGTTTTTGAAAGGCTTTCTCAGACACAAAAGATAGTCGCCGTCGCTTAGTGCCGCCTCCGGTAATCGCCGCCTCGCAATACTTAGGAACTGACGGCCGCGGTATCGGTAACCATAAATACCATAATATAGGACGCGGATGTTCCCTAGTCCGATAGACTGACTACATGCGTAAGGTCGATGAATGAAGAAAAGGGGGAATCAGGATATGTATCGCAGGCCCCAGAAGCCCTACGCCTAAGACTGCCAATAGTACTTTAATATAACAGCATCGTACTATATTTTAGCCCATAGCCCATTACAATATATTTTAGAAAAATGATATATCAATCGTCGCGATTTTTGTTCGGTTTCTTATGATTTTTTGCTGGCCAAAGCAAAAAGTAATAACAAATACACATTACAATCAATAATAATGAAAAAACTAAAATATATAATAAATAATGAACAATAAATATATACTCTTATTTTTCACCGAAATTAGTACTTGTGGGGGGAACAAGTACTTATACTGCTTAAAAACAGAAATTACTAAATTTTCTTTAAAAAAAAGGCAGAAATTCTACCTACGTCAAACACCGGATATCAATTGGCTGAAGGAGGAGTGTAGCAGGCATTGAAATATAACATGTCATATGATCTAAGGTAGCAAGTAAAGCTTTCATTTTCTGTTATTTTATGTAATATTTCAGATTATATCCTCGTCAATTTAGATCGATAGATAACTCTTTATTGTACCTCCACAAACCCATAAACAAACAGAATTAGAAAATCATAAAAGAAGTACAACAGGCGGCATTATCGAAAAAATGGACCTTGCGATTCATGGCAGGGATTAAATAATTTGTATTACTGACGGCGGTACAATTTAGGCTGGTGTGCACCGAAATTTAACCGGTGATTAAAATAAAATAATCAATCTTTAACCATATATTTTTAGCGATTATTTCATTTTAACCATTGGTTAAATGTCGGTGCACTCCAGACTTAATCATGTATTAAGTTATGTTTTGCGTACCTTATGATATGAACGAACTTCTAGGACGCATAAATACTTTTCATCCTGTACATAACAAAATATATATATCACCATTAAATTATAAAAGTATACTACACTATGTGTTTTGTTGTCGTTTTACGACATTTCTCGAGTATACTCTGGGTTTGCTTTTAATCCAAGTCTGTACCACGTTGTCACGTTTGTTTGCGAGTAACGTAATATATTTTTCATGACAATGAGTTTTACGATTTCGCCTGGAGTAAGCTCAGAGAATTTTGACTTTATTTAACAGTAAATAACTAATTTTATTGACACTGATTTTACAGCTGTTGCGTGTACCGATAAATTGTTAGGAAGAATATCAAACTAAGAAGGCTCTTGTGATTTTTTTCGTGGTGATTGAACGAAACCAAAATGGAGTGTGGTAGTCTAATTATGTTATGTAGTATATATGAACTGTATAATAATATAAGCCTATATCTACCAATAAATATAATTAGTGTGAATTTTAAAATAATTGCCAATAATTAAGAGAAAGCTGTTAGTTCTACAAGTCTGATAATGAATCCCAGTTGCCGGGTGCGACTGAACTTCGTTCGGTGTTTTTTAAATTAATTTTTAATAATAATAATAAGAAAGCTTAGATATGAGTCATATAATAATGTCATAATTTAGCGTCATGTCACAAACATTGGAGACACCAGTAGGTTTATTGACAACAAAACCTCACTTAAATAAAAAAAATGATCCGAATCCGTTTCCGAAATGTATCAAATAAATTTAAACAATAAAAAACAAAAAAATAGTTTTATTTTTATATGCGTAATCGTATCTTTTTCAGTGAAGATACCTATGTAGATTTATTTTAAAATTAAAACCTTAACTTAAATACAAAATGTAATCCAAATAATTAGAGCCGTTTGAGACTTATGAAATTTCGTTATTATATCTAAAACAAGAATTGCTCGTCTAAAGTTACAAAGTATCGGTCTTATTCAAATTGAGCTAAAGTAAATTTGAACGGTTCTTTAAGTTTCTTAACGAAGCGTTCATACTTACTCTAAATCAATAAATGAAGAAGACTGTAAATAATTACATAAAAAATCCTTTGATATTTTGCTTATGGTTTTTATTTTCAGATACGCTTTCAATACACTATTGCAACCGCGAAGTGAATATAGCAACGGAAGGAATGGAGAGTGAGGGATATATCCGCACGCCTGGATATCCGCATTTCTACGTCGGTGATGTATGCGGATGGCGGTTAAGGGTACATCCCGAGCAGAGAGTCCGTGTTACGTTCTTGGATGTTAGTTTGCGAAGTAAGTTTCTTTAATTTGTTTTCCATCTGTACTGACTAGAGTGATTCTAATTAAATAAATGGAATGTTTTAAAATTAATGGGTAATTGTTTGCTTTTTTCAGCCATAGGTCCTTTTGAGAAAGAATGCACAGACTTCGTCGCCGTACAGGATCTGAATGGAGAATCCTTACTCAAGTCCTGCGATCAAGTCGATCTCCCGTTGCGTTTGACATCTCTAAGTAATATCCTCGACGTGACAGTGGAGACGAGATCCAAAGGCGCCTATCCTAAGAGGGGCGTGTTGTTACATTATAAAAGTAAGAGATATATTTGAAAAACATATAAATAACATTTGTATGCACACCAAAGCAAACAATTACAAAAAAAAACATATTTGTATTTTTTCTCGATAAAAAGGATAATTGAGTTGTCAGGCAACATAACTTGAAGGAAATTCTGAAGGCGATGTAGGTAGTGGTGTGTAGGAGCTTAGAATGATATATGACCAATTTAGATGATTTATTATTTGAACAAAAAATGAACCTTAGTCACTTAACTTAAATTTAGCATTTAAAAAATCAGTTAAACTCTATCTTACTTTTCCTTCACTTCACTTAACTTTTTTGGTTTACGGCTCCAACGCACTTGGCATCGATTTTGCCAATATCAGAGTACAATATTTACTTTTCCTTTATAATCTTAACCTCTACATTGAGGGCTTCATAACATATAGGCGTATACGCAAAAATGCAAATTTTCCGTTGTCTACTAAAAAGTATGCATGTTACAATTTAGAAAGTCTTACCAGTATGCGAGTGTACCCAAAAAGAAGGGTATTCTAAATTCAGCCGTCAACTAGTTTTGTTTTATTCATAATTTTGTTCCTTGTGTAAAAGCACACTTTTGTCTGTACGCCCATTTGTTATGAAGCCATCGATATATAATGCATTTTTTATCTGCTTTTCACATAACTGTGATTTATTTTTATTTTCGAACAAGTATTTACTAATTCCTTGCTTGATATAAATGACGTTATGATAGAAAGCTTATAATAATACTTGAACCTAGAAAAGTAATATTAAACAATAAATAAAATTAAATATAATTTTATTTGTTAATGTATGTTAGGCAGAGAGTAAATAGAGTCAGTTAGAATATTTGCTATGATTATATTATTATTTATTTAAGTTTATGGCTTGGCAGCTAGGCCTTTAAGCCAGATCTTAGATTACAATTTAGTTTCTTCATTTTCTTAAGCCTATGCATAGCTCAGCTGAACTGTCGGTTATCAACGGAGTTCTTGTGTGGTTCTCGAAAGGTCACATTTGACTATACAGTTCACATTTCTCACAAAAACACATAATTACTACTCAAAAACTATCAATATCCTACAATTATTGTTCATTTTAGAATAATTTTACACATTTTTAGAAAATAAAACTGCACAGCACAACCTCTCCTTTCAGTTCCCCCAAAAACTTCATTTGCTATGATTCCATTGAAGCTTTTATAGATTACTAGCTTCTGCCCGCGACTTAGTCCGCGTGGAATTTTTTCTTTAAAAAAAATATACAATGTTACTTCTAATACCTCCGAGAGTATGTGTACAAAGATCGGTTCAGTAGTTTTCGCGTGAAAGCGTAACAAACAAACTTACATTTACAATTATAATATTATTATAGTTAGGATAATATTTTAATACTCCCTGCTCGACAGCATGCTCTATGGTCAGTATATCTTATTTATGAAAACTGAATAAATATTTTTCCGTGTTTACTACGCTACAACGCCATCTGTATAAAAGTGAGTTTCCCGCTTATCATATTAGAACAAACTATTTTATTCATAAGATCTTTGATAGCGCCATCTACTGGTAGTTTTGTGAAACTCTTATCATGAGTATGTAACAACACCATCTCGTGTGATTACAGGTATAGGTTGCGTTACGTTGCCAGCGCCATCGAGCGGTTACTTAGTTTACCGAAATGAAGATGTGGCACACTACATGTGCAACGTGAATTTTGTTTTTATTGATTCACGACAGAGGGCGCGCTTATTGTGGTGCTACGACGAAAATAGATGGAATGACACAGTACCTTTGTGTGTCGGTAAGTTCGATGTAATGCTAATCGTCTTTTCCAGACGAGAAACTTATTTGATGGTTTTTGCAATCAACTAGAACTAAACTTTCAACATGGTTTGACCTGCGTAAAATTTGTTCCTTAAATATTCTACGGTATATAAATATAGGTATAGAAAGTGTATTCAATATAATTATAATTCAAACGTAATACCTATAAGGAAAATTGGAAACTAACCACATAAAGTCTTTTAAATATTACTTCAGATTTATTTATTAATAATAAATCTAGTAACAATTACAATATTCTGGTTTAGAAATACTAATGAAAACTTGTCAAAAAGTTTCGAAATATGTTCTTGCATGTATAATCCAATGCAACTTTATAAATTACAATAAACCATATTGTGCAGAACTTTTCAATGCTGTCGGTTCGCACAACCATAACAAACATCTATAGTCAATAAGGTAGAGTTTCCGTCGATAACAATAACCGCTTAACCATAAAAAGTTCTTTCGATCTTTTGAGGTTATTTCCATGGTGTTTGGAAAATACGCACATGCGCGCTATCCCATTTACCATCTCGCTCGCACGCCGTAGCTACCTTGCATTAGATAGGGACAACAATATATACGATCATGTGATTTAATTATTATCAACTAAACTTACTGTTGTTTTGATATGCGACTTTGACTGTAATAAAATATGGTTCAAATTAAATTGTCGCAATTATTTTCATCGTTGATAAAGGAGATTCTGAACGGCACTTCAGTATGGAGTTCAGTTCAGGATCAGTCGTATTTTAGCGGGTCTGGTATTCGGACTTCGTTTGCCGCTGTGTTCGGAAATCAACGCTTTGTCAATTTACGCGTCAAATAAAGCACGTGTTGTTTCAAAAGTGAGTTTGATAATTTATTGTTGTTTTTTTATTTATTTATTATTATCAAACGTGATAATTATATTTTTCTGTGTGCATTTTGTGGTGTTTTGCGGTAAGATAAGTATAAGTAAAGCTTTTTTAAATGCGTATTTTTGTTTCCTTGATCGATTATTGCTTCATTAGCGATTGGTACCTAAGTAGGTATGTATTATTTTTATAATAATCTTATAAAATATAGTACAAAAAATATTGTTTTCAGCTTTGATTCTATTTTATGTTTTTTTTATTTTTTTGTAAACAATTGAAATAAAGATGAAAGCTGTAATAAGTAGCTTAGTGGCAAAGGCACGTCGCGCTCTAACTCTATGATGCAGGATGGAATCTTGGCCTTGGCCGAAATTCGTGCACTTCATAGGCAGTTCTATAGAAGTGACCAACGTCCCGTTTTTTCTTCATTTCGCTACGGAACTATAAAAAAAAGTATTTCATTAAAAATACACTATCTCTTTAAAAGTTTTCACTGAATATTGTTCAATCAAATTTTGTATGATAATATTTTTGAAGGTCCTTGACTTTGATCAGAATAGCTAGCTAAGTTGATAATTTAAAAATTAGTAATTTTTACGATTTAGGGACGCCTATATCAGTCAGTACCCTTTGACTAAATTAAATAATTTGATTAACAATGTATTAAAATAATCTCATAAAAAAGATAAAATATTTCATTTATTGAATTCATTTTGTCGGTGCTGATTAGCCTTAATCAGATAGTAAATTATAATTTATCAATCTATTGATGTAGTTATTAATAACAAAAGAACATTTACTGTAAGTGGTACATAAGTAGGTATTGAAACTTTAGACTGGCGCCCGATACCTTTGACTCCCATTTAGCCTCTTTTGGTTTATTTTTACCTGCACTTAACTGGCTTTTCTTTTCCATCTTTCGTTGAATGAGAATCCTTTTTAAGCGACTCCAAAAATGAGGAGGTTCTCAATTCGCCTATATGTTTTTTTTTGTATATTTGGTACGCGATATATCCGTCAATAACGTGGACAGATTTGTTTTTATTCCGAACGGGCATACTCCCGAGGTGGTCCCATTCTCATCAAGTCAGGATCTGACTGTGGCTCTCAGGGTTGTCGAGGGCAACCCTCGAATATTATAGGCACGTACACCGTGTTTATTTTTTTTCTAAAGATATGCAAAAAAGTAAAGAAGAAAAACAAAATAACCGACTTCAAAAGTCAAAGAATACATATTTTCTTACAAAGCAAAATATAATAATAATGTTTTATTTCGTACCGATTTGAAGATGTTGTAAAAAATACCTAGGTATAGAAATCGGTTTCTGTTTTGTTAGATTTTTTATAGTTTACAAAGTGCCAAAGTTATTACACATTGCATTAACCGTGCAGGAACCATTAATTAACATTATCGGTGCAGGAACGAAGAAAGAATACAATTTGCTGCGGCCGGGCGGCCTGTCATAAAGGCGGTAAAACAACCCTCAGCCAGTTTGTAGGGTATTTGCCCGTCTGGATGGCTACCCCTGTTCTGGAGTATGCCGCCATAACATCTTTGAGTTGTGTTCGGACATTAATGACTAGGTTCCAGTCTCCATTTAGAGAGAGGCAGCAATTGGTAGCACCTTTGGTGTTACAAATGTCCATAGACGATGTTAACCGCTTTTCATCAAGTGGGCCGTTTGCCTGTCTGCTGAACTCGTGCAATAAAAAAACAATGATTGGTAGTCGCTCGAATCTGATTGCAGTTTTTATATATGTCGGAGGGAAGCTATAATTGGATGGATTATTGTTGGGATGTATAATGCACAATATTATTTGTTTACATTTTAATTACTTCTAAAATTGTTAATTTAATTTAATTTGATGTCTTAAATGTTTCTATAACTTAAAGATCGTTCTAACCTAATAAAAGTTATGAATATTGCAATTTAATAAACGACTAATGAGAGCAGAGCATGTCTTGAGCGGGGTCAGACGCCCTCTATACTTGAGTAGTATCTACTTCGGTAGACGGAGGAGTTTTTGTGGCACATTTGGTTGGTGACTACAGGTCGAGTTGGACCTATGAGAATTGTAAAGAAAGTATTGAAGTTGGAAGTATGAGCGGTGCCCTGAACCCGCTGCTCGGTCTAAACTATGTTAAAATGTCTTTTAAATCTAAATTAAAAGTGTATAAACCGTGGCTATCGTTTTTATGCTGGTATTTTACCCTGATGACGCCCACTAAACCTGCAATAACTAAAGGAGATGTCGTGAGAACGAGGCCTTCTCCGACATATGTATGAATTTTGATGCTAAATCTTAACATTTTTGTTCATGACATAAAACTAAATACTTTATTAAAATAATATAATAACAATACATGCATATTTACCGTTAAATACGTTATTGTATTACTGAATCCAACAGACCCTTAATGCGGATATTCGTCACTATATTCGCGTCCTGTGTTAATATCCGCTTGGCGGATATGTTACAACACCAGCATGTTAATAAGGCATAACGAAGTAATTGTAGATTTTGGCAGATACAACATGGGCACAGTTACTAGTTATTAGTTAGAGTTTTTTTCTATAAACAACAAAAATCTACCTAAAATCAAGTAGACTTCATGTACTGTGTTCAGTTTGTATGCATTACTGCATTCTGTAGACGCATAAAGAATACGTATTGTTATTAAGTTTTATCAATATAGAGACAGTAGATTAGAAAAATAACTACGGACTTAAGAATGCTGTTATCTACGACAAGGTGTCGCGAGATGGCACAAAACCATTATTTAAATGACAGCACTAAAAGGTTGGGCAATTGGATTGTTCACTGTTTTTTCAATCTAGCTATTTGAAAAAAAAATTCGAGGAACAGTGTCCCTAATCATTTCTGTCTAGTTAAAATTCCAAAAAAACGTATTTTGTATTTTGTAAGAAATGCGTTTGACCTTTATTTGACCTTACTAAATCCAATCAGGTGGGCCGTCTGCCTGTTTGCCTGCTTCAGGTGTAAAAAAAATTCTAGCTGTACATTATTTGATTTAAGTTCTGTAACATGGATATTCCCATAAGACCACTTTTAAAATTTAACGATAACTATAGAAAATAATAATGGTTGAACACGAAAAATTATAAGCCCAGCGACAAAAACACTAAAATGATCACGATAAGTAATGAGAGTGTGAGACAGTGACATTTTAATAGTAGCACAGATAACAGCTATGATATAGATAAAACTTACTTTTATTATTTTTGTTTTCCTAGCAAAGAAATCAATGTAAACTTGTCCCTTATGACGTCATCGGAGAAATAATTTTAAAATCGGATTATAAAAACTAACGCTTAAAATGCAAAAATATTCAAATAAGTATCTTAAAATACTCTATTTTACGTAATAAACACATAAAATCAGAGCGTATTTTTTTGTGAACAACCCCCATTATTGTCTTCTTAGAGTGGCAACACTTAAAAGTTGCGTAATTTATATTCCTTAGACTGGTAACACCAAATAAAATAAACTCTTCTTTAATACGCATCCGCGTAGACAGACTGGATCATTTCTCTAACAACCTACAATCCACATATATCTACTATTGCAACGACGTTGCGTTAACAAAACGCTTGGGAGGGAATTAGTTACTGATAACCGATAGTATTACTAATTGTCAATGAGCTTGTGAAACGCTCGTATAGCCCTCTCAACCATCGGTTATTGGTAGCATCAAAGTCAATCCGTTACTATTACAGACAACTGTAAGTATAATATAGAAACCGGGCATTAATCGTTAAACCAAGCTTCCGAATAATTGAAGCAAAAAGCTGCTATTTCTCAAATTTGCTACAGAACCATAAATGTAAGCCTACTAAAGTCTATAATGTAAGTATAGATATAAATTAGAGTAAGTTCGATCGCTTCTTTATGGTTCATAAACTAGACTCTATAAATAAAACCGTCTGTATATTATTTACCTATTAACATTTCTTCCTTTCTATTATATTGTTGTTATACTGTATGTCTTTCAAGATAACTGGTATTATTATTATTCCTTTCATTATTTATAATATTCTCTCAAGTATAATATATCAAAATTCAATTAAATTAACAACCATTCAACTATTGTTATTATAATGATAAGGTTACAAAATTATGTTCTGCTGAACATATTTTGTTATTATTTGATAACAATCTGTTTCGTTAGTCTTGGAAAGTTTGCCGACTTGTTTCGATGTTGAATAAGTATGTTTATTCTTCGAGTTACCATATTTCGTTCGTTTAAGGAAAATTTGGTTTGTTTCTTTATACTTGTTGGGTAAAGGAGGCTTTTTCTTTCGGCGATGCCGGAGGGTGTTTAACGATCTCTGTGTCTATATTGCAAAATGTTTTAATTAAGTTGATGTCTAAGAAAAAAATGGTAGTTTGATTTTAAGCTACCATAAGATACTGTAGTTGATGTTTAAGATGGGGTCCTTTAGCATCTCGGGAGCAGAGGATTCTCACCCCAGCTGACGAAGTGAGTTTGTTTTTCCCGGGGCATTCTCAAGCACCGATGCCCTAGGATCAGCGTGGGCGTAACTACGTTCTAAGTCTCACGCTCTTCCTGCCATAAGCTCGAGGCATATGGGAGGAGGGTGGTCTTAGTGGAGTATTGAGTTTTCGAGTCTCCACACAAGCCGGCGATTTGACTCTGGTGCCCATTCTTGGTGTCACCCCTCGTCGCTTTGGTCTATTCCCTAGTGTAGGACCCGGTAGAGTGCGAATGTACGTACGTACATTTCCCCCGCCTCAAAAAAAAGTTGATGTTACAGATCGATTTGGATTTATCTATATATCGCAGACATAAGCAAAGTCTGTCTTCATGACGCAATGGTTGGCGCATGAATTGAAATGAATTAAACCCCCGTGTTAGATCGGTGATTTATTAGAGTTCGTGAAAGAACAAGGAGAATATAACATTCTACTAGCGGGCTCGAAAGATATTGTCCTGCAGTAAAAATACAATTTGGAACCCGATTATATAGCCATCTTCCGGGACCGATTGCGAACCAAAACCATCCAGGGACCCATTTGAACACAGCCAAAAACATGAAAATCGGTCCAATCGCTCAAGAGTTCAGTAACCTACACACGAACAGAAAATTTTATATATAACTAGCTGCGCCCGCGGTTTCATCCGCGTGGTGATGGAAAATCGTTACATTTCGGATAATTCACATTACATACTATATCTTTATAAATTATAGCCTATGTTACGCTGATGTGTAAGCTATATTACTGTAAAGTCTCGTCAAAATCCATTCAGTAGTTTTTGCGTGAAAGAGTAACAAACATACATCCATACATCTCCGCATTCGTACATCTTTTCTTACAAACTTTTGTAGATATTGTCGTTTTGTAGGTAATAGTTGCAGGGCCAGTTTGTTTACGTAGTGTCGTTTTGTGGGTAGGTAGTACTTGTAAGACAGCCTTAGACAGCTAGTTATATGTTATAGATAATGTCGTTTTGTGGGTAGTACTTGGATTACAGCTATTTGTATGTCTACGAATGGCGAAGCGTGATTGTAATTAAATATATTTAAATAATAATAAATAAGTATTTTATTTATCATATCATAATTAAAAGGGCTTTGTCGCTTAAGCGACCGTGCTGCCCTGCTTAGTACGTAATATAACAAAACTAAGTAATCGCTGATTTCTTAGATCTACTAGTTTATATAGAACTCTGGCGGCATTTCAAGATGGATCTGCCAGAATACTGTAGACCTACATCTAGCCTTAAATTGACACCAAAACTTTGTCTAAAAGTGTCATTCTGGACACATTTCATCAATATATTAGAAAAATCATCGATAGTGTTGCAAATTTCAAAGCTTGGGGAATTAATTGTTGCATAGAATGCGGCCAGTCTGAGTCTTATAGCTGTTATTAATTCCTTTCTAGTCAAATTTGTGTTGCGGATCCAAGGCGAATTTAAATGCTGTGGGTGGATATTCCCTTTTCTAAGGACCTTACATTAAAATATTCTTGCCAAATATTTAGTATTCTCTCTGTAGTTTTGTTAATATAATTTGGAAAAAAAGAAACCTTGTTTCGCTAATTTATCTACTTGCTCATTGCCAACCAGTCCTATATGCGATGGGATTCATTATAAAACAATGTTATTGCGTGCAGATTCTAAATTCATGAGATTAGTATGGTATACTGAACGCGCTACCGGTCACCTTCGAAAGGTCGAAGTACATTGAGACAGATTTTCAAGACCACTTTTAAAATCCGTCAGTATATCTGAATAATCCATTGAATTTAGAAATTATAGAGTAATAGATACAAGTTTAATTATTATAATGGATAGACCAGCGTTAATTTTAAAACTGCAATGATAAATTGAATTTAAAATCAGAAAAGCCCTTCCTGCTGTATTGACTTCCTTAGAATCATCATCTCGGTGAGACTTTTGTTTGGTCTTATCGATTCCTTCAATGTTGTTTCTTATGCATTTTGATATATTAATATTATTTATCCATGTATCTAATAATAACATGCCTATTAGCATACTCGAATGAATTGCAAGAATTTTACAATTAGGTTGTATTCAAGTTCAACAAGGTTTCCTCTTAGTATTCCAGAATCTGCTTAGAATAAGTTCTGTTAATTTTGATACAGGTTCGATACAACCATTAGACATAGATTTTTATTTAAGCTATTTACAACTTAGGTATCTCTTTGTAGAAATACAAAGGCCACAGATTAAGTTCACTGTCCATAACGTGTATTGGGGCTACTTCCTATAAAGGCCCAATAATCCTCATGGCTTGGTTTTGCGTATTTGTAACAATGTTTCGTACAAAATAAAGTTTAGGTTTTGATTCAACTAGTTATGTACAATAGAACCTTTTTTGGGTAGTAGTTGCTGGTTAACTGGTTTACGTAAATAGTGATTTCTAGGTAATGATTGTATAACTATGACTAATGTATCTCAATGGTGTCGCTTTGTGGGCAGTAGTTGTGTATCTTAGATAGTCTCGATAATGCCTACCTATGTCCGTAAAATATTTTAGAGATATACAACATACGTGCGGAAAGCTCAGTAACTAAGGCGCTTAACAGAATATACCTAAGCGAAGTCGCGAAGACAGAGTTCTCTTACAAACAATGCTGTTGATCAGCCGATAAGCCCATCGAGATCCCGCGCTAATTGTTTGAGGGGTTCTGAGGAAAATGTCATTAATATTATTAAGATTGAAGCTGATGCCACGATATTTATGAAGGGTCTTTGTGTTTTAGATATACATATAGAAGATGCTATTGTTTGCGTATCTGTTGCCTCTAATTTTAGTTGTAACAAGGGTGTTCCATGCAATGTAGTTCGTGTAAATTTTGGTTTGGAATTTATAGGGACTTTCGTGTATTTTCCGCATAGTTATTCTACGTTTCCGGTCTCTACCTATATGTACGCACGTGAAACAAACGCACATTAAATCCTGCAACGTAGAGATGCAAGTCTCGGTGAGACTTAATATTATTTATTACGTAGAAAGAGAACGAAATCTCTTCGTCTTAGTTCAGTAGCTATATTGACAATAACGGCATTTTTTTGAAGTCTTTCCTTTGAAAAATCATAACGATCTGTTATTTTGAGTGTATGGATATCGAGTTATTTACTTCAAATCATGAAGGGCCATTTTTGAAACACAACATGATAAATTTTTGAAAAATTACTGTAACGGTAGTTTACAAAATGTTTTTAACGAACATTGATTTGATCAATTCGTTCAGTAGTTTCTAATGGGCTTCTTAGGGGTTTTCATTTAAACGTTTTTAATTGTTCCATAACCAAAAGACGTAATTCAGTGAATGTTCTTCACTTTTATGGAATTCATGATACTTCGTAGATTGCCTTGAACTTGTCTAATTTCTTTGATCATTTTCTTCTTTGTGGTCTTTGTACTATTTACATGCCTTGTTCTGATATGTTTTCCAATGAGACACTCAACATTATGTAGAATTAACAAGGTTACAGTTCCAACATTCTCAAATCAAAATAAATTCAACCACAAACAAAACAAACAACCTAATTCATTATTTACTGTGGCAACAACGTTCTTATCCTCCAACAATGATGGAAGAGTTTACCTAGCAATGAGGATCCATCATAAAATATTCAGATTGCGGCTTCGCCAACCCTGCGGTCCCAAACGGGCCATACGTCACATTAGTTATGGACCCCGGAGCGTTTTCGACCAACTGACTGAATTATATTTCCTACATCCCTTCGAGAGTTGCCTCGCAAGGGATCTCCGATAAGCCTCGAAAGTTTGTTTTGGTTTATTCTCTGTATGTCCAGTTCACGCTCAGTTCAGGATTCTGTAGATGTTGAGAAAGTTTAACCGAAAGTACTCCATGTCTTAAATACTACTCGACGAGTTCGTTTTATTTCTTGTGTCACGATTCACACACCGCGAAGGATTTCATAACGGTGGGTATTGTTTCACCGGATATACTCTACGTCTTAAATATTACTCGACGAGTTTGATTTATTTCTTGTGTCAAATTCACACACCGTGAAGGATTCCTTTAAGGTGGAAAATATTTCACCGACTATACTCCACGTATATACATATTTGTGCCGTTTGGAGTTGAAACATTAATTAGGTCCGTGGGGTCCATCGGCAAAGAGTTTCTTCGAAGAGATGTGCAAGAAACTCTTTGATGCCACCCGTGATCAGAAGACTGGCTCATATTTCGCTCGACAGATAAGCATCGCCATTCAGCGCGGCAATGCAGCCAAACTTCTAGGCATGCTCCCATCTAGCAGCGATTTGTTGCACTGTCTATAATAGCTTGAACCTTTTATATATTTTTAGTTTTTAACTGTATATATATATTTTATATAAGATCTTATATAAACGATTATCTAAATTCTCCACGTATTAAATATTTCTTTTATTATTGCATGAGTTACCATCGCCTATAGACATTTGTAACACCAAAGGTGCTACCAATGAGCTGCCTACCTCTAAAGGGTGACTAGAACCAGGCCACGAATGCCGAAACACAACACCAGGTTGTTATGGCGGCATACTCTAGACCAGGGAGCAGATGTGGTCCTGCCCTGAAAAAATAAAAATTTAGGATCCGATTCCAGCGCCACCTACCGGTTTCAATTGTGAATCTAAACCATCCGGGGACCCACTCAAATGCACATAAAAAATGACATCAAAATCGGTAAAGTCGTTCTCAAGTTATGCGTGTACATACATTTCTACGATTTTTAGATTTATATTGATTGCGGTTCACATAGTATTAATCAAAGAAAATGTGGGACTTAAAGTACGGCGCGATCTATTTGATGTTGACAGGAGGGCTCATACTTACCTATCGCACAATTAAAAAAATTGTTTTTGATTATAAATTCAAATAATACTTGTCCTATCTCCTAAGTTTTTATCCGTGCAGGAACGGAGAAAGAATACAATTTCCTGCGGCCCGGCGGCCTGTCGTAAGAGGCGACAAAACAACCCACAGCCAGGTGGTAGGGCATTTGCCCGACTGGATGGCTACCACCCCTGGTCTAGAGTATGTCGCCATAACAACCTTGTGTTGTGTTCCGGCATTAGTGACCAGGTTCCAGGCTCCCTAAAGAGAGCAGCAGCGCATTCGTAGCACCTTTGGTGTTGCAAATGTCCATAGGCGATGGTAACCGCTGTCCATCAAGTGGGCCGTTTGCCTGTCTGCTGATATCCTGCAATAAAAAAAAAAAGTTGGAATAAATCCAGCAAAAATGAAAAATATCATCAAAATCGGTTGAGCTGTTTCGGAGTGCATCGCGGTCAAACACTGTAACAGAGAATTTTTATATATACCTATATAAATGAGACCAATTCTGTTTCTCCGCTTTAACCCAAAACCTAAAAGCTTTTCAATGCCATTTTGGTTGCTTTAGAATGGAATGTTTATCAAAACTATGTAGTCGTTATTTCATTGTTTAATAAACTTCAAATACTCAGTACCCAGTGCAAATCAAGTTTTATTGCGTTTTCCACTTTTATTTATGATCATTTCCAACAAAACACGTGGCTAGCTCGCGGAGTATGGAAAGTAAAAATAGCTGCAGACGTAAATAAAGAGGGTTTTAGGGTTCCGTAAGTATTTTGACAAATGCCTTATGATCTAAGCATTGCCCCGTCTCGCTCAGTGGAACGCAGAGGTGCTGAGTTCAATTCCCAGCAGGGTAAATTTCATAAGGTACATTCTCATTATTTTTACTGGAATCTGTAGAGAGGTTCCGGAGTAGTCTGCTCTATAAAAAAAGTGTAACTCGCAATAATATCTGTGTTTGTCTATTGATTTATTTATTTTTGATAATTACGAAATCCTTATAAAAATGTACTATGTATTTTTGTATGTTATATTGGTTGAAAATAAATATTTTGGATGAAATTCAGTAGGGAGTTGTATTTTATATGCTACACAATGAATCAGTGAAGTTGTAGTGTAGCGTGGCTGCCATATATGTAGCTGAGGAATATTTTTTTCAGAGTACGTAAGCGTGATAGGTATCTATAGAGGGGTCTTCGAAAACCGTGATGATTGCTTGGAATGACTTTTGTTTTAATTTAGTTTAGATGGTATAATTAAAATGCATGCAGTAAAAAATAAAACTTAAATTTATATGAAAAATTTGGCGGTAGGCTAAATAACTTTAGCATTACTAATTGACAGTTGATATCTAGTCTTCCGTGATCATGGCTATTGAAAAGTGGTCGAAACGTCGAAATAATAAGTTACACTTAAGAACGTTGAAACAGATTTAATTAGTTAACGTGGTTCAATATTAATGAAATACGATCTAGAAAATTCTGAAAGATTTAAAAATAGTAAATTTTAAAATATTATTAATGTCAATGGACGCAGTTACGCAAAAAGGATCCAACCCACAAAATTTTACTTTTGAATTATTAAAGTTTTAGCTGTATTTCCGCACCGATGCAGTTACACTTGTTTGTATAAAAAATGATACATTTACGCTTATATTTGCCCAAGAACCCATAGACACAAACAAGTACATCAATGCGGAAATACTGCTAAAATTTCAACAATTCAAAAGCAACATTTTGTGGGTTGGATCCTTTTTGCGTAACTACGTCCTTTATATAAATACAATATGCTTAGTAGTTTTGGGGCATCTGCAGAACCCTCTACTGTCTGCGCTCTGACACGAACTTGGTTGGGTTTTTTCGTTTTTACTGGAATACAGCCAAGCGTATCCGGCTCGCACAATCGCGTGACGTACGGACGGCTTGTGTAGTTGTGTAGTTTAGGTAGACCAACGCTTGTGGCGTTCCGCGCTGATAAAGTGCAAACGACCTTACGAGTATTGTATAATGAGAATTAGTAATGTAATTAGTTCAATTTACCATCAAATTGCGAGTAAGTACTGTCAGACATGTTCAAAATGCTTTCGTAAATTGATTTTTAAGTCTTATAATGTATGACTTTGTCTGCATTTTTTAAATATTCGAAGTGGAAACGTAACTGTAAGCATAGTGACATATCTACGGAACGTATATTTCACGGAAAGTTCGGCGATAATCTGTACCCGACGTATTATCCCCGTATATTGGTAGTGCGCTGGAACCTTGTCAAATTAACATTCACGTGACGTCATCCGCTTGTCGATATGTACGTGTACTCACCGGCCAGTGATGCTAACGTTACTGAGTGTTCGGCTAAGGTTACGTCACCAAGAAGCCAGGGTCCTGGCGTCACTGTACGTGTGGCGCAAAGAAGCCCTGGCCAGGGGCACCAGACCCGCGCCTCGCGAGATCGAGGCGTGCAAGTCGGAGCTCCGCCAGGTAGCCGTGGGGGTCTGGGAAGATCGCCTACGACGCCCCAGCGCGGGCCCCGCCACCATTGAGGCGGTGCGGCCCGTCCTGCCAGATTGGCTTGAACGAAGTCACGGCACCCTGACCTTCAGGCTGACACATGTCCTGACGGAGCATGGTTGCTTCGGAAGGTACCTGTGTCGCCTCGGCCGCGAGGCAACGTCAGGGTGCCATCACTGTGACACGGGCGACGAGGACACGGCGCTGCACACACTCCAGGAGTGTCCAGCGTGGACAGAGCAGCGCCGAGAACTCGTCGCCCATACCGGATTTGACACCTCGCTCCCGGCCGTGGTACGTACCATGGTCGGGAGCTCCACCGGATGGGACGCCGTCTCCTCCTTCTGCGAGCAAGTCATGTTTGCGAAGGAGGAGGCGGAACGGGAGCGTGAGCGTAATTCCCTGCTCCGCTCTCGACAAAGGAGGACGCGTCGGCGCCGGAGGTCTGATTTAGACCTTCGGCCACCGTAAGCGGGCGGCGCGGGTGGGGCCTCTAGGGGTATAGAGGTTCTCACTCACCCGCACATGCCGTCGAGATGAGAGCGCGAGTGTTCCGTGCGCGCTCATCTCTCTTCCCGTGGGGCGCGTTACAAACCGCCCCACGCCGAAAAGACCCAGTCGTCGCCGGGGGAGTAGCTCCCCGGGCATTGGAAGAGGCCCAGTGAGCGGGGCCCACGCCTGCCAGGTCAGCGGAGTTGGGAAAACCGCATACACGTAGCCCTGGCATAAGGCGCAGGACGGAACACCCAGGGGTTTTAGTGGGTATCCCTAAGTGGGGAGTGGCAATAGCGTGGCACCGGTTCTGACCGGGCACGCTAGTGCCACCCCCGATCTGGCGAATCCACACTGTCTCACCGGGTCGCGAGCATCCCCCAGGCTTCTGTGCCTGTCGCGGCTTAGTCCTCAATCGGATTTAACCTGGCCAAAAAAAAAAAAAAAAGTTACGTCACCAACGGCCTTCAGCCGGCACCCGGAGAGGCAGGTACGCGCATTACTTCCCTCCCTGAGTTAGGTTCCGGAACGAGGGGGCCCTTAGCTACTAGGTAAAGCAAGGGATTTAACAACTACCCCCGTCTCGAAGTGGAGTGTGTTCTCCCAGGGCACACTTCAAGCACTTTACTGCGCTGGATCGTCTGTTGCGTAACTATGTTCTATATCTCAGTCTTTCCATCACAAACAAAAGCGCAGGGTCGTCAGGGAGGAGGGGGTTTTTAGTGGGTATTGGGGTTGCTCGCCCGTGCGGCATCACTCGGAGTCTCCACACTCCTCTGTGTAATCCATCGCGGACGGAACGCAAATAAAGCGCTAGCGTTACCGCCCTCTGTGGATTCGTGCCGTTTCCTAGTGACGGCCCAGAGAGTGCGTAAATCAGTTAGTCATTTTCCCTCGCCTCAAAAAAAAAAAAGGTTACGTCACCAAAATGGCGGCCAGGCGCAATAGCAATTTGCGGGGATAATAACGCGGCCGAAATTCCGCTGACGTGTCATGTAGGTTATTTAAAAAATATGGCGACCATATTTAGAAATTATCTCCAGAAGGTGGTCTGGAAGAAATCGCTGTTAGCGATAACACTGCCGATTGTACTAGTTATATTTCCTTGTGTGCAATAAAGAATATTCTATTCTATTCACGTTCCGCAGTGTGTCGTTTGGCTAACGATTTCTTCTTTATTTTTTACCAATACTAAACTAATTTGAGTGATTATGGCTTTTATATTATTATGTACCTTTATAGTTTATTTCACCCCATTTAAGATGGTTTTTAGAGACAAAAGTTAGTCTATCGTATCCTATGCCTTTTCTGGAATAGAGTCTACCTCGATATGTTTAGTAGTTTAATTGTAAACATGTTACAAACAAACACGGTTACTCTTGGATTTAAATATTAGCGGGTAAAATTGTACTGTTATTGTCGATTTAATTGCGGTGTTCGCTGAAGGATACTAATTTCAAATCTGCTTTGCTTTGTATTTCGGAAAACCTGTGGAAATTCCACGTGTAATTAATTAATTAAATAAGAATAGTTCGGGAGCAATGTTATATATACCAACATATATAATTGAATCCATTGTGATTTATGTATTACGTAATACATTATGTCTCATTAACTGAATCCAACTTTTTCAAGCATCACTCCCATTGTCCAATTAGAAGGAAAAATATCAGTATATTTTCGGGTCGTAAAATTGAAGTTCTAACAATGACGACGTATCTCGTACCATCCAATTAATTCCGCTCCATTAATTAAAGGAAAAAAATGTATCGGAAACAATACTACCTCTCAATTATTAATAAACAAGACATTTAAAGCCAATCCCATAGCGAGATAATGATCTGTTAAACTTAAGTAATAAATGATTGAATTTTTAATTCTATTTTATTCTCCTCTGTCTTACAGTCATATAGTTAAGTAGCTTTGTATGTTACGTTTGGGGAACTTGATTTTTTTATATTTCGAAGTAAAATTACATCCGTGCAAGAACGGAGAAAGAATACAATTTCCTGCGGCCTGTTGCTCTCTTAAGGGAGACTGGACCCTGGCTACTAATGCCGGAACCCAACTCAAGGTTGTTATGGCGACATACTCTAGACTAGGGGTGGTAGCCATCCAGTCGGGCAAGCAGTGGGTTGTCTTGTCGCCTCTTACGACAGGTCGAGCGGCCAGAGGAAATTGTATTCTTTCTCCGTTTACACGGACAAATATCTGGAAGATTGATGGATAAAGAGTAAAAATAGGTTAAGAAAGAGATAGACGAATTGTGAAGAATACAATTATAATTTGTGGTGTGATAGAGGATCTAAGGAAAAGAAATGCTGTGCCGAACTCAAATTATTGGAAAAACGAGAAAGAATAGATTGACTTGGTGTAGCTACGGGGCAAAAGTTACGCCAGTAAAGCCGTGTGTGAAGCTGTAGGTTTTTTACCCCGAGAGTTGTATTTGCTGTTTTTACTAATAATGATTTTTCGTTTACAGAGGAGGCGGCCGAGGAAGCCGTCGGGAACTATTCAGCACCAGCCAGTACCAACAAAGATACAAAACTGCCGCCACACGACGAACCCAATATGATAGTAGGTAAGTCTACAAGCTAATTAAAACACTGCCACCTATTCAATTTATTAATAATCCTGAAACATCGTCACTGTCGCTGTTTGTTTGTAATCTCCTTTTCACTTTTATATACCTAAATCGATTAAAAAAATATATAATCAGACACAGAAGTAGAGAATACTAATGATGACAATCACCTAGTAAACAAATGTAATGCTGAAAAGTTTCTAGATTCTACATGAGTAATTGTCACCAAACGTCAAATAACTTTTATTACCAAAAACATACAATACAATACTTTTTATACCAACATAACAAAAGGAAACAATAATCTTAAATAATATAAGCTGGCGGGCATAACTGGTTTACAATACTTTTAGCTGTAATGTAAAAGTAGCGTTCAAACCGAATTAGGTTACTTTTGGAGAATCGCTTAGTGAAATTGACACGTGTCTAAATTTATACCCATATATAATAGTAGATATAAGACAGGTGTATGTTACCTCCGCTTTAAGATAATTGTCATATTCGCAATACGAATTTGCGAAAGCGGCCGCTTAGGTCCCTGATTTCCGCGATGGTGTGCTCGCAAGTAAAATAAATCTTCGTAATTAGAGTCTTCTTCAGACAGTTTCTCTCCATTTGCTGGACGTAGGCCTCCCCAAGGTTACGCCACAGCTACTGCCGGCAAGGTTCTTAGTGCACCGGGCTGGATGGTGTCTTGAGCTAAGTTTGCCGAGGCGCAGTCACCACTCCAGGATTTGTTTGCTCCATCGGCCGTCGGTCCTGCGAGAGATGTGACCGGCTCACGTCTAAGTGGGCTAAGAAGTTGACTTCCCACTTCTTCAACTTGTTAATTTTGTGAGCAATGTCGGTCACCTTGGTTTTCTTTCTGATATTCTCATTGGTGATTTTATGATTCTATCCATAAAAGAAATACCTAACCGAGCTCGCTCCATGGCATGTTGAGCGACTTTTAATTTGTTAATTTGATTTTGTTTTTGTTATCATAAAAAAATGTATGTATAAATATTTCTGTGTCATTGTATCGCTTTCCTAGCAAATAAATTATTTCTTTTTTATTTATTTATTTCTTTCTTTGATCAATCCCATTGTCAGCGTCTATGTCTCAGCACCGTATGTCATAACTAATAGGACGCACTGCTCAAAGACTTCGTACTCGACGATTTCGGCGTATTTCGCGTAAATTTTGTCAACTTGTTTAACATTCAACCGACAAAAATGAGATGTAATTCGTCTTATGTTCGCTAGTGAAGGGTCGTTCCCACAAGTGTCGCGCCTTTCACGCAACTTTAATCTTTACACCTTTTGACTTACCTTTTTCGCCCAGGGTTCACGAAGGGCTTGCGGTTGAGGAAAACGGCTTATGAATCAAAATGGCCTAATAATGTTCGTAATATTCCAGCAAAGGGACGTGGGTTTTTCAGGTTTTTATACTATGGCTGAATGAGCAGTAATGATTGGATTTTTAGGTATATTTTTCGTATTAGGTTTTTGAGTAGGGTTGAAAAAAGAATTAGGACGGTATTTCTGTTTTTATATATTATGTATTAAAATCATGTATCGTAGGAAACTTGTAGACCTGGTCTGAACTTTTGACTGATTTTAATTTAAATTTAATAATACACTAAAGCAAGAGAAATATGATCTTTTCTATTTAGGACTGTTTTAGAGTTATTTTTTACTAAAGGAGTGTCTTTGCTAAACTTCTACTAATATACTAGTAATATGCATAGACTACTTATGTAGTCTATTCCAGATGTTTTTTTTTGATAGCTTTATTGTTTATACAATGCATTTTTTTATTATTATAGATATCTTGTCTGTTAGTTGGTTTATCCGAGATTTACGTAACTACTGGACCGATTTCGATGCGGTTTTCGTTGATTGACAGCTAATTTTTTGAGTTAAAGTCTGCACTACTTTTATTCCCGGGAATTAGAATGGGATTGGATAGGAGGGACGGGATAAAAAAATGGGATAGATAGGTCGGAAACAAAGAGATGGGCGTAGAAGATATGGAAAAGGAGAATAGAATAGGAGGATGCGATCGGGAGACGGGATAGCAAAGAAGCGAGGGGGAAAGCGGGGAGAGAGTTGGAACTGGTCCATGTGTACTCATCGCACTAAACACAAGTGAAGTTATTCCATTAAAAACTCAGTATAATCTAAAATATAAAATTCTCGTGTCGCGGTGTTTGTAGTTAAACTCCTCCGAAACGGCTTGACCGATCCTCATGAAATGTTATGTGCATATTGGGCAGGTCTGAGAATCGGACAACATCTATTTTTCATCCCCCTAAATGTTAAGGATAGTCCATCCCTAATTTTCTTATTAATTTTCAAATATTTTTTTTATGATACAGCATTAAAAAATACATAAAACCCTAAATTTTCAACCCTATACGATCAACCCCTATTTTTTAATAGCGATATTAGTACTGTAATAATTTAACTTGCTTAAAATTACTAAAAATAATTTAAAAGGCAAAACAACGTTTGCCGGGTCAGCTACTAATAATATATTTTTAAAGTAGCTTTGTAAAATTTCATTATGCACAGAAGAGTAGTACCAGTAACTTTAGAACTAGGTGGACCAACTTTCTACGTTTATCTGTTTCAAAGTTTCAACTGGAAACAATAGTCCATTTACGTACGGAGCAAGCCCAGTTCAGTGTTCCAGCGTAAGCCCCAGAGAACTTCTAGTAATTGTGTTCTATAGAAAAGTTACCCGCTTATTCGCACTACAACTAGGGGCAGTTGGTACTCATTGAGTGGCGAGATAAATTAATGGTAGGTACTCCACTCTAGGATTCGGCGTGAAAAGTAATCACGAAACGTAATATATATTATCCCCGCAAATTGGTAATGCGCTGGAACCTTGTCAAATTAACATTCATGTGACGTCATTCGCAACTCGATATGTACGCGTACTCGCCGGCCAGTGATGCTAACAGTACTGAGTGTTCGGCTACGTCACCAAAATGGCGGCCAGGCGCAATAGCAATATTGTTTTTTCGGCCAATAGACAGCGTATATTGTTCCCTAGAATATATAATAGTCCATTTTTTTGCCTTTCATTAAGATCCGTGGTCGTCCAGTCGTGAAAAGCTAACACAGTTATTTTTACATTTTTAATATTAGTATGATTTGCCTGAATCGACACAATAAAAATAAAATAGACTCATATAATACTGAGATAAGAGTCTATTATTATTATGTATCTACAATAAAAGACCTTGGACAGTTAAACTATGTTTCTGAAAGATTATCAGTTGTTATCAATATCCGAAAACAATTAACAACTCACAAAGTGTATGTTGAATTTAAATCGTACATGTGAACTGATAATATTATATACTCGTGTGTGTGTGAAAAAGAACAATTGCAATTTTGCCCTAACAAACATTACTTAATCATACAAATGCGAAAGTAACTGGTTTGTTGCCTATTCACGCATAAAAAGTAATTAAATATTATAAACAAAGTTAAAAATTATCTTAACGAAGTCAAATAAGGACATAGGCTAAATTTTGTGGCAAAAACAATCCTGAACTATTTCATGATCATCAACATGACATGCTGAATATAGATTTGCTTTTAGTTTCTTTCTGTCATGTATTTTATTGTCAAATTTTGTACCCAACGCAATATTTTTTGTACAATTTTTTTTCTTATCAAGCTCCAAAATAACATAATGTCAATAGATCTCTTTTCCGCAAATCTTTAACCAATGGCTCATGAATGTGATGAAAGATTCTGTATTGCATATAGGAAGATATATTATTTATTACATGAAGAGAAACAATACAACGGAAAATAGTCTGAATTATTACTTGCAGATTGATACTTGTTCCTTGATTTTGATTTTGATTTCTACATGCAAATGGAGAAAATTATAAGCTAAAATGACTTGATTATCAATAATTTGACATAATACTTTTGATCCCATTAAATTTTCCGCAGGAATTAAATCACCTAAATCATAATAATGAAATATACGTTTTCTAGGTAAAGCAAAAATTCACTTTATTTAAATCATCAATTGCAAAAAAATTGAAGCGGTACAAAATTTTTAATACTATATGCTTGGGAGGCCGGAGCCCAGCTGAGGGACTATGGGCTGTTGTTATATATTATTATTATACATAATTATAATACTGTTGTTTCAGATATAGTGATACCGTCGCTACTGATAGCGGCGCTGTTCATTGGCAACGCGTTCATTGTACTCATCATATACAAGTATAGGAAACGGTATGTAAATACAATATATCACGTCGAAGGCAAGCGGTGCGGTTGTAAAAATGAGGCGTTGGCACCAGATCAAACAGTTTATGTGTAATAGATCAAATTGCATAAGATTGAAGATTAATATTAAAGATCGGAGGTACAGTTAACAGAACTAAAGTTTGATCGGCAATTACAGTTTAGGAAAGAGTGGTCTCACCACCTCAGTGTCAACACCTCATTTTTATAATCTCACCGCTCGCCATCGGAGGAGTGTTCACTCCTATTTCCTTAAGTTCACGCTCAACTATCCAACTTTTCGCTAACACATTTATTCCGCGTACAAAAATAATCCGGAGGCAACTTTCCGCAGCGGTTTTACCACTGCGCTAAATAAACATCGGATTCTTAAGAGCGTTATAAAATCCCTTACAGATCAGCAACGCGTTAGTGACATCCCCTTGCAAACCGCTGCCAAATAGTAACCGATTTCAATCAGGTGAGGGCAGTATGCCTGTTTGACTAGTTAGACAATATAAAAGTATGGTCTGAAAAGACGGAATGCAAAAATCATCAATCAATCGTGTTTGTGATTTACGAAGACGTAAACACAAATCTGTGCTAATGGGAACGAATGTAGTGGTGACCCATTAAATAACTGACAGGGTAGCGCTAAGTTGATTGGAGGCTCTTGTTCTGCCGCACCTAAAAGGTGCGCCGCTGTCTTGACTGTTAAAACATAAAACATAATGGTTGACCTAATGAAAGTTGAATATCAGGAAGCTATTAAGAATCGTTTCACTTTATAATTTCTATAATGCCGATAAAAATTTATCTGGTAACTGTATTAGTTTCCATAAAAATCGTATACGCCCCTAATGTTGTGTTTCCAAATAAAATTCTCATTTTACCTAATGTTAGCAGTTTCGCAGAACTCGAATTAAAATACCGTTAGAATTACTATAGAGTTTATTAGAACTATACGAACACATAATATAACAGGTGAAATATAACCGAACACAACGAATCAAAACGCTAAGCAGAAGGACGTGATTAAAAAAAAACGCGAAGAGTCCGTCACTATTAGCATCCCGAATGTACACAGGTCAGGCCTTGATCGTAGTTTTCGCTGAACTGTACCCGTATATATAAAGTAGTCTGTGCTGAACTGCCCTCCCTCTCCATCAGGCCGTCGTTTTTTACCTCACAAATACAAATGTGCCCGTATCGTAGTCGACGTAATCCGCAACACCTGGCTAGGGATTACAGCCGCAAGCTGCCGTAAACGAGTACAATAGAACAATAGGCGTATGCCAATAAACAAGTAAACAAAAGAAGACGATCAGAAAAGAATTACAAGCAGTTCAAATGCCGACAAGCATTGATGTAACAACAATCTTCTTTAATTGCTACATCAATGGCGACAGGTAATAAAATGTGTTTTTTACAGATTAGGAGTGGAATTTGTTTTTGTCGGAAACTAAGTGGTAGCATTAAGTTAGAAAATCATTTTGATTTGAAATGGTAATTTAATATACATACGAGTATCTTATAGTTGAAGGGGTTGAAATCCTGTCACTAAAACTAGGTAGAATTGGACGATAAATGGTTCGAGTAAACCAAAAAGCTAGATAGATTATGTATAGGAGGACATGATAATTTGTGGTGTGAGTGAGATATATGCCTGAACAGATGATTATGGAAGGAAAAGCGATTTTATGTCTCCCCAAAACAAATAGGTAAAAGGTTAAATGAAATAGGGAATGCGATCTAATGGATCTAAAACAAACCATACATTTATTTTGTTCGAGTTATGTAAACCATCTATCTACCAATAAATAAAATCGTATTTTACGTTACTTACTATTACTTATCAGATATTATATAAGTTTAGGCTCTTCAATGTTTTTGTATTACTCCAATTATTTTAAAAGCATAAACAAAAGAAGCTTCTACATATATATTTATATGTTTGTTTGTAGCAAATGAATTATTATTATCTATTCTACTACCCGATTGATTTTATTTTATATAGTATGTAAACAGTCTATATGTTCGTCACATTATAATATATGTATATGAATGACGAGGGTCACTTAACGCTCTGTCGTCCGGTCGTCGTGCTCAACACAGGAAGTCGTCCCATTAGCGTTTATTTGTGGTACACAGTGAGATTTATTGCTCGTGAATTAATTCAGCTGCTGGTTCCTTGAGATATAGATTTTTTTTATCACTGTATAGCGCTTCTTTGCTTCAATAACGTGGTATCTTGAAAAACCCAAATTTACAGTACGCCACTTTTAAAATTTCAAAAAAAGATTCTACCCAAACATATTTTACACTTTCTTTGTATATTTTTTTTTGTAAATTTAGTGTCAATTTATTAAGCTTTTTGAAATATATGAGAAAGTTGTGATAATATGATACATTTAGCAAAATATAGTGAGTGAGTGAAATAAGTGAGTATTGGGATATGTCACGTTATTGAAGCAAAGAAGCTATAGGTTCGCGTTTGATCATTATCTCGCTCGATTTGAGCGGAGATATAGTCTAAGATCGAGCACGCTTATCTAGAAGGTACCTATTCACACGAGACTTGAAGACACCCAGGTTGTAGTTTTCGGGAAAACAGACTCCGGCAGTGAGTTCCACTCCTTTGCGGTGCACATGATGAAGGTGGACTCAAGGCGCTTTGTTAGCATAGGTGATATGTACACCATATAGAGGTTCCACTTCCAGTGTGTCTAGTTATCCAATGATGTAAGGGATAAGATTGTAAAGCTGCAATGCTTATTCTATTCTCTATAAGGATTTTTGTATGGAATAAAAGTGTAATTTTCGTAAAAAGGGTACAAAGTTTTTGCTGCATTATTAAAACATTTCTATAAAGTCTAAAGGAAATAACAGCTACCGTATTAATTCCTTACTTAATTTTAAGTATTCACAAACTTTAGCAAACGTAAATCTCTGTTTATAAAATGTTTATCCGACATTATCTGTTAGATAAAATGGATTTCAGTTAACTTTCTTCTTGAACCCCTTTGGGGAAGCTTTAATTTCATTAACGGAGTGAAGAAGAAAATTTCTATTTCACTAAAGGGAGATAATTTGTTCATTGAATTCATTATGCTCTCTATCATTAAGTAATTTATTAACGGTGTTTGGGTTTTTAATGTTTATTAATAATATAATAATCATTAGTATTTTTTGAGGCCCATGGATGGAGTTCCCCCGAACATTGCAACGTCAGTTTCCATATTCCCAGACCTTTAGTACCACTAGCAGTTCTCCAAAATAGCCCGGTACTTTTTGTCTTCATTTCCCACAATAGTCTTACCACTGCCCGGGGCTTGTCTTTGGGTGAATTAGAATATGGTGTAGACAGGAATAATCGTCGGTCATTGTCACGCCACATTTACATTAAATTTGTCAAAGGGCCTCTACGTGTTACCCTTCCCATGGCCACATGCAAGCCCTCCAAAAGTCCGGGCCATTTTTATGGCTCGTGGTCTTTAGAGACATACAATATTAATTGTTATTATTTCTATAATAGTAATTACTAGAGCTTTCCACGGGGCTTTTTGTGTTATCTTTATTAGTTTTGTAGCTAGATAAAATGATCCGATGTGGGATAAATAGTAACCTATCTTCACCCCCGTTATCGTAAGTAAATATAATTATAATAATTGTAGGTTGACTAGAGAAAGCACTATTATATTAATGTACTCTATAAGATTGACAAGATAAAGTTATTAAAAAAACCTGTTTTCCAAAATTTTGAAGATGACAAATTAAAGAAGGAAGAGATGACATATTAATGTAAAACTATAGATTTTGATGTGATATATTTTTTCCATGTCCAACAGACGCAAAAACCTAACATAATACTGTTATGTGTTCAATTTTTGCGTCTGTTGGACATAAAAAAAGAAAGCTAAAAGCGAAGTATATTCATACTATAATAAACATACTTCGCAGTTGATATAGCACTGCTCAAAGTCAAATTGATGAAGGTTCTCGTTTACTTATCGTGAACTTAATAAAACTAAATTAATGTATAATATTGTATATTACTTATTGTTAAACATTTATTTTAATTAAAATCAAGGTCTATATCCTGGAAAGTTACAAAGAAAGAAACAATTGTCAGGCCTAAATAAATACTCAAATATAGAATAGGTTTAATTGAAATGTCTTGTCCCGCCTTCGAAAGTACTGCTTGATTTCGTTGAATTATTACTTTGAGACCATTCAAAAATTACGTCACATTTTAAGGGCCGGTGGGAGGGGGGTTGATAAGCTGTGACATTGTGTGACAAGCTGTGGAAGGGGTTCTAAATTTCGTCACATTTCAAAATTTAATATATTTAAGCTTTAATATATCTCATTGATTTACTAATGTAGCTAATCATAAAGGGATTTTTTAAACTATAAGTAAGTCGCATTTGGTCACAGTCACTAACAGTAACATTAGCACGACATTTGTGCAGGGGAAGCAGGGGCATAAAAGTAACTATAAAATTAGTCTATGCTAATGAATAACAATATCTTAATATATTTAACTAGAGGTCCCGGCAGAAGTTGTCCTGCCTTGAAAAAATATAAATCTAGGACTTGCACCTACCGGTTCCGATTGTGAATCTAAATACTCCGGGGCCCACTCAAATAGACAAAAAAATCATCATAATTGGGTCAGGAGATTAGGAGGATCCTAGAACCCGATCCCAGGTCCATCTACCGGTTCCGATTGCGATTCTAAATAATCTGGGACCCCGCTCAAACGCGCACAAAATATTTCGTCAAAATCGGTAAAGCTGTTCTCAAGTTATGCGATTCATTTTCATATAGATTGAGTAATCGAATATAACTGAAAAATAATTTTATTTCAAAAAATTCTTCAGGTTTCTGGACAGAGATTGTTTTAGACGATAAGGCCGCCTTTTATTTCGCTGAAAAGTATTGTGATTTTTCATTTTGTAATTGTCTATTTTGGTGAACAATAACGTGGCCTGTAATCTCTCTCTCTCTCTCTCTCTTCTCTCTCTCTCTTCTCTCTCTCTCTAATATCTCTTTTCTTTTCTTTGACGTCTATGTTAATAGGGTAAATCTCTTTTGTTTCAGAAAATCAGATGACATCGACGATGAATTTAACACCATTCCACTCAACGGCAATTTGCATAGCGCGGGCAATGCGGTTTAGTCGTTTAAAACTTCTTATTAGTATAGGCTGATTACACACCGGCGACTGTACTTAAACTTGATAATTGTCGCAATTATTAACTCGACTTTCTAAAAAAACTGGGTTTGTCTGTTTATGTATATACAGTAACATAAAAATATGTATCCATTGTATTGACCAAAGATTTGTATGTAAGTTTTCTAATGCCACACTCAAAATCGAATTACAGTCCATTTACTCGACGGCCATTTAGTTTTTCGATTGTTTAGATCTAGATTTCGCTTAAATAAATGTCATAGCAGATATTAAATTTTTAACGATTAATTTTAATAAATTTCAATTACAATAGCGACATTTTCTTAGTTACAAATTATTTAATACATTTTAATTTATTTATTACGACGATAATTAATTAATCAATTGTATTTATGCAAGTTCTTGCAAATGTTATATTTGATCAAAATTACCTACTACCAGATTTGTCTTTGCGTTTTATATAGTCGCACCACGCTTACAGAATTTTGTAATTTGATTTAAAAGATTTTCAATCGGTTCAAAAAAATATTTTTATATTCGTAATGTTGTTCAATATGCTGTATAATTGCTAATTTCTTATTTTATTTTATTATTGTTCTGTGTTTACAACTTGTTGTCATTGTTATTTCATACTTTTAGATTTAACATTTCTTGTATTGGGATTATTACTGTTTAGTAATGCATTAAAGTGTAAATTACCACACGCGCCTTGAGCTTTTAGTCGCCTCTTATAATGTCAGTCGCCGCTGTGTAATAAGCCTAATTGGTTTAAAACAAACAAAGGTGGTATAGATCGAGCAGGTCAAGCGATTTTAAGTCGCTACGTCTATGCGCTGCCTTAGGACTAAGTTACCTTATTTATTTGTTATTTAGATACCTCAATTAGTGCGTGAAAAAGAAATAGTCGGAATCCTGTAATCTTTTAGGCTCTTTAGGTATTAAGTAAGGACTGATATTAATATTAAAAAACGCAATTTAGTTGTTCTTCTGTCGCACACATTTTCACAGCCTAATTTCAATAATGTCAATTACGTACAGTCAGGAAAAGTAGGTCAATAAACTAAATATATTTGCATAAAAATATTGTGAACAGATTTTTTTATAGGAACCTAATGTTTATATGGACTCAATCTATTTGGATTTTAATTGCAATGGTTAAAAACCTTGTTTTTGTACAAACTGATGTTTAACTGGTAAATTAAAGTTTAAAGGTAGTGTCAATGCAATACAATAAAATATAATAATACAACGATGATATATGTGTATGACGCAAGGGAATACTATCACGGTGAGATGAATGTATGCAGTACTTGCTCTCTAGGGTAAGAAATTAATGATTCTCTAATAAATCTGTTTTTAATTCTTTACTTTTTAGGTTATACATATAGATAGCCAAAGGTTGTATTCAAATGTAACTAAATAAAAGTTAAAGGACGAATCTAATTTTAAACATTAAATTACCATAAACAGTTGCGTATAAATAATAATCAGTGACGATAGATATTATTATTGTATAAAAATCTATCTATGTATATATGAAGACATAAATAAAAATAAAAACTTTGGTGAACTACTTTTGCTGACTGTACAAATCTGTAACGGCTTTTAACGTCATGGCTAAAGTATAGATGACGGTCCGGTCTATCGATGTGATTATTTCGTCTAGAAATTGTTAATGTTTTTGTATGTATTCGGCGAAGTCTGTATAAAATTCTGTAATGAATAAAAAGCACTTTATCTTTTATTTGAGTTTTATTTACATTGCACTAAATAATGTAATGCCTTGTTATATTAAGCCTTTTTCCACGGCAGCAATTACAAAAGTGACGACGGCAATGGGCAGCGGAAGTATGTAACCGCAACTTATTTGAGATAAAGAAAGAAAAAATATATAGGATAAGATATTATATTAAATTATGGTGTCCTATAAGAATGCCTTTGGGCAGAATAAAGCTAGTTTCCCACCCAGCAACCAGCGCTGATCCTCCGCAATCCGCAAGTATCTGTAAGTAATACCACGGCAACAAATAAATGTATCTATATTGTGCTGCCAAATTCCCAGCTTGCTGTAGTGGGAGTGGGCATCATGTATGCGTGTTGTCGTAAGGCCAGGTCGCGTATATCTTAATAATGGTTCATTTGCCTTTACCGGTTAATTAAACAATAAAAATTTAAAACATAAGCTTTATAAAAGTAAAGGCCAATTTCAACGGATGATAAAACACAATCGCAGACATTGGAACAATGTTATTGGTTTTTTGTATCATTATTTCAAGATACTAGTTACATATCAAAAATAATTGTTATAGATACGAAAGTATTTATTCATTGCTATGCTTTTATGGCCTTAGTGACTCAACCAAGTTTCGTGAAACTTTGCATATAAGAGTACAACACTGAAAAGGGCATAGGATACCGTTCATTCAGAAAAAGTACTGTTCCTCAGGAATGGAAAATGCCTCTACCGGTTGGTGAAATCTAATTATCGCGAGTCTAACCGCGGACAAAAGTAAGTATACTATAATTGCAACATACTATTATAAAAGCTCATTTATTAAAAGCAGATAAATTAGTGTATACAGTATACATCACTTTAGATAACTAGTTATATTACATTTCTAAGACCAATTAAAACGGACAAATAATTTTAAATAATCCAATAGCAAATTTTTGTATAATATTGACAAAAGTAGAATTAAGACTAACAAATTTTTTACCAAGAAAACATTTAAAGTTATAAAAACAATTAGGCAGTAGACTAAATAAAACTAACAATATTCATTGACACTTGACATCTTTGTCTTCTATTATAACTGAAAAGTGGCCAAAAAGTCGGAATAATAAAAATCTAATAAATTAAATTGCACTTAAAACCGTTAAAACGTAGTTTTATTATATTAAAAAAGTGTTAACTTAGACCATACATTAATTAATGGTTCAAGAGTGTTAATAAATATTGCAAAACTGCATGTTTCTACCTTTATAATAAATGCATGAAAAACTAACGCTGTTATAAAAGCTATTTCATGCAAAACTAGTTTATTCATAATTAAACGTGCTTGAAAGCACTTTCGACCTGCACTGGAAGTAATTTTCAGTTGAATATATTGAATTATACTTGGGGATAATATAATATACAGA
Source organism: Dendrolimus punctatus (assembly GCA_012273795.1). Taxonomy (NCBI): domain Eukaryota; kingdom Metazoa; phylum Arthropoda; class Insecta; order Lepidoptera; family Lasiocampidae; genus Dendrolimus; species Dendrolimus punctatus. The sequence continues at coordinate 17,732,918 of CM022536.1, forward strand.
TACCAGATATAAATATATGTGGACCCTCTAAAAATATGACCGGGTATCACACACACTAAACGAACTGAGGACCTACATAAGACCGGTAGGCGTTGGACGGGGAAGGTGGGTGTTAGAACTTCTTATATTTATGATGTCTCTAATGTTCGATACTTTTCATTAAAAAAATGTCACTTGTGGATATTTTCTGTGAGAGCAAGTGAAATATAAATATATTATATGACTTTTAGAAGCGAAATATTATTTTTACTTTAGATTCGCTATATTATATTAAAAACCCAACTTGTTGGGAGCCTACGTCCAGCAGTGGACTGTGATTGGCTGAAACAACAACAACATAAAATAAAGTGAAAAGTGCTATTTACATATAAGATACATAATCAAAAATTACCGTTTTTAGATATTTGTCTCGAATATACTCTGAATAAACCGACCTAAAAGCTTTAAATAGTAATAATAAAACAACACATAAGTTTCATTTTAATATCTTGAAGGGTTCAGAAGATATCAACATAAACTCCAAACACCACGCGAAGGGTTTTTTTTATTGTTGGAGTATACCAGACAGGCTGACGGACGGACCACTTGATGGAAAGTAGACACCGTATGTAGCGTACAAACCGTAGATAGCGTATATACTGTAGATAGCGTACATATTGTAGATAGCGTACATACCGCAGATAACGTACATGCTGCAGATAGCGTACATACTGTCGATAGCGTACATAGCGTATATAGTAGGCGACGGCCTATGAACATTTTCAACACTAAAGGTCCTGGGTATTTGAATCGGGCTATTAATGATGAAACACAACTCAAGGTTTTATTGCGACATTTTCTAAACCAGGGTGGTGGCCAACTTGGCTGTGAGTTGTTTTGTCGCTTCTTAATACAGGACGCCTAGCTTCAGGAATCAGTATTGTTTCTCCATTCTTGCACGGCTGGTATGCTATAAATCGCACCCATGTGCTCTAACTTATATAGTTGTTAAATTCAGTAACATTTGCCCTTTACTTAATGAAAGTGGTATATTTTGTACCATAATTACTGTGAAGTAAACATACCTAAAACATGCCTAGGAGACGCAAAATGTAACTTCTTACTTAATTTCTTGTTTGTCGTCAAACAAGTTTTCATTGTAACTTTGTCCGTTAGTTCCCTAACGGCCCGGTGTGTTACACGTATGTATCCTTTGCTAAGTTTGGAAAGTTACACGTTGGGTCCACGTGTAATGAGGGTTGCCATATCAGATAATAAAATTCAGGATTTATAAAAGTCCCGGCAGAGATTGCTCTGCCCTGAAAAAATAAAAATCTACGACCCGTTCCCAGTGCCAACTATCAGTTCCAATTGTGGATCTAAGCCACCCGGGGATTCAGTCAAACACAAAAAAAAACATCAAAATCGGTTCAGAAGATTAGGAAGATCCTAGAACCCGATTCCAGCGGCACTTACCGATTCCAATCGTAAATCTAAATCGTCCGGAGACCCATTTAAAGAGACAAAATATTTCATCAAAATTGGTAACGTCGTTCTCAAGATATGCGCGTACATACATTTCTATGATTCATTTTTATTTATATAGATTACGATTTTATTAGAGCAATGCACGTATTAAGTAGATGTATAATTTTATAGTAGGCTAATGAATGAAAAAGATAAAGCTTTAATAAACTGACTTTATCATTTTCGCTAAGAAATTTTGATAAAAAATTAATACCTTCTGTTTAGGGTTCTATAGAATTTTTGATAAAAATGCAATATAATCTAGGTCAACTTGCCCAAATAATGCCATTCTTGAAGTAATAATCCTTTGACTAAAGAGGGATCATGTGAAAGACTTATTTTTAAGTCAAAGAAAGAAATATTTTTTTCTTTACAAGACAAGATACAAAAAAAGAAAATAATAGTATAACATCAATGGTGTCCTAAAAAGTTCCATGCTTAGCATAATACTCGTTTCACAACCAGCGTTGATCTTCCGTAAGAACCTTTAGTGTAACTCAAAAAGTGGTTAGTTTGCAAGTACGACGGCCCTTGCTTATTCTATCTTATTCCAGATTTTAAGAATCTACTTTTAACTTTTGGTAATCTACTAATATTTGTCTTTGACCTAAAGGCATGAATTTGTCTTTGATAACTAATACTAGTCAAAGATAAATTTATGCCTTGCAAAAATGTTTATGATTCAACATCAAGAGCAACATTAGAAATAAGAACTTCGAAATTAAATGAAAACTCCAATAACGTTTCAATAACTCGATATCTTGCTATTGCTTTAATAGAAACTTAATAAAGCATGCCTGAATAGAGACATCTCGGTTCTATTTATATTCCACTCTCCGAAGCCATATTGTTGTTTGCACAGTTCTTCTACTTGCGTTATTCTGACTATTTCAGCCTTTATTATCTTTCATATTAGAATTTGCAACTTGTAATCCTACACGTTTTATCATATTTTCTTTTTCAGCCCATCAATGACCACTGTTGGATGTTGGCCTCCCCAAGTTTTCGTCTTATATGTCCCGGTCCTTTGCTTTCCTCATCTAGCCCTTATCGGTGACCTACGCAAATCATCAATTCGAGATGAGATTTTCACTTCAAGACTCGTCTGCTTCATCGGGCATCAGTCCTGCGACATACGTGACCGATCTACTGCTATTTGCTAATTTTGTGGGCTATATACGATTGACCGGTTACATTGCTTCTTCAGTAAGATATCATCATTCTTAATATTATAAAAATGTTAAAATTTTTTTAGGAACAATTAAAGTGACGTATAATATAAATCTCGAAATAGTAATCTAGTTGAATGGAAGCCAAGGGTTGGCTTCACGCCGGAAGTTCGCCGCGACCCGTCAACTCGGCTTCTGTGATGCAAATGTACTGACAATTTGCAGCCTGAGCAACGAAGCTGCGGAAACGGAAACTTTGCTTTCCAGTAGATATTTAATTTCACTTCTGCAGGATATTTAAAAAAGGAATTTGTTTTGACCAAAAATATTAACAGAGGTGATTAAAATCGTCGTAATTACATGACGTTTATTACAATTTTTTGTACATTGGTCAATACGAGTATTGTTGTGCGATTAGTTTGAAAGTTATCTAGTTTATTACTTCCCACGTTATCAATAGTGTCTATCTTCTGTGATAAAAGACTAAAATTATTAATAGGTAAGTAAGTGGTGCTAGTTTAGTGGGAAACCTATTTGCTCTTAAGACTAATATATAAGTAATATATAAGTGGCAGAGGGATGGTCCTACCTTCGCCCATGGACATCTGCAACACTAAGGAGCCGATGCGTTGCCGACCTCGGATATTATGACACAACGAAAGAGGTAGTGTATAAAAGAAGCCAATACGCCTTACACTAATATTATTTAGTAGTGGACCCGGCGGACGTTTTCGAAAATGTAGAAAAATAAAAATCTAGAACCCGATTGCAGTGCCACTTACCGGGTCCAACTGTGAATCTAGACCATCCAGGGACCCACTAAATCACACAAAAAAGTTTATTGGCACATAAACAACACAGTTTTCAGCACAACCTACCGGTTTCAATTGTGAATTTAAACCATCCCGGAATCCATTCCAACATGTACAAAAATTTTCATCAAAATCGATCAAGCTCTTTTTGAGTTTTAGCCAGTCTAACGAATTTGACTAATATATATAAAAAGATTTCTATATTAGTATTTTTTGTACTCAATTATGTTGTTATAATTATTAGAAGTTAGTTAATTTTCGACTACAACATCAAATCATTTCTTTAGCATGTTATCCAAATAATTATAATAGCATTTACTGCCCCAAAACACGACATCGGTGTGTAAAGGATTTTTCATTTACATTTTACGGTTCTGGTTACAAGGGCTTTTGAACCGATTTTATTAATATTTCTTTTGAATTTCAGTTGTCAAGCCCAGCTGCAACTAAATTGTAGATTTTAAATTGACGCTAAATAAGAAAAAATCTTGTGTCAATTGGAAATGTCACATTTCGATTTGGAATTTCCACATAATTATTGTAAAAATCATTTTTTTTATTTACTGCAGGAGTTCAGCAGGCAGGCAGACGGCTCACTTAGTGGAAAGCGGTCACCATCGCCTATAAACATTTGCAACACCAAAGGTGCTACAAATGCGCTGCTGCTCTCCCAAGGGAGACTAGAACCTGCTCAATAATGTTGGAATACAAATCACGGTTGTTATGGTGACATGTTTTAGACCAGGGGTGGTAGCCATCGAGTCGGGCAAATGCCCTACCACCTGGCTGTAGGTTATTTTGTCGCCTCTTACGACAGGCCGCCTGGCTGCAGGTAATTCTACTCTTTCTCCTTTCCTGCACGGATAAATTATAGATGAGTACATACCGTCGAAAATTCGTTTCGTTAACACCTCAATATCAACCCTTTGAAGCATCGAAGGGAGGTTTGATTGTAATGAAAGATAAGTTTATTTACGCCAAAATAAGGTTACATGGCAAAATCAGTTTAAACTCTGGATAGTGACAAAATTCACCGTCAAACTCTTTTCTATTATTTTTTATCCGTGCAGGAACGGAGAAAGAATACAATTTCCTGCGGCCCGGCGGCCTGTCGTAAGAGGCGACAAAACAACCCACAGCCAGGTAGGTGGTAGGGCATGGCGCCATAACAACCTTGTGTTGTGTTCCGGCATTAGTGACCAGGTTCTAGGCTCCCTAAAGAGAGCAGCAGCGCATTCGTAGCACCTTTGGTGTTGCAAATGTCCATAGGCGATGGTAACCGCTGTCCATCAAGTGGGCCGTCTGCCTGTCTGCTGATCTCCTGCAATAAAAAAAATATATATTATTGCAATTAATCTATAGTTTTCAATATAATATAACTAAACCTTTAGTAACTTTAGTATTTGCATGCTCTTTGCTCGAGGGTATTGAGTTAACAGCCCGTGACAACAGTATCCAAGAAAGCTATTAGCGATAGATGTGCTCGGAAACCGAAATCGTTAAAGCTCTACGAAACTACTCTTAACTTTATTTATCGACATTTTAAGTACTATCGATATATTTCTTACAGTTCCGTTATCTTAACGTAATTAACTAGTACCTAATGGATGTTAGTCCATGCATAACATAGGCTTCTGTGGATATGAAAAACATTATTTGGCTGCGAAAATAAAAAATAATGGGGTACTTTCGATCTTAATAAATGTAACGGATTTTCTTGTTTTATCAAAATTTCCCTTTATAGTTCATAAGTAGTTAAATTAAGGCGCTGCCTCACAGCGAGCATTCACCGGGGCCCAATTCTGCTATTTCAATATCTTTGTGTTGCAAATATATTCAAACTCAAAACTTTTTATTCAAAATAAGTTCCACTAGATTTTACTTCCTGATCTATGTATACATGGCTTCACAACGTGTTATTGCTGTTAATTTATTAATTAAAATGTACTTAACCTAACCAAATCATAATTTGCAGTAAAGCTGCGAAAAATCTAAATGTGTGATAGGACACAGTAGAAGTGAAACTTCGACGGACAAGTGGAAAACGAATAGCAACGGATAAGTGGCAAAACGAATCAAAACAAAATTTTAATTTGAAGTTTTACGGGCAGATTGTTAATGTATATATATAAATAATATCAGCCCATAAATGTCCCACTGCTGGGCTTGGGCCTCCCATTATAGGGCAACGGACAGTATACCCGCCGCGCTTGTCCAAGGCGGCTTGGCAGGTCTGACACATCGGTTATCTCGATGTGCAGGTTGCATCACGATGTTTTCCTTCACATGCACATTAGAACAGAAAACTGACTAAGAGGTGCATGCGTTCCGGTCGGGATCGAACCCGCGCCCTTCGATTTGAGGGGCACGTGCGCTAGCCATTACGCATTTCACTTCTACTATGTGTCCCAGCACACATTTCGATTTTTTTTAAAGGTCGGTAGTAAAATGCCCCAAAAGTGAAGTACCCGAGTTCTTAATATGTATATTCAACGTAAATCACTGTAAATGATCAATTTGTTTTTGTGCACGATCTTAGTGTTATTGCCCTCTATTTAGATGAAATATACGATTATACCTACCTGGGGAAATGAATGGCTATACTTTGGGTCCGTAAACGCTATTTCTATTTACACACACGTTCTCTGGTTAGAAATAAAGGTAGTGGGAATTTAATAGCTAATACGCCCAAGCTTAGTGCAAGTGAGATGGAATCCTTTGACGGCCTCTGTGGTTGAGCGGGCTAAGCCTTTGCAGGACTACCTTACTGCAACGCAGAGGCTCCGGGTTCGATTCCCGGTATAGTAAATTTCGGAAACGTATTTTCTCCGTTATTTACCATGGTCTGGGTGTCTGGGATCGGCCCCTGAGTGGTCCGTTGTATATTACCCATAACAAGCTTAACTTGCTTAATTTGGGGATATACAATGTGTGTGTATGTCTGCCGATTATTTATTTAAAAGTTAGAGGTGGGAATATTTTTATAATCTTGGAAGCATTATAATGGCTGGGTGAAGGGCCAGGTGCAGAAGGCAGCACTCTTGGACACGGCACGAGGTTCCTGTCTATGAAGCCCTAACCACCGATAGTTTGGACCCCAGACCCCGCCTGCGGGGAGCTGCTGCTGCAAAGTGCGAACAAATAATTTCAAAAACTAAAAAACGCCTGGTCGATCGACAGGAGCCCGGAACGCTGGAGCTTAGCTCACTCAAAGGATTAGCCTTTGTATCCAGCGAGTTAATGCTGCCTTCTAGGTAGAATTCCCAGCGACAGTGGCCAGCTCTGGGGCTGGACGGGCTTTAATATAGGTTTTTTATTTTAATTTTAGTTTTTTACTATTGCATTTATTTTTTAAAGTTAAATTTATTTATAAGATATTTTAGTTTTATACACATTTATACAGGCCTTTAATCTGGTTGGCCATGAATCTATGGGTTTACGCACTGTTTCCAATGGAAATTTCGCCACTGCTTACTCCAAAGATTTTTTTAAGAGATTCAATGTCGTCGTGTCGTTTAGAGCAGGCCATGTCCTCTAGAACTGACCATAATTTGAAGTCTAAAGGGTTGAGGTCTGGGCTAGATGAGGGCTCGTCTTCAGCTCTTACAAAGTCCGGAACGTTGGTTGAAACCACCAACCAACTACCACCACCAACCACAAACCAACCGTGCCTTGTGCCCAGGTGTAAAGTCCTGCTGGAAGTCCACGGTGTATTTTTAAAAAGTGTATTGTTGAGAGGTTTCACAACATGATCCAAGACTGTATCGTGATACACTTTGGCTGAAGTTTTCACTTCTTTTTCACAACAAGTTGTTTTGTGACTCCTTGATAAGACACGCCCCACCAAAACCATCGCTGACGCAGGATGATGACCACGCTGTACCTTTCCGACCACTTGAGCAGCTTCTTTAGAACTGTGAGCGCACACTCGATCATTTTGTTTATTGTAGTGTTCTTCAATCGTGAAAATTATTTCATCGGTAAATAAGATATTTCTGTGCCTTTCACCTGCGTATCGAGACAGAAGGCGTTTTGATCGATCCACTCTTAAAATGCAAAGGTTGATTTAGAGCATGTCCTGTATATCGACGATAAGCACCGAGCTTCAGGTCTTGTTTTATAATACGCGACAGAGTCCTATTGGGAATCTTCATATCTCGCAATAAGATTTTTTGCTTCCTAATAGGGTTTCGACGAATTTTGGCTTTAACAGAATTAACAGCCTTTGTAGTTCTAACAGAACGCGCCGCCCCAATTTTTTCTCGTCTTCGACAGACGAAGTGTTGTTGTATCTGTTGATAGTACGATATACGAACATACGGCTGATACCAAGCTTTCTGTGTCTGGAATATGACCGACTGCTCCATACCCACTTTGTGCAAGGCGATTACTGCATTCCTATTTTCTTTAACACCCCATCCCATATTGTAATTTGATAATGAACATGAAAAAATATGTGAAATAGTGCAAAATCGAAAGAAGTTTTTAAAATGATATTCGTGTTCCAAATTCAAAATTATTAAAAAGTTGATTTTTTTTTAATGTAACAGTATTTATAGTCAGACTAGTTATTTACATATTCTTGTGTTACTAAAGTAATATTACAATAATCGCGAATCCGTTTTGCTCCATGCAGGAACGGAGAAAGAATATAATTTCCTGCGGCCGGGCGGCCTGTCGTAAGAGGCGACAAAACAACCCACAGCCAGGTGGTAGGGCATTCGCCCGACTGGATGGCTACCACCCCTGGTCTAAAGTATGTCGCCATAACAACCTTGAGTTGTGTTCCGGCATTAGTGGACCAGGTTCCAGTCTCCTTTAAGAGGGCAGCAGCGCATTTGTAGCATCTTTGGTGTTGCAAATGTCCATAGGCGATGGTAACCGCTCTTCATCAAGTGGGCCGTCTGCCTGTCTGCTGACCTCCTGCAATAAAAAAAAAATCCGTATATCTGAGATTCAGATAACCGACAGTCATCACGATAGGTATTAAGACATAGAAGCTCAGCTGTAATATATTCTCAAAGACTACTGCTTCCGCTTGAAATACAGTGTTATGTACACTTCATTTGAGAAATCCCAACAGCCGAGAACATATATTTAGACGGAAACGTGTGGACGAACTTACCTACAAAGTGAGATCTGTGAGCGTCGAGCGGAAATGAGGGACGGACCTTAATTAAGGGCGTCAAATACGAATGGACGGTTCAATTGGTGACATACATAGGGCAATGACACCTAAGATGGTCACTGGAAATAAATGAATCCGAAATCTTTTAACAGAAACTAGTTTCTACGTTAGCAGTTTAAATTTCAGTAATTGTAAAATTAAAATAGAAGTAGAAGATGTTGCATATAGTCCATCTTCAGCCAAATTCAGTCCACTGCTAGACGTAGGCCTCCCCAAGTACGCGCCACATATCCCGGTCTCCTGTCTTCCTCATTCAGCCCCTGCCGGCGATCTGGCGCAGGTCGTCAGTCCACCGGGCTGGCGGGCGTCCTACGCTACGTTTACCGAGACGTGGTCTCCACTCCAGGACACGTTTGCTCTATCGGCCGTCGGTCCTGCGACAGACGTCTGTCACGTCTGTCGCCCACTGCCACTTCAACTTGCTCATTTTGCGAGTTATGTCGGTTACCTTAGTTCTCTTACGGATGTCCTCATTTCTGATTTTATCCATAAGAGAAACACCTAACATAGCCCGCTCCATAGCCCGTTGAATTTGTGGTCAGTGTCCACGTCTCGGCACTGTACGTCATTATGGGCAGTTGTATATTGTACAATTACCTAATCAAAAAATTATTATAAATAATATATAAATATCTCAAATAGCTGTATATTGGGGACGTGCCCAAAATTCTGGTCGCATTTCTACACTGGGTGCCAACGCCGATGCGTTGCCCCCAAGTAAGGGACCTTTTGGTCACATATATTTGACTATATAGTATTAGTAAATTACAAAGAGGGAAGGAATTGTATTCTTGTATGTTTGTAACGAATAAACTCAAAAACTACTGGATCGATTTCAAATATTATTTCACCATTCGAACACTACATTATACCTGATTAATATAAGCGATATAAAGAAATAAGAAATCTCTACTAAAACTTCAATAATGTAACCCACTAATCTTAACAAAAAATACTTGGCGTTGAAATCGGGTTCTACGATTTTGATGAAAATTTATGAGTTTGAGTGGGTCCTGGGGTGGTTTAGATTCACAGTTAGACCTGGTCGGTGGCGCTGGAATCGGGTTCTAGATTTTTATTTTTTTCAGGTCAGAACAACGTCTGCCGAGACCGCTAGTCTAGTTACATAGAAGGTTCATTAAGTATTTATTTGGGATAGTTACCCACTATTAGGCAGAGCTGAGAAGAAAAACTCGCATCATGCAAAACAAACCCCATCGTTGGTGGGCGGCAAGCAATTTCCCAAAGCGGCTGAGGCTGGGCGCGTGCCCATATGGCTGTAGCGGCGTTTATCGCCAAACAGCCTCGTAAATAACCCTTACAAGGGTACGGATAGTTATCTAAACGAGTTCCTCCACGCCGAGATGTCTGATCATGCTGTAACATGATTAACTGCTGATAAAATGGGAAAAAAGGTATGTAGTAGCGCACACACACTCTTTAAATATACCGTGTAAAATAATGTAATTCTGTTATCAGAAGCATCAACCAAAAGTAAGAAAGAAAAACTTTCATGAAGAAATAGCGAGATAATTACTTACCTTATTTGTACGCCGCAATATTCAGCAAACAAGGTTTGCACTCAGCATATTGCTGTGCCGGAATTATATCAGACACAACGTTGATTTTCAGTTCAAACATTCTTTTTGTCGTAGAACTATAACGACCCAATTTTGTTAAATAATAATAATAATTAATTATATTATGTTATATTTAATTAGTAAAACAAATAAATACATTTTATTAAAACCAACAATAAAATACTTTGTAACTATATTTTTTAAATTATACACAAAAAATACACTAAATCAATAAAAAAAAACATCACACACACTACCGTGTATTCGATACATACAAGTATACTCTTTTGTTTATTGTTAAAGTCAAATTAACAGTATATCTTTGACGACATCTGTCATTATGGAAGTATAAGTCTTTGACAACAGAACCTTAATAATGTTCAAACTTATAATTTAAATTAATTATTAGGCTGAGTCTATTCGTAAAAAAAAATATTGAATGTCTGTACGAATAAATATAATTTATTCGTCCAGTACCCGTACAAATAGTCACACCGTAATTATTATGGTCGAATTTTGACCACGGGCGACCACTAGTATGTTATAATTATGTCTTAAGACTTGATTAAGGAATATGAGAGGTTTACATTGTTACAAGTTATATTTTCAAGTGTAACTTCATCAGTGGCAGGAACAACTTAAAGACAGCCACGCATTCCAAAATATTTAATTTAAAAAGTTTGTATATCCATCAATTTTCATTTGTATGAATGCAATGAATTATTTTCCGTACTTAATGCGGCTGAGCGTAGATAAATAGACTATAAATATTCCAAGTTATCTGAGCTAGATCCTCTTACATATTCATCCAAGACAGCCGCAATAATTCAAGACAGCATCCAAATTATCAAAGTTCCGTACGTCTGACAATTCCTGGCACGCGTCGGCTTTCCGTCACGGCACGTCAGGCCTCATTGCTGCTTAATTACAAGACTTGTGCCTTCAAATTGGCTCATTGATATTTGATATCGTATGGCAATTCCGCACCCAGAAAGATGGTTTTTGATAAAGCTAAAAAAATAAAGACTGTGCTTTATGTTAAACACATTTTTAGAAAATTATCAGCCTAAAAACGTTCTACTTCTTGGTCCCAATTTTGTGATTTCGATATCTTGCGAAGATATTCTAAATACGATTACATAGTAATAGCGTTAAAAATTCGTATTCTATTAAATTCACAATATCTTCTAGATATCGTCGCGGTGGAATAATAAAAGAGAAAAATGGTACTACCATTAGCAGAAACAAATTTTAAAAAGCTTTCAAAAATTTAAAATTTAAAAAGATAGGCTTGCCATTGGAATGAACAGAATGCCTAAGTCAGGCAAACGTACCATTGAGCCTATAGTGCCCAGCGACGATAGTTATAGCAGAATTGGGTCCCTGAAAGTGAGAATGAACGCCCAGTCGAACGGCGCGTGGTGCGACAGTAGAAAAGAGACGAACCATGCTGAACAGTTGCGTACTTGCGTACCTACCTACAAAATTGATTATTATACTAAAATATATTGATATTCAATATTAATAAGAATATATAATTTGGATTTAGAAAAGCATGCCCATTTCACGGTACAAATGATTTTGATTAATAATGACATCTGATTCAGTTGTCGACAAATTATATCAGCAATGTGCATCGCTGAATTAGTAAATATATTATATTGCCTACATAGCCGGGAGCATTAATGATCCCACAAAGTGCATTGCAGATTATAATTATATCCATGTGATTTAATTCAATACGTATTCATATTTAACCGTTTAATCATGTAATTCTAATATTTAGACGTTTATAATATAATAAGTCTGTAGGGAGGTATTGTTTGTATAATTAATTTAATAAAAAAATAAATGTCAGAATTTTGCCTTGTCTGTTTACTGTTTAACAAACGTTTTGACGTGATGCTCTAACAAACATACAAACATTGCTTTTTATTTATATGGATTTTTTGAGCCCGAAAATCTTTTTGGCCTTTCTCAGAATACCGTACCAAAGTTTCACAATAATCTGATCGATGGTTTCGGAACACATCGGGGACAAACATGAGTGAGAGAAAGTTTATTGTGTGAGAAAGACGGGATACCGGATTCGTTCTCATCCCTCCTCTGTGCTGTTTATGGGGTGAGAAGTGACATCGGTAGACGCCTGACAGGTTAACTCGTCCAGTGGTAATTTATCATATTATCGACCGTCGAGAGTAGAAAATTATTAAGGTACTAACTAATATATCGCTATTAAAAAATAGGGTTGGCGGTAGAAGGGTGAAAATTAAGGGTTGGACGTCTTTTTTAATGACAATAATTTTGTTCAAAAATCGGTCAAGTCGTTTTGGAGAAGTTTTGTTACTAACATTGTGACAAGAGAATTTTATATATTGGAAGATGTTGTACGATGTTATTATCTGTTAGAGCCAGTCCACACGGCGTGTTGCGCCTCCGTTTTACATATTAATAATCATAGTATACACACGGTGTGCTGCGTCGACCCAACGCACACACGACGGAACTGCAGTCCCTGAGCCGAAGCGGGCGGGGGTGTACACGTTATGACGACGGAACGGCAGCGCTCAGTTTCTTGTGCGTTGATAGGGAAGATACACGCAAGCCTATATCATTTTTTGTAGTAATAGGAGCAATACCAGACGTCTTTTCCGATCCATGCTTTGCAGATTGATGCGATGTTTTTATAAAATGCTTGTCGCAACTGTGCGTCGCCGCTGCGACATTGGAACGTTATTAGTGCGTCGTAGTACCGCTGCGGTGACCCCGCGCCTATGTGGCCGGCTATGCGTCTAAATGTTTGCGTCGACGCAACGCGCCGTGTGGACTGGCTCATATTGACGAGGTTGTTATATACGATTATACAGCTACGGGATCAAGAAAGTTTTGAAGTGGTTATGAGTTCTCTTAAATATATTTGATTTTCCTTTAACCCAAAACGGTTGACCTTTCCCGTACAAACTAATTGTCAATCAATAACCGTTTCTGAATTAGTTATAGCGATATCCACTCAGTTGTAAGTTGTAACATATCAAAGCCTTTCCTTCGACCTGTCGCCGCTTAATCGGTCTCGCCTTTAAATTAATCAGGTGTAATCCTAACTGAACCCTATTAGTTGAAAGCTGAGGTTTTAACCGGAAGGCTTTGACAAGGTTTAGACCCTTATGAACTAAATGAACAAGGGATATAAATTGAATATCCAGTTAATTTAGATTTACGCTACTTTCATTTAAGTCCGATTTACATTGGTTATGAAACGAGTTTAGCTTGAAACTGGCGTTTACTCGTAAATAGCAAACTGTGTCTACATGTACTACAGGCTTTGTAGACGAGAGGCACTAGCGTTAAATGAATAGTATAGAAAATGTATGAATGAACATATGTATGAAGTAATGAATGAATATTCTTCATTGAATGACAGGCCATGGACCATTTGATGGAAAGTGGTTACCATCGCCTAAGGACATTTGTAACACTAAAGGTTCTACGCAATGCTGATCTTGTAAGGGAGACTGGAACCTGGGCCCTAATGCCGGAACACAACTCAAGGGTGTTATCACGACATACTCAAGACCAGGGGTAGACATCCAGTCGGGCAAATACTCTACCATCCATCCGGCTGTGGGTTGTTTTGTCGCCTCTTATGACAGGCCGCCTGGCCGCAGAAAATTGTATTCTTTCTCCGTGCAGGATGCACGGATAATAATGACGGCATGTATGGGAATCACATCGTTACGATAATTATTATGTCTTGATAGGCCGATCTGTCGATCGCATTATTGTGTGCAACCTTGTTTATTTTAAAGTTCTATATCTTCTTAAGAATTTTTCCTTTTTAGTACCTTGCTGAACGCAATAATGAGTTTTATTCAGTTTGTTATTAATCAGTGATATTGTAGCCAAAAATGATGTAACATAAAAATGCGGTACGGACAATGATGTTTTTAGGATAAGCTCACAATAGGGTAAAATCATATTTTATGTTCTGCATTTTCAATAAAGATAAAATAAACACAGACCAAGTTTATTAATGTCATAGAGATATTTTCGATTAGTCGTGAATTTTTGTTATCGTATAGCACAGAAATTTTACAATCTTTACCTCTCCCTCGTCCTCGTCACAGCTGGTCACTTTCATGAGACTCCTCCCTGCCTAGTGTGACATCAATTTTTTTGCAAATTTACATTGATAAATTATTTAATTAAAACAGCAGTCCCTTAATTAGCTTAAATATATTCGATTTTGAAATGTGACGTCACGAAATTTAGACCCTTCCCTCCCCTTGTCACACAATATCACACTTCGTCACCTAACATGTGACGTAATTTAGTAATTGGCCCCTTATGTTACTTCAGACAGGACACATGTAGAGCGAAAAAATGGAGCCAACAGGTAACCTTATGGTATCCAAGAGATGGTGCAAGACTACGAAAACGTCCGCTAAGAAGATGGGAAGGTGATCTTTGCCTAGCCCTAGGACCGTATTGGACAAGAGTCCCGGCAGACAGACAGCAATAGAGCAGTTGGAGGAGGCCTATGTCAAGCGACACAGCGAGCTAAGAGACATTTAATAAAGCATGCGACTAAACAAAGAGGAACCAGCTCGGAACAAAAGGCTACAACATCATATTACTTTATTTCAAAATATTCGTTTCAAAATTATTTTATTATACTAGAAAATAGAATACAAAAGCTCCCTCGCAGATAAACGACGACGAACAGTGTAAACGACGCAGTGAGCGCGGTGACGACGTGTGACACGAGAATGTGCGGTCTATGAACAATTACTCATCGACACGAGTACATTCACCAGTCCTAACTATTAATGGATTATTTTGTAGACCGACTAGGCGTACATTGTTGTATAAGAGACCTTGCATACTTGTTTCACTGTTGTTGACAATTAAGAACCCGAGCAATTGTAAATATAAGCCATCCAGGGACCCAATGTTGCTATATCAATGTCTTGGCGTTGCAAAGTAATTGAAAGTATGATTCAATTAAAAATATCAATGAATTATCCGTGCAAGAACGGAGAAATAATACAATCCTGCGGATAGGCGGCCTGTCATAAGAGGCGACAAAACAACCCACAGCCGGATGGATGGTAGGGCATTTGCCCGACTTGATGGCTACCCCTGGTCTAAAGTATGTCGCCATAACATCCTTGAGTTGTGTTCCGGCATTTAGTAACCAGGTTCCAGTCTCCCTTAAGAAACCAGAAGCGTATTTGTAGCACCTTTGGTGTTGCAAATGTCCATAGGCGATGGTAACCGCTTTCCATCAAGTGGGTCGTCTGCATGTCTGTTGAACTCCTGCAATAAAAAAACGATAATCTTATTCAACCAAATCTATAATATCTTCTCGACATCGTCACGACGGAATAACATAGAGTGGCGTGTCACAGGCACAGAATACCAGAATAAAATATACGATTGAGACTAACTGACTGAGTAAGGCTGGTGTGCACCGACTTTTAACCGGTGGTTAAATTAAATTAATCGGTAAAAATGTATGTATAAACAGTAGGGTGGGTCAAAAAAATCAACTATTTTTTTTTTTACAATTAATACGGAAAAATGGGTTACTAGGCACCTTAAAAAAAGTCTCACCAAATATGAACTCTTAATTTTAATATTAAGATCCTCCGCGTCGCAGTTTTTCATTTTTTTCTCAGTCCAATAGAAAAAAATTCATTCCTCATCATTAATTGGTCGTACAGAAAATTTTTTTCTAAGAATTTTGTAGGAAATTTAATGCTCTACAAAAAAGGTATCTTATGTTTTTTCCGTAAACCTCACCATTTCACTAATATTGAAGATTTAAGATTGATTATTTTAAGTCAAATGTCACTTTTGTTTATGAATTTTATAACTCGACAAGAAATGGCTATTATTGAATAGGCAATAGAAATTTTTGTAGCAAATTAACTGCTCTATAAAAATGGTATCTTATGTTTTGGCGATTAAATTAAGCGTTCAAAAGATATTCATCATCAAACTTTCATGTATACCGATTTTAAGAGTTTTTGATTAAATATTCAAAAAATTTCAATTTAATCTATCAGTTTTGAGAAAATTTACACGAAAAAAATTTTTTTTTATCAACTGAGAAACTTCAAAATGTTTTTCAAGCTTTTTTTATGTGTAAGTATTTTTATCTACATTTAAAAAAATAAATTGTACATTATTTATCGCTTAGTTAATCATTTATAAATAAAAAAAGCAAAGTTATCATTATAAATATATTATGATTTCAGTTTTAGAGAATTGATAGAAAAAATTTACATTTAATTCTGCAAAAAAATATAAGTGACTTTGTTTCTAAGAAGTCATTAAAACTTTTTGAGATCTTTGATCTGCCGTATGATTTTCTTGACAAAAATATTGATTTATGGTCTACTGATGAGAGTTATAATGAAAATAAAGAATTTTTCGCACAATTGAAAGTTGTTAATGATGTGGCAGAGCGAGGTGTCGCATTAGTAAGTGAATATAACCAATGCTTAACGAAAGACGAAGAGCAATTTCAATTTTTATTGCAAGTTGTGAAAGAGCATCGAAAAAACTACCCTACTTGCAACAAAAAATTGTTTGAAAATAAATAGCTCAGTTGAAAATTGAAATAAAAAACTTTCTTATAACTAATTGGACATTTTTTTCTCTAAAACTGAAATCATAATATATTTATAATGATAACTTTGCTTTTTTTATTTATAAATGATTAACTAAGCGATAAATAATGTACAATTTATTTTTTTAAATGTAGATAAAAATACTTACACATAAAAAAAGCTTGAAAAACATTTTGAAGTTTCTCAGTTGATAAAAAAAAATTTTTTTCGTGTAAATTTTCTCAAAACTGATAGATTAAATTGAAATTTTTTGAATATTTAATCAAAAACTCTTAAAATCGGTATACATGAAAGTTTGATGATGAATATCTTTTGAACGCTTAATTTAATCGCCAAAACATAAGATACCATTTTTATAGAGCAGTTAATTTGCTACAAAAATTTCTATTGCCTATTCAATAATAGCCATTTCTTGTCGAGTTATAAAATTCATAAACAAAAGTGACATTTGACTTAAAATAATCAATCTTAAATCTTCAATATTAGTGAAATGGTGAGGTTTACGGAAAAAACATAAGATACCTTTTTTGTAGAGCATTAAATTTCCTACAAAATTCTTAGAAAAAAATTTTCTGTACGACCAATTAATGATGAGGAATGAATTTTTTTCTATTGGACTGAGAAAAAAATGAAAAACTGCGACGCGGAGGATCTTAATATTAAAATTAAGAGTTCATATTTGGTGAGACTTTTTTTAAGGTGCCTAGTAACCCATTTTTCCGTATTAATTGTAAAAAAAAAATAGTTGATTTTTTTGACCCACCCTAATAAACAGTGATTATTTTATTTAAACCGCCGGTAAAATGACGTTGCATTAGTGTTCGGTGATTTTGACGAGCTAGTTAGAGCAGAATTAGCCCAATGATCTGCTACATAATCGACTTTAGATGAAATTATTTAGTTTGTGTTTCTGGTAATGATTATCATAGGTTATGTGTAAATGGATGTTTAATTCTGCCCCCAATCAATCGCTAATCGACACCGCTTTAGCACATCGTCTGAGCGAAGACATTATAGCCCAATGCTTAAGTGTTATTGACTCGGGAGAGGAAATGGGTTATCCGCCTCTAAATTTACTAGTAAGGGAAGACTCACATTACACCGAGCATATTACTTAGGGACTTAACACATTTATTCAGCCGCAATTCAATTAACCTGGACTGGATTGTAAAAGATCTCATAGCATCTCCGTTGAAACCCTTCTATCTAACGCGCACAGCGCTGAATGACTGAGAAGTGTACATTACTCTCTTATAGGGATGTTGAAACCTGTCGACAAAGTATGGGTAGTCCGCATACAGCACTAAACGCTGTCATGAGTGTGTGTATAATAAAAACACACTTGTCTTTATATGATGTATGTTTGTTACAAAGCTGAATAAATGCAAAAAGCTGAACGGATGCACTGCTGGCCTTGCCTACATTGCAGGATGTGCAGCGCATACGGGCACCAGATTATAGGAGGTGTCGACCGCCGGTCCCGACATCTCTGAAATGCATGTATCGCTCACGCTTTTATATATATATATATATATATATATATATATATATATATATATATATATATATATATATATATATATATATATATATATATATATAATATAATATTAGTTATTATATTGAATAAAGTTATAAATTTATTGTGTTTAAATACTTGCATATTATCACCATACCTTGTATATGTATATAACTTATGTGTATATTTATATATAGTATAGTTATATATTTATTATTAAAATGTAAGCAATCGTACAATTATTATGTATACCACAATTGCCACTCCTAATCAGAATATTCTTGCCACGGGTTGTCTGGAAGAGATCGCTTTTTAGCGATAAGACCGCCCTTTGTACCCTACTATAATAATACTAGTTCGTAAGTTTTCTGTAATGGTGTACAATAAATTGTTATCTATCTTTGTCTTATTTGTCGGTATAGGTCAACTTGGAAGTAAATGCAACACAAGTTTTGTTATGAACATATATCTCTTGCTTCCCGACATCATTAAAAAAAAGTACCATTTGCATCCAAATTTCTGTTCTGTGGTGAAAATAAAGTATTCCATTTTGACTGCGCGGCTACTAGAGGGCACTAAGGTATTGATTGCGCACGTCCGCTTTTTTTTTACAAAAGCTGAATTGAGCTGAATACGTGTAGTTAGTCCCTTTAGTAGGTTCCTTTCTGTTTCATGTTGTTACAATTACCACATGCTAACAACGGCGAAGGAAAACAGTGTTATGCAATTTGCACGTCGAGATAACCGATATGTCAAACCTGCGAAGCCGCCTTGGACAATCGTAGCCGATATTAGACAGTGCATTTTAGTTGTTTTTGTTTTTTAATTTCGATGAAATTGAGCTATGTAAAGTTAAGTTAAAGTAAGTATGTATATGTAAACGTAAAATTGGGTTTTGAATATCGTCGTATTTTTCTTTGCAATTTTATGCTTTTCAATCAAATTGATTAAATTTCGTTTACCTGTTTTATTTTCAGCAATACTTGTATGAGAGTTATGTCAAATTTTAATCAGTAGTCAAGAGTCTCGAGACAGGCGTCAAATACTTTGTACGAAATAGTTTACATGCATACATATTATCACGCTAGTTTCCCATGGCGGTAGGCAGAGAGGACGGATCTCCACTTTCGACGATCCTGGTAAACAACTTTTGTTTTATTGGAGCTGCTTTTTATCTCACCCCAAATCTGAAGGATTTAGGGTTTTTTTTAAGTATGTTTAAAGTTTTGAAGTTAATTGTTTACAAATGTAAGTACTTCAAGAGTATTAATCACATTAACAGATGCATACACTACTGCTGCATACAGATTTACTTTCAAATAATTTATATTAGACGGCGTCTGTGGTTGGGTGGGCTAAACATTTGTTGGCAGAGTTCAAACGAATTTTCCGTTATTTACTACGGTCTGGGGAGCCTGGGATCGTCTCTACAGTGGTCCTTTGTATATCCATAACACAAGCGGACCTTGCCTATATAAGACATCGATCATTCATTATGACAAAGCAACAATCTTAAGTTTTCATTGAAGTACATAAAAGAGTTCTAAATGTTCGATGATTACATTATGTTGGGAGGCGTCTTACACTTTGATGCTGTTTACGAGTCCCTAAGTATAGTCGACTTCGTTGAACACAATTTTCATTTATTTAACATGAATACGTTGTACAGACGAGTGGATTTAATTAATGTATGGAACTTCCGATTCTTCAGTATATTAACAACGGCAGTGTATCAAAACGTACGTAAGGCTGCAGTTAAATCGAGGGCGTGTTAAAATCATTTTATCTTTCAACATTAAGATCGGGTATATTCATTATACGAATATAAATTCACTTGTCCTTTTCATCAATTATTTGGTGGTATAAAATTATAATAATATGGAAGAAAATATTAGAAATTTTAAAATACAATCAAAGATTGAAGCAATTCACTGAGTAGGTATAATGATTAGAATGACCTGGTGGAGCAGGTACATTTTTTTTGTGTTGGTATGTTTTTTATTGAGCAATTGACACTCCTAATATTTCACTAATTTGATTGTCCAAATTAATATACATTTAGTTACTTTATTTTTCTCTCTGTGTTTCTGCATGAGCTTATAATTATTATTTTATATTAATTTGATAACAAAATATTTTGTGTTTGAATATAAATATGTATTATATGTACATATAAGTCTCACATAATTATTTTAAAAAGTCCATTTAAAATGCAAGATTTACAATAAATATTATCCATTTTACACCATATTATGGCAATAAGAAGGCATTTAAACGTAGTATCAAGTCGATTGTGTGACTGTAAGACGAAATTTAAAGATAATAGTGATATTCCAGAGTATTGGATAATTTTTGCGGGATATTGAACTAAAGTTTAAGTAAAAATACTGCCTCCAAGAGGTCGCTTAAAGCGAAGAGTCTTTTATATTGCCGTAAAATTATTGTAATTATTCATTAGGTAATTGTTTATTTTGGTGAACAATAAAGTGTTTTCTATTCTTTCTATATTAATTCGATAGAATTCCGCTATTAGTCGATTATCAAACTGCCGCTTTACATTTCATTGTTTTGTACTTATAAGTCGCTCGCGGTTTCAACGTTTTAATTTAAATGTGTTTTCAATTTTGAATTCTGTCTTTGTACATTTATGCATCACAGTAGGAATTTACTTTCCCACCTTATTCAAGCTATTTAGGTGATCACTAATGGGAGAACACATTACAAATTTTATTTATATCGTTGGTCGAAATTAACAGGAAATTCATTTAAAAAACTTAAATAAGGGATTTGATGTTTTACATCTTTCAAAAAACGTAACTAATGACAAACTCTGCAATCAGAGTTCCCCATTTGTCCGTTTTTGTTTTTATAGAAAATCTCAATTAAACCTTTTGATTAACGTGTTATTACTTAAGACTTATAAATTGAAAGTCCTGTTTATCTCGTTTTCAATTGCATGAAATTAAAAATCAAAAGGGGGCTGATTACGACTTTCAATTTATGATTGACTAATTTAAGTATACAAAATATGTTTGCATTTTATGACTGACTAATTCAGGTAAATAAATATCGATTGTATGTTTTGAGATTTTCATTAATAATTAAAACTGAGTGGCATAAACACACATAATATATCCCCTAGCTCAGCAAGTTAAGCTGGTGTTATAGACTATGGACTACTCTGGTGCCGATCTCAGACAGACTATAATAAATAATGGAAATTTACCGTGATAGGCTCAGGAATCAAATCCAACGCCTCTGCATTGTAGTGGGGTTGGCTGGCAAAGACTTAGCCCGCATAACCACAGAGGCGGCTGAGTTTGTTATTTCTTAATACTAGTATTCTTTGTCCATGCTATTATTGCACTCGCTACCACGTTTATTTTGCCTGCACGTATACATAGTTGAAAATAATAAAATAATCAAAGATCATAAACGCAGCACTGCTGGTCTCGGAACGCCCAATGTAGGCGGGCAGTAGGTATATCCGCCACGCTTGTCCAAGACGGTTGGCAGGTTTGCCATATCGGTTATCTCAATGTGCAGGTTTCATGCCAATGTTTCTCTTGATCTTTGTTAGCAAGTGGTAATTGTAATCGTCCTGACCTACGGGGCCGAGACATGGACACTGACGGCAGGATTGGTCCACAAGTTCCAAGTCGCTCAAAGCGCTATGGAGCAAGCTATGTTGGGTGTTTCTCTTATGGATAAAATTTGAAATAGAGAGAGGTAACTGACATAGCTCGCAAAATTAGCAAGTTGAAGTGGCAGTGGGCCGGTCACGTCTGCCGCAGGACCGATGGACCGACGACCTAAGCAAGGTCGCCGGTAGGCGCTGGATGAGGAAGTCGGAGGACAGGGATGAGTGGCGCCATCTTGGGGAGACCTACGTCCAGCAGTGGACTGCACATGGCTAACGACGGTAATTGTAAAAGGGTACAATTTAAATGCTCACCAAAAATATTTTTTGTCCCTTAGACTAAGCACCAAATAAAACTTACTTCATGTAAATTTAAACCACTCAATACCGAGGTGCCTAAAAAACAATGTTTTACGTTCCAAAATAAATATACACTCATCAGAATAATTGTACGTTTTGTATTTAAATTCTTTTTGCTTATCGAAATGGATAAATGGCCACCAAATATTGTTTTACTAAAACACTAACATTCAAACCGAAAATTACAATTCTAAATAGTTTAAGTGTAATCAAATTATCCAACCTGAATCCAAGAGTGGAAAAAATACATATTCAATTAATTATCGAAGTTTGAAATTCACCACAATAATCTGGTAATTTTGTCGCCGAGATAGGAGACTGTATGTATCCGAAAATTTAAATATGTGGAGTTTTAAACAGTCGGTTAGGTTAGGTTATGTGTAGACCAAAGCGCCAGCGAATGGTTGCCAGAACCGACTGGTAACCATTCACTATTTATCTTTTATATAAGTGAAATATTAGTGAAAAACAAGGCAATATTATATTTGGTATTAAAAATAATTGTACGTTCGACCATTTGCTTTTTTGCCTCAGCAAAAAATACTAAATTGGAAGTGGAGAAACAAAATATTGGTAATATCGACTTAGCGATAATGTAAAATATTTGGTCTGAAATTAGCTTTAAAGGCGTTTATATATTTTTATGGCATAGCATTAAAAAGAAAATAGCTTCATTTCTACAATACATCTGGAAACACAATTTGGTGAGCATTTATCCATTCTGGTAGGTATTTCGAATTTATTGGTAGTGAAATAGGTGCATTTCTGGTAGGCGTTTAAACACAAGCCATTGTAAAATATGGACATTGGATCAGAAAACTGCCTAACTAGTGCATGCTCTCCAGCAAAGATTCGAACCCGCGCCGTTTGAGTTTGAGACACGTGTGCTAGCCATTACGCTACCACAACTACGAAGTACGATTACATACCAGAAACTACTTAAATTCAGTTGCTCGGCTTTGTCTCCTGAGTCACTTTACGTATAATTTTGGTTGCCGGCGACTATGAGTCGCGGACCCATCGCCAGTGCGTAATGACTCTAAGACATAGTTGGGAACTCATCTGCAAATGAGTTGGGTACGAGATAGGAAATGCTTTGAAAGTTTTTGAAACTTGGCAAAGGAACAAAACTATTAGCGTATGGGAACCGGTCTATTCGTTCCTATACTCTATCTGTACTAAAATATATCAGTGCAGGAAATTCATTGTATTTTAATGTATGATGGCCTATTTGAAGGTCAAATAAATGTCAAACATATTTCTTGAAAAAGATAACAAATTAAATGAAACATGTGTATCTTTTCTTTTACCTTATTCCTATTCCGATGGCCTTTGCCGGGCTAAGCTTTTGGCAGCCTAATTCACTGCAACTCAGAGGCTCTGGGTTCGATTTCTGGTATGGTCAATTTCAGAAACGAATTATTTCCGTAATTTACTATGGTCTGGGTGTCTGGGATCCGCCCCAGAGTGGCCCGTTGTATATTACCCGTAACTTTCTTAATTTGGGGATATACAATATGTGTGTTAGTCTGCCGATTATTATTATTATTAATTACTTGGGGTCGGCAAAATATGTCTTCTCCTTCCACACTCCTCTATTCTGACATACGACCTCTGTCACACCACAAATCATCATGTCATCCTTCACACAATCAATCCATTTCTTTTTGTGGTTTACCTTGACATTGTACCCACAATAAATTTTGCAGTTTAACATTAGGTTTGTCAAACAACTTCCATCCCTCCTGAATACATGTCTCTACTATCATAGACTTCTTCCTCCTTCACAGGTGCAACTTTAAAAGAGCCCTTATGTACTTATTTTTCACTTTATCCATTCTTGTAATACCACACATCCGTCTCAGCATTTTCATGTCAGCTGAGTGGAGATGTTTTTGGTTTAATACTTTAGTGGCCTAACATTCAGACCCGCATAACATGACCGGTCGTATGAGAAATTTTATATATCTGACCTTTTAGTTTGTACGTATGATATGACAGGTGTTATTCTTTACACTATTAAGGTTTTAATAGTGTGTAAGATATCATCTTAAAACGTATTATTTATTTAATTATAGATAAATTTATTGTTCACCAAAATAAGAAACACAATACATTAATTACAATGTTTTAGGTCGATTAATCAATCAGCGGCTTTGTCGCTTAGAGCGATCTGTTCCAGGCAACTTAACTTACAGGAAATTCTATGTTAATCTGGCGATGTAGATAATTATATATTCTACTAGCTGTCCCGGCAGACGTCGTCCTGCCCGGTAAAAAATAGGGGTTGATCGTAGAGGGTTGAAAATCTAGGGTTGTATGTATTTTTGTATGTTGTATGTCTAAAAAATTTAAAAAAAAAGTTAGGGGTGGACTACCCTAACATTTAGGGGGATGAAAAATAGATGTTGGCCGATTCTCATAGATACCGGATAAGCACAAAAAATTTCATCAAAATCGGTCAAGCCGTTTCGGAGGAGTATGGCAACGAAAACTGTGACACGAGAATTTTATATATTAGATAATTGAATAATATATAGTGACTTTATCCATTAATTATAACTATGTCATAAATGTTGTAGAGAGATGTAGAGAACGGATGAAAGTTGAATTACAAAACAAGTATGACAGCATTGCGAACACTAGAGTTGGTGGTGGTAGATCACGACGTACACATCATGATCAATATCAGAAGTGCTAAAGAGAGGTCAGGTAAAAAGCACCTCAATTAAACGTGGATGTGTGAAGTGGTTAATGACAGTAGATGAAGTGAAAGTTAGTTGTATTAGTTTAGTAGTTGTTGTCAAGCAAGCAGAGATCCATAGTCTCTGCTTACCCTCGTGGGAAACACGCGTATTTTTCCTATCTATGTATGCCAATAAAGTAATAACAGGATGTAATAGCAACTGTATTTTCTGTAATGATTTTTCAAAAACCGACATTTCATAAAAAACGTGGACATAATTTTGCTTAAGGTTTTGCGACAAGTACACATAATAAACGTCAGAATAAAAATCAAATAATAAACAGCGTTAAAAGCCGGTATAACGTAGTTTTATTAAAAAGAGCACAATTCCAATTACATAAGAAAAGTCAGTAGACCTTTATGACTTGAACACGTCTTCAGAACATTACCGCATTTTCACGAATAAATGAAAATTTTCAAGTGTTCTCAAGCAAGATACCCCTCGGCTTTCATTAAACTCCTAACAGCACTTACTCCTACTAATTTAGGGGAAGTCGCATCAAATACTGTCAAATTACTTGACAAATTTAATCGAATGATGTATAGATGACGTTAAGGCAAAAATAGACTTATTCGAAGGACTTTTATTACGACACTAAATACTTGATATTTGAATTGAGGCTCTAAATTTAGCTTTTAAGAATCTGTAACTTGAAGACGATATCTCATTCTTCGCTGTGAGTACTATCTATCAATTTAACCCTTGTAATGTTTTTCTTATCACCAATTACTCCTCTCACTGCGTATAATTTTTAGAGCCAGTATTATTGTTATTTAATTAAATGTAATCACGTTTCTATATTTTTATTATGTTTATTTACTTGTCATATACTTTGCTTCTGTCTTTACATACTGTCTTTTCCTTAAATAAATCAATTTCCCACTCTATGAACACTGCTTTATTACGTGTTGTTGCTGAATAAAGAATATAGCGTCACATGACATTTTTAAAAATATACCACATTAATATTAGAATGGAATGTAAAACTACTAATAAATAATTTCTTCTTCAGTCAATCTCTATCCACTGTTGGACGAAGGTCTGCCCAAGTACGCGCCACAAATCCCAGCCCCCCCGTTTTCCTCATCCAGCACCTGCCAGTGACCTTGCGTAGTTGTCAGTCCATCGGGCTGGCGGGGGTCTTACACTACGTTTGCCGGTACATGGTCTCCAGGACTCGTTTGTTCTATCGGCTATCGGTCCTGCGATAGACGTGACCAGCCCACTGCCACTATTACTTGCTAATTTGGCGGACTATGTCGGTTGCCTTCGTTCTCTTACGGATGCTCTCATTTCTGAGTTTGTCATTTTTTCTTTCTCTTCAATAGTAACATGAAAAAGGTACGATAGAAAACAAATATTAATTAATATACTTATGATTCAAAGAAAATAATGAAAGGTCAATTTATTTTCAAATTTATTTGTTATCAAATATTACGTTTTCTGCTTTAATGAAAAACCCGTTGTCTGTTAAAAGTAATGTTCTATTCTTGTATCTTTATTGCAGCAAAATTTAACAAATATCCTTATTAAGATGAAACTATCCGATAACTGGCCGGAAACTTGGCATCAATCCACGTACAAGTGCCACTGGCCCCTAACAGGTCAAATTTAGGTCGGTCCGCACCACAACGGGCTCCCAAGAACACGTTCACGTCAAATTTATAATCTAGCCAAGTATTAGCTTAGATGCCTCTTGTGGTTATACTATGTTTTGTTTAAAATATAATTTTAGTTTACAGGCCCTTATTAAAATAATGTGTTGACGTGCAGCTATTTAGAAAGTCGATTTATTGTTAGGCAGACGTGGAAATCAGTACTTTATAAATTATTTTTACGGTATATCAGAAATGTGTTGAGACTGTAGCATATGGATAAAATTGTTTGTTATGTTTTAAATCGTCCGAATATTTAAATTGTTGATAAGTGTGCTATTTATATGAAATAGGTAGTCAATTACATTTAATCCGTAATGGAACGGAGAAGTAATACTATTTCCTGCGGCCGGGCGGCCTGTCGTAAGAGGTGACAAAACAACCCACGACCAGGTGGAAGAGTAATTATCCGACTGGATGGCTACCACTGCTGGTCTAAGTAAGTTGCTATTCTTATTTCATATTGCTTTCCATCCGTTGGGCCGTCTGTCTGTCTATTGAACTCATACAATAAAAATAAATAAATATTGATACGAGTTATGCAGGACTCGAATTAAAAAGCCGCTGGAATTACTATACAGTTAATTACAACTATACAAACATGTATAACAAATATAACTAGACACTACTAATACTAACTGCACGCTAAAATAACACACGCAAACTCCGTCACTATATCGCTCATCGAATCTACGTCTTGCTCGTATCGTAATCTTCGCTTAACTGCCCCTCTCCGCCTTGGGCCATTGCTTTATAATGCACCGATCGATACCTGGCAAGTTTCAACGCAATACAATAACAACGAGTATTAGTTCGACATAGATTGACGGCTATTAAAAAAGTACAATAACAATATAATGTTTTCCTTATTACAAATTCTAAACACAAAGTAAACAAACAAATCCTAAATGCGGGGAGGTAATAAACTGCGCTTTACGACAGGCAAGTGTGTTTACTTTTGTCGGTATGTACCAATATTAAAACATCGCTTTTACACATTTATGAAGCTACGTACAAGTGTCGCTAGTCCTTAACAAATTTAATTTAGGTCTGTTAGTGGAGCAACGGGCTTGTGAACGAGTATGGCCTACACGTCAAGTCCACAATGACGTGTAGCCCATAACTTTTGGCTAACAGAGGGTAGTTCTGGCAATTCTGGAAGCTATTTTTGGAATTCGACAACTGGATGAATTATTAATTACCATATCGTGGAAACAATGTGTATCAACTGTGAGAATAATTTAGCTGCTTTTAAATCGATATGAGATCGTTAGAGACAGTATAATGTACTGAAATACTTTTTATAAACGTACAGATTCATAGATTTTATACCAGACTACCGACAAAATGTGACGTCATAAGGTACAAGTAAAAGTCAAATAACGCAATAATTATTGCGGTCGTGCGTATTTAATTTATTTATTTTGAAAATTCTTAAAGTTATGGAACGAATGGTAATACTTCAGAGCCTAAGTCATCGACGTAAAGTCGCTAGTTTGTCGGTATTCTATAGGATACACTTCGGGGAGTGTGCCTCGGAACTGCATGAGCTGGTTCCTCCCTCACCATACTACCAGCGGACAAGCAGACGTACGCACTTACGCCACCGATATATGGTGGAAATACCGACGAAGCGGACGGAACGCTTTGCTTCCACATTCATCATACGCACCGCTGAAGAATGGAACTCTTTGCCGTCGTCTGTTTTTCCCGAAAAGTACAATCTAGGTGTCTTTAAGTCTCGCGTGAACAGGTACCTTCTAGGTAAGCGTGCTCCACCTTAGACTGCATTTCCGCCTGACATCAGGCGCGATGTTGGTCAAATGCGAACCTATTCATTATAAAAAAAAAACTTCAAAACATGTAAGACCACCTCCTATCTTTTTTCCCTCTCCTGAACATACCCTAGCAATCGGAAGAAAGGAGACGTCATGAGACGTCAACTGCATCGCAATAGTGGTCATCATATAGTATCACTTTTCGTCGTGCTAAGTTTTACGAATCAAGAAGAAAACCATCGCTTCAGTACGCAAAGGTAATAAATCCTTCCTTTAAATAACTGCTTGTAATTCCCTGTGTTCTGTGCAGCTGTATTTCCATCATTGTGATTTTATATCAAAGGGGAATGAATACAATATTAGGAAACCACAACACTAAAGGTGCCACAAATGCGCCGCTGCTCTCTTAAGGGAGACTGGAACCTGGCCACTAATGCCAGAACACAACTTAAGGGTGTTATGGCGGCATACTCTAGACCAGACTATGGGTTGTTTTGTCGCCTTTTACGACAGGCCGCCCGGCCGTAGGAAATTGTTTTCTTTCTCCGTTCCTGCATGGATGGATGGTATAAATAATCTTGGATAACTTGGAGTTGTTATTTACTTTCATTAGCCAGACTAGAAGAGTACATAAAGTTATACATATGACTAAAGGCTTTTAACATTTAAAATCTAAATTTTGGTGTCCAATAAATAATGTAAATGATGTACATGTGCACGTGTTTATGGGAAATAACATTATTATACATTTTCTCCTAATATGTATAATTCATGAGGTCGCCCGCAACTACTGTATGACATGTCACGGGCCATAATTTTCGTGTAACTGATTTAGACACGCTTGTAGTTTGACCTTCATAAAATTGATCCGATTTTATTTTACTCTATAATAGTAGGCAGATACTTAGAGAGAGAGAGAGAGAGAGAGAGATAACATGTTATTGTACACCATTATAGAAAAACTTACAGGCTAAAATATTGTTACGAGTGGCAGGACTCGAATTAAAAATGGCGTTGGGATTAGTATAGAGTTTATTGGAACTATACAAACATATAACACAGGTGCAAATATAAGTGAACACAACCAGATCAAACGTAATTTACGATTCAATAAAAAAAGTCCGTCACTAACATCTTGCCTCACTTGTGACTATCGCTAGACTGCCCTTCTCCACATTGGGACATTGCATTATACTGCACAATTACAATATGTCTCACGGCCGCGTAGACTGAATTTCTAAGAATCACACCTGGCTAATGACTACCATAAACGATCAATACACAATGGGATGTTTTTCTAATTACAAATTTTAAACACCAAGTAAACAAAAGAAGACGGTCATAAAAGCGCTTCAATGTTATTAGCTCAAACGACGCCGGAGGGTAATAAATGTGCTTTGTTTGCAGGTGGCCCAAATTGTAACAATATTCTAAACGTGCACAATGGGCGGTCTTATCTATAATATTATAACATTTTAAAAATGCCGTCTCTGTACATTAAAGCTATTTAAAAAAAACAACTGAAAGATACTGTACATAGATAACACTTTAATGCACACCATTACAGAAAAACTTACGAACTACTATTGTTCTAACTGTGCACAAAGGGCGGTCCTATCAATTAATTAATATTCTAGCTATTTTACCGGTAAAAAGAGTTAATGCTATTTCAATCGGTAATTTAACCGTCATGGCTATACTACATATTATGTTACCATCGTCGCAGGCTGACGCATGCGTCCCTAACTCAAAGGTCGTGGTTTCGATCCTGGCCGGAACGCATGCACCACTTAGGCAGTTTTCAAACCTAACGTGCATATTGTTACAATTATTGTACAACCTGCACATCGAGATAACCGATGTGTCAAACCTGGCAAGCCGCTTTGGGCAAGCGTGGCGGGTATACCGTCCGTTCCCCCTATAATGGAAGGCCCGAGCCCAGCAGCGGGAGTTTTATGAACTGTAATATTTATAAATAAATTTTATAATTTATTTATTTATTTAATTTGTTTGGGAAACATACAATAATTAATATTCTTAAATATAAAACACAAAATTAATACTTATATCAAATATTTCCACTATAAAATAATTTATATAATGAAAATAAATAAAATAAAAATTGGCTCAAATGGTTAATCACAATAAACAAACAAAAAAAAGAAATACAATTACGATACGAAAATTAACTAAAATGTCTATTTAATTTACATTATGTCAAAATTTTAAAAAATAAAAGAAAACGTCAAAGAAAGGAAAGTATATAAAAAAAAAGTTTATGTCATTATTCTAAGTCATTGGATCAATCTGAATTACGAATGTTCTTAATTTGGGTTTTAAATTGATGTAGGTTACCTATGAAAGGATCAATACTTGTGAATAGTTCATTGTATTGCTGACAAGTGCGGTATAAGAACGTGTTTTTAGTATAGTTAGTTTTTATACATGGAACTGAGAATAGCGATTTATCACGTGAGCTTAAACGGGGACACTTCAGGAGTAATTCTTTATAAGATTTTATTTTTGTAATAAGTACTCGATAAACTGATCAGTAATTGCAGGGTGACTTGCACACGGCAACTGCTTGGAGGACCCCTCAGACTCAGGAGAAAAAAAATTTAACCCTCTACTCAGAGGGTTAAATGTTTTTTTTCTCCTCCGCCAGGCGAACAAGATTTGTCCAGCTTTATATACCTTATGTTGTTTTGTTCATCTTTGTTGTTTATGTTTTTATTTCTTTT
Source organism: Dendrolimus punctatus (assembly GCA_012273795.1). Lineage (NCBI taxonomy): Eukaryota > Metazoa > Arthropoda > Insecta > Lepidoptera > Lasiocampidae > Dendrolimus > Dendrolimus punctatus. The sequence goes on from CM022536.1 coordinate 17,764,248, forward strand.
TATCTTTTATTCGTGCATTCTCTTATTTAAGGTCTTTTCTTTTTTGTTTCACTTTATTTATTACTTTACCCAAAATTTTACTTTTAAGAGGATTTAAGAGGTCCTTAATTCTATTATTATTTTTCGTTTTTATGTGTTACATTTGCTTTGCCTTATTTACTATCTTATCTATACTATTACGAATACATTTTTTTATATTTGAGGGTTAAATGTTGGCAATCCGGATTATTTGCCGATCGGGCAGCAATTACCTGAGAGCAGATTAAAAGTTAATATACTTCACTACACCACATGGCTTCGAAGTTGTTGGTTTCGATGGAATCGATTTAAAGTTTCGAGAAGTGCTGTATACATACATACATACATACATAACTTCACGCTAGGTCCCTTGCGGGGTAGGCACGAACAACAGAGCGCCATTTAGGCTTATTCTTACACACCTCACTTGCTTCTTTGACATTCATAGTTCTTGCTGTGTACAGTTGCTCTAAAACACCGTTTTTTGAGTTTGCTGTTTTTGTTTATGATCTGGGCGAATAAAATTGTACGTCTGTGAATGCTTGATGGATCGATACATGAATCATTTTCGCCTCGTACTAAAGAGGCGTGAGTGTATGCTGTAATGCCAGCGCAATTTCGTTTGCGTTGCCATGAACACGTGTTTGTTAGTAAATTGCTACAGCAACACAGAAAAAACGCGATCGCAGCGCCATCTATTCGTCTATCCGAAGGAAGGTTAGGTCTATTAGGTACATTATATACATTACACACAAGAAAGCAGTATAGACCAGAATTAACAATATTTCAACTAGTGCAGCTGTCGGTCTTATTCTCAATAGCGAATTTTCGAGACAACCTTCTGGAGATAATCCACAGATTTCTTCACACCTGTAGGAAACAGGCGTCATTCTGCTTGATATACAAAATATTAAGATAACCTCATACGAAAGACCTATAGACGTGAATAAGAGCGTTCAATGACGTGAAGCATTTTTTAACTTGGGTGCTGATTTGCGTCTGCTTTGTACTACTAAGTAACGTATGCACTGGAAACCAGTCCACCCTTATCCGTATTAATTTAATTCGATTGAGTATTGAGGTCTCGTAGTGCACTGCGGTGCGATCGGCATCCTTTAGCCAGTTTTACTTTGAGAGTCCGAGATTCTGTCTTTCTATTAATGGTCTAAGGCGGTAACCAACAAAAGTTTAAGGCGACCATTACGTTTCTGAGAAAAATTACCAGTCATTGTCTCATTGTGATGAATCTTGTTTTACTTTGACGGATCGTTAGGACAAACGAAGTTAAATTGAAAAGATCCGCTTTGGATTGTGTTGCCAGGTGCCGCCGTTTACGCGATATTTCAAGCATCTCAGCATTGTTTCAAGGAAACTCTCTGATGCTCTCTGATGTTACACTAGTTTTGTTTTTAGTTAGCATTTAGTACACTAGTCGAGTGTCTATAGTGAATTTAGTACATTAGTAGTGCACGAAATTCGCTATGTAACTTTATAAGTTGCATAGTAAGCATTGAATTTACTATGAAGTAAGATTTATCTATACATATAAATAAAATTGGAGTGTCTGTTTGTAATATTGAAATAACCGCTTTTTACTACATGCATATGAATGTATATACGGTAGGTACATACACCAAAATAACATTTTTTACCATTTTTGTCTGTCTGTTCGTTTATTCCGGCTAATCTCTGAAACGGCTGGACCTATTTTGACGGGACTTTAATAGGCAGGTAGCTGATGTAATAACGAGTAAGCTACTTTTATGAAAAAACATTATTTTTTTGAAATTTGACGATTTTCAATCACCACGCGGAAGAGACCGCGGGGCACAGTCAGTTTAGTAATAAATGTTAGTCCATATCAGGCATACATTTTAGTAAATATACATATCTAAAATAGTGAAAAAGTGGTTAGATATGGATTAAATTTCAAAAATTGGCTAGAAATCAATCAATCAATCTAAGGTAATATTTTCAATATTAATTAGATTATTATTAATTTTGTAGTATTTAAATTGTATTTGCATCTAGATACAACATTATGCATATTAGTGTAATTAATATCAAGTATTTTGTCTATCACAATATCATTTCGAGCCAACTTATAGAAATTTAATTAGAACACTTCAATGTTTTATCATATACTACAGTATACATACACCCGACAGCTACGTCACGTAAAAACCCTAAGTAGTCAGCTCTATGTTACTTTAGATTCGAATTCCAAATCGGAACTTAAATAATCGGACTTAAATAATGCAACTTAAATAATAACTTAATCGGAACTTTTAATTTAATTTATAATAATGTAATTTAAAATTGTAAAATATGTTGCTTTTTTATGGATCTTTGTGTCTGAAATAAATAAATTATTATTATTATATTATTATAAAAATATATGGGTTTGGTCAAAAATACAACCCCCAGGGGGTGCCGCCCTGGACTCCCCTCCGTCCAGGAAGCGGTACAAGGGGATGCGTCCCCGGGGCCCCGAGCGGCCACTGTAACATTCCCCCCTTCACTCCGTGACAGTGGTGTCCCACCTTTCCGCCTCCTCATCCTAAAAGCCTTCCCTTCCTTCCAAACCTCCTCCCAAAACACTTTTCCCTTCCGAAGTTAGGTGGCCTCCCCCGACTCCGACCGCTGACGCTGCTGTAAGCGCGAGGCGGCGGGGAAAAGGGGAGAAAGGAGAGGGAGGGGTGATGGCGCAGGAGCAATCCTCGCAGCCTCCCCCTCCCCCTATCGCGAAGCCCCCCCACGTCGCTGACGCTGCTGAGAGCGCGAGGCGGTGAGGGGGGGAGGGGTGGAAGGAGAGGGAGGGGTGATGGCGCATGAGCAATCGTCGCAGCCTCCCCCTCCCCCACCGAAGGAGGATAGCGCCCGTGACTCCTGGCAGCCACGGGCGGGCGGCAGCGGGCGTCGAGGTCTGGGGGATCAGAAAGACCTCCGCCCGCACTAATGCCGCGAGAGGCCGCGAGAGGCAGCCGCGCGTCCCTTTCAGGGCCGAGGAAACGTCATTCCCCGGCCCGCACACAGGAGAGGCCGCCTCTGTTTACGAGGCGGCCAGCCGCTGCCGGGGTTGCGGGGTAAGCTCGCGCATGTACCGTGACCCCGGGGCTAGGCGGAAGAAGGTTCCCATGAGGTTTTAGTGGGTATACCGGCGCCGGTCGTACTGATCAATCGGCGTCGGGGAGCCCCACATACCGGCCGCGCATGATCCCCCGCGCGGCTGACGATGCGACAACGCATTTCCTCATGTAAAAATAAAATAAAAAATGGTCAAAAATACAAACCACTTGGTATTGTGGGTCGGTGAAATTATAGCTATATAAAAATAACTTACCTAAAAGCATGGAGCATGGAAGAAGAATACGTAAAATAATAATGACCCATTAAAACGTAATTCACATTTTGTTAATTAAAATTGTATTAATCGTTTAATTCATAACAGGAACAGGATTGGCTCGTAAAAAAAGTAAGTGTTTTTCATTACAATAAAAAGTGTTTTTATAACGTGCTTTTGTAATTTTAATTTTTTAAACGATTAAATTTCCGATACAAATGATTTTTGAAGTAATAAATTCTTATGGGAGGGTAAACTGCTTCGTTACGTAACGCGTTACGGCGCCAGTCTGTCTGGCTTCCCTTTCTCTCATGCATACGGCAGCGGTGGGCAGGCTCTTTCTCTGTCACTCTAACCCACAGCGCTAGCCGTATCTCAGAATTAGATTAAACAATGATACTAATAATGTACATACACCAAATTCTAATTAACATATTCAAGAATTGTAAGTAAGCATAAAATATATTTTATAATGTATAAAACATTTTATAAATAAAAAACCTTTCCTTACATTAACATATTAATATACAAGAAATTTAAGTAATAACCTAAGCTTTTCTCAAGTTAAACATTACAATATACAGTTTAACAATAGTTGAACTTAGATTGGTTCAAGTTATCACTTCTGCCGGGCGTACCGTTTCTTTTAATATTTTTGATTATGAAAAACACTTTTTTTATCGGAACTGCAAATCTCGTTTAATGATTATGAATAAGCAGATAATTATTGGTAGACTAGATTTTACCCGTATCGTCGATCGCGTTAATGCTATCCCACTGGTACCGTACAATTTTTCGGGATAAAAAGTAGCCTTTGTGCCAAATCTCATCTAGTTCCTTCAGTTGTTCTGGCGTGATTTTGTAACAAACATCCATCCAAACTTCCACATTTATAATATTATAAATATATATAACAAAGTCGTCGTCGTTTTTATTTATGTATTCTAAAAAGTTGAAGTTATGGGCACGTTCGCTACAGATTTAGATTTCCTTAATTTACAGATATTTCACTTACCGAACCTGGCAACATTAACAATGTAGCAGGCTGGCAGAACTTTTGGAAAGAATCTTCAAATTGAAAGCCTTAGATAAATACCTAAGTTTGAGTTGGAAAGTTTGCTTTTAGTACAGTCGTATTGAGAGTGGTCCAGGCTTTATTTTATCATTTAGGTTGTACCGGGTACAAGGCACTGAAATGTTTCAATATAATTATCAATGAGGATAATCTCTTTTGAGATTTTGAGCCTCAATATTGAGACAGTTTATTTTTGTTTCAACTCTGTCAAATATGTATCATCAGTTTTTGACTCATTTGTCATAATGAATTTGTTATACAAACCTAATGTCATTTTGACAGTACTCGCTGTTAAAGTTGACATCTTTATAGCTACAATCATGGATTGTTATAGTATTACAATTTACTATACATTCTCTGATTTTTAATTACCTGGACTGAAATGACAGCTGCGATAGACGCTTTTTTACTTTCAGGGCGTTCCATAAGTAGCTCACAACGCTCAAAGTGCTCCGTTAGCCGTTCCACCTGGCGACTGCGGTTGTTGTGGTCGTGGCGAAAACGTCACTAATTATGTCATCATTTTCGATCACATAACGCTCACAATGACCCATGTCAACACGTGGCTCGAATAACCGCTCCACTTGGGTTTACGGTTGTAACGCCGTCAAGCAAATGGAACGGGTAAAATCGCGGTCGTCGTGAACGTGCTCATTGTGAGTGCCTTATGAAACATTGCCATTGCAGCTTGAAGCAACCCACCCCCTTGAGTCGAATCCTATAAAGATTTTGTAGGATTAAACTCACAATAGGGATTTGTTGATTCAATTCACACAACTCACTTATGAATCGAGAAAAAGGTCGATCGCAGCTGTCATATTAGTCCAGGTAATTAAAAATCAGAGTATACATTTATTATAAAATTATTGTTAATTTTTAATGACGTTAAATATAGAAATGGCGACATAGCCAAGTTATAGCCGAGCCTTTAGGAAGAATAAGAAAAATATTAAAAGATAATATATGTATAATGTATATATACTAATGGAGCTAATCATTAACGGCGTTCTTTTAAACGCTATAAATACAATAAATTTGAACACAGCTGGAGCAAGAACATAAAGTATTTCACATCAAAGCGCAGGGCCGCGAAGGGAGGAGGGGTTTTTTAGTGGGTATTGAGGTTGCTCGCCCGTGCGGCATCGCTCGGAGTCTCCACACTCCTCTGTGTAATCCATAGCGGACGAAGCGCAAGTAGAGCATACAATTGCTAGCGTTATCGCCCCCCGTGGATTCGTGCCGTTTCCTAGTGACGGCCCAGAGAGTGCGTAAATCGGTTAGTCATTTTTCCCCGCCTCAAAAAAAAAAAAAAAAAGAACATAAAGTATGTACGAATCTGTATTGACACCAACACCAACTGAGACACTTTTTATCACCTTGCCACATGACGCATTCTCCTCAATTTTGTATGGGCGTAGCAAGTTATGACGCCATAACTTTAACGAGTGAAATCGGTAATTTAAATTATTTTTAAAGTAATATTTGAACTCAGGTCCCGACAAACACAAAATCCACCTGCATATCTGAAACAAAGTACATTTTATTACCTGCCGGCATTTAAACTAGTTTTAACTCTTTTATGATCGGCTTCTTTTGTTTATTTTGTGTTTAAAATTTGTGATTAGTAAACAGACAATTTTTTAAATATACTCTTTTATGGCAGTCATTAGCCAGGTGTAGCGGATTAAGTCGATTTAGATACGGGGACATTGCATTTGTGCAGTATAAAACGATGACCTGATGGAGGGAAAGGCAGTCGACGTTCACAATCGAGAACCATAGTGACGGACTTGGCATGTTTTATTGAATTACGGCTTTGCACTTGTTGTGTTCGGTTATATTTGTACCTATGTTATACGTGTTTGTATAGTTCTAATAAACTCTATAATAATTCCAACGGCATTTTAATTTGAGTCCGCTAAACTCGTAACAGTAATATTTAAAATTAAGATGACAACAACGGTATTTTAACGTCCACTCTTTTATATAAATGTCATTTTAGATTTTTTGTTAAAAAATATTACCTACCCAATTATCGTATTTTCGAGGTACCAAATATCCACCCACCCTCCTATGTTCCCCTTCGGGCTCTAAAGTATTATTCACACATAAACACACGCACGCAAATCTACAATTTCATACAAAATGATTCATAACCAAGAGCGTGAAAAGGTAACATTAGCACGAATATCCCTCTAGATCCCCTTTGAAATTCATGTATTTATTACAACGTGATAGCAACTTTTGCACATCCATTTCAACTCACTAACAACCCTAAAAGAACTTCATAAGAAAACACAAGAACGCTGTCTAGGAGCGCCGCTAATTGCTGGATAAACCTTCACAAAGTTGCGTCTGTACTCATGTCGAACTACTAACGACGATTTAATTGGTGCTAGTTCTCAACGCTTCTCGTGAACACCTTTGCCTACTGCCTTTTTACACGCTAGTTAGTCTTCAAAATATTTGCTTGCGTAGAGCTATCTACTAAACTAATGACACATTGTTGCAACCTAGGCATGTCACACTTTTTTCTAAAAAATAAAGCAAAGTACTTTTGCGATATTTAGGATAACAAATTTATTATTTATTAATTTTATTTATGTAATAAATGATCTATATTGTTTCTGGTACCTACGCTCACGTATGGAAGCGAGAGTTCGGTATGGAAGAATGAGCATGAAAGTAGAGTAAACGCGGTCGAGATGCGAGCACTGCGCAAAATCTACGGAGTGACGCTCGCGGACCGCGTTCGTAATACCGAAGTAAGAAAGAGAGTTAGTCTGAAAGAGAGTGTCGGGGTGAAGGTAAGGAAAGGAATGCTCCGGTGGTTCGGGCATGTGGAAAGAATGTATGTTGAAAGAATGACTAAACAGATATACAGTGCAAAAGTGGATGAATGCAGAAGTCGCGGAAGGCCACGACACACCTTCCATGATCAAATTGATCGTGTATTAGCAGAAGGTGATGTCAGGAGCCTTAAGAACAGACGAGCGTGCATGGCAAGAGCTATGAGTGTCAAAGAAGTAAGTGAGGTGTGTAAGAATAAGCCTGAATGGCCTTCTGTTGTTCGTGTCTATCCCGCAAGGGACCTAGCGTGAAGTTATGTATGTGTATGTATGTATGTAATATTGTATTTATATAATACGTGAATCTATATAATATGTGAAGCAAAAACTTTGAACCCCTTTTAATGAAAATTGCGTGGACGGTGGAGTATGAAATTTCCCACCCTTATTATAGTTTACATAGGAAAGGAGTGCAGAATGCTAATTTTTTTTCAAATTATGCATAATAATATACATTGTAACGATTAAAAAAAAACATTACACACACCACCATATATTTCACACACACACAAGCATAGATACTCTTTTGTTTATTGTTAAAGTCAAATTAACAGTGTAGCCTTGCCGAAATCTGTGATAATAGAAGTATATTTAGTCTTTGACAACAGAACCTTATGGTTAAATTTAGAAATTAATTATTTTGTTATCGAATAATACATGGCTAGTAAATTTCTATTATTTTTTATCGGAACAGCTAACTCATCGGGTGAGTTTGAGTCACAAACAATTATTATTCATCTATTTTATTGGTTAAAATATAGTAAGTATTGGTTAAAACATATATACATACATACATAGCTTTACGCCAGGTCCCTTGCGGGGTAGGCACGAACAACAGAGCGCTATACAGGCTTATTCTTACACACACTTGCTTCTTTGACATTCATAGCTCTTGTCATGCACGCTCGTCTGTTCTTAAGGCTCCTGACATCACCTTCTGCTAATACACGATCAATTTGATCATGGAAGGTGTGTCGTGGCCTTCCGCGAATTCTGCATCCATCCACTTTTGCATTGAATATCTGTTTAGTCTTTCATCATACATTCTTTCCACATGCCCGAACCACCGGAGCATTCCTTTCCTTTCCTTCACCCCGACACTCTCTTTCAGACCAACTCTCTTTCTTACTTCGGTATTACAAACGCGGTCCGCGAGCGTCACTCCGCAGATTTTGCGCAGTGCTCGCATCTCGACCGCGTTTACTCTACTTTACTTACTTAAGGTACTATAGTTATATAATTATTATAGTACAGGAACCCTATATTAATCTCTACGAGCAACTATCTATTTGCAGTGTTCTTTTTATTTGCTTGGAAATTGGCTATATCTAAACGACCGACAAAGTAGTATAAGACTGTATTTTGTATATTTACGTATTTTAGTCAACAGATTTCTTCTAATTCAATTAGCGCTTTTCTTAAATTAAAAATTAAATTAAACTTAATTTAAAATTGATGTTACTATAAAGTACTACTGATGTAGGGTTTGAATGCATGACGAGATGCGAGTATTATAGACACCACCGTATCTTTGGTTACAATCATATTAACTCACTTATAAAAACAATAAACCAAACACCAGCGCCATTCAACTCGACAGTATACACCGAAAACAACGTATAAATAACAGTATATTACCTTATTATAACGCAAAAAAGATCAAATCTGCAAGACGGATTTCGCTTCCATTAGCTCGTGCAAATATTTATAGCTCCGGGGCCTCAGTAAACAGGTACAAAAACAAACCAATAATAGATGTACACGGTATCTGGTTGATGCGGATACCGCAATCTAAGAGTCTATCCATCTTATATGGATTTTGTTACAAGGTAGTGTGATTTTGTAATGTTTTCTTAGTATACTCGACGATGTTATTTACCAGTTGTCACTCAGACCGCCTTGTTTCAAATACACGGTAAAAGCTAGCAACGCGTTGACTTCGCCCCTGGGACTACATTCTCTTAGTACTATCTCGTCAAAATGGCCGGACACGATCATTTGAATCATAGATTTGTCCGATTTCGGTATTCTATTAACTCCAGTAACGTGCCCGTGTCACGTCACTCTTTCCTTATACAAATTTATAAACGCCAACTCCGGAAATAAATGTTTTAATTTTTAGCAGTAGCTTTTCATTCATTCATTCTTCTTTCGTTTTTAGGCTTTTTATTATTAAAAAGTTAATCAAATCAGTCTAGTATTAATAATTCACTTAACGTAGACAAAGTTACCGACAAACAATAGTAATATAAAATCATTAAATAAGCGTTTGTTTGCGCTATGTCGTTTGGTTTGCTGGCTAGTCAACCACCCGGTCTAAGTCCAAAATCCGTAATTAAAAAAATGTATATAAAACTGATTTCTATGACACGCTGCTAATATCCGAAAACCGCTCCAGTAGATCGAAGCACTGCGGTTAGCCGCAAGACTGCTTAATTTTTCTTGACTATATAGCACTTTAATAATCATTTATTTTGGAATCTACATTCACAACGGTGTAAATGAATCCTTTGGATGTCATTATTTATTCGGTACACATTAGCACGAGGGCTTAGATGACTCGTTGACGGATTACTTTCCGGAAAAAAATATTAACCGAGTTTTTTGCTACCGAAACACACCTGAAAATTGTGTAATTTAATCCTTTTAAATACACATATGATACAGATGATGAATCGTATCCAAAATAGGTACGTTATGAAAATTTATGATTATTAAAGTGAAACTTCTTTAGAATCGTTGCGATTTGAAACTGGATGAAACGAAAAAGCGACACTAAAAAGAGATAAACATATAAATTTATAGGACTAAGCCTGCGAGAGAATGAGATAGAATACATTATATTTAACAATTTAAACACAAAACAGAGAGTAGAAAATGTTTCGAACATTTTCGTTAATACTCCTTTCGTGGTGTTCGAGGTGTGTAAGAGAGTAAGCCTAAATGGCGCTCTGTTGTCCGTGCCTACCCCGCATGGGACCTGGCGTGAAGTTATGTATGTATGTACTACTTTCGTGATGTCACAAAATTTAGGATCCCTCCCACCCCTTGTCACGCTTTGTTTCACTTCTACTGCGCGTGAACTGCACATAAAAATTACTAAGCACCGAATTTAAAATGTTTAAGATAATATATGTATTAAAAATTAGATATTATAATTAATAATAGCTTTAGAAATAAGTTATTTTATAATTTTTAGTTTTTGAAGTCGGTTTTTTTAAACGAAGTTTTTTTTCTTTTCCTTTATTTAAATAAACTTATCTGTTACATTTCAAATATTGCGACATCAAACTCCTAAAACAATCCTTTGATCTGTGGCATCTGTGTATCACGGATGAAGTCGCGGTAAAATACTAGTCATGAAAATGTTTTTAAAATAACACAATCAGATAAAATCGTGTTGTCAACGTTTCTCATTATTGGCTTTTGAAAAACCTTTTTCCGATACAATATCAGGAAATTAATATCTTATCATGTAAATTGTATCGTATATTTTAATATTCAAGACATAATAATTTTGTTTGAACCAATTGCGGTTACAGCGACCGTAGCGACCGAGCTATATACTGTGAACATTAAAGATCTGACTTTATAGTCGGGTTGTGTGGAACTAACGTCCGCGGATGTGTCTTTTTTGGAGGCGGAGAAATCCGCTTAAGGACTTATCACCGCATGGTCACGGTCTGGTCGCATGGAACCCGCTAGCCTGATCGCCATTGCCGGAACACCTACTACAACTCCCCGTGTTTCATCCTTTAGCCTATTGTCATCGCAGACTCCGCTAGTGCTCTAGTAAGCACCGGCCGAAACGACCTCTTTATTGCTAGGACAGGGTGCAAAGCACCTCCTAGCAACAGAACAGCTTTGCTTCATCATCCGAAGGCGTTACGGGCGGACCTTCCCCTGAGGTTCGTGGCCGTATGCTCATGGTACTGGAGGTCATCCAGACCATCACACATCTACTCGTGCAGGAGCGGAGAAATAATACAATTTCCTGCGGCCGGGATAGGGATTGATTTGACCTGTATAACTTAACTTTCCTTTTTCGTTCCAACATGGGCGTTAATGAAGTGTAAAAATAAAACAATACATATTCGGATCCGGTATGTGCATATTGCCGGATCCGCCGGATACCGGATCCGGTTTGCCGGCCCGGCTCGGGCGGCCTTTAGTAAGAGGTGACAAAAGGTTTCGTATAGTTCTTTGGAAAGTTTGACAGCAGGGAGAATTGTTTCCCAAGGACGAAAAGTACTGTTTTCATCCCTGTGATCAAGCAACTCCAGGCCTTTCAGAATATGAGAAATGATTTTTTTTTTATAAATATAATATATTCTTTTTTCTTTCTTTCTAAATAAAACTCCTCCTCTGTTGACGACGACAAGCAATCATTTCCAGTATTAACCGAAATAAACAGGCGTCTTTGTTAAGAAATTCTTTGTATAAGAAATCTTATTTTGATTATGTTGTCAGTCAAGTTTTATTATTAGAAATAATTCAATATCTTTTAGATTTGTTCTGGCGCTGTACGCCGCGACGTTTGAGTGACAATAACACCAGATGAAATAATAAATTTTCCATAGAGGTTTTTGATTTATATTAAATGTCGCTCGGAGTTCGATAATGCTCCATTAAAGTTTAATGGATACAAGGGAGAGGGTCGATGAAGTGTGACGTGGTGTTACAAGGGGTTTGAAGCTTTAGAACACGTTTGAACTAATAACGAAAAGCTTCAAAGTATTTCGATTTCTATTTTTATGTGCTTAGTGTTTAAATTATTAAAAAGTAATTTAAATGATAATACAACTAATTACGGAACTGCTGTTTTAATTTAATATTTTTTTATGTAAAATTACAAAAAAAAATATTACAGGAGTTAAGCAGACGGGCAGACGACCCACTTGACAGTAAGCGGCTACCATCGCCTATGGACATTTGCAACACCAAAGGTGCTACAAATATACTGCTGCTCTCTTAAAAGATATTGGAACCTGGTCACCAATGCCGGATCACAACTCAATGATGATGAGAAAAGGTATCAAGCTTACTCACTTAACCTACCGCAAAGTTTTTAAGTTGCTAAGTATTTTGTATCAATAGGGAAAAAACTGGAGACAGGATTTTTAAAGTAATTTATCTAAGAGGGTCTGAGGTGTCAGTTCATTTCAGGGTCTCTTGCACAAAATACTTTGGAAATCTCTGCTGTGTCTCTGACAACGGCATTCCGCCAATACGAATACCCTTGGTTAGTCCTTTATGAGTTGATAATATTAAACTCAAGTTCATTGGGAAAGTTACTTAAAAATACTGGATTTATGTAGTGTACTCCATTGCCGTTTATGGAATGTATGTGCGTAAAATTATGTTGTAAGTTATGGTAGTTAGTCTATGCCAGATGTGTTCGAAAAAAACCAGGCTAGTTATTTTTTCTTTACATATATTTTTTCTTTACTGAAATCTCACTTTCTTATACTAACGCATCGAATGCTAAATTAGGAGCCAATCTACTTTTTATATATTTTAGTAGTAGGCCTTACTGCCCCTCGAACTGTTGGACTCCACTAAGGGCGGGGTCCTGCGGTGCGTGGGAGTTTGATGTTACGAAAACAAACGAACATTCCCGAAAGCACGTCGGCTGTATTTGCCTCGCCACAAACCGTTCAATCGTTTGTCCGATTTACCAAGATTTTCTTGACCACACACTTCACGTTTCAAAGATGTGGGTTTGGCTCCTGCTCTAGAAGCATACTTAGCATTTCTAACCTAGTCTGTATATTGTTACAAGTATTGCGTGCTGAGCGCGTATTAAAAACTAGTTTCTGCCTGCGACTTCGTCCGCGTGGAATAGTTAAAAAGACACCCCCATTTTGAAACAATCTTCATTGATGCTCCGCTCCTATTGGTCTTAGCGTGATGATATACAGCGTGTTTCATTTCAAATGACAATAAATCATAACTTTAGCGGTCGTACTCCATACAAATTTTTTGGTACTATTAAATCAACCGTAATGTCAAAAATAAAATTTTGAAATTTCCGAACAAATTCATTACGATAAAAAGGGAATAAAAACAGTTCATCTTGTAAATATTGGTTCGCGAGCGAGAGCGTAAGAATGAACAACTTCCCCGTTTAATGATGAAGAGACGAGCTGGCAACATGATACATTGGTCACTAACCTACCGATTTAGACACAATAACTGATACATGTTGTTGTAATATTCTGAAATGAAAAATGAGGTCCTGTGGCTACCAAAGAAGTTACCATGATTCATTTTTGTATTTGGGCAGAGTAAGTCATGAAGAAAACGTGGTCTGATTTATTTTCGTAAGGTCTGAAACACGCTGTATAGCCTATAGCCTTCCTCAATAAATGAGCTATCTAACATGGAAAGAATTTTTCAAATCAGATCAGTAGTTTCTGAGATAAGCGCGTTCAAGCAACCAAACTTTCAGCGTTGTATATTAGTATGTAAGATAAGATATTATAATGATACTTGCATATTTTAAATAACCGATGTGCGGCATTTGCTGATTCTTCTGGAGAAAGCGTAGCAAGAAAATTCCCTTAGAAAATGTTACGAGGTCGGAACAATGGAAAGGTTATGGTCCTATATGTATGTAACATATGTATTTTGTGTAATATTTTCTTTTATTACGCATACTTTTTTTGTACTTGAATCATTTGACTGCGAATGAATCCGCAGACCTATTGACCACAGCTAACAAAGACCTTTTTACAGATCAGAGCATTTTAATAAATTGGACATGATACAATTCTTAAATAATATCAGTAAATCGGATACGCAGATCGAAGTAAATTTGACGATACATTCATAGAGTTGAAAAAACCACTTTATTAGCGACGTATAAAAATGCCAGTGCTGTTATCACCCTTGTTACCACTTGTACCACAGGTGAAGAAGAAACACGTGATGATGTTAATGTGTCCAACCTGCCAAGCCGCCTTGGACAAGCGTGGCGGGTATACTGTCCGTGCCCCTATTATGTGAGGCCCAAGACCAGCAGTGGCACGTTTATTGGCGGTTATTATTATAAATATGCCAGTATGCGAATGTTAAATATACCGACAATATTAACAACATGGTAATAATACTAGACCAGATTTAATAGCATTACCTATATTATATATATATAAAAGCCTTAAAGCATTAAAAATCTCATCTTAGAAAAAAAACGGCAGTTCACTTCAAAATTTGTTACGACTTATCTGTAACGATCTTCAAACGATAAAAATAATTATACGAGTAATTATGATGTTTGTGTACTACTAATAAATTAGACTTCTCATCAAAGGTAATGGATATCATTTCCTGCTACATCAACAGAGGAAGAAACAATTGTAAATAATCAAATAATTTATTTGTAAAAACGAAACAATATTAACAATTATAAAATTAACTGATACACGCACTAAAGTGTATTTAATGTATTCTATCGAATACGATAAAGATTCATACGTAATTACCACGTATGTATATCGAAAAAACTATGGTGAGGCAGTGCAGTGCAGTGCATTGTGATAGGCAGGCGGTCCACTTGATGGAAAGCGGTTACCATCGCCTATAGACAGTTGCAACACTAAAGGTGCTACAAATGCGCTCATGTTTCTTAAGGGAAACTGGAACCTGGTCGCTAATGCCGGAACATAACTCAAGGTTGTTATTGCAGTATAATTTAGACCAGGTGCGGTAGCCATCCAGTCGGGCAAATACCCAACCACCTGGCTGAGGGTTGTTTTGTCGCCTCTTACGACAGGCCGCCAGGCCGCAGAAAATTGTATTCTTTCTCCATTTCTGCCCGGATAAAAACTCTTAGATTGTAACTAGGCCATGCCTGTCCTCTGCACCGAATCCCTCAATCAGTGTAGTAAGAGGTTTTAGTTGTATCAACTCTATATAATTTCAGTCAATGATAATATGATATTATTTTACTGAATAAAAATGATATCCACATTTTATTATGTGATTTATCCCTTAGGGGAGGGTATTACTTATTTTTTTATATCTCAAATATGATGATTGCGATATTTGATATAGAAACACACACGTCAGGGATAATCTTCCAGCTTTAGTTTGTATTTGCAACAAAGTTATACGTTTTGTGAATGGCTTATGTTTTTGGGGCCATGAAACGCGCGGGTTTATACG
The DNA here is from genome assembly GCA_012273795.1 of Dendrolimus punctatus. NCBI lineage: Eukaryota > Metazoa > Arthropoda > Insecta > Lepidoptera > Lasiocampidae > Dendrolimus > Dendrolimus punctatus. Next base: position 17,779,699 of record CM022536.1, read on the forward strand.
GAAAATAATAAATAATTAGCATTTTAGTATGGAGGGGTTTAGCGATATTACAAATTTCCACATCTGACTAGTGTGAAAGGTTTTTTTAATAACTAGCTGTCCCGGAAGACGTCCTGCCCGGAAAAGCTTCAATCGATATGCCGACAGCAGCGCTACCTACCGGGTCCAATTGTGAACCAACTCAGAAACCTTCTTTGGCTCAAGCACAACAGCTTTGCATGGTTGCATGGATCATCACATGGTCAAATGTATAGTTTACGATTCTATAAAGGACATACAGACAAACATTCATTTTTATATATAAGAAGAAGATGAAGAAAATATGTTGCGAATGGGTGTTCACTGTGTAATAATCAAATCTTTGTTTATCATTATAATTATGTTCGAATAGAAAACTTTTAAGTTTTTTTTGTAAATGTGGTATTAATAAAAACGCTTTTAGCGATAAAGCCGCCGGTTGTTTTGGCAGGAAGTATTGTAATTATGCATTTTGTTTTTGTATTTGTTTATTTTAGTAAGCAATAAGGTGTTATCTATTTTTAAAAATGACGTTTATATAATACTATTTACTTAATGATATTTAAATTACTTAAATTAAATAAAATTAAAATAAAATTAGGCATTAAATAAAAACTATATACAAATTAATATGACACCTAAATTATAATAATAAAAATTACATATAATATATGAGTCCCAAATCAGCGTCAGATAGGAAAATTCCCAAAACACTGGCCGCATTTCTCATTGAAAAGTTGCTGCTAAAAAGTGACCGAACTATGGACATAAAAATCAATCGCAAAACATAAAAAAATACTACATACTTGTATTTTAATCTCCTGTTTTTTTTTGTTACGAATCATACTCTGATGACCGCTATCCAATATGAAAAGAGAGCAGGAAACGTTGGTTTTAAGGCCCTAGTTAGCAAGTCTCCCGCACAAAGACGTTCCTCCCAGGAATTTCAATTTGGCCCGCCCGCTCCGATGCTGCGTGGAACCGAATCGCTCGATCGCATCACATGAGCTCCTTTGTACCAAAGCATTCGTCTTCTTGCATATTTCTTTGCATTTTAAAATGTGGTACGTAAACAACATCTGTGGAATTTTGTCTGAGGTAAATATGCTAGTTATATGTACCTATTTCTACTGACGTGTTCAAAATTCGTGCACACCTTATTTAAGATGGCATTTTTTTTACATTTTTGTCTTTTTACAGTGTATAACAGGCTACCTGTTAGTGTTATCGTTTATTTATGTAAATTATTATAATTTTTAGTTTAATAGTCACCTACATAGTTGTTGCGGACAGAGAGCGCCCCCTGGCCTGCCCGCCGGAGCACACCAACTCTCCGCGCTCCGCATACCGCCGACGCCCATAGCTCGCGCAACTAGCAGCTAGGCGTCGGACGGGATGCGGGATATAAGAGCGGCCTTGGAGGCAAAATTATCACAATTCTGTCACAATTCTCATTGATGACTTACCACTCTCTCTTTCTCTCTCTCTCTCTCTCTCTCTCTCGACAATCTCACATAATTTGTAATTACGTACTTCTTTTATGTAAATTTCTAATTTAATAATAATAATCATACAGTCCATTATAACGAGTTTAATTTCTAAACAAGAAGCAACTGCCACCAATAACAGTATAGTTCTCAAGTATAACCTTTATTAATAATTATAGATAAATATTGAGTAATATTTTTAATACTTCTGATGAATTGAGTATTGTTAAAGTTTTATTTAGCCTACCGCCATTTTGTTAATTTTAATTACTTTTTTTTTTGTTTTTGATTGTGGTTATTCGTTAATCTAGAGGGGCCTAATCTGGAAACAATGGCGGTAGGCCAATGTTTAACAATATTCATTGACGCTTGTTAATAAGTAATTGTATTGTTTTCAAAATTTGAGGGAGTAAATCTTCTGATGTAGTAAGTAAATTAGCATTTTCAAACACTACAATTAAAACTGACCACACATTTCCAGCCTGTTATTGCTATTACAAAAAATTATTGTCGCTTTTATATGTTACATATATTCTTTTATCTTGCCACTAGCAGAAAGTTGACAATAATTTGTATAATTAATTAATTGTAATTAAAGTTTTTTTCACAAGTTTTAATAAATATTTTAAACAGAAGCATATAGCTTTCTATTTTCGTTTGTTTATCTTGGACTCTATTTTTAAATAGATAAGTTTTATTTAAATAAGTAAGGAGAATTAATGGACTTTAAATATATATCGTCGTTTATATACACATTTTCTAACCTTTAAAGATCGAACAAAAACGATACAATAAAAAGAAACTAGTTCTTTGTTCAGTCATTGTTTATTGGAGATTATACAAATCATAAAATTTATTGATGAAAATGTATCTGCGTCTTATATTATATGTTGTGACTGAATATGTTTATTATACATCTATAATGTATTATGTGTGCCATGCTATCGTATTGGTGACAATTGGGATGATAGCGATGTTTGATGGTTAATAAATAAATGATGACTGCATAAAGAACAAGTTTTGGTCTATTTTTTCTATTAAATTAGTTATTTTTTGTTCGCCTGTAAAGTTAAGAAAATATATATTCGCGGTGTTGTAATTAATATATACGACGAAATGCGATAAAATTCAGTAGCGTTATTCTTATGTAACATATTTTTATTTTGTTCTAAATTTGGTGGCAAATTTAGTATTATTTCATTCAAATTTTCTTCATTGTTTGTTCTGTAAACAAACCATTCGCGAAAAGGTGTAAGCAATAAAAACCAAACAATTAATCAGGGGTCCGAGTCTGTAACTCAAACTGATTATGGAATAATGTCATTGGTTTTGGTTGTCTATAAAACATCTCAGCTGAGTGCTTGGCCAGACTGAACACGCGGGCGCGGTGGCGGGAACGCGCGCGGCAAATGGCAAAAAAATGTAAAAAATCCTTAACTGCGGCCTGTATGAATGTGCTATGGCTTGAATTGCCCGCGCGCTCGACGCGCCATGCCGCCCGTGCCGCTCGCCGCTCCCGCGCGCCCACTACAGACACTCTTTTTTTTTTTTTTTTGGAGCTGATTCAGCTGAATAGCCGCAGATGGCTGTTTCAGCGATACCGGGCTTTGAGGGCTTCCCGACTCCGTGGGAGCGGAGGCGTTCAGCCCGGAAGCAGCACGCTCGAGGAGGCACCTCCTGTGAGGTTCGACCTCGGCTCGACCGCTGCGGGGGGATTGACTCTATATTGGAAACAGGCCGCAAAGGGCTGAATGAGCTAGGCCAATAGGCTGAAGTGAAAAATTTGGGGACTTGTTATCGACTCCGCCGGCGGAGCCGATCCTAGTCTATCGTTACTACCGCTTCGCAACGTGTTATAGCTGGAGGAGAAGAAGCGGCGGAAGAAACTCTCCAGCAACACGCCTAAGCTAATCTTGTATGGCTACTTGTGTCTGTAATGAGTATGGATTGGTGGGGTCTTACGATTGTGTAAGGGGGTTCGAGCCGGGGGCTCTCCGGCGTCTGTTGTGTCTGCGTCTGTTATGCCAGGCTGATGTTCTGAGCCTCGGGGGGTTCATAATCGCGATTTGACGTGTGATTTCGTCACGCTCGTCAATTAGTATATTGCGAGGCCTGCGTTTGCTCGTGGGAGCGTTTGGGGTGGGTTTATAGTTGACCGTTTCCGTCACCAGAGGGTTCGGGTGATGGGGGGCGAACTACAGACACTCAAATAAGGTTTCATATATTTAAGTATGCCGCGCCGCGACCGCCCCGCGCCCGCGTGTTCAGTCTGGCCCAGCACTTAATATTGAAACAATCCTGATTTGACCTAGACTAATTTAATATGAATTTTAGAAAGTACGGGTATTTGATCTATTCTATTCTTGTGGGTTATGGCTAGGGTATTTGATCATTTTCAGTCTATTGAATCTTGACTCAAATTGACATGGTTTGTTTTCTGTCATCGTTGGGGCCAAATTTGGGGCCCAGTAATATGGTATACTGGGCCAATGTGCGGTTATTCTGGCCAAATTTTATATTTAATCAATTTTTATCGGAAACTTTTAATGAACTGAAATTAGCGTTGCGACGGAAAATAATTTAATCTTGATTATGGTCTAATTGGCCTCGTTATTTTGTATTTTCGTATCGGTATAATCTTCCGCCATTAAAAGTTTGGCATTAAAGAAACAATTTGAAGCTTTGTTTAGATGGTCGGTGATAACATTATAATTTTTTTTAAAGTATTAGTTATTATTAAATTGTTACATTACTTTATATTAATTTATTTATAATTTAGTTTTCTATTTAAGTATTTAGTTTAATATTTACTTTCTTTCTTCTTTTCTTTCTAGTTATTGCTTTCCATTCGTTTTCATCTTCATTAGCTTCCGTAATACGTTTTACACAAATCGTATGACAGTTCTTTAAACATATTTAGCGGCAAATTTTGCATTGTGCAAGACGCTAACTGTATTTAAGGGTGTTAAATATGCTTTATGTTTTTTAAATAAATTTAAGCAACCTTAAGCAAGCAGTAGTAGCAGTAGTAGCTTAAAGTTTTTACATGTAATAGTTAATATTTATGGCTGTCAATAAACAATGTAAAGTTTATGTAATTTAATTATGTAGAAACTAGAGATAAGGGATCCCATTCAACTAAAGGGCAATAGTAATAGAATTAGATTAACTGCGCCATTTAACCTTTAGTTTGACTTCCTGATGAAATGATAATACACAATGTGGACTTTAACCAACTGTGTTATTTACCTTTGGTGTTTATATACCAGGAGTACGTAATGCCTTCTAAAACATATTAAATTATTAATTTTGAATTGAGTAATTATAATAGTAATAAGTCTTAAAAACAAGCGGCCTTACTTATATTAATCTCGATAAGAAACGATTAGGCATTTCTTAAGTAAGAGAATCCGAATCAGACCCTAATCAATGAATATCTTTTTTTTCCACTTACAAACGTTTATTACCTATTGTTTACCTACGAGGAGCACAGATAAATGAAATTTGAATGGGTAACGTTGGTTATACCCAAAATATTCAACTAAAGAGGAGTTTATGCGTAAGATTGTCACTAATCAGTTGCTGAGCAATTTCCTTAAATTTAAGAAGCGATTATAAGTAAGGCTCAAGATGTTTATCTTTTAGAGTTTAAGAGTCTTATTTTACAAGAATCAGTATATTGCTTTCTAGAACTAGAGGTAGTTCGTATTTATTTAGAGTATTTACTGAGCTTAGTCGACCTTGTCTAAGTTGAATAATTAGTGCGGCCACCGACCATGGCAATTTTAACAGGCGCCTACTTAATGGGTAGCATGGATATAGTCTTATGGTAAACTTGCCTGAAGTTAGAAGTAATCACATCCCGTCCTGCTCAAGTGCAAATAAGTAGCCAGCAAAAGTGCGAAGTATTTATATACATAGTTCTCAAGAGGTCTTTGATAACGTGATGAAGCTGGGGGACCTCCTGAAGCAACCGAGTTAGATGAAGTAGCCACTCTTCATGATGATGCCGGGGCATTAGTCCCCTGGCAATGGAAGAGGCCTCGTGAGGGGGGGCCCACGCCTGCCAGGGCTGCGGGGATTCTAGGTCATATACCCATAGCCCTGGCATAAGGCGAAGGACGGAACACCCAGGGGTTTTAGTGGGTATCCCTAAGCGGGGGTGGCAACAGCATGGCACCAGTTCTGACTGGGCATGCTGGTGCCACCCCCGATCTGGCGAATCCCACACACGGGTCGCGAATTATCCCTTGTCGCGGCTTATGGTCCTCAAGTGGATTTCCCCTGGCAAAGAAAAAGTAGCCACTCTTCCTCTCTTGCATGCATGAAAGATCGTTGAGTTGCCGAAATCCTTTTTTAACAGAAAGAAAGAAAAATGACTCCGTAGTTCAATAACGAAAACAGCGAGTATTAGTCATCTCTTCTAAATGTCACTTGCCTCATTTCTCTTAAAGTTTCGTCTGCTCATGTTCCCACCAAAGACTTCCAACAATCACTTTATCCTATAGCACAACGCGAATGTATGGGAAAAGAAAACGGAAAAGAACAAAAAGTCAATCATTGTTATCTTTATTGTACTCCGAGCAAAAATATGAATACCTCACAACTTTACACACAACTAAGGTGTGTTTCATACAATGGTTATGTAAATGGAATTGTAACAAATTGTTCCTGACATAGCGCTCCCCAGACAAGGGTCATCCAAAACCTGCGTTAAAATAACTTTGCTTGGCCCTAAATTAACTGTCAACCAGTCTCTGTTGACCCCTGAAAAGCCCTTATGCTCCTCTTGTAAGTCTCTGTTATTTAGTAAACAAGGGGACATGGGGGCTCAATTGATATTTGGTGAGAGGGAAGGTCGGAAAATATTTATTTTGTTCACGAGTCAGACTATGTTCCTGCAGGTTTATGTATGAGAAGCGCAAGAAGATACGAAATCACGTTAAATAGATTTTTCAACCCTTTTTATATTTAAGGTTTAATTTGATTGGATTTGATCGCCTTGAACGAAATAGTTTTACCCTAATTTTAAGGTTCTACGTTCAATTACGTAATAGTTCTCTTGAACAAGAACGGCTTGAACAGAAGTTTTCACCCTTGTGATTGTTTGTTCTGAGCTATATATAGCATGTGGTGTGATAGGGTATTTTCAATACATTGTTTATTTTAGGGTCTTTTAATGAAACATCCTATGGATGCTCACTTGTACTTAATTATTCTTTGTGTATAGACTTCAGTGCTTAGCAGATTTTATTCAGCCTTCTACTTATTCCTAGGTGATCAGAGATATTATTAGAATCACTCGGCACCCGCCCAGCATCGGATCGCCTTGCTCGTAAGATGTCCACGCGCTCTCAAGGCAGTCCAACGCAAAGCCCGCGAAGGCCATTGAATGCCGTAGACTGGCTAATGAGAGCCGTGGAGAGATCACCGTTATACAGGAAGGCTCCAAACTCTGCCACAGATAGACAGTCGTCCGCCAAGTAGATGTCAGGATAACGAGGTTTTCTTAGAGTCCCAATCTTCCTGTCCCCTCTAATGCCCATAGAGGAAAAAAAGAAGAGAAGAATACCGAGAGTACGGATGGCAAGTGAAACATTCAGTGACAATCTGGTGCTCGAAGTGATTCACATATAGACCAGGTATCCATCGTTGACAAAGTCGGTTATTCGTGGATTATGCGAGTTTCATTGGTTGACAACGCGACGCCCTCACGCGGACTGCGATGCTTATCGGGTACTGCGTGACTTTCAGTTCCTTATTCTGAAATCTCTTTCGTCGTTTGTTTTTGTTCATTGAGTCATATATACTATAACAAGTCTGTGAATGGTTTGAGATTGCATAATGCGTTTAAAATTGTGAAAAAAATTAAGGAGAATAATTCGGACCAGGAGATTCCAAAAATGCAATTTTTAGACATTTTTGTTTGTCTTTCTATCGGTCTGTCTGTTTGTTTAAGCATCACGTAAAACTACTAGTACTGAACGAATTTAATTGAAACTCAACATAAAGCTAGCTTATATCCCGGGGCGTAACTTAGAATACTTTTTATCTTGATAAATGACGACATTTCTGTGGGATAGATGAAAATAGCGAAAAAGGTGGCACTGCAATCTCATCTTTTTTGGAAAGTACTGAACATATATAAATGGAACTTGACTTAGTATTGGCTTATAACCCGAGTTAAAACTTAAGACACATTTTATATCGTTAAAAAAATTTCGGTTCATTGCGTTGTCATAAACAACATAACATTATGTTTTGTTTTTTGCCTTTACGTTTCGCTGGGAAGTTGTATAGACTTTAATAGTACATGAAGTTGTTTCTTCGTTATTTTTTATATCTAGAATACCGAGAAAAGTTTTTGTGTAAGTAAAATAAAGCTTCTTCATAGGGCTTAACACGCGGCGCAGCCGCAGAGCAAACTCTAGTATCTTCTATATTTAAAATCGATTCGAATGCCACCTCCAAAGTTTATAGCATCCAGCTACCTTGTCGGGTCTCCATCGAATATTTACATTGAGCGTAGGTACCTCCGCGTGATATTATTATGATCCAAATTTAGATGTTCGTAGAATTTATTATGCGGACTTATGCCATAGATATGGTGCGTAAGCCTCTAAGCAGTTTAGGTTTCCGTGCAAACTGAGTTTAGAGGAGCTTAGGGAAATTTTATTATGGAGATTATAATAAAATAGAATTTTGCGTAGCTTGTAATAATTAGGCTTCAGTGATGGTATATGGAAGCTGATAAGAGTGAAGTTTTAAACATAGAATATAATAGAATATTTTAATTTCAATAAACATAGCAATTAAATTCAAACTGTGGCATGTAAAAGTCACAAAGTTTTATGTTGAAATGATGTTTTCAGATTAATATTATTTTCATTTTTTTTCTTACAGATTTAATTGCAAATGAATACGGGCCGTCTTCGAGAGATAATTCCGCTGGAGGACGCGCGTGTTCCATAATTATAAACAAATTTAGCTAGAAAAAAACGAAGAGTTGTACAGATTCCTTTTAAAGCCAGAATTTTAACAGTTTAATAAGAATGCTATTAGACCTACAATTTGGCTTAGACTGGGAGGGTAGAAGCGGATAAATAATAAAGAATGAGTTTTTTTGGGTGAAGAATTTTTTTTATAAAATAATTTTTATTAAAAAAAATTTTAAATAATATAATTAAATACAATGTAAGAAAACTTAACTTATTTGTATTGTATTCCACCCATAGTCCCTCAAGACTATAAGTAGAATACTGAGCCCAGATCACCGTCTTCTATGGGTAAGGTGCCCAGAAGGCTGGCTACGTTTCCTCGCTGGATCGCCATACTGATCCGTTCGCCGAGGTAGGCACCAGCCCTCTGATCACCTGAAGAGTCGATGAGTCGTTTTGATAAATTTTGGTAGAGACTCATGGCCTCAGGACCCCACGGTCCAAGCGTCTCGACAGCAAACAGCACAAACATATAACTCTCACTGAGGGTTGCATATTTCCGCCGCTTGAGTGATTCCGCTGTTTCCGCCGCCGAACCGGCCGATCTAGAAGTGTTTGGTAAATGGGATGGGGCCAACGTGTCTACGCGAGTCGCATTCCACACCAAAGGCTTGCCACGCTGCCAGGGAATTAGAGTCATTCCGTCAGGGCGCCTGCCATCATCACGTGCAATACCGTTCGGCTCCAATAGAGCCGGCACGTTAGCGGTGGCAAGCGCCCTCCGTAACACATCATCCAATATGATGAATTGTGATATATATATATATATATATATATATATATATATATATATATATATATATATATATATATATATATATATATATATATATATATATATATATACAATAACCAATCAAAAAAAACATCAATCATGATAAAACAATTTTATCAAGGTGAAAATATATTTTGTAAATAGGACGTAGATGGCGAAGAATATTACTTGCCTAAAACAATTAAATCACAGCATTTTATATAATTAATTATATGCAAATATGATTTCCATTTGCCTAACTTTTATTTGATATCACCGCAGCCTGTAGCTATCAAAAAGCGTTCACATCAAAGAATAAGCTGAAATATGATTGCTTCCCTCGACGTCTTGGTGATACGATTTTTTTAGTAAAAGATATGTCTTTGATTTTCTTACGCAATATTTTAGTGATGTCTGCCAACTTACTAAGTTAAAAAATTCTAGACAAGAATATTTACAAATTGAACTGTTTTAAGCGCGGTAATTTATTTGATTTTTGTTATTCCAACGTTTCGGTCATTTTTCAGTGGCCGTGATCACGGAAGACAAAGATTTCAAGTGCCAACGAGTATTGTTAAAGTTTTATTTAGCCCAACGCCGGCTTGTTCATTTTAATTTAGTTTTAATTTTGTTTATGGTTATTATTTACTCTATGGCAGCCTAATCTTTTTTACCACCGCCTCGCAACATGTTACAGCTTGAAGAGAAGAAATGGTGCAAGAAACTCTTCAGCAAACATACTTAGCTTCTTATAATTTTACTAGCTGTTCCGGCAGACGTTGTCTTGCCCTGAAGAAATAAAATTTAGAACCCAATTGCAGCGCCATCTACAGGGTCCATTGAGATGTAAGCTATCCTATCCTTTTAAGTTGGATCAAACTGCACACGGTGTGCAAATTTGATTGAAATCGGTTCAGAAGTTTTGGAGTTTATTAGCAACATACATCGTGACACAAGATTTTTATATATATAAGATATAATATTAAAATGGGTCGAAGGAAAAATAGAAGGTAGAAATAACAAAAATCAAATAAATTACCGCGTTTAAAACCGTCAAAACATAGTTTTATTATGAATGAAATAAATCGCGAAAACTTAAGAAAATATTAAATAGAACTGTGTTTATTCTTTACCGTGGCTTCAGTGTAGTGCATAAAATTCTTTTTGTTATAGTCAAGTATGGATACTATGATTTATGGTAGGATATATTAGTAACTTTGAAAAGGTACTAAACGATACATGGCTAGACGGCGCCACGTGTCATCCTCAACAAGTCATAAATTAAACAGAAACTTACTAAGACTTGTATGCCCATTTAATGTTTGATTTTCAATAATAATAATAATAATAGTTCCTGTCTCTGGAGCCCTTACCACCGATAGTTTGGACCCCAGGACCCGCTGGTGGTGATCAGCAAAATTTTATATTTTTTTTATTGAATATGTATTTTATTTTTTGATGTATTTTTGTAAAAGAATAATGTTATTTATTTTTTTATAAAAAAACGTCTTTATATATTTAAAAAAAAATGTAAAATTTTTGAGAATAAATAAATACATATATAATAATAATAGGTTTTGTACTTTTAGAAGATATCATCATGTCATCATGGGTCTGAACCGCTGACTCTAATAGTATAATTTTGTTGCCTTCAGTTGTTGAGTAAATGTTTGTTGAATAATGACATATAAGTTGAGGAAGTAGATAGGCTCACCCAAAACTAATGTCCAAACACTATGTCCCCCTTTGGTTTCTGAAGTATATATCTTGCGCGCTTTTGAACCTAGCTCAATCAATCACTTTTACCAAAATCAGTAATTTTTAGGGCGGGCGCCATTTTAAAATAAGTTCACCAACTCACTGGACATACCAAAAATACATTATTCTTACATGTCTGTTAACTTAACATCGCAAAAGAAATCCGACGACACAATGGCGGCATCTTCGTGGAACTGGGTGTGGGGGGGGTGGGGGGGGGGTTAGGGTCAGAGATAGACATACATACATGCCAGTATACAATAGAGAAGAAAGTATGCATGCATGAAGAATATGTACTGAAGCATGAACGAAAGATATGGTTACCATGATCCAAAACCATTGTTCTGGAATAAAAAGTAAACACATCAAGTGTGTATACTCTGATTTATAATTGCCTGGACTAAAATGACAGCTGCGATCGAGTATAATGTTATAGTAGGTATGTCTCTTCATAAGTGAGTTGTGTGAGTTGTTGATTCAACTCACCATTGTGAGTTGAGTGAGTGCGAGTGAGAAATTCACATACAACTCACGTATGAATGAGCCATGTATTTATGTAAACCATTTTATCTCACAGCTTACAACATTTAGCAATATTTTGTCATGTATTCCGAAACTGTTCACTCTTATGTTTCATGTTTGCTAAATATAACTTTCAATCCTACTACTCGTTTTCTATGATATAACTTACAAATTCAGTACTCATGGTAACCGTCGATATGTACTAACATATCGACGGTTACCATGACTACTGAATGTGGTGTAGGTGTGTAGTGTTAAACTCCTTTAAAGCATTTCCATCTCTTAACTAAATTGGGTGTGATCGAAAATGGGACGACGGCACTTCATGAAGATTGACAGCTAAGGTTGCGAAGTGAAAAATGGCCGAGCGAATTGACTAGTCCTAGGTGATAGAAGAGGGAGATCTATTGATAGTCAAATCTATTGAGGTCATTGATATTAGCCTCTAGAATGCGTTACACATTTTGTAAGAATGTACACGAGTACAGTAAGAAAGATAAAGATATGATAATAATATTTTAGAGTCGTAGAAATCATTTAAATGCATTATTTTATACTTAACACTTTTTATCTGAATTTCAAACTTATTTGGACTATAAGCATTCGTAAATCCAAGTGTGTTGCAAGACACCCCTGAAAAATGCTAATATATATAGGAAACATTGCAGTTATTATTATTTAAAAAAATAGCAATTTTCAGAAGTTTTCTGCAATTTACTTGGATTTTTGAGGGGTTATGGACCAAATGAGATTCAGAATCAGCACGTCGAAATACATAAAAATCATACTTGATCTAGTTCCATAACACTTTTTAATCTCCAAAATTGCAAGATTTGGCATTTTGCGGTTTTTTGTAATTCACTCAAAATTCAGAGGTGGATGGATGGATTAAACTGACCCCAGATTCAGATTCAGCAGAAATAGTACATACGAATATATACATAGTTCTGGTCAAAAGTACAGAACAATTTTATTCGTTATAGCCGGTATAATGTAATTTAGTTTTTAGATGGTGTTTAGCACCACCCTCAGTATTATAATAAATTCCGACCAAGGTTCGCCCCTAAGATATCGCTTTTTATCGATAAAGCCGCCCGTTGTACTATAAATTTTATTTTTATATTATCCCCGCAAATTGCTAATGCGCTGGAACCTTGCAAATTAACAGTCACGTGACGTCATCCGCAACTCGATATGTACGCGAACTCGCCGGCCTGTGATGCTAACAGTACTGAGTGTTTGGCTACGGTTACGTCACCAAAATGGCGATCAGGCGCAATGGCAATTTGGGGGGATAATACTTCTGTTTGTCTATGCTTTGGTGTATAATAGTTATCTATCTTTAACTGTAATAATTTGACATGTATTCAACATTGCACGCCTATTACGGCAAAATGTGTTGATATTAACGCATATTATGAGATCTATAGCTGGGTCGTTCCATGGGGTCCTAGTGCCCTAAAGGTCTACCGAGACGTCGCCAAACGTCTGGTAGACGTCACACGCGACCAGAAGGCTGGCGTCTATTTTGCGCAAAGACTAGGCATTGCTATACAACGTGGTAACGCCGCCAGCCTTTTGGGAACGTTCCAGGTACATGACAGTGGTTTGGGACCATTAATTAATGTTTAGGCACTTCCCTCCCCCTTTTTTATTTAGTTTTAGTTTTTATATAGTTTAGACGAGTAATTTAAAACATGAGATCTTGTGTACAATATATTTAGATTTAAGCATACTTATGACGTCATAAGTAGTTAGGAATAAAAGGAGTCAAAAGTTCAAATAGTACATACATACATATTATCACGCCTTTTTCCCATGGGGGTAGGCAGAGACTATAGATCTCCACTTGCGACAATCCTGACAAACTACTTTCGCTTCATATACTTTTATTAACCTCTTTTTACCTGACCTCGTTTTAACACTTCTGTTATTTGATCATGGTATCTACGTCATCATCTACCGCTACCAACTCTACCATTCACAATACTGTCATACACTTCTTTTTGATTCTATTTTCATCCATCCTTTCTACATGGCCAAACCACTATTCAAACGGTAATCCAATTTTATCTCGCAACTCTGAAGCCATGGGGTCCGGAAGCTCACCGTCTTTATCGAGAACTATCTACACGATTGATAGAAGTCTCCTGCGACCAAAAGGCTGCCTTGTGACGGGCAACGCTTATGCGTTGCCATCCAACGCTAACGAGACCAGTGTTTTTGGAACGTTTCCAGCTGACCGTGATTTCGGCCTATTTATTATTTGTCTTGGATAATATATATAGGTAAAGACATAACGCACACACTGCACATGCACTTCCTCACAACACCAGCATGTAACAGCATACATTCTACATTAGTATAAGTTTAGTATTAAAATTAGAATAAATTAATATAATAAGTTATTCGTAAGGTACACCTCAACAGAAAAAACATTGAATTAATGTCACACACAAGAACCAAAATAACTAATAAGAGTGTTTAAATTCTAAAAATTAAATCTAGAAATTAAGTTCTAAAAAGGGTACGGAGCTCAAGTCCGTGGAGTTGTTAAGAAAAATTAATTGTCTTTTTTAAAAAGCTATATATATTAATTGTATATTTTTATTTTATATTTTAATGTGAATAGAAAATAAATATCTCTCATGATATTTTTAATAGTAAGAATATGTGATGGTATTTTAACGTTTATTCGTGTGTATATAAATAATGTTAAAAATAATTGTAATATGTATGTGTTACTTTTGACAAATATTTTTTCTTTTTTAAAATCATTATACAAGTTCGACCCATATATAAGTATATTATATACATATATTAATTAATGGAAGACATCGGTTGCGTATATTCCAAACACTAATTACCCATCCTTGTTGTTATAACTTACAAGATATCGCTATTTAGCCCGAAGGGAATAGGGAAGTGTACAAGACATTTCAAGTGTACAAGGCAATTAATCAAAACTTAGCCGTCGATGCCAAAAACGTTCTCCCACCAGAGACCACTTATTTGACATTCAGAGAACCAAAAAACTGGCGTACGGCTGTTTAAAATCCACCTACCCGTTATATTCTCACTGAAAGTGAAAGTTTATACTTATTGTATTGTTACGAGTGCAGGACTCGGATTAAAATGCCGTTGGAATTACTATAGAGTTTATTAGAACTATACAAACACGTATGACACAGGTACAAATATAACTGTACACAACCAGTACAATTTGCACGATTCAATCCGACGCAATTTCGTCACTATATAGCTTATCGAATGTACACGTCTTGCTTGTATCGTAATCGTCGCTTGACTGGCTCATCTCTCCGTTCGGGCATTGTTTTATACTAAACTATACAACAATCGACTGCGTGGACTGAATTTTCTAAGAAAACGTAATCTGCACACCTGCGAACATAAACGACTACAGTAGTAACAACAGGACGTTTTTCTTAATTACAAATTTTAACCACAAAGTAAACAAAAGAAGTCCAAATGCGGAAAAGCTGCGCATTCACTTTGTCGGCGTGTAAAAGTATTCTTCACATGAAAACTATATGAACATACTGGTATTGAGCTAGCTATATGTTTAGATACTGAGCGAATGAGTTTTATGAGAATGAGTTTTAATATGGGATAGCCCATTTTTATTTCTCTTTCACGAGCTACCCAAATCTACTAACTATAAACGGCTCAACGAATAATGGATGATTTGGCAATTTAACCCTAGAAGCCTTATCTACATCTGCGAGGTGTACATGTTATCGAAAACTCTATATATCCTTTGTAAGAGGAGCAGTTAGGGTTTTGTGTTGTTTAGCTAACTCAGGCACAGGTCAACAATATGTGGCTGAGGTAGTCAAGTATTTTTTTATTTATTGAGGTAAAGCACGTCTGCGTGGCGTATATTTAGTATTTAAGAACTTTCAACTGTCCATATGAAATGTTCATGAGTAATAATTAAAAATCTAATTATTTTTAATCATATTTTAAATTGTCTTATAAATGAGTAATTAATGTTAAAAAAAAATTTTTTTTGAAAATATAGGGCGTCGTACAAACGAGCAGCACTTTGCTGTCGAGAGAGGCAACTGCAGCTGTCGGTGTTTGCCGTCGACACGTGGACAGCAAACGCCCACCAATAGCTGCAGCTGTAGTATGAGCTCAGCGCGTGCGCTGCCTTGTCAGTCGACTTCAAATACAATGAACGATTTAATCTTTTTTACGTTTACTTCTACGGAGCAGAAGAAGCAACAGTGTTTCTTCCTCGAAATTCATTTTGTTACTGTCTGTGTCTCTCTCCCTACTACAATAAATTTCACGGCGCACTACAACAATGCTGTCGACATGGTGGGCAGCAGTGGGCGTGTCGAATACTGCAGCAGTTGCTTTTGTCGACAGTAGCAGTTACTTCCGTCGACAGCTGATGTTGGCTCTGTCGACAGCTGAAGTTGGTTCTGTTGACAGCAAAGTGTTGCTCGTCTGTTTGACGCCTTACATCGTGTTCACCGATTTTTCAGAAGTACATTTTTACATAATTTTTTACTTGAACGTAAGCATGTTTTAATGTTGTTATAATAAATAACTGTAATTATAGATTTCAGTCTTGCCACTGCGTTTTATTATTAATTTAAACCAAACTAAAGTTTCCGACATAAGGCATAAAGGCCCATAGGTTGTCTTTAATATGTATATGCCTCTAAGACGTATCTTCTGTGGCTTCCAGGGTTATAAAGAAATTTTGTCTTAAGTTTTCATGTGTGTTTTATTTCGACCTCTTGTAGGGTTCAGAAGATATAAATATAAAGTCTAAATCCGTAACGTAATTTGGACACAGCTATTCTTTAATGGACCTTAGCAAGCGGTCATCTGTGACATGATATTTACTTGGGAATTAAATATAACAAGTTTCTTTAGCAAACAAATATTGATAAACCAGTTGTTAATATACAAATAACTTACAAGGTCAATGACTCTTATAAATTTAGCGAT
The DNA here is from genome assembly GCA_012273795.1 of Dendrolimus punctatus. Lineage (NCBI taxonomy): Eukaryota > Metazoa > Arthropoda > Insecta > Lepidoptera > Lasiocampidae > Dendrolimus > Dendrolimus punctatus. The sequence continues at coordinate 17,796,222 of CM022536.1, forward strand.
TGAAAAGTTGATGGCACGGAGTATTCCCAATAAAACGTTTTAGTAAAAGTTTCCAACAAATGAAGTTATTCAAATAGACGTATTGATTGTTCGTAAATAAATTTACTCTATTACTCCAATGAAATTTTACAATATAAGGGCCGAATATTGCATTTGTTAGAGGACGCAATTTTATTTTTGGGACTTGTGTGGGGGAAAAACGCGCCTACGGACTCTACCTCATAGGTGGCGGGGAAAACGGAGGACCTTTTCTACCTGCTTAACATTCGATAAGTTAAATTTGGTAAGTTCTATGGTAAAGAAAAGAGATGAATGAATAAAAAAATCTCACTTTTTTGCTTATAACTTCTTTAATTTTTAATTTAGGGCAAAAAGTTATACAAACATATTTGTAGGCAAAACAATTTGCTACAAATTATGACTTCACAATTTTTTTGTAAGACGCATAGTTTCCGACATATCGCTAAAAAAGTGTTTTCACCACTTTTCCAAGATGGCGGCCGGGGGACAAGGGTGGCGACCCCATAAACTTGAGGTTAAGCTTCTATTGACCCCCCACACATGTCCCAAAAATAAAATTGCGTCCTCTAACAAATGCAAAGCCAATGAAACATTTCAATGGAGTATATCGTCTCTATTCAATGAAAATTCAAGGCGACTTTATTAGGAATAAATGTGAAAAAGTGCGCCACGTTTAACAAAATAGCATAAATATTTATTGCTTTGTAAAATTTTGTAGTTTACTCCCTAAGAAATGATTTTCATATATACCGGGGTTGTATGAAAAATTTATGAGTGGTAAATAATACAAGAGTTAACACAGAAGCGTGACTTTTTTACTATACAATTTTAAACTTTAATGCAAAACAATAAGCTCTAAAATATTATTAAGCACCGACTTTAAGACATTGTAGAAAGAATTTATCTTTTTGCTTTTAGTTACTCTTGAAGTCGGTTTTATATATTGTTAAAAAAATGTCTACTTTTCAGTTACGCATATGTTTAAATAGGTTTAGAAACAAGTAACACGTTGTGTTCGATATAATAAATATTCGAGGGTTATCCTCGATTTCCCTAAGATCCACTCATCAGACCCTGACTATGACAATGAGAGCATTTCAGAAGTATATTCATTCCAATAAAAATATTTGAAAATATGTCCAGCAAGCAATTGACGGAGAAATCGAGTAACAAACGTAAAAAAAACTCATACAGTTGAATTAAGAACCTCCTCCTTTTCGAAGTCGGTTATAATGATACATAATACTGAAAGTAGGATAAAAGCTAAAGCGAGCTGTTATAGAAATGCGGTTTTGTTATTAGATTTTCTTCTACGGTTTAGAATCCCTTTTTTTAAAGTAAAGTATAATTTACATAACAGTATGAGTTCTTGATATATTTCAATATTCATATACATAAAGCCTTCATGGCCTTCATGGGGGTTGCCTGGAAGAGATCGCTTTAAGCGATAAGGCCGCCCTTTGTTCAACATGTATATTGTACTTAGTTTTAAGAACGTAGTTTTAATTTTCGGTGAACAATAAAGTGTTTTCATTCAGTCATTCATTCATTCAACATTTATTGGAATTTAGAACTTGGCCTTCTACACATCCAAGTTTGTAAAATTCTTTTCCAATAATGTAATTTTCTACTATTGAACTTTGAAGTTTGCAATTTACGGGTTGTGAAAAAAGATGAAGCTATTGTTTTAATTTATAAAGCGGACCGGATCCTTTTGTATCTTCGTGGCAAAGACTTTCTTTGTATAAAAATGAATAATTAATCTTTGATCCGAATAAACTTTGATATTGCTTCTTGTTCGACGTTTATGAAAAATATTGCTTTTTGCAAGGAGGTAAGGTTAAATTTCAAGATCTAGGTTTTATGATTAAATTGCGTTAAATTAAATGGTTAACTTGCCCGACTGACGGCCCACCACCACCACCACCCCTGGTCTAGAGTATATATATATATATATATATATATATATATATATATATATATATATATATAAGAAAAATTAAAGTATATTATATATAACAATCTTGATTTTAGTTCCGGTATTAGTGATCAACTTTCTTAAACGAAACTGTAACTTGCTCTCTTGAGAAGCAGCGCATTAATAGCAAATGTCTATAATCCACTTCCCATCAAATGGGCCGTCTGCCTGTATGCTGAATTCATGCAATAAAAATAAAAAAAGGAGTTTAGTAACAAATACATCATCGTCATGGTAACGCAAACGAAGTTTCACTAGCACATGTTATTTCGTAAATATAAATTAGTTAGGTATTCCTATTCATTTGACTTTAAAAAAAAACTACAATTCAAACATTTTTATACACATGTTACATTTTACCCGTACGTACTCTATTTTAGTTGTTTGGCAGGAGCATGTTGACTCAATCACGTTCAGCCCCTCAGCGAGTTCGTGTTATTGCTTCGACAACAAACCGTACTATTTTTCGATATTTTTTCAGTGAAAAACTAACTGTTAAATGTTGCTATAAAAATCGTTTTCATTCTTTTAGACAAGCTTTATATAAAATTTATAAATGTATGCGCATTTATAAATTTTATAAAAAAACTGGTCAAATCAGAATTAACTTGCGCAAGTTAATTCTTATTCAGTCCAGTCTAAGATGATTATGTAGACGCAGTCTCTTAACAGTAAATCCACACGGAAAGAAAATATCATTATATATATTATCAAAGCTAATATATCGCAATCGCATAAAATATCAAAATGCTGAATGCGGGCAGGAAAAAAAAAACTTACTAGATACGTTGGTTCTGAGAGTTGTTGTTGCTCTAAACGTGTTCTACCATCTTTACAACAAAGATTGTTCTGATGAGCTGTCTGATTTGGTGCATACGTCGCCATTTAATCATTGCTCCACTCGCAGTGCATCCACACTTCCTCAACTCCTGGAAGTCGTCCACTGTGCGTGGATCATCCATCATACCTTACGTGAGCAAAGTATGGAATGGTCTCTCTCCTGCAATTTTCTCAGGGCGCTACAATATGTGGCTCCTCGAAGAGAGAAGAGAAGATAATTCACCGTGTAGGGTGGAGGAGCGAGGTGGAATAATTCTCCGACTCAAAGGAAGATCTTCCAGGTTTTTTAACTTCTTCTCTAAGAATACAGACTAAAGAAGGGTGAATGATAACAACAAGCAGCATATAATCAATAATAGCACATAAAAATAATTAATGTAATAAATAAAATATTTACGATATAACAAAAGAAAGTAGAAATGAGTTAGTAGTGTACATAACTATTGAAATCATAAGACAAACATAGGAAAATCGAGTAATCTCGTTTAGAATAAAGAAAGTTATAAGACTAAGCATCAATAGAACACAAGAGAAAGATGTATAGCTTAAAAACCTACTACTTACACACATACACACAAACTTGAATGTGCGTGGTCTAACAGGCACTTGGCTGGTTTATGTATTTACCAGATACCACCTCCACATCGTCCTTGTCAAACACAGGGTTACACTAAAACAAATTTATTATTTACATTCGTTTGCCACGAGACAGACATCAAACAAAAAACTCCACGTTCTCCCCGTTTTCATTTAAAAACATTAAAGCATCGGCCCTATATGAATAATAACACGATAGTGCTGTAGCACTCTTTCTTTATTATTTTTTTATAATTATTATGACGATTTATTAAAACACACACAATATTGCTTGTGTTTTGACTTTTTCGTCTAGCGATTAAAGTTATTAAACTATGTAAAAAGAACAAACTTGTTTAATTTAAAATTAGTGAATTATTCAATTAATTTTCGAATTAAATCCATGTAGTTAAGGTTGACTTTAATAAAATAATTAATATATAATTACTGAAGACTTTCCATTGTTTTTTTTTCCAAAATATTTAAAACACTGTTTTACTGTATAAAAAGAATTAGAATAATTTGTTCAACTCTAGACTATACTGATTGACTCTACTAAAAACCGGCAAGATACTCATTAGAAATCGAGAGACTACTTATGTAGTTTCTTGTAAGCTTAATTTTAAGAGAACCTAAAAATACACATATACTACAAGTATATATATATGTACCTCTCTCTTAAACTTTGATCCAATAGTTGCTTGCCTAAGATAACAACGACACGGTATTTTGTATATCAGCTTATAAACAGGATTCCCACTCTTGTTTAAGGATTGTTGATTGTACATATTAGTAAACTTGACTAGCAGAATTTCTGACGATGCTTTTCTTTGCCAATCACATATGAAAGTTTAAGAATTGGTCCGCCTTCTGCCAGTATTCTAAGCCACGACGCTGCTCTGCGACGGTACCCTAGTGACCAAGTTATCACATCAATATATCCTTATGTATATATTGTTGTACATGTGTATATATGACTATGTATATATGTATGGTTTTGTCTGTTAAATTTTTAACTTAGCTTAAGTATTTATTTATCTATTGCCTTTTTCCTGTACCACCTACATAGCCAAATTAACTAACAAATGTCTTTAATTAAGCTTGCCTGGAAGATATAGCTTTTAGCGATAAAGCCGCCTGTTGTATTGCCCACAAAATATTGTAAATATACTTTGTTTATGTAATTGTACATTTGTCTCTCTCTCTCTTTCTTAAGTGAAATCAAATCACCTATATATCGTTCGTGTAAAAATTAATGATACAATAATAATTATTATTTTTCCATCACGTCACTAATGTCTACAATATTAAAGTATAAACATAGTGATATTCCGTCTTTCACCCGTCGTGTTCCAGTGAACATGTATGAGCAAACAAAATGGAAGCATCGGCGTGAATATTATTCGAATTGTAGCTGTCAATAAAGGCATGGAGGTAACTTTGTGCAAACAGACCAACGCTCGATGCTCGTGTATGAATTTACACAAGTGCCTCGGAGATGCGGAATATAACCTAAACTTATTCAATTTTTAGATACTAGCTTTTGCCCGTGGATAGCCCTTGCGTTAAAAAGGGTTATGTATGTTTATAATTAGTATTTTTTCGGGTATTTCTATTTAAATTTAAATATCTGGGCTACTAGTCACCGACACAAACACCAGACAGGATGAAATACTTATGCGTATACAAATCACCCTGATGTGTTGTGCAGTCTGCATAAGGTACTGGTGTCCAGGCTTCTAAAGAGAAAAACCAAAATCAGGATCATACGCCCCATCCTGATGTATGGGTGCGAAGCTTGGACGCTTACCCTCAAGGAGGAGAACCAGCCTTTAGTCGACTGAAGATGACGGCCTGTGATTGAGCGGGATAAGCCTTTGCCGGCCGGCCTAAGTCACTGCAACGCAGAGGTTCCGGGTTCGATTTTTGGCATGGTAAATTTCGGAATCAATTTTTTCCCGTTATTTACTATGGTCTAGCTATCTGGGCTAAGCCCCAAAGTAGTCCGTTGTTTTGGGGACGTACAATGAGTGTGTCTGTCTGCCGATTATTATTACTATGAATTGTGTTCCAGTATTAGTGGCCAGGTTCTAGTCTCACTTTAGAGAGCAGCAGCGCATTTGTATCACCTTTGGTGTTGCAAACGCCTATCGGCGATGGTAATCTCTTTCCAATTACATGGGCCGTCTGCCCATCGAATCCTAAAAGGCGATGGGTCATCGTGCTTAGATAGCTTAAAGCTGGGCATTTTGAACGACCTTTATAATTGAGTCCTCCTCACCTGAAAAATCCTTAGCCAATGGAGACTGAGGGTTATAGAATAGAATAGAATAGAAAACACTTTATTGTTCATCAAAATAAACAATTACAGAACAAATAATTATAATAATTAAACGGCAAAACAAAAGGCGGCCTTATCGCTTAAAGCGATCTCTTCCAGGCAACCTGACCGAGAGGACACTTATTAACTACTTACGTCTAGGTAAAATTAAATTAAAAACAAGTAAAATAAAAAGAAGGAACAGTACATGTGGACAGTAAACAGCTAAGTTAAGAAAGAAGAATAGAAAAATATATATCTTGTTATAAACTAAGGTAATGGTTTTTGACAGATTTTTTAAATATGGCAAGTGATTTAGCTTTTCTGACATCTACGGGTAAGGAGTTCCAAAGATAGACAGCCTGCACAGCAAAGGATTTGGAGTAAAATGTTGAAGAATGTGCAGGTGCCTTTAACAGGAGGTTATTAGAGGAGCGCAAATCGAAGGTGTGTGATGTATGAAGGAAGTTGAAACATTCCTTAAGGTAAGGAGGAGTATAGGGTATAAATAGAGTACGATATAATAAATGTAGAAGATGAGCATTCCGGCGAAGTGAGATTGGCAGCCACTTGAGTTTTTTTCGATATTCAGAAATGTGATCATATTTTTTTAATTCAAATATGAATCTAATACAAACATTTTGGAGACGCTCAAGTTTGATGAGCTGCTCTTGGGTGATATTAAGATAACAGGCATCCGCATAGTCAAGGATAGGTAGTAAAATTGCTTGAACAAGCGAAATCTTAGTGGCGGTTGGAAGGATTTTTTTTAGTCTTCTGAGTGAGGCATAGGATACAAAGATCTTGCGACTTAACTCGGTAATGTGGGGTCGCCAACACAGTTCCTTGTCGATGATTACGCCGAGATTCTTGACTTGATCACTAATAGGAATATGCGAATTATGAAACATCACATTAGGGAGTAATTCAAAATCAATTTGGGACATTGTTCGAGAGCTACCTATAATAATAGCCTGAGTCTTACCAGGATTAACGGTAAGTCCGTGAGAAATACTCCAGTTGTGTATACGACTCAAGTCATTATTAATAACCTTAATAGCATCATGTAAGGCTTCCTTTGGAGCCTGGGTATAAATCTGCAAATCGTCTGCATAGAGATGATAGGAAGAAGATAGATTTTCGGAGATGGTATTTATAAAAATAGAAAATAAAAGAGGAGATAAAACGCCGCCCTGAGGAACGCCAGCAGATAGATCTTGCCATGTCGAAAACATGTCATCGATACGTACACGCTGCTGGCGTTCAACCAGGTAACTGTGAAACCAATCAATTGAAGATGGAGATATGTTGAGAGAGCGGAGAATTTCGATAAGTATATCAAAATCCACATTGTTAAATGCACTGCTAAAGTCGAGCAGTAACAGAACAGTCACTAAACCTTTGTCCATACCACAGCGGATGTCATCAGTAATTTTGACTAGTGCAGTTGTTGTGCTGTGGCCTGGTCGAAATCCAGATTGAAAAGGATTCATGAGGTTATCTATCACTCCAGTCTACAAAGGCAAGGGATCGGTGCAAGAGTGTGGATCAACTAAATAGAATTAATCGGACCGCGGGCTTCGAGGTAGACGCCCCGAACGCAGCCGGGAATTAACGTGGATGATTATGACCTGTTTACCAGCTTGCCATAATAAATAGTAACATGTATCATTACTGTATGTACATGCGTGAGAACTCTAATGAAGCTTAAATATTGGAGAAAATGAGTAAAAAATGCATTGAAGCATACACAAACAAGGCGCCATTGCGTAGAGGTCAAATTGGTGACTTATTGCAGTTTAAAAGAGCTTCATTTTCAAATTCACAACAACATAAGGAAGAGTCTACACTGTCTAAATTACAAAAATAATAATAATGTAATTTTGGTCTTTAAACTTTTTCATCCAAATTTTATAGATTATTACTGGAAATATATCTAAGTGCATATATCTAATAAAGTCTCTTCTAAATCGAATATACATGTTACGGGCAATTTGATAAATCCAGTCTCTATGAATAATGACCGGTTTGTATCGTGTCGAAATCCAAGGGCAACATTTATTGCGATTCGTGATTTGATTTTATTCATGATTTAATTCGCAAACTGGGCCGGCGCGCCACCTGTATTGACCTGCAGATAAAATTATTTTCCATAGTTAAATCTGTAGATGCTTTCTGCAGATATATTTATATATAAGCAGATAAGATTGTCACCATCCTACAATATCGGTCGATGCCTACAGATACTTTATACGAAATACGATAATATAAATGGTCTGCTGTGTGTGCTAGTTTATTCAATTACATATATATTTATTGCAGGAGTTTAGCAGATAGGCAGACGGCCTACTTAACGGATAGTGGTCACCATCGCCTATAGACTTTTGTAACACCAAAGGTGCTACAAATACGCTGCTGCTCTCTTAAGGGAGACTATAACTGGTTACTAATGCCGGAACACAACTCAAGGTTGTTATGACGGCATACTATACACCAGGGATGGTAGCTATCCAGTCGGGTAAATGCCTTACCACCTGGCTGCGGGTTATTTTGCCTCTTACGACAAGCCGCCCGGCTGTAGGAGATTGTATTCTTTCTCCGTTCCTGCACGGATAACAACACTCATGTAGAGAGACATTGAAAGATATGCGCTTAGATATAGAAATCTTACTGTATCTGCGTAGTGTGCGACGTGCTTTAGGTTTGGCTTACACAGTCTGGTACGATGTTTCAAAAACGGTGGAGTGGTTATTATTTATTCACTTGCCACATGTTCTTACTTCGTAAAATGTCAATGGAGTACAGACAGCACAGTTGTATAGAATTATTTACATTTGTTTACGCTACTTGTCTTATACGTAGTCAAGATCGGCGGAGCGATATTAATAAAAAAATACTTTATTTATAAAGTTGTTTATTAAATTTTAAGTATCGGAAACGCGATTTATAACTAATGATAATATATGGTTATTAATAATGAGTTTAGGCAGGCCTGATGTACACTGCTAACTGCAATGTCCTCTATATCCTCCCGCGGTGACATCGTCCCATCATCGGCCACCTGTAGTTAGTTCAAGACAATAACATCCCTGGCTGGGCGTAACTCTGTTCTAAGTCTCAGCCTTTCCTACATAACAAAGTGCGGGGTTACAAGGAGGAGGGGGTTTTTAGTGGGTATGGGGGTTGCTGCCCGTGCAGCTTCCTTTGAGTCTTTCCACACTAGCTGAGTCGAGCGCGGGTGGATTACTGCTAATAGCATACTATTGCTGCAGTAATGCCGCCCCCGACCGACGTAGGTCTTTTCCCTTGCAAGGACTCAGTCTGTGCGTAAATCGGTAGCATTTTCCCTCGCCTCATAAAAAAAAGACAATAACATCCGTTTGACCGGGAACGGGCAATGTCAGCATTCAGGTTCTCACAATGACGACGCGGCCCGGGGCAGGATGCATAAATACATGGGTACCTTTGTTTATGTTACTTTTTTTACGTCGGTACCTACACTTTATAATGTAAATTATTAATTTTATTTTACCTATTAAAAGACCAAAATCAATAATCAATATTTCTGCTACGGGTTGTATGGAAGATGGCCTTTTACACAATTACATTCATACAGCTACTGACTTCAAATTCGAAGGAAGTCAGTGCTGACTTCATACTAGCATCGTGTAAATTTATTTGAGGTCTATATATACACTGCTACCAAGTCTGAATTCAACATTCCCAATTTAATATACTTCAAAGTCAATCAGCGGATTGACTTGAAAAAAATTTATAGTAGCTAGCTAAGCTACTGACTTTGGAGAGCGCTCCATGTCAGTAGCTGCATCAATGTAAATCAGCCTTTACAATAGTACTAAATTGTAAGTATTTTTTAATCGTGTATAATATATATTCTTAATATTAATCTTAGGTATTCTTTACTCTTATACTAATATATAATGCTGAAGAATTTGTTGGTTTGCTTGAACGCGCTAATTTCAATTTTTATCCGTGCAGGAACGGAGAAAGAATACAAATTCCTGCGGCCGGGCGGCCTGTCGTAAGAGGCGACAAAACAACCCACAGCCAGGTGGTAGGGCATTTGCCCGACTGGATGGCTACCACCCCTGGTCTAAAGTATGTCGCCATAACAACCCTTAGTTGTGTTCCGGCATTAGTGACCAGGCTCCAGTCTCCTTCAAGAGAGCAGCAGCGCATTAGTAGTACCTTTGGTGTTACAAATGTCCATAGGCGATGGTAACCGCTATCCATCAAGTGGGCCGTCTGCCTGTCTGCTGAACTCCTACAATAAAAAAAAAAAAAAAAAGCACTACTAGTCTGATTTGAAAAAAAAACTATGTTAGATAGCCTATTTATCGATAAGGCTATAGACTATATGTCATCACACCAATAGGATATTATATCGGACACATCACAACCTTTCCATTGTTTCGACTTCGTAATAATTTCTAAGGGAATTTTTGCTACGCTTTCTCAAGGAGAATCAGCAAATGCCGCATATCGGTTATTTAAAATATGCAAGTATCATCATTATATAATATATTTCATTTCATAAGTATTTCAAAATCAGGTTTTTTTAACTTAGTTTTTTTTACTATTCCTCGTGGACGAAATCGCGGGCAGAAGCTAGTAGTAATAAAGACTTGTCTATCTATTTAAACATTTGTTTCTAGATGTAGCTTATCAAGAAGGCGGATGTACAAGTTCCCTTACTACTTTTAGAAAGTATAAAACTTTAGAACCTACTCCAAAGGGGTGACATAACTTATTGCTTTTGTTTCAACTTGGTGTGAAAATGGTACTTGTAGTGGATATCTATTTGTATACCAACAGATAGTAAGTTACTAGAGTCAATGAGGCATTTTCTTCCTACTAATTGCACTTGCAGTACATTTATGGGTTTTTCAATTTTTGCAGAAATGACATTCCAAAGCACTAATCTACACATAAAGATTGTTTTTTTTTAGATATACTAAAAAGTTACATAACACGGACATGTTATTTAGATATCTAAAAATATGTTTACCGCGTTTTTCACGAAACCGCCATTTTGCATGGCAGTATTGCGTTTGCTATATGAAGGGCTGTGTTGTCTTGAGTAGTAATATCTTATAAAAAAAAAAATTTTAATACATTATTCATTTGGATGTTGATAATCAAATTTATTATTTAATAAATCCAAAATTATTTTGTGCCTGCATTATAAGAATTAAACCGAAAACTGACTGACAGACACGATTACTTTCAACTAAACATTTTCTCTAGCTTTATTCGCATGCAATATATTTTTTCCAATTTCAGCACTTTCTTCATTACTATCATATTATTCAGTTTTAAGAGTTTAAAGATACCGTACATGCAATTTTCACTTGTTGAAAAGGTTCCACTGTTTGCAATTCTAGTGCACAATATTTTTTAATGTAAACAGACCCCTATTGGATTCTTAAATAAATAAATCGAAATGAAGATTTTTTTGTATTCTATAATTTTTAAAGCCGAGGAATTTTATAATTTATAACAAAATCAAAATTAGTGTGTTTGTTTTAAAAGGGAGTCGCACATAATTACTTACTAGTAGTCATGAGTCTACCACCGCTTCCATAGCAATTTTACTTACTGTTATTTTGTTATTAATTTTAATAAAAATATAAAAGATTATAAATAAGTTAAAATTAATGAAGTTAACTTAATTAATAATCCATATCTATAGCCACTGGCTAGTTGTTGCTACCTGTTTAGGCCAATTATTTAGATTGGTCTCTTTGATTTTATGTCACGCCGACATCTTCCGATCTGTGCCCTTCTAAGGAGGCTCATTGGCCAAGGATGTTATGTCGTCACGCAATGACACAGAAGGGACAAAACCGCACCACCGCCCTAATATTTAATAAGTATAGTAGTTTAAATGTACAGACTACTACAATTAATAACTAATGATGATAAGGATATCTTTGGATTCGTTAGATAGCTAGAGAACGTCTTATATCGTAGACATAAGTCAAGTCACCCTTACGTGACATGACATACCCTTTATATTTAGAAGCGTTGGTAGAGGTTAGCGCTGAAGAAAGAAACCTCCGTGCTACATAAGTCAAATATCGCCTACCAGATCGCGCGCGCATGACCAACCTGCTCTGCAGCTGTGTGCTAATTTTTAATAATTTTAACCGCCATTGATTGATAATCAATGAATCGGATGTACCGATTGAACAGATTGTCCTGCCGCCCACTGTTCCTGAGTTATATCATCGAAAGCCGCACCAGTCCAGGAGGTAGGGCAATTAATTTACAACCGCCGCCACGTGGTGTGCTACAGGGGAGGTGGGGGAAGGACCTCAAAATTTACCCTTGGCACCACCACCATCCATTCATGATCCATTCGACTGATACCAGATCATCTCCGTAGTAATCAGCGTCGATCAAATCAAAATTCATTCAATACTGAGGCGGTTTAATATTGATTCAGTATTATACGCTATAGACAGTTTTGGTAGTCTGTATACCGTCGAAAGTTACAATTCCAATTCGATTCGATTGCAAATTTGGGTTACAGACTCAGGACCCTGGTAAAGAGTATCATTGAAATCAGTTTTCAAAGCAAACTGTTGAACGTTACAGTCCTTAATTAGACGAAATTGCAACACAAACACAAAAGTTGCTCTCTAATTAGCACATTACACAAACGTATTCATCAGTCCACGATTATATTCGAGCAAACCGCTAAACGCAAACATTGAGGTTAAACTAATTTACTCATTGGGCCATTAATTTATTTTAATTTTGTAAAGCGAGTGTTTATTGAACTTGTCGTATAATAAAAAAAATTAGGATCTAAATATCTGAAAGGGATATGAGAGGATCTGTGACAGACTGGAAACTAACGTACTAAATCAAAAATAAAGTTCGCCCGTTAGATCATAGGTTCCCAACGGGGGCGTTACCGCGCCCACTAGGGAGCTGGAACTTTTCGTCGGGGCGGTAGCAGGTTCAAAGGTCAACTCTACGTAATTAGAAATGTAATATAATTAAATACTTTGAAAATACGCCTATTTTCACGGAAAAACATTTTATTTATATTATTATATATTTTTTTATTTTTACAAATTTTCAGTAACCGTCTTGTCTTGGCCTTTGTGCAGTGTCCCAGTACGGCGTGCTCCAGCTTAGTGTATTGACTTGCATTAGTTGGTTTAGTTATAATTTTGTTAATAACACTTTGTATGGTCTTTGTCTGATTTAAATGATTTAATTTTTACATATTTTTAATTAATAAATATTTACGACCTTCAACCACAACCACGAGGAGCACGATTAGTGAGGGAGAGAGAGAATTAATCTTTAATTAGTTATTATTAATAGATAGTAGACAGACCTATTAAATTGGTATAGTTTTTTTTCTAAGGCGGCGCTAGTCCATAAAAGATTGGGAACCTCTGAGTAAGCTGATAATACAAAGCGCTAAAACAATATCATATAATTTATAGACATTCGGCATATATCACAGGTAGGTGATCGTTAGCTTCAATAAAAAAGCTACCTGCAATAATAAATAATGCTGACCAAATTTTTAAATTAATTAAAAACAGTAGGTAACTTTAATGAAAGTAGCCTGCTGAACTTAATCGCTTCATACATCACGAAACAATCGTTTCCCAAAAGAATTAATTGCAATGCACATCGTAATTACCCACCACCAGAAATTCTTTGAGTAATTTATCTAGGAGATGGCATCCGATACAGGTTTTTAATTTTAGAGGAAATCCAAGGGCAGATAGCAGCTATTATGATCGACATGTATGTAATGATGATGATGCTACAAGAAGATAAATTTGTGTATTGTAGATATGACCTATACGGCTTATTGATTACTGCGTTCTCTTTAAAAATAACAAATTAGGATATACCAGCTTATTTAGTCGCGTTAGATATCAACCAGAGGTTTGGCTGTCTTGATACTTGTGCGTATTTAACTCCATCGGTTTATATAGCTGTCTCTATTTGTAATTAAATCAATTCTACAATATATCGAAATTTAAAATTAAAATGCACCTAATAAGGTATTTTTTTTTCATTTACCATTTAAGAACTATGCTCTTGTCGGTGGAGCCTCTTCCAATATTCTCTATCTAATAATATAATATATCTCTAATATGGGAAATTTGTTTTACACAGATTATGCTATTTCAGACCTAATATATAGTTTTTATTAATAAAAGCTCGTTTTGTAATTGTGTTTCTCGCTGTTATATCGTCTGTACATCGAGAATCTGATGTAATGAGACTGCCTAGATATCTAAATTTTTCTACTTTTAGGAATGTATGATCCCTTAACTTTATTGGTCTTGGTGTGTATAGATTTTTAACTATGAATAATGATTAATTGGAAATTTATTATCGTATCCCTAAAAGGTACTCCCAAACAATTACTCTAAGGTTTCGCAATTCGATCACTCATTAGCCCGTGATTGTTCAAACAACCGCATGAATGCAGGTACAATTGTCATTGTTCTGTTAAAAGGCAAAGATAATGGAATCGAAGTTCATTAAATGGAACTGCAATCACAAGTCATATCTGTTTAATACTGGTATCGCCAAGTAACCTTCTTTCGGCATATACAAACTTTTACTATTTAAATTCTTCTAAAATTTTCTAAAGAGACTTTCAAAGAAAATTAAGGCTGCCCGCGTAGCATTTAGGCAGTTTATTAAATATGATAGGCGCCGTACAACAGATACTTTCGCGCATCCGTTTTATGGAATTCATTTTGAAAACACAAATATAGGTACTGTCGATTCCATTTACGTACACAAATAAAATGCACAGATACTTCTTATGAAACCTAGGTTGGCACCGCCGTAACCGCAAAAACCATAAGTCCCCAAGTCCAGAGGCGAAATCAGCAAACCATTGTACGCATCGAAAATGTATAAGAGTCATCACGTTCATAGATGTGATTTAAATAATGACTTAAGACTTTTCTTAGTTAAAAATATATTGTTCTGCCCGCGACTTCAGCCGCGTTGATTCAGTTTTTCACAAAAAGTGTCCTATGTTACTTCTAATACCTCTGAGAATATATGTACAAAGTTTCATGATGATCGGTTGAGTAGTTTTCGCGTGAAAGCATAACAAACAAACTTACTTTCACATTTATAATATTAGTAGGGATTTACGACAATTACACTTCAATTTTATAAGTTTAAATAATGAATTACGTAAACAACATGAAATACTAAGGTGTTTGGATATTCTGCGTAATTTGCTGCCGTTTATTTTACCACCCTCATAACATTAATGAGGGTAATCCCACAGAATAACATTCGAATTAAACCGTCAAAAATCCCAGTTCTCATAAAAATGTTATTCAAATGCAAACGACGACTCAAATCTCACTTTCACCTCTCAGCGGTAGCGCATACGACGCACAATACTCAATAATCAAAATCTTTCATGTTCCTTTTTGTGTACGTAGTGTCACGTTTGACGTTCAGTGATGAGGCGATCTAGGATAGAGCACGCTTACTTAGAAGATATCTATTCACTTGTGTCTTGACAAGCCTTCTAGAACAATGTAGAAGTCTTCTTAAGTGTTTTTTCAGATAAATTTGTATTTACAAACACAATCTTGCGTTTTCCTCTGACGAATGCCTGTAACTGTAATTGTCATAGCGTATGTGTTAACACTAACACTTGCCACTGCATTTGAAGGTTAAGTGAAAGTAGCTTTAAGAACAGACGAGCGTGCATGACAAAAGCTATGAATGTCAAAGAAGCAAGTGAGGTGTGTAAGAATAAGCCTGTATGGCGCTCTGTTGTTTGTGACTACCCCGCAAGGTACCTGGCGTGAAGTTATGTATGTATGTGAAAATAGAAATTGCAAGATGAATACGAAAGCGCACTAAAGTGTTTACAAACCTTCTATTCCTCTGGATGGATCTTTTTATAACAGATTCTACATTCTTGTGAAATGCATATTTCTTAAAAACGATATAATTATCATATAAACTGAGGTCATACATTTTCTACTGCATAAAAAAGTATATTAAGACTTCAACGTTTTATTTTTTAATTGCTGGAATACAGCAGATAGGCTGATGACCTGATGATAGTGACGCCATTAGGTACTACATACGGCTTAGAGTTACTTTTTTACTGGGTAGTGGATGCTTTTCATATTCTTTTTCCATGGTTTCATTTGGCACATTTATGCTATCTAATGTGTCAAAGAAAAAAAAATCGTCAAGCGAGAGTTGTACTCTATTTATTGTTATGCCCATACAACGCTGATTTTCAATGTAAGCCTTCCTTTAGCTGAGATACCAAAACCTAATATATTAATTAATACAGTAATATTGTTGGCGCCATTAACACCGCGAAATTTAAAAATAAAGTAAATATCCTCCCATTGTCCTCTCCCTCTCTTCCCTATCCGCAACACCACACGCGTGAATGTGACGTACAATGCGAGAAAACTATCTATGGCGCTGCGCTTCCGCCTTGTGTCAAGATGTCAGTATTGCTGTGCAACCGGTAGTGTATACATTAACGTGACCAAAAATAATACAAGTTAAAAGAAGAGAACCAGCAACTCCAGCAAGCAAAGTGAGTGTTCCCTTTTTCTCCTTCATCTCTCCTATAACGCATCACCAAATATATTTAATAATTGGATAGTTATTAATATATATTTGATCCATACGAACATGTCAATTTGTTTAAAAATTATTGGAGCGCCCGTCCAGGCTAAGGCCTCAGTTACAGTTGCGCCCAGTGCTATCTGTCCGCGGCCACTGCGGGTTACATTGGGCCCGCGGCGGCACGGATGTCGTCTTCCCAATACTTGAGCGGGCGTCCTGCGCGACGTTTGCTATACATGCCGCACCATTCTGTCACTGTTATTGTCCAGCTCTGGTCCGGGTATCGCACGATATGTCCAGTCCACTTTCATTTGAGTTTTCAGACATTACATATAACATCTTTAAATTTAGTTTTCTTTCTTCATATTAGAATTTTTATAGGTATTAGGTGAAGCAAATTCGAATCGGTATGCGTGTAGTTTGCGGTGTTCTTAATAGCATATTTTGTCGCCTTATAATAATTACCTCATTTTAGTGTCATCCTTCGAGCCAGGGGAATTATATTGTGTGAGATGTTTGCGCCTCGGAAAACGCCTGAGGATTGACTTTTGAAAATTTGATTACGGCATGTCAGTCAAAATAAGTAAATAAAAGTTCTCGAACATTTCAGCGGAATTAGGATGTTTTTAATGTCTGGTCGCGGTTTTGGATAAATAAATAAAAAGAATCCGACGAATTTTGAACCTCCTCTTTTTTTTGAAGTCGGTTAAAAATTATCAATCATCTTGTTAGTCGGTTTACCTGTCTATGTATCATTCTCGAACACTATTAGTTATATATGAACGACTAGCTGTTACCCGTCGCTTCGTTCGCGTTGATTAAAAATAATCATAGTTTGAAGTAAAAAAAAAGTCGAAACGTAGCCCCTTTTTCACCACCTGAGGGGTTGAATTTTCAAAACTTTTAATACAAAAACTAGAGGTGGCCCGCAGCCCAGTCGCGGGTTAACTTACTAACTCTGTTGGCTCAGCGACCCAAAATGTGTCTTGACCTCCGAAACGAGAACACGCCACCTGTTCCTAGCCTGTGCGATTTCTTACCAGTTAAGGGCTTGAAGCTCACACAGGTCAGCCTCCACTCTATCCCTCCACCGGTACTTGGGGCGATCGACCGGACGTCGCCCATCCGATCGTCCCAAATAGACCCTCTTCACACTTCGATCCTCTCCTACCGTTCCACGTGACCGAGCCAGCGGAGGTGGTGAAATTTTATTTTTCTCCTAGTATGATAGGCTTTTAGGTTTTAACCTCGTGGCCAGTCGCGGGTAAACTGTAATAATATATAAGTCCTAAATCGATGTCAGTTGGGAACGTGCTCAAAACCCTGGCAGCATTTCGACACTGGATGGCAACGCCGATACGTAACCCCAAGTACAGGCCAGCCTTTTAGTCACACGAGACTTCTATCAAACGAGATGGTAAATCTCGATAAAACCGATAGGCTTCGGGATATCACCATTTTTATCCAATATTTACAGTCATATTTACCAGTATATCAATCAGAAATGGAGTCCATAATTACTCCTGCAAACGGCGTAATTAACAGAATATTAACCTATCTATAACAACAAGAACATTAAAGTGTTTATATCGAATAAAACACAGACGTTTTTAAAATAAGCCACAGCCTTTTGAGTCCAAACTTTTAATGGTCACTAAACCTCCAAAGCACGCTATTTATGGCCGCCATTATTACAGCCGTGTTTACCGTTCAAGCTATTATTCTAACTAAGAAAAACAGCAATTTTTCTTAACGATGTCTTCTTACGATTTTATTTTTCGTAACATCAATTTGCTAAGGGTAATCTCTCACCACGAGCAGTCGCCTGTAACGTTACAGATCCGAGCATTACATCAGTGCAGGAGACCGAGCATTACAGAGCGCGACCTGTGATCGACTCGAGTTAAAATGCCATTGGAGTTAGGTACTATAGAATTTATTAGAATTACACAAACACGTATAACACAGGTACAAATATAACTGAACACAATCAGTCCAAACGTAATGCACGAATCAGTAACACGCACATAGTCCGTCACTAAATAGATTATCGAATATCGAAATCAAAAGAGCGGACTGCCTGTTGGAAATAGTAAAGAAGGACCTATAAAGCTGCAACTGTCACTTGGTGCAGATCATTGGAACAAAACTAAAAAAACCTATCCTGCTGTTTGCACTGTGCTATTAATTATTGTAAAGCCACTTAGTAATTAACAGACAGACTGTCTGACAAAAACAATTAATTGAGATGAGATTTTAATCAATTAAAATAAACTTACGACCCGAAAGAGTATGAACGCAAAGTTGAGATAAACGAATAGTTTATTGACTTATATTTTATGAGGTCGAGATATTCTGACCTAGTTCTCAGTAAAAATATAAAAGTCTTGCTGAATTCAGTCAAATCAACTTTATGCTGATTTGATGTCTATATAGTGGTCAATAATTCTTACTATTCCCGCATGCGAGCGAGTTTTATTCGTGGTAAACACGTATAAAGGAAATTTGATTAAGCGGACTGATTGTTGTTGTAAGGCGTCCCAATAAATGAAAGTCCGGATAATTGAGAATCCGGATTATTAAAAATCCGGATAAATTAAATCAAGATAATTGTAAATCCGGGTGGTTGAAAATCTAGATAATTGAAAATCCGGATAACTAAAATCTGGATAATTGACAATCCGGATAATTGAATATGTAAATAAAAGCTTTTGTGTTCATATTATTAACTCCAAAAAGATAACTTACCAAGTTCGTGTACTCGTGGTTATTCAAAATATAAAATAAAATTGCTCAACCCAAATTAGACAAACATTAGACATGTATCATACGTATGAATGTAGCTACGTATCATTATATTAATATGCGAAGCAAAAACTTTGTACCCCTTTTTACGAAAATTGCGCGGACGGAGGGTTATAATATTTCGGACACATAATTTATATAGAGAAGGGGGATGCTATTTTTTTTAATTATGCATAAAAAATACATTAAATCAATTTAAAAAAATTACACACCCTATGTATTTGACACATACACATATATGCTCTTTTGTTCATTGCTAAAGTCAAATTAACAGTGTAGCCTTGGCGAAATCTATGATTATAGAATTATAGTCTTTCACAACAGAACCTTAACAATGATTAAACTTATAATTTTAATTAATTGCGGTAGTATTTCGACCACTGGGCGACCGCTAGTTAACTTAAATTACTAAATAGGGTTGTTAAAAATTAAATTTCTTGCGGCGCCCCCTAAAAAGCTTCCTTTTAATGAAAAAACGCTGGGATTTTTTAAAATATTTTTTTCAAGTCAAGACAACACGTGCCTGAAGACGATTCAAGTAAATTTTTCGGTCATATCATGTTTTTTCAGGAAACATCTTATTAAGTATGAAGTAATAATTATTTTAAGATTGGAAAAGTTTTAACAATGAAATACCTTCCGTATTATCATTCTCAGTGATGAATTTCAAATTATAGTTTCAATTGATTCAAGCTTATCTTTCAATTTTTCTTATATTTTTAGTTTTAACTTGAAACGTATTGAAGCACGTGTTGTCTTGACTTGAAAAAAATATTTAAAAAAAAACAGTTTTTTTTTCATTAAAAGAAAGTTATTTAGGGAGCGCCGCAAGAAATTTATTTTTTAACGACCACCCTATTACTAAAATATCTTAAGCATGCAATAACTTGGAATCCGGATCATCGATCCAGATAATCGAGTCTATACTGTATTTATAGTGCAATATGAGACCAAAAGCAAGTATGTATGGACAGCATGCTCGAAACTGATCGTTTGGTCAGATACACACAATGTGGACAATGTGCAATGGATATGCATATCACAATGTGCATTGTATGTGTATATACATTTATCTACAAGTAAAATCTGCTCGCCTTTGAGCATAGCTAGAACTATAGATATATACAACTAGTTTCTATAATAAATAACTGATGCACCTACTCGTACATAGGAGTGCGCCAGGCACAAATATGAGAATTTAGCAGTAGAGTTTGTGTGTTTGCTTGAATGCCCTAATCTCAGGAACTACTGGTCTGATTTGAAAAAAAAACAGTGTTAATCAAGCTATATATCATCACGCTGAAACCAATAGGAGCGGCACCAATGAAGGATGTTTCACAATCGGGGTGTTTTTTAACTTCCTTTTTATTTTACTACTCCGCGCGGAAGAAGTCGCTGGCAGAAGCTAGAATAGAAATATATCATAGAATAGAAGCTAGTGAGTTATAAACATGTAAATTTTGCTAGTAAAATTTTCATAATGTTTTTTAGTATTTACATGGCGTGGCAGTGAGTTACCTAATAAAAAAATTACTTTGCTTTCTAAATAAGTAACAATATTTGTTAAGAAAAGTCTTTTAAAATCTGTTGCCTTTTGTAAGAGTAAATACTTTCTCTCGCAGCTTTAGCAATTAGGTAATGTTTTTACTTTGCAAAGTGCGTTGATTAATCTGTTTCTTTATTCCAGGGTGCTTTTTACCGCGTTTCTAAGAAAATCGTGAAAGAAAAATTTCCCATATAATATTTATAAAACCCTTAAAAGGGGGTAAAGTGAAATAATTGAATATGTCTCATTATAGTAAAACTAAGATTTACCCAGTTTTACGCGCGGTAATTTATATCATTTATATTATCCCGACGTTTCGGCTACTTATCAGTAGCCGCGGTCACGGAAGACAAAGATGTCAACTATCAATGAGTATTGTTAAATCATTCTTAAATTTCGCGACTTGTATACGTAATAAAACTACGTTTTAACGGTTTTAAGCGCGGTAATTTATTTATTGATGGTCCAATTGGACAATTGTCATCTTTGTCGTCCGTGACCACGGCCACTGAAAAGCGGCCGAAACGTCGGAACAACCAATATCAAATAAATTACCGCGCATAAAACTGTTAAAATGTAGTTTTATTGAGTACTCTTAAAGTTTTTTTTAGCCTACCGCCAAATTATATAAAATATTATACTTAATTAATAATTAATTAAGTAAATTGAATAGAGTAAAAGTATATCGAGTCTGCCAACCTAATCGAAAGTACTACACGCCTTAATCGTATCGTAGTCGTAGTTTGACAGCGACGCCCCTCCGTTCGGGCATTGTATTATAGTAAACTGTATAATACAATAATCAGCTGCGTGGGCTGAGTTCTTCTAAGTAAAAGTAATTTTCACACCTGCGACGGGTAAACAAGTCGAAGACAATAACAATAGGCCATTGTCTAATTGCAAATACGAAATAAACAAAATAACTCCGAATACGGGAAAGGGCAATAAACCAGGTGCGCAGCATTTCTTTATCAGGTGGCTCAAGTTACAACAATACATAGCTCTACCACATACCACTACTACGTTGCTGATAAAATGTGAATAATTCACGTGTTCCTGCTTAAAACGATGTCAACATCATTCTTAACACTGAACACATAATAAAGATATCCCTTGAAAAAGATAAATGTGTCGTATATTACCCCCAACCGCCCTTTAAGCGCGTTTACCGGGTGGGCCCCAAAACGGTTACATCGACGCCTAAAATGGTACCATCAATCACTGCACTGGCGTTTGAAGTACTTCATACCATCTCATAGTATGGTAAGTGGTGTTATGAGTCTTGCAATTTGTTAACGATATATTTTATTATCGTAAGTCGAGATAGCGTAATGGCTAGCGCACGCGTCCCAAACTCAAAGGGCGCGGGTTCGATCCTGGCCGGAACGCATGCACCACTCAGGCTGTTTTCTGACCTAATGTGCATATTGTTACAATTACCACGTGCTTATAACGGTGAAGGAAAACATCGTTATGCAACCTGCACATCGAGATAATCGCGCTGTCAAACCTGCCAAGCCGCCTTAGAGAAGCGTGGCGGGTATACTGTCCGTTCCCCTATAATGGGAGGCCCGAGCCCAGCAGTGGGACGTCTATGGGCTGTAATTACAATTACATATTTTACTAGCGGTCTCGGTAATTGTTGTCCTGTCGGGACAAAATAAAAATCTAGGACCTAATTTCAGCACTATCTACTGAGTCTAAATAATTTATGAATCTAAACCACCCTGGCCCCAAACACGTATAAAATTTCATCAAAATCGTAGAACCCACTTCCAGCGCCAAATATTTTATTTAGACTGATGGGTAACATTATTGATTTTTTTAGTAGGGATCCCTAGTATTTATGTAACTTACATTAATTAAGGATAACATAGCATGCTGTAAGAATTTTTGAAATCGGTCCATTCGTTTTGGAGTTTATTCGTTTCAAACATACAACAATACAAATCTTTCCTGTTTATAATATTAGTGGATGAAGGTAAGTTACTGCCTGATTCTTCCGTTAAATGAAGTAATGTTTATACAAACCATATCTAAGATAAATAAGTCTGACGATAAAGATCACAGAATATTAAAATTTAAATTGCAACTGAGTTTTTCAAAACAAAAACCTGAGTTCTTGGAGTTCAAAGAAAGCAAGAAACGATTTGAGACTAACCGTGAATAATTTTACCTGATTTAAATTCTTGTTATTTAATGTCAACATGTCACTTTCATTACTTTCACTAAAATGGCCGCTTTTAGAGAATCATGACATGTGATTAGATACTAGTACTGGCAAGTTTAACATAGCGTAGAGTTTATTTTGACAGTGTCATGTTCGTAATATAAATCTGCAAAAGCGGCCACATTAGGCTTTAGGGTCGTCTACCTGTCTCAAGAAATAAAAAATGAAATAAATATTTACTCTATATTAATGTTTAACGAAATACAACTATACTAAGATTCCCAACTTTGCATACTCTCGCCAAAAATTATTCTTCTGTATCGTTGTTATTCCATATGACTTTTACATAAAAGTTTAAACCAGTAACCGCGGTACAGTACCGTCATATTTCTGTGGATTTCCGCTACCGTCAAAACTTTTACAAAAACACTGTATTCAGATGAAAACAATCCCTTTGTGTCGTGGAAAAATGTTGGATAAAGTGAGCAACGCAAACTTGCATTGTGGTTCTGTAGACTTTTATGTCAAATAAAAGACTTTCTTATTTCTAAACATATTATCCCCGCATATTGATAATGCGCTGGAACCTTGTCAAATTAACCTTCACGTGACGTCATACGCAACTCGATATGTACGCGTACCCGCCGGCCAGTGATGCACGGTTACGTCACCAAAATGGCGGTCAGGCGCAAAAGCAATTTGCGGGTTTTTTTTTATTATTATTTAATGCGGGAGGTCAGCAGATAGGCAGACGGCCTTGATGGAAATCGGTTATCATCGCCTATGGACATTTGCAACTCCAAAGGTGCCACAAATGCGCTGCTGCTCTCTTAAGGGAGACTGGAGCCTGGTCACTAATGTCGGAACACAACACAAGGTTGTTATGCCGGCATACTATCTAACCAGGGGTGGTCGCCATCCAGTCGAGCAAATACTGTACCCCTGGCAAGCCAGATTAGATCCCTCAAAAGTGATATTAGTATTAATTGTTAAACAACTAAATAAAAACTGATTTCAATAATATCCATTGAGTTATTTTTGAATGGAATGGTTTTTGTATGGTCCGTAGACAAATAAAGAAAGCAGCTTACGATTGTCATCTTACATCATTTGCATTTCGTGGAATGTCACGTACTTGCCCGGTGTTTTAAAATTCTAACTTCAAATTAAAAAAAAACCAAATCTAACTTTTAAATCTACAAGTCCAATATCAAGGATAGGTCAATTATTTCAGCTATTTCTTATTTTTTTATTTATTTGCCTGAATGTAGTTTTATACAGACGTTATTTAATTTGCAAAGCTTTTAGCTTTAATTACATTGTAATCCAGTCTACAAAAATATACAATACAACAATCGACCGCCTGGACTGAAAAACGTAATCCAATCATCATCCAATCGAAGATAACGTAATCTGCACACCTGCGGCCATAAACGAGTACAGTAACAATAGGATGTTTTTATTAATTACAAATTTTAAACACAAGCTAAACTAAAGAAATCCAAATGCGGGAAAGATAATAAACTGCAGGTGTGCATTCACTTTGTCAGCGTGTAACAATATTATTATCAGTTTTATTTCGGGCCAAATTGGTCCTATGTTTTCATCGGTCTTATTGACTCTGTAATCTGTGTTTAATTTAAAATTCGTATCTCGTTCTCTCGCAGGTTTATTTCTATAGATTTATATGTTTATCTCTTTTTAGTGTCGCTACTTCGTTTCATCGAGTTTCAAATCACAACGATTATAAAATCATTTTACTTCAATAAAATAAATGCAACTGAAATAAATTTTCTTGGAAGAAATACTACGCGGTACCCTAAAACACCGAAAACATTTCCTTTGTTGACGTCTAAAAAATGGTTATGAGTAAAACGAATTCATAATTTTGTTTTGGGTTACGCAAAGAGTTCTGAATGGGTTTTGGAGTAAAGTTAAATTAACTGTAAAGTACAGGTTGAGATCAAATAGCGAGTTGTATAAGAAGGAAATTTGAGTTTTAATGATATATCGGGTTTAAGATGGCAAAAGTTTGTAATACGTGGAAGTTGATGGATGTGTGTCAAACATCAGAATTTTAAACAAATTTTACGTATTTATTTAGAAAATAAGTTTTTTTGTTCAGTTTATATAATTTTTTTTTGATGCGGTACAGCAAACCGGTCGATGCGCACTACGGCCGACCTGTCTGAAAGCGGTTACCATACAACAAAGCATTTTTTTAATACAGTGAAACCTGATTAAGTGAGACATCAAGGGACCTGCAATGTGGTTTCACTTATAAAAGTATTCCACTTACCCAGTGTCTCAGATATCGAGGTATAAATAAATATCTGTCTCATTTACAGAGAGTTCCATTAATACAGGTAGAATAAAGATTATTTCAGTTATAGAGTTGTGATTATTAAATAAAATAAATTCTTCACAAATTGCTTTGAAGACTATAGCGTTTCATTTTTTTAAACCCTTCTATCCAACCATTGCTGCTACAAAAGTTATGAATTTGCGGTTAAAACAAGAATAAGTAAGTAAACTATGTTATGTCAGTTACATATCTATATACATAACTTCACGCCAGGTCCCTTGCGGAGTAGGCACGAACAACAGAGCCCCATTTAGGCTTATTCTTACACACCTCACTTGCTTCTTTGACATTCATAGCTCTTGTCATGCACGCCCGTCTGTTCTTAAGGCTCCTGACATTACATATCTATGCATATAAAATTCACTCGCTGTCTCAGTTATAGAGGTAACTATGATGATAAATCGAAAGAACGAATCCCATATATTTAAGTCTGCATCGTCCCACTTACATTAAGCGATTACTCATGGACCATAAAAGTGTTCAACTAAGCTAGTGACGAGCGCCTCCTCTAGTACGTAGTACATTAAATCTCATTGCGGTTTTACACTTTTTGATATATTTTGAGCAATGTATACAATAAGACAAACTGTTATTAATAATATATGAGCTATGAATTTCATCTTAATTTATGTCGTAGTAGTTTTTGTTCTAGTTATATGGCAAAGCCCATATGTTACACATTTTTTTCTAATCCATTCTAAGGTTATCTAGAAGTAATTACTTTTAGTAATAAGACCGCGTATTGTTTTCTGTACTCAAACTTCTGAATTTTTATTCTATTCTAGTAGCTTTTGAATGACAGATAATACCCACTTATAAACAAGTAACGAAATATTGGATATATTTACAAAATTCTAGACTTTCTGTAACCTTTGTCTAACTATACTTAATATCCTTTCAATAGATGAGCTTTATTCAGTATATCATGAAATCCCTCGAGACGTAGGCTTGAAAGTTATTTTTCTAGTCCATACATTAGCCAGATCAAAGGATATAAAACTCATTTGTCCCGAAAAAACGGTCTAACAGATAAAAATTGAACCAATTCTGAACTAATTTCACAGCCACCTTATCTATAAGGCGTCGTAATGTGAAGAAAATGTTGAAGTAATTCAGTACTAGAAATATTTTTTTTTTTTTTGCGAAAGTAAATATAAGAGAAAAGTTTAATCTGATATTACATAATTCAACCATATTTATAATAATCAGTTATAATAATAATTGACGACAGTAAAAATAGTAAATTAAAATTGTTTTTATTAAATTGTTTGTTTTACGTCATCTTGTAATGATTTCAACCCTCAGATACATGTGTGGGCCGGTCTAATTATTTTTAGCGATTTCACTTCATCAATATAATACAGTCTAGCATACATTACATTTAATGTATGTTAGGCTGTATTTCTTATTAATTTTCGTCATTCGTACAATAAATAAATTCCGAGAACATGACTATTAGAAATAAAGACGAACATGACAACTTAGAGAGAGAGAGAGAGAACACTTTATTGCGCACTGAAATATAAAATTACAAAAGGTGCCGTGCGCCTTAAAAAATATAGGTCCCAAGAAACGGGAACGGAAAAAATGACATAAAATGAAAACTACTAAGCCAAACTATGAAATTTTTTTAGGGGACCAAATAGCAACTATTGCGCTTCGAAATAAAAAAGAATCACGTAAATCGGATCATAAATCTCAGAGTAATCGATGTACATACATAAAAACCTCCTCCTTTTGGAAGTCGTGTAAAAAAAAACAAACCATACTATAATATTTTTTAGGCAATACAATAGGCGGCCTGATCGCTCAAAGCAATCTAATCTCTTCCAGGCAACTTTAACTAATTTGTTAGCTAATCTGGCTATGATGGTGGTGCAGTAAAAAGGTAATCTTGATATTTAAAAATGAATGTTTGTCTGTGTGTCCTTTATAGAATCGTAAACTATACATTTGATAATGTGATGATCTTTAGCAAAGTTGTTGTGCATGAGCCAAAAAAGGTTTCTGAGTTGGTTCACAATTGGACCCGGTAGGTAGCGCTGCTGTCGACATGTCGATTGAAGCTTTTCCGGACAGGACGACGTCTACCGGGACAGCTAGTAGATACATAAATACTTTAACTAATTTAAGAATTAAACATATAAATACATATATACATTGTCATATATATATATACATATGTACAATAATATATTTCAAAATACATAAGTTATTATGATAAATGTGTAAGCATGAATATATTGTGTTAATCAGACAAATACCGCTTTCTGAGTAAATTTCTGAATGTTCGCAAGGATTTGACCTCTTTGACAGTAAGAAATCTCACAGTAAAAGCCTGCACTGTAAAGGAACTATCATAATATGATGGAGTGTGCGCAGGTGTCTTAAGTTTTCGATACGTACCAGAGCGCAAATTGTGGGCATTGGATAGGCGAAGGAATATAAAACCTTTCTTAAGGTACTGGTATCTATTAGAACGGAATCCTTATTAACTTATAAAAATTCCATTTTTGCCAAAATGCCTACGAAACGCGAATAAAAAACTTTGTAAGGTAGTTCGAAAAAAAACTACAAGTAAACAAAAACAAAGCTGACACTACTTATTCCCAACAGGCAGCTACTTCCCTGATTTTACATTTCCTTTTACGATAATGCGACTTTTCAAATCCACCGCTCCGTGTCAATGTTCACTCAACTCTATTTGCCTGTTATTTGATGTTTATTGAACATCCCGAATTACTCGTTACGTGTAAATTGATCGAGAAACTTGGAAAAAAACAGCGCACCCTTCATTTAACAGCGACCGATTCAGACATTTCGACTAGACAGAGAATCAATTCGATTAACAGGTAGTATCGAATCGGTTAGTTGGTAATATAGCATTGGTTAGTTAGTAGTATCGCATCGGTTAGTTAGTAGTATCACATCGGTTAGTTAGTAGTATCGCATCGGTTAATTTGTGGTATCGCATCGGTTAGTTTGTAGTATCGCATCGGTTAGTTGGAAGGGTATTTTTATTCAGCATACATAACTCCTTTCGTGTGTCAAGAAAGGGATTGTATGGGTCAGTCGGTAGTAGATATGTCATCGATTAGTTAAATATTAAGAGAAATGATTTGTTTATACTAAAACTACTTTATCAACATAGGCCCGGTTAAATTTAACCGATAGTAGGCAAATGAATGATTAGTGAGATATACGAATCGGCCATTAGTGGAAAAAAGCACGGTATTAAATAACAACTGCGTAACGTTTTATTACAACGTTTTACCGTCATGGCTGCATGAGTATACCAAAATTAGTAGATATGCCGGTCTAAGCAGTATTTCACCCCGCGACAAAGACTGGTGCTTAACAAAGCACAAGTTAGGCCGTATATGGAATACTGCTCACACTTATGGGCACCGGCTTACCAGACTGACCCTCTCGACTCCATCCAGCGTCGCGCCGTTCGTATAGTCGACGATCCTATACTAACAGGCGGTTTAGAATCGCTTAGCCTTCGGAGAGACTTTGCGTCCCTCTGCGTATTCTACCGCCTGTACATCGGAGAATGTTCCGAGGAACTGTTTGATTTGGTGTCAACGCCTCACTTTTACAACCGCACCGCTCGCCAATGTTCACCCTCATTTCCTTGGGCTTCCACGCTCAACTACGCAACGGTTCTCTAGAACGTTTATACCGCGGACAACAATGATATGGAGAGAACTTCCCGTCAAGGTTTTCCCTCTGCGCTACGACATTCTTTAAATTTATTTTTGAATATTAATAAAATCGGCCCTTGGCGTGTCAGTCCATAAACTATAAAAGCTTTTGTTCGGATTACAAACATTGGCTATCTTCGTTATTAAGCCTTATATACCCTAAATATTTTAAATCTATCTATCTTTAATATAGGTATAGAATTTTGGTATGTTTGTAGTTAGAGAATCTCTTGAAAACTATTAACTGGATTTAAATGAAACTTGACACAATGCTAACTTACTCGAAGACTTTTTGTAGGGTACACGTATATCGGAGCTGGTGATTGCCATTTTCCGCGGCCCTGGTTGTATGCGACTGGAAGGAATACGGGGACTTTTATTCCGGGCGCATAGCGGCAAGTCTCACATACGCTCACCGTGATCCCCACAAGATGATAAGTCCGCAAACGGATTTCTCGCAAACAGGCAGACGACCCAGCTGAATGAAAATAGTTACCGTTGCCTTTAAGGTGCAATTCCAACGGCAGACAGCAGACGGCAGCAGCAAAAAGCCGACAGCAGATGCTGTCGCGATTCATTTGCCATTGCACGAATTCCGAAGACGCAGAAGACCTGCAGATTCATTGCGTCATTACAGCTTTACGATCCTGTTTTCACTATACAGTTCGTAATGAATATTGAACTGCTTTACTGCTGGAAAAAGAAACAGACGATGACGACTTGTTATTGTATTATTACTTAAACAGGAACCCTATTATGCATTTACTTAAACAGAGTCTCTTATGAATCTTTGATAAAAAGACATTTGAGTGATGAGAAAGAAACTTTTAGGAGTTATTTATTGCCTTTTAAATAAAAACAGCTTAGTTTTGTAACCTCTTTAATTTACAGTCATATTGCACCAAAAACATTTCGGGACACAATTTCAGCGTAAATTATTTTCGACATTATTCGTCTTCAACACGTACATAATGTAAAACTTCAACATCGGCAATATCAAAGTCGAATGTGAGAAAGCTTCATACAAATTTTTACTGCAAAGTAATGCTGTCTGCCGTCGCCATTGCAGTTTCAGAAGTTTGCAACACCAGGGGCAAAGCTATCAATGAATGACTGGGTGGCTGGAATACGAGGATGAGATAAAAGGATGAGCCAGAAGGAATGGGATAGCAGAATGTAGATGGGATTTGGAATAGGGAGGTGGGATAGGAGAGATAGGAGCAAACACACCATCGGAACAACGGCAGTAAGATAGCGTAGGCCGCCGCGAACCGCCGATCTCGGTCCGCCGGGATCCTTCCCCTCGGGCTTTATATTACCCATCTCCCGTTCTCAATTAGTTCATTGTGTCGCCCTATGGTGGGTATCATCAGGCACTCGAAAACCCTGGTAAAGTTGTGAGGTCTTCGGACCAACAACATAAAGTCAAGTCAAATTAAAAAAAACCATAGGAACTCATCATGCGAATAGTATCACTTAAGTTGAGCAGGTCCTAAGACATGTTTCAGGGATGTCCCGACTAGGCCGGAGAGCGAAATAGAATGCTCCTCCATCTCGAAGGAAGATCTTACAGCAAAGCTATTGCTATGCCTCGCAGGCCTAGACCCATGTGTAATTGTTGGAAATTTGTATATATTCTTTCTAAGTGTCGGGAATCGTTATCGATTTCAATTGTTGCACAGCACTATTTATTGCCTTGTAAGTGTTTTACTACACTGTAATCACTGTGACTCTACCACGTCAATATCAAGTCATGGTAAAGCGAACGAAGTTTCGCTGGCACTACTATAGTAGAATTATTTGGATCGTGCAGTTTGGGTCATAAATCAAACTCGGCCTCTGCCCGGCTAGGGCGGTGAGCATGTTGCGCGAGCGCAACGCCATTATCGATAAAAACTCATTCTTATCAAAGAAAGATGATCATTCTTATAAAAATCATTATTATCTTTTTTGCTATTAATTTTAAACTTAGATATAAGTATTTATATTTATTTTTAATATACCTTGTTACATTCTAAACTTTTGTACTTATAATTTTTAATACATAGATACCTAATTAATAAATTATTTTCTTACATTATTATTCTTATTTTAATAAATACGTTGTTTTATCTATTTTTTTCTTTCATTTATATCACTAACCCACAAAATGACAAAACTAAATACACTATCGATAACGCTTATCGACAACAATAATGCGTATCACTATGCCTGCCCATAAGGCCCGTGAGTGGAAGAGAGAGCGAAATACTCGCTTCACCGCTCCGCTTATTTATGAGCCAAACTGCACGGAGAAAATAATTCTACACTATAGTAGAAGAAGCAGTGATTGTCATATCAGTACGATCGAATACTAAATCGTAATGATCTAAAACGGGTTCCGACTGACTAATCGTTTCCTCCAGAGTAAATTAAACTCTAAATGCCTGTAATTTAAGTTAAAAATTTCTTGAAACTTAATTTAGACCAATAACTAAATTTCCAAAGAAATTTTGCAAACCAAATAAGTTACGGAATTTCTTCTTCATAAACAAGCAAACTTCGAAGGTTATAAGCAACAATTAATTCAGTCTTCTCAACTGCGAAAGTTCTTTATTATTGGTTTTTATAATCTGAAACAAAAATCTATTGATCACAGTGTAATTGCCATTCACTTACTGCACCCTCAGTTTGTGGTGCGATTTTCTATAATATTTATTCTAAAGCCATAGAGCGTTAATTTGAAAATAAGCTGTTTATTTCTTTCTGTCTTTCAATTAAGATGAGTCAAGCAAAGTGTGGTAAAATAATGGCCAGCACTCGCGTCCCAAACTCAAAGGACGCTGGTTCGAATACTGGCCGGAACGAATGCAACACTTAGGCACTTTTCTGACCTAATGTGCATATTGTTACATACAATTAACTACGCGCTAACTACGGGGAAGGAAAACGTGATGTGACCTGCATCGAAATAACCGATGTGTCAAATATGCCAAGCCGCCTTGGACAAGCGTGATAGGAATACTGTACATTCCCCTATAATGGGAGGCCCGAGCTCAGCAGTGAGACATTTATGGGCTGTTATTATTATTTATTCGATATACACATAAACTTCATCCAATGTTATCGAATACTGGTTTAAATTTTACACCACCTCCATACAAGTATTGTCACTTTTCTACCAAAAGCTGGTAAAAGTATGAAAAAGTAAGAGATAGAAAATACATTATCACGACACCTGTTTCTCATCGGAGTAGGCAGACACGATGAATCGTCACCTGCAACGACCCTGACAAACACTTTTTGCTTTATGTATTATAATTGTATTATAATTTGTTTTCATTATATTCTTACAAGCACGTTTATTTGGGGTTCTTTTACTTAAACTTTCGCTAACACGTCTGTTATTTGAGCACGACCTGTACGTCGCCGTATAAAAATCAAGATTTTCTAGAATAGAAGAATTCCCCGAAAAAAATCCCGTAAGATTCTCGGGATCTAAAATACCGCAGATTTTAAGCCCGGGAACTTACTATACATCTGCGAAAGACGTATCGAAATCGGTTCAATAGGTTTTACGTGAATCCGGAACAAATAGACAAATACATAAAATGTAAGAAATAATAGACTACACTTTCACAATGTTATAACATTATTGATGTCAGTCTATAAACGTCCCTCTTTTGAGCTATTATTAGAGACGACAGTATGCCCGCCACGCTTATTCAAGACGGCTTGACGGGTTCCAAACATCGATTAACTCGTCGTGCGGATATCATGCAATGTTCTCTTTTATTTCCAGCCATGGTTATAGTAATCAATATGCACGTTAGGTCAGAAAATGGCCTCTCTGTTCAGGCTGTGCATCTTTGGAATGCTCTGCCGGCAGATATCCGATTTGCTCATTTTATCCTTTCCTTTAACAGACTTGTGAAGGAGCACTATCTAAGTGTATAACGTGTTTATTGTTTGTTTTTCATGTCTATGTATGTATTTTTATAACTATAATATATGTTTACGGTTTGGTTCAATTTTATCAAACCTTAAAATGTTGAGCACAATCAGTATAGTGATAGGAAGGACACAAAGGGAACTCACCGGATCTCCATCAAATGGTTACCACAGTTCTTCTATGTTATTTTATCGTCTGGCCACTATTATTAAGTCTATAATAATATTTAAATATTTGTAGCACTACACAATTTAAAGTACTTTTTAAATATTAATTTCAATCAACCGGCTACGCACAGAGCACAATTGGACTACCTCCTTTCTTCGCACGATTTCTTCCGACCCAGTGAGCAAGGTATATTTGGTTCACATATAGGGAGTTAGGAAGGGAAGAAAGGGATGGATAATTACACGTCATGCACTCAAGTAATGTTATTTAAATAAATAATGAGGCGAAGGATTATTTATCATACTGCCAAAATTGCACATATCGAATATGTGGATTTTACATTTAATATTAATTAAATACTATAAATGGCGTAAAAATGTCCCCCAGGTTGAAAGAGTAAAGCTCTTTCAAGACTAATATGGAGGTTAAATTAGTTATAATACAATTCAAATTATTACTATTATAAGTTATAATTCAAATAATTAATGTATAATAATTATTTTATTATTATATTAGTATCTATTTCAACTGCACGCCAACGCTATCCATCTAATTAGATACTGTTCATCTAAAGGTTGTCTGGAAGAAATTGGTTTTTGCAATAAGGCCACCTATTGTAGACAATAAATGTATCTAACCTTTAATTATTTCAGTTTATTGTCTATGTTTTCGCTGTGATTTTGGTGTACAATGATGAGTATTGTATTTTATTTGGTACATTTTTGCACCAAGATTCTAACGTAAGTACTTTTGAAACCCGACTGCGTCAGCCGCTACAGTACCACAGCTCAGATTATAATTATATATGAGATTCTATAAAATATATTCTAATATAAAAATGTAATCGTCACAAACAATTTTAATCCAAGCCTTATACGGGAAAAATTGCTTCGATAAGCAAATTTTAATATCTGGAGGTGACAGACCAATAAAAATACTAAAGTATAAGTGCTTTCAATAACTTTTTGATGTTCGCGAATCGTTTAAAGGTCATATTTCTTCCAAGATAAACTTATTTTATGACACGTTCAGGGAAAGTTTTACTCACTGACATTATCAATATTATAAACATGTATAGGGAAACTATTATTATACTGTGAACAAGGAAATATATAAGTGACTAGGTATATATTTCTAATACACATATATACAGTCATAAATACCTAAGCTAATTTAAAAAATTAAATACTTGTATATATATAACGTATATATTTTTATTTACGTATCCATTGCGCCTTTTCCCTGCACTACGCACATTGTCATAAATAGCCAAGAAATTTCTCATTTAGGTTACCTGGTAGAGATCGCTTTAAGCGATAACGCTGCCTATGGCATTGCCTAGAAAGTATTGTAAATAATGTTTTTTTTGTAATTTAACTTACATTAAAATGTTAGTAAAGTTAAGTTAAATCATTCAGTGAAAAAGTTAACTTAATCCTGTTCGACTAGATGATGTTATTGAGGGCCCAAAGCGGATGCTTTTGTAGAATTTCTTTGTGACATTGACAAGTTTCTAGATATAATAGTAGGTGAAAAACATAGCAAGTTCCACTTTATTTTGATACTTGTGTATTCGTAGCATACGTCTTTACAAAAGCAGCCGTTTATGCCCTAAGCTCGTCTCTCGGTTTTGGACATTTTGTTATTCGAATCTTATTCTCTATTTACTAAATCAATAAAAATTGAAATATTTATTTACATACATACATAAATAACTTCACGCCAGGTTCCTTGCGGGGTAGGCACGAACAACAGAGCGCCATTTAGGCTTATTCTTACACACCTCACTTGCTTCTTTGACATTCATAGTTCTTGTCATGCACGCTCGCCTGTTCTTAAGGCTCCTGACATCACCTTCTGCTAGTATACGATCAATTTGATCATGGAAGGTGTGTCGTGGCCTTCCGCGACTTCTGCATCCATCCACTTTTGCATTGTATATCTGTTTAGTCATTCTTTCATCATACATTCTTTCCACATGCCCGAACCACCGGAGCATTCCTTTCCTTACTTTCACCCCGACACTCTCTTTCAGATCTTAAAATAATTGTTTTAAATAATAAAATAACTAATATAAATTTAAAGAAAAATTACATTTGCCGCCATTTTGTCTTGTGGAGGTTAGGAAGGTTTCATATTTTAATTCGTGCTGAGTGACCGGTACTATTATTCCTCTATGAAATTACATCTATGGTATACTTCTAAAGCGTAGTTACACTATTCAACCAAATTAACTCCATTTGTACGATGACATTCAATAACATTGAATTATTATTTTTTCTGTTTACGAATCACTTTCGTTGCTTCAACCGAATTGAATGTCAAAAATAAACCGTGTAAAGCTTAATACTAAATTTCATATTTAAGGCACCAAACTATTAATATTAACATATTATGAAACTTATTATTCAAATACGATTGCTCTTCTTATAATGAACGCTTTATGCCCAATTGTAGTTTTTAACGAGCGTACAAGAGCTATGAATGTCAAAGAAGCAAGTGAGGTGTGTAAGAATAAGCCTGAATGGCGCTATATTGTTCGTGCCTACCCCGCAAGGGGCCTGGCGTGTAGTTATGTATGTAGTGTTTATTTATTATTATTGATCTACAATACAAAACTAAATTTAGCATTCAAATTGAAGTGTACACAGTGAATGGATAAACTTGAGCCTAAAGCAGCGGCTCATAAGTCAACATAATGAATGCTTTCTGAGAAAGAAGGCGGCGTTATTTCAAAAAAATTACGCTTCATAATGAGATTAGCCCCGGTTTTTGCGGTAGCCGTGATAAAAATGTGCCTTTTCATAAGTTGTTTTACCCTAACACCTTGTTTTTAATAATATCATCTTGTAATACTATACCAGAATCTAATGAGCTATTTTGATTGAAAGAAAGTAGGTTTATTTTTAGGTAAGTCCCAAACAAGTAAAATATATTTTTTTATTATAATATTGTTACGAGTTACGGGACTCGAATTAAAATGTCGTTGGAATTACTATAGAATTTATTGGAACTATACTAACGCATATAACACAGGTAAAAATATAACTGAACATAACCAGTACAAACGTAATGCACGATTCAATAACTTGCGCAAAGTCCGTTACTATATAGGTTATCGAATGTACACACGTCTTGCCCGCTTGTGGTTATCGGTTGACTGCCTCACCCCTCCCTTGGGCCATTGCTCTATACTGAACAAACAAACCTGGCCTACAAATTGGATCGAGCTCAGCAAAAATGTTGAACGGTTAGACTAACTCTGATCTTCCGCTTGAACCCCGAGCAATGTCACGGCAAACTATTTATATTATTAATAAATAATTATATTATTGTGGTAATAAAGACAAATAATTCAATAAAATTAATTAATTAATATTTGTATTTTATGGGTATTCCGGCAATGGCAACCTACTTCCGCCAGGGTATAACCATGCCGGCAAGTCCCGCTCTCCTTCATCGTGATCTCTTAAACGGATTTCTCCTCGTCAACCAAGGGTTTAAACCAGATCAACTTTAGGATGGTGATGATAATCAAAATTAGCATATTTTAACAGTTTTCACTTAAACGATAGCTTCTTACTTAAATGCTGCGGTGTTCAGTGTCCCGGATGTCCCACAGGAGTCTTAAATCAAACTTGGTGTCACCAAAATGTGGACTTAGGGACGATGGTTATATCGTATGATCGATATATTCTAATAAAACTACAATAGTACATTATGGTACTAGTGTGTAACATTGGTGATTACCGCCGAGGCGCCATTGAGACTCGAGCCGTAGGCGAGGGTCTTAAGAGAGCCGAGGACGGTAATCATCAATACACACGTGTATCATACGACGTTTTTCAACACACTTGTGAATAAAATAACAACAAAAACTCATTTTATTTAGTAGATAAAAAGTTTATTTAGAGAAACAATTAGTAAATGTGCAGTTAATAAAAAAGTTATATATGCG
This sequence comes from Dendrolimus punctatus, assembly GCA_012273795.1. Taxonomy (NCBI): domain Eukaryota; kingdom Metazoa; phylum Arthropoda; class Insecta; order Lepidoptera; family Lasiocampidae; genus Dendrolimus; species Dendrolimus punctatus. The sequence goes on from CM022536.1 coordinate 17,833,245, forward strand.
TGAAAGTTTTATTTATTAAACACGTACGAGTTAAAATTATCTATTTAAATAAGAAGTTGCATGAAATGAGCAAGCAATAGGAACATTAATATATTTGTTCTATAGAACACGATCTTTTTTTTAAATATAAACTTTTTTAAGAACAAAGCAACTCAACCAATAAAATTTAAAAAAATATCTAAACTCACTAGTGAGTTATAATTTGTTTACTCACAATTTGATTATGGGTGTCATTCTGTGCCTAATTGCGGTGACCATAGAGCCACTTTATGAGCAAGTGTGTTGAAAAATATTTATTATCCGTGCAGGAACGGAGAAATAATACAATTTCCCGCGGCTGGGCGGCCTGTCGTAAGAGGCGACGAAACAACCCACAGCCAGGTGGTAGGGCATTTGCCCGACTGGATGGCTACCACCCCTGGTCTGCAGTATGTCGCCATAACAACTTTGAATTGTGTTCCGGCATTAGTGACCAGGTTCCAGTCTCCCTTAAGAGAGCAGCAGCGCGTTTGTTAGCATTTTTGGTGTTGCAATGTCCATAGGCGATGTTAACCGCTTCCCATCAAGTGGGCCGTCTGTGTATGTCTGCTGAACTCCTGCAATAAAAATAACGAAATGATGGAAATGGAAAAATGAATCGCAGCGGACAAGTGGAAAAACGAATCGCAACGGACAAGTGAGAATCGTATTTATAAGGGAAAAGAAGAGATTTTTGCCCAGCCATTGAATGATACGAGCTAATATAAAATTACCTCAGACTTATTCATTCTAGAAGTTTGTCTAGTTCAATGTTTAAACGAGTGCATAAAAGTTTAATGTGATTTTAAAAGTGCAAAATCCGTTCATGTGTATTACAAAATAACTAGAGGCTGATGATCAAAACATTAATGAAAGAATTTAAAAGAAAAGGTTCTTTTAAAAGAAAATTTTTCACAGTACATTAAACGCGAATTAAACTTTTCTCAAAGACTTAGAAACGTATAATTGCCCCGACAGCCGTCAATCATCTAAAAACAATTTTCATTCCCCATTGAAATAGTATAAAACTTATTTTGATAAATGATTATACGGTTATACTCGTTATAACCTGTGGTATGGTTATAATCTGTTTTTCCTTACGAGATAAATCTATAATATTATAGAAATCTAAACATGCCGTGTCTGTACATTGAAGCTATTAAAAAAAACTGTAATGGGCTATGTAAGCGATGGAGAACGCGATGCATTTTTTTAGATTTTAAATCTATTTATCGATTTTTTTCGTCGTAAAAAAATGTGATTCCTCGTAAAACGACGTAATAGGCCGATTTTCATTCGGTTTTCGTTGATCGACAGATTTTTTTTAGATTAAAAATCTGCGCTACATTTTATCCCGAAACTCCCGCGGGAATTCTACTGGGAATGTTTTTAAATGGCCAGATTAAAAGAAATTGAATTCCAAAGTTTGTTTTTTACTAATTGATAGTAAATTTAATGTAATAAAATATTTTTTGTTTTTTATCCCGGGAATCGCTTGTAAATATTCCGGGGATGCTTCGTAATTATTCGGATGCGTAAAAAATATTATTATTGGCTGCCCTACCACCTGACTGTGGGTTGTTTTGTCGCCTCTTATGACAGGCCGTCCAGCCACAAGAAGTAGTATTCTTTCTCCATCTCTGCACGGAGAAATTTCTAGAATCCACCAAACGTTTAATAGAATAGGACTGGTTTTACGTAATATATTATTATACCTTGATCAGATAGGAAGTGGATTCCGAATAATATACGAGACCCCAAAGGATAGTCGGTCCGGACCGTGGGCCGAGGCACCTTTGCGATTCACCAAATGTAAGAGGTTACATAATTTAAGCCAGCTTTACGACTACGATGATAGCCTATTTGCGTACGGATGGTACCATTGCAATTCGATGGAATTGTGAAGGATGATATGATGATTTGTGGTGTGACAGAGGACGTATGTCAAAATAGAGGAGTATAGAAAGAAAATGCATATTGTGCCGACCCCAATTAATTGGGAGAAGGTGAAAGAAAATAGAAGTACTATTGCAATTCGAATAATTTTATGGTGCAAAAACAAAAAACGAAATTTTGATTAAAACTATGCAGTTCTCCGTGCTGGAACGGTAAAAGTATAATAATTCCTGCGGCCAGAAAGTCGTAAGAGGTGACAAAATAATCCATATCCAGGTGGTAGGGCATTTGCCCGACTGGATGGCTATCACCCCTGGTCTAGAGTATGCTGCTACAATAACTTTGAGTTGTGTTCCGGCATCAACGGAGTGGCCAGATTCCAGTTTCTCCTCCAAGCCCGGCAGCATATTGGCAGGACCTCTGGTATAGCTAAAGTCCATAGGCGACGGTAACCACTTTCCATCACAGTTGGGCTGTCAGCCTGTCTGCTGTGCTTCAGCAATAAAAAAGAAGGGGATATACGTACAATTGGGTTCTAGGCCAAATTTAAAAAAAAAGTTAGTAGCGCCTCCACGGATTTACCTCACTATACGCACGATCAATGCACTTGGCTGACTATTACTCGCGATCTTGTACACTCATCTCACTAAGACTTAAATCAGGTCATGTCCCACTGACTTGTTTTGGCTACATGATGCTTAAAACAATTCCCCTAATTGCACTGCATGCGGAGTAAGAGATGAAGTCCATAACATTTTGGTTGAATGTGAGCGCGTCGAACCTCAGAAACGTTACAAATTTGGAGCTATAACATCTAATTTAGTATTCTTTAACAGTATTATGGCTTCACCGCTATCCGATGAGGCCAGAATGCTGTTCATAATTATATTTTTAGGTTTAAGTCTTAGACATAAATTATTAATGTTGTAATTTTGTGAGTACGGGGGTGACATTTTCTATTTGAAAAAACCCTCATAAATAAAAAAGAAAAAAAACCAGGGCGATGCCGTAAAATCTCGAAATCTACAAAGCCGCTGATAGGCCACTAGAAGCCGCAGATGGCCACTTATAGCCCGAGATGGGAATTGGACGCCAATGAAAGGGAAACCAAGCTAAACTCAGTTACCGATGAGTAGTTGACCACTGAGTTGGGGCCGTGGTAAGGCGGTAAAACCACAACCGGCCCCAACGTCTTCAATGCCTCATATGTATAAAGCGAAAGAGTAACCTGGAGAGACGTCGTCGAATCGAAAACACAACAAATAGTACGCCCTTTGACATTCAAATATTAACATAACGTCACGGAATTCATGACACGGCAAATCGGCTCGAGCCTTGTCCCGCTTTACGACGATCGCATAATGCATGAGCTTTTTACAACAGACAGAAATAATAATCCTTTGTATATGAATAATTTAAGTAAGTAAATGCTGTACTTACGTCTGAAACGAAAATGTTTTGCCATGTCTATATATTTACTTGAATATATTCAGATGGAGTTCATTACGCGTTAGGTAATTCTCAGCCGCCTTATTCTTTCAGTAAAAATTTTCATATTCACCCCACTAAAAGATTTATAAAATACTAGCTGTCCCGACAGACGTCGTCCTACCCGGACAAGCTTCAGTCGATATGCCAGCAGCGCCACCTACCGGGTCCAATTGTTAACAAACTCAGACCTCTTCTTTGGCTCAGTGCTTAACAACTTTGCTAAAGATCATCACATGATCACATGAATAGGTTACGATTCTATAAAGGACACACAGACAAAAATTCTTTTTTATATATCAAGAAGATGTAGTTCAAGTATGTTTATTTATGAGATACCTAATAATCTGGACCACCTACATCGCCAGATTAGGTTAAACTATTTCTTTAGATAATTTTCCTAGAAGAGATTGCTTTCAGCGATAAGGCCGCCTATTGTTTTTTTTATGGTAGAAACAATAGGCGGCCTACATGCTCTAAAAATTTTGTATAATATTAAAATGAGTGGCAGGAAGTTTCTTTTGATTTCTCTTGGCATGTTTGTTGAAAAGTTTCTTGTGTCGCTTCTTCTCTTCAAGCCACAACATGTTGTGAAGCGGTGGTAATTTAGATTAGGGAGCCTAGAGTAAATTCTAACCGAAAACTAAATAATTAAATACGTAATAAATTACAATACACGTTGGACAGTGTCATCTTTGTAGTCCGTGACCCCGGCCACTGAAAAGCGGCCGAAACGTTGGAATAACCAAAATCAAATAAATAACCGCGCTTAAAACCGTTAAAACGTAGTTTTATTATATTTTAGACTGCTTTTCCAGACTAGGAATCGAATCCATGTCTTTTCGCGTAGACGTAGATAAGTTAGCCACTAATCTGCTGCGACTTCAACCATCTGGGTGTAAATAGAAAAAATTGTTAGAAGAAATTTCAAGAAGGGTACAGTTTTCTAAAAGTTCTCCCCGAACAATTGCCATGAACATCAAAAAGTAATTTGAAATCAAAAACTTTGGTATTCAGTATTATTTATTGGACTTGAGCCATTGTAAATACATAAGTTCAAATGCCGGTTAAACTTCACTAATATTTTAAATATAAAAGTTACCAAGTTTGATACTCAATCAAGTAGAAATCGTTTTATTTGAATAAAATGCCATAGGCTAGGGTTGGTTTTACATTGATAAATTTTTTGATAATCGTCCCAGCAAAGATTGTAAATTGGAAAAACTCGTAAACTTGAAAGCTGAAAGAATTTGCGATATTTGCTGGGTAGAAGTTAAATGATACTTCAGATGGCAGACAGTAGTATTCACTGTCGAGTGTTGATGTGAACTGAAGCAAACTCATTTATTTTGGAAACGGTATCCTAAAGTACAAATATTAACAGATCGTACTGCTAGTACAGTATATAACACAATCTGTGATCGGAATGGATTATGTGCGAGCGGGATAGAGCAACTATTAATATGTGCGCTCCTATGTTGCACTAGCCAGTAGTTCGTTGACCGCTGCGACGTAAACAATGTATCGAGTTGTGTTCCAGGTTTAGTGGCCATGTTCTAGTCTCCCTTTAGCGAATAGCAGCACATTAGTGTTTAGAATGTGCATACGCGGTGGGAACCGTTTTAATTTTTTTATTGCTGGTGCTCAGCAGATAGGCTGCCGGCCCAACTGTGATGGAAAGTAGTTAGCGTCGTCTATAGACATAAGCAATGCCAGAGGTGCTACCGATGTGCTGCCGGCCTTGAAGGAGAAACTGGAACTTGGCCACTGATGCCGGAAAACAACTCAAAGTTGTTATGGCGGCAACCCTAGACCAGGGGTGGTAGCCATCCCGTCAGGCCAATGCCCTACCACCTGACGAAATCAAGTGGCCCGTGTGCTGAACTCATGCAATAAAAAAAACTTAATCCCCATAACCGCATGAGTTGACGGCCATCATCATGGAATAAACTGATAAAGAAAACAATATCTTCAGTCGTGGATTTCAATTAACGTTGAACTTAAACGCGAAATGTTCATCACAAATACTTACAATTAAACCTTATCAAAATTGTAGGCAAACAATCTCGCACAAACAAATAAACAACTTTGTTTATGAACAAACAATATTGTTTATTTAGAGCCAGTTCTTGAACGAGATTCACGTCTTCGAGACGTTAATGAAAGGCAAACAGACTTTATGAAAATTATTTGTTTGTTAGATAAACAAATTGTCCGAGTTGTTTAAGGAATCGAAGGTGGCTATCATTAGCATTGAGGCCGTGCTCCACCTGCGTTAGGATTAATTACGAAGGCCAAATGCGTCTTGCTTATTGAGTTAAAAAATTACGCCGTTAATGATTAGGAGCCTGTCCTAAGAGGCGACGAAACATCCCACAGCCAGGTGGTAAGGTATTTGCGGGTCTGGATGGCCTCCAACCCTGCTCTAGAATATGCTGTTATAACAGCCTTGAGTTGAGTTCCAGCATTAGTGGCCAAGTTTCAATCTCCCTTTAGAGAGCGGCAGGCCATTAGTACCCTTAGTGTTGCAAATGTCCATAGGCGATGGAAACCGCTTTCCATTGGGTCGTTTGCTTACCTGCTGAACTGTCTGTTCTGTTAATGTTTGACGTCATTAATAGTATCCTATCTCAAATAACGCCTTAAGCCCTTGGCTACATATGCGTGAAACATGAAAATAATAAATATGAATGTTTATGTATATGACTCTAAGTTCTTGAATAAATACGTAGTATATTATAAGTTATGATTCTCGCACAATAATTAGTTACCCAACAACGCTACTATAACATATGCATCCGACCAAAGTCGAAGTGACTTGAGAGACTTGAGATATTTTCCGGCTACTACCGCTCGCCTTTATATCTAAATGATTACTAAAAAATACTACCTGTCAGACCTGTCTTTGGAATATAATGTTTGAACTCATCTATAAATATAAACATATATTGTATATCTTGTAGACATATATTTATATGGTATGAATATTAAGTATACATCTATGTGATACATAAAATTTCTGCATATATATGTGTGTGCAGAAATGTGATTTATTTATTTATTATTAGTAAGTAGTTCGTACTATATGTTACGTATACCACCATCGCAATCATCATCAACTCAATTATAGTGTAATTATTAGTAATAGTATTATGTTACAGGTAAACATTTTAATTTTTCCACACACCACACAAGATAAATAATAATAAAAAGGACTACAATTGACTCCGGCATACGGGTCATAAAATTCTTTACGTTCTTTTACTAAACAAACAATACCTACATTTCGTGACCCACGTTCAAAACATTCTCGAGTTTATGGCGGTGTTGCCGTTTTACTTTCCTTGATGCCAAAACAACTGGTTTTTTAATTATTTTAGTGGCAAATTAGTTTATTTTTGACTGGTATTGTACGAAACTGATAGGAAAATGAAAAACATGCGTGGTAGGGTTAAGTAATATGACTTAAGTATATTTTTTATGAAGCTGTTCACACGCACCGAACAGAAAATAGAGAATACCTAAAATATAATTATTGAGGGTATTTTACATTAATTATTCAAAGAAGGTAAGGGTAAGATAACTGTTCATTGTACACCAAAGCATAGACAAACAGGAGTAGAAAAATACAAATGATAATAAAACGGGTGGCCTTATCGCTAAAAAGCGCTCTCTTCCAGGTAACCCTTGCCAGGGATTAATTGATTTTCAAAACTGACAGTCGTGCAGTCTATAAATAATGATGATAAGTATACACAGGGCATATAAGTACAAAAATAATATAACTATATATACATATGTATACACTTACGTTTACATATATATATTTTAAAATATGCGCACTAAATACCGACCCATTATTAAAAATATAAAATTATCTCCAGAAGGTTGTCTGGAAGAAATCGCTGTTAGCGATATCCCCCGATTGTACTAGTTATAAGATTGTTAATTTATTTGCATTATTATTTTCTTGTATGCAATAAAGAATATTATATTATATTGTATATTATTCGTACAGAATACACGTATATATTACAAGTCGACGGCCTCTGTGGTTGAGCGGGCTAAGCCTTTGCCGGCCTACCTCACTGCAACCCAGAGGCTCCGGGTTCGATTCCCGCTATAGTAAATTTCGGAAACGTATTTTCTCCACTATTTACCATGGTCTGGGTGTCTGGGATCGGCCCCAGAGTGGTCCGTTGTGTATTACCCATAACACAAGCGTAACTTGCTTAATTTGGAGATATACAATGTGTGTGTTTGTCTGCCGATTATAAAAAAAAAGTAAAGTCGTACATAAAGTGTTAATTGGATATCTGTAAAGTTTTACTAAGACAAAACATAAATTTGTTGTGTAAATATTATGGCATTATGGCATACAAACTTTGCCCACTACACTCATCGGTCAGGTACATCGGTTTTGCTAAAATACAGTATAAAATATTGTGTATATATTGTTTTAACTTTATTTTGATTTTTTGTTTTTAGTCCGATATTTTGACTATCTTTTAACAGTTCTTTAGACTATGTTCACAGAATGACTCGTGTGTTGGGCGTCAACAGGCAACAAATAATTATTTTTCTTCGCTCTCGATTTGTTTTAATTTACTATATAAATTTGATTATTGTTGTTGTTTATTATTAATTTTAATAAGATTTTTTTCAATTAGTAAATTTATAAGCAATTCACAAAATAAATATATAATATTAAAAAATTCTAAGCATGCCATGTATGTACATTGAATCTATAAAAAAATAACTGGAATAGACTATATAAACGACGGAGAACACGATGCATTTTTTTAAGATTTCTGTCTGTTTGTCAGTTTGTCTTTTTGTTCGAGATTCATGTAAAAACTGGGTCCATTACGATGCTACTGTCGCTGATCAAGAGCCAATTCTTAGACTTACGCTACATTTTATCCCCGGGAATCCAGCGGGAATTTTCCTGGGAAAACAATAAATAATTGTCAAAAAGACATTATTTTTATACGTTCTTTACATTTTAATTCAATTAATCCGTTGAAATTTTACAATTTAAAGTCCGAATATTGTATTTTTTAGAGGACGCAATTTTCATTACTTTTTCCAAGATGGCGGCCGGGGGACAATGGTGGCCACCGCACAAACTTGAGGTTAAGCTTCTACTGAACCCCCACACATGTCCCAAAAATAAAATTGCGTTCTCTAAGAAATGCAAAGCTCATGTAAAATTTCAATGGACTAAATGAGATTCTTAAAATTTAAAGGTCTGCTCTCAAGAAACCTAGCAACACAGGTTTATGACAGAGCGTAAATCTATACGACTCACTCGGAAAAAGTATCAGATTCATAGCCGGTATTTAATGATTCAAGATTAACCTTCTGATCAGTAGTTTCTTAGTTTTCGCATAATAAAATTAAGTTGTAACGCTTTTTAAGCGAGTTACTAAGACGACCAGCTTAGAACCATTTTAGAACTGAACGGTATCTTAATGTTTAGATGAGAGACTGGTTTAGGATATATATAACTTAAGGCAACTTTAAATTAGCATGTCAGGATAGTAGCAGGTGGAAATCCACCGTCTCTGTCTTCCTCTACCCTGATGGGAAACAGGCGTGAAAATACGTATGTATGTATAATTTTATCCGAGCTTGAAGTTTCTAGAAATGTTAAATACGTGATATACATACATACATATATATTATCCGTGGAGGAACGGAGAAGGAATACAATTTCCTGCGGCCGGACGGCCTGTCGTAAGAGGCGACGAAACAACACAGCAAGTTGGCAGGGTATTTGCCCAACTGGATGGCTACCACCCCTGGTCCAAAGTATGTCGCCATAACAACCTTGAGTTCTGTTATGGCATTAGTGACCAGGTTCCAATCTCCTTTAAGAGAGCAGCAGTGTATTTGTTGCACCTTGGGTGTTGCAAATTTCCGTAGGCGATGATAACCACTTTCCGTCAAATAGCCGCATGCCTGTATGTTGAACTCCTGCAATAAAAAAATATATAATTATATACTAAGAATCAATGCTACTGATATCTAATGGACAAAATTTATAATTATCATCTCTAATATTCTCCTTACATACAATAATAATAATATAGCGGAGCGAAATATCCGCGTATAATATATTTTGATTTGTTCTCCTGTATTGAAACTTTGGAACAAGCCACATACGAACAGACGGTACAAAGTTTCCAATTTACACCGTAGTGCAAGATTCTCGCAAAGGTACTACGGAATTCTGTATAACATCTGAATTGTTTGCCTGTCATTCAATCAGGGGCCCAATTCTGCTATTTCAATATATTTTCGTTGCGATATTCAAATTAAGATTCCAACACAACAGTGACAAAATTCGCATTCTACTAAATCCACAATATTATTACAACCTAGGCGCCGACAAAGGCAAATTCCACGAAGCACCTGTCGGCATTTTAACTGGTTGTAATTCTTTTATGATTGTTTTTATTGTATTTACTTATTTATTGGCATACGTTACTAGAGAACAGCCCATTGTTTTATTGTACTCGTTTATGGCCATTTGTGGGCGAATCATTAGCCAGGTGTTACAGATATTACATCGACTACGATACGCGCACATTACATTTGTGCAGTATACAACGATGGCCTGATTGAGGGAGGGGGGCAGTCAAGCGGCGCTTACGATACGGGCGTGACGTGTGTACAATCGGTAATCTAATAGTGACAGACTATGTGCGTTATATTGAAATTACGACCTTCTGCATTGCGTTTGGATTTGTTGTGTTCGCTTATATTTGTACCTGTGTTATACGTGTTTGTATTGATCTAATAAACTCTATAATAATTCCAACGGCATTTTAATTCGAGTCCCGCTAAACTTACGATATCGCCACGGCGGAATACTAGCACAAAATAATCAGTATTAATTACAATTAGTAGTAATTGTGTTAGCCGAAATGAATATTGAATAGCCTGCAAGTTTTAAACATTTATTTCGCGAGTTATCGCTTATGAATATTTATAAAGATAGAGCGGCGTCCGTGACACGTCATTGGAATTAACAGAATAACGTAATCAAGCAAACCTACGATTGAGACGATAGTGTCTGGCGATTTTGAGGAGGTAGTAATAGCAGAATTGGGGCCATGGTAGGTCTTGCTTCAGGCGTAAAAGTAGTGCATGGTTTAGAATTATTCTGTAATTGAAGATTCAGAGGCTTTGTGTAAGATCGCATTATAGCTATCAAACGTTATTAGCGGTCGAAACAAATAAAGCAATAAGGCAGCTTATAATGTGGGTGGTACTCTAGTCGTTGTAGATATATAGATCAAACACTGTTAGTGGTAGAAGCCTCTAATTAATAACACAAATAAGCAACACATGTGCACTCGGCTTACAACCGAAAAGGAAGGGAGAATATTTTTTTTAAATTTATTCATGACCATAGAAACAAAGTCTTTCAGTCGGAAACATGATAAAAAGAATATGCACGAATACAAAGAAAACTTATTAATATAACTTATCTACCTATTACATACTTATTTACATATTAATATATAATCCTTATCAAGTAAATTAAATACAATACATTCTAATAACAAAACAAAAAAAAAAAAACTTTTTACGCTTTATATACAAAACAAATTAAATTTTTCCTATGGTGTTCTATTCTATTCTATTTTTGGCGATTTGGCTCCAACGCTACTGGCGCTGATTTGGCCAATGTCACAGTAACAGAGAATGTCAGGTGTGGGTTATTCGCAATAACAGCTCAAAAAGAGGAGTGACAGGTGACGTTAACGAGTTCACACGTTTCGAAATTTTTTTCGCGATTTTCTCTGTTTTCTGCTAATTCCTATGGTGTTACAAATATAGTCAGTATCCTGTACACGGCGGGGAACACTTTGTGGACTTTCACTGTCACTGAATAAATTGAGGCTGTCATTGTCTGCATCAGAAATGTCACAATCACAAAGTTCAGCTACTAAAATCAATCTTTGCATATTATAACTTGAACATTTAAAAATAATATGGTCCAAATCAGCATCTCTGAAGTTACAGTTAGGGCAACGGCTCCTATCAAAAGGGAGAATAAAAAATTGACAATGTTGCTACTTTAAAAGAATAAAAATATCTTATGTTGGTGTTGCCAACAGACTTTAATCTCAAGCGCCTTTTGTCCTTCGTTTTCGTCGAAAATCGTCATCATCGAACTCAGCCCGAAAGAGTCAATGAAATTTTACATAGAAGCAAGAAGGAACAAAGATTTTTTAAACAACAATAATATAGTCTAAATAAAACAGAATAAATGGAACATGAATTGGAAAATGTACCTGCTTAAATATAAAAAAGTCCTAAAACGTAAACAAACCACAAAAAATGAGATGCGAAAATCTCGATGATTGGCACCTAATTAAATTATCCAGAAAATTAATTAATAATTAAGAGATCTTAATATTAATTTTATCTTGTAACTACTATACAAAGATAATAATTAGAGATGCCACGATTATTCGGCGGCTATTCGATATTCGGCCGTATTCATTCGAATACTGTGTACTATTCGGCCCAATACTTAATATCAAATCATGAAAAAAAAACCGGACATATTTCTCAAAATTTTATATATTTCAATATTATGAATATACTATTTTCAAAATCGGATCATTAGTAGGTACTTGAGATTAATTACCTTGAACATTCAAACTCACAAACTTTACCCCTTCATAAAATTATCTTCGATACATTTAATAAAACTGTAGAAGATGAATTTCTGTACAATGAAAAAAGTGCTAAAACAAAGATAAAGTCTAGCTAAAGTCAAGTAAAAGTGATATAAGAAGTGTAATAGAAATAAATTAGAATTTTAAAAAAAATGTTTCTCTGTTTGTTTATTAGTACGAGCTAATCTCGAAAACGACTAGACCGATTTAAATGAAATTGCGATGGTAGCTTGCCAACATATAGGATACTTTTGATCCCGAAAAATTAAAAAGCTCCAATGGGATAGTTAAAAAACCGCACCACGCGGACGAAGTCTCGGGCACCAGCTGGTAGTATATATAGTATTGAAGTAAATATTTGATGGATCATCCACGCCATGCCCAAACACGTTTTTTTTTTTAAATAATTTATTCATGACCATAGAATCAAAGTCTTTCAGTCGGAAACATGCTAATTAATAGGTCTTCGTATAGTAGCGCAGTTGTATTGCAGTCTACAACTGACGCCATTCAATGGAGTTCTTGTGAAAACTCGAAAGATCACATCTGACTATACAGTTCACATTTCTCACAAAAACACATAATTTCTACTCAAAAACTATCAATATCCTGCAACTATTGTCCATTTTAGAGTAATTATACACATTTTTAGAAAATAAAACTGCACAGCACAACGTCTCCTTTTAGTTCCCGCCAAAAACTCCGCCCAAACACGTATCAAAGCGGTATTACCAGTAGAAAAAAATCAATACCAAAACCGGAAATTAACTCTCACGTTATAAAAGATTGTCACGTACCATCCATAAAATTAGATATTTTTGATTACACCTCCCGACACAATTTTCGGGGGTCCAAAGAGGATTAAATAGAATTACTTTCCCCAATAAACTGATTTCAAAGGGTTTTTCACAACTTATTCTCACTCTAATAGAATGACTGGGGATATTTTGGTACAATAGTACGAATAAAGCGTTAACTAAAACACGTGAGGGTTAGCAGCGAATTGGTTTTGTATTGGATTTGAACGAATTTGTATCAAAGTTTATATAGTTCTTGCCAAAAAATGCCCAGCTTTTAAAGTGCTATCTCACCTAACTTAGTCAAGTATAAACCTTAGGTAATATTTGGATAAAAATTAAAAGTAACATATGGTAAGATAAATATGGGCATATTTTGAAAAAAAAAAAACTGCCCAGTCAATCCCATACGTTTGCAATGTGTTGTTGTTGTTCAGCAGGTTAGTTTGTAATATTTATGTATCTATATGTTATCTATCTAGAATATCACGTCGAACAAAAGGTGTATTAGAAGATAAAGAAAGAAATAAATAAATAAGGAAAGAATCATATTTTCTTTGAAGAAATATCGACGTAAGTACATTACTTATATCTGTACATAATTATGCACAGATAATTTGCTATGTATAGTAGAATTTTCGGCATACAAGACACTCAGCATATTACTGTGCCGGAATTCGGAATATCCGACACAACGCTGTTTTTCGGTGCAAACCTTCCTTTTGGCGTTAGAAAACGACCCAAGATTGTTAAAAGAATTTTACTTATGAAATATTTAATTAATAAACCAAATAAAAACCAAAATGAAATTTAAAAAAAGTTTGTAATAATTGCGAAATTCAGAACTTTGAAGTAAAATATTTTATGTTATTCTATACATCAAAAAGTTAAAAAAGGTTCGTATAAAAAAGTCACAATAGCCCACACTTGTGTACGGGGATCACGTATCGCAGCCATTTTAGCCACTTGACCTATAATCACGCTAAGTGGAATGGAATCGAATGCACTAGAGCAGTATTGCTAAAGTGAACATGAAAAAAGTTGTACTACTTAATCAAAGCTTACTTAATTAAGAAATTTTTAAACCTATGAACATATTTAAAATTATAAATCACAGGAGGTACTTTTTCTTTCCTATATATAAGCCGATTGTATTCCATTTCAGGTGTGTTATTACCTTTTTCACTTGAGTGATATCTATTCGCGATGCCGTAAGACATCGACATAAACTAAAAACTTTTCTCGTTTGTATTTCATGCGAATTCTCAGAAGCCATTAAGCCGACCATTTAAGGATTTCATGAACCACCAGGTGGCATGTTGCTAGGAGGCCATGTCTAATTTGCAAATGGATGAGTGTTGGTCAGTTTGGAAATGGGTCAGTCGTGTTCTGACTGCAAATGAAGCTTTGCCTAGTTACTTGCAGAGCGATAAACTTATGACGACGGACTTTGCGCAATTTATGTGATTACGATTTTCTGCTTTCGTTTTGTTGTATTCGGCTATACTTGTAGGAACTGTGAATTATAAGTAATAAACTTTGTGATATAACATTTTCTTAACTTTGCGCTACTAGTATACATAACAAAACTACGTTTTAAAAGGCCAAAACGTCGAAATATTAAAAAACAACTGAATTGCCTCGTTTAAAGCCGTTAGAACAGTACATTGTGATCATTTCAACAGCATTTACCAATTTATTTCCCCTACAAATTCGTAGGAATATATATTTATAAGACGTGGACGAGAAATATAATAATATCACCACCATCTTATTAACGTGTCTGATTCTCTTATAAAGGTCAGCGAATATTTTCAAAGAGGATCAAAATTAAATACAATAAGGAAAATACCAAAGAATCATCCCAAAAATTATATAGTCGTCAATACTTTGCATTAATGTTTTATTGTGAACATAAGAAAATAATTATCAAAAAATTGCGACGTGTAATACAGGTGAATTGGGTCTCTATCGTCTAATCTGAAACTACCTCTGAGGTATAACGGCAAATACTCCAAGAACTCTCATTTCGCTTAATTTTCCGTTTGACAGTCCTTTAGATGTCGATCCTCACAAGCAGAACCATTGGTGTAACAATAAAGTTGTTATTTTTTCATAATAAATCTATTCGATTCCTGAGTAAAGTAATTGATTTTTCACAAAACATATCATTCACCGATTTTAGTATTTTTTTGGAACGAAGTTCCTTATCGCGCGTTGCGAAAGGGGGCTAGACGGAAAAAATTAAGACCAAAAGCCGTAAGCCGTGTAAGCCGTGCGGCGTGCGCGTGTTTCTCTGCCTGTCCCTCATTATTACTAAAATTCAGCGTACTTATAAAGTTTATATTACATTATATTTATTAATAATAAAAAAATACTATTATAACTTTAATAAAAATATTACAATTCCTTCACTAATTAATCGAATGGAACTTCGTTACATCCGGGTGTGCCTTGACACTTCGCAACTTTTACTATATCTTATAGTTACGCACACTTTTGCCAGGGTTTTATTTTCTTTTTTATAGGGTATTTTCAAATAAAAATAATACTTTACTTTATTAATGAAAAATACAATATAAACAAAAATGAACCGCAAACTATACCATATTAAAAAGTCAAACTTAATTTTAAAAAGGGAAAAACACCTAAAGGTAAAATATTGGTCCAAACCACTGTCACTTACCGGGAACGGTCCTAAAAAGCTTGCTGTGTGGCCACGTTCTACAGGATGGGTATTTTTATGTTTTCTTTTTGCTTTTTCACATCTTTCCTTTCGTACTGCTAAAATCTTAACTAATACAAATTTCTACGTCTAGATTCTGCTCTATACATTCCACTTTTCTATTACTATTATATTATCCACTTTTGTATTTCTAAACGTAGTACTGTCATTTATATTACTTAATATAGTATCGGATGTAGTCATAAAGCAAGCAAAAAGCTTTTTTTTCCTGTATAAGTAAACATGCATGTAAAACATAATACGAAAGATTTATAATAGGGTTAAAAATGCCTAGAAAAACTTAAGTTTAAGAATCTCCAAAATCCTACATGACCGAGAATAGTGAAGGTTGTGTCACAAGTCGTTCTTATGGCTTAGCTTTATATTTATATATTTATTATTTATATTATAGCTTTTTTATGGTTTATTATCTAAAACATGTTAATTACAATTTTAATATAACAATAAATATTAACAATAACTTTCACTTTTTTACTATGTTAATATGTTTAAAATAGTAAAGTTTTTGGTAGCAAATTATAATTAATAAATTTTAGTATATAAGGGAATAGGTATTAATATCATCTTATCGTTTTACTTTTAAAATATCGTAATAAAATAAAATACAAAACTAAACATGCAAATGTAAAAGTAGACCAAAAGAAACTAATGGATTGTATGAAGGATGACATGATGTGTGATGTGACAGAGAACGTATAAGAGGAGTACTAAAGGAAAAGTCATATTATTCTGACCTTAAATAATTGGGAGAAAGAGAAAGAGAAGAGAGAGATTAAAATACTTTGAGTTAATGTTAAAATAATCAATAATACGCTATTTGACTTATTTTACTTGTATAAAGTTACGATTAGTACAGTATAATATGAGGTTACGATGTTTTTTAGTTATTCTAGACCCGTTCTACTTCTTCTTTCTGGCTAGTATTGTAGGTCAGTTCTTATATCTAACGGACCGATTATTTCCCTTACTATTGGTCAAAATTTGACATAAGTTCCATACGAGTATAGCAAGTAAATAAACAGTAAGGTATATATAGGAACTGGCTATAATAGTATCTTTGTTGTTTTAAGTGTCCGCTACTCTATTACTTTTTTACTGGGCGATTATCATACCTTCTTTAAATTATAACTAATCGATATAAATCTTTTTAATTAAAAACAGGCAAAAAAGTATTATCGCCTGCAGTAATCCTCGTCAACTTTTTCATAATACCGCCATTATTGGATATAAATTCTTTAAGCACAGCATCGCGTCACCACCGGGATATCTATCGAGGGGAATAATCCCGTAATCTGCGGGATATGCGGGAATCTGCGATAATAACGTACAATCGCATTAGATTGTTTGAAAGCTCTCCATTTAACTTCGTTGAATTTAGACTGTAGTTATAGGGGTTGCTATGTTGTTTTATCTATCCATACATCATTATCCATATTTTCATATGAATATACACCGTTACATACAACTATACGAATTACATTTTATACAATAGTGGAAAATTGGATTTAAAAACACAAAAATAACTATACAATATGTCTATTTATCTACATCATTTTTAAGTCATAATTATTAATGTCTTAAAAAAATCGTGACGCATATTAAATATAAAAGTAACTATATTAAAAAAAATATATATATAAGAGTATATATGAAATTAGTAGAACGTCACTATTTTTTTATTTTTAAGTTGTGTCCTAGTTTTATTTAATCTTATACGAATATTATAAAGCTGAAGCGCGCTAATCTTAGGACCTACTGGTGTGATTTGAAATATTCTTTCAGTGTTAGATAGCCCATTTATCAAGGCTATATATCATCATGCTAAGACCAGTAGGAGCGGAGCACCAACAAAGAATGTTTTAAAATCGTTTTTTTTTTTACTTTAGAAGCTAGTGATGTGTATGAAATGAAATGAAATTCATTAGATTGTAAGTAAGTATTACATGGTACATATAAAATGACTAAATTACAGAGAACAGTGCAAATGGCGTCCCAAAGGAGACTGTTTCCCGCGCTAGGTCTCCTTAGAGCCTGTTGGCGGGCCACAGTAGGATTCGCTTCGGCCATATAGTTCTCATCATTGCTGATAATACATTAATGCAACGTCTTTGTGTGTGTATATGTATAAATAGCATTTTATATTATTAATTAAATTAAAAATTAAAATTTAATATTCAAAGTTTTATTAGCAATAACAATATTATGCTTTTGTGTATGTGTGTTTGGGGGGGGGGGTGCATGCATAAGAGTGAGTGTGGGTGGGCGTAATGTCTGTGTTTGCATAAGTGATGAAAGTAACTATTTTCAGAAATGACGGTCAGTAGAAGATAAATAGCAAATAAATCGTAAAAGTTCCTCAGTATCTTTAAATGGTAGACAGTGTAAGTAATCATTTAAGCCTTTTCTTAATTGAAAGTGTATCTAGGTAACCAAAACTATCACTTCATCCGTACAGGAACGGAGAAAGAATACAATTACCTGCGGCCGGGCGGCCTGTCGTAAGAGGCGACGCAACAACGCACAGTCAGGTATGGTATTTGCCCAACTGAATTTCTTTCACCCCTGGTCTAAAGTATGTCGCCATAACAACCTTGATTTGCCTTCCGGCACTAGTAACTAGTTTCCAGTCTCCCTTAAGAGTGCAGCAGCGCATTTGTAGCACCTTTAATGTTGCAAATGTCCATAGGCGATGGTAACCGCTATCCATCACGTGGGCGGTCTGCCTGTCTGCTGAACTCCTGCAATAAAAAAAACACTAATTTGCTGCTTATACTATTATACAATTTTGGATCTAGAAATTTTACAGACTTGGCATATATGTATATAGATAGAGGGTTAAGAAGCCGTTATCATAATACAATAATACGCACAATGCCCTTTTTTCTCAGCCCCAGAAAGCAATAAGGAAACATTTAGGCGAAAAATCTTCCACGCCGCCGGTAACGTAACTAAATGGATAATCGTGACCAGCGCTGCTAATGTAGCCGGGGGTTTATTCACTGGAACAAAAAGCTACAATAACATTACCTTTTTATACACGTAAAAATTGGGTTTTTCCATTTATTTTGCTGGACTCTTTAATCGTAGCCTTGTTTTCGAATATTAAAAATAGATGGTGTTACGGCAGTGCTGGGTTTAGTGAGGTGAAACTGTTTCAAAATGAGGAAAAGGTGAATGAGACAATTTAGAAGGGTAGTGGGAAGGAAGAAAGCACGCACGTACTTGATTATTATATTGATATATGATTAGCCCGTGTTGTTTGGAAGATCCCTCTAAAGCGATAAGGCCGCCCTTTGTTCCTGCCTTGACACGAAATGACTGCAAATGATTTAATTTATGTGTATGTAGTGAACAATAAAGTATTATGTATCTATCTTCTATCTATGATATATTACGACTACAATATATAGAAGGTATTCAAATGTAATTATTTAAACATATATCTATTTGCAAAAATAGTGTAAAACATTTTTGATATTATTACAACGTATAAATATCCCACTGCTAGGGTAGGCCGTTTTTAAGAAAACCGCTTGTTTGTTGAAAAACGCCCGTTACGTCCAAGTTGAATTGGCGGGTTTTTCACATTGCTTATCTTGATGTTCAGGTTTCACCAAGATGTTTTGCTTCACCGTCATTATACTTAAAATTGCCTAAGATGTCCATATGCACCACTTTCCTGGCCAAGATTTCGAGCCCACTTAACTAAATACACTTTTGATTGCGCTAACTATTAGGCTACGAGGACTTGGAATAATCGGGTTAAATCTTTTTATATTATATATAACAATTTATGTTATTTATGTATTATCAATAGTTGAAAATAACCTATTTCTTTCAGGCGACACATATTTTATGATTCACCAATAGAATAGAAGAAATTGAATACAATATGCTTTATTGCACACAATGTTACAAATAAGTTCGTACATACAACCATAATGATAAGTACAATGGGTGGTCTTATCGCTGGGAGCGATATCTTCCAGACAACCTTTTGCATGGACAGAAACTCGGTATGGATGGGGGTAGGTATGCAATAGATATAATATACTAATATATACGTAAATAGCAATATACATATTTCAAACATATATAACTTCCATACACATTCTTATTCATGTAAGTTTGTTGTTTTTCTTTATCATTTGAAAGTTTAAGTTTTGCTTCTGAAAATTTATCAAAATATCACTTTATTAATATAGCCCTCGATATAAAGAAATCATGTGTTCCATCTAGATAATCATAATATTGTGTCTATGAAACTACCCGCTCTATGTGCTATAGAACTGCTCGTCTGCAAATAAGTTACTGTCATTTTCGTCCTTAGTCATGAAATATTCATCGAAGAACGATTGAGTTGTGAAAGTGCTGAGTGGACGTCGAGAAATCACAAGGATCCTTGGTCTCACCTTACCAAAATGCACGTAGGGGCATTCGGAATACTCAAAATGGGCGAGTCGCAGGGATTAGCATCTTTTGTTGTAGTGTAAATGAATAATATATTAAAATCATTCGACGTAAAAAATCTTTTTTCTTTCAACTTCTCCTAATGCTTTGGAAAGTTGTAATCTTTACCAGCCGTACTTTCCCGTTTTGGCTATTTGTTAAACTACCTACAGACTGTTATTTTTTTGATCTTCCAAATCAGGAATTTATGGAGATATGTTGCAGTATAAATATTTAGCCTTGTAATTAATATAACTATATTATTATTTTTTCCATTTATTGTGTCTTTGGGGTTACTGAATATGCACTGTATGCTACAACTCGATTACCTCTTCGCGAAGTAATTGTACAACATACATCTGTATAAAATTATTTTAAAAAAGGGCTTGAGCTAGATGTTGTGGTTGTTGTTGTGTTGTTGTGCCTACCCCGCAAGGGACCTGGCGTGAAGTTATGTATCTATGTATGTATAAGGATTTTTAGGTAGACGTGTTGCTGATGAGTTTCTTGCCTCTTCCTCGCCTCAACACGTTGCCAAGCGGTGTATTTTAATTTTAATTTAACCTATTTCGAAGAAAACTTTTGAAATTGAATTTGAGAACAATTACACTGCCATCAAAACCACGATTCTGAACATTGATCTGACTTAGAAAATTAGTTTTTACTGAGACCCGGCCCACACATCAAAAACGATTACAGTTCGTGGAAAGATGTTCATCCCTGTGTTTCCAAGTTGTGTTAAATAATGCCTCTTTATAAGGAGGTTGATGTTTCATCCCTCAGCGCGACGAACCCCCGTCGTTTGTGTTATTAATCGATTTCTCTCTACTAAGTTATATCGTGTTCCGGTGGCGTCTGGAGGGTTATTAAGTATAACGCTTTTTTTAGGATAATATGTATACTAGGGTGGTCGTTAAAATTTAAATTTCTTGCGACACCCCCTAAAGCTTCCTTGTAATGAAAAAATGCTGGGTTTTTTTTTATAATTTTTTCAAGTCAAGACAACACGTGCCTAAAGACGATTCAAGTTAATTTTTGGGTAATATCATGTTTTTTCAGGAAACTTCTTCATACTTAGAAGTAATAATTATTTTAAAATTGAAAAAGTTTTAACAATGAAATACCTTCCGTATTATCATTCTCAGTGATGAATTTTAAATTATAGTTTCAGAAAAAGTTTAAAATTCTTCGTGATTCAAGCTTATCTTTCAATTTTTCTTATATTTTTAGTTTTAACTTGAACTTGAAACTTATCAGTTTCAGCTTTAATTATATTATTTTTATAATTGTAGGGTTACGAAATACAGAAATATTAAGATTTCTCAATCGTTTTTTTAATGAGTTGGGTGCCAACGTCGATATCGTTTACCTTATTTGGGTTCCGTTCTTGTCAAAATAACTACAGAAACTTTATAATAGTAAAATTAATAATAATAAAAAGAAAGGAAGGAAGAAAAAGATTTAATGACTTAAAAACGATGCACTACAGAAATAGAAAATATATACATAATGATTCCCAATCATTTTACACAAACTAAACTTGATTCACAAAACACAAGATCCATATTTTCATCATCATCCATATTTTTTTTTATGTGTACAGGAACTTATAACTTATATGTGTGTGTGTGTGTGTGTGTTATTGGGTCAAGTGTTCGGAGGTTGGCACTGAAAATCAGCGCTGTATCGGGATTTTAAAAAAATTTCGAAACAGCACAATGCTGAGTTGTCAACCTCGTTGACTAAAAAAACTCGACGTACGACGACGTACGACTTTATTTGTTTATTTAATATTATACTTTTTTTTGTGTAAAAATTGACAATTTGTGTTTTTTTTTCTTTTATGTATAGCGTCGTATTTTTAGTCAATAAATCTTTTTCTTTCTTTCTTTCTTTCTTTATATTATTATATTATACGTCGAATTCTTAATCAAAAATGTTTTCAACTCAGCATTATGCTGCAAGATGCACAAGAGATAAAATTTCATTACGGAACTGAACGTCTATATCTAGAAATATAGGTATTATATGAAGACATGAGTGGATGAAGGTGATAAGTCGCATAATTCCAATTCTGAGTAAATCGAGATAAAAGTTTTACTTTTATTTTAAACTGAACTGAACTTAACACCTTTTTCAACTCTTTATTTTTTAAATATGCCTTATATGTATGGTCTAAGGTCTGTAGTCATTTGGTATCGACTTATAACCTTCTACGCAAAAAAAAACAAAAAACCGAATATGCGACATATCACCTTCATTCACTCACGTCTTCATATAACACTAGCTGACCCGGCGAACTTCGTACCGCCATATTTTCTGAATTCCTTAGACTTTGTTTCATGACACAAAAATAAAATCACCAAAATCGGTCCAGGTGATTAGGAGGATTCTAGAAACCGATCTCAGCGCCACCTACCGGTTCCAATTGTGGCTGTAAACCATCCTGGGACCCACTCAAACATACACACAAATTTCATTATATGAGATGTATAGTTTTCGATTTTATAAAGGACCTTCAGACAAACTTTTATTTTTATATATCAAGATGTCTGCATCATACTTTATTCAATTTATCCCAGTTTTGTGACTTTAATAGGATTCAAAACAGGGCCTCGAGTCTGTTACTCAAATTGGCATTCGAATCGAATTGGAATCGTTACTTTTGACGGTTTTGGTAGTCTGTAAAAGAATCCAGCTCAATATTGAATCCATCTCGCTTTCATTGAGACCGATTTAATAACTTAAGAGACTACGGGTATTTGACCATCCTTAGTCAAATGGTTCTTGACTCGCACTGGCATGGTTTTTTTTTGGTGAAAATTACAGATTTGGGGGCCCAGGTGGTTTATATGAACTACTAATCTGTATTACATTTGATTTATTGTATTTACACTATTATTATAATTGCTAATGGTTTAATCGGATACCGTCTACTTCGCTTAATTAATAATCTAATATTCTATCAATGATTGAATTAACTAAAATATATTAATGTTAATGGATATATGGATGTCTCATAGCAATTATCGAATTTAGTTAGGAGTGAATGCCTCAATAACGTTTCGCGATATGAATGCATGAAAGAGTTTTGAGTTACGTTTAAGATTTTCTATAGCAATTAAAATTGCATATCATTAGACATTAATATAATCTCATTAAATTTTAAGCTTATTTTTTTTTAGTTTAGTTCACAAACTGGCCAAAAATTTACAGAGAAAAAGCGTAACACATATGCAGCCGAGTAGAGAACCTCATCCTTTTTGATGTTGGTTAAAATATTATATTTAAGCAATCCGGCCACAGCGTGTTTATTATTCACACTATGCCATAAAGATCCTGTAACCTGTGAAGTGAAAACAGCCCTAAAAGGGTTTTATCAGCGAGATACGCTTTGCGAGTTTATGTATGAAAAATTAAATTAAATTTATTATTCACTATGCTCGGAGAGGGTTATTTTAGTACATTTTGATAATCCAACCCTGCGATAACAACCGGTTTATTTGTTGTGATAGTCGTTTCGGACGTTCATAAAATATACCTGATCTATATAAATATCAGTATTATTCATATTGAGTTAGAGAACGTTTGTAGGCTTCTTTAAAGTTCTTAAAGACAAACTTATTCTAACTCAATATGAATAAGAACGTTAAGTGTGAAGACCTACGATAAAAGCTACTTACTTGTAAAACGAGATTAATTATTTGCTAAGGCAGAATGTATATCCATTATCAACCAAAATTACAAGATGTTTTGCAAGAAAAAGAGAAATGAAGTATTATTTAATATTCATGGACTATATCGGCCTTTCTTGTAATAATCTCCTTAAAAAACAATTAGGCATCTTTTAAGTAAGAGAATCAGAATCAGTCCCTTTTTTTTTTTTTTTATTGCAGGAGATCAGCAGACAGGCAGACGGCCCACTTGATGGACAGCGGTTACCATCGCCTATGGACATTTGCAACACCAAAGGTGCTACGAATGCGCTGCTGCTCTCTTTAGGGAGCCTGGAACCTGGTCACTAATGCCGGAACACAACACAAGGTTGTTATGGCGACATACTCTAGACCAGGGGTGGTAGCCATCCAGTCGGGCAAATGCCCTACCACCTGGCTGTGGGTTGTTTTGTCGCCTCTTACGACAGGCCGCCGGGCCGCAGGAAATTGTATTCTTTCTCCGTTCCTGCACGGATAAAATCAATGAATATCTCTTTTTTCACTTATAAACGTGTATTACCTGTTGTGTACCTATGAGGAGCACAGATGTACGAAATTTGAATGATTAACGTAGGTTGTAGCCAAAATATTCAAATAAAGAGGAGATTATGAGTGAGGTAATCATTAATCAGTTGCTGAGCAGTTTCTATAAATTTCAGAAACGATTATAAGCAAGGCCCTATGAGGCGACATGCTAGCTAAGCGGAAAAGCTTTCTAAATAAAGAGGAATCAAAATATCAATAAGTTAGTATCCGTGTTTTCATAGTTCACAATTCACAGTTCTTACAAGTATAACTGGATACAACAAAACCTAACCGTAGGGCAGAACATCGTCAACACATCGTCGCGCAAAGTCCGTCTTCATAAGATACTCGCTCCGAAAGTACTCTAAGTAACTCTTCGTTCGCAGTCAGAACACGACTGCCTTCTTCTACTGACCGACCTTATCCATTTATCAATTAGACATGGCCTCCTTGCAATATGCCCACCATGTAACTAACGGATACCTTACAAGACTGAGAAAAAAAATCTTCAGAGACATATATGGCGACTATCTAACACTTATATAAGACAATTCGTCTAAACATTTAGGAATCTAAGAAAATAATAAACTAGTTGTGTTGCTCTGAAAAAACAAAGATTTTATTTAGCACAAGTTTACACTTTAACAACAAAAACAATACGATCCAGATATACAATCCTCCCTGATTTTTTTTACCTACCTGAATCCTCCCTGAATTAATTAGCTTGTCGATTCCTCTTCCACTGAATTCTTTTTAATTATTAGTTTTATTTAGCAGACAGTGTTTTATCTACTTTACCGCAATGACACTTGTAATGTCAGTGGTGACATGTATTAATAATTAAGAGTAAACCTGAACTGTTTTATCCAAGAAGAATAACTTAAAGAAATCTAATTTCTTTACACTTATATCAACGTCGCGCCGTTCGTAGCGTCGATGACCCCGTACTAACAGGCGGTTTAAAAGCGACAGGCCTTCAGAGACTTCGCGTCCCTCTGCGTATTCTACCGCTTGTATAACAGGGAGTTTTCGCAGGAATTGTTTGTTCTGATGCCAAAGCCTTCTACAACTGCACCGCTCGCAAACGACGGGATGTTCACCCCATTTCCTAGAGCTCCCACGGTCAACTACGCAACGGTTCTTCAGAACATTAATTCCGTTTAATTTTAACTAATGTCCCGCCACGGTTTTCCCCTTGCGTTATGAAGTGGGTTTTTTTAAGAAGGGCATTATAAAACTTCTTAGAGATCGGCAACGCGTTGGCGACATCTCTGGTGTTGCAAACGTTTATAGATGACGGTAACCACTTTCCATCAGGTAGGCCCTCTGCCTGTTTGCCTACTTCAGGCCATAAAAAAAGAAATATTTTTTTTGGCGATTTTATTACAAAATTATATAGGGACATATAGATTTTAATATTTGTATGTACTTTTCATGAAAAATTATTGTGACATACAAAAATAGACAAACGGACGGACATGACGGATTAATAACGTTTTAACAGTAAAATGGTAATATTTACAGATACAATTTTCTAACTTATGAAGTCAATAGACCTCCTGTTGAGTACATTATGTTAATTAATTTCATCTCAAACGAAATATGATATTGTTAACTAACAAATTAACATATAACGATACCTTTGATCTTTTAGCTGTCAAAAAGTATTCTCTTGGTTTTCTCGCAAAAAAAGGTCGTCGGGTGAACTTCCTTCCAAAGATTTTGTGATAAAAATATTTTAATCTCTAGAGAAAAAGTGGACTCTAAATCAGAAAAAACTCATTATGAATAATAATTCCTTATTGAAGTTTCTTGCCTTAACTTTAGTATACATAGGTGGTGGGAATCTTCATGTCTTTATGAAATATCTGTGTCAGAAATTACCACTCTTCACACTATGACAAAGTATAGCTAAATTATGTATATGTCGCAGAACGGCCTCATTCTCACGACATCATCTTTAGTTATTGCAGGTTTAGTGGGCGTCATCAGGATAAAATGCGAGCATAAAACACAATAGCCACGATTTATACACTTTTAATTTAGATTTGATCAACATTATGACATAGGTTAGACCGAGCAGCGGGTTCAGGGCACCCGCTCATACTTCCAACTACAATACTTTCTTTAAAATACTCCATGGTCCCACTCGACCTATTGCCACCAACCAAATGTGCCACAAAAACTCCTCAGTCTACCCAAGTAGATATAACTCAAAGTATAGAGGGCGCTGACCCCGCTCTGCCATATGCTCTGCTCCGATTGGTCGTTTATTAAATTACAATATTCATAACTTTTATTAGGTTAGAACGATCTTGAAGTTATAGAAACATTTAACAAATCTAATTAAATTACAATAAGAGTTTTAGAAGTAATTATAATGTAAACAAATGTGTACAAAACAAACAAACAAAATGATATTGTGCGTTATACATCCAGTCAACAATACATCGTCATATCGTCATATTCAAAGCTTCCCTCCGACATATACAATATATTACTAAGAAGAAGTATTTTTGTGTGTTTTTTTTTCAATTTAACCTCTTTCATTGTTTAAGAAAGAGGGAAATATGGATCTCGAAAATTTCGACTAATGCTATATAATAATTTGGAATAATCTATTTTTTTACATTAGCATCTTTACCTATTTAGTTTTTATTAATTTATCGAAACGCAGGTCGACTGCATCTAATATCCTATCTTTATACGAGTATATGGAACAAAATATTTTTTCTTAGCATGTAAAGTGTTATTAATAATTTATCTATTCTTATACTATTAATGCTGACGCTATGAAAATATGTAAGACTGTATGTCTATAGTGTCAATTGGGCCATGTTTTATATTACTATTACTTATATTAATTATTATTTATTTGTATTGTTACATACCGACAAAGAAATACGCACACCTCTGTCGCAAAACGCAGTTTATTGCCTCCTTTGATTTAGGAATTATTTTGTTTACTTTGTGTTTAAAATTTGTAATTAATAAAAACATGCTATTGTTATTGAGCTTGTTTTATGGCCGTCATTAGTGTCGAACTAATCCTTGTTGTTATTGCATTACGTCGAAGCTTGCCAGGTGTGCGGATTAACTCAGTGAACGCGGTCCTTCGTTCTATTATAGTTTAGTATAAAACAATACCCGAAAGGAGGGGTGGGGTAGTCAAGCGACGATTACGATGGCAGCAAGACGTGTGCAGCACTTACGATTAACGATATAGTGACGGACTTTGCGCGTATTATTAAATCGTGCAGTTTATACAGTGTCTAGTTATATTTGTACCTGTTTTATACGTGTTTGTACAGTTCAGTCCTTTGTAGCTCGTAACAGTATTGGTTAGCTTGTAGTGTGTGTTGTGTGTATGTGTTTACGTGTGTGCGTGTGTGTGAGTGTATGTGTGCTTTCTTCGTCATTTTTTCTTAACACTATCTCTATATCATTTTTAGCTCCAGCCAGGAACCATATCTTGGTGTAAAACAGATAATTATAAAAATGAAGTAATAAACTTGTCATATGTGTACGTATAAAAATTATTTCATGTTCAAGGAAATAAGTGTTTATCAGTAAAGGAATGCAAATGAAACGGTACAGCTGAAGTTATAAAACATTTTATAACAATTCTGTCGACGAATGGATGGGCTATAAACCTGTTTACGTACTGAATTACAGGCCTGGACTTGGGCTACTTTTATATACTTATGTGTATAAGCTTAAGACGAAGTAAAATAGTGTAATATACCAAGAAAGACCCCACAGCTGCATGTTGTAAAAACGAATTCTTTGAATTCACTTTGTGTTTAAACTTTAAAACATCTATTGTTATAGTACTTATTTTATGGCTTTAATTATTGTCGAATGACTGAATCCTTGTTTTTATTGCATTGCCAGATATGTGGGTTAACGCGGCCTCTTTTATACAGTTTAGTATAAAACCATCCCGAACGGACGGGTGGGGCAGTCATTCGACGACTACGATACGATTAAGACGTATAGTACTTTTGATTAGCGACATAGTGACTTTGCGCGTGTCAAATTGCACTGAATCGTGCAGTGTGAACTGGTTGCATCCAGTTTCGTTTTGTACTTATTTTGTACAGTTCTAATAAACTCTATAGTAATTCCAACGGCATTTATTTTAATTCGAGTCCTGTAGCTCGTAACGATAGAATAGAAGAATATAATATACTGTGTTATATATTATTTTCCCCGGGTTATATATACATATTGTGGTTATGAAATAAAAGATTAGAGCATGAGTATTATTCTTTATTCCAACTGTCTTTTGGGAGTCAGTAACAGGGTATACACGATTAGAGTACAACATACAGTATTTAAACTAACAACTAAACGTGAAACCCGACACAGGGGCGACAATCGGGTCGACACCCTGGTCGTCTGACTCCAGACTACTTGACGAATGTCAAAGACAATGATTCAGGGGACGTGGGTCACCTAGACTGTGCTAACCTTGAAACGTGCTACCTTCTAAGGATTAATATGTTACGAATGAGTAAGTAGATTGATTAAATGAAGACGAAGATTATGGGCGCCATCCAGGATCGCGACGCCTGGAAAACTGCCGCGACGCTCAGCAACGCTGCTGGCGTCGGCGGCCGCGTGACACGTGGTGATGTCGAAGGTGGTCGTAGAACGGCCAAGTATGACCGGATGCGTGGGCAGCGTGGTTGCCCACACGAGGCAGCGCGAGGCCTGCTGGCTCTCGCGTGCTACAGCGGAGGTTATGCCCCCAAACGTGACTCCCTGGAATTGAGATGGTTCCCAGTGAGCACACCTATCATAAATCTACTGTAATCCTAGTCGGGGAACTGAGAACGGTTAACTAGGGATATATCTTTAAGACCTAACCACACTAAACGATCAATAAGCTAAATATGCTTACCTAAAAAGGGTTGGAATAACGAAACGCTGTTAATTAATGATGAGGAGCCTCGCCCGGACCTTCGGGCGGTCGGCTGTTAACGTGATGCAACGGCGTGAGGGCCATCTGTAAGGTAGACACGCCTTACTGATGTGAAAGAATAAAAGAGACGCAGGGTAAACACTTGAAATGAACACTACGTACCTTTTGACTCCTTTAGACACTGATTTTATACTATAATATTGCTAAGTGAAAGTGTGATTGATCCACGTGAATTCTAACCAGCGAAAGAGGCGGCGAGTGGGCCGTCGCTCTATTTAAGCTATCGAGGTGGGGGGCGCGCGCGGTGCAACCGACGCGCGTGTAGGTGGCGTTGTTGTGCCTGAGGGGATTGAAGTGAGGGGAGGACGGAGCTACTGGAGACATCGCGGAAAGACATCGCGTGATTTCTAGTGACAAAATTGAGGATGTAATACGGTGTTAATACAACCGATTTAAGAAGTCTATACTTAAAGTGTTGCAAGGCTATGAATGCCAATTTGCAACGTCACAGGGCGCCCCTCCCTGTGAAGGATTATGCTCCCTGAGCAGAATCCGCGGGTTGAACCTCCAACCCATAACAAGACAGAATGTCAAAACAGGAGCCATTACTGCCATGCGCGGAGAATAAGAAGAAAAGAGAGAGAGAGAGAGAACAAGAAAAAAAAAATTCCACCAAAGAGAGTAAAAAAAAAATTTTTCACTAACAGAGCAAAATATAGTCGACAAGGAACAGACCGAGGGGTTTGATGGAAAACCTCCGAAGGTAACGAAGAATTGGTACTACACTTTTATACATCATCATTCAGGCTCTCAATTCTTTCGCCTCATTCATACGTTCTTTCAACTAAGTCTCGGCGACTATCCAGCAACAACCGAGACTTCCTAGCGCAACCGTAAGGTGATAGATATTTTCTCTATACAACTCACAACCAGTCTTCTGTAGAAATAACACGGTCTTCCCATCTTCTGTTAGCCTTGTGTACGAAAATTCAACTCGAACGTAGCTCAGGAAACGAAGAAAAATCGGTCAACTACCACGTCGCTGCAAAATACCAACACGAGTGTACAGGAGAACCGAAGTAACAGAAACTGTTACCAAAATCACATCTTCAAGGATGTGTAAGAAGAATTCTTCGATAATACGAAAGAAACTTCATCAACAAGGTATGCTGGAACTACCACGCTCTTAGTCGTGTTTGCTCGCCCAACAATTACCTAAAACATCTAGTCAAACATATGACTAAACAAGCTT
Source organism: Dendrolimus punctatus (assembly GCA_012273795.1). NCBI lineage: Eukaryota > Metazoa > Arthropoda > Insecta > Lepidoptera > Lasiocampidae > Dendrolimus > Dendrolimus punctatus. The sequence continues at coordinate 17,863,758 of CM022536.1, forward strand.
TACTACGTCGGTTGAACTCGAGTACTAACAGAAAGAATAAGTCTAACACATATATGCTAAATGATAATAATAACGTATTAAGAAAACGATTTCTATAACTATAGTTCTCAGATCCCAAAACAGTGATTACAACTACATAACCATCGACGGTTAATGTATTGGTAAAGGTTTATTAACCTTTCGTTTGTAAAAACAAAACTATACATTCGTACAATATTAAGTTGTTCGAAATGAAGGTCAAACTTGCAACATTGTAATGTTCAATGGACCGTAATACAAAAGAAATTCAATCGCCTTGTTTACACGTTGTAAACAGGTGGTAGTTCTGTATAGATATGTATATCTATGAATGTAGCTATTGCTACCGAATGTGAGATTATTTTATTTTAAATAATTTCATTCTTTATATGTTTTGTCATGTTTGTTTAAATAAAAGAAAAAAACGATACGTGACGTTTATTGACGTCAACACTTTTAATGCTTACAAGCTTTATAACGTTGAAAAGATTTATCTTTACCGGACGTTGTTTGTGTGTTGGTTTACTGTGAATGATACTAGATGTCGCTAGGCGTACAATAACACGTGTTTTTGTGCGTTATTAACATTGTCAAATATTAGTTGACAACTAGTTGTAATTATATGTTACCTAATTTCATTAATATAAAGTTATTAATTAACAAATTGTAAGATGTTTTATTATTAAATAAAAATTTTTATTTATTTAATTGTTTAATTTGTTCTTTGTTTATCTGATTGTATTTTTGTAACTTTTATTTTGCAAACATTAACGAAGTTTTTATTTGTTAAAATATTATTGAGAGAAGGAAATAAAAATTGTTTTATTTTTATTGAGAAAAAAAAAATTAAAATATTATGAACTAGTTTTTAATGTCTTTTACATGGTAAAAACCTACCGAGCGATTTGTAGCTAAATCCTCTAGTTCGTATACCAAAGGTGATTTTTTATCTGTATTTTTGAAATTTTTTAAGTACATTTTTATTTTGAAAATATTTATTTAATTTGTTTGTCGGAAATAAATTTGAATTATAAAAACTACGGCTCGGGTATACTAGTTTTTATACTTCTAAACCATATTAACGCTTTATCCGTGAATTATTCAACGGCTGAATTGAATAATTGTTTCTCGTTAATATTACGGGACTCGCACAATTCATTCAGTCTTTGTAAGTAAGTTAAAACGCATGTTCCACCGTCATATTTGATATTTAATTTTAATATCGCGTTTGAATAACACGACTCGGGGCATAGTGACCGTGCGGCGTCGCTCGGTGACTGATGAGTCATCGGCTCTTCGAAACTTGTTTTGAATGACGCGAACAAGTTATCTATTTTTAGCAAACACTCGTTGAGTGTTGTTTCGATTGTTTAGTATAATGTTTTATTTATTTCGCTGTCAATTCTTGTTAAGCGATGGTATATATGATGACTTAACGCGCGCACTCTATTTAATGATTTGTATTTAGGAGTTTTATGTTTTAAATACGAATTTATTTCGTTTAATTTTAAATTAATAATTTGCAACTCTTCCTCCGGGTTTAAATCTGTAGTGATTACATCTTCACACGGAATTTCTTTTCCTAATTTACGAATTTGTGCTTTTAATTCGGTAACGGTTTTTAGCGGTTGAGCACCACGAATTGTTATTTCGTGAATTAATTCGTCTTGAAGTAGCAAGTTATATTGGATTGGACGTTCCATTTTTAAGAGAAAAAAATTAAAATTATAGAATAGTCTAGAGTCAGTGGGTTTCGAGTTGTTAAAAATTTAGAACAGATTAATTAAAGTATTGTCAAGGACATCAAACGTAATAATTATACACTATACTCATGTATAGAACGAGAAAAAAAAAAATAACAATAAATAAATCTCTAACGTAAATTCACTCATAAAACACAAGTGTGAAATTCAAATTCACTGCAAATTATTATAGAATTTGCCAACAATAAAAATGAACTATAAAGTCACTTCTATATAAATAAATTGATGTATGTTTAAAGCTCCAATTAACCTTTAAACGCAGTATCAAAAATAGTAACTGAGAATTAATCTTCAGTTAACCAACATTTATGTGTGAATTACGGTAGAAGAACAATTACACAAAAAGAGAAAAAGTTATTACGTTCTTGACAATATCTGTAAAAAAAAACTGATTATACACATTCAATACACAAAATTTAAAAGATAAAACGGCACATTTCAAGGTTATTCCAGTTACTACCTAAACGGGATAGCTGGTGACTAGGTTATTAAGGCCAGAACACGTTGTGGGCTGCCACTGTTATATATTATTTTCCCCGGGTTATATATACATATTGTGGTTATGAAATAAAAGATTAGAGCATGAGTATTATTCTTTATTCCAACTGTCTTTTGGGAGTCAGTAACAGGGTATACACGATTAGAGTACAACATACAGTATTTAAACTAACAACTAAACGTGAAACCCGACACAGGGGCGACAATCGGGTCGACACCCTGGTCGTCTGACTCCAGACTACTTGACGAATGTCAAAGACAATGATTCAGGGGACGTGGGTCACCTAGACTGTGCTAACCTTGAAACGTGCTACCTTCTAAGGATTAATATGTTACGAATGAGTAAGTAGATTGATTAAATGAAGACGAAGATTATGGGCGCCATCCAGGATCGCGACGCCTGGAAAACTGCCGCGACGCTCAGCAACGCTGCTGGCGTCGGCGGCCGCGTGACACGTGGTGATGTCGAAGGTGGTCGTAGAACGGCCAAGTATGACCGGATGCGTGGGCAGCGTGGTTGCCCACACGAGGCAGCGCGAGGCCTGCTGGCTCTCGCGTGCTACAGCGGAGGTTATGCCCCCAAACGTGACTCCCTGGAATTGAGACGGTTCCCAGTGAGCACACCTATCATAAATCTACTGTAATCCTAGTCGGGGAACTGAGAACGGTTAACTAGGGATATATCTTTAAGACCTAACCACACTAAACGATCAATAAGCTAAATATGCTTACCTAAAAAGGGTTGGAATAACGAAACGCTGTTAATTAATGATGAGGAGCCTCGCCCGGACCTTCGGGCGGTCGGCTGTTAACGTGATGCAACGGCGTGAGGGCCATCTGTAAGGTAGACACGCCTTACTGATGTGAAAGAATAAAAGAGACGCAGGGTAAACACTTGAAATGAACACTACATACCTTTTGACTCCTTTAGACACTGATTTTATACTATAATATTGCTAAGTGAAAGTGTGATTGATCCACGTGAATTCTAACCAGCGAAAGAGGCGGCGAGTGGGCCGTCGCTCTATTTAAGCTATCGAGGTGGGGGGCGCGCGCGATGCAACCGACGCGCGTGTAGGTGGCGTTGTTGTGCCTGAGGGGATTGAAGTGAGGGGAGGACGGAGCTACTGGAGACATCGCGGAAAGACATCGCGTGATTTCTAGTGACAAAATTGAGGATGTAATACGGTGTTAATACAACCGATTTAAGAAGTCTATACTTAAAGTGTTGCAAGGCTATGAATGCCAATTTGCAACGTCACAACTGTATTGTAAAAAAATGTGATGTAAAATCAACAACATTAATATAGATAGATAGATAACACTTTATTGTACACCATTACAGAAAAACTTACGAACTTATACTTGCTATACTTACAAGTACAATCGGCTGTCTTATCGCACATAGCGATTTCTTCCAGACAACGTTTGGATGGAGTATAGGAAGGACAGCAAAAGTCGGTAGGTGCTAAACCAGCAGTCGTTAGTTTATTAAATAATAAATAATTATACATACGATAATACATATACATAAATAAATACACAAATTATATCATATACATACAACAGTAAACAATAACACTATAGCTTGAGGTTGAAATCTTTAACTAATCTGTTAAAAGAAGGTAATAATCATGCCTGCTTGATGTTTAGTGGTAGTGCATTCCAGAGTTGAATGTACGAAATAAATGTTGAGAAAAATACAGAAATGAAGTATGAAAGGTAATCAGAGAAGAATAAGTGTAACATGGATAAAGTCCTCCACTGATCACATTAAAGGAACAAGATTAATAACGAATGTGTGATGATGCTAAAAAATCCAGAATTATACTGTTCACCTACAGTTTTTTTACCAACAAATTCATTATAACTGATCAGCTTTATGACCCGTCTCTATACCTTACCAAGCATTTATTTGCCTTACTCGGTTAAAATTTGGCATCAGCTTAATACAAGTAATGTTAAAATTCAACTGATGGTAATGAATACAAATGAATGAATAGTGTGATATATGAACTGGCCATAAATCGAATACGTCCCTGTACATATGCTCTATGTTTACAATGTAGCAAGAAACGCGCTTTATATAGAGCGTAAAAGCGCTTTATGCTTGATATTTGCTAGGACGAGAGGTGAGTTTGGCATAATGGAAGATATTAAACTCCTCGTAATAATCACTGACATATAATGTTTTGAGTTAAAACCGGAAAGTGATATGAAGGATCTCGTCGTAAAGTTTGTAATGAAACTCTTGATTGTTTGTGTTTTATGTCACTGCCAAATATTTTAATTAATATATAGGCAGCTTTAAGGCTTATCAATGATCTGATCGATTGATTAGATTATCAGGAGGCCCAGTATGGCGATTCAAAGAGGTAACATTGTCAAGCTTCTGGACTCTTTTTATAAGTATAACATCTTCGTTTTTATGGATTCATTATGTATATGTAGGAATCGTATTTGTTATTATAAAGCATATGACAGAAGTAGTCAAAGTAGAAACATTTATTATCAAGCTAACGGAGATCGGAAATGGAGTAACCGGAAGTTGGTGTTATGGAGGAAGTGAAACTGAAGCGGCGTGCACTCGGATAACTCAGTTACTGGAGTTGTAAATATATTTGTCTGTAGATGAAAACCCTAAAAATCTTTACGTCCTAACTTTTGAGTGGGTCATAAAGTCTTCAGGATCGAGTAGCAATTAAAATCGTCACAAAACACAATTAAGTCCGTGAGAATAACAATTTAACAGTCCCATATATGCATATAATTCTAACAAGCACAGTATCTGAGCCAGGTGGTAGGGTTTTTGCCCGTTTGGATGACGACCTAATACCTGATCTAAAAGGTCTTCATCGGCATCTACATCAATGAATCTTCCAAAGTTTGACGCGAAACGTGAAACCACAATTTACACCGTATACGATTGCTTTTCTTCTTGAATAAATCGTTCGTTTTCAGAAAACGTGTCTTTTTTTAACAAGGCGTAATCCGTAATATATACACTATACCACTCAAGGATAGCAGAAGGTAGTGTTGGACTCGTGATAACATGCTTGGACCCACCACCCCGGTGTTGCATCGCAACGCCCTAATTTAAAATTCGGGGAATCGAAGATACTTCCGGTAACTCGAAACGGCATCGGCTCATTGAAACCCTTTTGTTTCAGACTAGATGTTGCGCCCTCTCTGCGTGCACAGGACGTGCTTGCAGTAACAGATCGCAGCGTTATCTCAGGATCTTTATTAAGAACTATAAATTATGAAGAACAGAGCTTTTCCGTCTAAAGATCGATATCAGGACGGAAGGAGTTAGTATTCGTAAATCATACCTTTTTTTGATAACAGTGGGGAATACGTGCATCCCTTCGGGCCTTGTGAGGGATTGCCGAGGAGTATGTGGGACTCCCAGCAGCCGTCCCTGCAATCAACACCTTCCTTGAAAAAAGAGTTGTGAAATGCCAACCGTGAGAATATCCACTAAACCTACCCTTCGCGAAGCACCATGAAATACTCCGTAGGCACAACCCCATGACAACTCAACGCATGAGTCTTGCAGTTTGTCTGTTATATCATAAGGTTGAAAATTTGACGCCAAGAAGACGAATTGCACGAAGTAATATTTCTAGATCACGGAGAAGCTGTCTAAAAGCTTTAAAGCATTACTTCATAAGCTAACATCTCAAGAGGCTAATGAAACTAAAAACAGTCATTTGTTATTATAATGAGATTTATTCATCCCAGAAGCGAGTTAAAATGACGATCAGAATTTTAACGACATCTCAAATTCACAAATAAATTAATTCCATAATCTATTCAAGATATCATTAAGTTAATCTTTATTTTTTCATGGGTTAGAGAGGGGAGGGGGTGTGATTCTCACAATTTTGGAAGGTAGTTAACCTCACCAGCTATTGACTTATCCTTATTCTCATAAAAGTTGAATAAGGAAGTAATTTGTAAAATTCTTGAGGCACATCCTTACAAATTGCAAGATATGATAAACGATACTACACTACTTTGTAAATTCTACGTTATAACGATTTTAAGCGCGGTATTCATTTGATTTTTATTTTTATTATTCCGACGTTTCGTCCACTTTTCAGTAGCCGTGACCACGGAAGACAAAGATGTCAAGTGTCAATAAGTATTGTTAAAGTTTTATTTTGCCTACCGCCTTGTACTTGTTCATTTTAATTATATACTAGCGGCCCCGACAGACGTTGTCCTGCTCTAAAAAACTAAAAATCTAGGACCCGATCCCAGCGCCACCTACCGGTTCCAATTGTGGATTTAAACCATCCGAGGACCCACTCAAACACAAAAACAAAATCACCAAAATCGCTCCAGGTGATTAGGCGGATTTTAGAACCTGATCTCAGCGCCACCTACCGGTTTTAATTACAAATCTAAAACCATCCGGGAACCCAATTATACACCCAAAAACAAAATCACCAAAATCGCTCCAGGTGCTTAGGAGGACTCTAGAACCTGATTTCAGCCCCACCTATCGGTTCCAACGGGATAAAAATTATCCTATGTCCGTCTCCTGGTTCTAACTGCTACCTCCCCAACAATTTTCAGCCAAATTGGTACAGCCGTTCTTGAGTTATAAATAGTGTAACAAACACGACTTTCTTTTATATATATAGATAGATTTAGTTTTAAGTTTATTTAAGAATAAATTTGCGTTATGTGGCGACATGACGGTTTTGTATGAATTACGTAGTTCATCTCGATAAAAATGAAACCCTAATTTAAACATAAAGACGGCGCGACGAAGCGAAATTTCAGGGCATTTCATCCTCAAAGAAATACTACATAAAAATGTTAAAGAAACCCGACGTTGGCTATAAAAATGTAAAGTGTACCAGTCATTTGTGCCGTGGAGCTAATTCCGAGCTTATGTTTATTTCATGGGACAACTGAATAATGTAAACATTACACCGCCAATTTCACGTCGCAAGTGTCGCGACACTCATTTGTGGACGTGTTGGTTTATTTCTCCTTTTGTACAGAAATTGGAGCACAAATTGTATGTATACTATACTTATAGATTTTTAGGGTTCTGCTGCTATTTTTTTATTTTGTTTAGTTATTATGAAGCTGATAAACAGGCAGTTGCGCCACGTAATGGAAAGTGGCTAATGAGCTAATGGAAAAACTATAGGGTTTGCAACACCAGGGGCTTAATTCATTTAAGTCAATAGGTGGTGAATATTCACTTTCAAACTTGTAATAATTGAAGACGTGAGTGGATGAAGGTGATATGTCTTGTTTTTTGCGTAGATGAATGTTATAAGTCGATACCAAATGACTGCAGACCTTAGACCATAGATATAAGGCATATTTAAGAAATAAAACGTTGCTAAAGGTGTTAAATTCAGTTCAGTTTCAAATAAAAGTAAAACTTTTATCTCGATTTACTCAGAATCGGAATTATGCGACTTATCACCTTCATCCACTCATGTCTTCAATTGGTCTTCCTTTAACTTTTTAATTATAAAATGGAAAGTTAAATAAAATGACTGGTGGTATAGCTTAAGAAAATCTCAACGAAAATTGAAAGAAATACAGAAAAGTAAGAAAGAAAAACTTTTGCAATTTTTTGCAAAAATAGCGACGTAATTACATTCTTTATATGTTGTTATAAACAAAGTATATTTAGAAAATTTGTACGCCGCATTTTCAGTAAACAAGGTTTGCACTCAGCATATTGCTGTGCCGAAATTATATCCGACACAACGCTGATTTTCAGTGCCAACCTTCCTTTTGGCGTAAGACGAAAACGACCCAATTTTGTTTATAAAATAATAAATAAACAAAAATCATAAAACTAATTCTACTTATGTAATACTTATTAATAATACTTTAATACGTAAAAGTAATAATTATTTTTTTAATAAAACAACAATAAATACGTTACTTAAAATAAAATTAACATTAAATAATAATAATTGATTTGAATAATATCCGTTTTATTCGAGACCAAATACGTATGAATTTAAAGATAATGGATCATTATCTGACTCTGAGTACGGTCTTAAAATTATAACACATAGTCCATGGCATATGATTTGGAATGAAAATAGTAATGTCCTTAGGTTAAACGCTAAAAGGTATTAACAACAATATCTTGATAGCAATCGACTTTGGGTTATGATTTATACTCAAACCCCTTCCTTGAATTAATATGAACCCTCTAATTACTCAAAATTAAATGTAAGCTTTACATTTGTATTATTAACGTAGATTAAATAAACGCAGTAGAGTTACAATTTTCAGATACTTTTGATGCCCAATTAGAAAAATAAAAAAATAATATCTATCATCTACATTACATTCACTACTTGTGCAGTTTTCTAACCTAATGTGTAACATTGATACAATTACCACATGCTGACGGTGAAGGAAAACATCTTGATTAAAACCTGCAAATCGAGATAACCGATGTGTTAAACCCTGCAATCTGCCTTGGGCAAGCGTGACGGGTATACCATCTGTTCCCCTAGAAATGCGAAGACTGACCTAGACAGTGGGATACTCATGGGCTGTTATTATTATATGCAAACCAGAGACAAGCCATAGGATGACAGTTCTGAATGTGAGATCTCTCTTTTTGTCTTTTCTTTCATCGTATCCCAATTATATGGGGTCGGCATAATATGTCTTTTCCTTCCACACTCCTCTATTCTGACAAACACCTATACATTTGTATCCAGCCATCTTATAGTTTAATATTCTTTTGGTCACGTGACTTTCATCCCTCCTCAAAATACCCATACTACCTTAATCTTCTTCCTTTCAATTTTTCAGTGTCAGATGTCTCTACAAAACTGTGAAGGACGGCCAAGAAAATCTGTTTGGATATAATGTACTTTTTGTTATAAATAATTATAATAATAACAGTCCACAAACATCAATACAATATATCCGCCACGTTTGTCCAAGGCGGGTTGGCAGGTTTGGCACATCGGTTATCTCAATGTGCAGGTTGTATCACGATGTTTCATCACTAGTAAGTGTAATTTTTTTTTATTGCATGAGTTCAATAGAAAGGCAGACCCGCCCACATGATGGAAAGCGGTTACCATCGCCTACGGACTTTGCAACACCACAAGTGCTACAAACGCGCTGCTACTCTGTTAAGGGAGACTGGAAGGTGGCTACTAATGCCGGAACACAACTCTACGTTGTTATGGCTGCATACTATAGACCAGGGGTGGTAGCCATCCAGTCGGACAAACACCCTACCACCTGGCTGTGGATTGTTTTGTCGCCTCTTACGACAGCCTGCCCGGCCTCAAGAAATTGTATTCTTTCTCCGTTCCTGCACGGATGAAACATACACACATTAGGACAAAAAACTCCTTAAGTGGTTCATTAATTCCGGCCAGTATTAGAACCCGCGCCCTCTGAGTTCAGGAGGCGTGTGCTAGCCGTTACGCTACAACGTTTTGTTATGGCAGTCTATAATTAAATGAAAGCATCGGTTTATTGTAACAAAATAGGTATAAACAAATCCCAATATACTTCTGTAAGATATCTATTGATCTCTGTATAGCGTTCCTGGTACGCGGGAACGAGCACGTGCGGCTTTAACGTCCCATGTTGTTTTTGTCCCGTCATCACAGTTTAATTGGGGTCAGTAGTCGTTTGTTTGTGTCGCTCGATTGCTGGGTACGGGGTCCAAGTTATGAAATGAAACGTGACGTGTAAAACGTGCTACAACCGGCAAGAGTTAACTTGAGACTTCGCTCGGATGACGTAAGCGCGAAGTACTGACTCGATCGCACGCGTCGATTGCATTAGCGGTAAGAAGGCGTGGGTCGGAAGGGAAACGCGCATTCCGATCGGGTCTCAAGTTAACTCTTGCGGATAATACTGCTTATTATTGGCTTATTATTTTCAGTCAGGTCTAATCATCAATCTAATCTAATAAGTAATCTAACCAAACAAAGTAATAGTAGTAAAACCTTTTGCACGTCGTCAGCGGCGGTAGTAGATAAATAAGAGAGCCAATAAAATCTTTAAAACATTACCTCAAAACTAACATCTTAAAAAAATAGATTCCGACAAATTGAGAACCTCCTCCTTTTTTGAAGTTGGTTAAAAACCTGTCAAAAATGTTACAAGTAATCCTTTTTGACTTATACCATTTTTTAAGCATGATGTGGTACGACATAAATTCGGTGGAGGTCAAAAGGGGTAATTTTACAACAACAGTGTTACGACCTGAGTTTATTTCAAACACTCCATAGTTTATTGTAATATTTTCGTAAACTTGTTATTAACTAAGGTTAATTTATTACTTCTACAAAGAAAAGCTACTTTATAATAAAACTACTTTTAACGGTTTTAAGCGCGGTAATTTATTTGATTTTGGTTATTCCAACGTTTTGGCTGCTTTTCAGTGACTGTGATCACGGAAAACAAAGATGATATTTGTCAACGAGTATTATTAAAGTTTATGGTTATTACTTACTCTATGGGAGCCTATTCAAGTTTATCACAGCTTCACAACATGTTATGGCTTGAAGAGAAGAAGCGGCGCTGTAAAAATATTATATAATATTAAAATGGGTGGATGGAACAAAAAATTATCAGTCAAGTTGGTTTGTGTTCCATTGCACGCAGAAAGCCCTCACAGTGTCTTGAGGTCTGGCAGTTGGTGTTTTTGCTGGGTTTGGTTCTTAATAGTTTTGATGATCGGATTCCAAACATGTGGTACTTACCTACCATCTTCTCTATTGAAATTTGGATGTTTTTTGATTTCAATAGCCTCACGCATCATTCTAGGTATGAAACGATTCTCTTTCGCGAGGATTTGTGGGTTATCGAATCTGATGTAGTGGTTGGGTTTATCCAACGTGTGTACACTGATCACAAAAAAGTTACTTTAATTATTACAAGACTCGATACATAAAAGTGTTTGTGAAGCACTCCCTTTTAAGTTATAAAAATCTTTTTATTTTAAATCGTGAAAGACAAATTATAACCTTTGGGCCTATTGCTACAAAGGCTTGTCAGCTCCATCATCTCCTGAAATTCATTCACATAACTCGATTATGGCGATCGATAACCTATTTTATTTGGGACCTTATTTTTAAGATTTCTCGTCTTCCAGATAGAAATAAGGGCCGATATTTTCCATTGTGTAATAGCAAAATATAACGCCTGTAAAACATTTCTTTAAATATTAATTTCTTGTGGATTTTAATTATTTTATTTATAAAACAAAACTGCACTTGCGTAATATATTGACGATTTTTAATAATAAATAAAGTAAAAAGGTTTTTAAATACATGCTTTTGAGATCCTGGATATCATGTAGCAGCAGAGTGCTAGCCAAGACAAGTAAAACGAGCCCAAACACGACGGGTCTATCTACAGTTTAGTACAGGAGTTCCTATGGCCACCTTCCGACTCTATCATCTGATCAGCTACATGGTACCATATTATTGCATTGTCACGCGATATCCATATGTGTTCAAAATTTCAGCTCAATCGGAAACAGGGAAGTTGGTCAAATTTAACTTGCAGGATTCCACCCGAACTTACATACATACTTACATACATACAGACTTACATAGGTATGCATCCATTGCAAATTAAATAAAAGCTTGTAAAAAAACAAAAGAACATCTTTGTTCTAAATTTAAAAATTAGTATAATTGGTGACTAGTATTATGCCGCACCTAATGAATAAAAACTATTTGTTGAAAACTCCAACACGCTCTGATCTAAAAGTCCCTGTCTCCTTTCATATTCCTAAAATATTTTTTTAACAATCTGCAAAACTTGCATTATAATATGCGGTTAGGCATATACGCCTAAATTGTAATTTCATTGAAATATTTCGTTTCAAAGCGACACATTTCTGGCCAACAAATTATTATAATTGGAGAGCGTCTGAGCGCGGTGCAGCGGTCAAAAGGGTAAAGAGCTAACGCAGACGGTGGCAGACCAATTAGAATTTTAATAATTAATAATAATTTGCATTGAACTCGAGCATGAGAACCGGTTTCAATTGAGACTTTGACGAAAACCAACTGAGACGAATATTTCATTTAGGGCGTAAACGTATGTATAATCAGCGCGCAGAAGGTTTGCCGATGACTACTTACTATTATTATATATATACTGGGTTGTTCGGAAAGTAATTTCGTCTTTTTCTGTGGAACTGAAAAACAGTTTTCGCTTCGAGGATAATCCCAGGCCTTTCAAGTGGTCATAAACTGTTGAATTAGATAAATTTAACCTCAATCCGATCTCACGTGTTGTTATTCGCCGGTTGGCATCAACTAATGCCTTTATCGCGTCTTTATTAACCTCAATCGGCATTCCCGAACGTGTTGCATCTTCGACATCAAAATTGCCGGATCGAAATTTAGCGAACCAGTTCTGGCACTGGCGAACCGTCAACTCACCTTCTCCATACATATCGGCCAATTTCTTTCTCGCCTGAACAGTATTTTTACCTTTTCTTTAGTAAACAGTAAGATATATCGAAAACGCTGCTTATCGCTCTCCATTTTTATAAGGCACCAACCAAAAACTACTTTGGTTACTAATTGAATTTTTCACACACAAGCCTTGCTAGATGAACTCTCAAAGTATATAAAAATTATGAAGTTGCGTGCAAAAAAATACAATTAAATCCTCTGTTGGGAAAAAACGAAATTACTTTCTGAACAATCTATTACTTATGTAAAGATAAATAGATAATACTTTATTATACAGCAATGCAAAAATGAACTTAGACTAAAATTATATGTAGTGTCTACGATAAAGAGAACTTTTTCATTCATTACACCCTCATTTCATTACCACTCACCATACACAAATCTAACATAAATATTACAAATAAATAATATCTAGAAATTAAATACATAAAAAGCTATAAAACATAAAATATACACGCTGAACACGCAACAGATTTTAAATTTAGTATATTAGCAAAACATTATAGTTATATACAAAGGGCGGTCTTATCGGTAAAAAGCAATATCTTACGGGCAGCCCCAGGAATGAATTGAGATGATGAATTACCTACTAACTTCTTAATAATAAATACATCAATGAGATATATATTATATATATATGCAGAAAATTTGTATTTTACATAGATATATATACTTAATATACATATCATATAAATACATATATACAAAATATATAAATGTTTATAGATGAATTTAAATATCATATTCAAACGACAGGTAGTATTGTTTCATCGTAATTTTAAATATCGGTAGCGATATTGCATGTCTTATAGCAACAGAGAGTGCGCTCCAAAGCTATATAGTTTTAGCGGTAAAAGAATTTTTGCAGAAAGTATTGCGTTTTTTTTAGGATATGGGGTATTTTTCATTAAATAATTTCTCAGGATTGTTTAGCCCAATAACAAAAACACTGAACATTACTAGTCGATAAAAACCCTTTTATATCCGCTTTCTTTTCGCACTTGGACAATTTTTTGAAAATAATCTGAACACCAATATCCTCCAAATCACTTACCATAAACTTCAAATGCCTTTGTCAAGGCGATTGTTACAATATCGGTTTCCATCCTTTTAACCCAGATAAGCCTACTGTCCTATATTTAGGACAGTAGAAATAAAAAAAATATCAGAATACCCTCTTTATCTAAGATTATTTAGTCTTATGATTTGCAGTAAGAAACGTGTCAGCTTTATTAGAAAAAATAAAAAGACAGTTATTTTAACAGTTTTTACCTTATATTTTACCTTATAAGTGTGTAATAAAAGTGCGTTGCAGACATGGCAAATGACAGGTATGTATAAAAAGTTATATTTTACTCGTGAGTTGTTTTTTTCTGTGTTAATATCTAGTTGATAACCTTAACTTTTGTACTAAATAAATATTCTAGCAAAATAATATAAATAAATTACGTATAACTTGTTACAAATACTAGCGTACTATATATAGGACAGTAGGATAATATACATGATTTTAGTACAATAATACAACTTTTTCTTTACAGACCGTTAGCTGCGCATGAAATTTTAGATGCTTTAGAAAATGTTTCTGACAATGAAGAAGATTATAGAGAACGACTGATATGTATTCTACCTCTTCCTGTTGATCCTGACTGTCTCACTGACGAAGATTCGGGTGAAGAAGATAATGTAACTTTGAATAATTTGCCACGAAACATTCTGCTTCAACCGGCTGAAGTAATGATTCAAGGGCAGATTATGGTGAGTGATACAGAAGAAGAACCTTCTGATTCTACAGGTCGAACTAAACGTAGGCGTACCTACGCATGGAGAAAACGGGACTTGGCAAAAAATCCCGTGAATTGGCCAGATGTTCAAGGCGCTTGCCAAGATAAGCGACACATGACAACACGTTCATTATTGCTAAATGGCATGACAATAATATATTCAGTATTGCTTCTAATGCTGTAGGAATAAATCCTAAACAATCTGCCAAACGCTTCTCACAAAGTGAAAAGAGAAACATTGTCATAGAAGAACCACATATGGTGTCCATCTATAACAAATATATATGAGGAGTGGATCGGTCTGATTAAAATATTTCACATTACCGAATCGGTATACGAGGTAAGAAATGGTACATGCCGTTGCTCACACACATGATTGATCTTGTCGAACATAATGCATGGCAGTTATATAAAATAAATCATGGAAAACTGGATCATCTTGGCTTTCGCAGAAGGGTAGCAATTGCTTTGATTGAATCAAACAGAAAAAATGCCAAAAGAGGGCCTAGCCGATCCTCCCATCATGAACATGCTGATAGTCGTAAAGACCAAATGAATCATCTGGTTATTCCTCAATCGAAGCAAACACACTGTCGTCAATGTCACAAAAAATGTTTGACACGTTGCAAGAAATGTGATGTTGGAGTGTGTGTCAAGTGTTTTGAAACATATCATTCATAAATAGTGTTAATCTAGTAAATTACATATAACAATGGGTAATATAATCAATAGTTATCTAATAAACTACACTTTTTGATTACATTCTGTTTTGTCATAAATGGTCTTTTATTTCCTCTTATTATCCTACTGTCCTACATATAGGACGGCTGTTTCCCCTGAAAGCCTTACACTTAATTTTTTTTTCATATTTTTTTTATGTTGCATAAGATCTAATAAACTAAATAATGTAACTTTTTTCAAAATTTTCAGAAAATTTTAGTTTCAGGCTTATCTGGGTTAACTTCCCCTCTAATTTTGCTTTTAATCTGTGCACCGTAATCAAGATGGCGGCCGTCCGTGAGCGATGCCTCGATCAACGCTACAATATAACGTCGATAAAATTGAAAATTAAAACTCGGCACATCGTTACCGGTGTGTTATTATTGTGAAAATAATTTCGCCTTTGCTTTAAGTAAAGAAAAGCGATAGATAGCGAACGTCTGCTGGCATTTATAACCACAACAACTAATAATGAGTAAAGGGTTATTTACACAAGGAGAGTTTCTTGCCTCAAAGATACGATTGTCGAAAGTAAGAAAAAGCAAAAAATATTATCATGTAAACTAAACATACGTATGTGGAAGGGCCATAATCGTTTGGTAATTGAATATTGAACGGTCTCTGTGTAAAAAAAATACATAGTATTGCGCTGATCATCGAACTCGAAAGGCAAGTCTCGTATTCAAATCGGTTCAAAGTGACTTGTACGATACTCGCATGTTTTTTTTATTGCAGGAGTTCAGCAGATAGGCAGACGGCCCACTTTCTGGAAAGTTACCGTCGCCTATAGACATTTGCAACACCAAAGGGGCTACAAATACGCTGCTGTTCTCTTAAGGGCTACTGGAACCCGATCAAAACTCAAGGTCGTTATGGCGACATACTCTAGACCAGACGTGGTAGCCATCCAGTCGGGCAAATACCCTACCACCTGGCTGTAGGTTGTTTTGTCCTGTTCCTGCACGGATGTACTTGAAAAAATGTCATACGAGGTCAAGTTTAGACAAGTCGACAAATCGTTGAGCAAATATCACAATGCGATTTGTGTCGTAATGTTAACCGAACTCTTTATGATAATTACCTTACGATTATAGTATGACATACTCCTATGGTATTTTTTTTCGGTTGAATGTAAACTTGTCAGCGATTATAGTCAAAAGAGTATCGCCTACGAAAATAGTATGTATAACGATTTCTCGCCCCAAAACGTGCGATGAACTTTCTCCGTGTAAATGGCCCTTTAGAGTAAGTTTGAACGCTTCTCAGTGATATACGTTATTTCTCAATGTTTAACGTCATTAACAATGTTGCATCTTAATTAAATTATACTTTTAAATAAATTATATTTTGTTAAGAGACAAAGTCCATACTTCACTTTGCTGATAAAATTAAATCCATACAGCATGAATACTGCTAATAAGGCAATGAAACTGAAGATCTTTAAACAACATCAAAATACAGAATCAAAATGTATTTGTTAAAAAACGATATTAAACTGCCGAAATGAGAATTGTTTTGTATGTTAATTAAAGACCTCAGTCCCAGTCGAATACATTTTAATATCGTCAAAAACATGAAAAAATATAAGCAGAATCAACTAACCGAGCTCGCTCATGCATAAATGTATAAGAAAATTGTTTATTTTCTGTTCACACGAATTGTTTTGGGGGAGTAATTAAAAACTGCGGCGCAATGCAGTGGGGGGTTAAATTGGATTGGTCGATTGGTGGGATTAAGTCAGGATTATTCAGTTTCATATGTTTTTAGGATTCATACGTATTGTAGCGAACCGGTTCTTTGTGGGTGTTTTATTACCTCTTCGAATTGAAGTGATCTATTGTCCGCGAAATCCCTTAGTATTTCCCGCAACGAAACGTCATATTATAGCATATTAATAATGTATCTATATATTTGGATATATATAATATTCATATCTGTTATTATTATGCCGCACCAATTTAAAAAATCTGCATTTCTGAATGGCTACGAAATCCCAAAATACTATAAGAAAGAAATAACTCAAAATATTACTATAACTATTTTCTATTAACTTTGTAGTTCAAAGTGCCTTTAATGAAATTCCATTGTGTTGCTAGAACGACAACAAAGAAAGCTTTATATGTAATCAAAACTTACATTAAAAACCATTATATGGCCAAAAGTATCTATTGTTGGTGAAAACGAATAAATGTCGAGTCATTGCATTACGGTGATTCACTGAAAGTCTTTAAGGGTTCGTGCGTAGTGTAAGCTATACTTCAACTACAAAGATGTATAATTTTTATAACGTATTTTTCCCAGTCTGTAAGTTTTTTGTCATCATTTTTGCTTTAACTTTTAACTGTTCCACCGAGAGAAACGCGCTAGTTGATTCAATCAGTCGTCGACTAAGCTTGGATCATTTCGGGAAATCGTTTAATATGTTACTGCTTTTTAGATGTTTTTCGGTTGGGAATAAAAAAAAACAACAAATATTTCTAGTATAGATTCAAGTATCTAGTAGTATATAGTATAGATAATTTAATAGTCTAAAATATTAATCAAATTAAAAATTAACAAATGAATAAAACTGCAGTTCATCTAAGTGGGGGGGACTGATCAAAAAAATGGCACATCCTGGTGTGCAGGTTTCAGTGACCTGAAATTGAAAACAATTAATAGTCCTTAAAGAGGAAGGATTTAGTTATCGCAATACGAGACGTTTAGAAAGATTTTCTTTCACAAATAGACGATGGTTTCAAAAATACGTTTGCGCGCGCGAGGACGGGTAACTTATGCAAAGAGTACTCTCGACGTGCGTAGAGCCGACATTACATCAAAACATTTCACGACATCAGTAGCGCATCTAGAACAGGAATGCAGACCTAAAATAGATCCTACATTAAGCTTGGATACGTTATGAAAAACATTATCTGCCGCTACCGTCGGTCTATTGTCCCTGTGCATCCACTGAATAGCATGGCTTTGCGTCCCGTGAGGCATCTGTTTGATACCCAAATAGGGTTGCCCACTCAGTGATGGGCTAAAATTAATAATTAATTAGTGGAAATTATAAGAAAATGTAAAAGCAACTTAATGGGCTACTTAGAATATAATTGCTTTTATTTTTGAAGTAGTGGTACATAAGTAGCTAATAGAACCGCACTTTGTTTAAATGATGTGGGTTCGGGGTCTAGCCGGGTAACACGCATTAGACAATTATTCTGATATTATTTGTTTATTGTTAAATTGTTAAAAGAACTAATACTGTTTGATGATTTATTATTACGACCATCATTAATTTAAATCATAAGTTGAACATTATTAAGGTTCTGTTGTCAATGACTATATTTCTGTAATCACAGATTTCGCCAAGACGACACTGTTAACAATAAACAAAAAAGTATAATTATATAATTGTATGCATGTGTGTGTCAAATACATGGTAGTGTGTGTAATGTTTTTTTTATTGATTTAATATATCCATCATGGATAATTAAAAAAAATATATCATCATTCGTCGCTATATAAACGATAAGTGTGCGAAATTTCATACTTCTCCGTCCGTATAATTTTCGTAAAAATGGGTAATAAGTTTTTGCTACACGTATTAATATAATGATTATAGATATTGAAAAATTTTATATATAAAATTAATCTTCACAAAATTAGGAAACTATCATAATAATGGTAGATTGTTACACCAAAGGTGAAAGTGAGCTATTTAGTTGCATGAGAAGGTTTGGTGCTCGAGCGTAGCGAGGGCGCTAATAGTTCGAGTGCCTTAATAGGCCTTTCACCCGAGGTTAACACTTTGCTTTACATTTCGAATGTAAGAAGAGTAAATAAAAGCTGATTTATTAAACAAACAACTAAGTACTTCTGAAATTAAATCATGTGATAAATCCGCAGATATCTAACGATAAACTCATTTAATACTTCACATATGAAATGACAAGTAAATTTCTTTGTCTATGGCAGCCAGCCAGTACTTTTTTTGTCACTAATGATTGTAAATATATAAAACTAATTTTAGTAAACTCAATATTGATTTATTGAAAAGTATTTTATAGGTATAAAATGGTGTAACAAAATTGTTTATTTTTTTTAAATAACAGTTTATGACGCGATTTAACAATGGCTGTAAAAAAGGTGGGACATAAGTCGCATATAATATTATCTATGGTTCGGATTGTTTGTAAATTTTTTGACAGCAGGGATAATCGTTTCCCAGGGACGAAGAGTATTTTTCTCATCCCTGTGATCAGGCAACTCCAAGCGTATTCAGAATATGAAAAATGGAAAGATTTTTTTCTTTTAAATATTATAACTATTAGGTGGGAAATTTAGAACAAAAATTTATTGGTGATTGTAAAATGTTAGCAAGCAAAATTGGTTTAAACAATATCCATCGATTAATTTTTGAGATATAAGTTTTCGATTTGTATGCCGCCGTAGATAAATAATTGCCAAGCACTTGCCAAATTTGTTTAAAAATGATAGCTCTGTTGCTCCAGCCCTCAACTTTGAACAGGATGAACTGGCAGAATTATTATGTTTTATTTGCAAACTCGCGGTCCACCCACCCGCACAGTAGACTGTCTGAAAAGCCGATTGAATATTTCAGCAACGAAACTTCATTTCGTAGCCTACATACTGGCGTGTTGTTTATATACGAAAGCTTTTAGCAGGCTTTCGTAAATATGAGGATGTAGTGTCACGTCGTTTTTTAGCGTACTGTAGTTAGCAGTGCCGAGGACTCTGTACAACTTGATTCGCCATAGCCTATCTTTAAGAAACTAGTGACCAAAAGATCAAAGTGGTAACGATTAACTGACGCTTACGTTTCGTTACGTTTTTTCGTACGTATATTATTACGAATAAAGAGAGTTGGTATGAAAGAGAGTGTCGGGGTGAAGGTAAAGAAAGGAATGCTCCGGTGGTTCGGGCATGTGGAAAGAATGTATGATGAAAGAATGACTAAACAGATATACAATGCAAAAGTGGATGGATGCAGAAGTCACCGAAGCCCACGACACACCTTCCATGATCAAATTGATCGTGTACTAGCAGAAGGTGATGTCAGGAGCCTTAAGAACCGGCGAGAGTGCATGACAAGAGCTATGAATGTCAAAGAAGCAAGTGAGGTGTGTAAGAATAAGCTTGTATGGCGCTCTGTTGTTCGTGCCTACCACGCAAGGGACCTGGCGTGAAGTTATGTATGTATGTATGTATATTATTACGGTATTAATATCTCTTAGGCTCGGCGGTTCCCCACACGTATTGGTTGAAACAACAACTCATAATCCCGGCAACCTGCTTTGGTTTAAAATATACGATAAGATTGCAAAATCAAAATTACAAATTCTAACAAGAAATTACATCACGAGTTAGACGATTTTTATAAGTGTAAATTTTAATGTACTGTTAGAACCTAGGCACCGACGCAGACAAATTCCACGTACAGACTGTAAAAGCACATTTTATTACCTGTCGGAATTTGAAGTTTTACGATCGCCTTGTTTTGTTCACTTATTTATTGGCATACGCTTCTAATTATTGTGGAGAATAGGCCTATTGTCCTATTGTACTCGCATTACCGTCATTAACAAGTGTTGCGGATTTTATTGCATTTGTGGAGTATAAAACGACGGCCTGATGTAGAGAGGAGGCAGTCGAGCTACGATTACGATACTGGCGTGACGTGTGTACATTCGGGAATCTAATAGTAACGGACTTTGCGCGTTTTATTGGATTACGACCAATGACCTTTGACGTATGATAAAACTGATTCAAAATCAATTCATCCTACGTCAGTGTCACTATCATCAAATCCTGCGTTTTTTTGTATGCTGATAGTGGGTCCTTAATTTCTACAACAGCAGTGTAGTGAGCACTTGTATCATGTAGTATATTTTATCACCAGGCTTACCCTAGTCGAATTTCCATGCTCCACAGGTACATGGTTATTTTATGAAAAACAAAAGCTTGTCTTCGTCAGGTCCGTCGCCCTGTCTATTTTTTCGTCCGTTTTGCATATCAGTAATTTTTCTTCAAAACTACTTTTTATTGACGCAGTGGGCTGACGCCCCTCACCCGCTGGAAGCGATAACAGTCGCCCATAGGCATCGTTTTTTTTAATATTCATATTTTGAAAGTACGCCTCGAGTTGCCTAATCACAGAGATGTAACAGCACTTTTCGCTCATGGGAAACGATTCTCCCTACTGTCAAAAAATTTAGTAAACTATGCGAACCATAGATAATGCAGCGACTATGACCCAGCTTTTTTTGCAGCCACTGTTAAATCGCGGCATTAATTGTAACTTCATTTTACACTTATAAATTACTTTGCACTAAACTATTATTTAATTTACATTATCTTTTCTCCTCTGTAGGAGTTTTTTGGTTTTTCTTCTATTTATTTTTCTCTTCTCCTGCTATCAAATTGTCTACTACAAGGTGTCATGACAAAAGCAATATGTTACTGGCAACATTAAATAAGGTTGCGCAAATTTGTGTTGGTAGACTGGTAAGACAAACGGGTCACGAAAATTGTGTTTTATAAGAGTGGCAACACGAAATAAAGTAGTCTTGAATACGCATCCGTGTAGACAATTGCTCTGACAACCTAATCCACATATATCTGTACAATCGCATAATCTAGCTAACAAATAATCAAAGTGCAAACACAAATAATGATCTTGACTTAAGTTTTTGAAATTCATTCAAGCATCTCAACTACGGTAGCTAATATTTACGTTAAAATAAATTTCTTGCTTAATAACTTTGTAATTTGTTAATAATTACCTAATTATTTTGTCAGTGAATTAGAAAGCAGAAATACCACATGACAGTTGACATGGCGTAATTAGCTTTGGAAACGATTCGCTGAGCATCGCAGAATAATTGGAATTGGTCACTATGTTATTAACAATAATGAACTGGATTTGGCGAGCTAGATGATTAGGTCCCACCCACAGATCGAATATAATTCGTTATAAGCACTTAATACACTACACAGATACGTTTGTCAAAGTAAATCATCTAAACACATATGAAAATTTAGGTCATACTGCCTTAAGCCGGGTACTCATCTGCGATCTGTAACCAATATCCATAATGTGCAAGTGCTCGTAACTTGCGAGCATGCTAAGAAGACAATCCCGTACTCATTTTGTAACTGTAAACATTGCACGTTACTGTAACCAAAAAGCATAGTGTGTTCGTAGCTTATACCAATCACAATAAGATCGTCTAATATTGTTACTATCTAATTAATGCATAATATACTTGTATTTTAATAAACAAAGATTCATCTACACTTCTATACTAATATTATACGGAGGAAAGTATTGATTTTTTGTATTGAATAAACTCAAAAACAACTGAAACCATTTCAAAAATGTCTCTGAGTAACATAGGCTATATTTAATTGAAATAATCGGATTCAATTTTTTTTTTCAAGGCAGGCAACGTCTGTTGGTACCGCTAGTTCATTGATATGTTATTAAAAACCTTAGTCTTCAAAGAGCAAAAACTTACATTTCTCGAAAAAACTAAGGATGATCATTATTAAGTTATGACCTATTCAAACGTATTAGGGCGACAATTTTTATTTATTGCCTGAATTCAGGAGATAGGCAGACGGCCCACCTGATGGGAGGCGGTTACCATCGCCTATGAACACTTGCAACACCAAACGAGCTGCAAATGCGCTACTACTCTCTAAAGGGCGACTGGAACCTGGCAACTCATGCCGAAACACAACTCAAGATTGTTAGGGCGGCATGCGCTATACCAGGGGTGGTAGCCATCCAGGTAGGCAAACGCCCTACCACCTGGATGGACGGTGTTTTTGTCACCTCACCACCAGAAATTGTATTCTTTCTCCGTTCCTGCACTGATAGCACAGCACAAGTACAGACTGTAGTACTAGTAGTACAGACTTCAAATATGTAGGTATCCCATAGAAATTAGTAGTGCGAAAAATATCTACATCATTATAAAAGAGAGGGATAAATAATTTGGTTTAATTTTATTTCTAAATACTAGCTTGTTTTATTCACAATAAAATAATAATGCACTTCAGAAACGACCGCGTCTATGGCATCCCCGCTTTTGCCCGAATAATCCTCAAGGACCTTTGTATTGCAACTTACCATTGCTGCACCGGACACTAGTTATATGCCAAATTTTAAAGCATCTTAAAAATACCTGTAGAATAAATATTGCAGCGGCGCTGAATTTGTGAGAAGCGAACTGTGTCAATTTTACAGGGAAAGGAGTGTGGGACAATATGGACGGGAATTCAAAATTGAGTACGCACGTACCTGATTAATGGGCATGAAATGCAGCTGCTCCTCACTTTCACTTCTTCACTTCAGTTCAGTTGTTATATGTTTATAGTATTTAATTTTATGAGTATGTATTTTATATTTGCCGTTATTTTCTTTACAAGGTGGAGCGATTTTTATTTAATTTATTTGATGACATGACAATGAATGACTGACGTGCATGTGAAAAGGGAACGCGTCAGTTTTTAAGGAAGAATTTAAATATTAATACGTTATGTTCTGTTTGAATAGGTCGAAAGGAGGTTTCATGGCGGTACCAATAAAGGAAGCTGCAAAATAAAGGTAGTATGATAATAAAAGTGTGCCTGTGGAGTTTTATCACACCGGTGTCACCTAAATTACACGAACAGGGGAAGTCTGTCTTGGGTAACGATAACTTTCCTTTTTAATTAAAAATTTTGGGACGCTATTCTATATTTCTTAGAATATTAAAACCCGCGTAATTCGATCGCTTTTAATAAAGACGTTGTGCCGAAATATTTCTTGTAACGTTGATCCTAAGGACCTATTGTGGAGCCTATTCGTACTTTGCCTTGCAGTAGTTCAAAATGTGTTTGAAAATTTATCTTAAAAAAAAAATAAACTGACTTCTTTCTTATACTATTTTTAATTTAAATTTATTAATTTACTATCGCTCCAACCTCTTGTACTGTGTTTTGTATGAGTATAACGTTTTTATCTTGCCGTACTTGTAAGGAATATATGGAGATATGTTGCAAAAAAAAATATTACGTTACGTCTTTATATTTATAACTATAATTATTTTCTATCCTTTTATTGCGCTTTTGTCTTATTGAATATGCACTGTTTGCTACAACTCCATTAATTTTTCAAAAGTTATTCTGTAACATAATTCTGTATAAAATCTTTAAAAAAAAGTACTTAAATGTAAAAAATAGAACAACAAATATAAAGAAAAACAATTTTTAGCTAGACGTGTTGCTGGGGAGTTTGTTGCCGCTTCTTCTCCTTAACAGCAATAACACGTTGCGAAGCGGTGTACATAGACTAGGAAGTAAAATTAAATTTTAACCTATATGTATGACCTTCAAAAAGTGTTCTCCAGTGGAACTTATTTTGAATATAAACTTTTGAATTTGAATATAAGAATGATAATCTTTCTTTCATAAGAATGAGTTTTTATCGATAATGGCGTTGCGCCCGCGCAACATGCTTACCGCCCTAACCGGGTTGAGGCCGAGTTTGATTTATGACCCAAACTGCACGGAGAAAATAATTCTACTATAGTTTAACACCACTTAGAATTCCATTGCGTGGTTCAAGAGGAGTTAGCAAAAATGGGACCATTTAATTGTATAACGGATCGCAGCAGTTACATTTTCGAGCATACACAGAGAATATCCACCTTGCTTTTAGGATATAAATAACTGCCGTAAAATAAATTTTCCTTCAATTCACGGCCACCAAACACAGCGGGTCATAATTAATCATTTTATCCCAAACGAGTTAAAATTCAATGTATTTTTCAAAGGTTTTTTTTTAGCTCGTAATTTTAGCAATTAACGTCTGCTACAGATAATATTTTATAACTAAATAAATAGTACGTAATGTGCCCAAAAGCTTTTAGACAAAAAAAGCTAAAAATACCTACAACTAATTACGATTTTTGGTTTCTGTATTGAAACGTTATCGTGTTACTGACCCCTCTACTTTTGAACTAACAAAAAGAGCCCGAGGTGATATATAAATTATGATGAAAAAATCTTTTTAGCTAGACATGTTGAGAAAATTAGTTTATTTATTTATTTTTGAAAATAAGCGGATTAGAAGTGGGTTCTTACCAAACAAAAATCAGTTTCCCTGGCTAGTCTTAAAATAGGTACCACACTCTTTTGAGAATCCTTGAAGTATGCTGGATAGCACGGCAGTTTCTTATTCGCAACTTCTAGGCTCTAGCACATCGACGGGCTAGATTTCAGCGAGAGTGGGAGGAGTTTACCCCAACCAAATTCCCAGCATGGGAATAATAAGCACTTATTTGAAACACGAATATAAATATCATTTATAAGTTTAGCTTGTAAGTAACTAAATATTAGAATAAACATTTTCAAAATATTTTACAGTTAAAATATGCAGTCTCATCTATGCCAGCCCATTTTTTTACATGCCCTACCGTCATTCAGTAGTTTATTTGATACACCTGGAGACGTTCCTTTACGTGTTGATTAATTGATATTCAAATATATTTTTTTATAATTATATTGATATTTATTTTAAGTATTTATACTTTTAGATTTCCGAAGATTAATAAACAACGATTGTAAATAGTTGTTAAACCGCTTCTTCTCTTTTGAACAACGATAACACATTGCGTAGCGGTGTACATAATGAAATGAAACTTTATTTATTTTCTCACACAGCAATTTACAAGTGATATAGTAGGACCTGTTGTGTTAGTTTGGTGCCCATTGTAGATGTGTGCAGATCTGTATTACATGTCCACTCCACTCCATGGCGAAAAACAAACTACTAATACATAGAATTGGAAGTAGATTAAAATTTTGACTTACAGTATGATCTTCAAAAAGTGTTCTCCATTGGAGCTTATTTGGAATAAAAACTTTTGAATTTGAACATGCGTGAATTTTACATGTTGTATGTTTACCGATATTGAAAATACATATACAGGTGAATTTTGAAGTTTGCATCTCTGACCAAATCCGACATTATACGGAATAACTCAAAACACTCCTCCTCGATGATATTTAAAGCAGTATTACTGTATTTCTGAAAAATCTATTATCCCTGCTAGGAGTTGTCAAGTTGATTTACCTCTTTAACAAGTTCTATGCAATCGGTTTGTAAAAGATGCTAGCTAGATCTTACGTGAGTGGTGACTAAGAATTTCGCAAAATAAAAGGATAGATATTTATCGTCGTCAGCCATTCACAGTCCACTGCTGGACGGAGGCCTCCCCAAGACGGCGCCACTCATACCTATCCGCTGCCTTTCTCATCCAGCGCCTACAGGCGACCTTGCATAGATCGTCGGTCCATCGGGCTGGAGGGCGTCCGACACTACGTTTACCGAGACGCGGTCTCCACTCCAGGACTCGTCTGCTCTGCAGGTATTTATAGTTGTGAATTATGTTGTCTTACATGGATTACGTATTCTCTATCTATTTTACTATACTTATAATAATGTAATGTTACGAATTTGTAGGATGTAAATTTGAAAAAGCCTTTGGAATTATCATCAAATTTATTAGAAGTATACACACATAATTCACAGTTCTTACAAGTATAGCCGAATACAACAAAACCAAACCGAAGGGCAGAAAATCGTTATCACATAAATCGCGCAAACTTATAAGATACTTGCTCCGAAAATGCACTAGGTAACTCCTCGTTCGCAGACAGCACACGACTGGTGCATTTCCCAGCTGAACGACCTTCATCCATTTGTGAAATACACACGGCCTGTTGGCAACATGCTGCCAGTGGTTCTTGAAATCGTTAAATGGTCAGCTTAAGGGCTTCCAATAATTCGCATGAAATACCAACAGAGGAAAGAAGGCTTTATGACACCTTACGGCGGCGTGAACAAAGAGATTATCGCGAACAATAAATCACTCCAATTAAAAGGGGTTATAAAACACCTGGAAGGGCCGGTTTGCTTCAGTATGTTTTTTCTTTAACTGAACTGTTTTGTTTCTTAAGAAATAAACGGTTCAAACTTTATTTTTATAAATATCACTGCGTTTGCGCATAAAACGAAAGTGCACCGTGGGCAAATGCGTTCGCTACCCGTCAACTGGTCGAAGTAGGAAGGTGAAATACGCTGTATACTCCAGCCGCGGTGTTTTGTTGTTGTTATTTATGATATTAGATTTTATTTTAATAATATTATTTTATGTTACAGGTCCTGTTAGGCACGTATCGACTACATCGGTTAATTCCCAGAGCCGTGAAAAAGGAACAAACAAATGTACAAACATACAAACAATATCGCTCACTTATTTGTCTATACTACGAATCGACTGACTAAAAATAAAAACCATGCGAAACCCGATGTAAAAGTTAAAAATATTGTTTATGACAATGTCATTGCCTTCATGTTTCAAGTACTTTTTAAATCTAAATTCAAATTTTCAATTCAAACGCGTTCTTTCATCTTCTCATTCCAACCTTTGTAGACATCTCAAAAGAACTACACTCTGTTCTGGCGGTACTAATGAGGGTCTTAATAAAAGCCGGATCTCCGAAGTGCTGCTTTGAAGTTTCGAATTCAAAGGTTGGCACCTTTGTATGCAACTTTGAACTGGGATTAACATCGTGTTCACACTGTATTCCACCGGTTGAAATTTTGCAGGTTATAAAGCTTAATTAATTTACCCGCTGGTTTATCAAGATAAGGAGACGGGGAGTTTTGGGGCAAAGAAATGTAATGAAATGAAATAAGGCTTAAAAAAGCGTTATATTTTCTAACTAGGTAATGCCGTCAACTTCGTCCACGCTTGACTTGAAATTTCCGGGAAACAAAGTACTGCAGCTATCGTTTACTGAAAACTGCTGGAATAAGCTTATTTTTTTGCACCCGAACAATTGAAGACGTGAGTGGATGAAGGTGATATGTCGCATATTCAGTTTTTTGCTTTTTTTGCGTAGATGAAGGTTATAAGTCGATACCAAATGATAACAGACCTTAGACCATAGATATAAGGCATATTTAAAAAAACAAAGAGTTGAAAAACGTGTTAAGTTCAGTTCAATTTAAAATAAAAGTAAAACTTTTATCTCGATTTACTCAGAATTGGAATTATGCGACTTATCACCTTCATCCACTCATGTCTTCAATTACAAACCGCTCTCGGGAATTTCCCGCACTATTCCCGGAATACAATGTAGGGCAGGTTTTATTTCTAACAGTTTGCTGTTGATCAGCGAAAACCGCAGCGTAATCTTAGTAGTGTTTATGTGAATCCCGAACAAACAGACAAGAAATCTAAAAAAGATTGCATCGTGTTCTCCGTCGTTCATGTACTCTATTCGAGTTGTTTTTTTTAAATAGCTTCAATGTATAGACACGGTATGTTTAGAATTTTATAATATTACATTACAAAATGGAAAACAACAGCCCTAAATTTTATCTGGAAGACGAGAAATCTTACAAATAAGGTAACAAACAAAGTAAGTTATTGATAGCTATCGATAATCGATCTATGTTGGTTTGTTTTTCTGGCGCCTGCTGTGACTGCCGAATGTGTTATGAGTTCGATATTTAAACCAAGAAACCGTAGGCGTGATCCTAAAGAAGCATAGCTCCGTCATTTCAGTTCTCATTAGGACATCTTGCAAAGCGTATGCATTTCTTTCCTAACACAAAGGAAAGGTAAAACAAAGCCGAGACGCGTTCATACTTCGATGGTTCCCCATTGTGATACACGTGAGGATGTAACGGCGCTTTTTGCGTTCCTTTTTTAAAATTTTGTTCCGTATTTAAAATTGTCATGTTTTGTTCTTTTTAGCGTGATTAAAATTTCAGCACAACTTTTATATCTACCCACATTTTGCTAAGTAGGTATACACAAAACTAGCTTGTATATACAATAGCTCTAATGTTCACAATAAATTGTGGTCGTTATAACCAATAGATACACAATATTATTAGGGGTCTTTAGATCGGTATGACTATAATACTGGTGATTATCTTACATGGGTAATCCACATGTTTGAGTCTTACTTCTTCAAGCACTACAATTAGAACCGCTTTTCATTTTAATCCAAAAGAATTCCAAAACGCCGATCCATACATACAAATAAATAAAATTGAAGTGTTTGTTTGTAATATCAATTTAAGAGCTTTATGATAAATGTATACGTATGTATACTTATGTAAAAAAATATATTTTTTTAATGTTGTCTTTTTATCTGTTTGTTCCGACTAATCTCTGAAATGGCAGGACCGATTTCGACGGGACTTTCACTGACATATTTGAAAATTAGGGTTCCGAGAAAAAATATTCCATGCGGACAAAGTCGCTATGGGATATAAAATAGAAATTATTATTAATAATAACATAACAAAAAAAAATGTTGGACAATAATAGAATATTAAACAATAATAACATAATGAATATTGTCAACACAATAGTTATCTAGATAATAAATGAACTCTACCTGTCACTATTATGTCATAGGTAAGACCATAAAACGAACAAATAACAGTCCACACGTGCCAGCAGCTGTCAACTTGACCCAATAAGGTGTTTATCCCATACCCAATGCTGGGCTCTACAAAACAAATACAGAATTGAACATCTTACAAGAGGTTGTGCGGTTAAAATGTACGGGTTCAATTTGTGACTTTTAACGCTACGTTTATGACTGACGCTTAAAATCTTACTATTGAATTTTTACCTTAACATTGGTAATAATTGGCATTAGTTGTATGTTTATTTAATTATTAATGCAAATAAATATATAATCTGATGTATACGGGTCACTTGTCGAATCCACTCGAAAATTCGAAGAAAATTAACAACCACAGGTATTTGAGGATATTAACACGTATTTAAAACGTCATAAATCGAGATTTATTAAAGTATATTAGAATAACCAGATGTGAAAAGTTATAGTCATGTAAGAGTCTTTATGGCAAAACGTGACACACCCCATTTTTCTCTCCTAAAACACTCTGGTTATAATTTCAATACAATTGCTTTCAGTCTTTGTGAGCTTAAATTCGATTGACTGAAATGATACGCCGCCTTGAAAGATTTTATAGTAGTAATATGTATTTGGTTACAATTTCAGTGAAGAAAACATCGGCAGGAGGCTTACCAGCCTTCTATCTGTCAAGGTTACCAATGTTAAACACAATACACATTAAACATACCTGACGAGTATAGCATCAGCGTCCCTAGAATATAGAGATCCAAGCTTAGCATTGAGGCATTTACTTACAGACATAGGGACAAATATAAATTCGAGTTAAAAACAATGCAATTTATAATACTAAGGTGCGTTTTCGTTGGTAAAACGGAGCAGTATGTTTCCGCCGTGTGAAATATTTCGTTGTCCGACACTCGAAGAAAGTAATTTATCTATACGAATAAATTCTTACCAAACAAAACATTTATATCTTTAGGTTATATTTCTTTGTTTATCGTTTATATCACGAATTCTTTTCATAGATCGAAAGTCTTCAATATTGCAGAAAAAAATGTATGTAAGAATAAATTCGACAATGATAAATTAATTCATAAAGTCCCCCTTTGTGATCCCGCAAGAGGGCTTTGTAGTCCCGCGGGGGTTTTTGTGGTCCCACGGGAGGGCTTTGTCACGAAGTCTTAGGTGAGTAGCGATACCTCGGACCTGACTCCGGGGGCCAAAGCAAAGCCTTGCCTTAGCCAGCCGACACAGAGTTGAGATCGCTAGAGCTAAGACTCAAGCTCCAGGGGTGGAAGTGATAAATAGCATAACCAGTAGCCCACCTTTTGCTACCCTTTAATTCCACACACACATGTTGCCTCTCGCCAATTTTAGCATTTTAAGGGCCCATACAGTGAGCGACGAGTCACCGTCTGTCCATTTTCCATGTTCCTTGAACATTGCAACGCGTAGACGCCATTATCCCCATAGTCCCCGATCTGTAACTTCACTAGAAGTTCATTCCAATAGCCCGGTACCTTGTGTTCTCATTCCCTACAAAAGTTTTACATTTACCAGGGCTTGAGTGCATTGTTATAGGGTGTAGACAGGGCCAATAGAAGTCGAGTCGGGATCATCTAGAAGCCAAAACTGAACTTGCCTGCTTGCTGCTTGGTGTATTAAACCGGTCTAAGCAGTTTTTCATCCGGTGGCAGACTTGTACTTTACAAAGCACTAATTAGGCCACATATAGAATACTGCACACACTTATGAGATAGAACACCTACTTACCAGACTGACCCTCTCGACTCCATCCAGCGTCGCGTCGTTCGTATACTCGACGATTTCATGCTAAAAGGTGGTTTAGAATTACTTAGCCTTCGGAGAGAATTTACACCCCTCTGCGTATTCTACCACCTGTAGAACGGAGAATGTTTCTAGGAACTGTTTGATCTGGTGCCAACTTCTTATTCTTATAACCACACCGCTTGCAATCGACGGGACGCTTACCCCTTATTTCCTGGAACTCCCACGTTCAGTCAGCTACGCAACGGGTCTCTAGAACGTTTCTGCATACAACAATGATCTGGAGGGAACTTCCCGCTAAGATTTTCCCACTACGGTACGTCATGGGGTAGTTTAAGAAGGGCGTTATAAAATTTCATAATGGCTGGCAATGCCCCTGGTGTTGCTAACATCCATAGGCGACGGTAACCACATTCCATCAAGTGGACCGTTTGCCTTTTAATTCTCCACTAATTCTTCAAAAGTCTTTCTGTAACATACTTCTGTATAAAACTTATTAAAACAAGAACTTGAGATATCAATAGCATGAGAGATATAAAGCAAAACAATTTTTAGCTAGACGTGTTGCTGGACAGTGTCTTCTCCTTAACAGCAATAACACGTTGCAAAGCGGTGTACATAGACTAGGAAGTAAAAATAAATTTTAACCTACATGTATGACCTTCAAAAAGTGCTCTCCAGTGGAACTTATTTTGGATAAAAACTTTTGAATTTGAATTTTTTGCCTGCTTCAAGCAATTAAAAAGAAAAGATACCTTGATGTATTAGTTTTCAATCTTTCGAGTATTATTTTAAAGTGGACTAAGTAGCCCACCCGCAGCATTAACCATAACGCTCTCCGTTGAATCGTATAGGAGTTTCTGTCAAAATGGTCTATATAACTTATGAATTAGTATCAAGGAATATTATATATCCTACATCGGCATCTACAGATAACTACTGTTTGATGTCTCAGCAAACCGATATCTGAATAAACCTTATCTATAGAACTGCACTAAAGCCCCACAAAGCGGCGGTACCGATGCATCTAAATGCACCATCCACTTTGCATTCAAACTCGAATTGAGTCGTAGCCCTTCTGATGCAAATTTGCAATACTGCTGAGGGGTAGATATTGAGACGACTGGTGCTGCCGAATAATTAGCTTTGAACATAAAGCTAACGTATAAGTAATTTTATGAATTTAATAAAAATAAATGTTTAGTTCATTTTGTTTTAAACTATACCAATCTTTAATGATTGAGAAACTAACAAGCAAGCACACAGCCCTCGTAAATGAAAGTGGGTGCCGTCGCTTATGGGCTATTTGCAATACCAAAGGCCGGCCTAAAGGGGAACAACACCCAACCGGCAATTGATACCAGAACAACTTAAATAGCAGAATACTCTAAACCAGGCATGCTAGCTATAGACAGAAAAATACCCAAAACCGTGACCGAGGGCGGTTCTGTCACCTCTTAGAATTTGATGATAATATTTTTTCTATGTTCCTGCACAAATAAAGCCTTGCAATGTTGCTGTTAAATTATATAAATATGAACTAAGCAACAGAAAATCAGCTGGTTATTGGTTATATCATTGTTCACGACCTCGTAATATATGTTGGAAGGAGAACTCTTCGATCAAACCATACATTTAGTAGGACAAATATTTCTTGCAATAATTCAAATAATAATAATTTTATCTTGAAATTCAAAATTATTAAATTACATATAATCAAATATAATAAAAGAAAACTTAACTTATTTGTATAGTAATCTACCCATACTCCCTCAGGACTATAAGTAGAATACTGATCCTAAATTACCGTCTTCTTAAGGTAAGGTGCCCAGAAAGCTGGCTACGTTTCCTTGCTGGATCGCCATACTGATCCGTTGCCCGAAGAAGCACCAGCCCTTTGTTCACCTGAAGAGTCAATGAGTCGTTTTATTAAATTTCGGTAGAGTCTCATGGCCTCAGGACCTTCACGGTCTTGAAATTTAACAAAAAAAACCCAGTTAGTAATAGATTATTGGGAAGCATCATATTGAGATATTTCATCCCTACTACCTCTGTTAGCTACCACAATCGATTGTTTGTTATAGAAAAATTTGGGTGTCTCACCATAAGTGAAGCTACTCACGATAAATTAGCTTCATAGTAATCAATAGCAAAAATGGACGGTGTAGCCCCGACTAATAAATTTTAGTTTAGTTTTATGTATAAGTTAATTTCTATTGGTTAGTTATTTGTAGAGTATAAATTCCACCCATAAGAAATATGCTAGCTCTTACTATAACTCTCACAGAATTTCGCATTCAAGCGTTTTGACTTCAATCACATCAGTAAAAGCATGTAAAAGTTCAAATCAGATAAGGACAGTAAGCCGCTGTCTAGACTGAAAACGGTAAATCATTCAAAAGCTTTTTGCAAATTAGTCCGAGCATTTGATCGTCTGATTTGTATTACGGTCACTTATGTTCTACTTATATTGTCAAGGTGGCGAATTCCATTAATAAGGTAAGTTCATACAATGCTCGTTTTGTAACTTTTTAAACAGAATTTTACACCAACTTCGAAGACAGAATTCAATGGTGTCTTAATTTCACTTACTGATTTGTTGTCGTCTTAACTATTTAAACATGGAAATTGGTTGCGCCAGGAACACCTCCTTGTAAATTCTTCCTCCCCATCCTCGCCATCAAGAATAAAATAAAAGTTTAAATGAAGAATTCGCTAAACGAGAGATATTCGACCGAACTGTCACGGCTGTCACCGCATATAAATTACGTACGCATATGAATTGGTTGGAACACAAATAAATAAATAAACTGTTGTAACTACATTTAACTAGCAAAGCCATATCCTTGTGAGTGTGAACCCCCGGGGACGAGTGCAGTGTGGCGGCGGACTGGTGGCGAGGTGAGTTTCCCTTGCTTCTTCTTCCCGTCCCTTTGCCTTCTCCCGGCCATCGCATCGCGCCCGCAGAAATAATGAGAGGTATATGGAGGAGGTCTCCTACTGATGGCCTCCGCCGCCTTGACTATAATAATAAAATCAACAAAAAAACTGTGTGTTGTTTTAAAATACCAAAAGGTGACGGGGCTTTAAGGCCAAAGAAGAATGTTATAAGATGAGATATGGCTTATAAAAGCGTTATCTATATATTTAAAATATATATTTATCTTCGTTAGTCTCACTAAAACTCGAGAACGGCTGCAGACTTATTTGGCTAATTTTGGTTTTGAATTATTTGTGGAAGTGCAGGGAAGGTTTAAAAGGTGAGTAAATATGAAAAAAATGCTTGAAATATAGTAGAAACAAGAATTTCGCTTTCCCTTAGAAACTATTCCTACCTGTCAAACATTTGACGTTCGCCCCGTCGTTTAGAAATCGACGTGTGTACTAAAATCGGGAATTTAATACGTGACGAACTTTGCGCGTTTTATTGAATTACGACCTTCTGCATTACGTTTGGACTTGTTGTGTTTGGTTATATTTGTACCTGTGTTATACGTGTTTGTATAGTACTAATAAATTTTATAATAATTCCAACGGCATTTTAATTCGAGGGCCGCTACTCGTAACAATATAAACGTATTTAAATTTTCGTCTGTCATTCTATCTGAAAGTTTCGGTACCTATATGACGAAACGGGTAAACGAATTTCAGTGAACATAGAAATTAAAACAGCAAGTTTATGACCGCTTTCCAAAGCAAGTGCAAATAATGCTTACTCGAAAGATCAAAGACGTTTTCCTCATTAGCTATGCTAACATTGCCAGTAAACAAGCTTCTGATTGGTGCTAACTAGCTGTAACGACTTGTAAATATCGGGCTGCCCGTCCATCGAAGTGGAGCGGGGAAACGGAGAAATATCAACGAACAGGTTAGCATAAGAATGAGGTCAATGGACCGGAAGCCAATCCTATTGGTGAATATTTCTCCGTTTCTCCGCTCTGTAGCCTCGCTCCTTCAATGGACAACAGTCTCAGTCTATGTAAAAAAACATGAATAATATTAAATCACTATAATAAAAAATGCTCTAATGTTTGGGACAAATAAGATATTGTACTTAAGACAAAGAATATGAGTATTCCGACGAACACAAATTGGGAACCACTTTTGAGATTTTCCTGAATTCAGAGACGGTCATATTTCCGCAAGAATAGGATGTGTCTCAACGGCCGTTTTCAATAAGCTTTTATCCGTGCAGGAACGGAAAAAGAATACAATTTCCTGCGGCCGGGCGGTCTGTCGTAAGAGGCGACAAAACAACCCACAGCCAGGTGGTAGGGTATTTGCTCGACTGGATGGCGACCATCCCTGGTAAGAGTATGCCGACATAACAACCTTGTGTTGTGTTCCGGTATTAGTGACCAGGTTCCAGTCTCCCTTAAGAGAGCAGCAGCGCATTTGGTGTTGCAAATATCCAGAGGCGATGGTAACCGCTTCCCATCAAGTGGGCTCTCTCTCTCTCTGCTGTCTGCTGAACTCCTGATATAAAATAAAAAAGCTATCGGTCATTTAAGTTACTGTTACGACGGCAAAACACAAATTCACATCTGCAAACCAGTAGAAACAATTTTATTACTTTCGGCTTTTGGTCTTCTTTTGCTTGCTGTGTGTCTAAAATTTGTGATAAAAAAATAGCCCATTGTTTATTGTAATCTTTTACGGCCTATCGGTGTATTGTGATCACTGCCAGGTGTCTCGGATTTAATGACAACCTGATTCTAGGAAATTCGGTCCACCCGGCCTTTCATCTCTGCAGTATAAAGCAGTGCTCCAATTGAGAGATAAGGAGTCGAGCGATAACCACAAGCGAAGCAAGACGTGTGGACTGCAATCGGGAATTTTTTAGCGACGAACATTGCGCGTTTTATGGAATAACGACCTTCTGCATTACGTTTGGACTTTTTGAGTTCGGTCATATTTGTACCTGTGTTACATGTGTTTGTATAGTTCTAATAAACATTATAGTATTTCTAACGGCATTTTGATAAGGCGTGATAGCATAATGGCTAGCGTACGCGTCCCAACTGAGCGGTAGTGGAGGGGATGTGTCTGCGCTGGTGTACAGTCATATCCTAAAGTATCACCCCGCCTTGCCCCCTTCATACCATCAATTTGATCGATAAAACGCTCACAGCGCAGGTTCAGAGCCAGCGTTCTTTTTACGTGGCGCGAACTATAATAACAATGAAGGAAAATCGTGATGTAACCTGCACATCGAGATAGCCGATGTGTCAAACCTATCAAGCCGCCTTGGACAAGCGTGCCGGGTATACTGTCCGTTCCCCTATAGTGGGAGGCCCGAGCCCAGCAGTGGGACATTTATGGGCTGGAAAAAATGCGTGTTACGACTGAAAAAGACGCACGTCTTGGCAATGCTCGCAGCAACGTTCTGCCGTGGCCTGCTCATTTGCCCAAAGACACATTATATTTTTATCTTTACAATTCCTCATTTTTGCCTTTTTTGCCATTTAATTAACGACATTAATTTCAGGCGGCATCACTTAGGCTAGTTTCTCACCATTTCTTATTTAAATATAGGGATCAATTGTTATCTTAAATATAGGAATTAAAGTAAAAAATCTGTCTGAAAGACTAGATTTAGTAAATAGGTATTATTTGCATATTTTTTGTAGTTAAAAATATACTTGATGTGTGTATTATCCATTTCTATTAAAAGAGAAAAACCCGAGCCTATCAGTAAGATGTTTATGGACTGACATTATGATAAAGAGAATAAATAAATTCTAATATATCAGGAAACCAGAGAATTTAAGCAACAACGCACTCGACGCTGTATCACAAGTAATAAATTATCCCAAAAATAACAACATTTAAATACAAAATACCGTGTTACGGCGGGCGGGTCTATGCCACTTTCGTTATATTTCTACTGTTATTTTACAGAAGTATATTTTTGAAGTGATATCTTCTTATGGGAGGGTAAACCGCTGCGTTGCGTAACGCGTTATGGCGTCAGTCTGTTTTGCTTCCCTTTCTCTCACTCTAACCCACATCGCTAGCCGTACTTCGGTAATTAGATTAAATAATGATACTAATAATGTAAATACACAAAATTCTAATGTTACATATTCAAGAACTGTAACTTACAATAAAATATATTTTATAATGAATAAAAAATTTATTATCTAATAAATAACCTGTTGGAGTCTCGTGCTCATAGAATTAGATTAGACCTATTTTGTGTTTATAGAACAGCGTTTTTTAAATGTAATTTTTTTTGTGTCAAAGTTTTAGTTTGTTTTTTATCTGTCGTGTAAAAAATATTGAAGGAAATATATGGATTAATATTTAATTGTGTTTCTTACGTTTAAACGATAGCAAATTAACACAAAACCATTGGATTTATCGTTACCGACCACATCATAACCTTTCCTTACCTTATCATATCAATATACATAAAATTAAAGTAATAACCTAAGCTTTGCTCTAGTTAAACAATTTTAATGTTTTATAGTTATAAGTAATGTTTTTTGTGAGTGAACAACAATACTCTGATAGTGAACGGATAACCGTCGCCTACGAACATTTGCAACACCATAAGTACTGTTGTCAACGTGCTTCGCCAGCTCGATATGAAGCGGCGCTAGAAACTCTTCAGCAACAAGCCTAGCTCTAATAATCCCTACTTAATATTATAAATGTGAGTGTAAGTTTGTTTGTTTCGCTTTCATGCGAAAACTACTCAACCGATCATCATGAAACTTTGTACACATATTCTTGGAGGTATTAGAGGATAGATAGAAGCTAGTTTCATAGAATATTGAAATGTGTGTGAGGTAAAATTAAAATAGAAATTTTCAATCAAATTGGTTGGTGTTCCGATGCACGCATAAGCTCACAGTATCTTTAGATCTGGCAGTTGGTTTTGCTGAGTTTGGGTCTTAACAGTTTTAATAATCGGATCCCAAACAGGTGGTATTTACCAACCATCTTCTCTATTGATCTTTTATTATGTGTACTAATCGCGAAAACTTAAGAAAATAATGTAAATGTATTTTCGCCAAAATGTGAATGGAACTGCAAAACGAAAAAGAACAAACACGCTTTACTTTACGCAAAAGGTCAAAGGTACAGGTCAAAGGTGGAACAAACTCACTACCTACTTAAATCCATTGAAAGTGTAACAAGAGTTTGGCGATTCTTTATTTTTATACAAATCCACCTGTCAACCGCTAAACATAAAGGATGTTTATCCTAAATGCGGTTGTCCGGGATTGAGGACAATTTTGTCCATACACTCTCGGTCGCACACTCTCATAATTTATACTTCTATTTGCTGATAGATCGGTCTTATTCATTTTTTTAATTTCTGAATAAAGCAAAATACTGTAGTAAGTTTTGGGAGTTTTTGGCGGGAACTGAAAGGAGATGCTAAGCTTTGCAGTTTTATTGTCTAAAAATATGTAAAATTACTCTAAAATATTGTAGGATATTGATAGTTTTTGAGTAGTAATTATGTGTTTTGTGAGAAATGTGAATTGTATAGCCAAATGTGGCCTTTAAGTTGTCACAAGAACTCTGTTGAATGGCACTAGCTGATTACCTACAGTTCAGCTGTGCTACACATAGGCTTAAGACTTGAGAACATGAAGAAACTATATTGTAAACTAAGATCTGGCTTGAAGGCCTAGCTGTCAAGCCATAAACCTAAATAAATAAACTGCAGTAAGTTTTATCAAAGCCTTAAAGACTTTTTTTAACGAGAGGAAATCTGTTTGAAGACTATTGGCCTGTCGTAAAAGGCGACATAACACCCACAGCCAGGAGGTAGGGTATTTACCCGAGTGGAGGGCTACCAGCTCTGGTCTAAAGTATGTTGCCATAACAACCTTGAGTTGAATTCCGACATAAGTGACCAGGTTCCAGTCTCCCTTAACAGAGCAGCAGTGCATTTGCACCTTTGGAGTTGCAAATGCGGTGCATCAATTGGGCCGTCTGCCTGTCTATTGAACTCCTGCAAAAAACAAAATAGAAATGCCAATTTTTGGTACAAATATTCTTGATTCAGTATAAAACAAATACAGCTTACGTTTTTCATGATAATAAACAAAACTAGGAAAAATACCTTCAAATTAACACACGTCACACGTCCATCTTCCGCTACCATTATTAAAGAAGATATTCCTGGATACAAAGAGTCACGTAACGGGGCACGTGGAACAATAAACTTTTTTCATAATCCCTCAGTTGTGTCCGTGGCGTGGGTTTATTACGAATTCTCGTATGAATATTCATTTGTGTTACTTCTGGGAATGTACTAAAACATACTTAGCTGTGTTTTTATTGCATTGCTCTCATGTATCAGTGCTTGAGAAAATATCCTATTTAATAGTACAGGTTCCCTGGTACACTTTTCATAATTTATTACTAACAAGTTGATTTTTCGTGAGTAGCTTCAGCTTCCTTTTGACTAGACGCCCAACTTTTTTCCTAACAGTAGTAACGTTAGTAAATGGTAGCTTAATAGGGGCAGTAAGTATAAAATATGTTGCCTTGACGAATTTTAAAAATTTATTACTTACCGATTTTTTTTGTTAATTATCGAGATAATTATCTAAATAACGTGAAAAAATATTTGTCTTACAAAATATAAGGTTTTGTTAGGGAGTCCCCCCTCTCCAACATGTATCATAAACAAGGTCATGAAAAATAATTACTAACCAGCTGATTTTTTTTATTGTTTAGCTAACATTTGCATAGTTTACTACCCACATTGTCCTACAAATTACGTGGTATACGTACTTGTAATAAGTACTTGTCAGTTTACAGACAATCGGATATTTGACCATAATAGTTCAATTTAAATTATAAATTTGAACATTATTAAGACTCCGTTGTCAAAGACTACTTCTTACTTACTACTTCCACAATCACAGATTTCGCCAAGCTAGAGTGTTAATTTAACTTTACAAATAAACAAAACATTATATATGCGTATGTGTGTCAAATGTATGGTAGTGTGTGTAATGTTTTTATTATTGATTAAAAAAATTATCGCGTCCGCGCAATTTTCGTAAAAAGGGGTACAAATTTTTGCTTCACGTATCAATATAATGATGATATAAGAAATCTAAAAAATATTTATAAAAAATACTTCATCGTCATATTTTAAAATTCGAATGATTTTTATGACGAAAGAGGTCAGCCGTCGTAAGAGGCGTTAAAACAACCCACAGCCAAGTGGTAGGGTATTTATCCGTTTAGATGGCTACCACCCGTGGCCTAGAATCAGCCTCGAGTTGTGTACCGGCATTAGTGGCAGGTTCCAGTCTCCCTTTAGTGAGCGGCAGCGCATTGGTAGCACAGATGTCCATATGTGAGGATACCAGCTTTCCATCAGGTGGCATGCCTGTTGCTGAAAATGCTTTCTGCTGAAAAATGTGCTTTTACAGATCTGTACGTGAAATTTGTCTTTGTCGGTGCCTAAGTTGTAACAGAATTTTTATCTATCTATTTTTACTCTTTCAGTAAGCAATATAAAGAAAAATATAGTGCTCTTACAAAATACAGTTAATCCTCAACTTGAAGTAGGCATAGATAAAAAAACGCCTATAAAGCCAGACCCGAAAGTTCCGGCGTATTTACTTTCAGTAACATTTTCTGGATAATTTCCTTCGGACTTTGTCTATTTGGTCCGCGTTACTTTGTTCGATATTTATAGGCTTGGATTACGATACGAAGTTATTTGTTGTTTGTCGCAGTATTTAAGGGATTTAATTTATAGCTTTCCTTTAAGTGTTGAGATAGAAAAAGTGAGTTCGAATTGCTTCTTCTTGATTTCATAATCCCAGTAGATTTGAAATTGTTACGAGCGCGCGGGGTACACACTTAGAACTGAAAGGAAAACATCAGTTTTTAAATAAATGTTTTTATTGTCTTACAAAGGCGCACGTACTACCTCTCTGCAGGTATACCCCCCCCCCCCCCAACCCCCTATACGCTCGACTAACGATGCACAGTCCCAATGATAAGGTACTGTAACGACTAAAACCTTTTTAGTCGTCGTTTAAATTAAAAAATATAAAAATTCAAATTGAATTACATCGAACGCCTCGCAAAACAAACGATATCATTATTGTCTCGGGTCGCGCATGGAACAGATGTAACAGCTTCTTAGTTGAAAATATAAAAAGTATATTCCCTTAACCAGCTCATCATTTCAAGATCCGTACCAAGCTCGAGCCGCTGGCCGCCACAGTACTTGCTCACAATACCGTCGCCGATATTACGTAGACCACCTCCCGATACTGCAGTGCTCACCTCCGATATTACTGCATGTAGCTCGGTTCTGGTTCGTCTCTCGAACTACGCTACACTTCTCCTTCCTTTACTGTCCACTAAAGTCACCACTAAACTCGTCAGTGTCTTCTGTTAAACTCTTCTTCCAACTCTTTCGTATCGCACTTGTCTCTTCAGTCTCTTGAATCGAACTCAACTCTAAACTGCCGGTTAGGCGCGCCTTACGCTGTTTATATACCCGGAAGAATTTTCTGGATTCCATATATCTATCTCTGTCTCTTCCTTCCCGAACTTTCTGTTTGGGAACTTTCGTTTCCCTTGTTCTAACATCTATCTACCTCTATCTTTAGTTCATCGTCTATCCCTTTCTAAAATAGATCCGTCCTTGTCTTTTCCTTCCAGAATGTTCTAGTTTTTTCTAAAAATTCTAAAACTAACTAAATGATTCCACCATCATTCGCCACAGTACTGATCTATGACTTAGTCCTATAGTCAGGGGAAACTATACTATTGGTGGCATCCCAGGATTATTGTTTATTCAAAAGAGATAGATAACATTTTAATGTACACGATTACAGGAACTTACGAACTAGTATTATTCTAATTGTCTTATCTTATCGTCTTGTCTTATCGTTAAAAAGCGATCTCTTCCAGTCAACTCGTAGTAAGAACATTACTAATTAGGAGTGGCGATGGTGGTATACATAATTATTGTACGATTACTTAAATTTTAACAATAAATATTATTATAGTTATATACATATACAAGATATAGTGATAAATTGCAACTATTTAAACATAATAAATATATAGCTATACGCAATATAATACTAATTATGTAAAATTACATATCATTATATTGCAGATAGTATTTTCTGATCATGTTCTGAAATGTTATTAGAGATTTTGCTTGTCTGACAGCAACAGGCAATGTAATCCAAAGTTGGACAGCCTCTTACATTTATTTGCATACACTTCTTTCAAGGCTTATCATCTAAAACTAATAATAGTTGCACATAAATAGTACAGCAGGCAAAATTAAGGCAACAAGTTGCTGCATTAGAGTCTAGCGGTCTTATTCATATTTAGTGAGTGCGTTTGAAGGCTTGTTTATGATTCTTAAAGAAGCCTTCACAATTACTCTAACTCAATATGAATTGAAAATGAAAATGAATTTATTTATTTCAAAATGGAATCTTACAGATTACTTATTGAAAGTCATGACTCTACCACCGCTTCCAAGGCAATTTGATGAATGAATAAGACAGATTGTCCTAATCACGGCAAACAATCCCAAACTATTAGTATATAATAGCAGCCCATAAATGCCCCACTGCTGGGCTTGGGCCACCCATTATAGGGGGAACGGACAGTATACCCGCCACGCTGGTCCAAGGCGGCGTGCCAGGTTTGACAAATCGGTTATCTCGATGTGTAATGTTGAATCACGATGATTTCCTTCACAGTTGTTAGCACGTGGTAATTGTAACAATATGGACATTACATCAGAACACTTACTAAATGGTGCTGCCACGACTTTTACAAAAACAACATAAGACAAACCTATCATAATTACTAAAATATAGTAAGATTTACTATATTTTAGTAATTATTATTATTATTTAGTGGGAGGCCTACGTCCAGCAGTGGACTGAATTTGGCTGAAGATGATTAGTAAGATTTACTATTTGTTTTAAACTATGTGAAAGTGTGTTTCTGCGTGTTATTTTGTAGCCCATAATGATGATATAATATTTTGTATTTATTTATTTTATTTTAGGAAGGCTTACAGTCTAATATATACAAAATATAGAAATAATAATATTTTTAAAAACTGCTGCTAATAAGCCTCCGTATGTCATTAAAGACAATCTTGAAAGCTTACGTGGGAAGGCCTCTTGACAAATTTGATGTAAATATGGTGTGACAATGACCGGCGTTAATTCCTGTCCTGTCTACACCACATGGCAATGCACTGACCGGGGCTTGTCTTTGGGTGCATCACCCAAGGACAAGCCCCAGTCAATGTAGGACTGTTGTGGAAGATGAGAACAAAAGTACCATTGGGATGTTAGCGAAACTAGGAAATCTGGGTCTATGGGTCAGTGGCGTCCGCCCGTCGCAATGTTCTGGGAATATGGATAAAATGTGCAGACGATGACTCGCCATTACCCCAAAAAAATGCTGTACAAATTGGCTAGGTGTAATAAGTAACTAAGGGTGTCGAGAGGTAGGCTGCAGGTTCACCGAAGCTAATTCTGTCGTTATGCCATTTTCACTTACATCCCTGGAGCTTGAGTCTTAGCTCTAGCGATCTCCAATCCGTGCTGGCTGGCCAAGGCAGCATGGACCTGGAGGCCTTATCTTGGCCTTCTGGAGTCGGCTTAGAGGAGACGCTATTCACCTAAGGCTTCGAAAAAAAGCCCTCTTGCGGGGTATTGTATGGGTACAAAAAAAAAGAAATTTTATTCATGGTTTGACACTATTAATATATTATTGTTTTAAAATCCAATAACAATAGAATAAAGAATTATACCTTAAAAATTATCTGCTTAAAAAACTACCCTCTTGCAAAATATAGCTGAATAGAGTTTCATTTTACGTTGGTAATAATTCAGTAACAAAAGTTTTCTGCTTAGTGAAAGTAATCAATTTTAGCGTTCCAGACTTCGTGAAAACCTGCAATGAGGGTTGCCAGCGTGCAATATTTTAAAATTAACTAAAACTGTAAAATAACAAAAATAGGGCTGATTTTATTATAAATTAAGATAATCAAAAACATAAATCCTCTAATCCTCTACCTCTATACAGAGGTGATTGTAGATCCTAGATCTACATCCTAAAGTCCTAAAGGACTATTTACATAGAGAGAGTTTCTTGCCTCGAAGATGCGATTGTCGAAAGCAAGAA
The DNA here is from genome assembly GCA_012273795.1 of Dendrolimus punctatus. Taxonomy (NCBI): domain Eukaryota; kingdom Metazoa; phylum Arthropoda; class Insecta; order Lepidoptera; family Lasiocampidae; genus Dendrolimus; species Dendrolimus punctatus. Next base: position 17,908,428 of record CM022536.1, read on the forward strand.
AAAAATATGATCATGTAAACTTAACATACGTTATCGTACGTGGAAAGGCGACCATAAGAATCGTTTTTCGAGTTCAGTCTATCTATAGTACCTGTTAAAAATAACAGATACAATACCAAATGGTGAGCAATGAAGTATATTTATCTATCTATGCGTCTTAAAATGAAATTATAAAATATTTCCCCAAAATAACCTTGCAGGACATCCCTATTTAGGTATTACAAATTAATTTACCGACCTAAATATCCTGCGGATAAAGTTCCTCACGGGAATTTATTACATCTCGGATTTACATGCGTATATTTACGTATGCTGAGGTCCTAATCGCGCTCTCCTGTCCTGATGAGGAGGTATTTGCGTTTATTATAAATAATAATTTTTGTTTACTGCTAGGGCTGCCGTTGCGGATATACGCAATTTTTAACATTTTATTTATGTAGAATGTTCAGACAATCATACTATACTGACCTTAAGGGACCAAAGGCGTTAAGAAAGAAACAAAGAAAAAGAAAGAGAATTATTTATTTCTAAAAGCAACACACACAAGATAAATAGTGTTTATCATATCTGTGATATATGATATGACATATCATATGATATATGATATGTGATGAAACAAAGCATATTTATTACCCATTGGCATTTGAACTAATAACATTTAAATCCTTCATGGACGTCTTCATTTCGCACCATTCGTAGAAAAAGGTCGCAAGTGAAAAACATGAACTTTACAGGAAAGTAAAAGAACTGTTTTGTGAAGAAACGGTAATCATAGATAAATGTGTTCTAAGGAGACTTCATAGACAAAATTACTGCAGATGCGTGTCTATTTGATTTAAAATAATATTGAGTAGCTTTCGAGATAATTGAAAAATAATGCGTTACGTCTTTAATCCCCGTCATGGTATTATGGCTTTTAAGAATAAGTAAAGTAAACACTTTGTTGCTTCGGTGTTCACACGGATCACAGCATCGTAATTTTACTCACGTATTCTTGCCGACCAGATTAATTAATTAAGCAAACACATAATCGTGTTTACTTAAAAAAATTAAGAAAAAACTCAGTAGAAGAAATACGTTACTAGACTTGCGCGTTTATCTATTTAATAAATATCGTGACAAAAGTAGGTAAGTTACTTTATGCACGTATATTTCAATTTTATGGCGTATAAGTAAGTAATAATAAGCTTTTATTGACAGCGACAATTTCATACATGATCTAGTATAAACAAAACTTACGTAATGTATACAGTGAATATTAAAAAAAATCTTAGCATTTCGCTAAATTTGCGATATCTCCGTCATTTATTGGGATATTTTTTTCAAACTTGTTGAGCGAGCATATGTGCCATAATGTCCTTTATCGAATAGTGAAATTAAAAAAAATTGAATTAATTGTACTTGCGACTTTCTTCTACTAACGGTGCGATTTGTTTAATTTGTGTTAAAATTTGTGTTTAGAAAACAGCGCATTGTTGAATTGTAAACTTTTATGGCAGTCATTAGCCAGTTGTGTCGGATTAAGTCGACTTAGATACGGGGATATTGCAGTTGCGCAGTATAAAACGATGACATGTTGGAAGGCAGGAAGGATGAGGTATGGAGTCAGACAGGCAGTTGAGTGATAACCACGAAAAAAGCAAGACGTGTACTACAATTGGGGATCTTTTAGTGACGGCCTTTGCGCGTTTTATTGAATTACGACCTTCTGCATTACGTTTGGACTTGTTGTGTCCGATTTTATTTATACCTGTGTTATACTTCTTCGCATAGTTCTCATAAAGTCTATAGTAATTCTAATGACATTTTAATTCTACTCCCGTTAAACTCGTAACAATCATTCCACTGAAAACTGTTCCTTTTCCAGACGAATTCGATTATTTAATACTATGTTCTAGTAACGCAACTTCTAGGCTTCACTTTAAGAGCTCGGGGTTCTGTCTACCTATTTTATTCATTTCATGTAGAATGATAGTTATGTAGTATATCGGATAGCATTAAATTTTTGCCTCCTTTCTTTGAAGACACTTATATCCTATAGACCCCATGGACCAAATAATTCAACCCTAATTCATACAAATATATAGCCTCTTTCTAAGTTTCCATTGCTTGAGGGCTTCATCTAAGAAAGTTTTAAAGCACACAACGTACAGCATTGTAGGTTTGTAGGCGAACGTAATATTCAGATTGGGGCAAACAATTGAAAGGTCGGTTCGGTCATTTGCCCTAGAGGAAATCGATTTTGAAACAACTTGATCCAGTTTGGTGTACTTAGGCACTTGCTCAGAAAGCTCTATTATTCTAATTTAAATATACAAGCTAGTGATGAAAACATAAATATGTAATACTTACATGTAGACTGACATTCACATATATATTTGTCTAAAATAAATGAAAAATTATGATACAATTAGTATAATAATAATAACAATCAACGATCATCGTACCGATAGTGGTGTCCGTTAACTGTCTAATAGCGAAGAGTCTCGACCGACATCTAGAAAAGCTCTCCGCTCGGTAAATGGGTGAAGGTACAGAAGGCATTTGCAACACCAAAGGTGCTACAAATGCGTTGCTGCTCTTCAAGGAGACTGGAACCTGGTCACTAATGCCGGAACACGACTCTAGGTTGTTATGGCGACATACTTTAGACCAGGGGTGGTAGCCATGCAACCAGGCTAATGTAAAAGCCACCTGGCAAATATATATATATATATATATATATATATATATATATATATATATATATATATATATATATATATATATACTAGCTGTCCCGGCAGACTTCGTCCTACCCGGTAAAAAATAGGGGGTTGAAAATCTAGGGTTGTATGAATTTTTGTATGTTGTATCATAAAAAATAGAAATTAAAAATTTTGTTTAAAAAATAAAATAAAAAATTTAGGGGTGGACTACCCCTAACATTTAGGGGGATGAGAAATAGATGTTGGCCGATTCTCATAGATACCGGATAAGCACAAAAAATTTCATCAAAATCGGTCAAGCCGTTTCGGAGGAGTATGGCAACGAAAACTGTGACACGAGAATTTTATATATTAAATATATATATATGTTACAGTCATAGTGATTAAATAACTATTATTCATAATAGCGGGTCAAAGTTAGCCAAAGTAATAAATTCAATACTTTATTATTGTAGTCTTTAAAAATTTATTGTCTTCATCTGTGTTTTTTTTAATTTGGTTTTATGGCTAGTGAGCTTTAAATTTACTTTATAAAAGTTAAAAAACTTTATAACAATGTTAATTAACGTTGAATTATTATCTATGACAATGTTATTTAATTCTTAGGCAAATTGAAATATAATTTTATAATCTTTACCTATACCTACTTATTTTTTTACATTATCCGATGTTCGCGATCTTACGCCAGATTTCAAGCAAATTGAAAACGAACACGGAACGCGCCGTTTAAATATTGACAGCGGTAGCCGTTAAAAGGAATTCCCCCTCTTAGCAATATCAAGTTCAGAGACATTACACGTTAATAACAATTTTTAGTTTTTTCATTTAAAATAATTACCAGCAGAGTATCTCCATCATATTTATCCGAGTCTTCGAAGATATTATATAAAATTGCTAGTTAATGTGATTAATTCTGTGTCAATTATCAATTTATTTATAATGTCTACTCAAGACATTATAAATAATGGCTAGATAATATATATAATATCCAGATTTATTACTTTGGCTGTAACATATATACTACTTGGATGTTGTTGATTGTTTATTGTATTCTGCTGCAAACGAAAGTTGCCAAAGTAAACCGTAATTTACAGGTAAATGTACCTGTTCGGGAATTTGGAATCTGACGGACTGCACAAAATTATTTATTCTATTGTTATGCATTGTGGCTATGAATAAAAATTATTTTTATTTATTTTTTATTAAACGCAAGCCATTCCGGACCACCCCATAAACTACTGTAATATTGAATGCCGAAACCAAACGTCATAGATCACTATCATTTGCATTGAGCTCAATCTATTGTTCGACCGAAACGTTAATTCCGCTGCCAACGTCAGCGAGCAAAACTTTCTAGACTGCTATTATGTTAGTACGTTGGCAGAATTGGACTTTCGCAATCTTCGGATACAACAGGATACAAGCACTACGACTTTTTTAAAGTTCCATTCTGTTTATGTTCGAAATTTTAAAAATGGAATTTATATTTTTATACTACACCCTTTTCTTATTGTTTTCAATTACTTTAATCTACGAAGTGTTTTGTAATTGAGAAGAGAGTTCCAAAACAAACTTAAATATTTTAAAAAATAATGGAGAATAGGCTAACACAAATACACTAAACACTTTATTTCATAGGAGAAACAAAGAAATCTTATCACTACTACTAAAGTCGCCTTTTCTGTCCCTATATCCCTATGTGCGCTTAAATCTTTAAAACTACCCAACGAATTTTGATGTGGTTTTTTCCAATAGATAGAGTGATTCAAGAGGAAGGTTTATATGTATAATACATGCATCATATACTAAGGCAACATTGCTAATTTTAGAGGTTTCTATGTAGTGATGCCCGTGCAAAGTCGGAGCGGGCCGCTATGTTTTTATATACAACGTTCATAGTTTTTCTGTAGTGTATTTAATTTTGTATCAGCATTGCACCCGTGCGAAGCCGGGGCGGGTCGCTAGTATATTATATATATAAAAATCTTGTGTCACAATGATGTTGCCAATAAACTTCAAAACTACTGAACCAATTTCAATCAAATTTGCACACCGTGTGCAATTAGTCAACTTTAATAAATAACAATAACAAATAATCCAACTTAAAAGATAGGATACTTTTTATCCCGTTGGAACCGGTAGGTGGCGCTGAGATCGTGTTCTAGAATCCTCCTAATCACCTGGACCGATTTTGGTGTTTTTTTGTGTGTTTGACTGGGTCCCCGGATGGTTAAAATCCACAATTGAAACCAGTAGGTGGCGCTGAGATCGGGTCCTAGATTTTATTATCTATATATGTAAAAGAAATTCGTGTTAGTTACACTATTTATGACTCAAAAATGGCTGTATCGATTTGGCTAAAAATTGTTGGGGAGGTAGCTTAGAACCAGGAGACGGACATAGGATACTTTTTATCCCGTTGGAACCAGTAGGTGGCGCTGAGATCGGGTTCTACAATCCTCCTAATCACCGGGAGCGATTTTGGTGATTTTGTTTTTGTGTCATGGAATAAAATCTTTTAGGAATTCAGAAAATAGCCGGTACGAAGTTCGCTGGGTCAGCTAGTAGTTATATAATAATCTAACATTATTAAAAATATTAATGCAGGGAGTGGCGAGTCACCGTCTGCCCATTTCTCTGTTTCCCGAACATTGCGACGGGTAGACGCCATAGTCCCCATATTCCCAGACCCCTAGTACCACTAGCAGTTCACCCCAATAGGCCGGTACTTGTTGTCCTCATTTTCCACAAAGTCCTACACTGGCCGCGGCTTATGTTTGGTTCATTAGTGTATGGTGTAGACAGGGATAATCGCCGATCAGTGTCACGCCACATTAACAAATAATTTATCAAGGGGCCTCTACGTGTTGGCCTTCCCATGGCCCCACGCAAGCCCTCTAAAAGTCCGGGCTCTCTTTTATAGCCCGTAGTCTTGAAAGACATACAATAATGAAAAATAAATGAGAATTCTTTTCACGTCAATTTCCCAAAAATACAATAATTTTACAGCTTAAAAACCAAAATACTATATTTTCTTCAAAAAAAGGTGCTAGTTGAGACTGTGCATGTGCCTTAAATTCCAGCACAGTAATTTTGTTCTACAACACTTTAGTATACTAGTTAATTGTAGGGTTCGGCAGCAAGTATTAGATTTTAAAAGTAGATTAGCCTTTGTTTTCCATAGCACAAAGGTTAAACAATCCTCGCTTATTTCATACTTTATTCAAAGTGAAATGAGAAACACTCGAATTGTTTAATTCAATTATTTTTGATTGTATCTATTTGGTAGAGTTCCGTAGCCAGTTTTGCAGAAAAGCAAACCTTTTGAAATACTTTGATCGTCTTTTACCTTTTGTTCTTCTATCTATATTTCTTTAGATAGCAATTTATCTCAAAAACAAACGAACTTCTTGTCAAAAAAATATCAAAAGAATTTATATTAAAAACTGCTTACATTCGTGATATTTGATACAAAAGTATAATATAAAAATAAATATTATCCATAAACTTTCAAGTTCTGGGCTAGAACATGGGATGTTAATAGAACGACGGTCTCATACATCGATTACTTCGATATGTAGACGATATTTTTCATCACTGTTAATAAGTGGTTAATATAAGAATATTTTACGATATAATTATTAGGTGTAGAAAACTGATGATTTCCGATCGGGATTTGACCCTGTGTCATTAGAATGAGACGCAAATGCGTGTAACACTGAGAGTTCAAGGTTAAATGATACTTCAGATGGCAAAGAGTGATTAACTAGTTATCACTGTCAAGTGCTGATGTGAACTACTTTGTTTTTGGAAACGGTAACCTTAAGTACAAATATTAACAAGTTGTATTGCTAGTATAATATTTAGCACAATGTGTGAGGGGGACGGATGATGAGCGAGCGAGATAGAACAACTATTAATATGTGCGTTCCCGCGTCGACTAGCCAGTAGTTCGTTGCACAGAGTACTTTATATATGTTCGTTGTTCGCTGCGATGACTAGACCTATGTTGCTCCTATATGCTAGTACTGCCGTAGCTACTAATGCATGATTCTTTCTGAATTTGCACGTGTCAAATTAAAACAAAATTGCTAAGAAGAAGTATTTTGAGTATGGATCCTATAATGTACAATCACCGGACAACCAACATGCGGCACCGAGATATGTGGTGGATATTCCACCTATATGAACGAAGCGCTTTGCATCTTGCTTCATCATGCGCATCGCAAAATAGTGGAATTCATTGCCAGAGTCTGTTTTTCCTGATATTTACAACATGGGTATCTTCAAGTCCCATTTGAATAGATACCTTCCAGGTAAGCGTAGTCCATCTAGACCATATCTTCGCTCCAGATCGAGCGAGATCATGGTCAAACGCGAACCAATACCACTATGAAACTCACTAATATTAAGGAAATAATATTAACTCTTTCAAAATACGACTTAAAAATTATTACTGACCAGATGTTATTATAGTATTCAAGATAACTTAAATGACTATTTTTAAATTTGACTGCTATAAAACAATTTTATATTATTTTATATACTGGTACTGCGACTGGATTTGGTTGTTGTCACGATGTATACATATTGTTACGAATTGTAGGATGTAAATTCGAAATGCATTTGAAATTATCACAAATTTTATTAGTAGTATACACCGCAATTCATCTCCTAGCAACATGCCGCCCACTAGTTCTTGAAATTGTTAAATGGTCAGCTTAATGGCTTCCATGAATTCGCATGAAATACCAACATAGGAACGAAGGTTTTATGATGTCTTACGGTGGCGTGAGCAAAGAGATTAGCGCCAACAATAGATCACACAAATTCAAAGGCGCAATAAGACACCTGTAAAGGATTAGTATCGGTTTGCAACAATATATTATATATAGCGCATCATCTACTGTTTTAAGTTCTGCACGCCAAAAATGGCAAGACATTGTCACTGCATTATAATTATTTATGTAAGATCTTGTCAATTTGAGATGCTTGCAAATAAATGCTATCTTATCTTCTTCAAAACTTAAACGTCTTGGATATTTTTTAATTCTAGAAATAATAAATTAAAAGATAAAAAAAATTCAAGTTGCCAAAAAATACATTTTTTGAATTATTTTTTTGCAAATTATATGCTGCGCAGTAGCAAAACATCCGCTAACTCGCTAAAAGACTTCCAGGACTAGATTCGCCAATTGACGATTGTAAATTTTCGCAATTTCAGCTTGCCTAAAGAACCTTCTCAAATTCTTCATCAGCTCTTCAACTATTACTATTGATTATTCTATCTTAGCACTGGCAGAATATTGCCCTTAATTTTCTGTCAAGTTTTAACGTAGGATATAGGAATCATAAGTTACCATGACTTACTTATAAGTATGATTTTATTATACCTAAATTTTAAAAGGTAAGCTCAAGCAATCAAACTGCATAGCATGGATACAGTGCATGCATTACTATGATTGGACGCCACCGCACCCCTGCGTCGGGCTTCCTCTTGTAAATAGAAACCTTATTCCGGTATGATGCAGACCAGCAATTAATCGTATAACGAATAAACAATGCTTCAAGAGAAACACAATTTACAATTTCTGTTCCTTTTTCTGGAAAATACACCCAGTCTACGACACAAGGTCCTATCGAAGCATCAAGCTTGAGAAGATCGCGTCTACCTCTTGACCCCACTATCCCACGACAGTGGCGTAGTCTAGTTCATGAAGGATGTACTATTGGGAGCCGTTTCCTTACATTGTGCTAAAAGAAACCTTTCACATAACCAAACAGTAATCGGGGTACTATAGTAGAATTATTTTGTGCGTACAGTTTGGGTCATAAATAATCGGAGCGGTGAAGCGAGTATTTCGATCTCTCTTCCACTCACTGGCCCTATGGGCAGGCATAGTGATACGCATTGTTTTTGTCGATAAACGTTATCCGTAGTGTATTTAGTTTTGTCATTTTGTGGGTTAGTGATATAAATGAAAGAAAAAAATAGATAAAACAACGTATTTATTAAAATAAGAATAATAATGATTTAAAATGAATTATTAATTAGGTATCTATGTATTAAAAACTATAAGTACAACAGGTTAGAATGTAACAAGTTATATTAAAAATAAATATAAATACTTATATCTAAGTTTAAAATTAACAGCAAAAAAGATAATAATTTTTATAAGAATGATCTTTCTTTGATAAGAACGAGTTTCTATCGATAATGGCGTTGCGCCCGCGCAACATACTCACCGCCTTAGCCGGGCGGAGGCCGAGCTTTGATTTATGAACAAAACTGCACGGAGAAAATAATTCGACTACAGTTCACCCGGTCAGCGCTCAGAGCGCCAGTCACCAATCTGAGTCTTGTGTAGTTCATGAACGATGAACAATTAGAAACCGTGATTCTAAGAAATAAGGTCGAAAAATTCTGATAACGAATAGTATATAATATTTAAGTGAATTACATTAACGACTGAATTGTAGATACTAGAAAGTAATGTCCACTTGGGTGACTGAATAAGCACAATAAGTGTTGGTTTTTGGGAACAAGCTATACGATCTATCCCTTACCATAGATTGTCCTAATTAGCTCCGTGCCCCGCATAAGAACCGTCCAGGTACATAAAGAATCTCTTTGATACACAAAGAAACGCCAAGTGGAATACGGCTGTAGAGTCGACTGTCCTTACAAAATCAACCGCTACCGGATAACCATTCCCGTGCCAGTGACAAAATATAGCCTACAAAAGTAGCTCCTTAATCACAGCCGTATTGAAAACGAATAGCTCAGTTCACAGACTTGAGTACAAGGGAAATAAGTAAGTGGAAGGAATAAGAATAGCACAAAGAGGAAAAGTGAGGACCTCACTGTCATGGACAGAATGAGAATGTGTGACAGCGATCAGTCCAGGACCCCGGGATGGTGGACCTATAGGCATCTATTAAATACCGGACATATTAACAAGGGTATCCATTGGGGGTGGCCTGTTACACTCTTTGTCTACTTCATAACTTACATCAGTCGCAAGACTGTTAAAAGTTCCACTGCGAAATATCAATTTAATTAAAAATATCCAACTGTTATGCAATACTGTTTTGCGGTTTGTACCACTTTGTTTTTTAATCAAAATATCTTTAGTAGTGATGCCCTTTTCTTTAGATGAGTTTTGTTTTTCTTTATGAAATACTTATTAAATAATAATCTACTTACTTAATTAATGAATTACAGCTGACAGGCAAAGGCTCAATTAATAGAGACTTAGAGAGTGATTCCGATGTCCTGTCGGTAGCAAAAGGGGAACCCATCTCAAGGTTGTAATGGCGGTATAATTAAGACATAATCACCTATTATGTGGGCATCCCTAAGGTCGAGGAATTTGTGGCGATGTTGGCGCTGAAAATATTTATGTGTTGATAACGACTGACGATTGACACACGGACCACCAGACAATCGCTACCAGAACGCTAACGCTACCAGACAATCCACGCACCTGGTTGCCGACCCCTCGCGATCTCATACGCTTGTCTGATCAGGGTGATATTACGAAGTCGCGAAGATCACAGAGCTGTTTACAGACAACTAGAAGCCACAGACAACCACCCAATGCCCGAAATGGTCACCGGACACCATCGGATGTCGCAGACTGGCCAAAGAGAGCCGTTGAGAGGCCACCGTTATGAGGAAGGCTCCAAAGACTGCAAATTCCGCCACTGACGGTAAGCCGAGGCAAAGAGGTTTTTTCGTCGCCTCTCATCGCCAAGAGTAAGAAGACCACCGAGTGACTGAAGACCAGGGGTGGTAGCCATCCAGACGTTTTTTCTATGTTCCTGCAGGGATGAGTGCCAAGAGTAAGTATCAATATCATCTACCTTTCAAAGACAGAACCGACGAACAAATGAACATAAATATTTTATAAGGATTTCGTTTATAAAATGTCGACGGTACTCCAAAAATCTTATTTCAAATAAAAGCTTATATACGTAATAAAAACAAGTATTTTCTTTACGTAATACATCGTGTTCAATTACACCTACGTGGTATACACCTACACAACCTGTAAAAATGACACGCTGAGACGGCTTAACGACGTAAGTGAATATTTAAGATGCTTTCAGCTTAGGAAAATTCTAACTGAAGACAAATAAAGACCCGTTATGAACGTGATTCTTAGTGCCTCGTATTGTATTTATTATGTAATTATTAATTTATTAACAAAACTGCAAACAAGAACGAACATCGTGTTTTGCTAAGCTATGCATGACAAGGAAGTTGAGGATTTGCGGAAATTTTCTTTGCCCCGGCTTCCACTAGGCAAGCAACTATTCATTGATGGAAAAGACCACAACCGTTGGAGTCTTCTCACATAACATACTTTCAATGGCTCTCTTTGGCCTGTCTACGGCGAATAATGACCTTCGCGGGCATTGGGTTAGCACTCTGCGACTTAGTTAGCCATTCATTGGAGTCCGACGGCATCTCGGGCTTAGGGTAGGCCACCTGTGGCTTCTGGTGGCCTGTCAGCTGTTTTGTAGTCTTCACGATCTCATAACATTATCCTGATTAGGCGTCCGTATGAAATCGCGAGGAATTGATAGCCAGGTGCGTTGATTGTCTGGTAGTTGCGCGTGTAGGGCGCGATCCCGTAGAGTCTGACTGAAGTTCTGAGAGAAATGTCTGGCCATCGTTGTTGCTCAGCACCAACATCACCACAAATTCTTCGATACTAAGAGTGCCTACATCAGTAGAAATTACAAAATTTCTCACATGTTTTGACATTGTCAAAACACGTCAGAAGTTGTGTAATCGCTCAAAGTTAAGCTTGTGTTTCTGTATATTTCTGTATGATTTCAAAATAATGCTAAAATTCACTTAGTAACTGCTTATTATATACTAGCTTCTGCCCGCGAATTCGTCCGCGTGGAATAGTTAAAAAATCCGAATTTGAAATATTCTTCATTGGTGCTCCGCTTCTATTGGTCTTAGTGTGATAATATATTTATAGCTTATTATAAGCCTTCCTCGATAAATGGGCTATCCAACACTGAAAGAACTTTTCAAATCAGACCAGTGGCTCCTGAGATTAGCGTGTCCAAGCTAACAAATAAATTCTTCAGCTTTATATAATAGTACAAGTTAAGATTCATCTTCAAAGGTCATCAACAAAATTCAAAGGTCATTCTTTGAATTTTGTTTATCTGTCCGTCTAAAAGTTCAACACGAATAAGGACCGAAACAACTCAATAGATTTCAATATAAATTTTATAGTAAAAGTAAAACAGATTTTAAATCTCCTTCAATTTCATCTCGATTCCCAAAGCTCAATAAACGAATATAAAATTCCATGAATACGAAGTGACGGACATAGCTAGTAACATGATAATAGACTCTGACGAAGGGTTGTGTGAATAACTAAAGTATAGGTCAAAGAGCAAGCTAATTCAAAGTACCAATAGGACAAAGTTGCCAAGTAAAGTCATATTGGACCTAATATCCGTTTGTATCGATAGAAAGCTATATCGTAGCTCGTCGACATCGGACACATCCCTTACTTAATAGACAGCTAGTAGAGTTACGAGTTTCGGCAAGTCATAGTTTAGCCGAAAAATACAGTGTTCTATTTTCAAAATTGATATTCTTTGTCGACATGGGAAGATATAAGCTTGTTGCAGATATAAAAGTGTGATTTAATTTTAAATCTTTTAATAATAAAATATATTATTTGCTAAAGTGTTTTACATAATATAATAAATAATACCAAAGAAATGGTCGGTCTTACTTATAGAGAGTTAGAGAAAGTTTGAACGATTCGTTAAGAACTATAATGAAACATTCAAACTTACTCAAACTCTATGAATTAGACCCAAAATCTATTTATATATAATCTTCACAACTGCTCAGCAAAATGTAGTGGTGAGTCGAAGCCAGCCTGACTTGAAGTAATACAATGAATGACATGTTGTTTATGACAACGTAGGTATTTGCTAGTGAATGGGAAAATAATTTGCTTTTAAATTCGCCAATTTTTTCTATAAATTGCATTTTCGGAAGCTCCTGGTCCAAATCATCCCTGAGTTTTCACATTTTTAAACGCATTGTACAACAAACTCGAAACATTTACAGATTTATTATAGTAGAAATAGATTATTATAACATATCGGTTAAAATTCGATACATGCAAGTGCTATAAATCAAGGCTTAATAACGTTATCAATTATCTTTAAAAATATAGGTAATTACCGGTATTTGCGAAAAAGATACTGCCATACCGGCATTCTTTTATTTTATTTATTTATTTGGCACACAAAACAAGAAACAGCTAAAGTTACATATTTCATATTATATATAAATTATTAGGTCTAAGCTGTAACTCTAAACATGTGAGAGCACATAATGTACCATACATTGACAAGATATCTAGGGGTTAGTATGACTTATTATAATGTTAGTTTTACGTGGTAAGGTAACAAAATTAAAGTATTATGCTAGAATTCTATTATTTTACCGTTACTTGGTAACTTTTATGATTTAAGGTTATAATATAACGTTAAAAATCCTATAAATAACGTTACCTATACGTATCGGTAATATTTACGTTATTTTAAGCGCCGTTGCCATTTGTTAAGAATTGGCTTTATTGCGACTGCATGTTACTGAAACAATTAACAAGCACAACTCTAAATATTACGCGCACTGTAGTCCGGTTTGACATTCTTTGCAAGTGCTATAGAGCGACGGTGGTAACAAAACATAGTTATAACGTTAAAATTACCGATAAAAAATAGTATTAACGCTTTTTACCGGTAAAATGGCTAGAAATAACGTTATGTTTTATAACGATATTTATTTTTCACGTTATATGAAATCAGCATAAATAACGTTACCACATTTTTATCGGCATTGCAAGCCCTGATATCTTATTCTCTGAAATTTCTCGTGTTCACAATGTTAGTTACCATACTCCTCTGAAACGGTTTGACCGATTCTCATGAAATGTTGTGTGCATATTGGGTAGGTCTGAGAATCGGACATCTATTTTTCATTACAGCATTAAAAATTACATTCAACCCTAAATTTTCAACCCTCTACGATCAACCCCTATTTTTTATTTGGTAAATATGATTGAAGCTTTTCCGGGCAGGACGACGTCTGCCGGGACAGCTAGTATTCAAATATATAATATATTCATTTTCTATGTTATGATCTTTTCCGACCTATTTTGCCATCGGTAACTGCATTTAAACTTATTTTCATTTATCTGATTTAGGTGAATTAATTTTGTGTGTGTTCAAGTGGATCCCGTGATGGTTTAGATTCACGATTGGACCCGGTAGGTGGCGCCGCTGTACATCTCTTTAATGGTGGAACCGATTTTGAAAAAGTATTTGTGTTTTTTTCAAGTAGATTCGAGAAAGGTTTAGATTAAAACCTGCCCCAGTTGATGACGCTGCAATCGGTTTCTAGATTTTTATTTTTTAATGCTAAGACAACGTCTGCCGGGCAAGTATAATATAGTCAAATATCTACTGACGGTAAGGAAATCGAATGAATAGCAAAATATTGAACCGGTTATAAATTCTCTTCATACTGGACCTAAGTATGAATGAAAGACTGGGAGGTTAAATCTTTCTGACGGTATATAATGGTGACAATACTACTGCTTGAATTGATTGGCATATATTTAATTCCACACCCAGCAAGAACAAATACCATTTTAAGTCGCCGAAAACAGTTTAAGTTCACATAAATTTTCGGCATTCTAATATCTAGTCTCATTTTCGTCTAAAATCACATCAACACTTTGCTACACTACCTGCGGTCCCCGCTAAGTTAACTAATTAGAGCTGAAATGTGTTTTGAAAAGTTAAGCGAAGGCTTTACGCAATTTGCGGTCGGACCTTTGGAAATGTTACGCATACCCACTTGGCAGAACGTCTCAGACAGAGCGAAGTGAAATTTTTGGCTTCATTATCCTAAAGTCTTATCAAAAGGTTAACTAAGGCTTGTAGTTGGTTTTGGGGAGTTATGAGGTATCAGTGGTAATGATAGAATAGAATAGAATATAAAACACTTTATTGTTCACCAAAATAAACAATTACAGAACAAATAATTATAATAATTAAACGGCAAAACAAAAGGCGGCCTTATCGCTTAAAGCGATCTCTTCCAGGCAACCTGACCGAGAGGACACTTATTAACTACTTACGTCTAGGTAAAATTAAATTAAAAACAAGTAAAATAAAATAATGATGAATGATAAAACTTCATTTACATGACAGCTCGCCTAATACTCTTATACAATCGTCTGTATAACGTTTTAATCTTGCCATACATGTAAGGAATTAATGGAATATGTTATAGTACAAACATTTATGATTATTAAAATAATAATATTCATATTTTCTCTTAATGTGTCTTTCTCTTACAGAGTATGTATGCACTGTTTGCTACAACTCTATTACATTTTCGAAGAGTAATTCTGTGACATACTTTTTCTTCTATATAAAACTTATAAAAAGAACTTGAGATATAAATAGAATTAGAAATATAAAGGAAAACCGTTTTTAACTAGACGTGTTGCTGGGGAGTTTCTTCCCGCTTCTTCTCCTTAACCGCAATTACAAGTTGTAAAGCGGTGTACATAGCTTAATAAGTAAAATTAAATTTTAACTTATATGTATGACCTTCAAAAATGTTCTCCAGTGGAACTTATTTTGAATAAAAACTCTTTAAGAACTGTTAGTTAACTGTCAGGAGCCTCAAGAACAGACGAGCGTGCATGACAAGACCTATGAATGTCAAAGAAGCAAGTGAGGTGTGTAAGAATAAGCCTAAATGGCGCTCTGTTGTTCGTGCCTACCCCGCAAGGGACCTGGCGTCAAGTTATGTATGTATGTATGTATGTTAGCTTTGGACCTTTTTATCACCTCATTAAGATTGATTGATTTCTAACTTAAACTAGTGTAACTTGTGTCTAGCAATTAGGGAATTTCGAGAATGCAAAATAATTAGCATTTACCAGTCATCTGAAACTACTAACGCCATCTGTTATATATCTTGTAAATATTTTTTTCAGAGTAAACTCATTATAAAGACAGAAAATGACATATTGCTGCTCTATAACAAATATGCTGCAATTCATTTAATTTTTCTAAATAATTTGTGATACTGATATACTAAAACTAAATAATGAGAGCGCTTAAGACAAGTTTGTATCTAGAAGACTAGTTTCTTAATCTTAATACTAGATGTCGTTATCTACAATACCATAATCCTCAGACACGAAGAAAGGATGAATATTTGCGAAACATGGAGTAGAGGCACGCGGAAGGATGGACGGTTGGACCTTAGAACGAGTCTTGTGGATAATTACTGAGGAATAGTTTGACTAATTTATTTATTTTATGGCAGGAGTTCAGCAGACAGGGAGACGGCCCACTTGATGGAAAGCGGCTACCATCGCCTATGGACATTTGCAACACCAAAGGTACTACAAATGCGCTGCTGGTGGTAGCCATCCAGTCGGGCAAATGGCCTACCACTTGGCTGTGGGTTGTTTTGTCGCCTCTTACGACAGGCCGCCCGGTCGCAGGATATTGTATTCTTTCTCCGTTATATAAACTATAATATAACTCATTCATTCACTAATGTGTTCAATCTATCTGTACAATAATAAATGCTCAAGTTTGTACAATGCGCTTAAATGCAATTTTTAGAATTTTTGTCTGCTGTTAGAGTATCCCGTGAAAACCGCTGAACGGAGTTAAATGAAACTTGATATAGAGTTAGCTTATAACCAGGGGCGTAACTTTGAATACATTTTACCTCAATAAAATAAGTTGTTTCCTAGAGCTAAAATAGACAGTGTTACCAGTCTTTCTATTATATAACAGATGGCGCTGCAATTTCCTTTTTTCAATGTAGTAAAAAATACCTATGTTGTCATAAACAACATGTCATTCATAGTATTACTTCAAATCAGGTTGGTTTCGACTCGCCTCTATATTTAGGTAGGGCAGTTGTGTAGACTACATATTATAATAAATGGTTATAGTTTCATGAAACCGAATTAAATTTTTGTATAATAAAGTTACTGTTGGAACTTTTTAGAAAGTTTTATTTCTTCATAATTTAAATTTAGATGTGATATTATTTCCTTGTTTTTTGATTGTCACTTGTAAGAGAAAATTTGTAAAGGCAAGTCAATATAATATATTGCGAAGCGAATTATTTTATTTATAATCTAGATTTCGCTATATATAATATTATAATCCGTAACATCTACTAACTAGGTTCTAAGTACAGTCAGATAGCAGCACTTTTAGGAACATTCAATACCACAACCTTAAGGAGCTTGCAATAACTATAAATAAACAAAATAAGATTACCAATTTTATGTTTTTAAATTACTCTCGAATAGCAAATTCGTTGAAAACGGTACAGCGTAGGGAGCTACTATGTATATTGCAAATGAGATGGGGCATACTAAAGGATTTTGCAAATAAAACGGATGAAATTACCGGTAACAGCTAGTTTTAAATAAAATCTAAGCAAGTAAAAAAATTATTTAATCATATAAAACAAATACACTTCAAAAGTATTTTTCCAATGGTTCCCCGAGAATCTGTTCCAATTTCCTAATAGCTTCCTTGGTCGATGTTTCGATCCTTTGGTCGCCATCTTCGAGCAATTCTGCTAAGAATGGCACACTCTCTGCCAACAGTGGCAGCCAACTGCTACCAAGCTGCGTAGCCATCGCTACGAGACAATCCAGGGCTGTCAATCTAGAAGAAGAAAATAATATTACTTAAATTATGGAAAATGTCCACAGCCCATACAAGAATGTATTTTTTTATTGTCGAAGAAGGCAAACAACCAGACCGTCCTGATGAAAAATGGTTACCTTCGTCTCTAAACGTTCACAACATTAAGGGTGATCCCAATGCATTGCCGGCCTCTAAAAGATTAAAACCTGGTAACTAACGCTAAAACACAGCCCTAAATTGTTATGGGGGCATACTTTAGACCCGTAGTGGTGACAATAGTCCAAGTAAGAATGTAAATATTTCTCGCACTTGTTGAAGCAAGAAAACAGGCAGACTGCCTATCAGATAGGAAAAGATTACATTCGCAACACGTTGCCGGACTCTAAGGGCGCGTTCCCACTATGTTATGACGAGAGATAATCGTGTAGTTTTAAGTGTCGTGGCTCATATGTTTAAATGGAGGTGTTCACATATAGAACGACACGACCTACTATCATCTACGACATTTTTGCAGTGACGACAGATTGTCATGACAGTGGGAACGGCTAGCACGACAGTCGTAAAACGATAAAAGATCGTTACGACTAAATCGTGACAGCAAATCTATCGTAGCCACGTCGTTGCGATCCAATGGGAACAGCTAGATACAACAGTCGTTAAACGATAAAACATTTTGACGACAAACAATCGTTATAATGGGAACAGCTCGAGACGACAATCGTCCAACGATAAATTAATCGTTACGAAATAGTGGGAATGCGACCTGAGACGATTGAAACCCGGTCGTTAATGCTAAAACGCAACTCAAACTTGTTATAGTGAATGCTCGAGACCAGAGACATCCAGACAAGCAAATGCTCTACCATCTGACCGCGAGTTGTTATCGCCTCTTACATACCTTCCGGAAACAGGAATTAATACCATTTATCCGTTTCTGCATGAAATATTTTTTCCTAATTACCGTAAAATGGGGGGAATCGGGACACTTTTTAAGTTCGACATTGATTTTTATCGTTTTTTATTATAGTTATAGTAATAAAACGGAGATCATAATGGTTCCGGTAGTTTAAATTTTCATTTCTAATGCATTAAGATATAGTTTATTAAACAATAATCATAAAAAGTTACAAAAACTCACTTGTCCCTATTCACCCAGGCGTTGGGGTGAATCGGGTCGCTTAAGGGGTTAATAGAGTGTTTCACTAGGGCTGATACTTTCATACTATAGGTATAGGTACCTACAATACAAATGTCACACAACTTTGACCCAATGTTTTGAAGCACGTTTTTTTTATACTTATGACAGGATGACTGAGTGTTGCCAGATTAATGAAAAAATATTTAGAGCTTCAAATTTAAATCCTACCACAAAGTGTAACACGTAACATAAATGTGTATATAAGGTCGTAAATAAAACTTGAGGTTTGTCCCAATTCACACCCTAGACCCTATTCCCCCCATTTTACGGTACAAAGGTAAACGAAGACAAACTAACCTGATCTCGGCGTCATTATGCCTGGTCTTTAACAAAATCTGATAATTCAACAGTTTCCACAACGAATCGTCTGCAATCGCTACAGCAAACTGTGCCACGCAAGGAATAATATATTCTTCAGCCCTTGCTTTAAGATCCAAAACTCCTCCTAAAGTATTCTCCAGTTGATCCACAATCGGCTGCATAAGTGTTTCAAACTTATCTTTATTTATAAAACTCTGGCTATCATACAAAAACACAATGTGTAATGTCTTTATTATATACTTTATTAACGCTAAGCATTTATCTTTGTCGTCAAAGTAAAGTTCTTCAGTTTTGCTGTTGTTGCAAGCATCCAAAAATTCAGCAGCATTCTTGATAAAATGACCAGCGAATTGGACAAATAGACCTTTCAATTTGTCAGCAATTGCGTTACTTAGCCTGAAAATGTTAAACATTTGACTTTTATAACCATTATACAAATAGATATAATATTTAAGCGATCTGATTACACAGCTCTACAAAAAAAAGTTTTGTTTTGTTGCCCTGGATATCATCGCAAATTTGTACGTTTTCAAGTGACCAGATTACGAATATATTCTTGAAAGTTCTCAATATGCTCGTATGTTCATTATTTTTGCATATCTTATATTTAAAACAATTAATTACTGCTGGTCTTTGAAAAGAGATTGTCCCTTGAAAGATTATAAAAGAAAATCTCATAAAAGGCGTTTTATGGAAATATAAAATATATTTTCGCCATTTTCCTCTTTATTTACTTCGATGTATCGTAATTTCTCAAAATATTACTGAAATTATAAATATATCTGTTATTTTATTTCTCGTTTTTTGATTTTTGTAATGTATAATGAAAATAAAGATTTAAAAAAAATCAGAGCAAATCTAACAAAATCATTGATAGTGTCATGAATTGTGTGCATAAATGGACCCAAAATCATTCTCATATCTAGGGCAACAAAACCACTGTAGACCAGTGTTGTCGTTAGGTAGTTTTGTTTCATTTTATTGAGATTATTTTTAATATCTACCCATCTTGATATTTTTTCAGAATTTTCCATGATATACTTAAAAATTACCGATTAGAAATGAAAAGTGGAACATTTTGTACGAATTTGAAAGTGAATAACTAACCACTTAAGTTTGACTGAACACAAAAAAATACTGAAATGAAAAATGCTGATATACTACTTGGTTGAGAAAAGATTTATCTATCTACTGCTACACTTGATTGAATATCCCGTAATATTTGAGAAAGCTAGATGTAAATATAGACAGACGGAATATAGACAGAAGGACAGACGTGGCGAATTTATAAGGGATCCGTTTTCATTAGAATCGATAGAAAGCTTGTTTAAGATATGTAAGATATAAAATTTATTATCTACCATAATTTAATAATAGGTACATACTTTGAATCTTACCTATAGAAAGTGATAGTTCTATCCTTATGGCCTTCTATGTTAGTCCTAATCGCCCAATCGTAAATTTTGAAGTAAAACGGCCTAAAACTGCTCTCAGACAGTTTTAAAATTAGGCAAACCAAAGCATTAACTACTTCATCTTCTGCCGCATCGATGACGTTACTATTGATTTCTTTATCAACTGCATCACTACGAAGCTGTAACGCTGTCAGGAATAGAGTAGTTAAATCTTGTTGTAGGGCTGTAAAATCAGCTGTTGTGACATTCCCAAAGCTGTCAGCCAATACCGACATTAATGGTCCTATGGCATCATAATTCTCCTTCTCTAACAACAGTTGATGAGTTTCATTCACTACTGGTATCAAAACTCTTGGAGGTATCGATGCTGCCATTTTCTTCTTGATTGTCGCAAGTTTAGCAACCACTGCAGAAACTTTACTACATTCTTGTTCATCACAATGCCATTTCGCTGTCAAAATTGAGTATTCATACAAAATCTTTTGCAAATATGGACTCAAGAACAATGGTATGCTTTCAACAATCTTAGTCATAGCTGTAACTGTACTCAGTAAAATCAATTCTGGTGTATCAGCTTGCCTTTGCTTTTTCAACACTTTAATTAATGCTGGCATGAATTTCCTCAAACTAGCAAGAGAATGAGCTTTCAAATTGCTGCACAACTCAGCCAGACATAAAACAATTGACGCCATAACGTTACCAGAAATATTAGGATTGCATGTATAATTTGTCACAGTTGCAAGTACTTCTTTGAATGGTTCCGGATTTTCCAAAGCAAGCATTCTTGTTAGTAACTTCAATGATAACAATGCTGTTTGTTGATTCAGTTCCAATTCTTGAGCAGTCGTTTCACTTAACGATTCATCTTTAGTTTCAATTGTCTTGACAATATCAAGTAATGGTGGTAGCAGAGAGAAAAGCAGATCTTTATCAACTTCATTAAATATTTCTGGGCTTGACTGAATTTTTGAATTTAGTAACTCCATTGATTTTCTCCTAACAGTCTGCAAAGTATGTTTTAGCAAGCCGCGGACTACCGACAGGAACATCGGTGGTGACAGCAAGTTGTTAGTATGATCTAACAAATCGTAACTATGGTGCAACATCACCCGCCAATATTTTGCTGTTGTTTCATCAGTAATTTTAGAAATTGTTTGAATGAAGGTAAGAATGTTGATAATGAATGTCTTATAATGAGCCTCCATTATCTTAATGTCAGAAACTTGGGTACTATGCTGAATAAATCTGGGTGAAGCCAAACAAGTGTTCATAAAAGTTATTATAATGTATTTATAATGCCTCAATTGAACTGCAGTGTGCCCATTTATACTGAAAATGTCACTTGGATCCACATCAGTGTCCATTGATTCTTCATCTTTCTGTAGGGGCAAGGACTTTATGTAAGTTATTAATTTTATAAAGTTCTCTAATGTAATTTCAGGAGGAAATTCTAATAGGATACTCTCTCCAAAATCGAGCCTATTTATTGGAGATTCTTGGTCAGCTAATGTTCTAGATTGACTTGTATTTTTCTTTTTATTATCATTAAAATGTGCAATGTGTGTTTCCAATAACAAAGCCAAAAATGTCCAAAGAAATTGTCCTACTCCTATTGTTTCCATGAGTTTCTTGTACAAGGGCAACCTTCTATGCTCAGGAACATGCAGAACCACATCTGCAAATATACGTAGTACTGGAACAACACGATTCTGGAGTTGCTGCATTTCCTTTTCACTGTGCTCTTCAATACTTTTATCTAATTTCACGAGGATCGGTATAAGTGTTTCAATAATTTTAGTTATGATTTGGAAACTGTATGCGTCGTCATGTCTAAGGACAGATGATCCCATAAATGTGAATATCTCCATTGTGTGATGCAAAACTTGTTCTGGTAACATGTATGCTGCATGAGAAAGAAGAATAAGGGCATGGTGGTGTGTTTGTGGGTTTTGTGTTCCTCTTATGCACTGAACAACTATTTCCACATCAAATGCTGTCTTCATTGCCTTTATTTGCTCTTTATTCTTGTCATCTACATATTTCTTGCAGTAATACCATAATGCAGATAGAACTAATTGCTTAGTGTATTCTACATAAGACTGTTCCTCAAATCTTAAGCATTTCTTCAACAAGTTGAATAATATGGACACAAAAGGAGTATCCAATTCCATTTTCTTTTTAGTTTGAACATATTCTAAAAGAGTAACCCCAAGTCTCCATTCGTATGTTTCTGTTAGCTGGTATGACAACATTGTCGTTGATGTTTTCTTTTTCTTAGGCACATTTGCACCAGGATCTTCAGTATTTAGCATATCTTCAAGAATAGGCTTAAAATGATCAAAAGTAATATGGATTTTCTTCATAACTTTAGCAGCCATACTAGAAATTGTAGAATTGTTACTAACAGCACCAGCAGAGGCAATCAAACGAACCATATCCTTGCTTTTCTCTTCAGGAATTTTCTTAAAAACATCTTCATCTATTTGTCGCATTATTAGAACACATGGACTTGTAAAAGTATGATCTTCTTCCAAAATACAAGCTCTATATTCTTGTAAGCCAATTTCAATAGAATTCCATACTTGTGTCTTTGCAAAAGTAGATACAGTGTTTTCATTAATATGTGCATACACGTTAATAAAAATTGTTGAGTTATAAATATCAAATGTTAGTTTTTTGTTGAATTCATTTTGTTTCAAAAACTTTTCCAGTGGTTTTAAAGCTGGAATTATTAAAGGAAATACAAATGCATTTTTCATATTTCCAAGCAGCATAAGAAAAGCAGCCTTTATGTGTGAAGGAGTCTCAGAGCTTAATATTCCCATAAGTTTTAATAGGCAATTACGTTTGAAAATTTTATTGTTATTTTCAATTAAAATTGTATTCATAACTTGACAAATCTGATGTGGATCTAATATAATTTCATCTTTATGTACAACTAGCTCTTCCAGTAATTGAATGTAAATAAATTTCTTATCAGAATTTTCTCTTAATATTTGTTTGATGAATTCAAATGTGCATTCTCGAACCACAATCAGAGGATTATTCAAGTTAAATAATATCATCAAAATCACCATGTCCGAATCATACAACCAATTTGCATCTTCTTGGACAGCTATGAAATTTATAAGTAATTTAAGACTCCTAAGTTGTAATTCAGGTGCTATAACATCTTTTTGATCTGTTGCATACAAAATATGCCCACACGAAAAATTAACAATGAATTCAAATTTCTCTTTAGAATCTTTGAAAAATTTATCAAGCAAATTTTGGAGTAATTTAACATAATTATCTCCATAAGAAGGAATTGAACATCCAGTAATACAAATCTCATATAGTCTCCTAACCAAAACTGTTTCAATATTTCTGCAGACATTGCACCAAAATATATCTATTTTACTAATTGTCATATCTTGAATCACTTTTGAGAATATGTATTCTATTACTTCAAACAGTATTTTATCCTCTTTAGCTTTTGATACAAATTCAGGCATGATTTCATATGAGAATGTCTTGCCATCAGTACTTGGCACTATCAATCTGGTTTCCACAGACTCCAGTAATAGATTTAGTACTGCAGTCAATTCTTCAACAGTAACTTTCTTAAAGGAACAAGATTTTAGAAGAATATAAATAAATATTTCAAGGGTATTATTTTTATTCAGCTGATATTCATCTAAAATATGCTCAAAATCAATTTCACCACTGAACAAAGCTTTAAATATCATTTGATTCATAACAAGACTGTCTTTAGGAGAACTAATAAGTCCTTTTAAGTTACTTGTCAAAACAAATCTCTTTCCCCAATTAGATGTAATAATCTCCCATGTCACTTCAGCTGATTCTTGATCATTAGGAAACAGGTATGGTATAAGTGCTAAAACAGTTTCTTGACTCACAGGCAATGTTTTCAAGGAGCAAAATTTGATTACAGCTTTCTTGACTACATTCCTCCATTTTAATGAAGCTTTAGATATTATTTTTACAAAACAGTTGGTCATGTCAAACTCATTTAATATATCCTTCAAAGAATCATTAGGTATATCAAGAGCTGCATTGACCACAGTAGGATCATCATCGTTAAATCTATTTAATATAGAATCTTTGACAAACTCTGAATTATCCACTGTCAATGACTGGAATTCTTTAGTAATATACTTTATTGCTTCAACACGCAAATGTGGATTGATGTGGTTTAGATTTTCAAAAAGATAGGTCTCACCCACTTTATGTGCTATAGCTGGTTTGAAACCAAGCAGTTTCGATAGGTGGGATTTTCTTGCTTCTGACAATTTGCTGTCAGAGCTCATAATTATTTTAATCTCCTTGTCAAATGCTTCAGGGTATTGACATTCAATACTTTTAAGAAAAGTTGAATACCAGTTGAGAAGTAAACTTGAGAAATCATCTTCATCATCTATTATTTCTAAATCACTTTCATCATCTGCCAAATTTGTGTGCTTTTTTGGACGGTAAGCTTGAAGGATACACCTGAAATTGAAGAAATCCATTAACTAATAACTAATATAATATATAAAAAATTAGTTCCTGGAGTATATTCTAGTAATAAACATACATACATGATTTATATGAGATGGCAATTAATTAAAAAACTTATTTTTTTTGTGTATCTGTGCAGCTTGCTTTGTAAATAAGGCGAGAGTAAATTTTGATGATAACCAATTGTACTGTAAAAACTTGTCAAAATTGCTGAACACTATTGTCTCACTTGTAAGTTTGCCTGATTTCAGTTTTCTGTTAATTCTAAAGGTGTGTCTGTGGCACACCACTTTATAAGTATTTTTAAGTATAAACTAAAACACATTTATCTAAAATTTTGATAATTTTCTTCTACTATTACTTTGCAATGACTATATTGATAAAATATTGTAGTTTTACTATAATAAAATTTTTTGACAATATTGCAGTGGACTTCTACTCTGAATATCTTCACAACACCAAGTTATTGAAATAACAGATAAGCCTCCAGAACTTATATGGTTTCACTCATATAAACATGCAAGAATAAATACTAATAAGTTGGCATATCTTAGAGCAGTGGTTCCCAAAGTGGGCGATAACACCCCCTTGTGGGCACTGCAGTCCTAAAAGGGGGCGGTCAGTGACCCAGAAAGAAATGGGCTTATTTAAAAGAGTTAACTTGTAAACTTGTTAACTTCTCGTTTAGAATGAATGTTTAATCTCCACTAATGTAGCTCTCAATAATCAATTAATTTAATTTGACGTTATAATGTTTTTTAGGTAGGTTAAAAATTGGGGGCGCTAAAAAGTAATTTATTCTCAAAGTGGGCGGTATACAAAATAAGTTTGGGAACCACTGTCTTAGAGTCATAGCAATGCAGGGTAAAAGAAACTACATGGTTCAAGATGGAAGCCAAACTGAGTTTATTACGAAATACCTACATTGACATTTAATATTATGACAACTATCAAAACAATACACAACATACCTTCCCTCTATAATCATTGTGAGTTTAGAACATTATGTATAATCCATTATAATAGAACCCTATTAAATTTAACAAATAAGTTTAAACAAATTAATCTTCTTGATTATTAGGTATTCCTATTATATCTGGCCATAGCTCTGGAGCTGGTATGTCAATGGGAGGATCTGGAGACGATGAGCCTGATATTGATCGCTCTCTATGTCTGAATGACGGTTGTTTCTCACAGATTCGTGGGAGTACTCGGGCTACAATCTGATCTGCATGACGCCGATGTAACTCACCATCCTCTGTCCTTACCATATAAGAGCTAGGACCCTCTACTACTTCAATCATTGCTCTATTCCATTTTTCCCCTGGTCCATAATTACGAACCATGACTGGCTGATCCACTATGAACCTTCTGTTTGGCACCTTCTGTGCTGCCGTTTCGAGTTGGATATCTTGTGCGCTTGGCATATTATCAGGATGTAAGCTCGAAACAGCTGACCTGTATCTACGTCCATTTAACATCTCTGCTGGTGTTTTATTATAGCTACTATTTGGGACTACTCTTAATGAATATAATGCTTTAGGTAGTTTTTCAGCCCAGGGTACATTATTTAAAGACATTTTCTTAATCTTATTTTTAAAACTCTGTATAGCTCTTTCTATTTGTCCATTAGTAGCTGGGTGGTAGGGCGGTGAGTATAAATGCTTAATTCCATTATTCTTCAGAAAAATATTGAACTCCTTAGAAGTGAACACCCTACCATTATCTGACACTAAGGTGTTTGGTAACCCTTGAGATGCAAATATTCTTCGAAGTGCAGCTATGGTAGCTTCACTAGACATTGACGCAATAATTTCGGCTTCGAACCATTTGCTATAGCTATCTATAAGAACTAAGAATGTTTTACCCTGGAATGGGCCGGCGATATCAACATGCACCCTACTCCAAGGCTTTTCTGTAACAACCCATGCTTGTGGATCTCTAGGTGGGTTGTTTCTTACTATCTGACAGGACTCGCAACTGCTAACAGTGTGCTCGATTTGCTGATCCATACCTGGCCACCAAACATATCCTCTGGCATATGCTTTAGTTTGGACTATACCTGCATGTGGAGCATGTAGTAATTTTAAAACATTCTGTTGTAAACAACTAGGAATAATGACTCTGTTACACCACAATAAACATCCTTTATTGAGGGAAAGAGCCTCTCTACGTGTCCAAAACGGTTGCATGTTGGGGTCAGTATTCTTACATGGCCACCCATGGAGGACATGAAATACCACCCTTTGGAGTACTGGGTCTTTTTCAGTGTCCGATGCAATTCTAGATGTATCTAGATTCCACCCATCTGGTTGTTCTTCCAATAATAAGACTTCTCTAAGAGGTTTTTCATCTAACTCTGATGTTTCCGGCTCAGTCCATCGACTTAAAGCATCAGCATTACCAATTGCCTGGCCTGGTCTATACTTGATACAATAATTGTAACAACCTAACTTCAGAGACCAACGCAGCATACGAGGGGAAATCTGGTCAGGAATTGGCTTTCTTGGGTTAAATAAACCTACTAAGGGTTTATGATCAGTAATTATACAAAATTCACGGCCTGCCAAGAATTCATGGAACTTTTTTAACCCAAATATTATTGCAAGGGCCTCCTTATCTATCTGCCCGTACCTTCGTTCATGGGGCTGCAATGTGCGTGAAGCCATCATAACAGGTCTCTCAGACCCATCATCCATTACATGGGCCAATACCACGCCGAGGCCATATTCGGATGAATCACATATTAAAAATAATTTCTTTGCGAGGTCATACCCTACCAGTGTCATATCAGACGATAATAGGTCCTTAGCTCGGTCAAATGCAATTTGTTCTTTATCACCCCACCTCCAGACTGATTTTCTATCTAATAAACGATACAGAGGTTCTAAGATTGTAGCTTTGTGTGGAATAAACTTTTCATAGAAATTATATAAGCCTAGGAAAGCTCTCAAGGCTTGTTTCGTCCTAGGTGCTGGTTTCTCTTTAATTTCTTTAACCTTATTTGGAGAGGGATGAAGACCGTCAGCATCTATCCTGTGTCCCAAGAAATCTATGCAATTAGAAGCAAATACACATTTCTCCATCTTTAAACGAAGACCTAATTCATTCAGTTTCTGTAGAACAGCATGTAGCCTATTATTATGTTCCTCTCTAGTCTTCCCAGTTATAGCAATGTCATCCAACAGGCATGCTACACCATCCATACCTGCGAGCGCTGATGACATGACACGTTGAAAAATTCCTGGCGCTGCATTAACACCGAATGCTAGCCTGTTCATTTTCATAAGTCCTAATGGAGTATTTAATGTTAATAGGAGGGCCGTATCTTCATCTACTTTTAACTGCATGTATGCTTCCTTCAAATCTAATTTACTAAAGATACACCCACCACTGAGTTTCACAAAACTCTCTGCAGCTGCAGGTAAGGGATATGTGTCTACATCAATTGATATGTTTACTGTTGATCTATAATCTCCACAAATACGAAGTGAGCCATCCCTCTTCTTGACTATTCGTAAAGGTGTCGCCCATTTAGAATATCTTACAGGAGTCAATATGCCACATTCAACCATCCGCTGCAATTCGTCTTCCACTTGCTTTTTAAGTGGAAATGGCACAGGCCGGGCCTTGATGAAACGTGGCTGAGCATCTGCCCTAACAGTCAAGGACACTTCAGGACCCTTATATTGTCCCAACGTTTTATTGAATAAGTCAGGAAAATCTTTGAGCATATCTTGTTTCACTTCATCTATTGTCCAACAGATCCCTAATATTTCCAAGCCTAAGGACTTAAACCAATTCCGTCCCAATAGACTGGGTCCATTGCCAGACACCACAATCAATTCACACTGCGCTTCCTTGTTTCCCAACAGAACTCGTACGGAAACACTTCCTATTACTGGTAACGTCTCACGTGAATATGTAACCAGCTTCACATTGGTAGGCCGCAGAGGTGGAGGTGATTTCCACATATGATTGTATGTGTCTTCCGACATAATAGTCCGCGAAGCACCTGAATCAACCTCCATAAATGTCTTAGAACCATTTATTATCACTTCAGCCTTTATTGGAGCTGCATATCCTTCTGAACAAGTGTATACTCCCATCATATTTTCCTTGGAATCATTGCATTGTGCTGTTTCATCCACAACCTGATGTTGTTTCTTTAGCTTTCTATCACAGGCTGACGCAATGTGACCTAGGCGCCTGCAAGAAAAACATCTTGCTTTCAGAAATGGACACCGTCCGCCTTCTCCATGGCGTCCTTTACAACGGCTACATAGTATAGCACCTATTTTTCCAATATCCATTGCCTCATCCATATTTCCATGAGTTTGCTTCGTATTCGGATCAACCTCTGAGTACATTTCTTGTATAATTGTCTGATGATTTAAACATAACTGTACAGCTGTTTCATATGTCAGGTTCTTTGTTCGCAACAATTCGCGACGCAGACGTTCATCACGCACGCCCAGCACCAGTCGATCGCGCAACTGACGCTTTAAGTCCACGAAGTTGCACTTTGCACCCAGCAATCCGATTGCCGCAACAAAATCTTGAACACTTTCCTTATCTGCTTGTTTATGTATGTGAAATTTCCCGGCTTGCAGTATTTCATTTATTTCCGGTTCATAAAATCGATCTAACACCGCAAGAATGTCTTTAAAAGGAACTTCAGTAGGTCTATTAGGTACTAATAATGACACAATAAGTGAATAAGTGTCTTTTCCACATTGTGATAAGAATAAAGACCGCATTTTATCCACGGTTTGATTTTCGTAACCAGCAACATCCAATGAACACAACAAACGTTCCTTATATTCACACCACTTATCAGTCTTGGGGTTAAACTGTCCCGGAAATACAATATTTGTCAAATTACACGCCATTTTCACAATAATAAGTTTAATTTATTCTCGTCGCCACTAAAAGAAACTACATGGTTCAAGATGGAAGCCAAACTGAGTTTATTACGAAATACCTACATTGACATTTAATATTATGACAACTATCAAAACAATACACAACACAGGGTATTTCCAAATGTCACTGTTTATAAAACCCTGATCACCAATTGTTATTAATTGAATATCTTTGTTTATAACAATATCATAAATGACATAATGTTAAACTAGCCTTGCTACTTTGATGTAAGTTAGCATGGTTTTTTTCCACTTTTGATACCTGCTACCTGAAAATGGCCCCACTTTCAGCTTAGCGAGTATTCATTCCTTTCTAAGTTTATGTTAATCTACCGATGCTAAAAATTTCATCTTTCCTAAAATCACATAAGTCTGGGGTGACTGGGATCTTAAACTGTAATGGGTACAGAGAAATGTGTTTTATTTCAAATTAAATTAGGCTAAATTTTATGTGTTTATCTCTTTTTAGTGTCACTTTTTCATTTCATCAATTTTCAAATCACAACAATTCTAAAGAAGTTTCACTGCAAAAATAAAATGAATATTTCATTTTCCTTAACTTAAAAATATGAAAGTTAAAAAATGTCACCTACCTAATAATTTTCTCTGGTTGTTGATTCTTCAAATCAAGTTCTTCAATCATTATTACAGGCAGTGGTGTCAAACATCTAAACTCTTCTATATTACTTTGAATATGTGGCAATACACTATTCAAGAAAGCCAATACAAATGCAACAATGCTATTCTTTCTATCAACCAATTTCTTCAAATGACCACACAAGGTATTCATTAAATCAACAGATATGTTCATTATTGTGTCATTCAATGATTTTAGGTGTTTTTGGTGTTCAAACATCATAGAAATCAGTAAAGCAACATCCAATGATAAATCAAATTCAGTTGTTAGAAGCTTGTCAAGTATTTGATTAAGTGTATCCACTTTTATACTTGCTTTAGTAAAGAGGTAACCAAATACAATATATGAAGAAGCCCTAAAATCTAAAATTGGTGATTCAATAGCTTTCATTAATGTTGGTATTATTGCATTGATTATTCCTTCAGTAACATTCTTACTACAGTCAATTACACCTATACAAGTTTGGCAAAAGAATGCAAAAACTGTATTCAGCTGTGTTGCTCTTTCGCCATATTCTTTCACATAATTTAAAGTTGTTTTAGCAATAAACTGCAAAGTGGCTGTATTAGAAACACACTGATTGAACAGTACTTGGTTAGCTAAAGCTATACCACTTTTTTTTACTGGAATCAACCAATTCCAGCGGTTTGTGTTTGATTTTATATTCATAAGTTGTATAAATCTTACAAAGATTTTTGTTCCATGATATGGCAGGATAAGAGCCATGATTGCATCTTGATTGTATTGATGTATATGGTATCGATTCACCAGCCATTCCAATGCCTTATGCGAAGACTGCAGAAGCAAGTATGGAGACAATTGCAGAAGAAACTTCTGTACTGTTTGATCTAGGTTTTTGTTTACCTCTTTGCTCTGTACTGCTCTCTCAAAATCCTTGGATGATAAACTGAATAAGCTGTCTTCATACACTCTAAAACCTTCGTATAAAGCCGTGAGCTCTTTTAGCCCGCTAATTCCAATTTCGTAGAATGTTTCACGGTCTTTAAGTGCAGCTTCTTTTGGGTCAAATAATAAAGAAGCTCTGGTCTTGTCATCTTTGTAAATAGATGACTGTGGTGCTGTAAGCTTTTTTAACTGTTCTGAAAGCGCCGTAGAAGCCATTTGGAAAAAATGATCATAGGGGGTTATAACCTATGTATAAGTAATAACAGTAATCTGACTGAGACTGTTCTTGTGTTCGTCTACTTTAGTTTACCGAAAAAACAACTGAACGATCAAGGGGTTGATTTATTAAAATTAAACCATAAAATGCAAAAAACAAATCAACATTGTGATCTAAAATTCTAGGTTAGAATTTTCGTGTTTGACAACTTTGACATTGATCATTAATATTAAAGTAGTAGTAATAGTGGAATTCACCACAAAGGCAGGCAAAGGAATCTCAGTCCATACAGCCAAGTCTGATGTATAAATCTTCGTATAGTAGCGCAGTTGTATTGTAGGCTACAACCGACGCCAATCAACGGAGTTCTTGTGAAAACTTGAAAGGTCACAATTGACTGTACAGTTCACATTTTTTACAAAAACACAATCATTACTCAAAAACTATCAACATCCTACAACTATTATTCATTTTAGAGTATTTTTACACATTTTTAGAAAATAAAACTGCACAGCACAACGTCCCCTTGCAGTTCCCGTCAAAAACTCTCTCATTAATATTAAACAATTCACATTTCATCATCAATGACATTTGTGAGTGACGTTTTGGCCACTGCCATAACGACCGCAGTCGCCTAGTGTAACGGTATCATTATCATTTTTTATTTCCGGCAATTTCGAATGAATAATAAAATAAACATGCGCTTTACGTCGAGTAACATTAAATCAATAAATGGTCTTTAGATAGTATTTTTGTAAACTGTGTATAACCTGACACACATCGAGAACATGGACAATTTTTTTGGCTTCTAGTAATATTCTATCCTATTCGTAGTTAAGGTCAGTGACATAACAAAGCGAATTTATTCATGTGACTTTTATTTAAACGCTAATCCATGTCTAAAATTAAATAAAAGTAATACGGATATAACAGTGCTACGATTGCTACACGGGAAGTCATTTTTATAGTTTATTAGTTTACTAAAGATATCTAGCGGAATTTAATTAGTTAACTTGTTAGAGCGTTTTATAAAACGAATGTTGGCAACACTTTACAAAGTTTTAATTTTTCATACATCATTTGGGGTTTTTGGCGGGAACTGAAAGGAGATGTCGTGCTAGGCAGTTTTATTTTCTAAAAATGTGCAAAGTTACTCTTAAATGAACAACAGTTGTAGGATTTTAATAGTTTTTGAGTAGTGATTATGTGTTTTTGTGAGAAATGTGAAATGTATAGTTAAATGTGGCCTTTCGAGTTTTCACAAGAATTCCTTTGAATGGCGTGGGTTGTAGCCTACAATACAACTGCGCTACTATACGAAGATTTTAAACACATCAGACTTGGCTGTATGGACTAAGATTCCTTTGCCTGCCTAGGTGGCGAATTCTACTAAAAAAATATATATAGTTTGTGTACCTTATGTCATCATCAATGACAATTCATTCTTTTATTTTGATTGTATTATACTTGTACAGTGTACTAGTTTTTTAGCACAGAGTACTTTATATATACTGACATAGAGTCAACAGTCGTAATGTATATACTAACGCACTCTATCGGTATACGGCACTATTCAACGGCAAAAACCGTCCAGGGGTCTAGTATTATTTTGATTTTTATATTAGACTTTTGGAAATTGCGGGAGTTAATAATTTAACTCCTGCAATTCCCAAAAGCCTTTCCAAAAATGTGTATTTGTTAGTAAATAAAACAACAATTTAGCGGTAGCGTGATTTATTATGTTTCCTTTTATTAAAATATTCAAATGCATACATTTTCATAACATCATATGTATCCACATCTAATCTGGTGCCGTTACGATGATTTACTTACAAGTTTTACCGCATCTGGGCACACAACAACCTCTTTCAGAAGAAGCCATAATCCAAGTCATCAGAGAACAAATCTTTAGGCAAATCGGTGTTCAGAGTACATGCGTAAGTCCAACGTGATCACAGAACACTAGTAAACATGCTAAGCGAAGTCTTCGGAGTCCAGGAATCAAACAAAGTTGTCGAAAAATAATCAAAACACAAACAAAGTACATACATTCACGAGTCTAACTCGTATCGATCGGAATGTCATTTTGGTTTTGACATAATTGACATCTTTGAAATAAGTTTTTGGTAAATCGACAATTCATCAAAAATCCAGTAATTAAAGTTAAAAAGAGCTTTATAATTTGAAATAGGTGAGGAATAGAATTTACACACTTTAAAATATATTTATTAGCTGATATGGCTTGCAAAAACATAAAAACATATCAAATATTTCTTAAACAAGTAATAAAACAACTGCGTATAACGAAACATATTATTTTCTTTCCTTTGGTGTGCAATTTGAGAACAGTGACATCTACTGCAATACATACCTACTAATAGAACGCAAAAAATCTCTAAGAAAAAATAATTGTACTAACTGTTATGACACTGTTTTGTAGTTATGCTCAATGCTGTGTTAAGCGTGATGTGTTTCTGTTTATTTTAAAATTTAATTACGCAGATTATATCATTAAGTCATATCAATTGTTTTGCGTAAATTAATTGATGCTTATCTTCCATGTCCATGTTATTATTTATTATACACAATTGATTTTTAAAAATAAAATTAGAGTAAGGTTCTTTGTTTAAAAGTGTACTATTCAAACACAATGGAAAGCAAATTATTTTTCTTTATATTGTTTGTGTTATGTATTAATTCTGGTTCATCATACAAGCCTGTAGTTTTAATTCATGGCATAATGACAGGGAGTGGTAGTATGGAAATGATCAAACATAGGATTGAAGAGGTAAATTTTTTGTAAATTAAAATTTCTAAGGGCAAGGTCATTTATTTAAAACTATTTTTACAAGGCGATCTTATACAGATTAGAAACAACTGAACTTTTTGGTATCATCATTACTCACAATAAAGTATTTATTACCTACTTTTTTTAAAGTTTCCAATCTTATTGATCTTTTAAATTTATAATTAATAACCAAATAAGCCAGACAATGAAGGTCTGGAATGAATTAAAGGACAAATATCTATTGTTTTTGCCCCTTGCCTATTGAACCTAAATATCGAAAATTAAATAATTTGTTTATATTAATTTCTAGAAACATCCAGGTACAATAGTGTACAATGTGAACAGATTTGAGCATTGGTCTAGTCTGGAGACCATGTGGCACCAAGTACTGGAGATTGGGTTGGACATCGCCAACATATCAGCTTCACATCCTGAAGGCATTAATTTGATTGGTAAGGATTTCTTAACATATTATATTTGTTTCGATTGCCT
The DNA here is from genome assembly GCA_012273795.1 of Dendrolimus punctatus. Taxonomy (NCBI): domain Eukaryota; kingdom Metazoa; phylum Arthropoda; class Insecta; order Lepidoptera; family Lasiocampidae; genus Dendrolimus; species Dendrolimus punctatus. Next base: position 17,943,295 of record CM022536.1, read on the forward strand.
TGTCAAATTTTGACTTTATATCTTTTTTTATATTCCCATTGTTTTAACTGTCCTTAACCCTATGTAATCTATGGCCCTTTATAGTGTAGGAATAAGCATTACCTGTGCACAAAATGTTTTCCAAAAGCCTGATGACATGCGTCAATATGGTCAGTAGGGTTGACAAAAAAGGTTACATTAATAGTTGTTGCAATATATTTATTGGGTGCGGTATAGATATACAGCACATTTATTTTATTACTTGAGATCTAAAATTCACTTGGGTGGTTATAAAAAAAAATAACCACCAAGGCTAAGACGGGTGCTCCACTCCTAATAGTAAGTAGTCAGTAAGGGCTTATAGCAGAATCTTTGTCAATTTCTGATTATTTCAAGTATGCAAATATTGAGATGTTTCATGAAAAGTGATTAAAGTAAAATTCAATTTTATGAATAGGTAATGTATAGTTATTACTAATTTACTTTCACATGTATATATTGGTATAAGATATAAAGTATGTGGCTTTATTTACAGAAGTTTCAAGTGTATTTTCTACCACCATTATTATGTGTCTTTCCTATTCATATTTTATAAGTGTGTATATTTTTGGTGAGAATTTAATAAAATATTTTTTCTCACTTTTATCTCTCTCTCTTCATGTCTTCCAGGCTACTCCCAAGGGGGTCTGGTAGCCCGAGGAATAGTTCAGACCTTCCCAAATGTATCCGTCAGCACATTCATATCACTGAGCTCACCACAAGCCGGGCAATATGGAGGTAACTAAAATTATTTACTTCACTGAAGTTGTTATTGCTTTGTAAGACATGGATACCAAGCAAGCTATGCTTGATGTGTTACTTGAGAATATAATTCATTATTAGTGTATTTGTAATAGAACTGTAATAACTATAATGGTTTAAAAAAATTAATGAGCTGCTGTTAGAGAGGGCTAGTCATATCTGTGACAGGATTAATGGCACAGTGAGCAGGCGAGTCTTGGAGTGGAAACTGGGTTTTGGTATGGTCATGGAAGAATAATATACCTGTGAGAGCCTAAATCTGACATTACATGGATTTATTAGATTTTTAATATCTATTTACTGGATATGGACATATGTTATAAGAAATATTAATATTATTTACATGCAAAGAAACAGGTGTTAAACATGATGTTTATTTTAAAATGTCAACATAGCAATAACTATTATTTTGTTTTAATACTTTAAAATCTTGTTTACTAGGGTTTAGTCTACTGTAAACAAAATACTTGTCCAAAATATCATTTGCGAGCACCACAGAGGCCGTCATTTTGCACATCAGCTGTTAGTTTTATATTTTTTTTATTCCTGTTCAGGATTTGAATCCATATCATTGAAAAGGGATGTGGGTACAATGTTTGTGTGTTTTTTATTGGAGTACAATAAATAATTAATTATTTTCTTAATTCTTTCCAGCTGGCTTTCTTCATCTGGTATTCCCAGGGCTGGTGAAGGATACAGTTTATGAATTATTTTATTCTAGAGTGGGGCAGCATACATCTGTTGGGAATTACTGGAATGATCCATACCATCAGTCGCTGTATGAAACTTACAGTGTATACCTGCCTTATATTAACAACCATATTAAGTGAGTATTAAATTATGGAATTTATTATATTAAGTATCTTTAAATGAAAAATGAGACGAAGCATAGATCTTTGAAAGGCTTTCCTTTAAAATAAAACTTTGGGATCATTCTTTACTCCCACGGGATTCCCGAGACACAAAGTACTAGAAAAGCATTAGCATAGAAAAGAATGTAAGCTATCGTTTTAGTGAAAACTTTGTCGGAATAAGCTAATATTTATGCACCCGAACAACTAAAAAAGCACTCCCGGAAAAATTCTCGCGGTATTCCGGGAAAAAAAATCACACATTTTATTACATAAATTATATAATTTTTTAATGTGGCCATTTTAAGTCCTGCCCAGAAAAATTCCCGCGGTATTCCCATAGGAAGTAGCGCAGAATTTAAGTTCAAGAATTTGCTGTCGATTAGCGAAAACCGCATCGAAATCGACCGAGTAGTTTTTACGTGAATCCCTAACAAACAGATAGGAATTTATAAAAAATGCATCATGTTCTCCATCGTGTATATAGTCTTTCCAGCTGTTTTTTTAAATAGCTTCAATTTACAGACACGGCATGTTTATAATTTTATAGAAAAAAAAAAATTTGCGGCCGGGTGACTTGTCGTAAGATGCAATAAAACCCACAGCCAAGGGTAGGGTATTTGCCCGACTGGATGGCTACCACTCTAGGTGGTCGCCATAACAATATTGACTTGTGTCTGGCATCAGTGACCAGATCCAGTCTCCTTAAGAGAGCAGCAGCGCATTTGTAGCACCTTTGGTGTTGCAAATGTCCAATAGGCGATGGTAACAGCTTTCCATCAAGTGGGCCGTCTGCTTGTTTGCTGAACTCCGGCAATAAAAAAAGATAAGTAAATCACTGCTTATAACACTGTCTTTGTGCGGTTGGCCTTAAGAGTGGAAAATTACAGGAACAAACATACGGCAACGCCCGATTTATCTTTTAAATATGTTACATTGCAATAAATTCTTATTTATTACAGTAATTAATGTCTCGGATAAATTAAATCATTTATGTCACATATCATAAAGGTATTGTAAGAATATTTCGTTTTTTTCACAACCGGTTCCATGGTGTAATGGTTAGCACTCTGGACTCTGAATCCAGCGATCCGAGTTCAAATCTCGGTGGAACCTGGCATTTTTGTTTTTATTCTTTATTTTAATTTTGTGTAATCTGTGGTAAGGATTATTCAATATTATTAAATAAAATTAATGAGAATTTAAACATTTTTTAATAATTATTTATAAAAATCTACAAGCTACAAATGTGACTAGAGTTTGAACGCACACTAAAAGGTGTCTTATGTAAAGAAGACTTATATAAGTAATTTAATGTATTTCTTTTTACATAGTATTAAGTTTTACTTACTTACTTTAGAGAGGGCAAAACATTTCCTATATTTAAGAACTCACTCAGAAAACATTACTTTTGCTTAAATAATTATGCCTAATTCTATACTGTTAACTAACAAAATATATATGCTATAAATATGTTTGTATGTATTTAATTTATATCGTTGTTTAAGTATGTGTATTTACTTATAAAATAGTCTAAGCATTTGTGTTTAAGTTATGCCATGTTCTCTTCTGCACTGCCTACATCGCCAGATTAGTTTAAAACAGGAACTCCCAAACTATTTTGGGCAAGAGACCCCAAAATGAACTCATACCCAACCCCCATAGCCAAATTACTTTAAAATCTATCTCTAGTTTTTTTTCGTATTGATATTTACTACTACTACCGTACTAAATACTTACCAATTTATTAATGTTGCGGTTGGTTAAGTGAGTAAACTTGACATCATTTATTCATCAAAATGTAACAAAATAAATAAACATAAAATGCAGTAAATAACAAGTGTATTTAATAATTATTAATATAAATTACGTAAAAATACTTAAGTAGGTAATTTTATCTTGAAAAATAAACACATCTGTACATAGCACACAACTTATACAGTATCTTGAAAGTTTTAAATAAGAATTAGTGTTAATTAATAGGGGTCGATTTTTAGACTTGATCGACCCACAAAATCAGTTTTCGTTATGTCAACCCTTGGGAAACCGATTTCGACTCCAGGGGGTCGATATCATCGACGACTTTGGGAATCTCTGGTTTAAAATATTCTTTTAGGTAGATTGCCTGGAAGATATTGCTTTAAACGATAAAGCCGCCTGTTTTTTCTACCGTAACAATAATCTATTCATATATGGCCTTACTTATAATCGTTTGTTAAATTATAAGAAACTGCTCAGCAACTGATTACGAAAATCTTACCCATAAACTCCTCTTAAGAATAAGAGGAGGTGGTAAGGTAACTCATAAATCCTGACAAAAATAACCAACATCGAGAGGTAGTTTAAGTGACTGCTAAGACGCAAGATTTATTTGAAACAGCCGTTGATGAGGGGCTTAAGAGTCTCTTATTTAAGAGATGGCTAATCCTTTCGTAACGAGATTATTATAATTAAGGCCCATATTTTGTTTTGTTTTTTGTTTACTTATCTATCTAAGTTTTTATATTTCCAGATCAAATAAATCGGCAGAGTTTAAAAATAATTTCTTGAGATTGCAACGGCTCGTGTTGATCGGAGGACCTGATGATAATGTTATTACCCCATGGCAAAGCAGGTATACATTGTTTTTGTCTGCAAGCTGATTTTCATGCATGCATGTTTGTACAAGATTTTTACAATGAATTACACTATTTAGGACCTACTTTACAATCGCCAAAGTATAGTTTAATTTATAAGTAACACTTAAAATAATTATTGCTAAATACAACAAATATCTAATACAATGAAAGAAAACTTATTATATTGTACTCTATAGTCAAGTTATATTGTCCTCAAGTCAAAGTAGTTACTGAGTCTAGATTACCGTCTTCTTTGGGTAAGGTTGAAGGCTGACTACGTTTCCGCGTTGGATTGCATTGCGCTTAAAAATAATGTAAGCTATCTTTATAGTGAATATATAGAATATGCAAATTTTTCGAACAACTTTAAACCGATTAAAATATCTCACATTTTATAACATAAATTTTGCTATCGATCATTCAAAAAATCACATTTGAATTCGATTTTTTATCTGGCCATTTTAAATTCTTCCCAGAAAAATTTGCGGGTTCCCAGGATAAAAAGCGCAGACTAAAGTCTAAGAATTTGCTGTCCAGTGCTGTGAAAGCTGCCTATACGTGAATCCCGAACAAACCGACAAAAAACAACCAAGAAACAAAAAAAAAATATGTTTTCCATTGTTTATACAGTCGATTCCAGTTGTTTCATTTTTAAATTACTTCAATGTACTGACACGCATTTTTAGAATCTATATATATAATAAAACTGTAGAGGTCGAATTTCTGTACAATGAAAAAAAAGCTAAAAACCGTGTTAGAGGCATGTAAAAAGTGAATTGAATTTAGATTTTTAAATTTTTTTATTTCTCTGTTTGTACGGGCTATTCTCCGAAACGACTGGTCCCATTTAAATGAAATTTTGTATGGTGGTAGCTTATATCCCTGATCAACATATACGATACTTTGATTCCGAAAAATTATAGACCGTGGGATAGTTAAAATACCGCACTACGCGGGCGAAGTCGACGGGTTTTAGGTAATTTTATAATATTATGACCTTACTTATAATCGTTTGTTAAATTTTAAGAAACTGCTCAGCAACTTATTAACGAAAATCTTACCCATAAACTCCTCTTAAGGATAAGAGGTGTTGATAAAGTGACTCATAAATAACTGTCAAAAATAACCAACATCAAGAGGTAGTTTAAGTGACTGCTTCTTAGCCTCTTGGCAAGATGGCAAGTTTTATTTGAAACAGCCATTGATTAGGTGCTTAAGAGTCTCTTATTTTAGAGATGGCTAAGCCTTTCTTAACGAGATTATAATAAGTAAGGCCCCCATTGATTAGGTGTTTAAGAGTCTCTTATTTAAGAGATGTCTAAGCCTTTCTTAACGAGATTATTATAAATAAGGCCCCCATTGATTAGGTGTTTAAGAGTCTCTTATTTAAGAGATGGCTAAGGCTTTCTTAACGAGATTATTATAAGTAAGACCCCCCATTAATTAGGTGTTTAAGAGTCTTATTTAAGAGATAGCTAAGCCTTTCTTAACGAGATTATTATAAGTAAGGCCCAAAATGTTTCCCAAATTGCAGCCAGTTCGGCTATTACGATGTGAACGAGACAGTGATAGAGATGAAGGAGCAAGACATCTATCAGTCGGATCGCATTGGCCTCAGGCAGTTGGATGAGAGCGGGAGGCTTCACGTGCTGACCATACCGGGCGTCAACCATTTCAACTGGCACATGAATGTTAGTGTTGTCGACGATTATTTATTGCAATATTTGGATTAATATTACTTAATATCTTGAATATATTGACACAAATCACTTTTTCCACACAAGCAATGTAATTTACTGTATAGAAGACATACTTATACATATCGCTGCTTTAATTTAACAGCGACTCAATTTTTTTTAAAGAGGATTTAAGGAGGAATGTTATGAATTTCTATAAAACTTAATCGTGGTCAGGTAACATTATTTTGTACCACGATTTGATGTAATCTAAACGCTGAAGTATAATTTTACATTATATTTCAAGTTATTTTTTTTCCTTATGGCAATTGGTCACGCTTTAAGTACAGCGACCATTTACTGCCAGTGTCAGGTTATTATTGATTAAACTGTATCAACGTTAAAATATGACATTTGACAATGACATGTGTCAAATGCTGATAGCGTTTGGAGTCAGATATTAAAGTAAACAGTCATATTGAAGTAAACTTTAGGGAAATAAACTTGGTATTGTATAATATAGTAGTATTGTTGTTTTGTCTAGTAATGTTCCTGTTCCTAAATTTTTTATATATCATATGAATCACAGAAGTGATGTGTAGCATTTTACCTAAAATATCTATCTGCTAACTATGTTAAATACATACATTTGTCATTATAAAAGTTACAATCAGATCTCAGAAATCTTTTAAAATTAGACAATAGTTTAATTTACTTATGTTCTATGTATTGGACTATATTTTGAAACTGTTTGGCTGCTTTAATCAGTAATAAAACCAGTGTTGCAAGTTGCTTAAAAAAATCTTAAGTAGTAAATTTCTCAAAACAGGTTATTATGTAATTATTAGTACAAATAGGATTGGTTGTTTATATTAGATTCTCAACATAATTTCAACGTGCCACTATGATGTAGTGTTTTGTAAGATTATTTATGATGTCGGACTTTGATCAGACAGGTTGAAGGTTTTGCCAACAAAATATCAAAATTAAACACGGTAACCCTTGTCTTTTGAATTTTAAATAGTATCTTAAGATTACCACATTAGAAGAAAAAGAAGTAGGATTAGCGTAAAACGCTTGGATTAAACGTATAAATTTTTCCTGTACACTTATTGTAGTGAATATTAAATGTCTAAAATGATTAAACTCACTTATTACTTAGTAAGTAAATCTTTAGTCCTTTTGTAAACAAGTAACTCGCTATACTAACTTACTACTTATTTTATATATATGTAAGTATATTTCAAGTATGTTTTTGTCCTATTAAATAATTGAGATTATTATCAAATTATTATTAATTATTTTAACATGCAATTGAAAGTGTAAGCCAATGATTTATACAAAAAAATATTGTGATATGATTTTTGTACAAACTGTGAAGATATATTTTTTTGTATCTTTTTCTCATGATCTGAAATTACTGACATTTTATCGTAATTTAATATGAGTTTATTTATTTTTATAGAAAAATGTAATAATAGTTTTAAGTAGATAATTTTTTAACACTTACTAATAAATATGATGTACCCAGTAACCTATACATAATACTTAGGCTGCTCGCAAACGAGCCACCGACCACTGCCATCGGGTGTTGGAAGCCGCCACAATTTATAACCCCGTCTTTACTGTGAAGTCTCACGATACGATACAGAAGAATACTCCATCAATCAGCGGTGTAAATATCCATTGATACTTGACTTTCTTGCTAGGGTTAACTGAGGTGAGAAGGGGTGGAGTGGGGTGTTAGTGACCAGTATCGGCGTCTTGTGTGGTTCATAGTGGCTGCAAGTGGCGAGTGGCAAGGCCATATAGAGTGTATGAAAAAACTGCATGTCGCTGGCTACCGGTTCCTGTCGTCGGTGGCCAGTTTGCGCCCAGCCTTAGACGTAGTTATAGAATTTATATCATGCTCATTAGACATAAGTATACAATGATAATGTTAGGAATATTATGGTCCAGTAATAACGTAACTTTAGGTAGCTTCTAGATGGCGCCTCGGGTCATTTTCTTTCGCTTTTTGTCTAGCAATACAATGTACTTATTGTACTGTAATACTTGAAGGTTAATTTTAAATAAATAATATTCTATTCATAGTAAAATTAAAAAAAAACTTAAAAAAAAAATACAATTAATATAACCTACAGCTTCAAAATTACAAATAATAAATACAATCTAAATCACCGTCTGTTGGGAACGTTCCAAACGCTGACCGTGCTACCACGTCGAATGACAACGCTTATGCGTTGCCAAAAATACAGGCTATCCTTTTGATCGCGTGAGACTTCTATGAACTCCGTAGATAGCTCTCGATGAAGGCGGTGAGATGTCACTATTAAAAAAAAAATTTTACCAAACGAGTCGAAACGAGTCAGCCCAGGAACTTATATTTTAAAACAAATTAGCTTCTAAATAACGAATCTTGTCATACTTTGTGATCTAAAACATATTTGAAAATACGAAAAGTTAATTAGTTATATCAACTAATGAGCCGCGAAAATATTTTTCTTTTGCAATCAGAAATTAATGTGATAAGTTCAAAATTTTCGACTAATATTTAAATGGAAATGTCTGCTATTTTTGTAGTAGTTATTTTAGTTTAAGTTGTGTGTGTTTGTGTTTTTTTAATATAACATGTTTATATTATTTAGTGCATTTTTATTGTCTTTGTCTTTGTTATATAACTGACTTTAAAAAATAGCTATGCGAAGAAAAACTCAAAGTAACTAAAACAATTTAGTATACATATTATAAAAATTAAATAATCGTCACAGAAACATCTATTAAAGCAAGTTATGCTTGTGTTATAGTTAATATACAATGGGCCACTTTGGGGCCGTATCCAGACACCCAGACCATAGTAAATAACGAAAAGCCGTTAACGAAATATACCGTGACTTGATTAAAAATTTGTTGTGATATGTACGCTACTGTGTGGGTGGCTACCACCCCTGTTTTTTTTATGGCAGAAGTTCAGCAGACAGGCTAACGGTCCACTTGATGGAAAGCGGTTACCATCGCCTATGGACATTTGCAACACCAAAAGTGCTACAAATGCGCTGGTACTCTTTTAAGGGAGACTGGAACCTGGTCACTAATGCCGGAACAGAACTCAGGGTTGTTATAGCTGCATACTTAAGATCAGGGGTGGTAGCCATCCAGTCCGGCAAATACCCTACCACCTAGTTTGTTTGGTTGCCTCTTACGACAGGCCGCCCGGCCGCAGGAAATTGTACTCTTTCGCCGTTCCTACACGGATAGATTATGCCGCCATAACAACCTTGAATTGTGTTCCGCATTAGTGGCCAATTTCCAGTCTCCCTTAAAAGAGCAGCAGCGCATTTGTAGCACCTTTGGTGTCGCAAATGTCCATAAGCGAAAGTAACCACTTTCCATCAAGTGGGTTGATTGCCTGTCTGCTGAACTCTTGCAATAAAAAAATAAAATAAGAATAACTCTACAATATAAATTCGCGTTGTAAATATAAATTTTCATGCGCATTTTCTTAAGCACATTCTTGGAAAATAACTTTAGATAAATTAATCTTGATATATTGTTTCTAAGATAAATATTTGTGAAATTGCTGGAATGTTTGTCGTCGCATCTCGATTCTCGATAGGCATGCCATTTTGATTATGAAAGCGGAACTTTAATGATAACATTCAAGATAAATATCACATGGTAGCTAGAAAACAGGATGACTCATTCACTTTGTAAAGATAAAATTACTAAAATAATGTTCTGTGATTTTCAACATAGGCACTCAAACTTACAATGCCCTACGGGTTGAATACAGTAATTCCCAGGGTGCTGTTAGTTTGACCGCGCATTGCATCATGTTCGCCGAAGCTCAGATGGCTTTGATACTCTATGGCAAAAACTAGCAAGAACTTCTTGAAAGAATGGCTGACGTAACATGACTGTCCAATGATTTGGTCTTTTATTAAGGGGATTGAATAAGTGTTACTCACATTAAGGTGATACCTTTCATGGTATCTTTTGTCACTGAAAATTAATATAGTTGTGACTCGACAGAAGTTGTTCGCTGCAGCTATGGAAGTGGGTATAATGTGTACACACAATGGATAGCGAGTCCCAACGTCAAAGGGCGAGGGGTTGAATCCTGGCCGGAACGAATGCATCATTTAGGTAGTTTTCTGACCAACTGTGCATATTGTTACAATTGTGCTAACAACGGCGAAGGGAAAACATGTGATGACACCTGCATATCGAGATAACCGATGCCTCAAAACCTGCCAAGCCGGACAAGCATGAGATATACTCTCCATTCCCATATAAATGCGAGGCCCGAGCCAACAGTGGGACGTTGATAGGGTGTTATTACTAATTATTAAAGGTGGAAACATGCTAACATGACGTTTTGACACGACGCTTACCCATTGTGCACCTTAACAACATCAATGTCACTTAGAAATGTTTGAAGTTAGACAGCTAGGATATCGTAAAACAATATCAATCACTTATTTATCTATGACTAATGGGCGCTTTACATATCTTACTATTCATTCACTTGCATGCAGGAACGGAGAAAGGATACGATTTCCTTCGGCCTAACGAAAGAGGAGACAAAACAACCCAGAGCCAGGTGGTAGAGTATTTGCCTGTCTGGATGGCTTCCACACCTGGTCTAGAGTAAGCCGCCATAACAACCTTGAGTTGTGTTCCGGCATTTGTGGCCAAGTTCCAGTCTCCCTTAAGAGAGCTGCAGCGCATTTGTAAAGCCTTTATGTTGCAAATCTGTATAGGCGATGGTAACCAGTTTCCAGGGTCCATCTGCCTATCTGCTGAACTCATGCAATACAAAATGACCATTGGTTGAAGTTTGTAGATACTTTTGAGGAGCTTATTTAAAATTTTAACAGATAGTATGGCAAAGAAGGTCGTTAAGATATACCGGCTATAAATCTGTGAGTTTGTGAGAAAAAATCTAAAAGTTCACGTTCCATGATAGTTTTCGCACAAAAGAGGCGTGGCATCGGGTGTTGTCCAGAAACACACTGTAGAACATGTCGGGTGGTGTTTATCCCACTATCATGAACATGCTGAACTGGAGCAAGTCCCCGCGTCACGCTTCGCATGCTGCGTGTGTCAATACGTTTCTAGCTTAATTGTTTACTTGGCACTTCCGCTCGGCTATAGTTATTATTAATATAGAAACACGGGACTTTTTCTCAAGTATAGGCAGTACTAGTATTTACTGGAAACGTTTTAATAGTAAACTTAATAGATAAGTATACTTAGATTATAAAAATGACTACGCATTCGTCCGCAGGAGCATTTTGTTGATGTTTGACGATCGTTAGAAAAATCCCCGGTACTGATATTTAACTTTATTATAAAATATAGTTAGTATCTATTATATTAATATAATAATAATAATAGGTTATATGTTAGGTTTTCGATAAGCTTTTGGCTGTTTACTTTTTTCCTCAACTTATCGATTTCTGGCACATTTTGAGATTCAAAATTGCTTTGACTCAGAATTTTCTAAATAATCATTTAAAGACTGTTCCTCTTTTTATTCATTACCACAGAGTACTTTATATATACTGGTATAGAGTCAACAGTCACAATGTATATACTATCGCACTCTATCGGTATACGACACTACTCAACGGCAAAAACCGTCCAGGGGTCTAGTATTATTTTGATTTTATATTAGACTTATGGAAATTGCGGAGTTAATAATTTAACTCGTACAATTCCAAAGCCTTTCCAAAAATGTTTATTTGTTAGTAACTAAAACAACAATTTAGCGGTAGCGTGATTTATTATGTTTCCTTTTATTAAAATATTCAAAGGCATACATTTTCATAACATCATTTGTATCCACATCTAATCTGGTGCCGTTACGATGATTTCCTTACAAGTTTTACCGCATCTGGGCACACTACAACCTCTTTCAGAAGAAGCCATAATCCAAGTCCTCAGAGAACAAATCGTTAGGCAAATCGGTGTTCAGGGTACATGCGTAAGTCCAACGTGATCACAGAACACTAGTAAACGTGATAAGTGAAGTCTTCGGAGTCCAGGAATCAAACAAAGTTATCGAAAAATAATCAAAATACAAACAAAGTACATAAATTCACGAGTGTAACTCGTATCGATCGGAATGTCTTTTTGGTTTTGTCATAATTGACATCTTTGAAATAAGTTTTTGGTAAATGGACAATTCATCAAAAATCCAGTAATTAAAGTTAAAAAGAGCTTTATAATTTGAAAAAGGTGAGGAATAGAATTTACACACTTTAAAATATATTTATTAGCTGACATGGCTTGTAAAAACATAAAAACATATCAAATATTTCTTAAACAAGTATTAAAACAACTGCGTATAACGAAACATATTATTTTCTTTCATTTGGTGTTCAATTTGAGAACAGTGACATCTACTGCAATACGTACCTACTAATAGAACGCAAAAAATCTCTAAGAAAAAATAATTGTACTGACTGTTAAGACACTGTTCATTACCCTTGTAAGGAGCTAATGTCAAAATTTAAATAATAATAAGGCAAATGAACGGTTGGTACGGTATAAAGACCGACCGTTGATCAAATCATAATTCATGTTAACATTTAAGGACCATTTTGGGATAACCAACTGGGTCAATGATTTTTATTTTATTTAGTCTACGGTACATTTCATTTCTAGGCCACGTTTTGTTTCAGAACTGTGCTGTGCCTCTTAAACTACTAACCAACCTTGAGTTGTGGTCTGGCATTAGCAGCCAGGTTCGTCCCCCTTTAGAGAGCAGCAGCGCACTTTCTTGCTTGCTTGTCTGCTGCACTCGTGCAATAAAATAAAATATTGTTACGAGTGAGACTCGAATTAAAATGCCGTTAGAATTACTATAGAGTTTATTAGAACTATACAAACACATATAACACAGGTACAAATATAACCGAAAACGCGCAGTCTGTCATTTATAAGGTTCCCGATTGTAGTACATACGTCGCGCTTCGCTCGTGGTTCTAGCTCGACTGCCTCCATCAGGTCATCGTTTTATACTGCATAAATGCAATGTCCCCGTATCTAAGTCGACTTAATCCGCCACACCTGGCTAATGACTCGGCCGCAAACTGCCGTAAAAGAGTACAATAAAATAATGGGCTGTTTCCTATTCCCAAATTTTAAACGCAAAGTAAACGAAAGAAGACTATCATAAAAGAGTTGCAATCAGTTTAAATGCGAGCAGGTAACAAAATGTGTTTTTTTTCAGGTATGCAGGTGGAGTTTGTTTTTGTCGGGACCTGAGTTGTAACAATATGATGGGGCAACTTCTCATGCATTTTAGTGTCCTTATGTATCTTTTCCTGTTTGACCTGAAGAAGGTAATGACATTGAATTACCAGGCTCCGTATGACGGAAAGTGCCATCCCCGCACTTCCGTTTTGCACATTGATTGCAATATAAATACAAACGACATTTTTTATGTTTGTCTAATGAAGTTGTTGACTTTAAAAGTGGTCGTTAAGTGCAGAAACATATAAGGAAATTACGTCGTGCATTATAGGGGAATAACTTTTGTGAACTGTAAAAGTACTCAAAAACACAGCAAGCTTAAATTCCTAGTTATAGATTTTTAGAGAAACGCAAATGTTTATTGCAGACATCAGTAGGTATATCTTTACTTATAGTAAAGGGAACTGAATAATATCCAGGGAACTGAAGTTAGGGCACAAGTAAACAGCTTATTTAAATATTTACAATGTCATCTTTATATTGCAAGCCTAATAACCATTAGGCTAAAGATTACAGGTGTAAATATTTAAATTCTATTCTATATATTTTAAGTAAAAGCTGTGTTATTATTTTTAGAGAATTTAAATATTTACATATGTTATCTTTATATTGCAAGCCTTATGGTTATAGCACCGATTACAAATACATATAACAATGTATTAATTTTGAAATTAAAAATCATGACTCAAAATTTATTATAAAGGTTTTATTTGGACATCAGTGCTTTTAAAAAAAAATTGCGACCGTTAATAAATTAAGACAAACATTACATTTAAATTGTGCGTAAATCTTTTTAATATAGTATTTTAATTTCATACTAATATATAAAGACTTTGTTTGTTTGATGAGTTGATGATGGTTGATGGTAGATGGTTCCTGAGGTTAGCGCGTTCAGCTAACCTCAGGAACCACTGGTCCGATTTGAAAATTCTTTCAGTGTTAGATAACCCATTTATCCAGGAAGGCTATAGGCTATATATCATCACGCTGAGACCAATAGGAGCGGAGCACCAATGCAGAATGTTTCGAAATCGGGGGGGTTTTGAATACAAATTCCACGCGACGGCGTCGAGGGCACACCTAGTGTAATATTTTGCAACTGAGTCGCCGAAGCGCACCTATATAAAAACTGAATGCAATGTAACTTGTGTCAATGAAAGCTTGCTGGCTGAATAAACACCCTACGTACCAGCGTTTGACCTACAGCAAAGCCGCGGGGAAAACCTCAGAATGATTATAAAATGCCTAAGCATTCTATATTTAGTCATTCGAACCGGATTAGGGTACAGATCAAAATAAAATAAATATTCGTTATACTTTTTGGAAAATCCAAAAGCTACCAACAAAGTCGACTTCAAAGAAAAAAAATCAATTTTGCATTTCGCAAAAACACTGTCCTCGCCGTCTGAGACTATAATAAGCATTTAACAGTAATATGTGTAGGCGATCGATGACGGAGCTATGACACAGTTGCGGTAATTTTTACGCCTTTTTGAATTGGAGTGACAGCTGCGCCGGCGCCGCCTAACAAGATATTACATTTCTGACTACATCCTTTCACCGTTTAATTTAGGACACGTCCAGACAGACCCAACGTATGCTCTTTGGTGTTCGCTGGCATTCCGCTGCCTGATATCATGAAATATAAGCTTAACATAAGCAAACTGTTTATTGCGGTCTTGGTTTTACACAAATACACTGTAAAGCGTAAAGTATCCTGTAATTGGTAACATTCATATTAAACAGAGTTGTTTGTTTTATGTTATAAGTAAGCTGTTAGATATGTAATAAATACATATATCAAACTACGTTGACGTGTTTGACGCAGATATGCGCCTGACATATCCCTCCTTGAAATACCGCTGCAGGGGCCCTCTAGCATCTAGAGAGCAGAAGACTCTTTCACCCCTGTTGACGAAGTGAGTTTGCCCGGATTCCCGGGGCTTACACTTGATGCGCTAGGTTCAGCGTGGGCGTAAGTCACAACTACGTTCTAAGTCTCACGTTCCTCCTGCCATAAGCGCGGGGCACATGGGAGGAGGGTGGTTTTAGTGGAGTATTGAGTTAGGAAGTAGGTTAGTATCAAGTTTCCACACAAGCCCCATAGGAGATTGCCTCCATAATCAACTCTGGTGTAATCCCTAGCAAAGGACCCGGTATTGTGCGAAGTGCATTTCCCCAGCCTGAAGAAAAAAAAAGAGTATGAATAGAATATAATATATTGCTAGAAATGTATCTGTACAAACATTTGATGTGGTTATCTATGTAATCTGAAAACTATGCTTGAATCAATATCTTAATTGCATTTTTAGAGCCGGCTTAATTGGTGTGATATCATGCTGTCACAAAATAACGGCGTATTAGCGATGAGTGAGTTCGAATAGCACACTTCGCCTCCCTATCTAACTTTCTCTATCCCATCTCCACTATTCCAATCCCATATCCCGACCCTCCTGTCCGATTCCTCTATCTTATCTCCCTGTTTTCATTATGTCTGAAAAAATGAATGAGTGACATGAATGTCTTTTCTTGTGACGCTATCCTCGGGCTTGGAGGAAAGGCTCGCTGAGGGATATGTTAGACTCTTGATCGACCGTATGCCCTCAAGGCCGCCGAGCGGAGGACAGGAGGAAGGTCGGCGGTCAAACTATCCGCTAAACCTGACTTGCACCCATAGCTCACACGCTTTTCTACTGGTACTGTATTTGTGGCGCCCTTACGCTTGTTGAAGAACAACGGGTGACAAGACAAGAACAACAACAACAACATTCTTCATTGGTGCTCCGCTCTCTTTGGTCTTAGCGTGATGATATATAGCCTATAGCCTTCCTTGAAAAATTGGCTATTTAACACTGAAAGAATTTTTCAAATCAGACCAGTGAGTAGTTCCTGAGATTAGCGCGTTCAAGCCAACAAACAAACAAACTCTGCAGCTTTATATAGCTTAAGTATAGATATTATAACAATTGCGGGAAGTTACTGAATTTTAAGATTTTGTAACAAATGCGACACATAATACACATAAATACGACACGTTATAATGACTGTGATAAAAGCAGGTACATATTTTTCGTGTTAATTATATTTATATTTATGTAGATATAGATAGATAGTTTATCTTTCTTTGTCTTCTATTTATGCTCGTGTTTGTATTTAAGTATTTTTATTCAGTTGGTATATTTTAGATTCTTTTTGTAAGTGCTCGAATTTCTGTGCTTTGTACGATAAAGGAAAACATAAGTTAATCCAATACATATTATATACATTAACTGCATTGCTGTAAAAATAATCGCAGTTACAGTTTCATATATTTTATTTTATCACTAATTAGTCACTTTGAAGAAATCGGAGCAATCGATTAGTACTTGAAATGATTATTAACTTATGGTCAGTTCCTTACCATCGCTTAAGTTTTTACATGTATGGACCTTATTTCAAATTTAACTGATAGTAGGGCAAATGTACAGTAGAAAGCGAGTCTAAATAACCTACACGAGAGAGTAGTTAATTTTCCAAGGAGATAATAAACATGACGTGGAAAAATCCCTTGTATGGGTAGTACTGAGTGTTATCATCCGTTTTCAAAGTCAAGGGATTAGTAGGTATAGTATCTACTAAGGTAATGTCCCTTGCCCTGAAAATAATCAATTGGACACATGACTCGAATCAGGCAAGGGTATGATATTCCGGAATATTACTATAGGTATCGCCTTGGTCACGGAATCATGCGACTGTTTTTAGCCTAAAGCTATAATTAGACTGTATATTCTAGGTCTTTTAATTTTGATGTACAACCAAAGTGATCCATGTAAATATTAACTTGACTCATTCAATGCAATAACGTTGAATAAAAAGTCAGTCTTATTAAATGTCATTGATTCAATGTCTTCGAACACTGCCGTGGCCTTTCAGTTCTGTAGTTTTCAACCGAATCAAATCAAATTGGTTGATCTGTTTGATATCAGTGTTGTAGAATAAATACTCATTTGGTGTAAATATTAGAATACTGGCAGCTCGGTTTTCGAAGTTTTCATAATAAAATAAAATCGAGTTGGTTGTGATTCGAACTTGAAAAAAATGGTGTTTCATTTTATTTAGTTCCATTTTTTATTTAAATATAATTATTATTTTGCCTCGTTCGGGTCCACTACAATCAGCATAAGGATTATCATGGAGAAATAAAAACCAATATTGTGCCTCTGAATTTCCTTTTTTGGCTTTAAGAAGGCTTTTGACTGTTTTCCTAGTGTGATAATCTAGTGACAACTGAGATCCAAAAGAATGACAGAAACATATATTGATATTAATTGACATGTGATTGGATTCTATGGTCTTGATCACTGCCAGCGGTAGCGACAAAGACATACCTATGACCATCGGAGTGCACCAGGGATCCGTCCTCATCCCGTTTCTGTTCATTCGTTCTTGTTCTGTAATGTCAAACTTAAATGCGCATGAGTGATATTTATGGTTGTTCATGTCATCATTGTTCATAATAATTAAACAAGACGTGAGTGCAGATGAGATTTTGAATTCGAAAGTAAGAGCAGGAAGTACGTGAAAGAAGAGAACTAGCAATAAATGAAAATGGCCCTGTAAAAATTTTGCTATAGGTTATTTATCACGCTTTTTGACTTTATATTATTCAAAATCATTTTTATGTCAAATCAATAGGATTTTTTTATATTATAGCCATAATAATGACAATGATTGATAGCTATGCAATAAAATGTATGATTTAAACTTAAATGGGGGCATTTCAAATCAAGCGTAAACGAAGTCACGGGCATAGCCTAGTTGTATGATAAAAACATATAAATACAAATCAATGATAAATGTATTTCTTTTTATTTTTTAACTGTGTTAGTCTAAAAAAATATGTTTTTATCAAAATGTAAAAAAAAACAAAGATAACCCCTGGCGTCATATAGGACTTAAGAGCTTTTGGTGCAAAAAATTAATTGGTCCATTGTTATAACTATATTCTTTTACTTCCCAAGTAAAAGACTTTACAAACATTAATAAATCCAGTTTATCCTTATTTCTAACGTAGTCTACCTACTATTGTTATTATCACTCTGAAATACAATATCAGAACGTTGAAAGTAGATTGTCACCATCATAAATTTTATGTGTCTTGGCTATATTAGAATTGATGCAAATCGGCGCAGGCGCATGATTCACCTGGGGCGTGTCGTCTTTCGGTGACCGTTGATGTTCGGTTATCGAACCTAGTTTCTACCTGTTTGGCATTAGCGAGCAGTGAGTCATCATTGTTTACCAGTCTTATAGATAGCTAAACAATTGCAGTAAGAATAATAGAGATTGTAAAGCCATAATAACCCAATATATAAAAACACTAGCTGTGGTCGTCCGTGTGAAATTGTTTTCAAAACACCCCGATTTTGAAACATTATTCATTGATGCTCCGCTCCTATTGGTCTTGATGATATATAGCCTATAGCCTTCCTCGATAAATGTACTATCCAACACTGAAAGAATTTTTCAAATCGGACCTAAGATGAGTGCGTTCAAACAAACAAACTCTTCAGCTTTATAATATTAGTATAAAAGGTATAAAATTTAAGGTATAAAAAGCCACAGCGTTGTTTGTAGCCAAAGTTTTAATCCCTGTTATTAATATAATAAATGCGAAAGTTACTGTCTACTGTCTGTGCGCCTGTTACGCTCTCATGGAAAAACTACTGGACCAATTTGGCTGAAACTCCGTAGGTAATTATATCGAGGGCTTCATAACATAAAGGCATATACGCAAAAATGCATTTTTTGTTGTTTACTAAAAACTATGCATGCTATAATTTAGAAAGTCTTACCAGTATGCAAGTGTAGCTAAAAAGAAGGATTTTCCAAATTACACCCTAATACAACCAACTAATTTTTTTTATATAAAATTGACCTTGTGTAAAACTGCACTTTTGTCCGCCCATTTGTTATGAAACCCTCGATATATATAAAATATATATATGTATTAGGGTGGGTCAAAAAAAATGTTTTTTTTACAAGTGACACGTGAAAATCGGTTGCTAGACACCTTAAAAAAATTCTCACCAAGCATGAGCTGTTTATTTTAATAGGAAGATCCTCCGCATCGCAGTTTTGTATTTTTTTCTCAGTCCAAAGAAAAATACAATTCATAACTGCTCATCATTTTCGATGATTAACGTAAAAAGTTTCATCACAAATTTCTGTTCGGAAATTAATGCGGATATAAAAAGCTTTATAAAACCATTTTTATAGAGCAGTTAATTTCCAACAAAATTTGTTTGCGCATTTTGTAAAAGTTATTTATTGTCGAGTTATAAAATTCATAAACAAAAATGAAATTTGTCTTAAAATAATAAAATTAAATCCTTAATATCTTTCAAATGGTGAGGTTTACGGAAAAAATATAAGATACCTTTTTTGTAGAGCATTAAATTTCCTAAAAAATTCTCACGGAACATTTTTCTGTACAATCGATAAATGATGAGGTATGAATTTTTTTCTATTGGACTGACAAAAAAATACAAAACTGCGATGCGGAGGATCTTCCTAATAAAATAAAGAGGTCATGCTTGGTGAGAATTTTTTTAAGGTGTCTAGCAACCGATTTTGCCGTGTCACTAAAAAAAAAAATTTTTTTGACCCACCCTAATATATATATTTGGATACCGAGGATGAACAACTTCTTATTCCGAAAAAAGGGTAAGTTTTTTTGTCGTTCGTTTTAAAATCCCTTTTTTTTAAATAAAACAAAACTATTAATGTTTTTTCATTTGAAGAAGTCAATCCCATATTAGGCGACACTATTAATAACTAAATCTTTCTATGTGTAGATAAATTAGGATCGGTAGTGGTCTGTTATCTGTTATTAAAATAAGCACACGAGGATATTAATATACTATAATGTAAGTAATACACGACAGAAAAAAAATTAAGACATAAGAGGACAGAAGAATGTATAAAAAAACATGGTGTCAAAACAATTCAAATGTAACATGACTTCTGAGGTGCCAGTGCCAAGTTACACGACCTCATTTTAACACATGTGTATATAATAACGGCCCATAAATGTCCCACTGCTGGGTTCGGACCTCCCGCTATAGTGAGAATAAACTATATTATTAATATTATATACTGTCCATATCCGCCACGCTTGTCCAGGCGGCTTGGCAGGTTTGATTCGTCGGTTGTCTCGATGTCCAGGTTACATCACGATGTTTTCCTTCACCGTTGTTAGCACGTGGTAATTGTAACAGTTTGTAAAAAAACAATATGCATATTGTTATTTTACACTGAAAACTGACTAAGCAGTGCATGCCTCCCAGCCACGATGAGACGGGTGCCCTAGCCATTACACTACCATGACTTGCCCCATTTATTTCATAGTTAATGATAAGTTTCTATTAATTATGTTAATTTTTGTTAATGTAATAACTAATAGACAAGTTTTAATGTAAAAACTCTGGCTATAGAAAATTTGTTTAAAATTATGATTCCAATACGATATTGCATTTTTTTTCTTAAACATAATCAATAATTTCTTAGCAATAAAATCGGATCAGTATGGCGATCCAGCGAGGAAACGTAGCCAGCCTTCTGGGCACCTTACCCATAGAAGACGGTGTTCTGGGCTCAGTATTCTACGTATAGTAAGGGTTTATGAGTAGAATACATTACATATAAGTTTTCTTGCATTGTATTCGATTATATGTAATTTTATAATAATTTCCTTTAATAAACAATAATAAAAAAGTATTTTCAGGCAATTCATTTTGTTTTGATTTTCTTCTAATTCCTATTTTTAACCGACTTCGAAAAAAGGAGGAGGTTCTCAATTCGTCGGGATCTTTTTTTGTTGTTGTTCCTTTTTTTATGTATGTTCGCCGATTACTCCGTGATTTATGATCCGATTTACGTGATTCTTTTTTTGTTCGATGCGGAATAGCTTCCAATTGGTCCCCTAAAAATTTTACATAGTTTAGCTCAGTAGTCAGTCAGTACATTTTATGAACATTTTTTATAAAAAAAAAATCCTTCTCGTTCCATATGTACACCGATTACTCCTTGATTTATGATCCGATTTACGTGATTCTTTTTTTGTTCGACGCGGAATAGCTGCCATGTAGTCCCTTAAAAATTTGACATAGTTTGGCCCAGTAGTTTTCATTTTACGTTCATTTTTTGGGACCTATATTTTTTAAGAAGCGCGGCACCATTCGTAGGTCCACTCATACATAGCTAGACACTAAAAAGTAACAAATCAAATTTAAAAACTTCGCTTAAAAAACCGACTTCAAAAACTAAAACGTATAAAATAACTTATTTCTAAAGCTATTATTATTAATATATATTATCTAAAACATCTTGAAGTCGGTGCAAAGTAAAACATAAAAATTACTATATTTTGAAAATTACTAAGCACCTTAAGATGTTTTAGATAATATATATTAATAATAATAGCTTTAGAAATAAGTTATTTTATACGTTTTAGTTTTTTAGTTTTTGAAGTCGGTTTTTTTAAACGAAGTTTTTAAATTTTAACTGTTATGTTTTCCTACGACAATAGGTGACACATTTTTGTGACAAACTTTTTTTTATGATTCCTGTAAGAAGACGCGTGCGCCGGCGCATGATTCATCGGTCTTCGAGGCATTCCGGGCGTGTGAGACCGATTGCTATCCGATCCGCAACTCCTAGAATATAAACAACAGAGGGTTAATTTGTTACTAACAAATGTACCATATCCGAATGACCGGTCTATACCGGTCTCTTTAACTCTTTATATGTAGGAATGAAAATATTTACAACGATCTAATCGTAAGGGGTTTTAATGTTCGCTTAATACTTTTATGGCCGGTTTCTATATTTTACTGACCGGCTACTGAATTTGACGTAAGCTCCATAAAAGTACTGCAAAATTCGACCAATGGTAAGTGAATAAAAAAATATTACTCAGATACATAAACCGTCCATTAGTCGTGTCTATATCTTGCTAATCGTTCTTAAAACAAAATATGTAAAGTAGTTAGTAAATATATTTAATTTTTATAAGAAATCATATTGTAAGAACCTCTGCCCTGAAATATGACAGAGGAGGAGGAAAATATAAAAGAAGTGAAGTTATAGGTTATCTTGTTCTTGTCTTAATCAATGTAATGGTGACACAAAACCACGTAGTACTAGATAAACTACTAAATATTCATTATCTGATAAAAAGCAGATATTATTGTATAGATACAGTGATAATTTGACACGACCTACACCTTAGTTAAACAACGTCAATAGTTTATCAAGAATGTGCCTTATCTGCTTCATTTATCTTTGCCAAAAGTCTACTAAGAACGTGTCCATGGCTTACCAACACATATTCAATGACTCACTCATCTAATATTTAATATTACAAATGTTCGGCAAGAGTTACATGACTCATATAAATCGATGTAATTTTTTGAAACACAGTTTGTCGCGTAATCGAAACAAACAAACGACTTGCCTACATACATATTATCATGCCTGTTTTCCATAGGGATAGGCAAATACGATGGATTTCCATTTACTACGATCTTGACATATATCTCTTGTTAAATCTACTTTAAATAATACAAGTTTAATTATATCCTGCTAATGGCACCTGCACACTTCTTTGACATGTTATTCCAACTCCTTCGCCATGCAGGCTTTGTTTTTATTGCAGGAGTTCAGCAGACAGACAGACGGCCCACTTGATGGAAAGCGGTTACCATCGCCTATGACATTTGCAAAACAAAAGGTGCTACAAATGCGATGCTGCTCTCTCAAGGGAGAGTGGAACCTGATCACCAATGCCGGAACACAACTCAAGGTTGTTATGGCGACATACTTTAGACAAGGGGTGATAGCCATCTAGTCGAATAAATGCCCTACCACCTGGAAAAAGGCTGTCATACTTTGGAACTCTTTGCTCCAACGTCAGAAAAGCTAAATCTTTTGCCATATTTAAAAATTCACTCAGTAATCATTATGTTGGTCTTACGCAATAATGTATGTGTTAGCTTACAATACTTTAGAATGTAATCTGCTGTCCATGTATGTTATTTTTATTTAATTTTTTCTCTCTGTTGCATAATAATTACAGATAATTTAAGAATTTCCTTTGAGTCAAGTTGCGTGGAAGAGATCGCTTTAGCGATAAGGCCGCCTTTTGTTTGAGCAAGTAACTTTTGTATTGTTGTGCATTTAAGTAATTTTTGTTTTGGTTAGTCTATCACACATCCTTTTACCTGGCCATGTTTTAAGACATCTGTGATTTGATCGTTTAGTATTTACATTGCAGTTTACCAGTACCAGGTCTACGACCCAGACATTTGCCATATACTTGTTTTGTAACTTGTTAGTCTCCTTTCATCCACCATTCTCCTCTTCAGACCCAAAGTACCTTAATGTTCGTTTCTTTCCAAAACCCCTCGAGGTTCCGTCTTTCGCCATTATTCCAGGGCCACGGGTATATTATCGCCTTGCCGCTCCGCAACGCCTCGGCAGGATCTGGATCAACAGCCTCCTCCGCAGCCGGAGGGAACCAAGCCCCACATTCCTATCTCGACTTTTGTTCTTACTTATTACGTCGGTCGGCACCACTCCTCCCTGTCGTCCGACTTCTCATTAAGCGCCTACCGGCGAGCTTACGGTTACATTTGTAACAAACTACACATTTAATTTAATTGAATTAACTATGACATTTTTCTTAATGACGTTATGATTATTATAATGTGAAGTAACTTCGATCCTTATTAGATCATTTAAGATTTCGAAGATAATCATGAGATCCATTAGTGTTGATTAGACTGATCTAAACTACAAACTTTCCGGCTGCAGGAGTCTGTCGTAAGAGGTGACAACACAAACCACATACAATAGTATGTAATTTCCCGTTTAGCGACATACTCTACAGTTCTACACCATCCCTTGCCCTGACCTATGTTCCGATATTAGTAGCCAATTTCCAGACTCTCTTCGAGGCCGGCATCCCATTGGTTGCGCTTTTGCTGTTGTAAATGTCAGCACGTCACGGTAACCAGTTTCCGTCAGATGAGTCGTGAGCCTGTCTGCTTTACTGCAGCAATAAAAAAAATTATAACTGTCAGTCGAAGGGCTGCTCGTTAGAAATGAAACCTTAGTATCTGAGTGTGACGGTCTCCCAAGTTCAGGGCTTTATCCCCATTCCAAAAGTGCCCAATGTGGCTAAAGAAGTTTAACTTCAAAAATCTATAAAACTATCACAAATTAGTACAACAAAATCATCATTAATGACGGCTAGTAAACTGTGTAGCAACATAATCAGCGAGTAATGATTCACATTTGAAATACAGTATTACGCTGATTTGATAATGATACGTAAGGTAAATGATTCAGAAAATGCTCCAAAATTAAATAATCTTGGTATCAATGATTTACAAGTAAATATGACGTTGAGTAACGAGAATGATTATAAATGTTCGTAGTATTTTGATTTGTAGAAATAGGAAATTGTAGCAGAAGGAGGAAAAGTTTGTTTATTGTTTGTTTCCCTGTTTTACGATTCTGCAGACCACAGGCCATAAAAATGGCCCAGACTTTTGGAGGGCTTGGGAAGTCCAATAGTAGAGGCCCCTTGACAAATTTAATCTACTTACATGTGGCGTGACTCTGACCGGCGATTGTCCCTGTCTACACTATTTAAAAATCCACTCCAAGACAAGCCTCGATAAAAGTAGGAATATTATAGGCAATAATAATAAAAGGTACTTGTTTCTTTTTACTTTCTTTGTTTTATTATCATCGTATCAATAGTCTTGGCAGCTTAGGAGCTAGCGTACTCGCGTCTAAAAGTCGTGTTTCAAATGTTGTGATTTCTAGTCTTGACCATACTATGACAATTTCCTGACTTAAGGCCAATTTTTAAGCATCATATAAATTTATTCACAAAATAAAACATAACATAGGAAAGAATGAAGCAGTTGAATTGTTGCAATTTCTATTGGTCAGATTATAATTTACTCGACTGATATATTTTACTTGATGATTGAAAAGTCGATCCTTAATGTTCATATTATTACAATTACCACATAATTTAGGTGAAAGAAGCATCTCGAGGAAACCTTCACGCCGAGATAAGTGATGTGTTAAATCCACCGATCCATCTTAAACAAATGCCATACTTAAAGGCAGAATGATAGTTTTTAAATTCCATAAATGGCCATTATTATTTAAAGGGTTATGAATAATTATAATAATAATAGATATTATCTATTATAATAATAGACTGTGGACGGTAAATATTTGAATTATTCAAGAAAACTAAACGTGCGTAATACAATGACGATTTTAATAATAACGGAGGGAAAAAATATGCAGATGGATAATAATAATAATAAAATTCAAATTTGGTCACGATGGAAATTATCGTACAATGTACGTAACCTACGATAATAATGTGCTATCGGACATCTTAGTACGTAAGCATGAAATTATAGTGCATGCGCAATAATTATTATTTATCAATTGAGGTCCTTGATATTAATACTTCAAAGAAATTTAATCAAGAGCTAAAGCGTATCATACTATATGATATATACATAAACTATTCACGCCAGGTCCCTTGCGGGGTAGGCACGAACAACAGAGGCCATTAGGTTATTCTTACACACCTCACTTGCTTCTTTGACATTCATAGCTCTTGTCATACGCTCTCTTTCTTAAGGCTCCGACATCACCTTCTGCTATACACGATCAATTTGATCATGAAGGTGTGTCGTGGCCTTCGCGACTTTGCATCCATCCACTTTTGCATTGTATATGCATATCATATAATTTAATGAAAAAATTCACAATTTTGATCAAGATGGAAATTATCGTACAATGGACGTACTCGAATTTGCGCAGTGCTGCATCTGACGCGTTTACTCTACTTTCGTGCTCCTATTCCATACCAACTTCGCTTCCATACTTGAGCGTAGGTACAGCCGCGTTGTGTATGCAAGCTGGCTTCTGGCGGAGGTTCTTAGCGCCTAGAAGTTTACCTAACGCTCCATTCACACTATTCCCAAATTCACTCTTCTTTCTATATCAGCGGTGTACCTTCCATCCCTACTAAAGCACATCCGAGATATACAAACTCATTCACTTGTTCCAGCATAACATCATCGACCATTATCCTTGCATTCGTTCTGGTTTTTCTCTTTCAAACACCATCACCTTTTTTCTTCGCATTCAAACGTAAGCTTCTCGCCTGAAGTATCTTTCATCATTGTGACTAGTGTTTGCAGTTGTGATGGCGATTCGGCTAAAGCACGGCATCATCCGCATAAAGCAAGCTGCTAACAATAGATCACCCATCGCAAAATCCATCAATCGAGCGATAGATTAATAACAGCTCGGATATATATTATATATATGTATAAAAAGGCGTTGAATTAACTGCAAATAAATAAGAAATGATAATAGTGTGTAACAAGGATAGAAAATAATAGATAGAATAAGTAACAATGTACATAATGATCCGACACAAGGAGAATGTAAAGTAGACTAGTAATAGCAAAACACTGTAATAAATAATAAGATTAAATGCGTATGTAAAAATAGTAAAATAATATAGCACATTAACTACAATAGGAACTAAAAAAATGTAACAGATTTAAGAGTTTGTTAAATAAATGAAGCAATAAAAAAGATATGAAAACGTAAAACATATGAAAAAGACCCTAACAAATCTACTTCGTCGGGATGGAGGGGAAAAAAACCTCTAGTGTGTGCTTCCACTAACTACCACCGACCACTTTCCATCAGATAGGCAGACTGCCTCTTTGCCAGATTTGCAATAAACAAAATATAATATTTTCTATAAGTAGCTTTAGCAGATACTGATAAAAAAATCTTGATTCTACTTATCTTATAAATTAAATCCCTATTCACATCTTATTATAAAGATATTTATTGCGTTCTTATTCGACAAGGTTATTCCCACCTAATCCCTAAGAGGTTAATTATTCAAACAGCTCACTACATGACGTGTTTCTAAAAAAATCATCCGATAATAATTTAACGTAGTATTTGATCGGAAATAACTAGTATTTGATTTTATCAGTAAAAAATTACGTACAATGACATACATTTAATCTGTAGTAGGAATGAGGAAAAACAAATATTAAAAAAATATATACACCTTTTTGTTTTCTTATCAGTTGTACCTATACAAGTATGGTTCATTAGTTAGAGTAATTTATAGTTTAGTTTCATATGTAGCTTAGATTATTTTTAAGTTTCAATGTCGTTGCTTAGAATCATTTAGAATACAGGAGTATGGAAGGAAAACACATATTGTTTAGATCCCAAATAATAGGGAGAAGATGAACGAAAAGAGAGAGAGAGTAATTTATTGCTTAGTTTCATATGTAGCTTAGATTATTTTTAGGTTTCAATTTCGTTGCTTAGAATAATTTAGAATACAGGAGTGTGGAAGGAAAAACATATTGTTTAGATCCCAAATAATAGGGAGAAGATGAAAGAAAAGAGAGAGAGTAATTTATTGCTTAGTTTCATATGTAGCTTAGATTATTTTTAGGTTTCAATTTCGTTGCTTAGAATAATTTAGAATACAGGAGTGTGGAAGGAAAAGACATATTGTTTAGATCCCAAATAAATGGAGGAAGGTGAAAGAAAAGAGAGAGAGAGTAATTTATAGTTTAGTTTCATATGTAGCTTAGATTATTTTTAGGTTTCAATTTCGTTGCTTAGAATAATTTAGAATACAGGAGTGTGGAAGGAAAAGACATATTGTTTAGATCCCAAATAATAGGGAGAAGATGAACGAAAAGAGAGAGAGAGTAATTTATTGCTTAGTTTCATATGTAGCTTAGATTATTTTTAGGTTTCAATGTCGTTGCTTAGAATCATTTAGAATACAGGAGTATGGAAGGAAAAGACATATTGTTTAGATCCCAAATAATAGGGAGAAGATGAACGAAAAGAGAGAGAGAGTAATTTATTGCTTAGTTTCATATGTAGCTTAGATTATTTTTAGGTTTCAATTTCGTTGCTTAGAATAATTTAGAATACAGGAGTGTGGAAGGAAAAGACATATTGTTTAGATCCCAAATAATAGGGAGAAGATGAACGAAAAGAGAGAGAGAGTAATTTATTGCTTAGTTTCATATGTAGCTTAGATTATTTTTAGGTTTCAATTTCGTTGCTTAGAATAATTTAGAATACAGGAGTGTGGAAGGAAAAGACATATTGTTTAGATCCCAAATAATAGGGAGAAGATGAACGAAAAGAGAGAGAGAGTAATTTATTGCTTAGTTTCATATGTAGCTTAGATTATTTTTAGGTTTCAATGTCGTTGCTTAGAATCATTTAGAATACAGGAGTATGGAAGGAAAAGACATATTGTTTAGATCCCAAATAATAGGGAGAAGATGAACGAAAAGAGAGAGAGAGTAATTTATTGCTTAGTTTCATATGTAGCTTAGATTATTTTTAGGTTTCAATTTCGTTGCTTAGAATAATTTAGAATACAGGAGTGTGGAAGGAAAAGACATATTGTTTAGATCCCAAATAATAGGGAGAAGATGAACGAAAAGAGAGAGAGAGTAATTTATTGCTTAGTTTCATATGTAGCTTAGATTATTTTTAGGTTTCAATTCGTTGCTTAGAATAATTTAGAATACAGGAGTGTGGAAGGAAAGACATATTGTTTAGATCCCAAATAATAGGGAGAAGATGAACGAAAAGAGAGAGAGAGTAATTTATTGCTTAGTTTCATATGTAGCTTAGATTATTTTTAGTTTCAATGTCGTTGCTTAGAATCATTTAGAATACAGGAGTATGGAAGGAAAGACATATTGTTTAGATCCCAAATAATAGGGAGAAGATGAACGAAAAGAGAGAGAGTAATTTATTGCTTAGTTTCATATGTAGCTTAGATTATTTTTAGGTTTCAATTTCGTTGCTTAGAATAATTTAGAATACAGGAGTGTGGAAGGAAAAGACATATTGTTTAGATCCCAAATAATAGGGAGAAGATGAACGAAAAGAGAGAGAGAGTAATTTATTGCTTAGTTTCATATGTAGCTTAGATTATTTTTAGGTTTCAATGTCGTTGCTTAGAATCATTTAGAATACAGGAGTATGGAAGGAAAGACATATTGTTTAGATCCCAAATAATAGGGAGAAGATGAACGAAAAGAGAGAGTAATTTATTGCTTAGTTTCATATGTAGCTTAGATTATTTTTAGGTTTCAATTCCGTTGCTTCGAATAATTCAGAATACAGGAGTGTGGAAGAAAAGACATATTGTGCCGAGCGCAAATAAATGGAGGAAGGTGAAAGAAAAGAGAGAGAGAGTAATTTATAGTTTAGTTTCATATGTAGCTTAGATTATTTTTAGGTTTCAATTTGCTTGGTTAGAATAATGATCCTTTGATAACATATTGTCCATGAAGGAATGAAGAATGAATAATAATTACTGCGACTAGGTGGCCTCTTGTAAGTAGTAGATCATTTTTCCGTCTAGATGTACTACCGACCGAGAAATTGAGGAGTGGCCAAAGTGCCCAAAGAAATTTTCACTTCAAAATATTTTATGACCAGAGTTTACACTGTGGCTGCGTTGCGTGTCAAACACTAAGCAGTAGTTTTATTTTGCTTGCAGAAAAACTTAATTCGGCTGTTTCATATAATAATAACAAAGAAACTAAGTGCATATAGTCTAGACAACTGCCCAGCAAAACATAGAGGCGAGTCGAAGCCAACCTGATTTGAAGTAATACAACGAATTAAATATTGTTTATGACAAGGAGTTTTGGCGGGAACTGAAAAGAGACGTTATGCTGTGCTGGTTTATTTTCTAAAAATGCGTAAAATTACTCTAAAATGAACAGTAGTTGTTGGATATTGGATATTGATAGTTTTTGAGTAGCAATTGTGTGTTTTTGTAAAAAATGTGAACTGTATAGTCAGATGTGGCCTTTAAAGTTTTCGCAAAAACTCCATTGAATGGCGTCGGTTGTAATCTGCAATACAACTGCGCTTAAATACGAATACCTATTAAACATCAGAATTGGTTGTATGGACTAAGATTCCTTTGCCTGCCTTTGTGGTGAATTCTACTACTACTGTTTATGACAACGTAGCTATTTGTTATTGAATTGAATAACGCTATCAATTTAAATAATCCGTCTATACTATAGAAACGACATCATGTTTCGCCATAAAAGGTATCCAAAGTGTTGGCTCGAGATACAAGTCAGCTTTGTATCAAGTTTCATTGATATACGTTCAGTAATTTTCAAAAAGGATGCGATCGCAGCACCATCTTTTTCGATGTTTTTTTCTATCCCGCCAAAACGACATTTATTGCGATAACAAATATCTTAAGTCCCGCCCCGGGATATACGCTAGCTCTGTGCCCGGTTTCATTTAAATCCGCTTAGTAGTTTTCGCGTGAGTGAGGTGTTTCTCAATTCAGTGATTAAATATTTTTATACAGGTATCCATGTAAATGCCAATTCATTGTGGGGCAGGGGAAGAACATTGTGATAAAAGGAGTCTGCCTTCACTTGTAGGAAACAGCTTCGATGTCGTATAATATACATAAAGGTTTTGTGTAAAATATATTAAAAAAACCAAGCAGTATAAGACTGATATACTACTCAATTTTGCGGACATGTGTTTTTCAAGTTTCGGGGGCTTTTTCTAGATAGAAAGTTGTTGTTTATGCAATATTGTAACAAGTGGGTAGGGTCTATTGAATTTTGATTGACTTTCTAAGATTTTTCAAGTGTTCTCTTAGAATTAAATACAATACAGACACACCCATCTGAATTCTAGGCCATTCAACTATCACAGGAGTCTTTTTGATAGCTATTGGTCAGAGGCTTTACTCTCAAATGTATTACAT
This sequence comes from Dendrolimus punctatus, assembly GCA_012273795.1. Classification (NCBI taxonomy): domain Eukaryota; kingdom Metazoa; phylum Arthropoda; class Insecta; order Lepidoptera; family Lasiocampidae; genus Dendrolimus; species Dendrolimus punctatus. The sequence goes on from CM022536.1 coordinate 17,974,397, forward strand.
GTTTCGTTTTTGTGCGACCAGCCCGAAAGTTAATGAAATCTTATACTAATATATGAAGCTAAAGAGCTTGTTGTTTGCTTGAAGGCGCTAATCTCAAGAACTTCTGGTCTGATTAGAAAAATTATTTCAGTGTTAGATAGCCTATTTAACGAGGAAGGCTATTGGCCTATCATCATGCTAAGATTAATAGGAGCAGAGCACCAATGAAGAATGTTTCAAAATCGGGAGTTTTTGACTTACTATTTTTAACTATCTACTATAAGTCGCGGGAGAAGTTAGTTTTAAATAAAAGAAAGAAATAAAAAAGATTTCCTTAAAACTATAGTCTATGAAACACGAAAATATGGTACACATAGTGGAAAATGCACTTAAAAAACAAGCAAAAGAATTCGAAAACTAGCGACGAGAGGTTTGAGAGTAAGCCCTCAGGTTTCGTATTAAATCCGTCCGAGCTGTATCCTCCAGCCAGATTGATCGGAGAAGGGAACGATAGCTGTGGTACTTTGAGTCCCGGGAATCCCGCATGAATTTCAAATCAGACGTGGACGAAGGACATATCCTAGTATCAGTATAGGAAACTGAATATGATAATATAATAGACAATTCGTTCATTCCCATTCCTATGGAGACTGAACTAACTAGCAATCACCTTGACATTTATAGATATATTAGTATGTATCGATTAGGTAAAGATATTAGTAATCGTGTTAAACGGTTATATATAATCTATTTGTCGATAATAGAATATCCCAAACTACCATGTTCATAAACTCGGTCGTCGACATTTGATTGTATTGATTAAACTTAAAATAGGTCGGTAAATAATTGATTATCCTATATTCGATAAGTTTCAATGCCTTTAGATAAAAGTATTTGTTTGTAAATAGAACAACAATGTTTTTTTTAATGTGTTAGCACAATTTGTGCATTTAACCAGTCAAATAACTATTCATATTTACATAGTATAAAAAATTCACTTTCCTCGGCTGTATATCTATTTACGAATCATTAAGCCACGCAACAGATTATTAAGTTGATTCCACCATACGTTAGATAATTTTACATTGAAGGTTTATATTTGTATGAAAAAACCTGATTAAGTTTTTATATAAGTATAATACAGCGATTTTCTAGAGTTTGGCGTACTTATATTTATGTTAAAAAAAATATTCAAGTAAATATGTAGTTACCACGCGAAAACCGGACCTAACGTAATCGGCTCAGTCCAATTGTAATTCATTGATTGAAGTCCAAATATCTTATAGCAGTTTGAGAAAGTAAGTACACTAAACAGTTTTCAACATAAAAATCAAAATTGCTTTAAAATAATCAATATCGTACAACTATTCGTTTTTAATCTATAATGTAAAACCATATTGCAGAACTACCTACCATCCATTTCCATCCATTTTTTAATGTAAATCATCCAGGGACACGCACAAAAGTAATGGCAAACTTTTTCCTCGTCTGAAAAAATAAAAAAGTGACAGCAACGCCAGTTGTGTATCTGTCATAATCATAATATGGCATAATTATAAAGAGGTCACAAAGTTGCCAAAAAATATTTAATGTAATAAAAATTAACAATACTCGTTGACACTTGACATCTTTGTCTTCCATGATCACGGGCACTGAAAAGGTGTCGACACGTCAAAATAAACCATTAAATTACCGCGTTTAAAACCGTTAAAACGTAATTTTATTATGAATACAAGTCGCGAAAACATAAGAAAATATTTAATGTTCATAACAGTGCTTTTTCAATTATGTTTCATGAAAAAACGACGGTAAACAACATTCCGAATCATTCAAAGGTCGAACGCTACAAAATCAATATAAAAAATAATGATTCATTCCATCATCACTGTTATTATTCTATTTTCAAATACCTAAACAAAAACCGTTAGATCAGATTTGTGCTTCATTATACCGGGGAATTACTACGGTCACGGTAGACTTCACGAGCCTTCATTAAGTGAGAATATTGTGTGAATTTAGAAATTTACTGCGCTTGCTTATTTACCTTACTGTTGTATAATGCATGTCCATTAAGCAAGAACCTACTGCGACACTCGGGAAGCTTAAAGGGCAATTAACTTAAATAGCATAATAATAGAGATGTTCATATTTTTGTAACTCAAAATGATAGTTAGCCAAATACTTAAATAAAAAATTAAAAAGAAATTTTTAATAAGCATTATTTAAGGCTTATAGTGCATTATCGACCTCTGAGTGAAAGCGAGTTTGCTTGTAGGTTCAAAAGATATGACCATTTTATAAACTTTGGCATAGTTCACCAAAATTGAAATAAGTTTTTGTCTCGACAAATTCAAGAGTTCGTTACCAACGAAATTATCACTCCAAAATAACCCACTGTTGAGCTAGGGCTTTATCCTTTTCATGAGAATTCAATCAAGTTTCTTCACTATACCTTCGTTATCTACGATTTAAGATCAGAAAGCATCCCAATAATTTATACAATGGAATAAGACTAAAACATTTATTTTAATCGAATTTAAACAAAAATATCATAATTGTTCTGTTGTCTGGAATACACAAACAAACATCAAAAGTAGTCATAGTCGCGTAAATAAACCTTGGTAATATCAGGAATGTGGCCAAAAATTTTTAAAATATTTATATTATTTATTATTATATATAAATGATAATATATAAATATTATATTAGTTTAAGTTATTTTGAGATAAAAATATTTATGTTAATAATTTTATAAATAAGCACGATACTGGTTACAGAAATAACTTTATAATGTTCTTTGTAAACACGCCTTTATAGAACAGAGGGATAATCTGAACTCATAAAGAAAATGAATTTGATAAAACTAGAAGCTATCCTGAAATAATTCCCTTTAATCTATATTAATATATTTTACGTTTTCCTGCTCTATATTTTACCGGGAAAACTCTCAGACAATACTGACAGTAGTAGAGAATTCAAACGAACTGTTTTTAATAGCGAGTATCTTAAAATCCGATTTAGCAGAACGAATCTAAATATAAAATTGGCAACTATACTCTGTATATAACATGTATTATTGCTTGTATGGATTCTAAATATGTCATTGACCTTGCGATAGCGGACGTCCTCTACCGCGCTGGCTAAGTTCATCTTACTTGCGGTTAAGGTTATTCCATTTTTGCCGTATAATGAAATTTTGTATGAGAATAACTTCTAGGTTTATTCAGTCCTAGAAAATTTAATGGTAATACAATGATATTATGTTATGTAAATAGATTTTTTCCGAAATCCGTGAGAATTTTTTTCAATATACATTTTTTTATCTTTAGAAACATACTTGCTATGTTTTTCTAAATACAGTCACATTGTATTATTATATTCGGAGGCATAAATGACTTGGTTTGAAGCATCTAAATAAAGTGGAACTTCATGCTTTGCCATGAAACTAGCAAGAAACTAGCACCTATCTATGTCTAGACACGTGTCAATTTCACTTGACCCTACAAAAGCGCCTGATTTAGGCACCCCGAGGTTATTGACTACTTTGCAGAAAACATTGATGTTAAAATAGAAAATTCACTTATTCAATTGATGTAAATAAGAGACTGAATAATCGAATTGTTACTTAAATATTTAGAATCATTGTCATTTTATTGATTTAACTTATAAAACTGATTATATTATTTATTCGTACTACGAACACGTAAATTGCTACTCAAGGAAACATGTAAGTAACAAACTCCCGAGAACTCGTTTCTCGTGAATGAATGATGCAGCGTAGCGTGAGGGGATTCCTATCTATAGCTGAGGCGCGGGGACAGCACGTGCGCTCGCGCTTAAAAGTCGACTCGATGACGAACTCGATTCATTACACTACAAACACTAGTAGTATACACCCGCCTTGAAAAACAAAATTTAAAAATCGGACGTTGATAGTGTTGTGCATATAATCAAATAATTTTAACAACAACTATTTTTAGCACATAATAATAATTATAACCAGCCAGGTAGCCAAGTTTAAAATTGGAATACCGGCCTGCTGACCTATTTCAAAGATCTTCATTTTAACCCGCAGTTCCCAAGTGTAAAAATAAAACAAAAATGAAGAAATACAACGTTGTTGGAAACAAGAAAAAAGTGACAATGGAGAACAATGCGACTTTACTTAAAGTCGTTGGGAATAATTGCATCATCCGCGTGAATATCAATCAAGGAGACATTGAAGTAATCGGAAACGACTGCAGGATTGAGGTGGCACATAACTACGGAGTTATCAACCTCGTCGGTGGTAATGGGACCGTAACAATCACAAAGCGATGGAGTGGTGATAAGGTTAACCTCCTCGGCCCGTCCTGCCATTTGATGGTAGCTGGGAAGGAGAAGAAACTGAACACTTTCGAAGCTCAGCTTTCTCCGTTCAGCAAAGACCTGGATGACGTCATCGAGTCGATCTTCACATTTGTGATGCGCTGATAAAAGTGAATTTAGAAAGAAATGGATTTTCGCTTTTGTGTGTAGTGAATTTTTGAAGCAATTTACGCTTTGTGAGAATTCAGAGGTTTCTAATGTGTAATCTGAGATGTCGTTAAAACTCCGCTTAATGTAGGCATTGTGAAGGAGATGCAAGTAGCGCTTTAATAAATGCTTTTTTGTACAAATGAAGTTGTTTTTTTCTTTTTGACGTAAGGTAGCAATAATCACACATTATTCCCCTTGTTAATAATGGTCTTTCATTTTCTCAACTTTCATCAAAATGTATTTGCGGTTGCGCAAGGTGTTGTGATTTATGATGTAAAATAAATTAATATTTAATATGTTCATTATCATTATCATGGAAGAACAACTATGAATGATAATCAGTCAGCTAAAACTATAATTCTGAAAAAATCTATATAGTTACTCAGCGTAAACCAGTCAAAATTTTAAAGAAACATCAAGAAACACTCAAACATGTTTTAAGAGTAAAATGGCTAAAACTGAGAGAAAAAGACACGTGGCGCCACTAGTTATATAGAATTATTAGACATTTTAGGAGTTTGTTTTACTGGACGCATATTTCAAAACAAATTTCTTAAATATCACTTTCAATTTTTCACTGTTTTACTCTAAAAAATATTATTATGAATTTAATTCGGTCCAAATTGGACTTATGTTTAATTATCGGTCTTAGCGACTCGTATCTCATTCTCTCAAAAGCTTAGTCCTATAGATTTATGTGTTTATCTCTTTTTAGCGTAACTTTTTCGTTTCATAGCCTTTCAAATCACAAAGATTCTTAAGAAGTTTCACTTCAAAAAATGCAGACTGCTAAATAAAAGACCGTTTTAAGAATTTTATCTACTGATATGAAAGTTGCATTGAATAGACTCAGTAATGGCTTAATGAATTTTAATAAAAATGTTAAGAATTCAAAGAGGAATTCCGTCTTTTATTTTCTTGTAGGTTTCGTGTTGTTGGAGGGTTCAGAAGATATAAGTATGAATTTCAAAGCCCGCGAAATCTTAGCTGTGGCCAGCTAGTATAACACATACGCAATATCGTAATACATAATCTTTAAAAAACAACAAAAGTCTAAGAGAAAAAGATTAGGTTCCACCGAGATTTGAACTCGGATCGCTGGATTCAGAGTCCAGAGTGCTAACCATTACACCATGGAACCAGACGATCTTGGGACCAACTTTTATCTAGAGTAAAATAGCACTAAAACTCTCACCATCTCAAAGTTTTTAAATAGTATTATGCACATTGCTTCTGTGATTTTCGAGGCGGTCGTGCATTCTAGGCCAGTGTTGTTGATTTTGTATGTTTAGCCTATTTTAGCCAAGAATAAAAAAAAATAAAAAAAGCATTTTAATTCTTACTTTTTACAGTAGGTATTCTTAGTAAGTTAATTGGTTAGTAATTTGTTAATGTTAAGGTTTAAGGCGTAATTTATTTAGTTATAGTTGGCTTTAGTTGCGTTATTGTATGTATGTCGAATCCCCAGATTGAGTAAAGGTCTCTTCCAAAGACGCCCATCTGTCCCTGTTTTGGGCTATTTGATACCAGTTGGTGCCGGCTATTTTGTATGTTCTTACCCAAGAACAAGTGGTCATAATTAGGATAGACCAAAACAGCAATATAGTAATATGGGTTCTGGCAATTGGTGGATGAACCATTTTTCGTCATGCCTGGCAGTTCAATTCTGATAATTACTAATTATTGATCAAAATCGCCAGACACTATTGTCTCAATGGTAAGTTTGCCAGATTTCTATATTCTGATAATTCCAATAGCGTGCCCGTGGCACGCCACTCTATAAATATTTATAAATGAAAATAGTGAAATGTTTAAAAAAAAATTGTCTGAAATGAAAAATGAAATAAAAAGGAGAATTAGACCCCTGGCATTATTAAGCCATTCAAATTAGGAGACTTCTAAAAATATTTTTTCTTCAGCCAATCTCTGTCCCTGCTGGACGTAGGCCTCCCCAAATATGCGCCACATATCCCTGTCTCCCATCTTCCTCATCCAGCCCCTGCCGGCGGCCTTGCGCAGGTCGTTAGTCCATGGGGCTGACGGGCGTCCTACGCTAAATTAGCCGAGACGAGTTTCCAACCCAGGACTCATTTACTCCATCGACCGTCGGTCCTGCGACAGACGTGACCGGCCCACTGCCAGTTCAACTTGCTGATTTTCCGAGCTCTGTCGGTTACCTTCGTTCTCTTACGGATGTGCTCATTCTGACTTTAATGTGGTAAAAATAACTTTGATGGCAATTGCTTTGGACGGAATCCCCTCGAGTTTTAGCAAAACAGATTATTTTAGAATAAATGCATTTTATGGTTCCGTACCCAAATAACAAACTTTGTAAATGTTCATCACGTTATCTATTACATTGTTCACAGTGCGGAAGACTAACGGTATTTGGCTAATCTTTCAGTGAAAAATTGTAATTTATTTCTATACTACTAGCGACATAGCTGTCCAAATCTAGTTGGACATAGACGATTTTTTGAAATGTTATCTACTTTTTTTGTTTTGTTTTTGTTCTGTCAAATGTGTTAAGAAAATAACAGGCAATCACAAACATTTCATTTGAAATACTATTTACAAATTAAAGATAACACAGAACATAGAATCCTCTAGACCAGTGTTTTTCAACGTGTGGGTCGCGAAGCTTCTATAGCGGAGTTACAAAAGGTTGGGAAAGCTACTGCAGTAAAGCTGCAATATCCGTAGATTCATCAAATTGTAAGGAAACAAAAGTACTTTTTTTATTTTTTCTATGACTTGATCACCAACATCAGTCGCCATATCGCTTATCCTGCGTTGAATGGTACTGCCAGACAGAAGTATACTTTTGAGTTTTTCGACCTCTTGTTTGCCAAACATAATCTCCGCCGTATTTAAAGCCGCTGGTAAAATCAAACTTTCGGCAAAACGGCAATAGTATTAGGATTATCTGCTTTGGATACGCAAAGAGCTACTCGATAGCAACGCTTTCTCGTTTATGCGGGGCGGGGGCGGGGCGGCCGGCATCGGACGTGGTCGTACGTATGCGCGTAAATTGCGTTATCTATTGGCGATGCATTCGGCGTAAAAAAATGTGTTTTACGTACTTAATTATGTATTTAGTCGAACCCTTATTATGAAAATTAATAAATATGTTGGATTGAATATTGGACACAAAATAAAATACATGAAAAAAAGCAACGGGTAGGGGGTCGCGAAATATTTCTTCATACTAAAGGGGTCGTGTCATGAAAAAGGTTGAAAAACACTGTTCTAGAAACTCGCTCTTTGTGATACTTTGTTTGTTTTGTTCAAAAAGAGTCTGAGTTAAATTTTCCATTTTGTCTATTGCAAGAAATTCAAAGGAATAAAGTTATTAGGAAACTAGCGGTCTCAGCAGCCGTTGTCCTGCCTTGAAAAAATAAAAATCTAAAACCCAATTCCAGTGCCCCCTACCGGTTCTAACTGTGAATCTGAAACACTCTGGGACCACATATAAATTTTCATCAAAATCACAGAACCAGCCAAGCGCCATGTATTTGGTTTAGATTAATGGGTAACATTATTGAAGTTTTACTAGGGATCTTTTATTTATGTAAAGCCTCTATTAGTCAAGGATAATTAGCATACGGATAGTGAAAGAATTTTTGAAATAGGCCTAGTGGTTTTGCGTTTATTCATTATGCTACATTATCCTTGACTAATACTTTTTTAAATAAAAAAGTATTTAAACTGTATGTATGATCTTTTCTTCAGTATAATAGGTTTTATAAACAAATTTTAATATTCTAAACTATCTTAAACATTAAACTTAACTATAAAAAAGAAACGAAGTTAGTTAAAAGAGGGTATAATTATAAATATAATATATCATAAATAAAAAAAAGTCCTTTTTTATTGCTTAATCTTAAATACGATTTTGTTTTTTTTTTTTAAAGTTTTTTTTTATTTTTTTTTTTTTTTTTTACATTGCAGTGGAAGGTGCTAGTAAATAGATAAAAGACAAAGCACTGCCACTTAATGGGACGTTCCCAAAAGGATGGCGGCGTTACCACGTTGTATAGTAACGATTAATCTTTGTGCAAATAGATGCCATCCTTTTAGTCGCATGGGAGGTCTACTAAATGTTCGTCTACGTCTCGATAAATTTTTAGAGCGTAAGGGCCTTACACGGAAGTAAAAAAGTATTAATTATATTTCAAAAAAATATTCAAGCAACAATACATAGTCGATTATTATCATTTTTTTTGTACAGCAGTTATTTTTCAAATTGATCAGTCTACCAATACAAACACACTCAAAAAGATTAAGATATTACGTGACTAAAAACAATTTGAGTATACGAATTAGCGCGTTTACTGTAATTACTGTGAATTATTCACGTCGAACGGGACAATAATGTAGTATGTCCTTAAAATACAAGTATTCGGGACTATTTTTATATTTTTTATTGCTGAAACTAGCTTCTACCCGCGACTTCGTCCGCGTGGTTCTGTTTTTTAACTATCCCCCGGGAACTCTTTAATTTTCGAGATCAAAAGTATTCTATATGTTGACCTGGGATATTAGCTACCACCATACAAAATTTCATTTAAATCGGTCCAGTCGTTTCGGAGATTATCCGATACAAACTGGTAGACAAACCAACAAACAGAGAAACAAAAAAAATGAAAAAATCTAAATTAGTTCTATTTCACTTATTACACCCCTGATTCGGTTTTTAGCATTTTTTTCATTGTACAGAAATTCGACCTCTACAGTTTTATTATATGTAGCAGCCGTGTTCAAAGCCCACTTGATGGAAAGTGGTTACCATCGCCTATGGACGTTGAAGGGGTCTTCAACGTACTGCCATCTTATAAGGGGCACTGATCACTTGCACTAATGCAGGAAGACAACTTAGGTTTGTTATGGGGGCATACTTTACATCAGGGGTGGTAGTCAGTCAGACGGGCAAGTATCTTACTAACTGACTGTGAGTTGATTTCACCTTTGGCTCGCCTGGAGCTCGCGAGCTATGTACACACTATGAATTTTGGTTAGAGCAGTGTTTTTTTTTTTTTTTTTTTTATCAGATCGTTTGGATCTAGGCGAGGAGTGGCCTAGTGGTTCATGCGGAGATGAGATGTGGAGAGCTATTGCCACGCCACGGTTAGGGATACCCACTAAAACCCCTGTCCGATCCCGAGCGTCCTTTGTCCGGGCTGTGGGCTCGCTCGCGCATTCACCACCAGCCCGGACGGACGGCGGCCGGCCCCTTTGCGGGCTGGCCTCACCATTTGGTAGCCGGAGATCTGGGTCTCTCCGGCTCCTCTACCTCACCGTTTGAAGTGAGAGGGGGGCGCGCGGATCGGCGCACGTCCCTCCTCTCCGGCCTTAATGTGCGGGCGGATCCGGTTTCCCCGCCGGTCGCCCGCACGGCCGTAGCCTACGGCGGCTGGAGATCGTTGTGGACGATTCTCCGATGCCGCCGCCGGCTCTGGCGGGAGGGGAGCGTGGTGGTCTGCTCCCTATCCCGCTCCGCCGCCTCCTTCGCGGACATGACGGTCTCGCAGAAGGAGGCGGCTGCGTCCCACGCGTCGGCGCTCCCAACCATGCCCCTCACCACGGCCGGGAGGGACAAATCCGGATGGCGACGAATCTCGGGCTGTCGCCAGGCTGACACACTGAGGTGTGCAGCGCCGTGTCTTCGTCGCGGACTAGTGTTTTCAACCTGCTCAGGGTCACCGCAAAGGAAAGCTTATTTAAATTAATACCTAGTACTTAGGTACTTTCTACGCTCAGCAGCTTTTTGGACCTAACCAGGTCCTAATAATGAATATAGGTAACAAATTAGAGAAAAATATAAACGTAGTCTTTTAAATTATTAAGTTTTTATCTATCTGTCTATGACCCAAGGGGGTCGCCAAAATTTTTCAACCTGTAAAGGGGTCGCGTATACAAAAAGATTGAAAACCACTGGGATAGAGTAACGTTTTGCAACGTTTACTGTTACATCTCGCAGCTGAGTAGGTACGCGGCTTTAGTAGTAGAAGTAGCGATAGTCCACAAGGGCTGTAAGGAAGAATATTATGTAATGTAAGGTAGTGAAGCTTTAAAAAGACTTTAAACGAAAAAAAAGCGATTTTAGAATCTTGTAGTCAAATTACGAAATCGGATAACGTTGAGCATTTCCATAGAACCTTTCGTGCGCGTGGGATGACATGCATTTCACTGATGATTGTATTTTTATTTGCAACTATTTTGTCTAAAAGAATGGACATAATAAAGAACATGAGTTCGACTAAACTCCAATTGATGCCAGTCAAGGTATTTACCTCAAAAAAACCTAGAAACAAAGATCATCAGTTCATTTAAATTTGCAGCTGGTTGTATTGACGGATTGATTTAACTATATATGAAACTTCACTGCCAATTAACGCAACCAGGTTTTTTCCTTTCACCTTCATATTTAGAGTCGGTACAGTAGTTCCCCTCAATCGTTCCACTTTTACCGTTTACCTTCACCTAGAACTTTTTAGGTTACATTGACGCATTGTGTAGTTCCGCATATTATATGAAGCAGCATCTACAAACATTATATTAAAAATTAAGTTTTTTTTTCAGCGGGTAGTAAGTGGTGTGTACCAAGTACGGTTTGGTGTGACAAGGCCTGCACGGAGACGGTGGTGGCCTTTTTGCCGTCTGGAGAAGTGAAAGAAAGGAATATGGGCAGTTTTAGTGGGTATAACGGTAAACAGCGGCCTACCTCTACTAGTGTCTACCTACCTCCACACGCTACTATCCTAAAGCTACACACTGTCACACATTTTCTCTCCGATTTTAATATATTTTCTGCTATATTTTCCGAACCTAAAATTCAGTAGCAATAAAATGCACATAGATCACTTTGAAGATTTACTGAGTCCAACACAAAAACAATCAACAAAATCTGAATTATGGGTCCAAAAAAGTCATGGCTGAAGAACAATTAAAAAAAAAATTTACACAACTTTTTTTTGAAGTCAATTAAAAATTGTTAACTTTTGTCCAGATTACGCAGAAAGAAATATTTGGGAAAGAATCCTGTTAATGATTTACGAAGTGTTTTTTTATGAAGCGGTCTCAAATTCCTTTCTCACGGACAACAAACCGCACAGTGTGAGTCATAACATCTTACCGTGTCAATGTCACAGGGTATATGGTAAATAATTGAGAAGATTCAGCCTGTATAATTTTAAGTTACGCTATGGCATTTTGCTATCTGTATGGTTACTTATGGTTACAGTTTTAGAGTATGCCGCCATAAAAATCCTGAGTTGTGTATCGGCTTCACTAGCCACGTTATAATCGCTAATTTGAGGGCCACACATCAGTAACTGTTTGCGAATGTCAATAGACGGCGTCAACCTGTCTGCTGTATTGTAGAAACGAAACCAAAAAAAACCGATCGATTTATTTATTCAATTTTAAGTATACAACTGTTAGGCCTGCTGCTCAACGACGCGTCTTGACAATTTTATAAACGATGATCTAACAATCTTTTGGGCTCTCTATAAAGTACTTCGTATATGGGAGGTAGGGGGAGTAGGGTATCGTTTGATCGTAGGGTATGAAGGGATGTAAGTACACTTGACGTGTGGGACGCTTCTGTGGCGGGACATTTATAGGATGGTTCCAGAAAGTGTGATAGGGTGAGAAGGGGAATGGGGGAGTCCAAAATGGCAAAATTACTTACTTTATAGGTGGCCATGACCAAACCGTTTTAGAGATGGCCCTAATGGTTGGAGAAGCGAGATGGATTGCGCAATGCATGTCATCTCCAAGGAAGATTTTCCAGAGAGGCTATTGTTGTTCCTCGCAGGCTTAGGCCCGTCTATTATTGTTGGAAATTTGTATATATTCTTTGTACGTTTCGGGAATCGTTTGCGACCTCAATACAGCGTATCTATTGGCTTGTAAGTGTTCCACTATACCGTCTTCTAGTGACTAACCTCTCGTAAAGTTCATACAAATAGTTTATTTAGCATGAAAGATATTATTCAAAAATCGAAAGTTTTATTTTATCTATCAATTGAGTCTAAATTATTAATGTTATAAAAATCCCCGTATCACAGCGAGATAATACCCTTTGTTAATTACAAAAGGAAATTTATTTCGGTGTTAAATACAATTTTCCTATTCTCGTTCGAGTATGTCATTATGAATAATTAAATTAATATCATAAGAATGACCTGATAAGTGATTTGGTATATACGGACCCTGTTCTTTTCTTTTCCAGAAAAGAGTCGTAAGATATCGGCCCCATATTACCCAATAAAACTATCAGCCCACTATACCATTCGCTGCGACGTTACGACGCAAACCGTCACGTTGGGGTGCTCCTGGGAACAGAACGCCCCATGTCCCTGGGTGTGGCTCGCTGGGGAGGTCTTCCGATCTCAATCTGGGTCCACTACGCCAGAGGATGTGAGACGCGGGACTACTAGCTCGTCCTCCTTCCTAATCCTTTCGGCTGATATACGGACCCTTGCTAATAATGACAAGGGTTATAACAAAGGTGAATCGGGAGTAAACAAGGCATACATTTTTACAAGGCGTGTGTCACTTCTCCTATACTTCTTAAATGGTATTTAACATTCGGAAACTATTATTATCTATTTTACCTTTTTAGGCAACTAATGTTGCGCACGCGTTGTCATTCCACTAAACATGAATAATTATGTATACAAACAAATTTTTACGAACTGATAAAATATCGTGTTTAAAGAGATGACTGTTGCGTTCGTATAATTTTATATGGCTTTTCCCATTGATGATACATTGCGGAGTATCCTGATATGCGTTAGCGGTCCCCGTGACGACTAATAGCTCTTTGTAGAGGCTCATAGCTTCAGGGTCCAACGCTATAAGTGTAAATATTTTTTTATTTTATTGCATTAGTTCAGGGACAGGCACACGGCCCACTTAGTGGAAAGCGGTTGCCATCGCTTATATATTGCAACACCAAAGGTGTGCTGATTACTTAATTAATACTGGAATCTGGCCAGTAATGCCGGAACACATCCCGAAGTTGTTATGGCGGCATACTCGAGACCAAGGGTGTAGTCATCCAGATGAAATACCATACCACCTGGCAGTGGGTCGTTTTGTCGCTCTTACGAAAGGCCGCCTGGCCGAAGGAGACTATATTCTTTCTCCCTTTCTGCATGGATCCTTCTTCTATGGTTACAGGGGCTATTTTTACTGTTTAATAATATTTTATATTATTTTTTGTAACGATTTCATGGTCACCCTAAGGCACTTGTTAGTCCAGTTATTAGGTAAATGGGTGGATAACTCGTTGGGTGCGATACGAGCCCTATATTATGTCACACGCCTAACGTCAAATTGGCCCTATGCGGTACAGTCCTACATGCAAATGACTTCAAATAATTTTACAAGCTTTTTTTCTTCAAATGTTTGTTAGTTAATTGTGAAGGTCAAATCTTACAAGTTGATTTTGCAGTCTTGATAACAATACGCGAAAATGAAAAAAGTAACATATGCTTATCGAAAAAAAATTCAATTAAGTAATATTAAAAAAAAATGATTTAAAAACGCTTTTAATAATATATATTTTTATAGTACATCTTATTATGCTGTTTCACTTGCGTCAAGTATACCTGTATCCCCTGGAAAGTAACCCACTAATGGAACACCACATTTTGATACCATATTTTATAATACTTAGATATTTCTTGATTCATTTGCGAAATCGACCGCATAAATGGTTAAAAAGGTCAATTTACATTTAAACACGTGTGAGTATATACTAGATTATGATTTTTCACGCGTTTTTGCTCATGTTTTTAGCAATAATTTACTGGATTTTATATGGATGATAAGTGTATAATACTGAAAAGGCTTGTATGGGCATAGATAGTATTGCTAGTTTAGTGGTACAGCTACTAACCCGTACGCCGCGTCTCATGCTAATTTAATCATTTTCAAACAATTTTCATAATGACTGTATTTAAAAGTCCTTGATCTTGATAAAATAAACCGTCCATTAGTATATGAACTTTGTGTAATAAACTGATAACATGACACAATTGCTTCATTTATTTGAGTCACAATCGACTTTCATAATACTATTGCATAGTGCAGTTAATAGGCTTTCATAAACGCGTTGGTACAATTAAAAAATAAAATACGAAAAAGAAAAAGTAAGGTACATATAGGAACCTATACCATTATTGGCACCCCGTCTCAGTAATTGGCACACCGACCATTTTTCTAAATGTCACGAAATATTTTTTTGTAGCCTTGCAATGGACAAATCACGTCAGAGTCACTACTGTTCATAATTATGTATGTTTGTATGCAAGTTTACGTCACCACTGTTAGTTGATATAGTGATTTCTTCTGACTCCAATTTTGTATGTGTGTCGGGTTAAAATGAAATCATTTTTTAATTTAGTAACTGGTTTTTTAAATAAATTTGTAAGAAACTCTTAGATACCACCCGTGATAGAAGACGGCTGATTCGTATTTCGAGCAACGAATCAGCATTGACATATAGCGTGGTAATGCAGCCAGCCTTCTGGACACGCTTTCCTTTGACAGCGATTTGTTACTACTTTACTACACTTACTTTATTATAATTTAGTTTAATTTTAAGTATTTAGTTTTACTTTCTTTCGTTGTAAGTGACTCTTTTTTTAATAAGTTAGACTCGACCGGGGGCGAATAGGAAGCGCATAGATAATAGAGGTAGCGAATAGTAACAGCGCTGCAAGTAAACGTATTTTGCGAATTGTATTATTTCCAGGGAACAACGAAAACAATATTATCATATGAATATTTATAGATATATAACTACACCACATTGAGAGAAAAAAACATGAATAATACGTAAACATTCTTCGAAGAATTTTGTTGAAATCACACGTGTTATCTAACAAAACGTAAACTTTGTTAATACGATTATTTATTACTGATGTCTCGGAATCTGTTGTTGCGTAATAATATTTGGGTGTCCGCCAGCTATGAACATATACGTCATCGAACCATTAATTACGTCAAAACAAGTTAATTATTTCTTCAATATCGGGGCGCTATTGTAGTTGAATCTCCGGGTTTTTTTAATTCTATATCTTAAGTCTTTTTCATTTTAAGTGCCATGTTGATATCAATAACGAGCCTTTATGCAGGAGGGATTTAAACTGGCGAGCGCCCTACTCTCGGAGATCAAGAAGAAAAACATCGGAGAAATGACGGGAAATGATTAGCCGAGAACTTTTTGAGTACGCAGTAAATTAGTGTATACTATGTATAATAATAAAAATGCATGTATGAAATGAAATGTAATTTATTAGCGTGTAAGTAAGTAGTACATGATACATAAAAAGTGTCCCAAAGGAAACTCTGTCTCCCGCACTAGGTCTCCTTAGAGCCTGTGTGGCGGCCACAATAGGATTCGAGAAGAATCGATTTATTCGATTATATAATTGGGTATGCTAGTGTTCGCATTAGTTTATAAGATAATACATTGTAGTCATAGGTTTAAGCTATCAACAGCCCGGCGGTAGGATATTTGCCCGTCTGGATGGCTGACTCGCCCTGGTCTAAAGCATGCCACCATAACAACTTTGGAACCTCATTCAATGTCAGTGTCAAATGTCAAAAATAGCATGTACACTTAAAAAAGACGAACAAACTCTACCTTGACTGACCATAGAGAAGCGGCAAGAATAAAAAAAAATAACAAGTACAATAGTGAGATCGAATCAGTGATAATGTAGATAAAATGTCTAACTCCGCACAAGTTTCAACAAAACGTGTTTGTAGACAATGTTGAGCCTTTACTGCCATTTTATACATACATACATAACTTCACGCCAGGTCCCTTGCGGGGTAGGCACGAACAACAGAGTGCCATACAGGCTTATTCTTACATACCTCACTTGCTTCTTTGACATTCATAGCTCTTGTCATGCACGCTCGTCTATTCTTAAGGCTCCTGACATCACCTTCTGCTAATACATGATCAATTTGATCATGGAAGGTGTGTCGTGGCCTTCCGCGACTCCTGCATCCATCCACTTTTGCATTGTATATCTGTTTAGTCATTCTTTCATCATACATTCTTTCCACATGCCCGAACCACCGGAGCATTCCTTTCCTTACCTTTACCCCGACACTCTCTTTTAGACCAACTCTCTTTCTTACTTCGGTATTACGAACGCGGTCCGCGAGCGTCACTCCGCAGATTTATCGGATGCCATTTTATCGTAAGCGACAATTGGACTTGAGTATATTTTTTGATGCAAAAGGTATTTTCAATTATGACTTTGTTTTGAGACTTTCAGTTTTTGATTCCTAGGCTCTAATCTAACTAAGACTCAGTCTTAAAACAAAATAATAGTTTAAAATACCTTTTTCAACAAAAATTACACTTACGTCTCAATGTGGCTTAGGATAAAATTCCGGTAAAGGCTCGATGTGCTTAGGGAATTCGATCTTTGATATCTCAATTGTAACTATAACAAAAAGTCTAGGTTCCACCGAGATTTGAACTCGGATCGCTGGATTCAGAGTCCAAAGTGCTAACCGTTACACCATGGAACCGTGTGTGCGAAGGCGGAATTTTCACCTAGATTTCAAATATTATGACCTAAAAAAATGCTAAAATAGAAAAAGTCGCGTACGGACTGCACCAACAAACTTGAACAAACTCAAACAAATAAGTTTCGTTGGCCATATGTAAAGATTTGTCGAAAGTTAAATGATTGGATTCTTTGATATTACCCTCACATGACAGATTGCCAGCAAACGCCAAATACGCTGGGCAACATTGTTTCGTTGTTTCTCTAAGGCTGGTCTGCACCGACTTTTAACCGATGGTTAAAATAAAATAATTGCCATAAATATATGGAAAAACAGTGATTATTTTTGATTAACCGTCGGTTAAATTTTGGTGCACAGCAGACTTAATATGATTGAAATGGTTTTAATTTTCTGTAACGTCTGTTTTAATTTTAATTTGAATTTGAAATTATTGAGTCGATATTGTCATACGTGCTTACTTGCGTAGGTCTGTTTCAATAAAACGGCAAATATTTAAAACGGTATTTAATACGTGACAATGTATATAATACGAATAATCTTTTGCTTGAATTACCTACGTAATATTGTTACGAGTGCGAGACTCCAATTAAAATGCCATTAGAATTACTATAGAGTTTCTTAGAACTATGCAAACACGTATAACATAGGTACAAAAAGAACCGAACACAAAAGTTCAAACGTAATGCAGAAGGTCGTAATTCAATAAAACGCGCAAATTCCGTCACTATTAGAATCCCGATTGTAGTACACACGTCTAACTTTGATCGTGGTTCTCGCTCGACTGCCGCCTCTCTCCATCAGGCCCTCGTTTTATACTATATAAATGGAAATGAATCCGCAACACCTGGCTAATGATGCTAATGAGCTAGTACAGCGGACAATAGGCTATTCCCAACAATAATTAGAAACGTATGCTAATAAATAAGTAAACAAAAGGAGATCGTAAAAGGATTACAATAGTTTCAATGTTATTAAAATGGTAATAAATGTGCATCTACAAATCTGTATGTGGATTTTGTCATTGCCGGCGTCTAGGTTTTAACAATATACTTGAATAATAATAAATTACTGTTTATTGTCATCATTTTAGTTAGCTACAACTTTTACTTTTACAATTCATATTAAAATATAAAAGGGCAGAATCATTTTGGATGGGCGTAAATGCGTAATTGTGTATGAGACCACAAATTAATAAAATTATCAGTTCCAAGTATTCCTTACAAATAAATCCCGTCGTAGAATATTAAATACATGTAACGTAAGCATGTGAACAATATTTATTGGTTGTGACGTCAGAACGTAAATTAAACGTGTGTTTTGTTGATCTGTTGTTTATTAAACACTTGATTAAATAAAGCGATAATAAGTCAATGAATTTTGTTTATGTCTATGACATTGCATTTATCGCCTCTTAGCTTCGGTAATGTATTATCTACATATACGCTAGGGCTTTATCTGCATTAGAGTCAAAGATAAGGTTGTGGTCGAATGCGTCTAATTTACAACGTTAAAAATAACGTCATTAATGCATAGCCACAGTAGAGTATTTTTTATTTATAACAGGAGTTCAGCAGACAGGCAGACGGCCCATCCGATGGAAAGCGGTTAACATCGCCTATGGACATTTGCAACACAAAAGGTGCTACAAATGCGCTACTGCTCTCTTAAGGGAGACTGGAACCTGGTCACTAATGCCGGAACACAACTCAAGGTTGTTATAGCGACATACTTTAGACCAGAGGTGGTAGCCATCCAACCGCGCAAATGCCCTATCACCTGGCTGTGGGTTGTTTTGTCGCCTCTTACGACAGGCTGCCTGGTCGCAGGAAATTGTATTCTTTCTCCGTTCCTGCACGGATAGAAGGTCTACGGCAAGCTACGCTACTGCTCTAGGAAGCATTATTTGGTGTGCACTCATCTGCAAGTCTATGTAGAGTTAATTTCGCGTCTTTTAATAATCAGTCAACATGCAAAAATGCACCTTATTTATATTACAGTAAATTGTATTTTCGATGTTATTCTCCGTTAAGATAAATCGGGGTCATCAAGCCAAACAGCTGTTCGTAAGATATAATGTGTAATTTCGACACGTTATGACCGTCTTATTCGGTTCCATGGTGTAATGGTTAGCACTCTGGACTTTGAATCCAGCGATCCGAGTTCAAATCTCGGTGGAACCTGAGATTTCTTTTTATTGACGAGATAATTATGCTTTTATGAATAAACATATTGGAAACAAGATTTATGTTTTTAACATTGTTAATTATTATATGTTTAGATGTATCTGCGGATGCAATGCGATGACCGTGGGAAGGCCAAGGGACGTGGTAAGAATCTTACCTCACCACTAGTCCATAATCACACTGCACCCTTCCCCATGGTTTACACACTTCACTAAGATCTGATTAAGTCGAATTAAAGTTACTTAATTATAATTAGCAGTTATCTTTATCTCGTGTTCTAACTATATATTTGCGTTGACAGCACTGGCACGATGCGAGTGTTTCTTTTGTTTACGCACAGTAATGTTTTTACATAGGGGCACTAGCGGCCAGTGCTCAGGTCGGCAAAATTTGGAGGGTCAGCAAAAAAAAATATTCTGCTATAAATATATATATATATATATATATATATATATATATATATATAAATAAATCAATGATTTTCAAAAATTGGGAAGAAAATCGAGTTCTAGTTCTGTCATCTAGTTACTGTGCATAGATAATAGGGCGGTATTTTTCACGGTACCCTAGTGCGGGACTTAAGGTAAATCCGGCCGTTTGTGCATTCTTCATTTAAAGTTTTTTTTTGTTGGCAAGCATGGGAGAACATATAAGGTGTTCCTCGATGCAAACAGTATCGCTGTTTTAAATGCGTTGGCAAACAGTAAGACGGCTCCACCTGATGGAAAGCGGTTATGTTGGAAAGACCAGCGGCGAAACCAACGTGTTGCCAGTTTTTTAGGATAGCGGAAATGGAATAGGATTAGTGTGGTGTAGGCTAGTCTGGGATCTTGAAATTCCTTTTCCGCAGGGGAGACGTGAGCAGACCCGGCCCCCAGGACCCTTCATAGTGTTACGACCAAATGCTGACAAAAGACCAATTTACACTGCAGTCTATTACCTTTTCGCATTTGCTCTTCTTTCGTTTAAATTGTGTAAAAAATTGTAATTATAAAAATAGGCCATTGTGTATTGTAATGTTTATGATGGTCATTAGCCAGGTGTGATTCTTGAAAATATTTTTATGCGGTCGAGAATTGTGTCGAGACATATTGTATAGCTTAGTATAAAGGAATTCCCAAACAGAGGGGTGAGGCAGTCTAGCGGAAAGCACAAGCGGGACAAAACGTGTATACATTCGATAAGCTATTTAGTGCCGGACTTTACGGACGTTTTTTTAATCGTGCAGTTTGTACTGGTTGTGTCCAGTTATATTTGTACCTGTGTTATACGTGTTGGTATAGCTCTAATAAATTCTATAGTAATTCCGACGGCATTTTAATTCGAGCCCCGTAACTCGTAACAATACGACAGAATGAATAACTTTATTGCACGTTCATACATTAAAGTTATCATTATTAATATATCTGTATATATATCAATAATACCATACCCATAAGATAGCCCCATATTCAAATCTCAAGAGAAGTACCACCTATAAAAAGGATCCAATTAACCGTAATATTGTTCAATCAAACGTCAACCTTTTAAACGACCACCGCCCATAAAACCAATCCTTAGACGGGCCCGACTAACCCACTATTCCCTAACCCCCAAAGTGCTAGTGTTAATGAAAAAGCATCAAATTCCATAATTGATAGGAGCGTGACAGTCGCTGGACAACGTGTCCCGGGACGCGTACAATTTATTAATCAGAAATAATAATTCACAGGTAATGTAGTCCCTGGGACATGTAGGCGTCACTCGCAATCGGAAGGGTTAAAGGGCTGGTTGTACAGACGGACGGTTAACACTCGTTTAAAAAAATATGGTTTAACTGTTGTTATAATATTTAAAAAATAAACAAAAGGTGCGTTATATGAAATTACTTTTACTTTAAATTTTAATCTATAAGCTATAATTGTATTAAATTATAGTGATACTAGGTTATTCATAAACAAAAAAAATCTTGTTTAATATGTACTTGATACACAAAAATATTATAAGATACAATTTTTAATATTAACTATTTTCATAATTAAGCATGTTTAAATTGAGTTTTCGAAATAATGTCTTCTATAAAGCTACAACGATGGGTGTGAAATATTAGAGCATTAAAAACTTTAGATTCGTTACGATAATATTTTCTTAAGTTTTTGCAACTAGTACACAATAAAACTACGCTTTAACGGTTTAAGCGAGGAACGAGCGACGTATTTTTTTTATTCCAACGCTGAAACGTTGAAATAAAAATACTGAATTCGGGGACTGAAACGTACCCAAAACGTAAGATTAAAAATAAAATATAAGAGCGCTCTCAAAACCGTTAAAGTGTAGTTTTATTATAAGATAAGATAAACTGTACACAATAAAAGTGTTCGATTTCGTAATATTTAAAAATATAATGTTTTCAAATAGTATCATACTTCTAAAAGTACCATATCATTGTAACGTACTACTCACTATTTTAATAGTGGATTGATGATGAAATATATTTTTGTAATAATATCTAGTAGCTATCGTGCTATATAGTTATCGTGCTAAGCCTATTATCTACTTGGCAGCAATAGTTATTAAAGAATAATATAATTATATATAAAGTTATTAAAGATTTTATTTTACTCTAGGAGGGATGCCGGATCTGATTCTGAAGTGCTGTATTTAAATTTTAAAAAGAACGATATAATAAATATATTTATGTAGTAATTTGTTCTTAATTTGACCTTTCAGTACTTTAAATGTAAATGACATTAATGATAAGTACTATTACGATTATTACGATCCGATTACGATACTCAACCATAATTCAAATTCAATCGTAAAGATATGATGAAATTAAATATATTTTAATTGAGTTATCAGTACTTTTTTGCCTACTCACTTTTTGACGTTGCTTTGTGACAGTAAAAATTTAATTCGTTTTCCGCGGGATTTATTGCATTTTTGGAATAAGAAGAGAGTTACCAACCGTACTATACTATATTGTATCGAACTATGTCTTAGCCAATTGTACTATATATTACTAGCTGTCCCGGCAGACGTCGTCCTGCCCGGTAAAAATAGGGGTTTGTCGCAGAGAGTTAATAATTTAGGGTTGTATGTATTTTTGTATGTTGTATCATAAAAAAATAGAAATTAAAAATTTTGTCTAAAAAGTAAAAAAAATATTTAGGGGTGGACTACCCCTAACATCTAGGGGATGAAAAATAGATGTTGGCCGATTCTCATAGATACCGGATAACCACAAAAAATTTCATCAAAATCGGTCAAGCCGTTTCGGAGGAGTATGGCAACGAAAACTGTGACACGAGAATTTTATATATTAGATAGAACAATAATAAAGTACGAGATATACTATATTTTCATCGCTAATTGACTTATCAAGCTGTTTTCCAGATTCTTCTGATTATTTTAAAAATAAAATATCTTTGAATGAAATGAATGAAAAAAGTAGTAATAAAAACACTTGAAAAATTCAATAATGAAGTAAATAAAATATGTAATTTAAAAAAAATCTATTTTTTCCCCTAAATGTCTCAAAAGTATTACATTTTTTACAGCTTAAGTGTCTACCCTAAATAAAAAGTATCCTAGTGGTCATAATAAAACTACGTTTTAACGGTTTTAAGCGCGATAAGGCATCGTAATAACTTTAAACTTACGCGCGAAAACTTAAGAAAATATTATATCCTAGTGGTCGCTTAAACATATAGACATAATATCATGCAATTTTATAATAATCGTTTCGTACAGATTTCCTCGCTCAGCGGTGCAGAGCCCGGGCAAGTTCTATGCTCTGTGATCATGACTGTTCACCCCTACAGTTCGTAATACATATGCTAAAATTTAAATAAATTGGATTTAAAAAAACATAGAAATATATACATAAAATACATTAAAATTTCTATATCAACAAAGATGTAATACTAATAATATAATAATCATGACTTGTATGACTTTCAGA
Organism: Dendrolimus punctatus; assembly: GCA_012273795.1. NCBI lineage: Eukaryota > Metazoa > Arthropoda > Insecta > Lepidoptera > Lasiocampidae > Dendrolimus > Dendrolimus punctatus. The sequence continues at coordinate 17,997,587 of CM022536.1, forward strand.
TAATACTTATCTAACGTATTTATGACGTGGTTTCCCAATATTAATATTAAGTAAATATGTGATGATAACGTTATGACGTAGATTTATAGTACCGTAGAGGTGTTTAACTCATATGTTATGACGCAAACTCGTCGTTCACAGCCATTATTAGAGTATATACGGATTAAGAGAGGTTTGTACCTTTCATATTCATATTGTGGTTCGACATCATCAATGACAGTCAATGTTGCACAACAACGTACATAAATATAATTAATATACTTTTGTAATAAGAAACTACGATTGAATTTCAATAATAGTATTCATATTGATATTCAGCGCAGGACTTGATAAACACGCAACCTTCTATGATTATTTCTTATTATGGCTGCAATATATTTAGGATGCATTGGACTTGCATAATAATATATTTATTGCACTACACGAGCTATATATATATATTAGGGTGGTCGTTAAAAAATAAATTTCTTGCGACGCCCCCTAAAAAGCTTCCTTTTAATGAAAAAACAGTGGGATTTTTTTCATATTTTTTTCAAGTCAAGACATCACGTGCTTCAAGACGATTCAAGTTAAATCTAAAAATATAAGAAAAAAAAAGATAAGCTTGAATCACGAAGAATTTTTTACTTTTTCTGAAACTATAATTTGAAATTCATCACTGAGAATGATAATACGGAAGGTATTTCATTGTTAAAACTTTTCCAATCTTAAAATAATTATTACTTCTAAGTATGAAGAAGTTTCCTGAAAAAACATGATATTACCCAAAAATTAACTTGAATCATCTTGAGGCACGTGTTTTCTTGACTTGAAAAAATTAAAAAAAAAATCCCAGTGTTTTTTCATTAAAAGGAAGCTTTCTAGGGGGCGTCGCAAGAAATTTTAATTTTTAACGACCACCCTAATATATATAAAGCGTGTAGTCAGCCGGAAGCTTCTTAAGTTTACTTAATTAAAAGACCAATCTGTGTGTCTTGTATGTTTGTTTTTATATTTACCAAAAACAGTTATATTTAAGTTTCCCTACAATATTTAAATGTGAATAAATAAATAGTGTTTAAACGTAAGCTACACTTTCAGATTGTAAAGAATTATTTCAGTCGTCTTTATATTTCTTTATAGACATCATCGAATTATTCATGCTTTAATCATTCGTTTAAAGCTGGAACTCCTGTTATATTAACCAAGGTTAGTAATTCTAGTGCAACACACCACGTAACCGGTGGATTTTTATGTTTTTTTAATTCCCATATACAACATGCCTCGGCGGTCCCATGGCGATAGAATACAGGCAGCCGAAAGAGTTAACCTTTTTAATTAAAGTAATCAGTTAATTCTGGGCGCGGCTCTGACTTCACCGTAAATACTAATAGTATTGTTATTAAATTTTATTGCCACAGGTTTGGGTTTGAACATAGTTTTATAAAGGATTAAAAGAATTGTGATAGCACACCTTGAGTGGTATGATGGGTAATATCAATGCTTGAGTATAAGCTGTGAGATGGCGCTGCGATATATACTTTTTGTTAACGAGGGGAAGTCCGTTTAAACCTATCCACCGTGAGGGAAACGCCATGATGGGGTGACACTAGCACCGCTACCAAAGAGTGCTATGGCCACGCCACGGGTGGGGATTTATAATATCGGGCATAAAAAATAAAACAAATAAACTAAAACGATACCTAATATTCTTTTTAAATACTTCATTCAGTACTTTGTGACCCGGGAATTTCAAGTCGAGAGTGCACGAAGTCGCGGACATATCCTAGTATAAATCTATACCTAGCCTGAAAAAAAAAAATCTATAACCTGATTCCAGCGCCACCTAGTGGGTCTAGTTGTGAATCTAAACAACGCTGGCACCCACATAAAATTTCATCAAAAGCGTAGATCCCGATTCCAGCGCTAACAATTTTGTTTAGATTTATGGGTAACATTATTGAAGTTTTAGTAGGGATCCCTAATTTTTATATAGGCTATATTAATCAGAGGTAAAGTAGCATTCGTATGGTGAAATAATTTTTGAAATCGGTCCAGTAGTGTTTGAGTTTATTCGTTACAAACACAAACATACATATCTTTATAATATTCGAGTATAATAGATAAGTAAAAAAAACAACAAAAGACTATAAAAAGAACAGGTTCCACCGAGATTTGAACTCGGATCGCTGGATTCAGAGTCCAGAGTGCTAACCATTACACCATGGAACCGTCTCTACAGTATCCCAAAATATGTATCTTACTATACAATACTTTCACTAAATGATGTCCATTAATACACTACGGAGATTTTTATCGTATTGTTATTGGCAGCACATTTGCATTTAAAATTAGTATGTAAGTGTAAAAATATTTTGTTTAGAGATATATATTTTAAATACACATTGAACTTAGTATAACTTCAAGGTCTTGTAGAAATTACTGTTTTCCGTATTTTGTTGCTGTAGCAATATGTATTAAAAAAAAATTGCTTGTTATATATACGTATTATGTTTATAATAATTAAAATATCAGATTTATTACTATTTATTTATTTACTAGCTGACCCGGCAAACTTCGTACCGCCTCAGAATCAATAAATAAATAAAAATGATTTCTGAACGACGGGACGAACATAAAGGGCCTTACTTATAATAATCTCGTAAGAAACGATTAGCGTCTTAAATAAGAGACTTTAAGCCCAAATCAATGCTGTTTCAAAAAACTTGCATCTGCCTCTTAGCAGTCACGTGAATACTCTCAATATTGGTTATTTTGACAGTTAGTTATGAGTTACTTTACACACTTCTATCTTAAAGAAGTTTATGGTAAGATTTCGTTAATCAGTGCTGAGCAGTTTCTTAAATTAACAAACGATTATAAGTAAGGCACTAATGTTTGACAGGTAGGAATAGTTTTTAAGGGAAAGCGAAATTGTTGTTTTTACTATATTCCAGGCATTGTTTTCATATTTCACCTTTCAAACCTTCTCTGGCCTTCCATAAATAATTCAAAACCAAAATTAGCCAAATCAGTCCAGCCGTTCTCAAGTATTCGTGAGACTAACGAGCAGCAATTGTTTTTTATGGATATAGAAGATTAATAAACTAAACTATTTTACTAGTGCTAGTTTAGCAGCTACCGATTTTTTTGTCCTAGTGCTCTCTAGCCTTTGGATGGAGTATACTCCATCCAAAGGCGGTCTGGAAGAAATCGCCATGGGCGATAAGACCGCCGTTTTTTTTACAACTCTACGGACTCTAGTTCCGTTCCCTTTTTTACAATTTAATTTCTAGATTTAGAGCCTTACTTATAGTCGTTTGTTAAATTTTAAGAAGCTGCTCAGCAACTGATTAACGAAAATCTTACCCGTAAACTCCTCTTAAGGATAAGAGGTGGTGGTAAAGTAACTCATAAATAACTGGCAAAAATAACCAACATCGAGGGGTAGTTTAAGTGACTGCTAAGAGGCATGATGGCACGTTTTATTTGAAACAGCCATTGATTAGGGGCCTTAAGAGCCTCTCATTTAAGAGATGCCTAAACCTTTCTTAACGAGATTATTATAAGTAAGGCCCTTAATTTTTAGAGTTTAAACACGCTTATTGGTTATTTTGGTTCTTGTGTGACATTAATTTAGTAATTTTTGTGATGTGGTGTACCTTACGAATAACGTATTATATTAATGTATTCTAATTTTAATACTAAATTTATACTAATATAGAGTTTATCTGTTACATACTGGTGTTATGAGGAAGTGCATGTGCAGTGTGTGCCTTATGTCTATACCTATATATATTATCCTGTCTAGTGCCATGTGTGTGTAGACCGCTGATTGTGCTTGTATACTTACGTTCTTGATTTTACGCAGCATTTTTGTATAATAAAGTATTTCTATTCTATTTAAGAAGCCACTTTCATTTTTCCTCAAAAATATTACATTATCGTTGTGGAAATATTTCCACAATTAATTAAAATTACAACGTATAAAAACCCGAAAACACAATAACAAGAAATTGATATATATTTGTTTATCGCAAAACTCAATATAACAAAAATCGAGGAAATGTTTTTCCGCGAATGTTTTTTTGGCACCGGCTCAACTTTAAGTCATTTAACGAATTTTGTGAACGCTATCGTGTTATAAGAAATTCTAATTATATCATCTTGATTTTCTTCTATTCTGATTTTTTGCGATTTATGTTAATTATATAAAATGTTATAATTATAATTATAGATTTTAGTTGGAGTTATGTTTGATAGTGAGCTGACTGCGCGAGCTCATATCACCGAATTAAGCCGACGGCTATATCTCTCATCCAAATCCCTTTCGAAAGTTGAGTAATTTCTTACCCACTACCACCAAAATTAGGCTAGCAGAGTCCTTATTACTTCCTATCCTTTATTATCCTGACGCCAGCTATCAACATTGAAGCCAAGAATAATTTAATCAACTTGACCGCCTCCAAAATTTTTACATAATATGAACCTTATGTAAAAATTTGGCCTACGTAAGTATGACCATGTCACGGAATCCTAAAAAACTCAAGTGGATGCCAATTTGATTTCACCGGAATACTCCTGATTACCTTAAAAAACGTTTTGAATTTCTTTCGTGCTCTCATAATTTACGCCCTTATACTAAACTTAAATTGAACGCTCCTGGATATAATTCAACTTTCTATGAATTATTAAAAAGTAAGTAGTTCGTATTATATGTTACGTATCGCCATCGCCATTATTATCTCAATTCATTTCTGGGGTTGCCTGAAAGATATAGAGAAGAGAAAAACAATTGTCTTGATTTGACTGTCAAATACCCAATTGGACTTGTATTACCTTGCTCCAGAATATGACTATGAATATTCTTTCATACATTCGATCACTCCCACATCAGTGTCCGTTTATCCTATTGTAACTAAGATATTTATTGGCGGGTAGTGTTACAAAACGTTGTGGCTCTGTGGACCCCGGGTATGGCACGTTTACATTCCGCATTTTTATTTTGTCAATATTTAATGGGTATCCGGGGACGGTTGTTCGGTGTAAATGAGATTGAAAGGGGATATCTTGAGATTAAACTTTTAAAGAATTTAGGGCCGCTTGCATAACGATCGCCTTTAAATAAAATTAGTTAATCATATTAAATTGCCTAACTTACACACAAAACGTATTGAAATCCTTTAAACATATTTAGGGGCAAATTTTGCGTTGTGCGGGACGCTAATTGTATTTAAGGGTGTTACATGCGTTTTATGTTTCTTAAATAAATTTACGCAATCTTATGCAAGCAGCCCTTAGAATGGAATATTTTACTCAACATTTATTATATTATCATATATTTTTAACGACTGATTGAATTGAATTGATGAAAATAACTAATTAGATACATAGAAGAAGTAACATAACAGAGAATAGTATTTTCTTAAGTTTCGTGACTAATACACAAAATTAAAACTGGATGGAAATGGTTTAAAGCGCGGTGTTTATTTGATTTATATTTTGGTCACTTTTGGTCACTTTTCAATATTCAATAAGTAATTTAAAGTTTTTGGTTATATTAGAAGAAGAAACCTTGGAATGACAATTGTCAATCAAAAAATATTTACACAACGAATTGAAAATTTACTTTTTTAATAGTTATTAATACTGACTGGAAAGCTTTTAAATACTACCTAACATAGGACAAATTTTACCTAAATTAAATACCTAACTTTCTACGAATACTAAATCCTTTAATCTCATTTTGGTTTTCATTGTACCCATCAACATAGTGTAATAAGTATTATTTTCGTCGTGTGAGTTTCATTCCTTCTCAGTATGGGCATGCTGACTGCGTTAGTGTTCTTCTTCTCAAATTTTCAGATTGCTACATACAAAGATCCTAAAAATAATTTAATGCTATGGTTTATCTTAAGATTCATTGTTATATTTTTATCCCAGTTTATGTATAGTACGTGATGTGAGCGTCCACAGGTATATTTGCAGTTGGGCGCTTAGCGACCGCTATAAAATATTGTTTTTTTACCAATAACCAAACTGGGAGTACACTTACCAGTAGAATAGGCGAGGAGCCAGATGACTCTATACACTATTGAAAATTTAAATCGTCTCATCTTATCTTGAGCATGATTCATTATTCAAAATACAGCTTAGATTTCGGCTTTACATATATAAATACTACTTTCTCATACTGGCTCACTGGCCACGACTGATGTAGAATGATTATTCTGCACAATATGCGTTTTCCACTCCAAAATGTATCTGATTATCATCTGTCCTGAAAAAAGACACAGATCCAATGTTACCTCGCATGTAAACAAGTACATATAATCAATCAAAATCTATATCACCATAGAAAAAATCAGTTGACAAATTTTGAGAGCTATGTGGTTATCCTTGTAAGATTATAAATTATAACACTCAAAATAAAATGTATAATATAGTAAAATAATGGACCTTTAGTTCCTTTAGCCATTGGATGTTTGTATATAAACGTTTCGCAATCTATGTTCAAATCAATCAAATCAATTTATTTGCTTAAAACATGGTACATAAATTTGCCATAGATACTAGATTCACATGTTTGCCTATGAACGTGCAAACGTTCTTTAATTAATGGCTTCAATTTTGTAAATAAACCAAAGAATGCGAAAGGGAAATTGCGAAAGAAGCGAAAAATAAAGCAAAGCCGTGGTGGCTTACGGGAAACGCACTCGCGTATCAAACTCGAAGGGCGCGGGTTAGAATCCTATTAACGATGAAGGAAAATTTGTGATGAAATCTGAGCTTTTAGATTACCAATGTGTCAAACGCGCCAATCCACCTTCGATAATCGTGGCTAGTACACTGTTCGTTCACATGTGAATAGAAGACCCGAGCTCAAAAACCCGATTATTATTTTGTTCTATGCGAAAGTAACATCCACTTTTTTGAAGTAACTCCTGGACTACATCGAGTACGATGTAAGGTGGCAATATGAAATATGAATAAGCAGAAGGCAGTTCCACAGCCGACCGCACTCACTCGAGTCGTTCGAGTCACATATTGATTGATGTTCTCAATATTTTATGGCAACTCTTTGTATGGGCCAAACGGGAAATATTTACAGATAAATTGGGTACATTTGAAGTAAAATCTTTTGGGAATAAAATTATGTAAGAAATAAAAAACCATTACTTCTGTCAATGTAGTTTAATTTTAAGTTATGCAGTAATCTTGTTCGCTTATTAAAAAAAATCGGCCAAGTGCGTTTCAGTTTATGCACAGTAAAGAGTGCTAAATTTGATTAAAGTATTTTTAAGCTTTGTCACTTTGGATTTTATATCATTATTACTTAATGCATAGTTCAAAAGTAAGATAACAGCGTGACGCATTTTCACAACTCTGGAGGCGAATATATCACCACTCGATTTATGTATTCTGTATTAATATACTTTTTAAAATTAATTTATATTGGTTTTTTTAATATAACGTAAAAAATTGAATATTTTCTCATGTTTATATAATGTTATCAATCTTAATGAATATAAAGTAATATTAAAACTGTAACCTTATAATAGAAACTATATAATAGAGATTTTAAATTAAAAAGATGCATGAAAAATAAATCTGAAACAAAAATCTTGATCAATGAGAACACAGATTTACAATGAAAGCACAGATTTACAACGAGAGCACAGTTTACAATGAGAGTACAGTTTTACAATAAGAGTAAAGTTTTACAATGAGAGTTCATTTATACACTCATTTATAATGAGAGCATAAATTTACAATGAGTACTGATTTATAAAGAGAGTACATATTTACAATGACAGCTCAGATTTACAATGAGAGTACATTTTTACAATAAGAGTAAGGTTTTACAATGAGAGCACAAATTGACAACGAGAGTACTAATTTACAAAGAGAGTGCATATTTACAATGACAGGCCAGATTTATAATGAGAGTATTACACTGAGAGTACAGATTTACAATGACAGTACAGTTTTACAATAAGAGTAAGGTTTTACAATGAGAGCACAAATTTACAACGAAAGTACTGATTCACAAAGAGAGCGCATATTCACAATGACAGACCAGATTTATAATGAGAGGAGATATTTACAATCAGAGTACAGATTTACAATGAGAGTACAGTTTTACAACAAGAGCAAAGTTTTACAATGAGAATTCAGTTATACACTGAGAGTACAGATTTACAATGAGAGAACAGATTTACAATGAAAGTACAGTTTTACAACAAGAGTACGGCTTTACAATGAGAGCACAAATTTACAACGAGAGTACTGATTTACAAAGAGAGTGCATATTCACAATGACAGGCCCGATTTATAATGAGAGTATTACAATGAGAGTACAGATTTACAATGAGACTACAATTTTACAATAAGAGTAAATTTTTACAGTACAGTTATGCGTTAAGAGTACAGTTTTACAATACGACCATCGTACCAACTCTTCTGCGCCTTATCCGTAAGAGGCCCCTAACATTCTTGCTAGAATCTTACGAGAATGTCACAAGAACGCGAGACAAAAAATACAAGAATCCGTCCACACTCACGTTTCTTGCGACAGTGTGGAGAGCCCTTTAGCAAGTCCGCAAAAGAACACCAAAGACAAAGTACTCGCAGACGATTTGTTCAGTTGTCGCAGAAACGGCGTTATTGCGGGAGAAGAGTGATGGTCCCGCGAAACCTCTCCCGCCCTTTTAATAAAATATTCACGAGACGTGACGGATCATGGGGGGTACCTGCTATTATTTGTGAACTATCACTTCTCAACCCTGTAGTTTTATTGGTGATTTATTTCTTGCAATATAGAAGTGTACATTATTATTGCTTTAGATATATTTCGCCAATTTATACCTATATTTAAACTGACTCGATCTCCATATGACAATTGACATATTAATATATTATTAACAACAGAGTCGCTTAATTGTTTTTCAGTTCACGAAGAATGATGGAAGATGATAGAGATCATTAAAGTTAACTGTTTAGTTTTTATCATTGGACTTTTGTTTTTTTTTTTATTGCAGGAGATCAGCAGACAGGCAGTCGGCCCACTTGATGGACAGCGGTTACCATCGCCTATGGACATTTGCAACACCAAAGGTGCTACGAATGCGCTGCTGCTCTCTTTGGGGAGCCTGGAACCTGGTCACTAATGCCGGAACACAACACAAGGTTGTTATGGCGACATACTCTAGACCAGGGGTGGTAGCCATCCAGTCGGGCAAATGCCCTACCACCTGGCTGTGGGTTGTTTTGTCGCCTCTTACGACAGGCCGCCGGGCCGCAGGAAATTGTATTCTTTCTCCGTTCCTGCACGGATAGACTACTCTATTGCAGAAATATATTTATCCAAAATACCCCATATCTGTGATTAATTAACGTATTTTATTTTAAACAAATTTTGAAGTGAAACTTCTATATAGACGGGGGTATTAGGATTTTTTTTCACGAAAAATCGTTACGGCCATGTGGAGGGGCGGCATAATTTTAGAGTAGACTATGGACTTTTTGGATCGAATTCAGTTTTTTTGGTTTGATAAAATGAAAATATGTTCAAATAAAAACTGTATTCGTTAACATGTATGTAACCTAACCAAATGATAATTTGCAGTAAGCCTACGAAAAATCAAAATGTCTGCTGGGACACATAGTAATAAATAATAATAAATAAATAATCGGCAGACAAACACACATATATATACAATGTACAACTCTGGAGCCGATCCCAGACACGCAGACCACAGTACATAACGGAGAAAATACGTTTCCGAAATGTACTATACCAGGAATCGAACCCGGAACCTCTGCGTTGTAGTGAGGTACGCCGGCAAAGTCTTAGCCCGCTCCACTACAGAGGCCGACAGTAGAGGGTGAAATTTCAACGGACAAGTGGAAATATGAATCGCAACAAAAATTTTAATATACAAGATTGTTAATGTAACTTGTCCTATTTGAAAACCTGCTATAAGTAATATAATATTTATTTATAATGTAGCTAGTTTATTATAGTTAATATTTTGTGGTGTCCTTAAAAAACGTTACCATTTTACCACCAGCCTAATACTTTTATTATAAAACTAAAAAAAAGCTTCAATCGATATGCCGACAGCAGCGCTACCTACCGGGTCCAATTATGAACTAACTATTTTTCTTTGGCTCATGCACAACAACTTTACCAAAGATCATCACACGATGAAATGTATAGTTTACGATTCTATAAAGGACATACAGACAAACATTCATTTTTATATAGAAGAAGAAGAAGATAGATATGACAGCGCTGTACTGACTCCAAACCAATTACCATGATGGCAGTATTCGGTTAGCACTGACTTGCCTCAAATTTTAAGTTAGCAAATTACTCAAAGAAAATCAGCCTTTATGCCAAATAAACAAATGGAAAAGTGAAATGCATGAAAACAACAAGAAAATGAAGCACGCGGGAAGCAGTCATGTCCACGGCTCATTTGTCTCATGTAGATTATTTTTCAAATAAGCTTAGTTTTAAAAAGTTTTTTCGTCTTCCCCGTCGTAAATACTTGTCGCGTTGACTGACATAAATAGCAGTCAACCCTTGACTGATTTGCATTACCGGAAAAATGGCGTCTCAGTGCGGCGAGAAAGTTAAAAGGAATAAATTGTACTCTTTAACTGACTCCAAAAAGGAGGAGGTTCTCAATTTGATTGGTTTTTTTTGTGTACATAAAAATAATACCAATCAAATTTAAACTGATTGATTACGCTGAGATTTATGAGATACTTTTTTAGTTTGATGATTGATTTTATTAAGTTATTTTATACTTTTTAGTTTTTGAACTCGGTTTTTTTAAACGAAATTAAATATAGTAACAAAATAATAGTTAAAAATATAATATGCAACAAAAAATGTATCAAGGTACAAAATTTACTTACGATAAAAAGGCAGTTTAGGCTCATTTTATTCAAATAATCGTAATTTGACCGAACGAAAGCATTATGATGTAAGCCGCTTGTTACTCATCTCACCAGACATAACCTCTTACATCTATCTCTGTGTCTCGTATCTACTTCCAATCTTCATATTCGCCTATCGGTGCTGAACATATACTCAACTCATCTATCTCCTGGGAAATTCGCATATCAATATGGGAGCGTTTCCTTCGCTGTCACTCGGCAAGATGGAGCCCGCCCATCCAATATACGCGCGCTGGAGGAAATCTTAATCCAATACAGAACGACAGCAAAATGATTTATATACAGGCCCTGGTATGGTGATCGGGGTACCTAAAATTGTGCACATGTGAACTTTTTAAGGTGCGCTGAGCATTTTTTAAAAGTATTGAATGAGGCTGAGCCATCACGCTCGGCTATGTAACGCTCGTTTGCGCAAAGTCGACTAAGGGACCGAGTTCTGTCAAATGGTCAGCACACAATTTTGAAGTGAAACTTCATGGGAATCGTTGTGATTTGAAACTAGATGAAACGAAAAAGCGATAATAAAAAGAGATAAACACATAATTCTTTAGGAGTAAGCCTGCGAGAAAATGAGATATGAGTTTTATATAGTGCAGCACAGACTAGAGAATAATATCAAGTCAATAAGATTTATGATTAAACATAGGTCCAATTTGGACTGAAGTAAACTGTTAATAATATTCTTAGAAAAAAACATTGAAAAATTGGAAGTGATACTTACGAAGTTTATTTTGAATTGCGATATATTGACGAATATAGGCTAAAGGAATTATATTTAAATTAATGAGAGTTAGAGTGTGAGTATATTCTCTCTAGTTTCACTTGTACTGCGTGTGAACTGCACACACGCACAGTTTTTTTTATTTAATATCTATGTAATAGTTTTAATATGTAGAACAAATATAATTATCCATATAAATTACATAGGAAAAGAAGATGATGTTTTACCACAGATGAAAACATATAAAGATTTTGCGATTATCCTTTTCGAAAATAAGGGTTTGCGATTTATTTAATAACTTAATTTTAGATTTATTTATTATTTATTTATTAAAAAAGACGTTTTAATTAATTTCTAAAAATATACTCAATGAGGTCAGCTGAATTGCTAAATAAGTAGGTCACATTGATTAATAAGCTCAAAGTAGCTATTAAGGGACAAGAACTTCGGTGATATATAGGTTAGTTTCGTATTAATTTATTCACCTTATGTTGGGGCCGCACCTGCGATATTGTATCACTTCTTCAGTTATATATACTCTACATATTATGACGACAACACCGAGTATGGTTTTAAGGTGGGAGTATATTTAGCAATTGCAACAAATCAAATCTTAAATGAATATCATTTATTTGTTAGAGATACGAAGATATAAGAATTTCAAGTTCAAGATGATAGATGTTTTACCTTGTGAAGGAATACAAATGGTTAGTTCATATTTTATATTTAAATTAGGAAATTATTTATATTTATCATATATACTTTTACATTATTAATTTTGTAAAATAATGAAATTATTCAGTACGTCGTAAACTCATTATTAAATGTCAAAATATAGAAGAAAATTGTAAACAATATTAATGTAGTATTAAAAAATTCAATTAATAATGTAATAAAAACTAAGAATAAATATTTTTATTTATACATTTATTGCCACATCTGTATGAAATGGATTATATCTGTAATATCATCGTAGGTGTGGCTCCGGCATTATTTAAGGTATTCATGTTTTTTTAGTATGAAGAAATTAAAAAGCAAATCAAAGTTAAACTGTCCAGCGACAGTGGTGGGGCTTTAGTATAAAGTTTTTTCCCTTATTGTATATATATTTTCATTTTATTACTATATTATTTAGTTTAGTTTGTAATATACTTTTAACAGAAACTTGTATATAAAAATAAATTTACAATTAGCCAATAATATTTAATAGAAAAATCGTCAATTTCGTTACCAAACATTCGTGTTTGTAATTATTATGGAAGAAGATAGCATTCTAATTCCGATTATTGTTATTATTATTGCATTACTTATAATGTACCCTGTTTTCTTACTAGAGACGATAAATTATATCGTTGTTATAGACACTTATCAAATTTAAAGCCTGGTATTAACTATTGTCATATATTTTATACTTCGAAAATCTCTAGCTTCATTTTAGGTACCCGTAAGGGTCTCCAATATACTCTACTTTGTACACCTGAGCGCAATCACATTATTTTTATGTTCGGAGCTACTCCGAAAGGATTTTTTACTCCCAACACTTTTAGGTTCGATTTTTGAAAAATTGGGACGAATTCTACTATAGGTGGAAGGGATACTTTGAACATATATTTTTTAGGCAAGCGAGTAATGCTTTTGTTATACAACCGATAGAATGATGGTCTCTGGTCTCGATCGAATCTGACTCTCGATGGCTAGATTCGCGTCTCGGCAAACGTAGTATAGGGCGCTTTCTAGCTCAATGGAACGACGATCTGTGCAAGGTCGCCAGTGGACGCTGGTTGAGGACGGAGGAGTATGCATGCAAACGACCCTAAGGGCCGCTTACATAACAACCACCCTTAAATAAAATTAGTTGATCATATTAAACTGCCTAAAACATATTTAGCGTTGAAAGAACTGTCAGTACGTTGCTAATTGTATTTTAGGGTGTTAAATACGTTTTGTGTTTCTTAAATAAATTTAACAAGCTTCTGCAAGCGGCTCTAAGTATAAGATTATTATTAAATAGTAATATAATTAAATATATTTTATATAATTAAAATTAATGTTTATTTCATAGGACAGTTTACTAAGTTTAGTTTGTCGCGATAACAAGTTAAGTTTTATCGAATGACAGCCATATTGTCTTATTTGAAATAGATTTTAGTGCGATATTAATCCATTACTAAACCATTTTAAACGATATTTTATCGATTGCGTTCTATATTTGAAATATAGCAGGCGGCATCCAGCGGGTTCAATTAACGGAGTCCCGTTATTAATGGGACGCTCCCGGGAGTCCGATTAAACTCAATCTCCGGTAATCCGCGGCTCCGGGGCCGGTTGCACGATTCGTAGTTGGTTAAGTTTTAATTATTTATTTAATCGGTTGGTTTAGTCATATTTTTTATAAGGTGTTTATTTGTAATCGAAGTCAAATATATTTTAGTTGATACTTTTAGTTACAAACAACAATATATAGTGATTCCCGATTAGTTAAAATTTTAAACGTTAATTAACAACATTACTTACTGTCAATTTATTGATCTCAAACAAAATGTAATTTAAATTGTTATTCTAGTATCGCATATGTCGTATATGTTCGACCAATTTTGCTTATGGCTGATTTCTATATTTTACTAATCATTCAGCTGCCTTGGCTTAAGTCATATTTTGCGGTCTTTAGCCATAAGGCCTTTTTCTAATGCCTATTCCACTTCTGCTTGTCTCTATTTCACCTGGGATAATGTTAGTGATTGTGTCACGCAGATGTAGTCTAGGGTTTAATGCGTTATTGAAATGCAACAAGGTTAATGACGTTAAACATATAAATCATGTACACCAATGTAGCTAACCGGTAATGCGTTATTTTATAACCCTTTAAGCACAGTCACTGAAATTAATATTATCCCAGGTTATATATGGTAAGAGAAAGGAGTTCGACACTAAACATAATGCAATATCTGTACGCCTACCTTAGTTATCATTGTAGTGTTCGAACATTGTTAACCAAAGTAAAGGCAATCAGTATAAACTACTCGCTCTGCGACCTGGTTAAGGCCATGTTGCAGAGCAGCGACAACTGGGGGGTTGCGGTCACTTTTTGTCAGACAGTAATGTCTCTCAAGGAGGCCGTAGAACGCGATAGGGAGAAGAGTCCTGCAGCGCGTGCTAATGCGTCTACTCGAGGTCGCCGGCCTTCAGCTGGCACCCGGAGAGGCAGGTACGCGCATTACTCCCGCCCTGAGTTAGGTTCCGTTACGGGGGCCTTAGCTAGCTAGGAAAGCAAGGGACATCGACCCCGTCTAACGAAGTGGGGTGTTTTCCCAGGGCACACTCCAGGCACTTTGTTGCGCTGGATCGGCTGGGCGTAACAATATTATAAATCTCAGCCTTTCCTTCACAAACTAAAGCGCAGGGTCGACAGGGAGGAGGGGGTTTTTAGTGGGTATTGGGGTTGCTTGCCCGTATGCAGCTTCCTCTGAGTCTTCCACACTAGGTGAGTCGATCGCGGGCGGATCACTGTCAAGAGCATACTATTGCTGCAGTGATACCTCCCCCGACCGACGTGTGTCAACAACCCAGTCTGTGTGTAAATCGGTAGCATTTTCCCTCGCTTCAAAAAAGAAAAAAAAAACAGTTTAAACAAGCAGTTACAGTCTCTAATCGTAAAGTACGATATAAGCATTGTGCAACCAGCCTCAGTACATTCGGGTTGAGCGGGAGGCACGCACTAATTACCGACGAGAATTCGAGAATTCAATGCCATAAATCACGGACATAATATAACTGGGAGAGTAGTCGTCGCGTCGTTCAGGAATGCACGCCCCGAATCCGTTGGGGTCGGGTCCGGCACTATTCGAAATTCGAATTCGGACGCTGGAGTTGTTGTTCCAAATTCAAATTTTGAATGAAGAACCTGCCGGAGAATGCAGTTCTTATGTTATTGATCACTGACCCCTCTTTTCTAAACTTTATGATTCTCGTACTCCTCCTTATTTTTTAAAGAAACGTTTGATTTCCTACATCTTTCTTATTCGCGTTATTTGCTCTCTAGTAATAATTCTACTTAATGACCCCTGTTCAAACTTCTTCCTTCGTTGACAACTCCTTCACAGTACAGGCTGCCCGTTTATGGAACTCACTGCCACTCAATATCCGACTTTTATAATTATGTTGCTTCTAGGCTTTCCACCTTTTTTGAAGAAAAGAAAGCATTTTGTTATGAAGCTGCAGGGATATAGATCGGCACAACCAATAGCGGATTGAAGTCATTGAACAACTATTTTAATTAAAAGGGTTATGAATGACAAGAATTTAATACATCATTGTTTGGATTTTTTAGGTATATAAGATTATAATAAACTATTTTACGTTTTAGCCATATTTATTTTTTTATTTATGACGTTTCCGCTTTTTTTTTGATTTGTCGTGTATTGTTTTTTTCGTATTTTTTTTTTTTTTTTTTTTTTTTTTTTTTTTTTTTTTTTTTTTTTTAAAGACGAAGATTTAAATGCTAGTTTTTTTTTTATATATATTATGAGTATTTATCAGTTGGTTTTTTTAGAGAGTCAGGTCTTGAGTTGCAGTTATTTTGCTGGTTGGTCTAATATTTGATGATTGATCCAACAGTGTACTGCAACATCTTCTCTATTGAAATTTGGGTTTTTTGATTTCAATAGCTCAGCATCATTTGTATAAACGATTCTTTCGCGAATTTGTTATCGATTATGTAATTTTTATCAGCGTGTTCATGATCGCAGATTCGTAATTGCTTAAATAAAAATTAAAATAATATTTACAATCGAAAAAAAAAAAAAAAAAAAAAAAAAAAAAATAAATCGAATATAGTAAAAATACATCGCGTCTGCCAACACAAAAATAAAATTTTGTGAATACCGTCTATATACAATTGAGAGATTTTGAATTATATTTTACATAATTACCACATTACATTAGTCGTGGTAGCGTAATGCTAGCGCACGCGTCCTAAACTCAAAGGTCGCGGGTTCGATCCTGGCCGAACGCATGACCACATAGGCTGTTTACTGACCTAATGTGCATATTGTTACAATTACCACGTGTTAACAACGGTGAAGGAAAACATCGTGATGCAACCTGCACATCGAGGTAACCGATGTGTTAAACCTGCCAAGCCGACTTGGACAAGCGTGGCGGGTATAGGGAGGGGATGATTATGGGCTGTTGTTATTATATATACTCTACAGAAAACAGGCGCTAATCACTGAATAATTAGAAATATAACAATACTATACAATTAGGAAAATGACCGATCGAATCGTTTAGAAATAAGAGGGTACGTAATAAAATTAACTATTAACCTTAAAAAGAAACATGACAAGAACAACTATGCAACTAAATAAATGAAACACAACGGTATTTTGTAAGATGATAAAAAGTAGGTCTATTGACGCGGATGTCCAACTGCCTTATTCTTTACGGCAGACGACCAGCGGGTAATTCAACAATGATGCAATTCGATCATTCTAAATTCAAACTTCAACTCCAAAAATCTAAGCTCAGTACATTTTCCTCCCTACGGGTTATTTATGAACAGTCACTGAGGTATGTAATAATCTGAAGCGGGATTTAATTTGTCGGACTGATTTCACACTAGAGCGCGAAAAAGATGGCAACCTGTCTGTTATAAGTCAGAGCGAGATAGAAATCTCAACTGTAAATCGTTAGCGGTTTCAAGCGAATGGAAAATCTGTCTAATGATGTAAACAGTATTTTTTTGTGTGAAAAGGAACGTTTGTTCTTGACATGGGTAGACTTTTGTTAATGTGTTCCTAAGTGAGGTCTGTTTTGATTTTGTTCGAAGAAAGACGTTAACTTCAATTCAAGCTCCTTTTGTCTTTATTATAAACAGTCTACTGTTTTATAGTAATAATTCAAAATTATAAAGTACAAGTTAATAAATAAATATGTAGTGTTGGAAATCGTGATGGAATTATGACTACGGGGGCCCAGTCCTGCAGTGAGCGGAGCTCACAGGACTCAAGAGGCATTCTGCTCGGTGTTGCCCAGTGGCAAAAATATAGTAAATCTTTTTGGCTAAAATATCGTATTTTGTTTTTAGCTGTAAAAATATAGTACTTTTGGGAAGTTTATATGAATAATAGAGTACACATTTATTTTTCCTTATTTATTATATATTTTATTTATTTCGTTATTGCATTTTTATCTGTTTTTATTGTTACTTATGATTAATTTAAAAATAATCATAAGTAATTAAATTAGTGATGTGTTTATACATATTTAGTACATTTCGTACTTTATATTTTTTATTATATATAGTATTGGCTAAAATATAGTACGATACTATATTATACTATATAAAATTCTCGTGTCACAGTTTTCGTTGCCATACTCCTCCGAAACGGCTTGACCGATTTTGATGAAATTTTTTGTGCTTATCCGGTATCTATGAGAATCGGTCAAAATCTATTTTTCATCCCCCTAAATGTTAGGGGTAGTCCACCCCTAAATTTTTTATTTTATTTTTTAGACAAAATTTTTAATTTCTATTTTTTTATGATACAACATACAAAAATACATACAACCCTAGATTTTCAACCCTCTACGATCAACCCCTATTTTTTACCGGGCAGGACGACGTCTGCCGGGACAGCTAGTTATACTATAGTTGGCAACCCCAGTTGCAGGACGTAACGCAGGCTGTAACAACATTCACAGTCCTGCAATACACGGTGGACTGCAATGCAAACTGCGAATGGGCCCTTTTATGGACGTCCATTTCAAACGACGTGGATACTAGGATAGTATGATCGAGGCTATAGTAGAATTATTTTGTCCGTGCAGTTTGGGTCATAAAATAAAGCGAGTATTTCGCTCTCTCTTCCACTCACGGGCCTTATGGGCGGGCATAGTGATGCGCATTATTGTTATCGTTAAGCGTTATGGATAGTGAATTTATAGTTTTGTCATTTTGTGGGTTAGTGATAAAAATGAAAGATAAAAATAGATAAAACAACGTATTTATTAAAATAAGAATAATAATGACTTATAATAAACTATTAATTAGGTATTAAAAAACTATAAGTAAAAAAGATTAGAACGTAACAAGTTATATTAAAAATAATACAACACTTATATCTAAGTTTAAAATTAACAGCAAAAAAGATAATAATGATTTTTATAAGACTGATAATCTTTCTTTGATAAGAATGAGTTTTTATCGATAATGGCGTTGCGCCCGCGCAACACGCTCACCGCCTTAGCCGGGCTGAGCCGAGCTTGATTTATCCCCAAACTGCACCGACAAAATAATTCTACTATAGTAACATAACACACCATCCACTTCATCTTGGACAAGCGAGATGGGTTAACTGTTGAGGAGGCGTTTTTCTGAAATGTAATGGCTATATTCTATAGATGTGTAGATATAGATAGGTGTACGGTTTTATGGCCCCTTTAAATGATAGTTTCCACTTTTTAAGGACAAATTTAACCACAGGCTAATTAACTACAGTGATTATACTGCCTGTAACTTAGGATGCATTAAGCTACGTTTAATATTATCTTCAGGTGCAAGGACTTTAGTTATTTGTAAATAGCATAATTACAATAGTATCAGTTTCTCTGAAGGATTTCAGGCTGAGACCACAAGACTTAGAAGGATTAGATTAAACATAACGATGTTCTATGTATAGATGCGTCATCGTCCACATTGTTGCTTTAATTAATGATAAATTAAATTATATGCATATTCGAACTATAGGCTACTTGAAAAAGGGAAAGAAGAACGTTAAGTAATCTCACTTTTCGAAAAAGAGAATATATATTATTAAGTTATAATGGAAAGGCCAAATTGGTATATCAATTTTAGTTCTTATACATAAAAACAATAGTAAAAAAGCTAAACAAAAATATTATTACATTAAAAAAACAGAATGTATAATTCGAAATCGTATCTGCTTATATATGGTAAATAAATATAGCATGAATCCGCAAACTTGAAATAAATTGCTTCTTGAAATACATATACGTGACACCGAAAGACAACGGGCAATTACCTTACTTAAGCAAGTTGCTGCCAAAATATACTGCATCAACACGTCTATATAAATATATTTCTAAAGAAAGCAAGACACAACATTATATATTAATCCTATTGTTGCTGCATGCGGAGACGAATTTGACTAATTAATTAACACCATCTCAACACTTTGAACATTCTAAATTAAATATAAAGTATAAACTCTATATAACGACACTGAATGGACTGTGCATTTTATGGTGTTATAGAGAGTTGTTGTTAAATGGAGAGAATTCTGTTATTTTTATCTGACATCTTTTGCTGCACCAGTAGTTTTATTGTATTGTAGCTTTTATTTAACTTGCAATGGATGTACCTTTGTATGCATTACGTAAGTTCGGGTGGAATCTTGCAAGTTAAATTTGACCAACTTCCCGGTTTCCCATGAGCTGATATTTTGAACGAATATGTATATTGCGTGTCAATGCACTAATATGGTACCATAGAGCTGATCTGATGATGGTGTCGGAAAGTGGCCATAGGAACTCCTGTACTAAGCAAGGTAGACTCGTCGTGTTTGGGCTCGTTTTACTTGTCTTGGCTAGCACTTGCTGGTACATCATATCCAGGATCTTAACAGCCTTCTTTTTAGTTAACAGTATCTAAGTTTATCATCGTTATCAAAGTAAACAAAACTTTTATTGGGTTTTCTATAGTGTATTACATGTAAATTTATGTATTTTATTACTGAAAAAAAATGATACTCGTTGCATTCTCAAAGTATTAAAAAATAAACAAACGTAAACAGACGAAAATATGCTTCAGTGTCTTACTTTCACATTTATAAGTTAATATCCATAACCAACGTATAATATATTCGTGTAGGAACGGAGAAAGAATAAAATTTCCTGCGGGTGGCCTGTCGTAAGAGGCGACAAAACTACCCACAACCAGGCAGTAGGGTATTAGCCCGCCTGGATGGCTACCACTCCTGGTCTAAAGTATGCTACCATAACAACCTTGAGTTGTCTTCTGTATTAGTGATCAAATTCCAGTCTCCCTTAAGAGAGCAGCAGCCCATTTGTATCTTTTTTGGTGTTCCAAATGTCCATAGGCGATAGTAACCGCTTTGCATCCCGTCTGCCTGTCTGTTGAACTCTTGCAATAAAGAGCAAAAAGACTATGGATGGCCAACATAACAGTTGTTAAAAAATCAAATTTGTAACCATATCCGTGAGTGACGTGCAAACCCGGGGAACACTTGTTCCACCACTCGTTAGCCGGATCCATTTGTTTGCCGCAACACGACCTAATCCCGGGATTTGTGCCGGGATTATCCCGGATCACGAATCATGACACTATTGTTGTAAGTGTGAAACCGACACAAATAGGCCTACGCTTTTGTGTTACCCTATGATACTTTGTTTTAAAATATTCGTACGATTCTAAACTTTATGTGGTAAGTTCGAAAGTTGAATTTCGAATCGCGTATACGGAGGATTGTAGTGATATTGCAATTTGGATTGCCTTTTTTAAAATTCACTTTTACTGTAATTCTATTTTCAATTTTATCGCTCATAAAATAAGATTAATATTACAATAATAGCACGATTGGAGTTACGTTCTTTTAGAATTGAAATGAGTTACATTTAATAACAAATGTGCATAGTTTAAGAAGAGAATTATTATTTGGCAGAGTTCATTGTGAGCTGTTAATAACAAGATTATCATTTGTATGAGAGCCATTTAGGGAAGGTTTGATCAAATATTTGGTTGTTTGGCAAATGTAGCGTGATGTTTGATTGTAATGTTAGTGTAGATGTAGAATATTTGGACGTTGTAATGTTTATGTTATTTCAAAGTTTTGTATCGTGTCCTAAGCTCACGTGACAACTATAAAGTGATAAGTACAAATGGATGATGGAATTTTATTTTTTTTATTTTTACGTCACTTTTACCACAATAATACAAACAGAAAATATCATTTTTCAATTCATGAATTAGGACCATCCCTAATAATATTAATAGTTTTTTATCACAGCGTTAGTGCGATATGTATATAACGAAACACGTAACTGTTTGAGTACAGTTTTATTTTAATTCAGAACGAAGAATACTGAGCTTAGTTACAATACTCTAGAGCGCTACTATGACATGTGCATCCGACCAAAGTCGCAGTGAGAATGATACTTCGTTTTTTGTGCAGAGTCCAGCGAATAGCCGCAGATGGCTGATTTAGCGATACGCGATTCGATAGGCGATCAGCATGGAAGCAGCGCGCTCGAGGAAGCACCTGGGAATGGAATAGTGATTGGTGTCATAATACAGTGTGTGTTTTCCAAAATCAGTTTATTCAAATCCTTAAGGTAATATATTAAAAAAATATTGATATCACTTTACCTTTCATTACAATTTGGTCTCGAGACTCCTTCGAGTATTTTTCACTATTAGGTATATAGTTCAGGATTTAGAACTGCGGTCCACTTGAAAAATTTACTTGTATGTATGTTAGATTATAATCCATCTCGTGAGATTGTAAACTGACGAAATATTGTGAACTGTATCATTCTGTTTACAATTTAACGCAATATTTTTCGGAAGATTATTTATTCATTTAACGCAATATTTCCATCCACGTGAAATCGTGAAATGGCATGCGATGAAACGCATCTTTTTACAAAAGTACTATTTACCATAATAGTTACAAGGCCAAAAGTGTGAAGTAGAAATAACTAACAACTAAAGCCTGCCATTAGTAACTAGAAATGCCGCATTGGCACACATTTTAGACGAATCGAAAGCAATTCTCTTAATGGCCGTCTCTACCTCTCGATCTGCGACAAATAAAACTTGAGTTTAGTGAATTTCCATCGCTCCACGCCCCTTTACCATGTCGTTGGTGGACCAACGACGCCCGCGGGTACACTTTCAGCGATAAACCGATAATTATCGAACAGTTACCTCTAAAAGACTTTTTACAGCTTACGATACGACTTATAAACTTGAAGTAATCCGACTAACAACTTCTGAGGAACTTGAAGAGTTAAGTTTGGCTGTGCCGTTTAAATTAGGTAGATACTAGGTGTACCCACCAAACGTTGTTTTGCCCTTAAAAAATAAACATCTAGAAACCGATTGTAACATTACACTGCAGGATTAAAAAAATAGACATAACCAATGACAGTATTAATGTCTAGCAAACTATGTCACTGTCAAGAGTTTAAAAAAAAGTTATGACAGCGGTTAATTTTGGCTCTCGCTCGAAATTTAAACATATCAGTTGTTCATAATTCTTTTATAAATATTATTAAATATGTTTCAAAACTTCCTTTAACCATATAAAATTAACTTCGTATTGCAGCTGGGGACCAAAGCTGCCCTTACTTTGCCTAAGAAAACCTGTCAAAATATACTAGACCCGGAAATTACCGATCTAGCTATTTTTAGAGTTGTGGAACTACTTGACTTAAAGAACTTCCAAGGCTTCGACAGCCAGTGTATTATGGGTTCTAGAAGATTCTTCCGGGTATATAAGCAGCGTAAGGCGCCTACCGAGGAGTACAGTTTTAAATAGCAAAGCGAGAAGTGCAAGTAATGTAGTTTAAGATAATATCTTTATATATCAATATAAGATCCAGAAGCGAGCTACACGTGGTAATATCGAAGTTAAGCACTGCAATTGTAGGAGGTGGTCTCAGCAATATCGGCGACGGTATTGTGAGTGAGACATCTTATCGTCGGGACAATGCATTGTTAGTTGTGCGTGTAGGGGCAACCTTGGGGGGAAGAATCACGTAGTACGGCTGTGTAAGTTAATAAAAGCGTTTAGTTAAATAAGTTGTGTTTACTTTCAATCCTAAGTACGTATCCCCGCTTGCACATAACAATATGATGATTTGTGATGCAACAGAGGACGATTGCCAGAATAGAGGAACATTTAAGGAAAAGACATATTGTGCCGGCCTCCAATAATTGCAAGAGGTAAAAGAAAAGAAAGAGAAAGAGAGGCACGTCGGATCGAATATTATAAAGTTGTAATTCCCAATTCATAGGCTTTAGTCGTAAACGTAAACATTCAGGTTATTGCCTATAAGGTTTAATAGTTGTTTGCGTAATGGTAACCATCGACAGTCAATACGTCAAGGTGCACGTATGACTGCAAACTGCAATGTAATAAACTAACACATTCAGGTAAGCAATTTGCTAGCGTCTATCTGTAAATTGCTGCCAAGCTTGCATCGACAATGATACTAAGGTCTGACATCCCATAGGTGGTAGATGACCAAATTTAATTTTTACCGTTTTAATGTAAGTAATCGTCAACCGTAGTCGAAACTCGACCATTATAATTAATTTAAATTAAAAGTTTGAACATCATTAAGGTTCTGTTGTCAATGACTATACTTCTTTAATCACAGATTCCGTCAAGGTTACACTGTTAATTTGACTTTAGCAATAAAAACAAATACATAGTAGTGTGTGTTATGTTCTTTTTATTGATTTAATGTATTCTTATTGCACAATTTAAAAAATCGGTTGTCTGTAAAGTCGGTTAACTGATGATAGCTGAACGTGACAACGTTCAACACTCAAGTAGGAGAGAGACAGATGTCGAACGCTGCCGACCGCGGAGGCCGATTGTGCCTCTTTGTCGCTCGTTCCGCGCTCTCGCTTGCACTTCAAGCCTTAAATGGAACGCCTCAGAGCGAGGTAACGCCGCATGAGTTATGTTTTTTCGTGTGTGCAGCCGGCTCCATCGAATTATAAGACGTTCTCACGTCAAAACAAATAGCATTCTGCACTCCTTCTCTATATAGACAATTTTCGTAAAAAGGGTACAAAGTTTTTCTTCACGTAAGTATTAATAAATAAATATAGATGTCACAACCGCATGCATTCACAATTGCATACGTATCAACTTACGCCACCGATATATATATTGGAAATATCAACAAAGCGGACAAAACGCTATGCTTCCACTTTTATCATATGTACCGCTGCGAGTGCACCTCTTTACCACCGTCTGTTTTTCCTGAAAAATACAACGTAGGTGTCTTCAGGTCTCGCGTGAACAGGTATCTTGTAAGTAAGCGTGCTCCACCTTATATTGTATTTTCATTAGACGTCAGACGCAACGTCGGTCACACACCACGCACATTAAGGGAGAGGACGCTAGCCCCTATATTACAGTCTTAACTAGTTTAGGGGCTATTAGAAACAAAAAAAAACAATTAACCCAGTATTCTCATACTTTTTTTTTGATGACGCAGGGGGAATGTCTTTTCTTGGGACACCATCCTCGGGCCTAAGGGGAAGGCTTTACACCGAGGGATGTGTAGGACTCCTGATCGGCCGGATGCATACCGTGGCCTCCATTTGGAGGAACGGGGGATGGTCGGCCGTCAGACTACCCACTAAACCTAACCTGCGCCCCTCTCCTAGGTGCTTTTATGAGGTGCCACAGGAACTGAGCCATAGGTATTACATCTGTGGCACCCCTACGCTTGGCTCTCACTTAGGGCACCCCCGGGGAAGGGTACCCTCTTCACCAACAGGGGGGGAAGTCCACGTGGCCTCCTGTGGTAGTATTCTCATACTAAATCAGCTAAGCTAAGCTATGAGATTTTGTGAAATTATACAGCGTGTTTCATTTCAAATGACAATAAATCATAACTTTAGCGGTCGTACTCCATACAAATTTTTTGGTACTATTAAATCAACCGTAATTTTAAAAATAAAATTTTGAAATTTCCGAACAAATTCATTACGATAAAAAGGGAATAAAAACAGAACATCTTGTAAATATTGGTTCGCGAGCGAGAGCGTAAGAATGAACAACTTCCGCGTTTAATGATGAAGAGACGAGCTGGCAACATGATACATTGGTCACTAACCTACCGATTTAGACACAATAACTGATACATGTTGTAATATTCTGAAATGAAAAATGAGGTCCTGTGGCTAAACCAAAGAAGTTACCTTAATTCATTTTTGTATTTGGGCAGAGTACGTCATGAAGAAAACGTGGTCTGATTTATTGTCGTAAGGTCTGAAACACGCTGTATAAGTTCTCAGTTTTGACTGTCAATTTCAACTCAATTAAATAGTTATTTTTATTCTTACGCTCCCCAGCAGGTAGATTGCCCAGCTCATGAAAAGTGGTCACTGTCACCCATGGGCGTTTGCAATACCAATGGCCAATTCAAAGTGTTGCCAGCCGTCAGAACGATAGGGGGATCAGGTAGGAGGTACGGGATAGAAGGGATTGGATAGGGAGAGGGGGAAGAGGGCCACTGGAACTCTCACTCATCACAAGAAACACAATTGACTCAAATAGTTTCACGCAGATATTCTGTGAGAGCGTGTTATCACACACATCGAGCCGGCCCTAAGAGCCGAAATCAACAAATAATTCCAGCATAGCTTTACCACCAGTTAATTGCCGGCGAGAAGCTAACGTCAAGAATATTTTAAGCAATTTATTTACTATCTGTAATTTTTCTAACTTATATATAAGCAGGAGGAGGAAATAAGTTTAACTGTGATGAATATAAATATAAATGTGTATAATATAACTTCTTGCTAACAGATTAATTTCTTTCAGTGTTGTACCTACTTTTAAGCAATTCAACGAATAATATATAATATCACCGGTTTGCGTGTCCAGCCTCATTTAGTGGGATCTAATGAAGATTCAAAGCTAACGGGAGAGTAGTTTAGTTTTCTTGCTTTACGCCACTTGTCATTGATTTGTTGTTTCTTGCCAATTTATGCTGCCATTGCTATTCACTGGCACTATCCGTACAGGAACGGAGAAAAAATACAATTTCCTGCAGCCGGGCGGCCTGTCGTTAGAGGCGACGAAACTACCCACAGCCAGGTGGTAGATATGGCAACCACCCCTAGTCTAGAGTATGCCGCCATAACAACCTTGTGTTGTGTTCCAGCATTTGTGGCCAGGTTCCAGTCTCCCTTAAGAGAGCAGCAGCGCATTTGTAGCACTTTTGGTGTTGCAAATGTCCATAGGTGATGGTAACCGCTTTCCATCAAGTGGGCCGTCTGCTTGTCTGCTGAACTCAAGCAATAAAAAAAAATAAAAAAACAATATTGCAACACAAATGCGACTGGCAGAGTGGCGGTTTTCGGTCTCAACGTATACAAAGACAAGAACCGAGAACCGAGCAACAGAACCTCTAAACGTCACTGTCAAGTGTATTACAGTTGACAGTAACGCTTACCACACCCTTTATGCGATTTTATTTTAAACAATTATTTACACAAGTTTTAATTGAAGTTCTTGAAAATATCTCATGTCGAATTTCAAACATTGTTTTTATTTTTATTATTAAACTATTAAGGAAATGTAATTGGTATAAACAAGGCTAAATCACGTTGCATGCCAACCCACCATTCCAGTCTCTTCTTGAAGTCATCATGTACTCAATTATTCTTCTTAACTTCAGCTTTGTACATTAATGGTCAGGCGCTGCGATAATTTTCTATTTACACCCAATAACGACTGCAAGAGCATTAAGCTTTAAATGTAATTGTTTGCTATGCTGCTTTTGGAAGGGTCTTAGAAAAATATTTATCACCATAAATAAAGGTTTTGCGGTTGCAGTCATGGCTTGTAAATTTGTTTATTGTTGGAGAACAGCAGACAGGGTTATAACCTACTGATGGAAAGTGGTGCGAAAATCCGTATGTGGTTCTTTTTTTAAATAGATCCGAGCTCCTATGTCATTTGTCAAGACAGAGATTCTTATTACCTGTTTTTTATTTTCAATTACTGCAAAATTTACATTTTACTACTCCTTACTTTTTATTTTCTATGGGTGAATAAGTATAACAAAGGTAGGTTGGGTAAGTGGAAGGATGAAGTGGTGGGTGAGAGTGTGATTGAATAAATGGATGAATTGGATATTTATATGGTTGGTTGGTAAGATTTGGAAATGTAATTAAAGATGAACGAGGGTGGGTGAGAGGATAGTTGTGGGTGAGTGGTGAAGGATTTTTAGGTGGAGATTAAGGAAACCATATGTGGTTGCGCCGAGGAACACCTTTTATAAATTCTTCCTCCCCATCCTCGCAATCAAGAAAAGAATAAACTTTTGAATGAAGAACGCTTAAAACAAAATTCTTCTGGCAGTGCTGTCACCGCAATACATAGATAGAAAAACGCTTGTTGGAACATAAAGAAAAAATAAACTAGGTAACATAACTTAATTTCATGCTTATAATCGTATCCTAGTGAATGTGTGAACCCCCGGGGGACGCTGGACTGGTGACGAGGTAAGTTATTCTTCCTTTGCTTCTTCTCCCAAGTCCCTTTTCCTACTCCCGGCCATCGCATCGCGCCTGCAGTATGGATAGTACATTTCCGAATCCAATGGAATGGAATTAATAAATTAAATAGGTACGTAAAAAAGTGAAAACGTGACCGTTTATTCCGAAGACTTCTAATATAAACAAATAATAAAGAAAACATTTTTCTGAATTCAATGTTGGTGTTGTGAATAAGTGGCCTCTGTTGCCTATGGCCATTTGCAACACTAGAGATTCTAGAGATCACCTATTTGTAGGTTACCTGAGACGCTTCTCGGGTAACGAGGTAACCTACAAGTAGGCATTAAAAATCACGAGTAGAGCGCCGGTAGGCTTATCGCTTACATTATAAACTAATATTTAAAAAAAATATCTCGAAGAACACCGGCAGTATAATTTAGTACCTTTTACTTTCCGACAAGGATCTCTTTCTGCGCTAAGACATGCATACATATATACGCATACCTAAATACCCATCATTCGTATGAGTTATTGATACATTACAAGAATATCTTCCTATTTTATTGACACTTATTTGACCCCTCTTCATAATTCAAAGGTGTCCTTTTTCACGACATACGAAACTTGGAATCCACAAATTTGTATTATTCATAACCTTACTCAAAATATGATATAAAACACTTTGGATGAATATAAAGTGGTATAGCTAAACATCGAGATCTGAATGATTGATTCCATACAAGTCGTCTACTGCGACGTGTTTGTGTTGCAGTGCAAGTATAAATAATGGCTTAATTAAAAATAACTTAATCTATCAATAATAATTTAATCAAAATTCGTGTATGTATTTTATTATTTTAAGTGTTTAATTTATTTCAAGGAATGATTATTTGAAATATTTAATCATTACGAAGCACCAAAAATTAAGTTTACTTCTAAAAGATAAATGTGTGATAAATCTGAACAGGTGTTGAATCTTTACAATCCATAAAAAAAATCAATTATCTGGGAACTGATTCCTGATTACATTACATTAAACGTTATGTTTATACAATTTTATTATGTCCACATTTTCTACTTTAACTGCAACATAAAATACATGAAATATAATATGGAAGGGTGGCAGGTGTCGTAAAAAGCGTACCCTTCCCGCCATATATCCGGTTGACCATCAAAGCCTTTTGCATAACTTTTCTGGTTCTGTTCACCTTGATTCTGTATACTTCAAATATGAGCAAGATAAAATATGATAGACATGCGAGTAAGAAGCGTATCAAATAAACGTGCATGCATGAAGAGGTTAATGAAAGTATATGAAGAGAAAGTGGAGATCTATAGTCTCTATCTACCCCCATGGGAAAAAGGCGTGATAATATGTACGTATGTATGTATGCGAGTATGTATACATACCTATTATACGAACTTATGAATCGACGATCGTTTCCGCTTATAAAATTCATGTATAGTGTGGCATTGTTTTTATAACGGACTAGCTGTGGCCGCGACGTCATCCGCGTGGAATTTGTTTTCAAAATCCCCCGATTTTGAAACAGTCTTCATTGCTGCTCCTCTCCGCAAACGTAATGATACATAGCCTATATACAGCCTTCCTCGATAAATGGGCTATCTAAGATTGTTTTTTTTTTAAATAACACCAGTAATTCCTGAGATTAGCGCGTTCAAAGAACAAACAAACTCCTCAGCTTTATCAATATGTAAACCAAACCAAGATCTTCAGTTTACTGACTAACCTGCGATCTACCAATGATATTTCTTTAAACTTAATAAAACAATAGTTCAGTGTACAAATAAGTAGTACATTTTATTTTATTACAAAGATTAATATAAAACTGAAATTTAATCTCAGTAATTACTTCTTAGTGTGTGCATTGGAAATTAACAAATGATACAAGATGAAGGTGATGCACGCACCAAGTGGTGATTATGTTGCGCAATCTGTTCTATGTTTGTATTTACATTTAGTTCTTTTGCTTGACCACGATCGACTGGACTAATAGCCTCGATCGACCGGTTGGCTAGCCCTGGACTATGTGAACGAGATATTCTAGGGAGCAGAGGAATCTTCATTCTTGTTGACGAAGTGAGTTTGCCTTTCCCGGGGCATTCACAAGCACTGATGCGCTAGGATCAGCGTGGGCGTAACTACTTTATAAGTCTCATGCTCTTCCTGCCATAAGCGCGGGGCACATGGGAGGAGAGTGGTTTTAGTGGAGTATTAAGTGTCTTCGAGTCTCCACACAAGCCAGCGATTTGACTCTGGTGCTGTATTCCTGGATGTCACCTCGTCGCTTTGGTCCAATCCCTAGTAAAGACCCGGTAGTGTGCGAAATGAATTTCCCCCGCCTCCAAAAAAATGTGAACAAGATATATTAATAAAGTGGCATGAACAAACACATAAGCATTAAACCCTTGGCTACAACTGCGTGACACAATCACCATCACTACTATTCCAGGTGTAGCATGGCATAAGGTAGGTTATAAACCGCTGTATTTGAGTAAAAATGCAAAATAGTAACTTTATTGAATCGACAAACAAGATTATCTTATAAAAACCCAATACTCTTACGACGCCAGCTTAATGCTCTCATGAAATGTGATTACTGGAGTAAAGACGACGGTATTGACTTTTACGTATATCGTCGTAAATACGACAAAGTAAACCTTGGTAATATTTACGATCGACGAATAAAATATTAAGTGATAGGACAGTTATTGGTATATTTGTTCCCAAGTACCTACTCCGTTTTAAGATTAAAGTATTGTCATTGGGTACTCTATACACGATATAATGGTGGAAATTCCAACCAAGCGGATAAAGCGCAATGCTTTTATAACACGTATCGCTGACGACTGGAACCCTTCACAGTTTAGGTGTCTCAAGTCAATTCTCGCGTGTACCCAGTACTGATTACACAGTATCTTTGCCTTTGTTTTTAAAGTTCTTTTGCTTTGACCGGTCACGTCTGTCACGTCTGCCACAGGAATGACGGCCGATGGAGCAAACGAGTCCTGGAGTGGAGACCACGTCTCAACAAACGTAGAATAGGAAGCCCGCCAGCTTGGTGGACTGACGACTTACTCCAGGTCGCCGGTAGGGTCTGGATAAGGACAATGGGAGACTGGAATATGTGGCGCGTACTTGGGGAGGCTTACGTCCACCAGTGGGCTGCGATTGGCAGAAGACAGTTCTTCTTTCAGTATGCTCTAAATTTCTTTTATTGTCTTTAAAAGTCGCGAATGAACTTCTCAAGCCCCTGCCTTCCGAATAAGACAAAACACGTGCATATTAACTGGCATTCTATCACACGCACATTCTTGTACAATTCTATCAGCAGAGGGGTGCAAGGGGGCGTTATTTGAATGCGCAGCTATCGAAACTCGAAACCAGGTAAGGGAATAATTTCGTTTTCCTTATAGGTAAAAAATTGCCTTTACAATATAGGCAGGCGTTGTAATCAGAAAAATTAATTGCACTGTACTACAAGTTAGAATTGCATTTTTAGATAATTATTAGATCCATCACAGATGCTGCAAGATGTCTATTATCAATCTTAAAAAATAGCGAAGAATTCAAGTCTAAGAATTAAATGTCGATCAGTGAAAACCGCATCGAAATCGGCCTAGTAGTTTTAACATAAATCTCGATAATAATAATATAATATTTGTTTACATATATGTTACGGCTAATACCCGAAGTTCGGCTACACCTAGTTCTAGCCGGCTAAAACTAGGTCTAGCCGCACTTCGGGTATTAGCCGTGACATATATATGGCAATTCATGACTTATGTTCAATTCAAATCGTGCTATTTATTTGTATATTCACTGACCGAAAGTAATTTATGTTGAAAGAAAGAAAGAAAAACTTTATTTGCAAAAAAATAGCGACGTAATTACATTCCATATATGTTGATTTACACAGAGCATATTTTGAACATTTCTACGCCGCATTTTCAGCAAACAAGGTTTGCACTCAGCATATTGCTGTGCCGGAATTATATCCGACACAACGCTGATTTTCAGTGCAAACCTTCCTTTTGGCGTAAGACGAAAACGACCCAATTTTGTTTATAAAAATATAAAAATTATGAATATAACTAATACTACTTACGTAAATACTTAATAATAATACTTTAATATTTAAAAGAAATAAATTTTATTAAAAACAACAATAAATACGTTATTTAATTTACAATTAATATTAACATTATTTAAAAAAATATTAAAATAAAAATACTCGTATGACAACTTGTATCGAATCATTTATTCGAATACAATTCGCTATAGTGCCTGACTTACGAGTGTAATTAAGTGCGTCTAATGTTGTTAGTAAAATCCCGAACAAACAGATAATCATAAGATCATAAGATTTCTTCGAGGCCGGCAGCACGTTGGTGACACGTCTGGTGTTGCAAACGTCCATAGGCGACGGTAACCGCTTTCCATCAGGTGGGCCGTCTGCCTGTCTGCTGTACTCTAGCTATAAAAAAAAAGATAAACCGACAAACAGACAAGAAATTTAAAAAAATTGCAACGTGTTCTCCATCCTTTATATAGTTTATTCCAGCTGTATTTTTTAATAGCTTCAATGTACAGTCACGACATGTTTAGAATTTTATAATATAAGAATCAGAAAACAAACGTACAACATCTCTTTTACATTTATTTATTAGTGTTGAATATGAATTAGTTAACGCATCTGTTGTATTTACATTACATTGTATAAATAAAAAGGTCGTTTCACTTTCAGAAAGTTGAAACCATTACCAGGTTCATAATGAGAACAGCAGCGGTACTGCCGTCTGTAATTGATTCGTCGTTGTGCCTTTTGAATTTCAATTGGTGCTATTAAATTGATATAAGTTAGGTATCTGCAGACGTGACCGGGTACTTGGGTAAATCAAATCGTCGTGGTCGGATTGGGGGTGCTATCGAGATCTTTGTTACTATAATTGAGACTTAGAAATTTCTTTTCCAAGAATATATAGGTATAAAAGGACAGTGTGGAGCACAGTAGCTCACGGGTAAGTTGATGGTTCTATGGTTTACTCTTCCATTACAACACTCAATTGTGATGTAGTAAGTAACAGCTGTTAATAAATAGATATAGTTTTTAGTCAACAAACTGTTTTTCCCGGCAAATACAATCTTGAAGTTTTCAAGTCACGAGTGTATAGGCATCTTCTAGGTGAGCTTGCTTCATCTTAGACTGCATCATCACTCAACATCAAGTGAGACTGTAATCATACGCAAAACTATACTTCCATTAAAAAACACTCACTTGGTTATCATCGTTATCTGATATAATATTTGAAGCCATGAAGCTTTACAAAAAAATGGGGAGCTTTATTAACCGTTGGAGAGTTAACAATTTTACCAATGACACATTCAAGTTTAAGTTAAGGAATATCTTTCAGGAGAAAGTCGACAATATATTTACAGATATTTTCTACTTATAATATATCCGCTTCCATGGTGTAATGGTTAGCACTCTGGACTTTAAATCCAGCGATCCGAGTTCAAATCTCGGTGGAACCTTATTAAATTTTGCATACAATATAGGTAGTATTGGAACTGTTGCAAAAGTAATTTATAAATTACACAAAATTCTTGACATAGTTTAGGTTAATAGCTTTTTAAATTTTGTAATAAGTTTATAATTTTTAATCCATTCAAATATTTCCAGTACATCTAAGACTAGCTCTATAGTCATCTAGTTTTGAAGATGGGTTTTTTCTGGCATAATGTGCATATTGTTACAATTACCACGTGCTAACAACAGTGAAGGAAAACATGATGCTACCGGCATATCGAGATAACCAATCTGTCAAACCTGCCAGACCGCCTCGTGGCGGGTATACTGTCCGTTCTTATATATTTCTACTGATTTACTAATTTTAGAATAACATGGTTATCACTTCCTACTTTCTTATAAGCCTCGATCGTGTAAATATTGAATCCGTATTTAGCAAACTCCGTCCGTGCAGGAACGGAGAAAGAATACAATTTCCTGCGGCCGGGCGGCCTGTCGTAAGAGGCGACAAAACTATCCAAAGCCAGGTGATAGGGCATTAGCCTGACTGGATGCCTACCACCCCTGGTCTAAAGTATGTCGCCATAACAACCTTGAGTTGTGTTCCGGCATTGGTGACCAGGTTCCACTCTCCCTTAAGAGAGCAGCATCGCATTTGTAGCACCTTCGGTGTTGCAAATGTCCATAGGTGATGGTAACCGCTTTCCATCAAGTGGGCCGTCTGCCTGTCTGCTGAACTTGTGCAATAAAAAAATACATTTCCATTTTTGTGTTGATAAACATCCCATGGCTGAAACTACCTATACATTTACCGAATTGTTGAACAAACATTAGCAAGACTATTGAACTGTACAAGCGAACGTCAACAGACGTGTACCAAAACAAAGTCAATACGTATTGAAGGCGTTAGTAATCCGCAGTCGAAGGCAATTTCATTTCGCATATCACTTACCGTCCCGCAACGTAACTTCGATCAAAATTCAAATTGGGGCGTGTCGCCGCCGCACTAGTGTCGCACATAGTGATGTGACACCCGAGACCTTAAATATTATTATGTCGAAAACAAGCTTTTTACTTCTTGCTTCTTTGCTTGGAAATATCTGAAGGGTGTTTGTCACAATTTTCATCGGCTAACAAATATTATTGCAGTATTACGCATAGATATATTTATGTCTATTGAACACATATATTCCCTTATAGAATAGACTTCGCTAATACCACGCTATCACAACATTTACATAATATTTTTTTGACCAAATATGATTTTTCTCCTGCCACGGTTTGTCTGGAGGAGATCGCTTCTTAGCGATAAGACCGCCCATTGTGCACATTAAAATATTTTTAGGCTATAAGTCATCTGTGTTTTCTGTAATGGTGTACAATAAAGTGTTAGCTATCTGTTTTCTTGTTTATTTCGTGTGCTGAAGAGAAACACACTTAAAAGTTACACAAGTTCAAATTATACATTATTTAGCGAATACTTCGACGGTTTATTAATACAGAAAGTTTCTAACACTTGCTGACAAATATAAATTCTATTCACTTAAAAGAAAATAATTACAAAAATAAAAATGACAGAAAATAAGTAACTACATATAGTATTCTCGTCAATCAAATATTATTGTATTATTCTTCAAATTTGAATTGTATTCCAATAACGTCTCGAAAATTAACTCGTATGCTAAGGACAATGTCCAGTTGGTAATGGACGCTTAAAGTAACATCTTGCCACAAAAATATTTAATACATGAGTTATTAGAGAGTATGCTCGCATTAAATTTTATAGAAATTTTCGAGATTAATTGTTCCGGAATACGGACAATATAGTCGCTGAAAAGCTCAAGTCATACTGCGTAACAGCACTACTTATGTCACATCCTTTTTACATACACCCAGAGAAAAATAAACCTTATTATGATGGAATAAAATTTAAAATATTATTTTACGTAATAGGTATCAATTCCTTACATTGCAATATAAGATTATGGATAGAAATTCATATTCCATTCAAATAACTTTCGTTTCTTCTCAGCAGAGGTTCAGCGTTGTAGCGTTATTTTGTAAATTCAACCTTATTGTAAGGAGGTAAAATTTGAATTCCCCTTTTGGTGAAGTTGTGATATAAAAGTACCTACAATAACTGTGGTCCTATTTATGTTTATAACAACTAATGTCAATTTGCAAGTCACTATTAAAATGCATGATGCTATCTAATACACAATAAACCATACTAGGGTAAAAGAAAATTTGTATGCCAGTAAATGGCGAAACATGTTCTCACTGTCATAAGACCTTGATTTTCATGTTTCATACAAATAAAGATTTAATTTAATTTCAATAAATTTTAGATATAGATTATGAGGTCTTATTCATATTGAGTTAGAGTACGTTTTTAGACTTCTTTAAGATTCTCAACTCTAACTAAGTATGAATAAGAACGTAATAGTATATGTCTCAAACATTAAACCCATAGACATTCCTTATGAATATAATGTGTTTAAAGTTATTTACGAGATTACGAGATTATTTAGAAGACCGTAAAAAGGGGAAATTTGTATTTTCGACAATGCTGTTTAGTTTAATGTTAATAACACAAAAACAGTAGTAAGTTAACGGCTGTTTAGTTAGTCCTGAGTTTCTATGTTACCACAAATAACTCCGTTTTGACATCAAGTAAATAACTACAATTTGGCCGAGGATAGCTCATGTTATGAACTTAAATTATACCTAATTAGACTTACAGTCTATATACTTAGTTTATAAATTTAAGTGAATTAGTTGATCCCAATGATATTTAATGTAAGAGTGAGCAAATCGTATCTTCTGATGCTGATAATCTCCGCTTACCTATGTTTGGCATTTTAATTAGATAGATAGATAACACTTTATTGCTCACCAAAATAAAGAAATACAAAAACAAAATGCATAATTGCATTTTGTTTTTGTGATCTCATTAGGCAACCTAGCTTAAAAGAAATACTTAACTAATATATATATATATATATGTCACAGAACGCCTCATTCTCACGACATCTCTTTTAGTTATTGCAGGTTTAGTAGGCGTCATCAGGATGAAATGCGAGCATAAAACACGATGGCCACGGTTTATACACTTTTTAATTTAGATTTAAAAGACATTTTAACATAGTTTGGACCGAGCAGCGGGTTCAGGGCACCGCTCATACTTCCAACTTCAATACTTTCTTTACAATTCTCAAAGGTCCAACTCGACCTGTAGTCACCAACCAAATGTGCCACATTAACTCCTCAGTCTACCTAAGTAGATACTACTCAAAGTATAGAGGGCGTCTGCCCCCGCTCCGGCATATGCTTTGCACCGATTGGTCGTTTATTAATTACAATATTCATAAATTTTATTAGGTTAGAACGATCTTTAAGTTATAGAAACATTTAACAAATCAAATTAAATTAAATTAAGAAATTTAGGAGTAATTAAAATGTAAACAAATGATATTGTGCGTTATACATACAGTCAACAATACATCCAATAATTATAGCTTCCCTCCGACATGTATATAACATGATAGTAACATATATATGTATATATATATATATAGGTAATATATAGGTAGTATAAAGGTAGGTAATGTATCATCTCAAATTCAGTCACTCGATGTCCATTTTTGGACACAGGCCTTCTCAAATCTTTACCAGGTATCCCGGTCCTCCATTTTTCACGCAGCGTCTGCCAGCGACAGTACGCAATAACTATTCTTGAATTTAAAGAAAAAAAAGGATTTTAATTCTTACTTTTAAAAGTAGGTAATCTGAGTATGTTAATTAGTTAGTAATTTTAAATTAATTGTTAGTTTGTTAGTTGGATAATTTATGTAAGAATTCCAGATTGGGTAATGGTACATACATACATAACTTCACGCCAGGTCCCTTGCGGGGTAGGCACGAACAACAGAGCGCCATTTAGGGTAATGGTCTCCTTCAAATATGCCCATCTATCCTGCCCTGGGCTGTTTGATACCAGATGGGACCGGCTTTTTTTATGTCCTCTTCCCAACGGATCAATGGTCTCTCTCTTGCCTTTTACTCCTGTCCATAGAGTTGTTTTTACGGTCCATATCTGGTCTGAAGTCTTGTTATATGACCTGCCCATTTCCAATTTTAATATTTGTGCATAGCCCTAAAAAACAAAAATAAATAACGTATTATATCTATTTTTTCATTAACGCAAATTGTAATGACAGCATAAATCCATAAGGGCCGGACTCGGAAAATCTTCGCAATCTCGCGGGGCGCACAATCATCGCTGGCTACGCTTGCCCATCAATTATTCACAATACTGATTGCGTCCGAGACGCACGTGGATGTTGCTGAATTAAATATGAATGGCGATTTTGACCCGGCCAGAGTTGAACTTAGAAATGACAAAAGGAAAAAAACTGTAAAAAATTATATAATATATATATAATTAAGATTTATTTATATCAATACGGTAAAAAATAACAATAATAAATATCTATAAAAAACTAAAATTAATTCGATATTATGTCTTGTATTTATTAAGGCTGCATTTAAGAAATTAATACTAAATGTATTTAAGTTAAAAGATACGATTAAGACAATGTTATCAAAGTGCTTTATTTTTGTTCAATATATATTTTATAGTCAATCCTGATAACATGTTTGTTAAGTAAGTTGAAGCAACAGACTGGGATTTGAGGTAATATTTGTCTTTTGTTAAAATTACTTGTTATAGAATTTATTTATAACATAAAAAGGATAGGTTCCACCGAGATTTGAACTCGGATCGCTGGATTCAAAGTCCAGAGTGCTAACCATTACACCATGGAACCGATGAATGATTCGGTGAAAGTAACGTATAAGTATTACATTGACTATAATGTTAGTTTTCGAATAAACGGCATCACACGATCGTACACCAATATGAAATATGTTCCCCATTTCAATTTTTTTTTAGACATTTGCATAGCAATTTGCATAATATTATAATAACCTATCAATACATGTTACATAAAATGGAAAATATGCATAATGTTGTTTGTTTCTACTTTTCATCGTACAATCATTACCAGTAAAATATTTTTTATATTTATTTATGAGAAATATGTAAGTAATTGCGATTATAATAGAATTTTCGTTTTTAATGATTTAAGCTACGTCATAGAAGTAGACAAATCCTAATTCATAAAAGTTATACGAGGTTTATAGAGTCGTTAAAAAGAAGTTACAAACAGGTGTTATACGTAATCGCTATCAGAATGCGGTTATGTATAACATCTAT
The DNA here is from genome assembly GCA_012273795.1 of Dendrolimus punctatus. NCBI lineage: Eukaryota > Metazoa > Arthropoda > Insecta > Lepidoptera > Lasiocampidae > Dendrolimus > Dendrolimus punctatus. The sequence goes on from CM022536.1 coordinate 18,036,379, forward strand.
TTTTAAATGGTTTTTAACAAGTCTATACATTTCATTCATATTATGAATAAGGTGGCAAATATGGCCTTTATGGCAAATTATATAGTATTATTGTTTCTGGCCATCATCATCATCATATATATATCATACATAGATAAACAAAGTCTTCTATATCTATGGCTTAAACTAAAATACAATAGATAGATGATTCAAGAAGTTATATGTATAATACTAGCACATGCTAATTTAGATTCTATGTATGCCGTGAAATCGGGCCGTATGTTTTATATACAACGTCATAGTTTTCTGTAGTGTATTTATTTGTATCAGCATTGCAGGGGCGGGTCGCTAGTAATTATAAATCACTCATTATTGTCTCGCTTTTTAACACAATTATTATTTTTAACACACATTTTTAGATCAAATCAGCCAAATAACGAAAAAGAAACTTAACAATTGAAGTGAGTGGATGAAGGTGATATGTCGCATATTCGGTTTTTTGCTTTCTTTTGCGTAGATGAATGTTATAAGTCGATACCAAATGACTACAGACCTTAGACCATAGATATAAGGCATATTTAAAAAATAAAAAGTTGCTAAAGGTGTTAAGTTCAGTTCAGTTTCAAATAAAAGTAAAATATCTCGATTTACTCAGAATTGGAATTATGCGACTTATCACCTTCATACACTCATGTCTTCAATTATTCTTGAAAATTGTACCTGTTTTGGTCTAAAATATGTTTTACATTAAGATTATCCTATAGGAAAATCTTACTGGCCAATTATCATACAGACCAAGTTCAATTTAAAGCACATTTTAGACATTAGTATAGGATTTAGAAGCGTTTCTGAGTTCCAGTTTTGGTGTAACATTATAATTCCTAGTATTCTTTACTTAGTTTTACAAAATAGAAAAAAAAATGAAAACCTCTTGATGTTATATGCTGGATACATTGTCTTGATTACAGCTTGATGTTGGGCCCGCTCGATCAATACCACGCTCTTACAGAATATCAGTCTTCGGCCAATCGTGTTTCTTACGATGAGTGAGAGTTCCGATGGCCCACTTCCCCCTCCATCTATGCCATCTTTCCTATCCCATTCCTATTATCTGATCCCTCTATCATGTTCCTTTCGTATGTGACCCCTCTATCCCGTTTAATCAATGCAATGCGTTCATTTCATCAATTTATGTTCATGCGATGTTGCTAACTTCAAAAGGTGACCATTTCACTTGTCGCCAAAAAAAACGATAAATCCCTCCTTCAACTATTTTGATTTTTTTATAGCTTTGCCACTTCTGTATATAAATATAGCATTAAGAGTTTATTTGTAATGGATGTTTTAAATTAAGCGTTTTTATTCGGCTTACATATAAAACGTATATTTAATTATTGTGACAATGACTAATTTACCTCCTCCAAAAACATTAGAAAAAATCAAATGTATAGGTCACATTATTGATAAAGTTATTTCAGTTGGTAGTTGACGGCATTTTCACGTAAAAATTGAACAAAAAATACACGATAACATGATACTAAAAGCAGACCTAAACTTAGCATATCAAATTCTATATATTTATCGGATTTTTATTAAAAGGAGGATTTGGTTGCCAACCACTGATTATCAATAGCTGGACGACTAAGTATATGTTCGGTAGCTACACAACGAAAAAGCCTTTGTAAAAGTTCTAGTTGGCACGGCAGCGTAAATAAAATGACGTTAAGAAGTTCCGAATAACATATCTGAATTATTCAAGTTTTTTAAATACAATGCAATACATACAATATGATTAAAATTTGTTTTCTATTTATTTGTTTCGTAAATTTGAAAATAGTATAATAAATTTATGATAATCAATACTCATTTCACGGCTGATTCGTCTCTGTAGCTAAACAATAGCGCGTCCCTTAAATTCGCCCCTGTACTGCGTGCTAACAGGCGTTTAGAGTCCGCTCCACTCCCAAGGGGCAGTACTCCTTCCAGTTTTACTTCTAAATCTATGTTTTTTTGTTGCCGAGGTACATGTTCGTGTAATCAAAAAGGCATGAGTTTGCTCGTGAAATATTTTGGTTTGGTGATAAGGACGGAACTTGGTTTGGACATAGCAAAGGCGATTAATAATACCAGAGTAGAGACTACGGAAAGAAGACAAATTTGTCAAAGGCAATCAATTACATATTGTCATATATCTGCGATGCGCCGCTTGTCATTAGTCTACCTTCCTAAGAGCAGGGGCACACGATGCGTTGCGGCGCCGCACCGCAAAGATTTCGCCGTATCGGCGGGCACAAGATCGGTGCGGCGTGGATCGTAAAAGACGTCTGTTGTTGGCCCTACTATGTGCCCGTGCGTGTGACGCATAAGCAACTGAGCGGTGCCGTTCCGACGTCGCAACGCATTCACCCCTCCCCGCCTCGTCTCGGTGGTTGCGAATCCGGTGCGGCGCCGCAGCGCTACGTGTGCATGCCACAAATATTTCTATGTAAAATGACGCAGCGACACCGCTCCGGTGCCGCACCGCCGCCGCAACGCATCGTGTGCCCCCCGCTCTTAAGTAAATCAGTGCGTTACAACCTCAAGTTAGATTTGCACGTGCCCGCTCCGTATCTATCAGTGGTGAAGAAATACCCACATACTCGGTATCTTTTTAATTTCAGATGTTCAGCAGACAGGCAGACAGCCCATTTGATGGAAACCGGTTACAATCGACCTCCACCCATGTGATAACCAAATGAGACATATTTTTTACCATATCATATTGATTTAGAAACACGTCTATTATAGCTTGCAAATCGAAAAGTGTTCATGGCTATTCTTAATTCAATTAATTTAAATCAATGATTTCATAACATAACTCTTTTGATAGCTGAAGAAATTTATTTAGTGCGGTATATCCATAGGACACATTAATTTAGTATTTGGGATATTATATAGAGATAGATATATTTAGGTGGTAGGGCACCTGCCCGACTGGATAGCTACCACCCCTAGTCTAAAGTATACCGCAATAACAACCTTGTTTTGAGTTCCGGCCTTAGTGATCAGGTTCCAGTCTCCTTTAAGAGCAGCAGCGCATTTGTAGCGCCTTTGGTGTTGCAAATGTCCATACCTAGGCGATGGTAACTGCTTTCCATCTAGTGGGCCGTCCGCCAGTCTGCTGAACCCCTGCAATAAAAAAATAAAATAAAAAGTTTATTTTTCATTGACTGATTTGATCTAAAAATGTGTTTTAAAAATAATATGTTAAAAAGCGAGACAATAATGAGTGACGTATAATTTAAAAGCCATTCAGAGATGCGACTTTATTGGACGCTCATCATAAATAGTATATTTCTCCATAGTAAAAGTTGCAAACAAATATATTATGATAATTTGTATAGGTGCTTTAAGACGACTTCTTCAGTAACCACTACTCTTCAGTTGCCTTTAGATAACTGGTATATCACACCTTATTCTGGCCTAACCTTTAATCCAATTAACCGATAAAAACTGATTGGTTCAGTGTACCAACACTGTTGTTTGCCGAACCTTTATGAGAGCGGCCATGTTTGCGAAGCTATGATCGATTGATCATTAACCTAATGGTCGATTGTATTGATCCAGTTTTTATTGGAATTCGCTGGAACTGAAGATTTTTGGTTTCGACTATAAAGGCAAAGCTGTTTGGGAAAGTCTAAATTAGACGTGTTCCTTCTGTCTATAGTGTTAAAGATTTAGGTCGTTTTCTCGCAGATAGTTCGATGGTTTTAAGGCGTTATTGAGATGCGACATTATTATTGATGTTAAATATTACAAGGTAACTTTTTTTTGTTATTGCAGGAGTTCAGCAGACAGGCAGCCCATGGACATTTGCAACATCAAAGATGCTACAAATGCGCTGCTGCTCTCTTAAGGGAGACTGGAACCTGGTGCTGGAACACAACTCGAAGTTGTTATGGTGACATACATTAGACCAGGGGTAGTCGGGCAAATGACCTACCACCTGGCTGTGGGATGTTTTGACGCCTCTTACGACAGACCGCCCGGCCGAAGGAAATTTTATTCTTTCTCCGTTCCTGCACGGTTAAAAGATCTAAGCCATAGACTCTAAGGCAAGCTACGCTACAATATACATACTATATTACAATAATCTGGTTGAAGAGAGTGCTAGTATGTTGGATCTGATGTAAGCCTCTTGAATAAATATAACTTTGCTCTTAAAACTGGCTTTTATTTTCATTCTAGTATCTTTCAGTAGTAAAAAAAGTCTCTCTTGTAACTGAATTCAAAAACCCGTTTTTTTCATTTTGAACCAACTAATGAGATCGGGTTTTATACACAACTTTCATTGGCTAGTCGTATCCTTACGTCCTGGCTAACACAGCTATATAGGCATTGATTAACAGTAACAAAAGTAGATCGTTCAATATTTGATAAATTAAATTTAAATAAATAAGGAATTTAAAGTGGATAATCTCTATAAATATTATAAACGCGAAAGTTTGTAAGAATGCTTGTATGGATGTATATATGTATGTTTGTTACTCTTTCACGCAAAAACTACTGAATCGTTTTTGATTAATCTTCGTAGTAATATAGTTTACACATCAGAATAACACATAGGCTAATAAAGATGTAGTGTGAATTATCATGATTTTCAATGATTTCTCTTATTAGTAAGGTTAGAAAATGATAAAGAGCTGTTTTGCTCGCGCACTACCTTATTTTAAAGACATACATTGATAGATTCTCCTATTATATTGATGTACTTTGTGACTACTAAAATTACGCATAAAAATACATTAATCAATAAAAAAAGCATTACACATACTACCATGTATTTGACACACAAATGTATATACACTCTTTTGTTTATTGTTCAAGTCAAAGTAACAGTGTATTAGCGTTGGCGAAATCTGTGGTTATAGAATATAGTCTTTAATGTAAATTTTTATGGTCGAGTTTTGAGCGCAGGCGACCACAAGTAACATTTTAAGCGGCTGTAGAAATTGTTCTAGTGGCACACGTATACAAGTTTTGCCTTGCTAAGAATGATAGGCGCTCGTCGTTCTTCAACAAGTGTTGCTCTTAAATTACCTGGGATCAACTTACCAGATCCAGACTTGGTGTCAGTGGGATCACCTCGGTCGACAATTAACAGAGTACCTAATCGCGTAACAAACAAACATTTTTTTTGTCGAATTGAGAACCTCTTCCTTTTGGAAGTCGGTTAAAATGTGGTAATGCACGAGTGAGATAGGAGAGTCATCATATTCACTTGCCATAGAGTTTACTATTTAGTTAACTAAAAATTATTTGCATTAATACTAAGGATGAACATAGCTTTATACGAAGAAACATGACCAAATGCAGTAATCACTTACAGGTAAGCTTGTAGTGGAATACTTACCAGCCAATAGATGGCGCTATACAATAATTGAGGTCGCAAATGATTCCAGAAACGTAGAAAGAATATATACGAAATTCCAACAATATTACGTGGGCCTAGGCCTGTGAAAGATCTTTCTTTGAGATAGAGGAACATTCCATCTCTCTCCTCCACCTTATACGGGGCATTCACTTTACAAAACATGAAATTTGATATTTTGTAGTATGAAAAATTATAACACAATTAATTTCAAGAAAACATTTAATGCTCTAATATCTAAGTTTCAAACATATAAAATATAAAGAAATAAAAGAAAAGAAAAGTTAATTAGTAAAGTGAGATGCGACAATTCGACGAACTTAGTAACACAGTAGAACCTCTTTAAGTCGAACTTGAAGGGACACGCCAAAAAAAATCGTATTATAGAGTATTGGAGTTATGGAGGATTTCGATTTAAGCGAATTTTGTTACAAAACATTCGACTTGTAGAGGTTAAGATTTATTCAAATAATCGAGTTGTAAAGGTTGTAAATTCACATATTGCTATGTTCCAGATAGAGAGGTCCAATTTTTTTTTCGAGTTTTAGAGGGAAAATAAGTACTGAATTTACTTATAGGTCGGCTATAATAGTTTCGACTTATAAAAGGTTCAGATTTCGAGCAATGGAGGTTGTTGGGTTAAATTAAAGGAACACATTTTTTTCGAGGTTTTATTTAATTTTATTGCATGACTTCAGCAGACAGCACACATAATGGAAGGCGGTTACCATGGCCTTTAGATATTTGCAACACCAAATTTAGTACAAATGCGCTGCTGCTCTCTAAGCGAAGACGACTCAGGCCACTAATGCCGGAACTAAATTCAAGGTTATTATGGCGGCATACTCTAAATCAGGGGCGGTAGTCATCTAGATGGGCATATACCCTACCACCTGGCTGTTGGTTTTGTCGCCTTTTACGCCAGGCTGCAGAAAATAATGTTCTTTGTTCGTCCCTGCATGGATAAACGTAGTTTGGGAATTTTTCAACTTATCGTGGTTAGTTTAGAGTTTTTAAATGTAGGTTTTGTTTTAGCCTCTCTGACAGTAAAATCCGAATAAATTATCTTCTTCTCAAATAAATATGGGGCTAATTACATCCCTGCAGAATGGATAATGTCTTAAGCCGTCTTAAGCCACCCCGATGTAACCGGAGAAGTGAGACCGCAAATATTAAATCGGTACAAGGCGGCCTCCGCTGTAATGGCGAAATGAAATAAAGATCAGCGTTACGCTTCTGCTTTATTTACATAATTCCCATTAAACAGAGAACTGGAGGAGCAACGTCTTGCCTTTTGCTATTAGCCGTGGTGTCTGTTTACACTGGTTACTTGGTACCAGTCGAGAACAAGACAGATATAAAGTGCTTCTTGGGGGTCTCGTTTTTATTTTGACACTAGGACAAGCCCGCGACTGCGTCCACGTTTGACTTGAAATTCCCGTGGATTCCTAGGGCACAAAGTAACGCAGCATTTAAAGGCTTTGTCGGAATAAGCCAATTTTTATGCACCCGAACAACTTCAAATCTCCCACGGGTTTCCCGGGATAAAAAGTTTCACATATTTGATTACGTAAAATTTGCTATCGATTAGTAAAAAAATCGCATTTGAATTCGATTTTTTTTCAATCTGGCCACTTTAAATATTTCCAGAAAAATCCTGCGTGATTCCCAGATTGAAAAGTTGCGCAGTTTTAAGTCTACAATTTTTTTGTTGATCAATGAAAACCGCATCGAAATCAGCCCAGTAGTTTTTTACGCGAATCTCGAACAAACAGACAGTAAATCTACAAAAAATTGCATCGTGAATCTCCATCGTTTATATAATCTATTCCAGTTGTTTTTTAATAGTTTCAATATACACACATGGCATATTTAGATTTTTATATACCTATAAGTTAGATAGCAGTTTTCACTTACTCATACTATTTTAATTGGAAATTCTATTTATTCATTAGCATTTCCAATTAAAATATTATCCAATTAGAAATTTTCCAATTAAAATGTTTCGCGGAAGGCCACGACACACATTCCATGATCAAATTGATCGTGTACTAGCAGAAGGTGATGTCAGGAGCCTTAAGAATAGACGAGTGTGCATGACAAGAGCTATGAATGTCAAAGAAGTAAGTGAGGTGTGTGAGAATAAGCCTAAATGGCGCTCTGTTGTTCGTGCCTACTCCGCAAGGGACCTGACGTGAAGTTATGTATGTATGTATGTAAAATATTTCCCGACTAAAAGAGGGAAATTATTTTTATTAAAAAATATAACTTAATCTTTAAATAAATTAATATTTAATCAAATGTGATTGCTTAATTTTTTTTCGAATGATTAATTTTTTTTATTTTTTTTGAAATGTCAGACAGACACGTATCAGTTTTACCTACTTCAAATTAATAAAACAAGATCATTAGTTTGTAGGGATTTAGAAATAAAAAATATTTTGATATTCATGATAGTTTTTATTTTATTTAAATGACAGTTGCTTAATAATTACATCAACTTGGTGATTATGATTATAATGATTGCACATAATTATTCTCTTTGGGCTCGTTTTACAATTAAACATTTAATTTGTACATTTCTATATACATGTTAGATTACAAGAGATGTTTAGTAATTGTAATAAGATTTTTAAATAGGTTCTTAATTAACATATATATTTAATATTTATGTTTTAAGATTTGGGTAGTCGACACATTTTACAATAAAAGACAGAAGTGTAGTGTTCATAAAAGACAGAAGGCGGTGAAATATTATGCTATTTGTTTTATTGCCTAAAGTAAGCAAACAGGTAGACAGCCCACGTGATAGAAGGAGGTTACTGTTACCTATAGACGTTTGCAACACCTTTGTGTTGCCAATGCGTTGCCGACATCTAAGAAATTGTATAATGCCCTGTTTAAAAAACCCCATGTCATAGCGCAGTAGGAAAACCGTGGCGGGAAGTTCCCTCCAGATCATTGTTGTACCCGGAGATAATGTTCTAGAGCAGTGCTTTTCAATCTTGTTGGATAAGCGACCCCTTTACAGGTTGTAAAAATTTGGCGACCTTGGGCCAAAGACAGACAAAAAGTTAGTCATTTAAATGACTACGTTTATGTCTTTCCCTATTTTGTTACTTATATTCATTATTACGGCCTATACTCTGCAAAAAGCTGCTGAGCTTAGAAAATACCTAAGTATGAGGTATAAACTTAAATTGCCTTTTTGTTTTTGCCGGCGACCCCCTGAGCAAGGCTCTGCGACCCCCCTAGGGGTCGCAATCCACAGGTTGAAAAGCACTGTTCTAGAGAACCGTTGCATATTAGTAGTAGTAGCAGTAGCAGTAGCAGTAGTAGTAGTAGTAGTAGTAGTATTAGTATTAGTAGTAGTAGTAGTAGTAGTAGTAGTAGTAGTAGTAGTATTAGTAGTAGTAGTAGTAGTAGTAGTAGTAGTAGTAGTAGTAGTAGTAAATATATTTAGCGGCAAATTTTGCCTTGTGCAAGATGCTAATTGTATTTAAGGGTGTTAAATACGTTTTGTATTTCTTAAATAAAATTAAGCAACCTTACAGTTATCAAGTCATTATTTGTTAGGCTCAGACAAAATCTAGGACGTTGAAACGTTTTGTAAGATAATACAAAGTCTCATGGCCGATTTCTATATCTTAGTATTCATTCACTTGCCCTACCATTGCACTGGTAGAAAAACATTACTTGCTCACGTCCAATCTTATTGTTTATTTTCCTTACTAATGAGTAAGTCAAATGAATTGTTCGTAAGATATAGAGACCGGCTATCAGTTGCCTGAAAAATAATTACATTTTTTTAAATTATTATGTACTATTGAAAAATCTTATTACATTCACTAATATACACAATTAAGAATAAGAAATATTTACACTTTACACGTATTTATATAAACTAAAAACAATAATAACTGGTTAATTATATTTTAACTATACTTTGCTCTATGAACTAGAAAAGTGTATGCGAAATTTCAGAACGAAATGCAATTACGTATTTACAATGTTTATCTATTAAACTTTTATAGTAAAGTGTTCAAGATATTATAGTATAAAAAACATGGTTTCAACCTAGGACTTCAGCATACAGTAAAATTATAATAAGTGTATCACCTAACTCTCAACTACCCAATACTCTTTTTATTTCGACACCTCCGCGGAAAACCACGCCAACTTAATTTTAGATACTTTATGTTTTTTATGAGGAAAACACTCATGAATGTCTTAAGATATTATGATTCTGAATTCACATTTTGAAAATCAAAAAAATCGAGAATTCAAAAACATTTAGTGTCTCAATATTTTTATAATATTTTATGAACATAATATTAAGACATTAATTAGTGATTTCCCTTAAAACAGAATATACATAAAATTAAGGTGGCGTAGTATCCCTTGGATGTGTCGATTGATGCAATTTAAATAACAATAATAAATAATCGGCAGATAAACACACATATTGTATATCCCTTAATTAGCAAGTTACACTTGTATTCTAGGAAATATACAACGGACTACTCCGGAGCCGATCCCAGATACCCAGACCTAGTAAATAACGGAGCAAAATCGTTTCCGAATTTTACCATGTCAGGAATCGAACCCGGAACCACTTCGTTGTAGTGAGGTAAGCCGGCAAAGGCTTTGCCTGCTCAAGCACGGGGCTGTCACATTTATTTTGAGTTTATTTTAGGGAATGTTATTTTCGATAATAAGTAATACACTTTACCAGAATAAATAACTTTGGCATAATTGGGTTTTCGTTACTTTATCAATTATATATTATTTAAATTAAATAGATTATTTCGCAGTACCTTTAACTGGGCTCTTTTTTGATAGGCATTACATTTATAAAGAATTTAAAAAAAACAATAAAAATAATTTAATTTTAATTTTTTTTCTATGTCTATAAACGGTGGGTAAAGGAATGAATTTTTATTATTTGGTAGTATATTTCGTTTAAAAAAAACCAAAACAAATTTTTATCAGTACAATATTAAGTTATCTATCTATTTGAGGTCAATGGAGAAAATTAAAAAAAAATAATAGTAAGAAAGAATAAAGTAATAAGTATTTTTAATCACCTTCATTAAACTTGTCTTTGGCCACTTCCTATATCTTGTTATTCATCCACTTGTTTTACCGTCGGTAGAAATTTTACTTTATTTTTATGAAACTTATGTCAAACATTAAGCGGTAGTAAGGCAAATTGATGTTTAGTAAGGTATAGAATCCGCTCATTAAATCAAGCGAGAAAGTATCTAATACAAAATGAGTTTTTTTTTGCGACTATATAATAGTAATAATAAACTATTATTTATAACGAATGTCTTTCATATTTGGTTACAGCCATATAATTATTTTGTACATTTATACTTAAAACTATATATAATGTAAATAACATATGATTTATCTAATTTACAAAGAATATATAATGGTTGATATGTGAGTATTTTAGTGAATATTTAATGGAATGCACAACTAAATGTGAATGTAAAATTAAACTTCATAGATATATTATACATACAGATAACATTGGAGTGCCTGTGATTCTTAAAATAAAGAGAAATATTTAAATGAAAATTGCTATTTAAGTATAATAGAAAATAAAGCCTCTTACTGTCAGAGAGGACAAAACTTCCAACATTTTGAAATTTACTCAGAAAACACTATTTGTCCCAGAAAAGCTATGTTTCATTAACACAGTATAATCAAGCTAATATATTTATTATAATATCTTAATTTGAAATTAATAAATAATAAATTAGTTTGAGTATTTAAGTATCTATTTTGACTGTTTCCTGCACCACCTACTATATAATCGGCAGATCAACGCACATATTCGACGATTGTGTTATGGGTGATACACATTGTAATACTCTAGGGCCAATCCCAGACACCCAGACCGTATACCAGACCCAGACCAATAACGGAGAAAATTCTTTTCAGAAATTTACCATACCAGGAATCGAAGTTGGAACCATTACGCTACCACGACTATTTAAGTATACTTATCTGTAAAGTTAAGGGACCACTTTGGAGTGTTTGTCTTATAATTCTGAATGTTTATTATAGAACTAATGTCCTAAATAGCTGGTCGTATTTCAATTGAAATGTGTAGGATATTAAACTGCCAGCACAGTGGGGTAGAATACAAAAAATATCTAGATATATTATAAGCAAGTTATGCCCGCCAATTTGTTCGCGAATTATACTTTAAAGTCATTTTAACACTGCAATATGTTGCAATGAAATATACCAAAATCTATGATATTATAAAATTCTAAAAATGCTGTGTCTATATATTGAAGCCAAAATAAACACCGTAAAACTGTTTAAAAAAAACCGCATCCTTTAATTATTTTTTTAGATTTCTTGTGTGTTTGTCTATTTGTCCGAAATTCGTGTAAAAACTACTGGGCCGATTTCGATGCGATTTTCGCTGAACGACAGCAAATTCTTACCCTAATATTTGCATTTTTTCATTTGGGATCCCGCGGATTTTTTCTGGGAATTATTTAAAATTGCCAGATTTTATGCAATACAATGTGTTGTATTTTTATTCCGGAAATCCCACGGGAAATTTCCCGGGAGTGGATTGTGCATAAAAATTACCTTGATATACCTCACACAGTTTCCACTAAAACGATAGCTAACATTCTTTTTTAAATGCGTACTCTGTGTCCCGGGAATCCCGCGGGAATTTTAAGACAAGCGTGGACGAAGTCGTAGGCATGGCACAGGCCTAGTCTAACATAAAATTACTGTTTTGATTTTTTGATGTTTCCTAGTCATTCGATGACCCGTTTTGGAGTTTATTCGAGACTTTATAGATAGCAATTTTCATTTAAATTTTGGTGTTTATTTGGGATCTAAAATGGTACTTATAGATATCTATTAAATGATTGATAACAGAATAATAGATAAATAAAAAATAATAATGTTGATATTTTTTTCTTTATAGTAGATTACACTACATAAGATCACTTGAGTAAAACTAAGTATTCAAAAATTAAATAATATTACTTGATTTTCAAGTTCGTAAAATATATATATTCTATCAGTAAGCACTTTGGAATGGTTCCATCAGTCCATTTTAGATCATTAAAATGATTATGTGACTTTGGTAATATTTTTACAATTATTAATTTTTTTAACTTTAAAGTGCTTTAAGGACGTATTTTCTTACTATGCCACTGTTAAATAAAATCGAAAAAATATGCCAATGTATTAAATTGATATATTTTATCTTGCTTTAAATTGTTTCATCTATAGAATAGCATTTTCGATGATATTAAACAAAAACTAATAATTCATCTTTGTAGACACAGGAACGGAGGATATCCAAAATGTAGAGGTTTTTTCTCATATAAATTCATATAATTCGTTTTTACAATAATCGTTACGCAGGAAAACGTAAAGAATGAATGAAAGTAGAATTCGCCACAAAGGCAGGCAAAGGAATCTTAGTCCATACAGCCAATTCTGATGTTTATAAGACTTCGTGTAGGTAGCGCAGTTGTACTGTAGGCTACAACCGACGCCATTCAACGGAGTTCTTGTGACAACTCAAAAGGACACATCTGACTATACAGTTTACATTTCTCACAAAAACACATAATCACTACTCAAAACTATCAATATCCTACAACGATTGTTCATTTTAGAGTAATTTTACACATTTTTAGATTAATAAAACTGCACAGCACAACGTCTCCTTTCAGTTCCCGCCAAAACTCTGGTATAAATGAAGTAACTTGAAGTTCGTAAAATTGACATTTTACTTGTCACTGTTCATGTGACGTACGTATGTTGTGAATGGCCTTTTAGTTTGTCGATGTCAACTATCCAAAAGGCCAAAGGTGTTGGAGCCAGGCCGAAATTGGCGTATTGTGTCTGAATAATTTTTTTACGAAATGACCTGAACATAGATCTTAAATAAAAAAAATACTAAAATAGCCAAATAGAAGAACTGCCTGAAACGCTATAAGTACAGTTATGTATCTATGACTTGAACCCTTATAGGCTTAAGTTTGCGACAGGGTCATTTTTTTGCTTCATTAAATTCTCTGAATCTTAAGCCTAATTTAAATTTGCATTAGGTAAGCCGTCAGTAAACTTGCGTATAAGTCCTTAACTTCATTTGCACATATATTTACTAAATCGACAACTTATTACTTAACTGGAAAATCACTGACATAAGCGCCGATAAGAACTTAACTTGCCAGTTTAGTAAGTTAACTAACTAAGTAAACAATATTTGTTTATATTTTACTCAAAATAGCTATAAGCAACTTATGAATAACACCTATTTACAGAATAATGAATTTACAAATGGCATACATAAGAAAATCATCCCGTACTTTGAGATCAAAATTACTCACATTTATAAAGCGTTTCATATGCACATATACAACTAGTTTAGTAGTCTTAATATTGGTAACAATCCTTTAAGGTACTATCTAACTTGTAACAAAACTGTGACGTAATGAAGCGATCAGTTTTCAGAATCTAAGTAAAACTTTAATTTTCACAAAAATGAAAATAATTAATAACCCATTAATTGGTCGAGGTTATGGTACCTAGTAAGAATTAATAGCTTCCAGAGCTTTGAATCGAAACGGAGAGGTTTATTATCTAATGCAACTAGAGAAACCCACACTCCTAACAGCATAGCCTTTAAATGTTGTGGTAGCGTTTTGGACTGTACAAAGTGTAATCACACATTTCTGGCCTGAAAATTAGGGTCTTAATTTTCATAATAGACTACGTAGGTATAGTCAACCAAGAAAATCTTTTACTTTTTTTCATAGGATATCAAGGTCTACTGTCGCATATAAAATCTATGTGACAGTAACAAAAAATCAAATATATCCCAATTCCAAAATTCGGCCTTAGTGAAAATTTCGTTAACTACCCACTTCGTATTTTTTGTCAAAACTGTTAAGGCATTTTTTTGTCTAACTAAATACAAAGTGGTTATTGTAAAGAAAAATGACTCAGACTACAAGTGTAGTTTTAAAACACTCCAATATAAGCATCATCAATTTCGAAAGTTCTTGTAGTCGCTTCATCACAGCACCATCAAACATCATGCCAAAAGTGCCCTTATATTCTTAAGCATTAAGTCTTATTTGCCTCAACGCCAGCTGCCAGGCGCGAAGGCCGTTGATGTTCAGGAGGGCAGCGGCTGCAGAGGCGGCACTGCGGTGCTCATGTGGCCGCGGAAGTCATGCTGGCGCATATCGGGGTGTGGAGGGCGGATATCTGTGGAAAATATTTTAGTTAAATTTTATTCAATCATAATGCTATATTCATAACAAGGGGCTTAAAGCAGTCGTTTTTGGAGAATCGCTAAGTGAAATTGACACGTGTCTACATGTACTGTGAGTGTAGTAGCATGAAGTTCATTCTTAACTTAATTATCATGAAATTTATTGGCTGCGTAAATACTGAAATAAGTATGCTTTTGTGAATCTTCTTGCGAATTCCCTAAAGACAGATGAAAAATTACCACCCTCTAACTCTTAAACCATGATTTGGAAAATTCTAAATAGTTAAGGATGTAAAAGCTTCAAGTAATTTTGAGTTATTATGCGGTAGTTTCGATTTAATGTCTTCTAGCTTTAAAGTTTTGTAGCCAAATTTTCATTATCAGAGTTTGTAAGCAACAATAGTTGAAGCTTGTGACGTCATTGTCGGTGGTCCTACACATATTCGAATGGTGCATTATCACAATACATCGCTATCCTTTCATGTTACAGATATAATAAATAGCTTGGTTATTACCAATAACATATTATATTATAACTACCTACTATAGGTACCTAATTTACTCATTAAGCAATTAAAATGTTTATTTACAGAATCATTTGTGTTTAGTGTTCGTAAGACAAGTTCTACAGTCACATTATGCGTCCTGTCTCTTGGTACGACCTTAGACCTTTAGTGATACCTAGGAGTATGGCAAACATTAGTGGCTATTACCTCTTATCACATAATTGTCTAGTATGTTCAATTTGATGTCGGTGAGTAGACTTGGGTCATAGAGAAAACTTAATTGTATTCTGCCTATAATCTCTTAAATCTGCAGAGAATGGCAGAATACAGAGCCTAGTTGAATATTACAGATAATTTGTATTAAATCTTGAAAATTACCTATCCGATGTTCAGCAACCGCCCCATGCATTTCCGCTGGATGCATTGCATGGAGATCCGTATGCGGAGGCTGCATATGCGGTTGGGAAGCCCTCAAATCAGCATGCTGGGTCTCCTTATGTCGTCGTAAGTCTACTTTCCTTTGGAATGCCCGTCCACAGAGTTCACACGCAAATGGTTTGTAACCGGTATGCTTCCGTGAATGGGTAATCAGGTTTGAACTCTGACTGAAGGCTTTGCCACAGACTTGGCATTTATGGGGTTTTTCGCCTATGGACAAAGAGAAGCAAGTTTTAGATGCAAGTTGATCAACGCTCACAGGGTATTAAATCTATGCAAAAATATAAACTTCACAATTAAACATTTGTCTTTGGGTGGCTACCATTACAGGTTTAAAGCGTGCCATCACAATGACCTCGCGTTATGTTCCGCCATCAGTGACTAGGCTGTAATCGCTTCAGAGGCTAGCAACGTCTTGACAAGTGCGCTAGTATTGTAAACATCTAAGGCAACGGGACTTTTCATAAAGAGGGCCATCTGCCTATTTGCCTGCTGCAGCCAATAGCAAAACAGCAGAACAATTCTTAATTAATTAGCAAAGAGGTCGCTTGGTCTTTGAAAATGGCTTCTTCTTTGTTTTAAACATGGTTCTGAATAATTTGTATATTAGTTATAGGTATGAAGTCAGTGTCAATATCCTTGAATATGTAGTCAAGTTTAAATAATATACTTAATCCTCAAGCCTCTGCTCAATTGCATGTTTTTGCTGGATGCCAACTTGTGGCAACTCAAAAAGGCATCCACTTAACTATTGAGATTTTTAACAAAATGAGAATAATTCCACAAATACAGCTAGGATACTGTCTAAACTGTACAACGGAATATTTTTCAAGAGATAAGAATTCAGATATACGAGCGAAGTCACAAAGAACGTATTAAAACCGCAACATAAAGGTTTGATGCGCAAAGATAGTATTATTATGTTATTTCAGTGTGTGACGTGTTACTATTATGTATCTACTATGAATAGAATGTGAATGTAATCGCTGTGACCCGAATCGGATTTGGAGTAATCCGTGCCACATCTGTAGGTACTATCGATTGGCTCTGACGCGACTCCGATCAGGATTACAATAATTATAATATATACATCTTTGCAATCAGCGAAAACTATTACTTCAGACCCATTAGTAAGTATTCTTCTTCCAAAGTATTATCATAAAAGAAGATACGTATTACGATCATTCAGTGAGAACGTACCTCAAGTTCTAGCAGCAACACTGAAAGCTCTAGAACAAAATATTGAAACAGGTCATAAAAAAATATCTGAGACGTCATCTAGTCACGTAGGAACAATTGTCATTCTTACATTGGGTACAATTGTGAAGGTAGACCAAAAAAAATTGGTGGATTGGTCAAGGATGATATGATTATATGCGGTGTGACAGAAGATGTATGTCAGAATAGAAGAGAGTGGAAGGAAAAGACATATTGTGCCGACCCCAATTAATTGGGACATGTTGAAAGAAAAGAGAGAGAATTGTCATTCTTTCTGTATTTATTCTATGATATTTGTACACAATAAAAGGTCTAGCAATCGTCGTATATTGAACACATGGGTATTTAAACACGTTGCTCTAACGTTAGCTTTTGGAACACATAACTGATCTACAAGTGCTATATTTACTTGTACCATCTTGCGAATCACAGCGTATTGCCAATTACTTATTCTGCGCACGGAGCGTTGCCCTACATATTTACGACTTGGGATAGCTCGGGATTCGTCCATTAATCAATACAGAATCGAGTCTATGTGACAACCTGAAGCTTTATATCCTTAAAAATACAATGTTTATTAGGGTGGTCGTTAAAAATTAAATTTCTTGCGACGCCCCCTAAAAAGCTTCCTTTTAATGAAAAAACACTGGGATTTTTTTTATATTTTTTCAAGTCAAGACATCACGTGCCTCAAGACGATTCAAGTTAATTTTTGGGTAATATATGGTTGGGTAATAATTGGTGGACACTGACGGCAGGATTGGTCCACAAGTTCCAAGTCGCTCAACGGGCTATGGAGCGAGCTATGTTGGATGTTTCTCTTATGGATAAGATTAGAAATGAGGATATCCGTAGGAGAACCAAGGTAACGACATAGCTCGCAAAATAGCAAGTTGAAGTGGAGTGGCGTCACGTCTGCCGCAGGACCGACGGTCGATGGAGTAAACGAGTCCTGGAGTGGAGACCGCGTCTCGGTAAACGTAGTGTCGGACGCCCTCCAGCCCGATGGACCGACGACCGAAGCAAGGCGCTGGATGAGGAAATCGGAGGACAGGGATAAGTGACGCCGTCTTGGGGAGGCCTACGTCCAGCAGTGGACTGCAAATGGCTGATGATGAAAAAACTTATTAAAAAAATTAAAAAATGTTTGTTGTTTTATTTTATAGCAACCGAAAAATCACCTAAAATTCGGGCTTGTCGTGTCGAGTTTAATGTAAATTCGTTTAGTAGTGTCCACGTAATGTTCTGATAGACAAAACATTTTAAAATTCTTTTTCGGAATCACCTGATCCGAATTATGTCTATATAGATTCCATCAGAGAATCTTTGTTTATAAAATTGTGTAATAGGATTCATTATTAGATTTATAGGAAATAAGTCACTAAAAACACAGTCCGATATGCCTGACAATAAAAGTTTTATGTGCCAGCGTGATTCCAGCGAGAGGAATTTAATATCGTCCTTTTGTGCTGGACGGTGCTTTGTCCCGATTGTGCCGCCGGTATTCGTCCCGTTCCCGACGATTTCATTCCACAATAAAAATATCAAAATTCTCCATCACTAACTTACCAACTAATTTTCAGCCGGGACTTCGTCCGCGTTTTCTATTACTTTCTGAAATGTCTGAACGAAGTAAACACGCAGCATAAGAAGTTATTACATTTCAAAAAATATATCTTTGTTTAAAGATTCTAAGAATAACTGTATCTATCAAACTGCATGAGAATTAATAAACCTGATTAAATGGAGTTAAAAGGTCAAAAAAGCTCATTAATAGAATTACCATGACGTTATATTTATGGGTTATCGACATTTTCTATTGAATCATGGGAAAAGAAATATTTAAATATCTATATAAGTATATAACAAATGAACTAATATTCTCATCATGCGTCCGTCAGTTATAATTTGTCTGAGCAAATAGTGGAATTATGATTAGGTACTACTAGTATAAGGTATAAACATTCTATATCATAGTGTTACGAGTTACGGGACTCGAATTAATATGCCTTTGGAATTACTATAGAATTTATTAGAACCATACAAACACGTAAGTAACACAGGAACAAATATAACTGGACACAACCAGTACAAACTGCAACTGCATATAGCTTATCGAATGTACACGTCTTGCTCGTATCGTAGTCGTCGCTTGACTGTCTCACCCCTCCGTTCGAGCATTGTTTTATACTAAATCATACCAAACAGCAATCGACCGCGTGGACTGAATTTCCAAGAAAACGTGATCTGCACACCTGCGGCCATAAACGAGTACAGTAACAATAGGATGATTTTTTTAAACACAAAGTAAACAAAAGAAGTCCAAATGCGGGGAAGGTAATAAACTGAAAATTGTGCATTAACTTTGTCGGCGTGTAACAATAGTTTAGTAGCACTAATTAATTAAGATGTAAAAATATACTACTTATATTTATCTCTGGCATAAGTACTGTAGGTATCAATAAAATGAATCATCATCATTATACTAAGTGTTATATACAAACGACTACATAGTCGCTAATTGCTTTGAGTCATCGTAACGGGGTGTATATAAAACGGCTGCGGTGTGCGCTTACCGGAAAATCTAAATCGTGACCAATGCGCTGCTGTGAGCGTAATTACCAACAAATCACGGCACGGTATCGATATTTAACTTAGGTATAGCATTTCGAAAAAGGGCCGCGCGAGTCCGTCAATCAAGGGGTCTGCCGAGTGGCGACTGGCGACTTCATTAGTGCGAGCGAGAAGCAGCGAGCCGTCTTCCTCTTGCATCAGTGTCACGGCGGCAGAGCAATTTATATCCGTCGTGCCATTGGGCCGTGATTGCGGGGACTCCTCCCTGCGTCGCTTAGCAACGGAAGGGGGTTCTCCCACTCCCACACCCCCCACAACCCACCCACTTTATGGATCGCAATTTTCCTTTGAATTGGAAATCAGAGCGCTCGCCGCGAGCCCCGCTCGTTAGCCGTCTCTCCATCTTCACGATACTTCCACCGGCTACAGATTTTTAGGTGGAGAAAGATGTTTCCTTTGTGGGGTTCTCGCAAATTGTGATGTTTGCTTTGTCGGCCTCTTTCTCTGGAAATGCGTACCTTTTGCGGTTTTACAGATCACGTCCGTATTATGAATATACAACATTGCGCTAGTCTATTCGCAGTAGCGAATAGACTAGCGCAATGTTGTACATAACACAAAAAGTGTTTGGCGTGGATTTATTGTTTCGAATATCTTTGAACATATTTTCGTAAATCTTTATTTATTTATTTGGCTCGTTTACAGTTACTACACCATAACATTGTAGGAGACAGTTTAAAAGTTCAATACTAAGATAAGTGTGTAACTAATTACAAACAAACACAGCTTTGGCTGAGAGTAAAAAATAAATAAATTACAAAATATAAGGATAAACAAATTTGGACATAAATTTATAGAAATATGTCTTCTATACTACTAATTTTTTTTTTACATAGGTAAGTAGTTGTTTGCTCCTTTTGCGAGATCTCAAGAATTAACCAATTGCAACTAAAATAAAGAATATAAAGGAATCTGCACAGCAAGCAGTGGCGTAGCTTGCCTGAGACGGGCCATGTATCAAAATGTATTGAGAGGCCCGAAAGAAGGGGAATTATATATTAATTATAAGTTATCACTTTTACTTAGTGCTCTTAAGAGCTAAGTTAGACAAAAAAATTCAAATCAAAGATACACTTTTTTGACAAACTTATTTATCAAATCATCCATAGATGAAGACGATTTCAGTTTTTCCAGATTTTTTGCCGATATAGACAGTAATGACAAGTCTGATAGCCGTTTCTGTTGGTCCAGTAGTTATTCTCAAAGGTATTATTAATCTATAAAAGATTGTGGATAACATTTTAGGAATTTCTGCTTACACAATTTCGGGACCCCTGTAGTCTGGGGGCCCTGTATCATTGACACGACTGATATGGCAGGCAGCTACTCACCTGACATCGAGATATAAGAGTGTCCAGTTTTATTTAAATCCCTTCAGTTCTTTATGTGATGCTCTAATAAACGGAGAGATAAAAATTGTGAGAGTTGCCTTTCGAAATCCGTCGGTCCGAAACCAGGGAAACTAATGCCCTCCTGATTCGTTTCTTAATTTGTTATTTTATAGATATATTTCTACAAGTAATACGTAACGAGGGTAGGGCTTATTAGACAATTCAGAATATGGGAAAATGTCCATATGTAACCGCAGTCTATGCAAGCGGAGTTGTGTGGAATGTTCTAGTTGTAGACATAGACATAGACAAACTTCATTGTTCACCAAAACAAAAATACAAAAATGCACAACAAGGCAATGGTTACTTGGTATAACAAAAAGAGACCTTATCGATTAAAGCGATCTCTTCCAGGCAACCTATATCAAAGGAAATTCTTAAACTATCTGAAATTATAATGAAACAAGAAAAAAATAGCATACATGGACAGCAGATCACAGTTTAAAGTATTGTAAACTAGCACATACATTATTGCGTAAGACTAACATAATGATTTCTGAGTGAATTTTTAAATACCTACGGCAAAAGATTTAGCGATTTTGACCTCAGTGAGTAAAGAGTTCTAAAGTAAAACAGCCTGCATGCCGTTGGAATTAAAATAGTAGGTTGCCAGCTTTCATAACTTATTATTGTTATCACTTGTTAAAGAAATTATTTTAGCGACGCTGCGAGAAATTTCCGCTGATATTTTGACTGCAACTGATAATTTTGTTTTATTATATTGATAAGGCTGCTCGTGACACTGGATATAATGAATTGATTCAGAGTATAATGAACTCGTTGTTAATAATATTATCTGTGCTACGCTATATTATGTTTTACACATAAGTGTGTTTAATTTGTAACGCTAATTTCAGCCCAATAAATGTATCTACAACGGGCAAGTCATGGACTTTCTGTTAAATTTCATCTGACTAATAGATTTTATTTTATTTATTTTAATTAGTATTGGAGAAAGAATGTTGTGATGTAGGTTCAAAAACAAGTGAACAGATGGACGGACATCATGACAATTTTATAAGCACTAGTGGTCACCCGTGGTCGAAATTCGACCATAATGGGTGTTGCCAAAATACTTCTAAAATTACAGATTTCGCTATGCGTGTGTATGTCAGATACATGGTAGTGTGTGTAATATTTTTTTATCGGTTTAATATATTTTTGGTGCATAATTAAAAAAAATTGAATACGTAGCTTCGTCTCTACGTAATATAACATATTACATTAATATATAGATTTATCAAATAGCTACGGAACCTTTAAAAAACTAAATACTTTAAGGCCTAAACAAGTAGAGAATTTGTTAAAAGCTCGCTCGGACCTTCAACTTTCCAGTATCCACTGAAGTGAGGCCCATAACGATGTAATGAAAGTTATGGTAGTTGTAAAAATCTGTGAAAGCTCTCGTTCTGAGGTCGTTATATCTATAACTAGTTTATAATCCATAACCACCGTCGAAAGTGCGCTGTGAAGTTGAAACGATCGGAAATAAGGACGGTGAATGGATCTCGCCATAAACCCGTATTATTGTATAAAGCTTTGTGTCTTAGGTAGGTACTAAAGATGTTAAATTACGTTGAACTTGAAAACCTAATTGAAATTTATTATTAAATTAGATATGCCTGTGACTTCATCCGTGTGGATTTTTTTTCTCGGAACCCCAATTTTCAAAGTTAAGTTAATAGTCGGTCCAGCCGTTTAAGAGATTACACCGAACCCGACCGAACATCTAAACAAACAGACAAAAATTCAAAACATTGCATATTCGGAATCCGGTCCGAAGACTCTTCAATTTATTTATCTGAAGGTATAGATATATGTATATAACTTATATGTATATTACTATATATAGTATAGTTATATATTTATTATTAAAATGTATGTAAGTAATCGTACAATAATTATGTATACCAGCATCGCCACTCCTAATCAGAATATTCTTGCCACGGGTTGTCTGGAAGAGATCGCTTTTTAGCGATAAGACCGCTCTTCGTATCCAATTAGATTAATACTAGTTCGTAAGTTTTCTGGTCAATAAAGTGCTATCTATCTATCTAGATTAAATAGTAGTATAATAATATATCTACTATTCGAAGAGTAGCTGCTGAAAAACAACCTAAATATACATGTATATAATACACATGAAGATTTTGAAAAATATAGTAATTCATTTAATTAAGATTCATTGTTCGTAGACAGGCTTGGTTTTTAAATATTAAATTATATTAAACATTATAACCACCCAAGATATCTCCATAACTAAATATTAATAAATAAAGATGAACGTCATATAGAACCATTTCTGTCGAAATAGCTATGACACCCTTAAATATATATAAATTTAATTTAGGAATTTCTTTTAAACTAGAAGAGGAAGAAGAAAAGGAAAGATAGGAAGGAAAAGGAAAGAAAAAGTTTGCTTTCCAACGGTGACATTCAATGCTCAAATATATTTAGGCAGTATACAATATAATGAAGAAGGTAATTTCAAAAACATGTTAGGTTTAGATGATAACTTAAACTTATCTGGCTTGAAAAAATATATTTTTTTTCCTATTGTTTACTTAAATATTGAATTAATGAGTACGTAGATACGATTGGGGATAAATAGTTTTCTTATTTTATTTAGTTAGTTGGGTTTTATGACTGGAAATTCCTGATATATATTTGGGTATATGACGCAAACAGTTATGAAAATATGTTTGTTTTATATAATTAGTAGCGTAGTTTCATATTTGTTAATAATGTCCGGGTAACATAAAAGCAAGATACCTAAATGAGGTATTTGAAAGGGTAATAAATTTCCTGACAATTTGGAAATATTGATGCAAGATGGCAAGATGACAATGACTTAAATTTGTTTATAGGTACCTATAGATTTAGGGCCATACTGATAATCGTTTCTTAAATTTAAAGAAACTGCTCAGCAACTGATTAATGAAAATCTCACCCATAAACTACTCCTTAGTCGAATTTTGGGTAGAAACTAGGTTAATCCTTCAAATTTCGTTTATCTGTGCTCCTTACTTACTAAGTAAACAACTGGTAATACACGTTTATAAGTGAAAAAATAAAGATATTCATTGATTAGGGTCTGATTCTTATTCTCTTAATTAAGAGATGCCTAATCATTTCTTAACGAGATTATTATAAGTAAGGCCGTTAATTGCAAATTCTGAACTTATACTTCATTGGTTCTGTGACTACAATAAGTATACCTAATCATTTATATCTGAAACATTCTTTGCTTCTTCCGATTGCAAGTAAACGGTAATTGAAAGAAACACGATATAACCCAGTTGTATGAATTTCTTAATTTAATAGCACGAATTTCGAACTATTATATCCGACCTATCACAGACGCTCATCGCCGTGCAATAAATCAATCTTTAAACTCCTTCGAATCAATAATTCATCGGCGGAATTCAATTCATTCACTTTCCACACTGGGGAGGCCCTCGGAAACAATTAAGTCAACCCCCTCTTACGAAATGGCAATATCGCGTAATTACGCAGTTAAGAGCTCGAAGGATTTTACGCACTGGAAGGGACTTGCGAGTTATGCGTAAAGGCTCGTTACCGGAGTCGAGAGTTGTTTTTGTTTATCTGTTACGGTTTAGTTTTGGGAAGTTCCAGTGTGGTGTTGTTTGTACATGAATCTGAGTTTTCCAGTAGCGGATTTGCTCAGTTACTACTAAAAACAAAACTTTAAGTTTAAGATCTTGATTTATTTATTTTTGTTCTACCTGTAACACTGGACCATCATAATCATGACCATTATAAGCGAGTTACATAGCCTCAATTACTAATGCCGTTTGTGCCTAGCGTACTTTCGTCATTTATTTTAAAGCTGGAACCCATATTGATTTTTTTCAAGATATTTGAAGTCTATGATATCGTGCATAGACTGGTTATTAGTACAATCCTTGATATAAATCATTATTAGCGTTTATACACAATTTAAATATATGACGTTATTACATCTAAGTGTACACATTCCTATAGATACCTAATTCAAATGTAATTGGTCAAACCCCGATTTCTTCAGTTCGAGTTTTGGTGATTGCATGATCAAGTTGGTAAATTTTCAACAGTTTAAACACGCTATTAGGGCGAGAGTCACAAAGACGTTATAGGAGCTGCATACGGTTTAGTCATCGCAGTGGACAACGAAGTACTGGCTAGCGCAACGCGGGAGCGCACATATTAATAGTCGCTCTATTTTGCTGGCACATCATCCGTCGCGCTCACACATTGTGCTGAATATTGAACTAGCTGTACGACTTGTTAATATTTGTAGTCAAGGTTACCGTTTCTAATATAAATTAATTCACATCAGCATTCGACAGTGAATACTACTCTCTGCCATCTGAAGTATCATTTAATTTCTACCTCTCGCTGCTACAACGTCTAGTTAGATCTCAGGTTCAACTAGTACCAATCTAGAAGCACCAGAATTTTTACGTTTGACTGTTGTCGCGTGTGACGGTCGTTTCACGCATGCACACTAGAGTAGAACGTCTATGGGGTTACGGTTACAGCTCCCTGATGAGTATGCGATCAAAGGCTGCTAGTGGAATTATTTCCTGCGTACACATTGAGAGCAAGTTACTGTATCTGCTCTGTAATAGTTACGGCTCGCAGAGGAGCACCCGGCATAATATACAAAGTAACTCGACTGCTATGCTCCCATATCAACAGCCTTCGAACAACTCACTGCAATTGCACTCAGTACTGAGTGATAAATATCAATATATTCGACGTGAAAAATATGGAACGGTACAGAAGCGTTAAGTATTAAGTTCCACGGTTGTGATTGAACGCATCCGAGTGAGCGATAACCGTAAATCGTGAGCACTCGGTTGCTTGGGTAGCAAAGCACCAGGGGCGGATGGACAGGTCTATTTGAGGATGAAGTTGTCTGTTTGTATATACTAGGGCACGAACAATACTAGGCATGACAACAGCTAAGTAAAAAACGTAATACTTTAAAACTATGAAATATTACACAACTGGATGGTGATGTTAGTAAAATATTTTAGAATATAGTATAAAAGATAGTTATGGTAAGAAAATGTATCAAAATGCCTGTCAACCTGCATCGCCAGAGAAGCAAATATACATATAAAAAATATAATTTGAAAGATATTTTTTGAAGATCGAATTAAGCAAAAATTGAAAGTATTAATTATCTAAAGTTTTTAAAATTTTTCTAATTTTTAAGCGTTTCATATAACTTAAAATATTAATAAAAAGTTGTTTCTACATTAGTACTAATTTGTCTTACGTTCAATGTTACTATGAAATGCTGAAATTTAAATAACTAATAAGTTATAAATTGTTATGAAAGTACTAACTTCTATTATTTACCTAAGATACCTTTGTAGTACCTTTTTTTCTTTTTCTTAAAATATATCTTTAAAATGCGGCCAGCATTTTGGGCACTCTCCCCGCCGAGAGCGACCTGGAGTCTATTTTTTACTTATAGTTGGTATTTTTTTATTTTATTTATATTTTAGTTTAATTTTAGTTAATATTTATTTATAATTAGTTTTATCATAAATCTTTATTAGTATAAACATATTCTACATTTGAAATATGTAATTTGATTACTGATGCAGTTAATTATATTAAAAAGTAAATCATAATCAAGATTCGAACAGATAATAATCAAACTAGCACTCACTGAGATTATATCGACAGATTACCCACAAAATCATTACCGCCCATTATCGGGACACTAAACGCGAGATTCGCAATAAAACAGACGTTAATACAATTAAATTATTACCAACGGCGAATCCGGACCTGGCTGGCTCATCTGCACAGTATCACACTGCCGGATTTTTATGGGGACGTACTTTAGTCGCTCCTGAATTAAATATATGATGCCTCCAACTTAAAGTGCTTCCACTGGTAAGATTTTACGAAATATGGTATAGGTCTGCTGTGCTATGTCTCCGGACGCTTTATTTTCGTTTATGGAATTTTAAAATTTAGTAAGTATGCTTTGAGATTCATGTCGATTTATTTTATTGAACTGTTGTGGTCACAATTTTCGTCGTTCGGTAATTTCGGCTTTTATTTTTATCTTCTACATTTAAAACATATGGAAATACACGCATGTTTGAAATTAAATCTTTTTTAGATTTTTTACCATTCTTTGTAATAAGTTGAGCTGTTTCTGAAAGTATTTGAGATGAAAATTCAGACGGGTTGAGAGAAATCAAAGTATTAAAAAGGAGTTTTTATTATTAGGTATCGTAATTTTCTCGAAATTAATTTAATAATTTTGGCATCATACTGGACCAGAAAAAGGTGAGTGTTGTATTGTATAAAGAGACTAAAATAATCCACCTATCGTTATAATGCTGGATGAAGTAACCGAAGTGGTGCATGAAAACATGTCTTCATTTCTGCACCTTTCAAACAAATTGATTCAATTTAACCATGTCATTCGGCTTTAATGATACGAGAAAGTTTAATCACCAAAAGCACCTCTTTATTGTGAAATGAATTATTAAAAGATTGTAATGAGCCTCCAAAGAATAAAACCACTAAACCCAAATCAAACCAAATCTGAATGGACGGAAAATTATATTTTGAACTACCGCTTTCTTTTTAATAATTCATCCAGACTTATATAAAACTGCTGAATAAATTGGGGTGTGTACTGTGTACTTATGAATTCAGCTTGCATTTACATGTTCATTGATTATTCAGAACAGCTCCCGACTGCGCTCGCTGACGACACCGTGTCTGAAGCGACTGACTCGATATCTCTATACATTTTCTTAGTCTATGATCAGTCTGTTTTGTATTGATTTCTGGAGGCAGACGAAATATTCATCTCATGTTAAACTAATAAAACAAACTCAAAGAGTAGGTATATCTATCGGGAGTATTTCTTTTAACTCTAATTTTGCATCATCTGGTTTTTGAAAGTGCATTTTACTAGATGAGATTTTTTTTATTGATGAAGTGGTAACTGTCCTATAGACATTTGCACCGCCAAATCGGGAAGCTAACAAATTAGAAAACAATGTTCATTTTAATGACCATTTTTTAAACTACGTTTTTATTATCTTCATACTTTTAATAAAAATAATTTTAATTAGTATTTAAAAGACAATTAATACGTTTGTCAAGGCCAAAGCGCTTGTTACCGCGTAAAAAAAGTTAATGTCAAAAGAGCAGTTGTCATTCATAGTGATATTTTTGTGTTCGATTCTTCGCGCGCTTTTTCGTCGTCCTATATACATTTGCAACACCAAATTGGAAAGCTAACAAATATCACAGTAAATTAGAAACAAGGGTCATTTACATGACTAGATTTTAAACTATGTTCTTATTATCTTCATACTTTCAACTTTTGATTAATTATACTATTTAAAAAAACAATTAATACGCTTGTAAGTGCCAAAGCGCCTGTTACCGGGTAAAAAATTTAATGTCAATAAAGTAGTTGTCATTGACAGTGACATTTTTGTGTTCGATTCTTCCGCGCTTATTGTTCGTTTTTCTCTGTGGCCACGCTACGTTTTTTCGCATTCGCAATAGTTTTACTTAAAAGTGGCTTATCCTTGTTCTATATCACTGCCGTAAAATATCCCAACACAGTGTGTATATATATCATGTCATGGAAAGAAAGACAAAAATCTAGATGGCTTCGAGGCATTTACCCTGCTAGGTTTAAAGCTTCTTACAATACTTACTAAGGAGAAGGAGGAATGAGACCAAATCGCTAATAGGAATTTTCAATTTGAAAGGATACTTTGAAGAGCTATTTATAATGTAATTGTATACGCATCGTTGAGAACATTTTTGTTATTGAACCCAAAAAGAGGTGACAAAATCTACATATATAGATCATAACAAGGTTTTCGATATTTAACTTGAACCTAGGATTTTCCACAGAATTAATGGAATATGTACGTAATTATTTCGTTGACCAAAAGAAACATCTATTCAAAAGTGCACCTGTACTTAGTGACTAAAAATATGTGTTGTTCGAATAGTGTCTCTAGGGCTTTCAAGGCGACTTAGCTTGTATAACCAATATCCATGTGCAAAATCAGCCAACACTATATGAGTGACTTGAAACAAAACAAGTTAAAATGTCTTAAAATAGAGAGGCTTAGCCTAACAGCAACATCCAACCCTATATCTGATGCTACGTCATTTTTTTATAGTACCTCAGTACCTCCCTAAACTGACTTTAAAAAGCCACTGTCAGATTTGAATATTACTGGAGAATTAACTGTTTGTGTCTCAGGTGGATATACATGTGGTGACTCCATCAACTAAGCTAGATAAATAAGCTGCACTTAGCTAGCAGGTGCAGGATTAAAAGTGCCAGGAAACTCGTCTGGGTCTTGTGGATATGCATGAATAGTTGAGAAATTTAAAGCACGTAAATGCCAGCAGGACGTAATGTGTCCTACTTTAAGACCGAGTTATTTGAGCCACTGTGTCATAGTGTTACATATATTTATTATTTGGTAACTAATTAAGGGAAGATAAAACATAAATAAATTTATAATATAATTAACGATTATAGAATGATGATTAATTAATTAGTCATACAAAAAAAATAACCAAGGAATTTTATTAATATGAATTAATTAATACATTAGTTAATTAAATAATGTTTAATTGTTTTGTGTTATTTGATTATAACTCTTTTTTTTAATTAAGAAATTATACACCACAGGAAAAAAAACATGAAATTGTGCAATTTCAATACAAATTATAAAGTTTATTTGGAGTGATTATTGCACACGTCTATAGGCGGGACTGACCACTTTCCAGCAGGTGGGCCGTCTGCCTGTTTACCAGCTTCCGGTTTCTACGAAACCTTTCATACTTTGAGAACTAGCACGCTCTATCTATACAGATAAATTAAATTTAAGTGTCTGTTTGTAATGACAAAATTAAAATGCAATTTTTAGGATTTTTATCTCTCTGCCTTGATGTTCTGGCTTATCTCTGAAACGGCAGGACCGATTTTGACGGGACTTCACTGGCAGATAGCTGATTTTATCAGGAGTAACTAACTACATTTTAGGGTAACGCGAAAAAAAATCCACGTACCTAAACAAGTCGCGGACAAAGGACCTTCACAATACATCACATCTTAAATGCCCAAGAACACTCTTCAAGTTTTGTTGACGCTCTCTATACAGTAATTACATAACGTACATAACATAATATCTCAACAAATCCACACGAGCTGAGACGGCGGCGTGATTACCGGGGTCGGCAGTGAAGTGCGGATTTTCCCGTGAATCCCAGTTTACGATCCGCGTGCCTCCCCAACCTGGGTGGGGGGAGGGATGACCATCCCTACATAACGTATACGAAGCCTTGGGAATTGATGAACATGTTTTCGGAGAGAATTTTTCGCAGTGGACCGCTGTGATGTAAGCATATACATATCTATACTTATACATGACATAAGAATAAGACAAGAATATTTGTGTATGTTTATTTATATTTGAACAGATTTAACTCAAGATCTATCGGGCAAATTTTGATGAATGATAACAAATTCAGAAGTATCGTAGGGCAATTACTATACTATGATTTTTTTTAAAGATTTTGCTATGGTGAAAGAAGAGAGAGGGATGAAAACAAAGAGCGATAAGTTATGTTCGAATACTTAGCAACTTTCTAAACCAACATATATAAGCACTTACCACAGCGAAATCTTATTCAAACCTAATCTTACGTATAAGTTATAATAATAATAATTATACGACATAAATAAATCAACATAAAACCACCAGACTGAATTGAATCTATTTCAATTATGTACCTTTCACTAAATCTAACTAGAAAGGCGAAATTTGATTGAGAAAACAAACCACTGGTTCTAACCATAACATTCGCAACAACGATTCAATCACTTGTCGGGGTCTAAGACAACACTCAGTGTTAATGGAAAATTGAAAACACAATCTTGCCTTGAAAGGCTGGCAAACATCGCCATCTTGAATGAGATGTAGTGAGGTGTACTGAGTTTCTAGACGATTCTTCTTATAACATGTCCTTCACATCCTTCGATCAACAATAGTTTGTTGATCGAAGTTCACATCGCTATCGTATTAATCGATTATTCAAGTTGACTAACACCGTATTATGTAGAGTCATTGTTCAAAACTCGCCTATATTCTTACTTTAAATTTCAAATAAGAGGGTATGGGAGAAATTATTTAAATTCTGAGTGAAAGATTGCTATCAAATAGTAACAGAATTAAATACATTAATTTTTATAACATTCCATCAAATACTAAACATAATAATATATAATTAATCTAATACAATAAAAGACTTATTTGTATTGTATTCTATCCATAGTCCCTCAAGACTATAAGTAGAATACTGAGCCTAGATCACCATCTTCTATGGGTAAGGTGCCCAGAAGGCTGGCTTTGTTTCCTCGCTGGATCGCCATACTGATCCGTTGCCCGAGGTAAGCACCAGCCTTCTGATCACCCGAGGAGTCAATGAGTCGTTTTGATAAATTTGATAGAGGCTCATGGCCTCGGACCCCACGTTTTTTTAGAAATAAAATTAAGATTTTTTATTCGTCAGCTATATCGTCCTGTTTAAAATAGACTTTAGGGGCCTTACTTATAATCGTTTCTTAAATTTAAAGAAATTGCTCAGCAACTGATTAGTGAAAATCTTACCCTTAAACTCCTCTTTAGTCGAATATTTTGGGTACAACCTACGTTAATCATTCAAATTGCGTTTATCTGTGCTCCTCTTAGGTAAACAACAGGTAATACACGTTTATAAGTGAAAATAACATATTCATCGATTAGGATTTGACTCTGATTCTCTTACTTACGAGATGTCTAATCGTTTCTTAACTAGATTATTATAAGTAAGGCCATAGATGTATTATAATAAGCATCGAAATCAATTACTCAACTAACTCTACCTGTAAAGACTCGAGTGTGTATATAGTATATGGAATCTAGGCTTAGGTTACGATTTTATATGCGTAAAAGTAAAATGTTTTTTTCTAACAATATGTCTTTTTATAATCTAACTGGGTAAGGTGACAATTTGAATAACTAACGAATACAATTTTTTATCGATAATAAACTTTGTTAAGTTATTCGATATATAACAACGCAAATGACATCATTAATGTTCGGAAATAAATCGAGCTGATTTATTCTTAAAACTTTCAGAACGTATTCTTTTTTGGTCTCTAAAACTACACTGTAACGAGAAAAAATATTGAATAGCAAAAATTGACGATTTTGAAATCTTAAAAAAAATTGAGCTACCTCTTAAAAAATGTATTTGAGCTTACTTTGAGAGTTCTTGAAACATTAAAATAACGTTGTTTCACTGGAGATTTAAAAAGGACGGTGTTTTTGCGCCACCTAATATGCAACTATTTAAAGATACATATATTGCTATATGCAATATAATACTAATACGACAATGTCATTTGTCAAGCCCGTTATCCAAACACACACCCAACTTAAAGCTGGGACACATAATGTGCGGGTCTGTGAGCATTTCACGTACTCAAGACGTTTACGATTTGCTTCTTACTTGGAAAAGATATGTGTTGTGTAAATGCCACTTAAGATGGAGATTTATCGTACAGGCAACCTTACGTGTCGGGTTTGTTCTTTCTATGCTACGATTTTTATGTCATAATATATTTTGTTTACGGTTATGATTGTTGCTGTATAATCAATCTTGTCGAAATTTGTTTGAATTTTTTTATTAGTCACTTGTTCACCATCCTATGTTCTTTGGGGCACAAATAACTACTCTTTATCCCATCTATCTTAGTGTGTACCTGTTATTATATTTTATAATTTATATATTTTAATAAACATGGCTATGTAAACTAAAAACCTTTATAGTGATATTACTGATCTACATGCAAATTTAAATTTCGTCAAATTATTACATCTCACATTACTGATTAATTTCTTTATACGCTTGAAACGTAATAGCTATTAAAGCGTTATAATTTTTTCTTCATCAAATTAAATTTTTTTTTTCAAAGTACAAAATATCTATTTGCATATACTGTATGCCTATAAGTGATTGCTGCATTTATCATGTCTTTTTTATAAAGCTATACTGCACTAAAACATCTTTGGTATTAGTGCAAGTAATTGTTGGTAAGCGCGAAGCCCAATATTGGAAAGAAGTTTTTGTCTGCAACAAGAACCAAATTCGCCGGGTTGTCAGAACTATTTAAACATACATGAACACACATTAAACATGAAGCAATGGGCAACAACCATCAATAAAAGGAGACATATTGCAATAATGAACTATCTCTATTGAGGAACTGCAAAGAAGAGGACATAATAGTTCTTATCTAATATTGTTTTTAGTGTATGTATGTATAATGAATGAATGGAACACTCACTTCAAAAATTGAAACTACGTTCTTAAAATAAGTACAGTAAATTGAACAAAGGCCTTATGCTTAAAGCGATCTTCAGCAACTAAATAAGGAAAATATAAGACATAGTGGCTGAAATAATAAGAAACATTCAAGAATAAGTAAATAAATAAATAATAATATACTGTGTTGTTGTTTAGTCTTATGATTACGAATATGTATTAAGTACTTTGTGCCTCGCTTGTTGTATTTCTTTTAAATCCGTTCAGTAGTTTTTAGGTGATGCTTTAACTTACAGACAAGCAAAACTTCTAAAAATTCTATTTTCGGAATCTGATAACCTAATCACTCTTTCTGATTTTTTCAAATTCATTGTGTAAACTCTAAATCTCTGCAGATTTATTATGGGATTCCAATATTTAGGTGAAATTGTTTTTGTGTGTTCAAGTGGGTCCCGGCATGGTTAAGATTATAGATCTGCCGGTATGTGGCAGAGCTAAAGTCTTCCTAAACGAACCACTGTCAAAATAGGTCCCAACCTATTTTGATGATTTTTTTGTTTTTATTAAAGTAGATTCGAGAATGGTTTAAATTAAATTCCGGTAAAAGTCGCTGTAATCGGAAGTTAGATTTTTATTTCTAAGGGCAGGATAACGTATGCCGAGTACAGCTGGTTAAAAATAAACCTCAAAGAGTTTAGCAATTAGGTATATAAAAGTAATAAAAGTTCGGAATGAAGGGTAAGTAAGACGCGCCACCGTGAAAATCATCTGAAATGCCCTTTGGAAAAACTAATAAGGTCCTCCTTTCCTGACACTTGACAAATTCGTTAATTTCAACCCTCAATATTTCGGTGGGAGTCAAGTCACATGGGAAAATGTTGATTGTTTTTAGCAGGAATTTCCGCATCTCAGACCAATGGGCGTTGATTTGTTTGATATATTTCTTGTACAATTTCCGTCATTTTATAGTAGAGTTAAGTATGACTATGTGGGTTGTTATTTATACTTTAATAAGCAATTTATTATTTAGTGTTTATTGTTTTTTGTTATTTATTTACTATGATTAATCTAATGATATTATTTATTTAGAATTTAGTCTGTTGAGTTTCACGCCTTAACTAACATAGATAGTCGAATTAACTATACGGTCAGAGGTAGAAAAAGTATTTCGAAAAGACAATACAGCTGAAAGATGGCATATATACATATTCATATATATACATACAATGATTTTTATAAATTAAAAGATTTTCTAAATTGCAGGAGTTCAGCCAGCAGGTAGACGGCCCACTTAATGGTTAGCAGTTACTATTGCCTATGGACATTTGCAACACCGAAGGCGTTACAAATGCGCTGCTGCTCTCTTAAGGAAATCTGGAACCTGACCACTAATGTCGGAACACAACTCAAGGTTATTATGCCAGCATACTTTAAACCAGGGGTTCAAATTAGTTTTAACTTATTTCATAACGGAGTAGGTTAAGAGGGTAAGGAGTCTTCCCAGTCGTTTGCCGGCTTCAATCAATTTAAAGGATAGAAAATTATCAATTTTATAGTATATTTTACCTAAAATTTAGTACAGCTGATTTTAGTTTTTGTTTATTATTTACTCTATGGGAGCCTAATCTAATTTACCACTTCTTCTTTAGGCTCCCATAAAGTAAATAATAAGAATATAAAAACTATAATGAAACACTATTGGGTAGTCTAAATAATAACTCTAACACACTCATAAAGACTTGACATCTTTTTTCCATTTCTAAAAAGTGGCCGAAACGTCGAAATAAAATGTCATGCCTAAAACGGTTAATACGTGGTTTTAGTTTTATCAATGCCAGTGAAGCTGACCTGTATGTCGTTAAACAATTGGCAGTAAACCCCCAAAAATCCCGAATTCCTCTCCGCGCAATAAGTGAAGTGACTTGGGCATTCCGGGCGCGGGCAATCCGCGCTCCACGCCAAACTGCCGCATTCCACCCCATCCCCATATTGGACATAAGGACATTACATTACTCCTGGTGCTAAAGCGTGCTAAAATGCTTTTTGTTACGAAATTATCGGCTAGCATGTTTCTTTATATATTCAAGCTGGGGAAGCCCGTCAGTGGATTCCGAACATCTCTCGTTATTTCTGTGTTTAATTAACTAGGACGACAATAAATCAATACAAGTGGGTAAGATACCATTTAGCTTTATGTTTTAATTGTAGTTGGCGTTAATATTCCTTAAAAAAAGATAAATAATGAGAGGTGTAGGAACTTACCCCACTGACAGACTTGCCCACCTTGACTATAATGAACTTTATTTTTAACCTCTGTTTTAGGGCTGTATAAAAATCGTTTTAAGTTACACTTATAAACTTACTTGTGATTTTCGAATATGTTAATAATCTAAATAAAATAGTCAAGAAAGGTTGTAATAATTTTTAAAGACTTGTAGAAATCCTAGTTTCATTCCTTAATCACATATTTGGTGTGTAGGGGTAGCCATTACCTTGATTGTTTTATAACTACTAAGTACACTCTAGATTATTGTAGTGGCATACAGGATTCTGTCAAGTCCTTCCCTTTAACATTTTAGACCCTTAGGCGGTTACCATAAATATGTTGCCCATCATGTGAAATAGCGAATCTTTACCGGCATTTTATCGTAAGCGACATTTAGACTTAAATATGTTTTTTGTTGCAAAATGTATTTTAAACTATTATTTTATTGCACCTCTATGAATATTTCAAAATTAAACTAATACAAATAAGAAAATTTAGCCTAAACTCCTACTTAAAAATAAACTAAATTAAACTAAAATAAACTATATATAAAAACTAAAATTAAACCATAAAATCTAGTTCCTTTTGAAAAATGTTTGTGACTGATATCAACAATTTAAACGTATAATATTTGAGAAAACTATAATATTAATCAAAATTAACAGAAACATGTTTGCGTGCTCAGTACATTATGGTAACAGAACGAAAAATAACAAAAGAAAAAACAAATGAAAAAATATCAAAATAAAAGTTTTATTGCAAAACTTTCAGTTTTAGTTAAATTAGACCCTATTGAATAAAAAAGAACAAAAAAGTAGTTAGGTCGAAATGTCGCTTATGATAAAATGGCGGTAAAGGCTCGATAAGCTCGGTTAGTTAGCTAAGTCTCGGTCCCAGTAATATCACTACCTATCTTGCCCTTGTTTCCGAATCACAACGAAACCTTTTTCGGAAAGACCTATTTGGTACCTAATAACTGTTCAATGACTTGTATTAAGACAGCCCTAGTTAGGGTACAACTACATAAGTACATAAGAATCTGAAGGAGAAAATCATGAATAGCCTTTTCTAAAGGTTTCAAACAAAAGGACGATGCCCTTTGTGAAGGTAGCAGTAATTGTCAACGAGCAATAAGAGCGGTGACTCTCGCATTCCGCACCCTGCTATACTGGAACAGCTTTGACAAAGATGCCAGTAGACAGTAAAGTGAGTCGTTCGGTTTAGGATTTTTGGAGTATAGGGCTTCTACAATAATTTGACAGTCAGGGTTACTAACAGCTAAAAATATTAACTTCACTGAATTATAATCAATAGGTGGATAATCTATAATCATCTTTTCTTTTATGCGGGTGGCCTGTCGTAATAGGTGAGAAAACATATGGACGGATATCAACCCTGGTCTAGAGTATACCACCATAACAACCTTGAGTTTTTTTCCGGCATTAGTAGCCAGGTCCCAGTCTTCGTTTAGAGAGCGGTATGTTGGTAGCATACAAATGTCTATAGGCGCCGTAACCGCTTCCCATCAGGTGGGCCGTCTGCCTGTCTGCTAAACTAATGCAATAAAAAAACTAATACTAATAATTAAGTATTTTTTAAAACCGGAAAAGAGTCATTAGTTGACTACAGAAACATTCTTTTAGTGAACTATACAATTGTATAAAATGGATTTGCTTGTATTGTCGTTTTCCAGTCAAATATTCGAATTCTGTCTTTCTTTTTTTAAATTTAACCTTACTGTAATAGTTTTCAATATTAATTTTTTATATGAACTCTTTTAATATATAATACATTCTGTTCAAATTCAATGATAATTCCGACACCCATTACGCTTAATCCTGAATATTACCCATCAAATCCAATATAAAAGTAAAGACGACAAATAAATTGGCTCTCATACCGCAATAGACAATGAGAGCAAGGGTTGGGCTGCAATTTGGTCGGATTATATCAGTCATATTAATAAATAGACACGTTTATATCTAACGACACGACCGCTTTACGACTTTGCGATACGATAATCACAAGGTGATCAGTTTTTCTTATTGCCTCTATTAGATTATTGTTATATTTAGTATATGGTAGATATTACTTTTATAATTCTTAAAACGTTAGCATTTTTTTTTTTTTTTTTTTTTTTTTTTTTTATTTTGTTTACCTAAAAAAAAAAAAAAAATGATAATTATTAAAAAAATTAAAAATTATGTAAGATTACTAATCAGATGTCAGCATACTAAAAAAAACGTATAAGTAACATTATAGTCCACACGCCACAAACTTTCTACTGCCAAGTTTGGGCTTTTCTATTTCAGTAGAACGTATGGTAACATTCCTACACTTGTTCGAACAAGTGTAGTAAGTAACCTGCTGATTGCTGGGTGTCACATTTAGGGCCTTACTTATAATCATTTCTTAAATTTAAAGAAACTGCTCAGCAACTGATTAATGAAAATCTCACCCATAAACTCCTCTTTAGTCGAATGTTTTGCGTACAACCTACGTTATTAATTCAAATTTCGTTTATCTGTGCTCCTCATAGGTACACAACAGGTAATACACGTTTATAAGTGAAAAAAAATATTCATTGATTAGGGACTGATTCTGATTCTCTTACTTAAGAGATGCCTAATCGTTTCTTAACGAAATTATTATAAGTAAGGCCGATAGTGTTTATGTAGTGTAAGTACCTCACGTTGTTTTTATTGACAATAAGCACCCTCTGGGTACATTACTGACCTTAGGGCCCATACAGAAGTTTTTGAAGATTGATTTATGCTATATCTTACAACTACCAGTATATCTCGATACGTGTCAATTTTACTAAGCGATTCTCCAAAGGCGATCGCTTTAAGCGCTCTAGCTTCAGTATTCTACTTGTAGTCTTAAGAAAGCTTTAAATTCGATATTATTATTAGTGAATTAAGTTTTTAGGTTTAAATTTTTATTGTATTAACTTTACTGTAATATCAAAGATCTGATCGAAATCGCATCGAAACTAAACGATAAAATATTATATTTATGATAAATGATGTAATATGACAAATAATATGAGGGTTCGTGCTAAAGGGTGTAATGAACAGCTTTGAATTGAGTAGCTGTCCCAAAGTTACATACATTTCACTGCGTGTTTTTTTAAGTTATAAAAAAAAACTATTTTTTACCATTTTAAAATATCTTTTTTTTTAATTGTACGCCCAACCGGCAAAAAACATGTCCTCGGTATATAACAAGAAGATCTATTGTATCACCATGTTTTTATGCAATAAATAATTTTACTTTGACTTTGAACCTAAAAATAACTTGTAAGACCTATATCGTCCGTGTACACGCAAATTAGACATTTTGACAAAATATATCAAACTAAAGTCACTCAAAGATCTATTAAATTAATAAAACATCTAAAACAAATTCTCTATAGATTTCTTGTTTTTCCAACAAATGTGCACTCTTCCATTTGGCACTATTATCTTAACACTTGAATTGCACCGGTTAACGTTTGCGCTACCCTTAGATGTTGCTTGACAAATTTCAACCCTCTTCCCTTACTATAACTATTAAAATTATTCGTAATAATAAAACATGATTATATCATAACATTGCGTGCAAATATAGACTTTCGATTGCAATAATAGGGTTTAGTATTGAAATGCATTCATTATTTGAATACATTCAAGTACTTGGACATTTGGCGCCATTGTTGCGTCTGTCCAATCAAAACACTCGAAAACCGCGCGAAACGAGCACTGGCCAATCAAAATACTACATTATTCGATTACGAGGCTAGCGGTTTATTTTGATAATAGAACACACCATTCGTCCAGGTTCCATTTGAAATGATGATGTAACAAATTAAGTAGATAAAAAATAATATTTAAAAATATGTCTAGACTGTCTCACAAAATAAATACCTCAGGCTATGGTCGTGCAATAGAATGTTAGAATGATGAAATAATTATAGAGAGATTCCGATTTAATAGTACCGGCAAATAAAATAATAATATAATGTAACATTTACATTAAAAAACAACATAGCAACGTGCATGGGCTGATTGTTATAATTTCTTTCATTTTTACCGCGGAACTTATTTTGTGAGATGCGCTCTGTCGTTCTTTTTTTAAGATTTTTAATTCGGGGGACTAAATTGATAACTTGCAAATGTCAAGCTAAAAACAATAATGTATTCATTTTGACACAAGTTTGACATTTTCAATTGTCAATTTAGTCTATGGCAATTAAAAAAACGAAACATAATATTATAGTTTTAGATCTCATGGAATATAGTTGCTGAATAACGCATAAATAAATAGTTTATGGGATATGTCTATATTATGATTATAATATGATATGCCTTTCTTTTTAATTCATAGTAAATTCATCAGCTCTATTTTAATTGTCACCTTGTCAAAGTTGGTTCTAAATGAATACGAAAAAGTATATACGTCTTTATCTATCTACAAATTTCTGCCGATATCTTCTAATTTGCAAGGACACGATCATGATAATGATCCAGCAATGGACGGAGACAATTTCTATTCTATTCTTATTTTTATTTAAATGGCGCCAACGTTTAGGCATTGATTTTGCCAATAACACAGTAAGAGTAAAGCGACAGGCGATGAGATATTTAAAAAAGAGGATTGTAATCGGTATTCTATTGCAAACATCTTCCGTAATCCACTTGTAAGGGTATTTTTTTCTTTTTGCGGTTACATGACGAGAACGTGAATGACAATTTAAATTTGAAATGTGAAACTTTCATTGTCATCACGGTGACGTTTATCTTGATTTTTATTTCTCTTGCCCTTCTGTTTTTTGTTCCAGACCATCCATAAATTCGCTAAATAAATACCCCTGTGTCGGAAAATATTACTCTATAATAATATGGGAACTGCTGGCAGCAAGAGAGATGCCAAGAGTCGGCCCAAAGAAGAACTTCATTGCCACGGCTGCGCCAAGTATCTTTATTTACATCATAAAAAACTGCAAAACCAGCACCTTACAGTTCAACCTTAATTTCAATACCCCATTAATGAATCAATATTTCAGTCCATTAATGTTCCGCTTCTGATCTTGGACCTGCCCATTTGAGGGGAGCGTAGGGTCTCATTTCTCCAAGACAGATTGGTGGGTTTCATGCATTGTTAATTTTTACATGAAGGTTCTATCGCGCTGGTTCTCTTCAGCGTCTCCATTTCATAAATGGGAATAATAAACGGATATATCTACATTGGATTGGTATGGCAAATTTTCAGCCACTGAGTTATCACGGCTAATGGATAAATGCAAAATGACACCGCAGTCGTAAAAATAAATTAAAAAAAAAAAATCCCGCCAATGCCACACCCTTACTCGCCGAGTGCCAATCAGCGGATTGCATTCAATTAAACTTCATCGCCTACAATGAGGTGCAATGTTGGTTTTATTGAATGATGTTGTTCAATTTTTCTGCATGGGTATTATGTGTGTTGTGTAGGCGTCAGTTTATGAAGTGAGTCACTGTTGAAATTGTAACGATATGAAGTTAGATATCATCACCATTCATCGTCCCTTATTTGATTTTATGGTCCTTTGTTGCCTGAATAAACCGAGAACTACGTACGTTAGGCCGACGCAGACGTCTGAGACGACTTATACGCAGAAGATTGGTGTGTACACTATACACCAAATCCAAAGATTTGTGACGCGTATTTTACGTAGGTTGTCGAACAATTGAGGATTTGAAGATTCATGTATCTACGTGTCGGAGAGTGATTTTGAAGATGTTGTGATGGCTTTAAATCGTTTCAGAGTATTAAATAAAAAACATACCTACCAAAAGAAAATTAAGTTCAGAGTATAAATTTAAGAAGAGAGAGTTAATAATACAATATACAATGTTTTAAAAGCTGAAGAAACTCGATTTTTCATGTATTTTCGCATGTCATTTAATTTAATTTTCAAGTAAATTCCTTTCGTTGTCATAACTATAGTACTTGCCAGAAGTTTATTGCACTCTAACTTGGCGTGTATCCTAACCACACAGAACGCAATTCGAATTAAATTTATTGTTCAAATAATGACATCCAATAACGCTGCGCATGAGTCGAGCACGTGCCTCTTAATGCATTAATATTATATTCCAAATTCAAATGACCCTAGATTAGAAATACAGCGCATTAGTTTAGGGTTTTAATTAAACATGATTACAACTAAAATACTGCAGTGAGACAGTTCAAAGTGAATATGAAATCTTTGATAATTATAATGTGGCTAATATAAAGGTAAAATAATGGAACTATGCAAGTTCTTTCTATTATTTTATGTAGCCTTATGATTTTTTTAATAGATAAGCAAATAAACCGTTTTACGTTTCGGCCATTTTTATGTTGCCGTGATCACGGAAGACAAGGATGTCACGATTTTTTCCGTCCAACCCATTTACACCCCTACAACAAAATAAAAACTAAATAATTAAAATGAAGCAGTCGGCTATATAAAACTTTAACAATACTCATTGACACTTGACATCTTTGCCTTTCGTGATCACGGCCACTGAAAAGTGGCCGAAACGTTGGAATAATAAAAATAAAATTACCGCGTTTAAAACCGTTAAAACGTATTTTATTATGTATACGAGTCGCGAAAACTTAAATAAATATTATAGATAAGCCATTTGGCAAATTGTTTACTTCATGGTAAGTGGTTACCACCACCTATGGAGCAAGACTAAGGCAGCCGATAAGTTGATTTTCTAAATAACATTGCCACATTCGCCTATCCCAAGGTGCAGTTGAAAATCTGCGTCAGACACTTGTGACTGGGTATGTGCTGAACTGCACCTATTTGGTATTATCGCGAGACATATTGTTTGTTACGAATTTAGTGTATTATATTTTTTTCCTAATATATATTATGCCTAGTAATGTGTTGTTCCCAAATAAATGTTTTTTCTTTCTTGCTTGTCATTATACTAATACGTGAAGCAAAAATTTGTACCCCTTTTTACGAAAATTGGGCGGACGGAAGAGTATGAAATTTCGCACATTATGGTTTATATAGAGAAGGAGTAGAGAAAGCATTTTTTTTAAATTATGCATTAAAAAATACATTAAATCAATAAAAAAATCATTACACACACTACCATGTATTTGACTGTGTTTGATGTATTTGATATATACTATTTTGTTTATTGTTAAAGTTAAATTAACAGTGTAGCCTTGGCGAAATCTGTGATTACAGAAGTTATAGTCTTTGATAACAGAACCTTAATATTGCTTAAACTTATAATTGAAATTAATTATGGTTGAATTTCGACCACTTGGCGACCACTAGTTACAATTAAGCTACCACGATTTCTTTCTGCGTGCCGAATTT
Source organism: Dendrolimus punctatus (assembly GCA_012273795.1). Lineage (NCBI taxonomy): Eukaryota > Metazoa > Arthropoda > Insecta > Lepidoptera > Lasiocampidae > Dendrolimus > Dendrolimus punctatus. The sequence goes on from CM022536.1 coordinate 18,079,245, forward strand.
TAAATCTGCTTAATTGCTCCCATCAGTCATATTAACAAACCACAGCACATTTTAATCAAGACAACCTTACTCCACCCACTCGGAAAATCAGCCTAATATTTTTTTATCATCACCAGTCACCCCGGGTTCGTTAACAAGCTATATCAGTGGAGGAGCGCATCTGCGCGATTGCCGCGTGGCCGTCGCACGCGCCTCTAATTCAATAAACACATTATCGCGATTAGCCCACGTCCCTTCTGAAAGGGCCGATCGCTCCCGAAGGGGCAGGATTGTCGCGCCGAACTGCAGAGCCGAACTAGTCAATGACTCTCATGATATTGGACAAATTTGACGACAGTAATGGTTATCGTGTCCAAATGATAGACATGTTTCTGCTTTCTGCGGAGAAATTCAGTTTACGGACTACTCATCGCTTAGTAGCCGGAATATCCCCTAAAATTCGTCGGTGTTCCTTCCATAAAATTTTGTTAGGGTCGAGGAGAAACCGCATAGACACCACCGCGAAAAGCAGCACTACTCTCCATAATATATATTTTTAAACCAACTCAATAAAGGAGGCGAGCACTGCGCAAAATCTGCGGAGTGACGCTCGCGGACCCCGTTCGTAATACTGAAATAAGAGAGTTGGTCTGAAAGAGAGTGTCGGGGTGAAGGTAAGGAAAGGAATGCTCCGATGGTTCGGGCATGTGGAAAGAATGTATGATGAAAGAATGACTAAACAGATATACAATGCAAAAGTGGATGGATGCAGAAGTCACGGAAGGCCACGACACACTTTCCATGATCAAATTGATTATATATTAGCAGAAGGTGATGTCAGGAGCCTTAAGAACAGACAAGCGTGCATGACAAGAGCTATGAGTGTCAAAGAAGCAAGTGAGGTGTGTAAGAATAAGCTTGTATGGCGCCCTGTCTACCCCGCAAGGGACCTGGCGTGAAGTTATTTATGTATGTATGTGTGTGTAGAGGAGGTGGTTCTTCTTTACAAATTATATTCTATTACTATTCTTATTTCGTCTTGTGCTTTATCTTATATATCAATCTTCGTCTTAGTCTCAAATTCCAGTTGTGTTCGGAGCCCGGGTACCACTCTCCTACTTTTTCTTCTACACTTTACGCGGTCTTAAGAACTCTTGTGTGTGAGCTCGTTTCCAGCAATGGCATGCTCCAAGCCTCCAACACACCTTTTGCTTCTATATTTATGAAATATATCGCTTTTGACTGATTCATATTACTTTAAACATTAACTATGATTAGGCAGGCAATGTGTAAGGTGGCTTAGTGTTTCTATGTTCATGAACAACAGCAACCAAATACCATGAAGTAGACTGTCTGCTCGATTGTCTACAAGCAAACACAAAAAAGTGGGTATAACGGGCTAATAATGTATGTAATTCCTTAGATCATTGTGGTACAATAAACATACAATGTTGCAAATATTACCACAACTACACTAAATATGCTTAAATTTATGGAACATCTAAAGTCAAACATAAAACTAGAAAATGTTTGAAATTAACTATCTTGTAATAAATGTAATTTAATTAAAATTGAAAAAATATCTTCTGGACCCTGTTGTCTGAGACTTGTTGAGCAGTACAGCACACATTATCAGCCAACGCATGTCCAACCTTGAAGGAACTTTTTAATATCAACTTTGAGATGACTTAATCTGCTATTAGACACACGATACTAGAAAAAACAATGCAGGTGTCATATTACGGGCAACGAACGCGGCGTGAGAGGGCACGGGACATTAATTCAATTATGTCCTCCCGTGGGACTGTCTAACAGTATGGGAGAGGCCGAACGGCGAATATAAAAAGCAAATGACATTTCTGTGTCGTGAGAAAATATTGTCGTGACTGATTTTTATCGTAAATCAGAAACATAATCAAATTTTGATATTTTTTTAAACCAAATCAGTAATAAATTAAATGTTTTAATGTTTCCTTTACGGAAAGTGATTACCGTTGTGTATGGACGTCACCAACACCAGGGGCGAAGCTAATGCGTTGCCAACCTCTACTATGAGATAGAGGAGGATGAAATACAAGACATTTATCCGTGCAGGAACGGAGAAAGAATACAATTTCCTGCGTAGGGACGACATGTCGTAAGAGGTGACAAAACAAACCGCAGCCAGGTAATACGGAATTTACCTGGCTGGATGGTTACCATGCCTGAGTTAGAGTATGCCGCCATAATAACCTTGAGCTCTGTACCGGCATTAGTGGCCAAGTTCCAGTATTCTTCAAGAAAGCAACAGCGCGTTTGTAGCACCTTTGGTGTTGCAAATATCCATAGGCGATGGTAACCAGTTTCGATTAGGGTCGTCTGCCTGTCTGCTGAACTCGTGCAGTAAAAAAATGGGTTGAAATAAAATAATATTTTTCAATTAAAAACTTTTTTATGGTTCTACAGCTTCAATGATTCCTGAAAGTCCTAAAACACTGGATGTTAAGCATCTCTATATTACAGCGTCTGGTCCGACTCGCATCTGGCCGATTTTATTAATCCCACTTTCTCCAAATATTGAATTGCAAAAGATAGATTTTCAAGCAAGACACAAGAAACCGAATGTCATTTTCACGTACGAAAAAAATCCTATATCAGATTTTTTGCAATCCCCAGTGGGATCTGGGTGTGTGTAGAATATTATATAACGCTATAATAAAAGCCTGGATTTGTTATGTTTGGGTGTTGATTTTGCGTATTTTCCTTTGTTTATTCTTGGCTTGGTTTAGATATTTCAATAATTTCACGCTCTACTTGATTACCTTAACGAAAATATGTGGCGGATATATTATTTGAATGAACAGGGTATTATTTAAAAAAATACAATTTAATCTAGAATAGATAGTCTTAAAAGTCTAAAATGTGAACTTTTCTCTGCTGAAAATGATCGTAAAATTTAATGAATAATAAGTAGTATATGGATAATGTTAACTAAATAATAATAGAATTGGAGAAATTTAGTATTTTTGTATCATATACTGAACATTATATATTTTGACTTACATATAAAATATTATATTAATTTGTATTTGGATATAGATTGAATCAAGTTTTATGATATATCTATCTGTTTTTCCTGAAAAAATCAATCTAGGTGTCTCAAGACTCGCGTGAACAGATATCTTCGTATATATTACAATGTTAAGAAATTTATACTAACTATGACCCACAAGACTGCACAATGAAAAAAGATATCTTAGAACAGTCACATGTAAGGCGACCACTACAGCATTGTGGAGTATTACACAGACTACATATTCTTACAAAACATCATACATAATAATTATAGACTCTGTAGTCTCTGAAAAATCTAAAATCTCTTAAAAAAGAAGGTTAAACTACAAGATGGGTATTAATGTAAATGTAGACCAAAAAAGATGGATGGATTGTGTGAAGCATGATATGATTTGTGTTGTGACAGAAGATGTATATCAGAATAGAGGAGCGTGGAAGGAAAAGAAATATTGTACCAACCTGAAATAATTGGGATAAGATGAAAGAAAAAAGAGATATGATATACAAAAAGAGGAAGGACATGACGATTTCCCAAGGGTTCTGCTATTTCCAAAATTACTAAAGAAATGAAACAACCAGCAATCTAACGTTTAAATGCAGGTAAAATCGCTGGTGTAGATTGTATAGAACTCAGCATTATCAACAACCCACTAAGCAACACTTAATAAACGATGCATCTGAGATTATTAAAAGAAACAGCCACTAAAATCGAAGTGTGTTGGAAGTCGTTAATTAAACTCAAGGCACGTAGAGCTCCTTGATTCAGTCCCCCCGGGCCAGCCCACCCCACCACTGGACACTTAGGGATGGGAGTAACTTTTAGTAAGGACTGTTCAAACATACCTACCTCGATATCGATTTAATGGTTTCTTATTATTTTACTAGCTAAACCAGTCACGGTATGCTGGGGCTCAGTGAGATATTATTATAATTAAGAAATCGTTCCATTGATTACTTCTTGAGTTTTGGTGACACAAAGTACGTCGGAATCTGATTTTTTATATACAAAATTCACATCAAAGCTAACAATGTTTTAATAGTAGGTACTTTATTTCCCGAGGTATTAAAATTTTAACAAAATTGGCGCTTTTCCTGCCTAGATTATTATAAAACAAGGAGGAATAGCGTCTAGACTTTATTGGATGATATTATATAGGAGATGGCTAGTAGTTAGAGTTCATATTATACGAAACGACAAAAAAACATGTATAAATTTTTTATCATTTGTATTAAAATTCCTTTCTAAGTTTGTTGAAATTTCATTAACTACTTTTTGAGTTTCATAACCAAAACAAGAACACTGAATTAAAAAAAAAAGTATTACATCGTCACTATAGTAGGGACTAGATACAGCAATTTTGCACTTTAATTATTTGTCGCTGTTATATCATAAAATACATACACAGTTCAACAACAACAAAAAATATATTAAGGAATAAATTATTAATAAGAATGTATTTAATATTTTATTTGTATCTCAATATATTTTTTAAAATTATTCTACGCCTCATATGAATCAAGTGGTCTGCTTCAAAAGCTCCTTCACGTCGCCGCCCGCCTAACTTACTTTTTTTGTTTTTTAAATTAAACATTATAATAAGTAGGTTGTCAATTTATCTTAACAATTTAACACTTAATACTGTTTAAACAAATATATTTAAAAATATTATTATGTCAACTAGAATGCTGGTTTACAATATCGATAAATTTGATTAGGGATTAATATATATCTATCGCATCACTACTGGCCGCTGGACCTCCCCTTTCCTTATGGACCGCTTAGATTTCCCCCTCCTCAGGTTGTGCGGACGGAATACTTGAAGTCTGGAATCTTGTAAGAAGAATTGCTTTCGAGAGATTGGACAGTTAGTTTTATAGCTGTTTATTTTTGTTGTTGGGATCAAAGGTTTATTTACGTTCCTGTTGGGTTGATACTGGCTATACGGTTCAGGCAAGAAGTTTCAGAGTATAAATAAGGCTATCACGACGATAGGGTACGGTCATATCATAAAAGACAGGACTGAGTGACAAGTGGAAATGTTGATCAAAAACTTTACTATATTTATAGGTCTTTTATTGCCAAACCCTCGCAAACAGCCCATCAAAAAACTTTCGACTGATTATGGTCAAATATCCGTAATCTCAAAAATTCATATTAAATCAATCTCGGTCAAATCAAGATTGTATTAATATTGAGCCGAGATGGTTTAGAGACTCACAAAACCATGAAATATTACAACAAATTCGATTCGATTGTGCATGATGTAAAGCGGTCACCGTCGCGTATGGATTTTTGCAAAACGAGAGACATTACTAACGCATTCCATTCTTGCCACACTTGTGAATGGTGGATTGGTGGGTGTGAAGTCTCATGGCCTTACTTATAATAATCTCATTAAGAAACGATTAGGCATCTCTTAAGTAAGACATTGAGAATCAGACCCTATCCACTTAATATCTTTTTTTTCACTTAGGTATAAACGAGTTTTATTACCTGTTTTTTACCTAAGAGGAGCACAGATAAACGAAATTTGAATAATTAACGTAGGTTGTACCCAAAACATATAACCAAAGAGGAGTTTTTGGGTAAGATTTTTACTAATCAGTCTCTAAGCAGTTTCTTTTCATTTAAGAAACGATTATAAGGCCCTTAATATCCAAGTTTCATCATGATGTTCTCCTACACCAAGAGCACAGGTTTAAATTCGCCACATTATTATTTAATTTAAATTTCGAATACTGTCCAGAAATGTTCTCAGTCTGGAATATGTATATCCAGTATATTATAATAATAATATATTATTATATGCGTCAGAAAACTTCCTTAGCGAGTTCAGCTTAGCTAGCTTTCAAACCTACGGTATTTGAATCTCAAGTTTGAGAAGCTAGTTCATTAACTCTAAGTTACTACTACGTCTTTTAGGTTATTCGGTGGATTTTACTTTTTAATAAACCAAACAGCATGACTCACATAAAAAGTAAGATTTCCATCAGGATAAGATTGCTAAGAACAAAATTAAAAGGTATAAAACTTCATAATTGCGGAGCGCCAGCCAAATGTTCTTAACAACCTCCCCGCTGCCTCTTTGATTACTTTTTAAAAACCTTCTCGTGTTTAAAAATAGGGAAAGACATCTACAGTACAGTACAAAAGGCTTGCCATTGTGTAATTGGATTCGTTATACGCAATTTTAGCGTAACACTGTCGTAATATGCAAATTGCAGTGTCTTTTGAAAATCTTGTAAGATTTTCTCAGTTGCCATGCTTACTTTATTTAATGGAATAGAATTTTCTTAAAGCACTCTCTGTTTAGCAATCAAGAAGCTTATAACGATTTTTATTTTCTAATTAAAAAAAAAATATTTACGAAAATTTGTTTTTTGCTCTTACTTTACTACTTACTTTGCTTTTGTTTGTTTAATTCCCTTATTCATAATAGTTATACAATGTTTATAAGCTCGTTTAAATGAAGATAAATAGCTTTTTTATAATCGCATAAAATAAATATTGCAATGGTGTAAGTAGTATTCTTTTATAAGTCAAAAATAATAATTTAATTAATTTATTTAGTTACCTATTTGTAAATATATTTATTTCATGTATCTCGGGAACAGCTCTAACGGTTGGGACCTAAGTTTGTATTTAAGTATTTTTTTTTATTTATCTACATATTTATTATATAGGTACTAGGTCGCCCTTGGTTGAAATTAACCTTAATAAATATTTAAAATTATACGTTTGAACATTATGACATTATCTTATAAGGTTCTGTTGACAAAGACTATAATAATATAATCACAGATTTCGCCAAGGGTATACTGTTAATTTGACTTTAACAATAAACAAAAGATATATATACATAGTACAAAATTTTTGCTTCACATATTAATATAATGATAGATAGATAGATAACACTTTAATATACAATTACAATATTGTCATGGTAGAAACAAAAGGCGGCCTTATCGCTGAAACCAATCTCTTCCAGGCAACCTAACTTAAGGAATAATTTAATGTATCTGGCGATGTAGGTGGTGCAGATCATTAAATATCAAATATCATAAATAAACATACTTAAACTAAATAATTTATAAATAAATAAAAAATACACATACTTAAACTACTTTATAAATTAAATACATACAAACATATTATATATTTAATAGTCTATAATATAATGTAAAGTAAATTTGGGGAATAGTGTGAATGGAGCGTTAGGTAAACTTCTAGGCGCTAAGAACCTTAGCCAGAAGGCCCAGCTTACCATACACAACGCGGTTCTGGTACCTACGCTCACGTATGGAAGCGAGAGTTGGGTATGAATAGAGAGCATGAAAGTAGAGTAAATGCGATCGAGATGCGAGCACTGCGCAAAATCTGCGGAGTGACGCTCGCGGACCGCGTTCGTAATACCGAAGTAAGAAAGAGAGTTGGTCTGAAAGAGAGTGTCGGGGTGAAGGTAAGGAAAGGAATTCTCCGGTGGTTCGGGCATGTGGAAAGAATGTATGATGAAAGAATGACTAAACAGATATACAATGCAAAAGTGGATGGATGCAGAAGTCGCGGAAGGCCACGACACACCTTCCATGATCAAATTGATCATGTGTTAGCAGAAGTTGATGTTAGGAGCCTTAAGAACAGACGAGCGTGCATGACAAGAGCTATGAATGTCAAAGAAGCAAGTGAGATGTGTAAGAATGGGCCTGTGTGGCCCTCTGTTATTCGTGCCTACCCCGCAAGGGACCTGGCGTGAAGTTATGTATGTATGTATGTATGTATAATATAATGATTATTTAAAAATGACTATGTATCACATTGTATGTAATAAGTGCAAGATACTTCTATATACTTGAAATACAAATGAAAAGAAACGACATCATACACCAATGGAAGAACGCAACCCCATACTTAAGCAAATGGAGCGACCGCACACCTGGTCCCCTAATCCCGACCCTGTAAATTATTAACGTTATCAACTCAACAGAATAGTTTCAACAGTATTTTAATCAGTGTCCCAACTTCTTGATTAATGTGGCCCGTAATTTATTGTCTAAATTTTATTTATAATTACGCCACCTAAATTAAACGGGGGGTGATTATTCAACGTCAAGTTGTGGAACCTCCGATTTGTCACCACTTGGGGCTTTGAGGCGTTAATTGTCCCAGGAAGTTTTGTTACCTGTTCAACGTTCAGTAGTTACCCGAACTACTTCAGCAGTTGAGGTAATTAATATAAAGTTAGGGCTTTGAATTATTCATCTGCTTTAATTGTGTACTTATGCTGGGAAGTTTGTTTCTGTGTAATTTGGCGTCAGGTAGGTAGTAGCGTTGTTATACAACGTGGCAACGCCGCTAGCCTTTTGGCAACGTTCCCGGTAAGTGAGAGTGGTTTGAAACCAATATTTTATCTTTAGCTATTTTTCCCATTCTTTATTTAGTTTTATACAGTATACTAGCTGTCCTGACAGACGTCGTCCTGCCCGGTAAAAATAGGGGTTGATCGTAGCGGGTTGAAAATTTAGGGTTGTATGTATTTTTTAACAAACATAAACAAATGAAAATAAGAAAAAATATCTAAAAAAAAATTGGGTAGGACACCCCTTATCACTTAGGGGTTTGAAAAATAGATAGTAGCCGATTCTCAGACTTACTGAATATGCATAAAAAATTTCATGAGAATCGCTCAAGTCGTTTCGGAGGAGTATGGGAACGAACATTGTGACAAGAGAATTTTATATATAAGAAAGATATAGTTTCTAATTCATTTTTAGGTTTATATTTATTGTAGTTATTATTCGTCAAAAAACTTACAAACACCAGATATTCGTACATAATAAATTAAACATCATGTCCAGTTAGTGCTTTTTCGTCCTATTCTTAAATATTTTGCTTTGTTAAAGATGATGAAGAGAGTTGGTCTGAAAGAGAGTTTCGGGGTGAAGGTAAGGAAAGGAATGCTCCGGTCGTTCGGGCATGTGGAAAGAATGTATGATGAAAGAATGACTAAACAGATATACAATGCAAAAGTGGATGGATGCAGAAGTCGCGGAAGGCCACGACACACCTTCCATGATCAAATTGATCTTGTATTAGCAGAAGGCGATGTTAGGAGCCTTAAGAACAGCATGCATGACAAGAGCTATGAATGTCGAAGAAGCAAGTGAGGTGTGTAAGAATGGGCCTGTGTGGCGCTCTGTTGTTCATGCCTACCCCGCAAGGGACCTGGCGTGAAGTTATGTATGTATGTATGTTAATGATGATAATAAAAACTTTTTATTTTAAAATTCGTACGTATTATATTAATTAAGTTTAAAGTAGAATTATGTAGATTAAACCTACATTTTAACGATTTTAAATGCCGTGATTAAGGAATACTGAAGGCAAGTAAAGCTACTACAAAGTGGGCGAAACGTCGAAATCAAAATCAAATAAAATACCGCGCTTAAAACCGTAGAAACTTAAGAATATAGATAGCACTAACAATTTATGTAATAACACTTATGTATTGTACTTCGTTAAATGAAGAACTTTCATTTGGTAAAAGATTAATCAACCCTAAGCGTAAAACCAAGTGCTTTAAGAAAAAAACTGTTACGTTCACAATAATAATTATTCCTCATTCTTTTTGCGCTCTCATAAATGTTTGATTCGCTCAAAAGTCCCGGTTGATTCTAAAGTACTTTTTTGAGTAACTTCCTTTCTCTTAATTAGTCAGGGAATAAACAAGTGGCACATTAGCTTTCGGAATAATTACACAGCGGTTGTTGCGGTTTTTCTTCTTTTTACTAGACAACGGTTCGCGGAAGAATTTAAAAAGCATTTTGCGGAATTACCACCCCACCGAGATCGCCTTAAAAATACAAATAAACAAAATTTCGTAATGATAATGGATTTTTGAGAAGTCGTGGTGGCTTACTGCTTAAAATCTCGTGGCTTAGGTAATAAATTGGTTTTGTACAAAATAAAATATGATTTTGAATTTTATTTAAATATTTTCCGACTTCACAGGTCTTTATGTATTTTAGAGATTTATTAAAAAATATTAAATTTTCAATGCTATGCGTACGAAAGGTGAGTGAAGTGTGGTATTTATAATAATACTAGCTGATACCTGCCCGCTTCGTGTGCCGTAAAATCCGTTCTTAGTTGATCTCGACTTGGCGAAAGGAAGGGCCATCCGAAATTTCAGGTGTATAGGTATTAATTACTACCTGAGATATTGTGATGAGTTATTATATACGTGGATTTCTTATATATATATATATATATATATATATATATATATATATATATATATATATATATATATATAATGTAGATAATGTTGTAATGAAATAAGGTTATCAATTATCAAGCAATTAATGACGGAGTTGCGTTACTTACAAACATGTAGGTAATTGTTCTACATTTACATAAATTATATTACAATAATAATAGGTACGTTAAAGCAGATGAAACGAAAGTTATTTGTAGAGAACGTCGCAAATGGAGATATATCGTATCTATCTCGTAAGAAATAAGCGTGATAATATTCACTAGCAGCAATTTTTAAGAAAGATATACATCGAGATTGTTCACATCAAATTTCATGAAAATCATGCACATTTTTTTTAGTTTCCCTTTAACAGGCTACATTTTCCAGCCATCTTTAAAATTGGAAAATTTATTCATCACTATCTACAACCCTCTCGCAGCATCAAAAACATGTGCCCAATAACTAACTAGTCCCCTATCTTCTATCTCTATCCCGCTTATTGTCAGAACCAAACCTCTCTTTCCAACATACTGTCAAAGCAATGAAAACGACGAATCTATGCGTCTGAATCACGGTGCCTCCACCCTCGTAAATGAACCCGGGATGCTGTAGGTATTACCTAAACCTATATGTATAGCTCAGAGAATTCGGTCATTAATTCTGCTCGCTAGGAATGTAAGGAAAAACAAATAAGTACTTTGTGATTCTTTCAGACTTTTGTTAGGAAAATCTTTCAATAGCAGCAATAAAATAGCATAATCGAAAGAAAGATAATAAATAGAAAAAGAATATTGCGAAAGTAACGCCGTTTTTTTGTCTTGTCATCGATTTCGCTGAAACTCAGTTTGTATGTAGTCTTAATAACGAGAATGGGCTTAAGATACTTTTTTCCCGAAAAAAGGATACTTTTTGGAATAAAATTAAGTAAATGCTCCAGGGATGAATAGCGCCTGGATAAAACTTTAATGCAATGTAACCCGTGTGAATGCTTGCACTCATAATAAACTAGTGTGGTATATTTAGAAATAAAATTTAAAGACCAAAATGATAGATACAAATTTGATAATCTTTTCAATTACATAATGATTAGATAAATCAATTTAAGCGGAGAAAGAAGACTCAAGAAATATGTTGCAATAGTTAAACTACTAAAATATATAGACAATAAACGAAAAAATGCGTTTGAATAGATTTAAATGGGAAAGTAGAATAGCAAAGTAGAAGATACTAAAAGATGTTATTATTTAACACTTTCATTATAAAGCAATTTGTCAAACAGCAGGGCGTACTTAGCACAATAAAGTTCAACCCTTGTTATAATAAATGATCGTAATGGAGCAGACGATAGAATCAGTAAACAGACTGTTAGCAATTTTGATGGCACGCTGAGGTTCTAACTGGTGGCTAATATTGTTACTAAAAGCTCTGATCCTTGTAGACGTTTTGCATTTTTTTGTTCTATCTAACAAGTATATATTAGACACAGAAGATTATGAATAATTTTGTTCATAATGCTAGGAATTTTTGTTAAATGTATTGGTACACAAAATCTTAAAAATACCATATACTTATATAGTATACTTACTAACGATATTCAAATATAGATTGTAACAACCTGTGTATACATAAAGAAAAGCAGGAGATCGGTACTTAAAGAAATTGCTATAGTCAATACGAGTAGAAAAAACATCGAAAATTATGTTATAGGCAGTTGTTATATGGAAAGAAATAATCTAGTTTAGTGGAAGGTATTTTTAAAAGAAGTAATAGTTATGGATTTCTACCTTAAATATACCAAAACTATAATAACAGCGATCCATTTTTAATAATAAATATAAAATGGAAACATAATTATTAAAAATATTGGAGACAAGTTATCTTAAAAACACTACAAGCTAAAACTTAAATTTCCCAACAAACCATTAAAAACAACTGTAAGATTATTGCACGTTTGTAGTGTGCCCAAAAGCTTAACTGTCATATAAATTATTATATTTATGATTGTACAAAATACGAATTACATTATTGAGTACTTTTTTCTCTTACTACAAGTAAATGAGATTCAAAACTTTTTGATCCAGGAATGCCGCAAGTGACAATTCGGAACAAATTGTATCCAGCAATTGACAATTCAATATAAACAGGGTGCATTGTTAGTGGAGGTTGCGACGTAGAAAATCGCGATGGCACTTCAGGGTCAAAACAGGAGGTCCCAAAGAATCTTATCCACAAACTAAGTGTTGAATACAGTGCAAAGACCAACAACATTTTGTATTCATGAACGAACGCGTCTGGAATACTTGATACGGAACAAAAGCTTCCAGGAATTGGTTAAGATTTTAAGAATTGTGGGTAAGGCTCTATTCTTGACTGTTCTTTACAAAAGAGATGACGTTAGGCTCGAATTCGTTGAAACTTTAGCAACAAATAAGATATTTTTTTTAATGTCAAATTTGATTGTTCCTACTTTACGTGCATGAGAAAATATTGATAAATGTGGTATTTTACTTGTGATTACGAAATGAAATATAGAATTTTTTTATCTCTGATAATGCGATAACTCCTCGGGATACAAACCCGACGATGAATAAAACAATTATTATGAAATATAGTTTATACCCATGTATTATTAATATGATGACAACCATGATGCTACAATATATTTTCACTGAGAAATTATCCCAAGTTTTCACAGGACATTAAATTTTCTCAACACCCTAACCATATTATAATCTTAAACAGATTACAAAGACAGATTAATTAATTTTTAAGAAAATTTATAGTCATCATACCATAATACTAGCCAAACTATAAATATTGTTGAAAACAATCTGAAACCAAATTTACTATCTTTAGCAACCCTCAGATATACTCTGTAACCTGATAGGCGTAGATGGTAACCGCAACTCGGTCCCTACCGCATTATGCGATTATAAGACACTCGCCGCAACCGTCTTAGGTGTTAATGTACATTAATTATTGCTAAGGGAGGGCTTAAGATGTTTTGACACAGTACACCATTTCGAATTACAACAGCTAAGTAAATGGATGTTGTAAACTTTTGAATTATTGTTGTTGATGCGGAGTAGAATTAACCGTGTAAACATTTTGATAGAATACATAAAATAAATGTTAAAAGACTTACCAGTGTGAATATACGTGTGCTTCTTCATGTCTGATTTCTGATGAAACCGTTTTCCGCAGTACTGACAGGGGTAAGGCCTGGTGTCAGAATGGATGAGAAGGTGGGTTGAGAGAGTGCTGGATCTCTTGAAAGTCTTTCCACACTGTTTACACGCGAAGGACTTTTCTACACTGTGAACCGCCCTGGAAGAGAGGGGTAACTTGAAATATTTGTAACAAATATAAGCAGGTAAGTGATCCTAAAAAAATTCGCACATTATAAAGTAAAGTGTAAATAACTTTACACTTTACATTCATTTATCAATTTGGGATGAACATAAACTGGGTTATGTGGTGAAAAAATTGTTATGTTTTGCGATACTAGTTTTCTATATTCTTACCTAACGAACATGTTGTATCAGGTTATGATGTTCTTGCACACGTACATGTGTTTTTACCTGAATGTCATAATGAACAAAAATTTTAGGGATAGGTAACCTAGCAATACTTCATAAGCACGCGTGCCATTAATCTCATAGGAAGGGTTATTGTATACCACATATAATGGAGAAGAAAATGTTGGAAAGAAATTCCTGAGCTCTAAAGCGGATGTCGAACCTGACCAAGACTTAACTCTAAGAGGATAATGATGAACTCACCTGTGCTGACTTAAACTGATTTCGTGTCCGAATGTTTTGCTGCATTGTTCACAGGCAAATGGTCTCTTTCCGTTATGGGATCTTCGAGCATGTACTTCTAAACCATGGGGAGTGCTGAACATCTTTTCACATTTTACACAAGAGTACACATCTCCAATTGGCAATGGCCTTGTCAAAGGACCGGGGGCACCAAGTACTGCTGCTCGTAACCTTAAAAATTCTGGACCAGCGGCTTGTACTGCGTGCAGATATAGATTGCTGTAACCACCCCATCCCGGTAGACCTAAACTTCCAGCGTCTCTAAGAAACTCCGCAAAAGGAAGTGGTGGGTATAAAAAAGGTCTTTGAGGCTGGACTCTGGGTGCATCAGGTCTTAGTAGCGCACTGACTGAAAACGCTTCGGATCTTTTTGGAGGTGGTGATGTGTCTGGTAGTCTTCGTGGTGATGACGGTGGAGAATCTACTTCCAGTTCGGGCGAACTCGAACGAATTGATCTTGGAGATTGGGGGGATGGTGCCCAGCATGGGCTACCACAACGCGATACTGGAGACACGCCGTCAGGTCTGATTTCATTATTATGGTCTTCCTCTTCTTCATCAGTTCTCTCTCCGACGAGACGGTTGATGCCGAATTTTATTTCTTCTGTAAATAATATATTAAAATTACTAAAATATATACTCCTGCCCGCTGTAGGATAAGCTCGGTATATACGAGTATAAAAGTAGATCAGCGAGTTTGAGTTAAAAAGTATATTTTTAATTACTATATTCAACCGTATCAAATTCTAATGTTTTTAATCAAAATTAGTTCCAGTAGAGAGTAATTTTTGAAGATCATACATATAAGTTAAAATTTACGTTTACTTCCTATTTTATGTACACTGCTTCGCAACGTGTTATTGTTGTGAAGGAAAAGATGCGGCAACTAACTAACCCAGCAACACGTCTAGCTAAAAATTGTTTTAAATTTACTCTCTTTTTCTTTTAAATAAATATCGTTAGAATTACACGAACGTCATAATGGTGCCCTTATGACACGAGTGAACTACCATTCTGATACTATTATTTTTGCCTGACAGAGGCAAACCTAATAGAAAGCGGTTACCGTTGCCTAATACGTTTGCAACACCACGAGTGTCGTCAATAAGATGCCGATTGCTGTGAAATTTTATAACGCCCTTCTTAAAAACTCCATGTCAGGGCAATGGAAAAAACCGTGTCGGGAAATTTCCTCCAGATCGTTAATATAGACGCAAATATTGTTCTAGACGACCGTTGTAGTTAAGCCTGGGAGGGAAGCTCAAGAAAATGGGGGTGAACATCCCAATACTGGCGAGCGGTGCGGTAGTAAAAGGGGCTGCCATCAGATCAAACAATGCTTCGGAACACTCCCCGTTGTACAGACGATAGAATACGCAGAGCATTTGATAGTAAATGTGGGGGG
Organism: Dendrolimus punctatus; assembly: GCA_012273795.1. Lineage (NCBI taxonomy): Eukaryota > Metazoa > Arthropoda > Insecta > Lepidoptera > Lasiocampidae > Dendrolimus > Dendrolimus punctatus. The sequence continues at coordinate 18,094,760 of CM022536.1, forward strand.
GGCCTGTAGTGTCATCTAAGTCACATTTTTGAGGCACGTATTGTCTATCCGTGCAGGAATGGAGAAAGAAAACAATTTCGGGCGGCCTGTAGTAAAAGGCGTCTAAACAACCCACAGCCAAATGGTAGGGTACTTGCCCGTCTGGATGGCTAGCTGACAACCCTTTGTCTAGACTCTAGAGTATGCTGCCGTAACAACTTTGAATTGTCTTCCGGCATTAGTGGGCAAGTTCCACTCTTCCTTTAGCGAGCAGAAACGCCTTCGTAATGACTTTGGTGTTGTGAAATCCATAGGCGATTGTAACCATTTATCATCAGGTGAATATATATTATATATAACAAATTAAAATATCCTCGATAAATTTCGTTCCTGGAATTCTTTCGTATTTCATATTTATCCTTTCCTCTACTATATGAAGTAATTTACTTATCTCATTAATTAATATTAGCTAATAGTTACTATGAATTGAGTCTTAACTTATTTTCCTTAACCATGGCTTAGTCTACAAATTAATAATATTTAAGTAAGTTATCAAGGCGGAAAATTAGTAAATGACTAACTTAATTTCAGAAAATTTCATGTGAATTTAATAAACGTGACACGCTATCTGGAACTACTTCAAGATAACGTGTCACGTGTAACGGGCTTAACGGTGGGATAGCCCAACCATTTTCCCATCACAGTAATTTTTTTAATAGGTATTTAGAATTGTTTCTAAATTGCTATTAAAATAGTAGTATATTTCTCTTACCTACACTAAAAAAAACGCCCTATTATAACAGAAATATAAACGATAAAGTTTGTGAGGATTGTATGTAAATCCTATGTAACACTAAGAACTGTGTAACGCTAACATCAGTGTAACACTAAGAAATTTATAACACGAATACCTGTGTAACACTAAGACCCATGTATCACTGCAAGGCTCATTTAAACCCTAGACCTGTAAAGATTTTCAACGTTTTCAATCCCACACACGCTTTAACCAACAATGGGCAAATATGCACTCGTTTAGTCGCGCCCGCGGATTAGTGAATTGTAAAAAAGATTGGGGTCGTCAATACCCCAAGTGTTAATTACAGGGGTGGGCACAGCGAGGGTTGGAACGGATGAAAGTCAATTTGGTGTTGCGACACGATACGGCCCATTTCATCTAGAGCGACAAGTGAGGCACCTGTGCCATTTCACTGAAGGGCGTCCAGAGGCCATTGTTGGAACAAACAATGTTTTATTGTTGCTCCATTGACAATATAGATGGCTCATTTGATGACTGTATTCAAGATTCTGATGAGAGTAATTCATTGTTAATATATTTCCATGCTGGAACTGATTTTACTTGGCACAGATACTAAAGTCTAAGTACTACTTAGTACTAGTGGTGCGTAAACGATATGGTCCATTTTATCGGGAGTGACAATTGAGGCACCTGAGCCATTTCAATGAAAGGGCGTCTAGGGGCCTATGGTCATTTGCTGCCAGCTTCGAAGTGGAGAGGGGGGGGGGGGGGTAAAACTTCGCCAGTGTACTAAGGAAAGAATCTGGCTGAACTCTACTACTCTGCTGTAACCATGATGCTAGCAGTAATAGAAGGAACTCCGAGTCGGTTTAATGCCCTCTGAGACCCACTCTACCTCACTGTCTGTGTCTGAGCAGTGTAACAAAAAGTGAACAAAGTTGCAATAGCACAGCTAGTTAACAGTCCATAAAATTATTTACTTTCTGGATGCTGACAGCAGTAACACAGAAAAATAAGAACATTTGTTCCTCTTTTCATTCATAATTTAATAATATTGAAAAGATTATTAAACATTACCAAAAATGCAAACAAAAACCCGTAAATTATATTATCTAATTACAAAACATCACAATGGCTTCAATATCCTTTCTTTTGTCCCCTGCCAATAATTCGCAGTCATAAATTCGAGCATACTGTACGTACTGAACAATGAATCTAAACAACCATTAATATGTAATAAATACTATGGGGTCATAAAACCGTGTCGCAGGGGGCAAACAAACAAGTGTACTGGAGCAACCCTTAAATGTTCCATTGTTGAAAACGCACTTCACTGCAGTCAAATCTTGTACGCTCACATTTAAAAATGAATTCTCTAGGTACTGAAATAAAGTCTATAATACAGCGAGACGACTCAACAAAACAGTTGTGATATGAACATCGTAGACATCTACCTTATTCCTTTGTAATAAAGTGTAAAATAGGTTAGTGAATTATCATAACTCGATTTTTCGGGAATTCCGTAGGGTCTACAGTTTTACGGAATATTGCCGAATAGAGACGATCGGTTCCGCTCCAGATGCCGACAGCTGCTGCATTTCAGATATAGGGGTCGCTCTTCATTAGTGCAACTTGTCTTACCGAGATGGATGTTTGTTTTTGGACAGCGTGAGTTTCAGCTGATGGTCGCTTGATGATGTATGAGTATAGAGGGACAATTGACTGAAAGTTTTCAGAATAATTATAGGGCCTACAATACCTATAGCAGAATATAATATTAAATTGGATTGTACTCTAGTGTGTATATATACACTAATTATAATTTTCATTTGAAGTTTAGAAATGACTCAAAGCTTAAGGGCCTTACTTATAATAATCTCGTTGAGAAAGGATTAGCCATCTCTTAAGTAAGTAATTTAATAATACCCTAGTGATTTTATGTAGTTTGATTTTATAAAACTTTTAGCATTTCCTTTAAACAATAGCACTTTAGCTACGGTAGCGCCACCAATTTAATGTCTTTTGCCGTTACTTTACTACCTAGAATCCTTAAGAGGAGTTTATAGGTAAGATTTTCACTAATCCGTTGCTGAGCTGTTTCTTAAAATTTGACAAACGATTATAAGTAAGGCCATTAATGTATATGAGATAAATTTTAGAAAATAGCATTCGTTGCATATTTTAATAAGGGCTTGTATATTTATCAAAAATATGTCAATTTCTATTATATTTTACATTACGCTACTTACGAATACGTCGTAATTCGTTGTTTATATGTTGCTTTTTTTTCTTATAGGTCATGAAGTAAAATGTCAGTTGTTACCCCACGTCAGTGACGTGGCACACAGAATGTGGTCATGCTTGGCAATCACTCTATAGAATTGAATTCAAATCAAATCAAATTAATTTATTGTCAAAAATGCTTTCATATGCTCCGCACTAGGACTAGCCTGTATTGCGAATCCCAAGTACGTGTGTGACTGACTTAACAATTTATACTAATCGCTAAGATTCATTCGAATAGATGATTCAATACAAGTCGTTACATGGATATTTATTTTAATTTTAAAGTAAAAAAGTGTTTTATTCTTGTTTTAATTTAATTCATTTATTTGAATTTTATTAATTATTATTTAACAAAATTTGGTCGTTTTGGTTTTGTTGTTGTTTTGTTTTGTGTTGTGTCAGATATAATTCCGGCACAGCAATATGCTGAGTGCAAACTTGTTTGCTGAAAATGCTGCATTTAAATTCTCAAAATATGCTTTAATAATGTATAAGGAATGTAAGCACGTCACTATTTCTTCAAATAAAATCTTTCTTTCTTCTTTCTCTTATTGGATTTGATATTTCTTTTCTAGTATCTGTGGCTATATTGCGTGAAATAGATTGCTTCAAGCAATAAGCACCCTTATTATATTATTTTACATATTTTGGTGAGATGTAAAGTGGTATCGATCAATATATATAAAGCTTTCGACATGCCTTCAGTTGCATAACTAAGCAACCATATTCCGGAAACTGTTATTTTTCACTAAAATGCCGTTCTTGAATAAACTCCAAATTTGACTCAATAGTTGTATGGAAGAACTAGTAAATTACAAACAGCTACAAAGCAGGTATATTTTTTTTAAACGAGTTGAATACTAATCCACCCTTTACACCAAAGTTAGCATGAATTTCAAATTGAATTACATATTTTGGTGTATTATGCTTTTTTTATTTTGCAGTGCATTAGCAACATCACCCGCCTATTGGCTAATGCAATTTTAATTATAAAAGGTGCGCCGTACATTACGCCACGATGCATGCAGATTGCCGTTTTTCTTTTAGCTTTTAACAAATTACAAATTCCGTAGGCGAAAATTACGGATGGAGATGTAGTGCATTGTTTCAGTGGTAAGTACTTTATCTGTCATGAGATTTTATGACATATTATTTGCTATCGATAACTGTAAAATAATACATAGGAAAGCGATTTTTTTCCACCGGCCCACTTTAATCCTCTCCCATGAAAATTTCCGTGGGATTTCCCAGATGTAAAGAACCGCAAGTATTAAATAAGTCGAAAAAAGTGCTATCGATCAGGGAAAACCGCATCGAAATCGGCTCAGTAGTTTTTGTGTGAATCACAATAAACACAAAAAATTACAAACAAAAGACTTTACATTTACAATGTTATAAGATTATAGATATTATATTATGGTTTCGAAACGGAATCACATAAGTCAATTTGACGTCATTATTCCTAAAATTTCCAAACAGAAACAGAATTGGTTTGATAAAAGATAATATTATTGATGTAATTCCATAATTAACACAAACACTTGCAACTAATAACGATAAAAGTAATTAAACTTAGTATGTACTAACAAAATAAATCTGAAAAACAAATCAAAGCATTAATTAGGAACTCATTATCGATATTGGTGAAACAGAATGTTATTTGAAACATTATCACTGATTGAAATAGTAGATTGTTACATTGTTACACGAGAGGTGAAAGTGACATATTTAGGCACGAGATTGTTGCCCTATTTTGATTTGAGTGCCCAAATAGACCTCTGCTTTTCATTTGGAAAATGAGGAAAGTAGATAAAAACTGATTAGACTATTTCTCTAATAACATCAGGCGTTAAATCCATATCTAAGTCTGATGAAACGTCATCACATACGTCACATTATGAAACGTCAAGTATTTTTTTTCTGTAACATTCTACCAGACAGTTTTTTTGTCACTAACTGTAAATATTTAGATCAAATTTATGTAAATTAATTTATAAGTATAAAATTTATGGATATTTTTATAATATTACAATTTATGCTGCGAGTTAACGGTGGCTGTAAAAAAATGGGACATGATCGCATGCATTTACTATCTATGGTTCGCATAGTTTTTTTTTAAACAGTGGTGAATCGCTTCCCAGGGACGAAAAGTGCGGTTTTCATCCCTGTGGTTAGACAAATCCAAGCGAACTTTCAGAATATAAGAAATGAACACAAATTGCATAACAATAATGCATATACGTAAGTAAAATGTATTCTTTGGATGAATTTATTTCATACACATAACAACATAATTATGTGACAATATTGTTTTTATCCGTGTAAGAACGGAGTAAGAAAACAATTTCCTACGTCCGGGGCGCCTGTCGTCACAGGCGTCAAAACAACCCAAAGGCAGGTGGCACCCCTGGTCTAGAGTATGCTACCATAAGAATCTTGAGTTATGTCCGGCATTAGTAACAAGGTTCCAGTTTTCTTCAGAGAGAGCACCTTTGTTGCTACAAATGTCCATAGGCTATGGAAACCGCTAACCATCAGGTGAGCCGTCTTCCGTCTGCTGATCTTATGCAATAAAAAAATAGCAGGAGTTACACTAAAACTCAGACATGAGGAGCTACACTTAAGCTCAGGGATGATTAACTAAGAACATGAATTAAATACCAATTAATACGGAGGGATTTTGTTCGCTCATACACTAAAATGTTGCATCGTCACGGTGAAATCATCAATAAAGATTAGTGGCACTAATAAAATGCCAAATCTAACATCATATATGCGGGGACCGTGACAAACCTGACAAATTTTTAATAAAGTCACTGCCAGAATACTTATGTGAAGAGTAAATTTAGAGGGTTGAATTCTCTAGTCAAGCAAATGCTATGAGCTTAGAATTATAATACTAGAGTTCTAGAAATTACATACACAATTGAATCACAAAAATCGTGCAGGAACGAGAAGAATACAATTCTGCGGGGCGTCGTAACAGTGACAAAACAACACAGCCAGGTGTAGGATTTGCCGCCTGGATGCTACCACCTGTCTAAGTATGTCGCATAACAACTGAGTTGTGTCGGTATTAGTGACCAGTTCAATCTCCTAAAAGCAGCAGCGCATTGTAGACTTGTGTGCAATGTCCATAGCGACGTAACGCTTCCAATAGCATTGTGTGCTGATCCGTAAAAAAAAAATCGATGTGATTTCGCTGACACGCACACAAAGGCACAAATAATGTTGCATGTAACTATTTACTACCTAAAACGTAGGGAAATGGAACTGTTGGAGCTCGTCACGCTGACTTTGTCTTGCGGACTGACGGGACCAACACGTCAAGCGAAATGAGATTTTTAGTCCTATTTAGAAGCGCTTCACTTTACTGCACCTACTCGGGGTCTAAGTATATTATTCTATAGCTACTTTTAAATCATCATGTTACCTACGGACTATGAATTAATAGTAGTGTCGCTGCAGTAAGGTAATGTTTCATTCTCCTTCTTCATAATTACAAGCTTTTATTTATTTTGCAATGGATATAGCTATGTATGTAATTTCAGGTGGAATCTTGCAAGTTAAATTTGACTAACTTCCCGGTTTCCGATTGAGCTGACATTTTGCACATATATGTATATAACGTGACAATGTAATAGTATGGTGCCATGGAGCTGATCTGATGATGGAGTCGGAAGGTGGCCATAGGAACTCCTGTACTAAACAAGATACACCTGTCGTGTTTGGGCTCCTTTACTTTTCTTGGTTAGCACTCTGCTGCTACATGATATCCAGGATCTCAAAAGCTTGTATTAAAATCTTTCTGAAAAATTTTATAATAATAAACTACGTTTTTTTGCTAATTTATTTTATTTAGTTTATTTAGGTTTTAAATGAAATGCGTAGCTGAATAAAATTACAATACAGTCGAAAATGTCATCTTGTTTCTGACCAGCAACTGAAAGCGCCGAAAGTCGATAAACCTAAATAAAATAAATTACCGCGCTAAAACGTTAAACGTAGTTTTATGTGTACAAGTCGCGAAACTTAAGAAAATATTAAAAAAAATAAAATTTCTATCAAGATTAACACACAACTCTTTTGTAATTTATGTACATTTATTATTAAAGACACCACACGTTAATATTATGTACTGTATACTATCTTCAACTATTAATATGTTCGGCGTAAGCTGAAATATAGGTATAAATCAAATTTTATCAATCGTGTTTAATGCGTTTATCGAACATTGTAATATGATTTTAATACCTTTTATCATTAAGATTAACTAGCCAAGATATTAAATGACAAATCGACATTTTAAAGTATTACATTTGATATGCAACTGAAAAAACAAACAATCAGCTACAGCGTTTCAGGCGGTTTCTCTTAAACAACCTATCATCCGTGGAGAAAGAATACAATCTCCTACGCCCGGGCTGCCTGTCGTAAGAGGCGACAAAACAAACATAACAACCTTTAGCTTTGCAACCTGTGATTTTTTATCCAGTATACATAATTATGTAATTTCAATACCGGGCATGAATCTAATGATACACTATAAATCAGTATCTAGGACACGTCGAAGAACATGAATTTATGTTGAGAAGTTTCCTAGTATTTTTTATGTTTTTATTACAGGAGCTCAGCAGACAGGCAGATGGCCCACTTGATGGAAAGCGGTTACCATCGCCTACGGACATTTGCAACACCAAAGGTGCTACAAATGCGCTGCTGCTTTCTTAAGGGAGACTGGAACCTGGTCAGTAATGCCGGAATACAAGTCAAGGTTTTATGGCGACATACTTTATACCAGGGGTGGTAGCCATCCAGTCGAGCAAATCGCCTCTTAACTAACTTATACCGCCTCTTACTAATGTTATATGTAGCAGAGTCGGGCCCCTGGTCAACAGCAGTGCTGCCTATATAATAAAAATGCAACTCGTTGACCAATAAAGTTGAATATAGTATTTGTAATGATACTGGCGTTTACGACCTTTTGTAAATAGCGATTATTAATAAATAATTCTATTGATTACTAAACCTCGGGTTTTAATGCTACGGGATTTGTCTGATAATTTTTGCTACGGATTACACTAATCAAAGCTATAATATCGAAGGTCTTTTGATTACGTGTTTATTATAACGTCGAATTTATAGTTGTTACATATAATGAGTACTTTTATCAATGTTGTATTTCATTTTACTTTTTTGCGTGCGTTTTTAATTTTGGGTTTAATCATAAAAATAAATACAGTTATGTCACTATACAGATTATTAAAATTATTTATCTATAAACGACTAAGTGTCACTAATGCTGGATTTTCATGTCTTACTACCCATTTGTATTACTGATTTAAATTTAACATAAACATATTATAATTTTAATTATTTATTTATTTCCTTCTCATAAACATAAAAACAAAATGGTACAAGAATAACTTCGAGATGTTTTGGTTTTTGTAGTTTTTTAATTTTCTACTTTTTAGCTAAGCAAGTACTTAATAAACTTTAGAAAAAAAAGTAGTACATTGTGTGTGTTTTATGGGAACATGCCTGTAATATTTGATGGTTGCTCTCGTTTTTTTTGGCATCCACTCAACAGATCCGGATTTGGTGACAATGGGACCGCTTCAGGAGTATATTTTTTTGAATAAATAAAATGAAAATCCCGTAACAAAAACACAGTTGAATTGAGAACCGCGACCTTTTTGAAATCGGTTAACAAAAAAATCAGAATCCATCGAAAATCTTATACATCAAATATGTGTTGCTTCTTAATCCAATTTTACAGATTTCTGCATTTGAAAATTTTTTTTGAAGAAATAGCGACGTACTTACGTTGCTAACATGTATTAAAATAACATATTTTGAGAATTTGTACCCCGCATTTTCCGCAAACGAGGTTTGCACTCAGCTTGTTGCTGTGTCGGCATAAAATCCGACACAAAACTGATTTTCAGTGCAAACCTTCCTTTGGCTTAATACTAATACGACCCGAATATTTTAATGCGTTTAACTTAAAAACTTTTTGATGAAAACAAAAGTGACGAAGACATTATCTGTCAAAATATGAATGACTATTTTAAAACCGTCTTACGTTCAAAACGCAGCTGAAAAGAGTTTTTGGCGGGAACTGAAAGGGGACGTTGCGCTGTGCAGTTTTATTTTCTAAATATGTGTAAAAATACTCTAAAATGAACAATAGTTGTAGGATATTGATAGTTTTTGAGTAATAATTATGTGTTTTTGTGAGAAATGTGAACTGTATACTCAAATGTGGCCTTTCGAGTTTTCACAAGAACTCCGTTGAATGGCGTGGGTTGTAGCCTACAATACAACTGCACTACTATACGAAGATTTATACATCAGACTTGGCTGTATGGACTAAGATTCCTTTGCCTGCCTTTGTGGCGAATAAATAAACAACAACAACGCAGCTGAAAATGTGTGACGTAACAGTTTTCCGGATAATTTTAAGCGGTTTTTCTTTTATATAAAATCCTATTTATTGAAAATACTTGAAAGAGGTACCAAGACAGTTTTATTCTAACCGGAACGTCAGGATCGTTAAGTGGGTGGAGGCACAACTTATTCTTTTGATTTAAGTACCTACACACTTCACACAATTGGGTGGAACGAAACGACACACCGAAGGGTGAAAAGCTATTAAACGGTGATAGTTAACATTATATTCTTTTATCAGTCTAAAGCCTCAAACTTAGGAACATATGACCACAAGCTATGGAATGAGCTTCCTCCCGCGGTATTCCTAGAACGCTATAATATGGGGTTTAACAAGATAAGCAATGCATCTCCCTTAGTGTTGCAGATGTTCGTGGGCGACGGTAGCCGCTTGCCATCAAGTGGACCCGTTAAATAAATATACACGTAAAGAGAACGAGACGAATGAAAAAGATAAAAAAGAAAAGAAAATAAAAATACAAAATCCCAAAAAGCATAAATAACGGGCACTCTCGTTCGCCCAGAGGGAGATAAAGAAATCTCGATAACCAGTGCATAGTTTAAATGTGTTAAATTTTTCCCAACGATGTAGAGCAAGCTTAACATAACGTTGGTAATCTTGGATTGCGTCACATCCGTTAAGCCAGTGAATTAACGTTGTCATACCGAATCCTGCGATAAAAATGATAAATCAGGGCTTATTGCGGTTAGATCTGAAGGAATCCAATCGATATCGAGAAGTGGGATTTGAACACGCCTTGTGTTGCAACGTGTCAAATACGTCATTGACACATGATAGCGGCGAAGACTACGTGAGATTGTTGTGTATGCCCATATAACTGATTTCAAATTTAAGTCGCAAATACAGTAAAATAAGAATCGGAGCTTTTTTTGAATATGTTAATGGCAGCTGTGCCTGCGACGTCGTCCGCGTGGAATTTATTTTCAATACCACCCGATTTTGAAACATTCTTCATTGGTGCTCCTAAATAAACTACATAACAAGTACACATAGATTTAACATACGAGACAAAATTATCTTTAATTCGCGTTCACAATTAATTAACAAATTTTGCACGGTTTAGAAGATTTATGAACGGGTATAGGTTATACAATAAAAGTTCATATAAAATAGATATTTAGTCTATAACTCAAATAATATCTTAAAATCTTTAGAACCACGTAAACCTGATCAAAATGTGATTTCTTTAAAGAAAACATTTTATAACCTTAGACCGTAATTGATGTACTTACATTAGTTTCAAGTTGGTAAAAATCATTTCTGACTATTATTTTACAGTACTTTAATACTTGACAGGTCTTATTTTCACTTCTTTAGAAATTTGTTTCCAATCACAATGAAGACAATAACGTCACCCTATTTTTTATAAATTCTGTTTTGTTAATTTGATTTTTATGGTTAAATTTGCTAATACGAAAACACTGTGTAGTAATGACAATAATAATGTTATTGCCACCAGCTTAGTTACTACTGGAAATAAATAAATAATGTACTATTTATATGATTCCCGGTAGCATAAATATCTAAACAATTTTCGATCAAGTACTTTGGTCTTGCCGCAGGTTACGTTTTATCAACCTGCCGGTGACCCCGAGCTATCATAGGCGGCACCTTTGAATACGTCCCGATTTCTCACAATGTTCTAAGAATTATTTGCTGAAACAATAGCATGCTTCATGTCTATATTGTTATCCAGTTTACTTCGACCCCGAAAAGATGTATAGATTATCATCACAGACTCTAAGTCAAGGTCTATAAAGTTCAATTTCGATTGTGCAATAAGAGTAGGGTGTCCATGTAAAGTGGTATGTACAGATACTGACGAAATGTATGAAGCGGCGCCTTTGTTATTAAATCTCCTTTGATAATTACATGTCAACAAACCGCCTAGATTTGTGATTATGACCAGTGTTACTATTCGTTTTAATGGTCTTCAAATTGTGATTGAGGTTAGGCAACTAGACTGTTGCAATAAAATTCTGTTTTCTTTGGTTACATATGTTTTGATAACCTCTTTCTTTGTTATGATCGCAAAGCTGATATAGACTGTCATTAACTAGTAATTTAGTCTAGATAATTGTGATTTAGTAAACATATTTCTGTGGGCTGAATGGTGGATATTGGAGGACCGGAAAGGGTGGTGTAAACTCCCCAGCCCACTCCAGCTAAGGACAGTAGTTTGTTGATTATGAAACATATTTCTCAAAATAAGAAAGCAAAAATTATTTTTTATAAACCAGTAACATGTGTACATAGATTGTTAACACAAGAATATTACACAACTTTAATATTTTTTAATGTATAAAATTGAACGCAACTCCAGAACTTCTGATCTGATCTGATTGATATCTTTTTAATCATTTGGCATATGTACGGATTATCTTGAGTTTACGCACTTACTTTGGTTGATAGACATGAGCAAAAAGATTTTTTTATTTCGAAAATTGCTAAATTTAATTTAACTAATAGTTAAAATAATCACTGTTTATGCATACATTTTTAACGATTATTTTAATCATCGGTTAAAAGTCGGTACACACCAGCCTTAGACGTAGTATGAACAATATAAATGAATGTCCAAATGTTATAATTTATTTAATATTAGTAGTCCTTGCAAAGTAATCAAATCTACAACCATAAATAACTCGTTAGATAAACAATATTATCAGCTAACATTCAGAATAGAAGCAAACACAGGCAGAATTGTTTTCCAACAAAACGCTACATAATTGCAAGTGGACAAAAGCATTCGAATTCAAACATTGAATAACAGAAAGGACGACACACTAATTCAATTGTCATAGCTTCTGGACACGCAAGTTTTAAGGTTCGTTGCAAACTGTTTTTTGTTTTTGACTCAATGTCTAATTGCATACGTAATCTAGCAATTTTCATTTGATCAATACCTGTTTTTGTATCTGGTTGGTTGAATTTCCTAAAAGATTCACATACAAACCTTAACCAATGAAAAGGACTGGTAGCAGAGCTATTATTTTAGTTATTGTGATTATTGTGTAAAACACATGTAATTTTAATACAAAGTGCAGTATAATAGTATATTGACACTTTTTTGGATGGGGTTCAAACTTAGTGTTATACCAAATATGCGGATTTTTTGGTCATGTAGAAAATGCAAAGTATTTTGATTGATAAAACTTTCTGTTATAAAATGTTGATGGTTAGTGCGAGACGGATAAATCAAAAGCATCGAAAGGACATTCTAAATACTGTATCGGTGGATGATGTCTCGATACATTTTTTTTTTATTGAGTGAGTTCGACAGAGAGGCAAACGACCACAGAAAATTGTATTCTTTCTCCGTTCCTGCATGGATATAAGGTTTCCGAGACCCATTTTGAACGTCCAAGAACGTGACATCTTAGTATTGAGAAGCAGTATAGGTATAACAGCCAATGAAATCACAATTGCGTACGTTGAATACAATGCAAAATGAAATAGAAATGCAAATCCCAGTCAGTCCAACCACAATCCTACTGAGAGTAGTTGCCAGGAGTAAAGTAAGCAACAACGTCTAGGCGTATTTTAACTTCAAGAATATCTTTACATGGCCGCACTTGGTGGAACTTAGTCGGACTTAGTCAAACAGTGTTGGGTAGAGGGTAAACAGGGTTGCGGCGTCGTGTCGTGACCTCGTACACTTTACAAATATTTACATTCTGTCTCTAGACGAATGTTACCCTTTGATTGATCGAGCTTTGTAGTCACCCTACAAGTAGTTTTAATTCAAGTTGAGTTTTATTGTTTTTGTTATATCATCGATTCTATACGCGCGAAATATCAAGCTTTTCATTGCTAATTATGTCTCTATTCTGTTATCTTCTTTTATCTAATTAAATGTATTACTTACTACTACTTATATCGAGTAAATTTGGGGAATAGTGTGAATGGAGCGTTAGGTAAACTTCTAGGCGCTAAGAACCTCAGCCAGAAGGCCCAGCTTACCATACACAACGCGGTTCTGGTACCTACGCTCACGTATGGAAGCGAGAGTTGGGTATGGAATAGAGAGCACGAAAGTAGAGTAAACGCGGTCGAGATGCGAGCACTGCGCAAAATCTGCGAAGTGACGCTCGCGGACCGCGTTCGTAATACCGAAGTAAGAAAGAGAGTTGGTCTGAAAGAGAGTGTCGGGGTAAAGGTAAGGAAAGGAATGCTCCGGTGGTTCGGGCATGTGGAAAGAATGTATGATGAAAGAATGACTAAACAGATATACAATGCAAAAGTGGATGGATGCAGAAGTCGCGGAAGGCCACGACACACCTTCCATGATCAAATTGATCATGTGTTAGCAGAAGGTGATGTTAAGAGCCTTAAGAACAGACGAGCGTGCATGACAAGAGCTATGAATGTCAAAGAAGCAAGTGAGGTGTGTAGGAATGGGCCTGTGTGGCGCTCTGTTGTACGTGCCTACCCCGCAAGGGACCTGGCGTGAAGTTATGTATGTATGTATGTATCTACTTATATCGCCGAGTTTAGAAAATAAATATTTATTAAGTAGGGCTTGTTGTGAAGAGGGAGAAGTGTGTTGAGAAGACTTTCGTAGGATTTGTTACATGAAAATATTTACAGAAAAAAAACTAAAGTAAAAAAGCATAGGTACATGTGTTTCTATGATCTGTGGGTACATCTAATAAATTATAAAAGTAATCATAGGTAGTAGACGTATTAAAAATGTATAAAGTATTAAAATACAAGTCCTAGAACTGACAACATTAAAAGTGATTGCAAATACACGAGCTCCTATAGCGTGTATGTTATTTAAATTTACCGATTGTCATCTCAATTGTCGGTTTGTAGACGATAATATATTATTTTGGCAGACCAGACTTCTCTATAGTTGAATTCTGACTCGTATCCATGTTGACCAAAGTGTAAGATTATACGCCTATCTATTCCAAGTATCACCGGAATAGTTGGAAACGTATCCAATCCATACATCCCAAACAGTCGAACGACAAAACCTTATCTATTTTGTTAACAAAACTAATGTTTACTTACATATGTCCGAAATTCTAAATCGCATTTACAAATACCGAAGCAAACATGATGGAGAGTCAGCAAAAAAAATATGAAAGCTATATATATATAGGCATAAGTAATGAAACGGTGGCAGGTATTATTCCTGTAGTTAACTTAATGAGCCATTCACTGTCTCTGGGCGGTACTAAACTGACCTTGCATTGGATGACCACCTTCATTCCACTATCGTATATTTACATATTTATATTCTTGTCAATAAAAATATCAGGGTAGTTAGAAAAAAATACTAATTAAAAAAAGAACAGTGTGCTTAGTGCAAGTTTTTTTACTACTTGATCACATTCAAGTTATTCCGATTTTATATGGGAATAACTTACCGCCATCCCGTCAGCGTGAAAGGAAATATAAATGGTGCCAGACAAAACGAACTTGAACGTGAATGTGTAGAAAAACTCGCACTAAATACTCTGGATATTTTTTTATTGCCTGAAGCAGGTAAACAGCCATATGGCCTAACTAATAGAAAGCGGTTACCGTCGCCTATGGACGTCTGTAACACCGGGGGTGTCGCCAACGCGTTGCCGACTTCTAAGAAATTTTATAATACCCCACGTTTTTTTATTGCAGGAATTCAGCAGATATGCAGATGACCCACTTGATGGAAAGCGGCTACCATCACCTATGGACATTTGCAACACCAAAGGTGCTACAAATGCGCTGCTGCACTCGTAAGGGAGACTGAAACCTGATCACTAATGCCGAAACACAAGTCAAGATTTCTATGGCGACATACTTCAGACCAGGGGTGGTAGCCTTCCAGTCGGGCAAATGCCATATCACCTGGGCTGTTTTGTCGCTTCTTATGGCACGCCAACTGGCCGCAGGAAACAGTATTATTTCTCCGTTCCTGCGCCTGCACCTCCGGTCCTCCGTTCCTGCGGGAAACCTGCAGCAGGATGTTCCCTCTGCATCATTGTTGATGCGGAATAAATGTTCTAGAGAACCGTTGCATACTTGAGCATGGGAGCTCAAGGAATGGGGACGAATATGGCGCCGCAGCGAGCGGAGCGGTTGTAAAGTGGGGTGTAAGCACTAGATGAAACAGTATCTCGGAACACTCCCCGTTATACATACGGTGAAATACGCAGAGGGTCACAAACTCTCTTTGAAAGCTTAATATATTTAAAAAAATATGATTAAAAGATAATCTTATCGATAGTAAACCTCCGTTTTTGGTGGCCTTTGCCTTATGTAAAAATGAAAAAAACAAACAAATAGTTACCATAGTCTCTTTCCTTATATATTACATATGGGTAATTCCTAATTATAAATTAAAACAAATGTTCAATGAAATTAGTAGGTTTTATCAAACAAAAGTAGCGTATACGAATACATGCGTATAGAATCTATATTTGGTCATCTTCTTATCAAACAGTTATTGATTATACTAGTAACGAGCAAACGAATGTACATTATTACCTCATTCACGAGTTTGTAAAAACCAACAACCGCACTTGTGGCATACAACGTTTATCAACATATTTGCGAGAATACAGTATGGAAGGTAACAAACACAAATATCTGTCGGAAATTTGCAATTATCTTTGACTTAGTATTATTGTGATTTATAGTTGAAACTTTTTATTTTACTAAATATTATATTTATTATATTATACAGTTTTTTTTCTTATTATTTTAATTGTTAATCTTTAAACTTTTAATCAATGTGTTAGCGTCTGTGTAAGTATATTTTATGGCGATTGGAATCCTTAATGACTTTCATGCACAGATCAATTATTAAGACTTGACTTGACTTTCTAATATAAAAATGGCACCATTTTTATATTAGAAACGTCAAGAAAACAAAGTGTGAATTATTTACTAATTAACTTTAGGAGTACCTATACTTTAAATTTAATATAAATATTAATAAGTAGTGATGTTCATAGAAAATTAAAGTAAACGTAATTTTAAATTGCAAAAATTATGTAATTAGTCCAAAATATGTTTTAAATAGGGGCGGCTCGAAATAGTGGGCACAGTAAAATGCCTACAATGTCAGAAAAAACGCTTGAATACTAAAGCCCAAAAAAACAAACACAACACCCAAAAACGTATTTCAATTCGTTCATTTGAATCTAGAAAATATATGAGTAGTGAAATCAACAAGTGAATACAACACAAATAGACATGTTTGTGGGTTCTGGGAGAAGAAAGATAGATAGAAGACTTCTTTTAAATTCCCAAAGATTCCGTGGGGGTGGCAAACTTCGAGTTTGCCAACGGCAGCAAAGACTCTAAAACCGACCCTACCTGACCATGGTAAAAGTTGCAGTTAAGTTTTGCAGTCTGTTAAACTGAAATAGTGCCTAAGAACATTTCTTCTATAAAACAATAGACAATAGCAAAAAACATAATTGTTTAAGTTAGTGTACTCTTTAGCAGTTTTAAAAACATGAAAGGTTTTTGACCATTTTTTATAAAATTGAAAACATAAGTTCTATTCTGAATATAAATAAAAAAAATAAGTTAAAAATTAAGTCTTGTGAAGGAGCATTATCTAACTGTATATCGTGTTTATTGTTTGTTTTGTATATCTATGTAAGGATATATTTTTAGAACTATAATATATGTATAATAATTATTTTATTAGTATCTATCAACTGCACGCCAACGCTATATTTCCCTGGAAGATATTGATTTTAGCAATAAAGCCTTATTATACTATTTATTGTACTACGTTTTAGTATGTACGTTTATTGTGTTTTTTCTCTGTAATGTAAAGAGTATTTTTGTAAGTCCACTTTCAATTCTAATAACAGCGTACTTGATTACAAAAAACGAACCCGGTTTAATAAGTTTTATGAGAACATGTTGAAATAAATCATCATATCCCATATAACGCAGGTCATAAATAACG
The DNA here is from genome assembly GCA_012273795.1 of Dendrolimus punctatus. Classification (NCBI taxonomy): domain Eukaryota; kingdom Metazoa; phylum Arthropoda; class Insecta; order Lepidoptera; family Lasiocampidae; genus Dendrolimus; species Dendrolimus punctatus. The sequence goes on from CM022536.1 coordinate 18,112,175, forward strand.
ATCGGTAAAATATTAATTATTTCTGCTATCCCTACCTTATCAGTTTATATCGAAAATATACGTGTGTGACATGAAAAATTACAACCATCATAACATAGTACGTTTTGATAACACTTGATATAATATCGGCACCTTTGTGACTGCCGACTCCAAATCAAAGTTATAAAACAAACGTAATTTCGCCAGCCGATATGGGTTGACGGTTTACTGATAAGATATGTCACCGCCAAATCTGACGCCGTGGGATTTGAAAGCCCAGTGTTATTGGATATTTTGATGTTGGTACTGTAGATGACAGTACCTTGAGTTGCTGCCTTTTTGCTGAACATTTATACACCCATATTCATCGTATAGGTTGCCAGGTAGGTTTTTCTGTCATATATTGGGGATTTCAGATGATACTCCTAGATAAGGTATGTGACGGCCAGCGGTTTCAGAGTTTATCGGGATCTTTATCTTCAATGAGAGACTGGTTTAGGGTATAGTTTATATTCGCAATTTGAGATGTGTTCTGCTTGCGGGCCATACAATAATGTTTTGACATGAATATGATATGGGTTTTTAATCAGAAAGCTCGTTGGTAACACTTTTGGTGCTGCAAATCGCAATAGGGGACGGTAACATTTTCTGTCAGGGGATCTACTTGCCAATCTGATGTACTTTAATGAAAAAGAAAAAGTATTCCTGAAGTCTGATCATTTTGGCAGTTAAACCTATATAATCCGCTTATTTCTTTAATATTCCGTGCGAATATAATATATGTTATAAATATAAAGGCTTCTGGCCAACTTTTTATTTAATTTAAGGTTAGATTTAAGATAAGAAAAGAAGCTAACATCAATATTGTAGTTGAACACTCACAAGCCAATAGATACCGTTATGAAAATTGAGGTCACAAACATTTCCCGAAATGTACAAAGAATATAATTATAAAAATTTCGACAATATTAGACAGGCCTAGACCTGCGAGGAACAATAGTAGCCTCGCTGAATATCTTCCTTTGAGACGTAGTATTATTCCATCTTGTTCCTCCGCTCTAGTCAGATCATCCTAAAAATATTTATTTTCAAAGAATTTTACAAAGGGTGTGAAACGAAGGAGAAAGAACATTAAGAATTTTCAAAGAAAAATGAGGATTTGATCGCAAAAGTTTATAGCACGATGTCGTACTTCAAACCGTTATACTATATAAGTAAAATAATTATGCTTATTGCATGTTTCTCTTTTTTGCTATTTTCTATTATATATATGCTAGAACAGCATTCTATTATGAATAATTTCCATATTCCACAGTACTATATTTATAATCTACAATAATATATTTATTACAGGCTCACATGTGCAAACCTGAGACTCAAACAGAGCATATACTAGAATGATGATAACTCTGCTTTAATTATCAAATCAGAAATAATCACTTGCATTATGACAACAATCCTCGCCTCTGCTCCTTTTTTATATAACTTTAATATTGTGTAAAATCATTTCTTAATATACCACTATTTATCATAAACTAATGTATTCTTTACAACCCTCTGCGGCACTTAAGCCCATGAGATTTCTGTGCAACAGTCGATCATGTTTTTATATATATGAATGAAAGCATATTGGGAAAGTAGTTTTTAAAGTAGCGTTGTCGTCTAAAGTAAATATTTGATATACAATGCACTTAGGTAAGCTTGATATTAATGTTAGAAGCAGTGTGGTAAATTTCCCGATATTCGTTTTGACTGAGTTGTCTTTCAAATATATTTACTACATTTTCCTTATCCGTTACGAATCATATTTATTTTCTTTAAATTTATATAATAAAATAAATAATACGCTCTTCGTGGGGAGTTACAAGGGACAATTGCATAGCAAAAGCATAATATATTTAAAAAGTATCTATTTAATATATATATTTAATTTTAAAGAAAACGCCGATTACGGAAATGATTATAAAGCTTAAACAGAAATCTACATTAGATAGCACTATCGTTGTATCAATTTTCAAGGTTAACCAATGCTATTGAATAAAAAATACCTTTGTGATTTCCACCATAGCAAAATTTGTTTTGTTTAATTTTATGAAATACTTTTAATGATTTTAAAGGTTATGTACAATTTCCTAATAAAAATTAGAGTAATGGACCACATACCTTCATTCTTGTCCAATATGGTTTAGCGGGATTTAACAAATAGGTCATATTATATTTGTTCGATTCGGATTTTTAATTTTAGGTAGTATACATTACCTCTAACAGTATAGCTGTCGTGATGTTGAATCGGTGGAGGGGATGCCAGTCTTGGTTCAGACCGACTAGCTGAAGAGCCCCATAGAGATGGCATAGGCCACTTCTGAGCGCTTCACTTGCTGATACGCCTGTAACAAATGCAATCCTTTAAAAACTTTAATTTTAATAATCACACAGCCATTCCTAAAACAAAATAAGATATTATTAATGACTGATCAGAGGTAGGCAGCTTAGTGGTTAAAGCATTTTCATCCGTACAGGAATGGAGAAAGAATACAATTTCCTGCAGCCGGGCATCTTATCGTAAGAGGCGACAAAACAACCCACAGTCAGGTGGTAGGGTATTTGGCCGTCTTGATGCAACCCCTGGCTACTACCCTTGGTTGAAAGTATGCCGCCATAACAACCTTGAGTTGTGTTTCGACATCAGTGGCCGGCTTCCACTCTCCTTTAAGAGAGCAGAAGCGCATTTGTAGCACCTTTGATGTTGCAAATATCTATGGGCGATGGTAACCACTTTCTATCAGATGTAACGTCTGCTTGTCAAAAAAAAATCTCGATGACCTGGACCGGGAACATAGGACAGCTCTTTAAGTTCTATAGATATAAAGGTGTTATGAATTTACCAATGCAAACATTCAAATTGAATGTGTTGAATATTGGGCACTTAAAAAATTCAATAATTCCAGTTTCATAAAAAAATGCGCTCTTTTATTCAGCATTAGCAGTCCTGTTGACATATTCGCACAGCAATAATAAACCAGCCTATTAATATCGCGTCCACTAATAGAAAGTTCAGGCCAATAAAGGCATTAAACAATAACAAATCACGTGAGTTCACGCGGCGGGAGTGTGACCAGGATGGACGAGTTGCACAAATCAAGATTGTATATTTGATCGTTAGCACAAACATTCAATTGGACTGATGGTGGCTAAAATGATGCATGTTATAATCAGCAGCCACATGTAGCCAATGCAAGGGTTTAGACAGTTAGATAGATAACACTTTATTGCTTACTAAAATAAACCAATACAAAAACAAAATGCATAATTACAACACTTTCTGGCAAAACAACAGACGTCCTTATCGCTAAAAGCGACTCTTCCAGCGTAGCTTAAAAGAAATTCTTATCTAATCTGGCGATGTAGGTGGAGTACAAAAAGGATAGGACTGTACAATTAAATATACATACTTGCACTAATTTATAAATTTAATACATACAGAAATCCAGAGCACATTTATAAAATATCAATATATATATATATTATTAATAAATATATTTATTAACATTATGTCTGACAAGCATTTTGTAATAAACATATTATAATTACATTAGATAAATAAGTAAATGTTTAAATATTAGACATATCTATTTATAGACAGATAGTATTTTCTAAAGGAGTTCCGAAATTTAAGTAATGTTTTGGCCTCTCTGACAGTAAGAGGCAACGCATTCCAGAGTTGGACAGCCTGAACTGTAATTTTTTTTATCAAAGTTCTGATGCGTTATTTAAGATGAATATGTTTTTATTTAATATCCATGATGGGTCAAATATCAATGAGATGGAGTTGGCACTGAAAATTTGTGCTTGAGGAAATTTCAGCACAACTCAATGTTAAGTTGCCAACCTCATTTCTTGGAAATGCGGGCTGTGGCTATATTGTAGTTCGACTAGAGAGTTGCACAAAATGATTGAGTAGCAAAATTTGATTTAATATTTGCTCGTTAGCAAAACTTACGATTTTATTTAATGATCCAGATTGAATTGAGAATTTGAAAATTGTGCAATACAAAGCAGATTAAGTCTGTTTATTCCATTCAATTAGAATTTCACAACAGTTTAATAGTTAAAAGCGACATTAACCTTAGCATAAGCTAAGGTTAAGGTCACTTTAGTTCAAGTTTTAGTAATCTTTATGTTACTTCAAGCACTTTTTGTGAATTAAACAAAGAGAAAAGACTGACATATGTCCGGGATTAAAAAACGGAATCCACAATGGGTATACTACTCACTTTGATTTATTGACATATTTAGTGACACTAGTCATTTTTTAAGCACTTGTTTCCTCTTTTAGTTTGCATTTATTTCTTGTAATTATTTAACTTTGGTCTTTAGATAACTTTCATCTGTACTAATATCAAAGAGGTAAAGCTTGTGAGTTTGTTTGTAGGAAGTAATCCCTTGAACTAAATAGAAAGTCACATTATTCGTGGGGGACACAGGCTATATTTGATTGTGCTCATTTTTTGACACCCAGCGATAACCAGTGGGCAAAGGTTAGGTAATATATTACAAAGCAAAAAAATTATTAAATAATTTGAATCTCATTCCACCGACCCAATATATTTAATTCTTCTATGAAACAAATTTATAGCACTATTTTAGGGCCCCGTTTAGAGTCACTTTAACATGGTCCTGTTTACTCGTAATTATGTCTTAATAACCACTGTGTACTTTTACTTTATATTTAGACATTTTCATTACGATCGATGGATTTGTTAACCAGAGGTCATTCACACAGGATCGTATAGTTCGCCCTAACATTGAAAGAGAAAGAAAAAATAAAATAAACACGCCTTACTTAATTAAACTAAATAATAATAATAAACAAGGATAATAAAGATATCTGTCCCGTTTAGAGACAGATGACGGAGTATTAAAAATACATTGAGAGAGCAGATTTTTCAAATAATAATCTGCCGTGTTATCTATTTATACCAATAGATGATAAAGATTTTTTTATTAATTCAAAAAATGAGTTTGGATGTATTTTATTCATTATTCATCGGGTTATAATAATCAGATTGACATAAAGTTATTTATATACTTGTCTTTTACTTATTGCTTGAAGATGTTCTAAAATGTTCATGCATAATTGACGCTGAATATATGAATATATACAAATCTTAGCCGTATATATACACATACTACCATGTATTTGACACACACACGCATATAGTCTTTTGTTTATTGTTAAAGTCAAATTAACAGTGTAGCCTTGGCGAAATCTGTGATTATAGAAGTCTTTGACATTAATTATTTTGGTTGAATTTAGATCATAGGCGACCCCTAAATATCTTAAGTACTGCTGTTAGGGGCAATTCGATCGACGTGATACATTCTCACAGAGTGTCGGCGTGAAATCGTTAACCTTGCGCTTATCGTGTTCGGTGCGATTGGGATAGGAACAAATACCGAAAAGAATAGCTTAACCTCTTGTGCTGCAAACTTGTATAGACGACGGCCACTTTTCGTTACGTGGCAAGTCTGTTTCGCATTAAAAATATTTATGTGTAACTAGTTTGTTAATTTTGACATAAATATTTTGTTATTACATGTTGTAGTTGTAAGTACACAATTATCAAGTGATTTATCAGAAGGGACATGGCTTAAAATGTAATCGATAACAATTAATATCATGTCACAGCGACTGTGATTACCTAAATACACGAATTTTTGATAATTCTTATCTATCAATCCATTCTAATCGTTTTACTAAACATTTTAACTAAGTTTTATCAAGTATTGAATATAATTGTAATTCTACATTATACTGATAGTCTAAAGTCTAAATTTGAGTAATTTTTGATTTTTTGATAATTTTCTATACATGATAACCTCTGTATTCTAATAGTCGAAGTATTTTCGCTCCTGGTTCAGTGCAACGCATAGGATCCACGTTCGAAATAAGGCCTTTACGGAATGTGTATGTCTTAGATTTCGCAAACAAACTTTAGTCTGGATGTCTGTGATTACTCCCAGATTTATCCCTTGTATTTAACTCCCAACTCACGCGTAACTTGTTTAGCTTAGGAATATACATAAAAATCTGTGTATGCCTCTTATATATCAAGCCAACCAAATCTAGCTCCACCAGGACTCAGAAAAAAGGGTACGTCCAAAAAATTTATTGGAGTTGTGAGAGATGATTTAACCCTAAGTGATGATGATAATGATGCTGAAGTTACTTTATGGGATTAGCAAGAGGATAATTTTATTCCGGAAGGTAACATATGTGATACATAGATAGAATCCGAAATAAGAGAGGAAATAGCTGACATTGGATTAATTACAATTAATGATGTTTCCATAGTCAATATAATATTTTTGTTATTTCTTAGGAAGATGGAGGTCATGTGATTACAGAAAGGTAGATATCTACAAACAAAATAATAGATGATGGGATTTTGTGCATAATTCCATAAATTAGAAAGAACTTAAACGTAAAACAGACTAGTATTTCTTGTAAAGCTAGCGAAGTTTCTACGCCAAGGGGACATCAACACCATAAATAATGGTCAATTGCCACAGGACAGGATAAGGACCAAGATGGGGCAATCAGTGCCGAGTCCTAAAGGAAGCGAGCGATTCTCTGGCGCCACACCGGCGAAGTGATGTTAATGTCAAGATTGCGCTCTGATGTATTTCGTTTATTGTTTAAGTGCTGTTGTCATGAGTTGCCCCCCTTGCCCTTAGTAGGGAGTCAGAGCATAGGTTCCACTGAGTGATTGCATGAGTCAAGGACTTAATATCTTTATAAAGCCCTTGATAGCAACGTCACATGTAAAAATGTTCACAACCAGGACAGAAGTTTGTTAGTTGCTCTCATTCTCGTCCAACATTTGAGATAAATTATTTAAAAAAAACAATCGTGCAAATAATATGAATTAATCATATTATTTGCATTCTTTATTATCTGCCAGCTAATAACTTTCTATTTTGTGTAATATAAAATTAAATATAGGAAACATAATGTCAATAAAGTCAGCAGACAAGTACGTCAATCAATTAGAACACATTTTCCAATACGTTAGATTGTTGGTTGGAGATAGCCCTTGGCTGTTCGCTTGCCTTCTGATGTGACACACCCAAATTCAGCTTTATTATATTTTAATTACTTACACCAAAACTTATATAAATTTGAAATTAATATAATGAAGAATTCTTAAGATTTTTTTGTTGACGCAGGGGGGAAAGTCTTTCGACATGATCGTCGGGCCTGGAGGAGGACACCGAGGGACGTGTGGGACTCCTAAGTTAACCTTATTATTTAAAGCACATCTCAAATTTTATTTTTTATTATTTAAAGTATAAAATACTCTACAAAACTATACTATAAATAAACCCCTAACTAATATATACACTTCAAAATATTTAATGGATTTTATATTATCTTCCATCTACATTCCTTAAGAGTATAAATAAAATTCTAACACTGAGCCTGGGTCACTGTTTTCTATGTGCAAAGTACCCAAAACTCTTTATTGGTTTTATTTGCTTGATTTTGTAATTAATGTTGCAACTTATAGTATCGTCGTCATAGTACCAATGATTTCATCAAACAGCCCATAAAAACAAAATGTTCAAGGATTTCTTAGAGACAGGATATTGTCATTGTTGGAAACGGTTTATCCCAAATTGGAACATCTGCCAGCAAACCAATTGACAAAAATAGTTTTAACCATTAAGATTATGACATGATATAGTCTATTTTTAAATCGGCAAGACTAAACTGTATCTAGGCCTGGCTGAATATGACTCAACATAAAGGATTTCTCACTTGACATTCAGGTAATAACATAAGAGTGTCAAAATTATCTTTTTCCATTTTATTCACAACTAGATGTCCCGAAAGACGTCGTCCTGCCCGGAAAAGCTTCAATCGATATACTGACAGCAGCGCCACCTACCGGGTCCAATTGTAAACCACCTCAGAAACCTTCTTTGACTCATGCACAACAACTTGCTAAAGATCATCATCACATGATAAAATGTATAGTTTACGATTCTATAAAGGACATACAGACTAAAAATCATTTTTATACACAAAGATATATTAAAAAAGTTGCTACAACTACTTATTTAACAGGTAAAATATTTTTATTTTGACATTGGTAATTTAATGTAATTTTTACTCAAAGAAAGGACTTAGTAAAATTGTTTTAATACCCAGCAGCTTAAAACAGACATGCGAAGAATTTTTATTAAAGAAATTCGGACTAGTAATAAAAAGTTCTTTTTTGTTTTCTTGCAGAGTTCAGGAAACAGGCAGACGGCTCTTCTGGTGGAAAGCGGTTACCATACCTATGGACATTTATAACACCAAAGGAATCTGGCCCTTAATACCAGAACACAACTAAGGTTGTTATGGCGACATATTCTAGACCAGCGGTGGTAGCCATCCAGACGAGCAAATTCCTTAACCTGGCTGTGGGTTCTTTTGTCGCCTGTTACGACAGGACGCCCGGCCGCAGGAAATTGAATTATTTCTCCGTTCCGCGATGGTATGGGATGGTATGCAGACGATGACAGCCTCGTACTATCAAGTGAGCCGTCTGCCTGTCTAAATAACTAATGCAATAAGAAAGTTATCTCTGAATGTTTTTACCAATAACATTATAAAATTAGAAAATGTACAATATGTACTTTCTTATAATTTTCTCTCAGTGTGTCAGTGCCTCAAAAAAAATGATGAGCAAAAGGCGAGCCGATTGGCGCCGACGCCTCACAGGAATCAATGACCGTCGTCCGGCGAGCAGCGCGGGCGCATCATTGAATTGACGCTGACAACTCTCCAATTGTATTGTCGCTTCCTGTCTTAAGATGCGGACTATGGGATAAACTATACGCGAGAACATTGAGATAGATTAATGACTCATCATTATAATTACTTGTTCTTCTTGCTCTAAACTAGTGATAAGCTGACAACCAATGGTTTTGAATCATTGTCATATACTTTCGTTCTTTTCACACAATCCATAGGAGACCGTTCTAAAGCGATAAGGCCACCCTTTGTTCCTGCATTTATACGAAATTACTGTAAATTCTTTACTTTATGTGTATGTTGTGAACAATAAAGAGTGTTCTAATTATTTATCTTAATCACTTCTACTTAGGAGACTAAAACCCTTGATGAATCACTTAGTGAACTTGACTAGACTTCTATTCTATTCTATTTTTCGCGATTTAGCTCCAACGCTACTGGCGCTGATTCGGCCAATGTCACAGTAACAGAATGTCAGGTGTGGATTATTGGCAATAACAGCTCGACATTTTGATACTTGTCATATTCGTTACACAAATCTGCGAAAGCGACCACTTTAGGCCCGTCTTTTTTTCAATAGATATATTTTTCTTTGAAAGAACTTCTCTTTCCAAATATTTTTAGTATCCGATCAGTAAATATCATATTGCTTGACGGCGAGATGCTTTAAGAGTTTATTTTATTTACATGCTAGTAGATACGTTTTTATTATTATTAGTGTTGGTGGCAGTAGTTTCTTTTTGGAAATGAAACTCGATATAAAATTTGACTGGATGTTTATTATGAAACTATAACTTAGAATCGAAATATGCATAAAAAGTACGTAATTACCAAAGAGTCGAAAGAGAGAGAGAGAGAGTGGTAAGTCGTCCATGAGAATTGTGTACATTTTCGCCTCCAAGGTCGCTCCTATAACCCGCATCCCGTCCGACGCCTAGTTGCTAATTGCGCGAGCTATGGGCGTCGGCGGTATGCGGAGCGCGGAGAGTAGGTGTGTCTGGCGGACGGGTGCTCTCTATCCGCAAAAATTAAACAATATTGATCACAATATATATTACACTTGAAGTCTTCTAACAAACTTTTAAATGACACACAGCAAAAATAATAAGTTTCGGATGGAATGTTTATTGAAGTACGCGAGTTAAACATCCTAGCGAAAATGATAGTACCTAGGTAAATTATTTTTATGAACAATATCGCTAGCCCTCATGACCTGAACCACACCACAAGTGTCGCGTGCTGATTCCTCAATGTCGAAACTTAACCGGGATTTATCTAACGGCAGCGCAGTAATTCGACAATCATACGACATATTTAGTAAATTTTCTTTTTTAAATTTATGCAGCTTAGGCTCCAGCCTAAGGATAATTATCTCGTAATATGTGTGTATTATTAAGATAATCTTCTTCTGCTTCTGGCCATTCATAAACATCGCTCTCAATAATCAAATTAGAAATTCCTAATTTGTTGGTTGTAATTAAGAAAAATTGTTATAATTATTACATTGTAATATTGTTTTTGTTACTTGAGCATAAGTGGGCCGAAAACGAACTTGTCGTTATTTCTGTGGTCTGGGTGTCTGAGATCGGCCCAGGGTGGTCCATTGTATATTACTCATAATACAAGCATAACTTACTTAGCTTGGGGATGTACAATGTGTGTTTGTGTGCCGATTATTATTATATATTCTCTATACATAAAAATGCCTTTATATATAATTGTTATTTTAGTAACGATGGAATATTACTATTATATGTATATAATACGCTTCACTCTGGTGATGTGGTAAATAACTTTATATCTATCTGAGACGAATTAAGAGTATAGATAGAGCCTACGTGAACAAAAGGGTCAAATGAAGTGAAGCTGGTTTTAGAAACTTATGTACTTAAATTTATGGAATAGACGAGTTAGTGCATGTGGTTTACGTCTGTGTAGTTCATAGTATATCCACTGGAAGCTATACCGTCATCCGTACTATTTGATTTAATACTGAGTTCGCTTAACGCGCTGCTTCGCGATCAGCAACCTATTCTAAGAACGGCTTTCTTTAGTCCGCTCCACTTTGAGTGTCCGAATCTCGTCTTTTTATTAATGGTCTAAGATACTAAATAATAAAATCAGCTTTCGTACATTTGTATCGATAAAACTAGAAAAGCATTCGATGGATTGATATTATTGCATTATAGAATAAGCTTAACGTTATTACTGGTTTTATAATAAAGAACTATCTTGAAAAAGAAATTTTCTTTCTTTCGTTTTTTTCCACTTATCGCAGTAGCTTAAAGAAGTTTATTAGTAGATATTATGGCAAACAATAAGCTGTTGGGCGCCACCGGAGGGACGGCATCCTCTAAATGACCGGCACTCCCAGCCGATCGGATGGTGATGCATTTATTAATACCATTAATAAATATTCTATTATTTCTTTATAAGTTGTAGTAAATACATATAACTAGAGTTTACTCAAATTCAATAGTTTTTATTCAAGATAAGTTCCACTGCAGATCACTTTTTGAAGGTCATACATAAAAGTTAAAATTGAATTTTACTTCCCGCCTATGTACACCGCTTCGCAACGTGTTATTGCAAGGCAAGAAACTCCACAGCAAAACGTCTAGCTAAAAATTGTTTTTCTTCATATTTCTCTTATTCTATTTATATCTCATTAAAAATAAAAAATATTTTTTTTTATAAGTTTTATACAGAAGTATGTTACAGAATGACTTGTGAAGAATTAATGGAGTTGTAGCAAACAGTGCATATTCAATAAGACATAGACACAATAAAAGTAAAGATTTTTTTTTTATCGCCAACTACCTCCGTCATTATGCAAGACAGAGCATTTTCTTTTTCTTGTCTCTTTTAATCTAGTCTACTTCTAACACAAGGATAGGAAAGGGGTGGGAAGTTCTTTATTTTATTATCTTTTTTGTTTTTTTTTTTCTTTATATAAATCTTAAATCTATTACATTTTATATATATATATATACTAGACGTCGTCCTGCCCGGTAAAAAATAGGGGTTGGTCGTAGAGGGTTGAAAATTTAGGGTTGTATGTATTTTTTAATGCTGTATCATAAAAAAATAGAAATTAAAATTTTATCTAAAAAAAAAAAATATTTAGGGGTGGACTACCCCTAACATTTAGGGGGATGAAAAATAGATGTTGGCCGATTCTCATAGATACCGGATAAGCACAAAAAATTTCATCAAAATCGGTCAAGCCGTTTCGGAGGAGGTATGGCAACGAAAACTGTGACACGAGAATTTTATATATTAGATACTAGTTTTATAATACTCTTCTTTCTTACTAATATTCTATACTGTCTTATGTTTACTAAATTTGCTACTAAGTACAGGTTATTATTGTAACTTACACACACACTACATAAAAGAAAATATTACTATAGTTATAATAAACACATGACGTACTACATTTTTTAAATTTGTTTTCAGTGGCCACGCCTCGTATCAAGCCCTAGGCAGTGCCTTTATTTTACTTACATAAAACTTAATTCCGTTTTTACGTATAATCGTTATATTAATACGTAAATCAAACACTTTTCATAAAAAGGGGTTTTACAAAAATTGGGCGGAACGAGAAGTATGAAATTTCGCACACTTACAGTTTTTATAGAGAAGACATTATGCATAAAAATACATTAAATCAATAAAATAAACATTAAACACTGCCATGTATTTGATACACACACGCATATATACTCTTTTGTTTATTGTTAAAGTCAAATTAACAGTGAAGCCTTGGTGAAATCTTTCATTATAGAAGTAGTCTTTGACAACAGAGCCTTAATACTGTTCAAACTTACAATTTAAATTAATTATGGTCGAATTTCGACCACCGAGCAACCACTGGTTTATTTTAATTATTATATATAAAGCGACAATATAAACACCTTAGCCTATTGAGTGAGATCATACACTTTAACGCACTTTCTTTGTATTTACCTAAGGGATACGTGAATATATCTAAATAGGAGTTTACAGATAGGTTAGAGGTGCTTGTAGAAGCACATTATTCCTACTGGCCGGTACTAGAGACTGCGCCGTTTTGTGACATTAGAAAGTTTCTGAGCTGAAGAAGACTTTTCAACTGCCTTATAGAAGTACCGAAAATATAGGATATAGCTTTTGGATTTATCTGTACTCTTCAAATTCCACCCATAATTTTTCCCATTTCCTAATTTACAAACTTACAAAATATTTTTTTTTGCAATATATTTATTAACTAAATTAAAAAATATATAGCAAGTAGCATTAATGAAAAAGGTCATAGAAAGAAGCATGTTATCATACACAAACATTGAAATCAACTCATACTTATTTTTAAAATCTTTCAACAAATTTCTCAGAACGGTCAAACGTTGATATGGATTCCGGTTACTGGACTCTGGTTTACATTTGATTTGTTCTGTTAATTAATCGATTCCGTTACTTTGTATACGATTTAACAAACTTTGCATATTCTTTATTTATTAACGAAGGCATTGCACGTTCTCTAACAAAAAAAATATGACTAATGTAAAGTATTAATATATATTGTAGTCAAGCAAGCAGATGATCTAGGTACCTGATAGTATTGCATTTCACAGGTCTCAAAAATTGGGTAATCTTTTTATGCGGCTTGAAATATGTTTTAAAACGAAGCTCGCCTGAGGAGGTCACCAATTCTGTCTGTGACCCCCTCGATTCGATGTAGAGTAGGGTAGCAGGGCACCGGTTAACTAAAGGTGGTTTGGGGCCTTTGTGACTTGTGGAGTCTTCACATGATTGCGTTGTAGGACCTACCCTACATCAAGGGGGTCACAGACAGAATTGGTCACATCCTCAGGCGAGCTTCAATCGGAGCATATTTCAAGCCGAGTAAAAGGTTGTGCTGATATAAATGCTGAAGTTTTTAATCCCATAACTTTCTTGAATTTTCGTTTCTTTTGATAATATTATTTTTCTTTAAATTTAATTATATTGGTTTTAATGTTGAAAATATTCCTCGGTTACGTCATCTTGAATTTTTTGACATAAAACGATAATAATGCAAATGAACGGCCGGAAGTTGTAGAAAACGGCCAATTAATTAATAGTCCTTTAGCCTCTGATTTATGAGCTGATAGTGAATAACACCAATCACAAAGAATCGAATCATCGAATACCACACACGAAGTCGGCTTTATCGATATGAAAGGCAGCCGTGGGACATCAATTAGATGCACATGTCACAAAACAATGCCGTATTTATCGTTCATCAATGGCATCGAGTTCATTCATTCGTTCATTCCCGTTCGATATTATTAGAACTATACTCGTTCGATCAATGAATGAATGAATGAAATGCAATGTCGAATCGTTAGATCAATAAGCTGCCACGATTTTTATACAAATATGCCCTTTATGATCTTGACCTATTGGATACCAGCTGCCGGTTAGAAAAAGAAGTGGGCGTCAGAGAGACAAATATCCAAAGCTTTAAATTGAAACGAATAAAGGAACTTGATGCCAAAAGTCACAAAAAAGGCTTCGCTTTCTTAACGAAACTATACTGAAGCTGTACTAAATCCAACGCAAAAAGAATGACTAAAATTGATTTAGAAACTAAAGGTTATGACTGAAAAACCGCAATAAATACATATTTTTTGTTTGATTTTTATGAATTGTCTGCTATAGAACCCAAAAGTCCAAATAGCAATCAAATGTGTATGGGACATTTTTGAAGCTTTACTAAATCCAACGCAGAATACACAACAAATACCAACAATTAAAAACCCCCTTTTTGACGATGGTTAAAAATATTCGAACTTTTGTCCCGGAATATAAACTAGCTTTGTGACAAGTTTCTTTTAAATCAGTTCCATCATTTGAAGGTGATGCTGTAATAGACAGCAAAAATTCTAAAACCAAACCAAATTCTAAATTTGAACATGAACGTGATGCTCTAATAGACAGCAAAACTTCTAAAACCAAACCAAATTCTAAATTTGTATTTGAAAGTGATACTCTAATAGACAAATGTCTAAAAAAAAAAAAAAAAAAAAAAAAAAAAAAAAAAAAAAAAAAAAAAAAAAAAAAAAAAAAAAAAAAATGACTCTAATAGACAGCAAACTTCTAAAACCAAACCAAATTCTAAATTTGTATTTGAAAGTGATACTCTAATAGACAACAAATGTCTAAAACCAAACCAAACCAAATTTGGATTTGAACGTGATGCTCTAATAGACAACAAATGTCTAAAACCAAACCAAACCAAATTTGGATTTGAACGTGATGCTCTAACAGACAACAAAACTTCTAAAACCAAACCAAATTCTAAATTTGAGTTATGTTCGTGGTGGTTCTTATTTCAATTCGACCAATTAATCTTCCGCAATCATGCTACATATTGGTGTTGCATTACAGTGCATGGGTGGCCATCGCAACGACAGTAAGCTATTGTAATTGGTCACAAGCAATCCACTCATGCGCAAATGCATCAATACAAGAACACGGGAACTGAGGCTCACCATTATCGTTTTGTTTTTATCAGCGAAATAGATTCCTTTTATTGTACCAGCTCATCCTCTGACGGATGATTGGATCGTTTAGTTATGTTTTGATTGTGCAAAAGATTAAGACAATACTTAGTTAACAATATAAGTATATTGGACATTATAGCTTAGTTGATACACAAATAGAATAACGGACTCACCATTCGTCGATTCATTTAAAATATGGCTCAGGAAGTGGTTAGTCGAATTCACCTTTTATAATCATGAAAAGATAATGTGATACGCTATGACCTTATATTAATTTGAGACCATAATAATTATATTATATAAATTGTCGTGTAACACTTTATTATAAATAAAATATTTCCGATTTCTGAATTAATTATTAAGGGTTTGGGAAATTTGATGAAGTCGTCATGTCTTGTGTCCACTTTTGTATGTCGATTTGATTGTTAGAAACTACTTAGTGAATAGATAAGAGGTACTCGCCATATATGTATCTGAAGGTTGAAAAAGTAAGTCAAGAGATAAAAAAATTTATGCGTTTCAAAAGTTGGGTTAAAAACAGATACGTGTTAATGTAATAAAGTATCCAATTATTTTAGTTTATAGAGCAGGTGCTAAAATTCTTATTCTACTACTGTTATTCTACTTTTAAAATATGACAGTAAAAATTATTGGAATTCCTGTTAAAATCATAATTGACACGTTAAAGTTATGACGTGACAACTTCCTAATCATTTTAATTACTTAATTATAATGTTTATGTCACTTGTATTTAATTTTATTCTTTAATTTTATTTGTATTCTTATCTTATTTTATTATGTTTTTTTATTTATCAGTTATTAAAAAAAACAGTAGTTGTATAATAACATTTGTTAATCAACCAGTTGTTTAATTTTGTTTTAAATAATTTTAATTATAAATCTTTTCATATTTCCGGAACGTTATTTATATATTATAATATTATATTGAGCATTTTTTTGTAGAAATATATTCCATAGAGGTCTCAGTCTATTGTTTGTTTGATCACGCAGTATCTACTCACGTTTGTCTTTGGCTTGACATCTATGCCTAGGAGTAGGTATTTGGCCAGACCTGAAGGCAGGTAACGCTGTGCTGTGCAGTTTTATTTTATATATAAAAAAAAACTAAAATGAACAATTGTAGATCATTGATAGTTTATAAGTAGTAGTTATGTTTTTGTGAGATATGTGAACTGTATAATCAAATGTAGCTTATTGAGTTTCACATAAACTTTTGCATGGCATCAGTTGTAGACTACGATTATTATTCGACTAAAACAAAGAAGAAAGATTTTTTTAAGGAATAACTACTTACATAACTGATATGGACCTTAAAAATTAAAACATATTTTGAGAATTTTTACTCCGTTTTTTCAACAAACAAGGTTTGCACTCGGCTTGTTAGTGTGCCGACATAAAATCCGATAAAAAACTGATTTGCTG
Source organism: Dendrolimus punctatus (assembly GCA_012273795.1). Taxonomy (NCBI): domain Eukaryota; kingdom Metazoa; phylum Arthropoda; class Insecta; order Lepidoptera; family Lasiocampidae; genus Dendrolimus; species Dendrolimus punctatus. The sequence continues at coordinate 18,128,930 of CM022536.1, forward strand.
AACTGAACTGCGCTACCTATACGAAGACTGACTGACTGACTAACTGAGTAACTGGCTAACTGAGTAACTGACTGACTAACTGGCTGACTGACTAACTGACTGACTGACTGATGGACTGACTGACTTCCTATACATCAGGAATGGCTGTATGGACTAATATTTCCTTGGTTGCCTTTGTGGCGAATTACGCTATGCACCTAACTGACTTAGTTTAAGAAACTTTTTTTTCTTTAAAATTATTCAGAAATATTATTCATTTCTTTATCGAATATTTACTTAGAAATGCGGTCAACTCAAGAACATTCCTGGGACCCTTATCTGGTGACATGCAGTCTGCGGACCGGTGTTATCTTTTAAAACACTACTCTATTGTATCAAAATACGTAACGTATAAAGAATCTTTCAGTTCTAATTGCTACAGGGTCGAAGGCCGCGGCTTCCTGGCCACAGATTACTAGCACAACGTTGTTTTTCTGTTTTAACACTGCCTGTTTATCGCTATAACATAGTTGCCTTTAATTAAACTGTAACGTTCTAGTAAAGCTATTTGCAGGAAGTCGTTGTTGATAAGGTGTTTCGGTTCTAGCCTTGATTAATTTAATTGTGCAAATAAATACAAACTACGAGGTCTTAAAATTTATGATAAAATAATATCAATATTACAATAATTATTAATACACTTGTTATTGCAAAATTGGAAAAATATTTTAATATGTCAGATAGAGTATTTTTACGAATTTGTAGGATGTAAATTCGAAAATGCCGTTGGAATTAGCACAAAGTTTATTAGAAGTACACACATGTAATTCGAGTTCTTACCTGTGTAGCCGAATATATACCATAAATAGCGCAAAATCTGTTATAAGATACTCGCTTCGAAAGTACACTAGGTAATGCTTCGATCGCAGTTGAAAGACGACTGACTTCATCCATTTGTAAATTAAACATTGCGCTAGCAAATTTTTTTTCATAGCTGGAGTAAGGCAGAGAGGCTGACGGCCCACCTGATGGAAAGCGGTTACCGTTGCCTATAGACATTTGCAAAACCAAAGATGTCAACAACGCGCTGCTAACCCCGAAGAAATTTTATGACACCTTTTTTGAAAACCTCCATATTGTAGCGCTGTGGGCGAACCTCGGCTGGGAGCTCATTCCAAATCCCCACGGTACGTAAGAGAAACGTTCTTCAGAACCGTTGATTCAAATTTCGAATGAAATCTTAATAATCGATTTGGCACGAATTAAATAACCGATTTATAAGTTCGAATATTCGCACATCCCTAATATTATTTGACAAGACTTTTATTTAGGAGTTTTTGGCGGAACTGAAAGGAGATGTTATGCTGTGCAGTTTTATTTTATAAAAATGTGTAAAATTACTCTAAAATAAACAATAGTTGTAGGATATTGATAGTTTTTAGTAGTAATTGTATGGTTTGTGAGAAATGTGAACTGTATAGTCAAATGTGGTCTTTTGAGTTGTTACAAGATCTCCGTGAATAGCACAAGTTGATAACCTAAAGTTCAGCTGTGCTACACATAGACTTAAGAAAATGAAAAAACTATATTGTAAACTAAGATTTGGCTTAAAGGCCTAGCTGCCAAGCCATAAACATAAATAAATAATAAAATAACTTTTTATTTAACTTTTAGTTTTTTCGCGGATCGTAACATAAAAATCGTTAAAAACGATGCATTCGAGTGATCTCTTCTTGACTGCCCGGTCTGTGGATTGTGTGAAAGGAGTCGAAAGTATATGAGGGTACTGTTTACTCGACAAATATTGTTCAACCTCATTTTGTAGTATTTTTAAATTTTACCACTTTGATTTATTTCTGAATTTAAACATAAATTAAGAGACATAACCTTTTTACGACTTTGGAATTATTAGTCAAATAGTAGATTAATTACTCGAAAGGAAAATATGTAACACCAGTGAGCCTTTAGTAACAGCGTAATAAACTATCTTAATTGCGATAACATTATTAATTAACTGAAATATAATAATAAAAATACTATAATAATTAATACGTATATTTGAGGGTGTTGCTGTTTCTAACCAAGATTTCCTTGTAATTCACGTGACTAAGTCTCGTGATGAAGTCACGGGAAACGTGTCACGTGTTTAAGATAATCTTTATGCATGTATATCTAATATATAAAATTCTCGTGTCACAGTTTTCGTTGCCATACTCCTCCGAAACGGCTTGACCGATTTTGATGAAATTTTTTGTGCTTATCCGGTATCTATGAGAATCGGCCAACATCTATTTTTCATCCCCCTAAATGTTAGGGGTAGTCCACCCCTAAATTTATTTATTTATTTTTTAGACAAAATTTTTAATTTCTATTTTTTTATGATACAACATACAAAAATACATACAACCCTAGATTTTCAACCCTCTACGATCAACCCTATTTTTTACCGGGCAGGACGACGTCTGCGGGACAGCTAGTATACATATATATTTTATACCTATGATTATGACGAATATTTTCCTTCATGGATTTTTTTTACCATCGCCTTCATCCTTCGTCTTGTGACATGGCAGAGGGTTTTCTAGTTTCCTACATAATGTATTTTTTATTTAGGTTTATAGCTTGGCAGCTAGGCCTTTAAGCCAGATCTTAGTTTACAATATAGTTTCTTCATTTTCTTAAGGCTAGGTGTAGCACAGCTGAACTGTGGGTTCTTGTGACAACTCAAAAGACCACACTTCACATTTCTCACAAACCACATAATTACTATTAAAAAACTATCAATATCCTACAACTATTGTTCATTTTACAGTAAATTTACACATTTTTAGAAAATAAAACTGCACAGCACAACATCTCTTTTCAGTTCCCGCCAAACTTCTTCTATGTATTCTTATAGACAGGGCGTTCCATTAGAAGCTCTCAACGCCCAAAAGGCCCGTTAGCCGTTCCACAAGGCGACGCGGGCGTTGTGGTCGTGACGAAAACGTCACTAATGATGTCAACATTTTCGATCATACAACGCTCAAAATGACCTATATCAAGAGGTGGGTCGAATAGCCGTTCCACTTGGGTTTACGATTGTAATGCCGGCAAGCATGTGGAACGGGAATAATCGAGGTCGTGAACGTGGTCGTTGTAAGCATGTATAATCTTATTTATAATACAATGTATTTTATTCTAATTTCTTATTAGTATTATATTTACTGTCTTATCCTTCGTGAATGTTTCCCATCACTAACACGTAATGATTGGGAAATATGCTTGTTAGGTCAGAAATACTACCTAAATGGTAAATGTTTACAGACTAGGATTCAAATCCACATCTATGGAATTAAGCAAATATGACTTAAGTACTGAATTATCATAACTCGATATTAGAGCAGGGACGCAATTAGATTTTCAATATATTTTTCGAATTTTATATGTTATGAAAAGGAATTTGAAATGGACAAATAAAAGTAAGAACACAAAAAATAAACCTATAAGCTAATTAACACATTCACAGTGGCACTCATTTATTTGTACTTTATATTCCTGCGGTACGGGGTGTTTTAGACCGTGCACCGAAACTGTCATTGTCGGTATACTAGGCTTGTTGAGCCCCGTAACGTTTTAAAAATTATAATCTTTTATTATCGTAATTCACTACAAAAATTAAACACCTCGCCATGGCAATGAGAACTAAATTTTCTGGGCATAGCTAGTGCGCGATAATTGCACTCAATCAAGGATTGATTAAAGTTGTAATCTTTGCTATTCATGAGGCAATCTTTCACCGAAGTAGCGGCACATACAAATAGTACAGTCAAAACGGCAACTTCCCTTTGCAGATGATTTGATTTCATCTGGTTTACCACAATTCCGCCGTTCCGCGTGATTCATTGTTTGCAGGCATTAAGTGTATCCTACCATTCTCACGCCCACGCCAACGGTCACTTATCCACCCACTGCCTCCTTCCGTGAGCTCCGAACAACTCGTTTCCTTAGTTTTCTGCCATTCATGCAGGTCAAGTGCACTGTACGATTTATGTGAAGATTGATTAAAATCGCAAACGCTTTATTATTTTTTCATTGCTTGAGTTCAGCCGACAGGCAAGTGGCCCACCTGACGAAAAGCAAGCAAACATTTGTAACACCAACGTGCTGCCACTCTCCAAAGAGAGACAGAAACCTGGCCACTAATGCGGAACACAACTCAAAGTTATTATGGCGGTATAGTATATACGAGAGATGGTAGCCATTCAGACGGACAAATACCCTACCACCTGGCTGTGGGTTGGTTTTTTGTCTCTAGGACAGGCCGCCACGCCGCAGGAAATCGTCTTACTTTTCCGTTTCTGCACGCATAAGAAATTGACCTGAAGTTTTTAAAGTGTTTTTTTTGTTTGGATTATAGACTGTCTAGGATTCCTTAAGTTCTACAGAATTCTAAATTATATAAGTGTACGACAGAACTCTGGCAGCAACGATTAGAAGACCCAGTGTTCAGCGGCAATTCGCACTACCTTTCGGAATGTTTATAGCGACTATATAGGTCCTTTACTTCCGTTGGACACGGGTGCTCTTAGGATATGGTTGTTTCGGGAAGTACCTGAGTCAGGTTGCTGAAAGTCCAGATACATGTTGACACTTATCTAAAAAATACGGCCCAATATGCTACAAGATACCAAACGTGGGCATGGGCGGATTAGTGCAGGGGTCTAGTGGATATGATGCCTAATGCTTTATCACTGCTGACCATAGCCCGCAATTCCATAGAGAAGAATAATGGAGCGGTTTAATCCTTCTTTCAAACGGTCTTGCCTTAGAATAAGAGGGGGGAAATGCATCATCAGTAACTTTAATCTGCCGCTGTGGATCAGTGCGTGGGAAGAGAAGAGAAGAACAGCAAGGGCCATGGACGGTAACGACGGGATTCTCGTTGTTTCTAAAATAGCCAGAATGGGCGCTAATAAGATGGAACACTGGGATGATTTATTTTGTAGGTCAAAGTTTTGTTAGGGAGTGTAAGATTATACTTGAGTGTTAGGTTGTTCATGACGCATTACATCCAAAAAGGTAACTGGATGTTTTAGGAATTATCTATTTATTTTCGAGATATCATTTATAGACCAGCGAGATACATGAGTTATGCTTTGGTTGAAGTTGAATTGAGGGAACGTCGTAGCTAGCGCACGCGTCCAAAAACTCAAAGGACGCGTGTTCGATCCTGGCCAGAACGCATGCACCACTTAGTCAGTTTTCTGATCTAATATGTATATTGTTACAATCACCACGTGCTTACAACGGTGAAGGAAAACATCGTGATATAACCTGCACATCGAGATAACCTATGTGTCAAACTTGCCAAGCCGTTGGGTCAATCGTGGCGGGTATACTGTCCGTTCCTCCTATAATGGAAGGGCCGAACCCAGCAGTGGGACATTTATGGTCCGATATTATTCGTTGAAGTTACATGTGATATAGGCCATATAAAACAATAGTTTAAGATGAAAGGCTATGATTCAAATTTCGTAATTCGTCTTTGTCAATGGTGGTCCCGTCTAGTTGCCGTCTAATCAGAGCTTGGCCACTTCTAGGCCATTCCCACGGGCACGTCGCCTACGCGTGGCGCTTACTCATACCAACTGTTTGTCATCTGCCAGTTTAATTGATCTAGTACTAAATTAAATCGTGGCTCGTCAATGGCAGTAGTGTGTGAATATTTTTTAATGCGAATGTACGATGGAAGCGGCCTTGGATGAATCAGGATGTGACCATCAGTGCTCTTATTGATTAAGGATTTGTGTTGATTTATTCTATGCTTTTATCTAACTTATTATTTGATATTTAAAACTAGGTTTTGTTCGTTAGGAATCGCAATTTTAATTAGATTTATTTATTATAATTGACGATCATCACCTTTTCTAATACCCACACATTGTATACTTGGCCTATTTATTTTCAATGTTTATTATCTACCTAATTTTTAACTTGGTAGACATAATAAATATATTTGTGCATAAACATTATCATTTTCCTATATATAATTACTATCATGTTTTAGAGGCATGAAAACAGTCGCAAATAACCGATAGAACTGCCAATCATTTCAAAGGATTATTGATGTCCTGTAACTCGTGTTATTAAATCTATCTTTTTCACTCGAGGATATCTAGACTTTGTTTTGATCTCTAAACCTAACTGTCCCTTCTGTTAAGAGTAAGAAACTGGTTGTTTATAAATGCGAACTATTAAACCCACAGTGAGTCGTGCTGATTGTCGTGCGAACGCGAGAACGGGTTAAGAGGTGTTAATTGTGTGAGATTGAATGTTTTCTCAGGGCAGAATTTCAATTGGGCACAATTGTTAGTCTGCCAGCTTTTTATATAAAAAGATGCTAGTAATTCATTATTGATTTGTTTACCATTAAATGCAGCGATTACACAAATGTACACGACATCTCTTAAATGAATATCTTCAAATTGAAGTCGCCAATGACATGAAAGAAAAAAAAAAAAAAAAAAAAAAAAAAAAAAAAAAAAAAAAAAAAAAAAAAAAAAAAAAAAAAAAAAATAAATAAGTCCCAATACATGAAATTTTTATCACATCCATTGAGAATAGTTTATCCATTGATTGAATACATTCATACGGGTAGTTACAAAATGGGTAATTTCTAGCTTTTATATTTTTGTTATTGTCTCATATTTGTAAAACCAATCCAATTACTATAAGTCCTGAAATCTATTCCCGTGCGACTATGGTCAAACTACTCGTCTTATAAATTACGATCAAGGTTATCACTATTAATTTTACATTGACTTATTTGTTCTGTAGCATTTGTATTCGACAATCAATCAGTCAGATTTTGCTTACAAAATTTAATAATATTATTTGAATTCAGCTATCGAGGCTTTTAGTTAATAACAATATCTATTAAAGACGATTTAAAAAGACAATCTATATTTATCCTTATGAGTATTACGTATTCCAAGTTATAAATAATTTAATTAAATTTAACAATAATCTGTCTAACTTGCTTAAAATAATCTTTATTATTAAAAATTACCTTCTTTATTGAGTTTCGTTGTATTCCGAAACGATATGCAGAAGAACTATAGTGTTTTTTTATTGCAGGACAGGCAGACGGTCCACTTGATGGAAAGCGGTTACCATCGTCTATGGACATTTGCAACACCAAAGGTGCTACAAATGCGCTGCTGCTCTCTTAGTGCGACTGGAACCTGGTCACTAATGCGGATCACAACTCAAGGTTGTTATGGCTACATACTTTAGATCAGAGATGGTAACCATCCAGTCGGGCGAATGCCTAGCACCTGGCTGTGGGTTGTTTTGTCGCATCTTACGACAGGCCGCCCGGCCGCAGGAAATTGTATTCTTTCTCCATTCCTGCACAGATGTTGTAATGAACAATTTTAATTATTCAATAATGCCTCTACCAAGATATTTCAAAACAACTTATTGATTCTACAGGAGATTAAGAGGCTGGTCTCTACTTCTATCTAGCGAGGTAATAGGTATAGCCAGCTTTCTAAAACCTTACCCATTGACTTCGGTATCTAGGCTCAATATTCTACTTATAGTCTTAAGGGATACAGTATTCAAATGTAATTCAATAAGTATATCATTAAAGTTCTCTGATTGCGCAGGAACTACATTTAAACCATTAATGATCCGATTTTAAATAGCACTTATAATTGGGACTGAATTTAAAATGTTTAGGACCCACTTGTCTATTTAACAAGTACGAATACTCATAGAAGCAGTCTCAATCAATTCATACCGATGATTCAGTCCAGTGATTGGCCAGAAGTGGCCGCTTGTTTGATGTCAGGCCGCCTCTTTCGCAACTCCGGCGCACAGGAAGATTCTAATAAGGTTAAGATTTAAAGCTTACGGGTCAAATATGCGGCATGTAAGTTTAGATCGCTTAATGTTGAATTTATTTTTTTAGAAACGTAGAAGAGAGTTAACAGTGTTTTTGAAAACTATAATTTTGTTTTAAATTTAAAATTGTTGTTGGACATTGTTTTTATTTAAAATTTGTATTTGTGGAGTACATCTCACACAGTATCACTTCAACTTCCTTCAAGAAACCATATGCTGACGTCAGTCAAATACCTATGAATTGCGGCCAGAATTAAATCTTAACTACTTAAATATTTAATAATTGAGTATGCATTGCAAATATTACAAAATAACATATTACTTGTAAACGTCTACGTCTTTATGTATGTATGTATGTATAAGTCAAAAAAACAGGACCGAGTATAAATCCTTGCGAAACTACCTCGCAAAACATTAGCTTAAAATCAGTTTGGTCGTACACTAATCATCGGCCCAACCGCTCCAAAGGGCCCATTAATAATTAATTCGGCCAGTAAATCGCCTTTATACGACGAAGGGATTTAGCGGCCAGACGCCACGTGTCCTCCATTACGCTAATAGCGACCCTGGAATCTTTCACAACTGCGTCTCTAATTTTACAATTTAATGAATTAGAATTTCTGGGAGATGAGTGTCGCATGGTTTTGTTGCGTACTGGTTGGAGTTCAATGATAATTATAATGATTACTTGATTGGTTGTAGTTCGCGTCTCTTTCATTCTGCGTCGGCTGTTGGAATCTCCAACAATGTATTTTACTGTTTGCTTTACTGTAATATGGATTTTTTTTAGTTCTCCTCCATCTTGACGAACTAGATGTGTCAGGGTTGTTTCTTTCTTTTTTGTATCTTTTTTTCTTTTTTATCTTTTTCTTTTTTAATAAACTCTTAATTCTATTGCATGTATCTTATTCCTATGTATTTTACAATGTCACTCTGTTTTTTACTATTTTGTTTACAGTTTTATTCTTATTATCTGTTATAATATTTCATATTTCTATTCTATTTTGCCTTCTTCTACAATCGGGTCGTTTTATACATTATTACTAATTACTTCTTATTTTTATTTATTACTTCTTATTTTGTTACTTATTCTATCTATGTTTCTATCTTTATTTATACACTATTTTGGTTTCTTCTCTTATTTCGGAGATATCAGATATCTTTTTAACACGTAACTCTATGAATCCCTTGTAGTGTCTTTTGGCCATTAAATCTTCCATATTTTGATACGTGACTGGAATATGGATTCGTGCTGGCTGTAATATTTTTTTATATTGAGACCTCATGACTAGTGAGCAACATCCTCTTAGTAATAGCAAATTTATATTTATTAAGATATTAAATAAACTCAAGTATAATATTAAACATAACTTTAACTAATTCTATTTTTAAATATTTTAGTCAATAACTTAAATAATAATCCAGCTTCCTTTCTCAAAGGGTTGCTTAGAATAACATTTATTCCTCCACTATGAAATACTGTTATTTAATCAAATATGAAATCTTTTGTTTTTTAATTGACTATGTTTTTTCTTCAACTAAAATTAGAGGTAAGGTTTTGGCGTTGCACGAGTTGTTATCTTATATTAATATGTGAAGCAAAAACTTTTTACCCATTTTTTAGAAAATTGCGTGAACGGAGGAGTATGAAATTTCGCACACTTATAGTTTATATAGAGAAGGAGTGCATAATACTAATATTTTTAAAACACACTACCATGTATTTGACACACACACGCATATGAAGAGTTTGTTTGTTTGATTGAACGCGCTAATCTCAGGAATTATTGGTCTGATTTGAAAAATTCTTTCGGTATTAGATAGCCCATTTATCGAGGAAGGCTATAGGCTATATATCATCACGCTAAGACCAATAGGAGCGAAGCACCAACGAAGAATGTTTCAAAATCGGATAATTTTTAAACTATTCGATCTAGTTATATATACAGATGTTTTAGATATAAAATATAAATATACTAAAACAAGGCTTGCACTCAGCTTGTAGTCTATTCAGTTTGTATCGACGCCATGCCGAGATTATGCGTTTATTGTAATATTATACCTACAAAAAGAAGTTGAAAATGATTTAACCAAATGTTAAAAACAACAATATGTGTATGAGATTAATTTAAATCGTAGTTGTTAGTTTTTAATCACCGCTATATTTTTCCTTATTTTGAAGTTAAAATCCACAGTTTCCTAACAAATTTAATAATGCGATAGCGTTATATAAAGCTTCTTACATTCGGCTTTGTTCGCGTAGTTTTCGGATTCTTATCACAATTTCTACGTTAAAGAAATATCCTTTAGCTACTTATAGAAAGTACCTACCTACTATCATACAGGGCCGTCTTTACCCAAGGGTTTAAGCGGCGCGTGATTCCGGGCGCAGAAACTAGAGACTGCAAGTGGACGGACTTGCAGTCTCTAGTTTACATGCGTTGTGTATTAAATAAAACATAATTGACATCTTCTGTAATTTAAATATTTTGTTAGCACACCCGTTACGAACCTTGGCAGAGAGAAGGTAAAGCATAGATATCATTTTTGTCTTTGGTAAACTGCGAATTAAATGTTTGGATACATTGACATTAAACTTATCGTTCGGACTGGACGACTTGCATAATTTGCTAGTTTTGAAAATTACGTAACATCATCTCAACTCGAACACCGAAAACTAAATGAATCGCGAACTTATTGAAATTTATTGACTGTATTGTTTTGATAATTTGATTTTTGATACTCAAAACTAAAATTGATTTTTGTACCCCGACGCCCAATATCGTTTAGACGGCTCTACAAATATATTAACATAATCTTTAACTTAGCTAAAGATATCTGTCCATCTATAATATATAATTCTAATATACCATGTCTCTACATTTAAGCTATTATAAAAAAACAACTGGAATAGACTATATTAAAGACTGAGAATACAATGATTTTTTTCAAAGTTTCTTGTCTGTTCCTTTAGGACCTCACGTAAAAACAACTGGGTCAATTTTGATGCGGTTTTCGCTGAAGACCAGCAAAATGAAAAAAAATAAATCTGCGCTACTTTTTACCCTGGGACATCAGCGGCAATTCATCTGGGAATGATTTCAAATGGCCAGATAAAAACTCGGAATCCCGCGGGAATTTTTCCGGGAGTAGTTTTGTAGAACCCATAAAAATAAGGTTATTCCAGCACTGTTTTTGTTTAAACGATAGCTTATTTTTTTTAATGCTATGACACGTTGTGTCCCGGCATTTTTATGTCAAGCGTGGACAAAGTTGCGCAATAAGAAATAATTTATTTGAATGACTGAGATGAATATAGAGTGCCTTCAGTCTAAAATTAAGACATAATTTTACAACAAAATTAAATATAAAAATAGAAAAATGCAACTCCAAATTAAATTAAATTAAAGTTATGTAGCTTTAATTAAAATATACAAAAAGTAATGTAATCGAAACTGTCAAAGATAAACCTTTATAGATTATTTTTCCAAAATTAAACCCCAAGGTATTTTATTACATACTAACTAAATGCGTCCCTGATGTTGAATTCCCTTTTTTTAATTTGCTTTCATCAAAACTTGCAAAACGCTTATGTATCTCCAATTATTTTAATATTGAAATAAATACAAAAAAAAATCTTGAAATAAAACACAAAAATTATTTAAAAATTTCAAGTCAATCCTTCGATTACTTCTCGATTTGTCCGCAAACATACAACAGCTGAATTTCAATATAGAGCTAACTAGCCAACAAAAATATGTGGTTCTAATATTAATTTTACTATACACAAAGCAGGAAGTCAAGGCTGAAGTAATCTTTGTATATATTCAATTAAAATTATTAATCATAATAATTACAGTTCTTAACTATTCGAAGCGTATATCGTACACGCATGAGAAACGGATGTAGGATGTGCCCAAGGCCGTGCGATTTTTATGTTGTTCTTTTGCAAAGAACATGTGTCGCCAGTTGTGAATCTTCACATTCGCAAATGGATATAGGTAATAATAATAACAGCTCATAAACGTACCACTGCTGGGCTTGGGCTTCCTATTTATAGGGGAACAAGTATACACGCTATGCTTGTGCATGATGAATTGGCGGGTTGGATACATCGACTAACTTGATGTGCAAGTTTCATTACAATACTTTCCTTCACCTTTATGACGTCGTAAATGTAAGTAAAGTTCAGTAAAGATAATGAGAATTGAAGAACAATTTTTTTTTATCTCCTGAAGCAGGCAAACAGGCGGACGGGCGAGCTTTTGGCGGGAACTGCAAGGAGGTGTTGTGCTATATAGTTTTATTTTCTAAAAATGTGTACAATTACACTAAAATGAACAATAGTTATAGGAATGTAGGATAATGATAGTTTTTGAGTAGGTATTAATAATAATTTAAATTATGTGTTTTGTGAGAAATGTGAACTGTATAGTCAAATGTGGCCTTTTGAGTTGTCACAAGAACTCTGTTGAATGGCACTAGCTGATTACTTACAGTTCAGCTGTGCTACACATAGGCTTAAGAAAATGAAGAGACTATATTGTAAACAAGATCTGGCCTTAAGGCCTAGCTGCCATAAACCTAAATAAATAATAAGGCGGACGGGCCATTTGATGAAAGGTGGTTACCGTTGTCTATGGACGTTTGCAACACCGGGGTCGTTGCCAACGTGTTGCTGTCCTCTAAGATTTTTTTTGAGGACTTCTTAAGCGACCCCATGTCATAGCCCAGAGGAAATACCTCAGGGGGAAGTTCCCTCCAGTTAACAATAAACTACCACGAACACTAATACAGGAACAAAACACAAGGTTGGTATTGCGGCATATCTAGACCAGGGGCTGTAGACATCCAGACGGGCAAATACCTGACCGCTTGGCTGTGGCTTGTATTGTTTCTCCGTTCCTGCACGGATAACAGGTAAACCGCGAAAGAGAGTTTATGCTTACACCCGCATCATTTGAGTTTAAATCGCGAATGCATTAACCATTAAGCTACCACAGCATATGACTGTAAGTCATGTAAACTCTAACATTTCAGAATCTAGTGTAAAAGTTGAGATCTTTGATTTAGTGGTTGGGCACATCGCTACGTCGATCCGTCATCCCAGATGGAAATCTAATTTGTACGCATTCGGCAACTAGCCGTCGCCCCTAAATGAATTACCGACGACACGCTCGCCCACTATTATATGGATGTGCGATTTATTTGCCACTATTTTGCTTTGCTATTGATTTTTTTTCGGATTTACATTTTTTTTATGTAGATTAATAATCTGCGACCCTCAGTGAGCGTTATATGTTTGTCCCGTTTGCAGTCGAAATTCTTGGACCGTGGGTTCTTGAGGCCATGAGCCTCTGCAAAGAGCTCTCAAAATCGACTCTTCAAGTGATCAGACCTTGGACAACAAATCAGTACCTATGGCAATCCAGTGACGTAACGAAGTCAACTTATTCAGTCAATTCACTCAATCAATTTTATCTGGGAATTAATTGACTTTGAATATTACATTTCAATAAAATGGGAAATTATGCTTTATCTAGTAGACACAGGTCAATTTTACTTAGCGATTCTCCAAAGTCAACAGCTTTTGGCCCTCAGCACGTCGTTACACAAGGACGAAATAAGACTTTTTTTATTTATTACTCCCTCACACACACGTTCACATTACATATATACACACATAGTCACACTCAGCCACACACATACCATAAGAAATCACCTTTCGTTTAACACATTACGAAATGTTAAATTGACACTTTAATACCATATTTTATTTATATCAGCTCTTTAGTACTACAATGAGCATTTTCTATTACCTAGTAATAAAGATAAAAAAGAAATATTGCCTAGTCTAAATTTAAAATATTTATTAGCAATGCTTATAAGTGTAATATACAATAATATTGTATACGAATTACAGTGAATAGAAAAAGGGAATATAGAGAAACGGATTTCGAGACTTACATAGTAGAATAAAAGAATAGGCAGAGCTACAATTTCGTACGCAATCTCATTAAAATCAATGTCTCCCGAATGTAGTAGGTCGTACAAAAGTAATGGCAAACCCAATAACAGCCGGTGTTCGATCAGACAAATCCGATTATGTCCGGGATCAGATGTCTCGGTTAGGCACAGAGAAATTATAACCAATCTCGGATTATATTTTCTCTTCTAATACGATATTAATTGTTTTACTCTAATCTTTTGTGCTTTTGATATCAGATAATATTAAGGCGTTACACGTATTTACTCTATTGTTACAAGCCCACAAAGTGAATGCACACCTGGTTTATTACCTTTCCCGCATTCGGACTTATTTTGTTTACTTTGTGTGGTAATTAATTATCGCATTTTTGAATTTATTTATCCACCTTCCATATAATTAAACCTTCCCCGCCCGTCCTATTCTCGCCGCATCTAATAATTTGTTAAATTATATTAAAACGCACGACAAGTGATGCAAGCCCCTTCCGTCTCAGTACGTCGCTCGCACCACACGCACTAATTTCACCGCTCCGTCGTTATAAAAAACCGCTATTAAAATTAAGACTGTGCGCACGTCTCGCGAAGTGACAATATATATAAATAAGTTAAAAACTCTTCGGACCTGTTGCTGATCTGGAGCAGAAGAAGAAAACTAAGAGCAGCTGCATCCGGTGAGTTCCTTCCACCCCCATTGAACCAATATACAGTCCACAAAAACCTCAAAAATCAAATGGTGATTTTATTTTCCCACCATTTTCTGGTCCACTTCGAGCGGATTTTTAGTTTTTTCGATAATTATCGAGCCACTAATCTTGGAGGTACCTCTTTTTATATATTATATATTTAATGTACATCTTATTTCTAATATATTTAATAGTATTTCACAACTAATCATTTCATTCTCTTATATACATTTATAAACGTTTATCCCGGTTTGTTCCCGAGTACTCTCGGAACCCTAGGATCCGTTTTATATACGTTTCCGCTATACATTTTAACTTTAATTTATGCTAATTACATTGGTCAGAACACCGTATATCGGGAAATAGTTTGCAATTATTGCAACGTTTCTCTTTTACTTTTATAACCGCAAGATACTACGGTGGGATGAGTTATCAATTAATTAGATGAATTGTTCATATTTACACCGCATTTCTTTTCATTGGGTATTCCATTTAGTTGTGAGTTGCATCTATTTTGTCGTATATAATATTGAGGTACTGGAACCATCTTTGTTCGCGAGTCGTAGTTGCGCAGTGCATATTGTAATTTTTGTATCTACCTACGGTATATTTTTTCGTTCACACTTTGTGTTCATTACTTACGGCGGATATTGGACTTTGTTCCGTATCATTTAAGTACTATAACCGCAGTTTATATTCTTATAACTTCATTGTTAGAATAACTTCGTTTGTTCTCTCATAAGGGAGCGTTTACACAACCCGCATTATTAAACTTTTATATTTTGTGATTTATATTTTTGTTACATCAAAACGCGTATAACTCGTTAAGGGTAGGCTATCTCTTACCATTTGCTTATTAATATTTTTTATTTATTTCTCCATTTGAGTTTGAATTAAATTCAACATGCCTAAACCCAAGGGTGACGAAGTATATGAAGAATGTTGGATCAGCCTCAGCTGGCTGTTCTTAAGGCAAAACGGGAAGTTTATTTTCAACGTATGCAACAACTTTATGATCACGCTAAATCATCTGATATTAGCCCAGATGATTTTCTTCATAAATGTTCTACTATTGATGAAATTCATTCTAAATTTGAACAGATATTGGATGATTATAATTCATTATGTTTAGAACTAAACTCAAAGTATCAAATAGATTACAAGGTTTGGTTGGCGTTCGAAGATTTGTATAGTTTTGTTAAATGTGTTATGTCTCGCTATCAGGCATCTTCGCGAGAAACTCATCAAAATACTTCTACTTTTGTGAAACCAAAGCAAAAACTTCCTCCCATTGATCTTCTTTCATTTAATGGCGATGTCAAAAAATGGCCATTATTCTACGCCCAGTTCAAAAGTATGGTGCATGAGAACGCGTCTTTATCCAATAGTGAAAAGGTATTTTATCTAATTGGAAGACTTTGTGATAAGGCCACCTCTGTGTGCGCAGGGTTGCCACCAACAGGAGAGAATTATTCCTTAATCTGGAATGCATTAATACAAAAATATGATGATCCTCGTTCATTAGCATGCACATATTTCAATCAAATGTTAGATTTCAAACCCATAAATAATAATAGTGCTGCCGGCTTAGAATCTTTTCTAAATAATTTTAATTCATCCGTCGATGCTCTTAAACAATTAAAATTGAATGATTTATTGGATTTTATAATTTTACATCTCACACTTCAAAAACTCGATCAAGAAACTGTCAAGCTTTTTGAAATTACTTACCGGAAGGAACAGATTCCCAACTACAATGACCTGGTACAGTTCTTGAAAGAACAGACTAAGGTTTTGTCTAGAACTACTTCTAGTTCTAAAGTGAAATCATCGAAATCTTTTGTCGTAGATAATAAATTAAATAATCATTCTAATTGCGTTTTGTGCAAACAGTCAGAACATAAACATTTATTTCAATGTGAATCCTTTATGAAAAAGTCTCCTAAGGATAGATATAGTTTTTTGAAAAATCATTCGTATTGTCATAATTGCTTAAGCACTAATCATAAAACTTCGGCATGCACTTCAATTCGTAATTGCAATCATTGTGGAGCTAGACACCATTCTCTCTTACATTTTAATACTCAAGATAAACAACAATGTAATATTTCAACTAATTTGAATTGTCATCAATTACCTGCTGACTCAGTCAGAGATTCAGCACTCACTTTTACGCGCGATGCGCAAACTTCACTTACCGCCGCGATGCAGTCACGTGACAGTCACGTGCGCTCGAGCGATTTAAACCCGCTTCCGCAAACCAATGTGGTTCAGAATCATACTTCGTTTTGTTCTGTATCACGTGATCAACAATTACCTTTAAGCTCAAATACGGTTACGTTATTGGGCACCGCAAAAATAAATGTGTTTGACAACCATAACCGCTTACATTCACTTAGATGTTTAGTAGACTCAGGCAGTCAAAATGAATATATTTCTTTAGAATGTTGTCAACGTTTGTCTTTAGTTATTTCTAAGGAGCACCGTTTTAAGGAAGTGCAAGGAATTGGTGGTTCTTCGCAAACAATTTACGACACTACTGCCGTGCGATTCACATCGCGCCATAATAGCAAACCGGTTTATAACATAAGACCTTTAGTTGTCGAGAAAATTACGTCACAGCTACCTGAGGTGCAAGTAAACACGTCTACCTTTTCTCATTTAATTAATAAATTGAAGCTCGCTGACGATGATTTCTTTAAGCCGGGCCCTATTGATATGTTATTAGGAGTAAATATATTTTGCAATATTTTATTACACGGTAAAATTATTAATGGTAAAAATATTCCATCCTTTTTAAACACAACGTTAGGTTATATCATTATGGGTGATTCGCCTATCGATTATCAACACACTTTTGTTTCCCGCGCTTTTTGTAGTTTTACCTGTGAACCGTTAGAAGGAGCTTTACAAAAGTTCTGGGCAGTTGAGGAACTGCCAGAAAGGACATTTTTAAGCCCGGATGAACAGGAGTGTGAGAATATTTATTCATCAACCACCACTCGTAATGACGACGGGTCAATCTCCGTCTCTCTGCCTTTTAAGGAAAACCCTGATAAATTGGGTAACTCTTATGTTACGGCTAAACACCGCTTCGCGCTTTTAGAAAAACGATTTGCTAGATGCCCAGACCTTCATGTAAAATATAATGAAGCCATTCGGGATTACATCTCTCAGAATATTTCAAATGAAGTTTCAGAAAATAATATTTCGTCTTCTGGCTTCTACTTACCCCACCACCCAGTTGTGCGTGAGGATAAGGCTACCACGCGCTTGCGCATCGTACTCGATGGCAGTGCTAAAACCGATTCTAATTTATCCTTGAATGATATTTTGCACTCTGGCTGTAATTTACAGACTGAGATTTTTCATGTTTTGTTAAATGTAAGAATATTTCCTATTGCTTTTCTTGCCGACGTTAGGCAAATGTATCTTTGTATTTTTGTTCAGCCTGAACACCGCAAATTTCAACGGATTTTATATCGTTTCTCTCCTGATGATAAGCTGGCAACTTATGAATTCACTCGAGTCACATTTGGACCTCGCTCCTCACCTTTTCTAGCTCTTCGCACGCTTCGCGAGCTAGCCAAGCTTGACGGAAGGAAATTTCCATTAGCAGCTAGTATCTTAGAGAGAGATATTTATATGGATGACATCGCATCCTCTGCTTCTTCTCTTGAGGAAACAGTAGAGACAGCAAATCAATTAATTTATTTATTTAAGTCAGGTGGTTTCGACGTAGTCAAGTGGACTCGTCATTCACTCGAATTTTTGCAACACATCCCTGTTTCTCATAGACATTCAGAACCTATTTCATTTGAAACAGATGACGTCTTTAAAATATTGGGCTTACGGTGGTTACCATCCACAGATACATTTTATTTCGTGATTTCGCAACGACCGTCCCATTGTACTAAACGCACTATTTTGTCTGTAACAGCTAGACTGTACGATGTTTTAGGACTCGTAGGTCCAGTTATACTTTTCGCTAAACTGCTTATTAAAGAACTTTGGCTACTTAAAATTTCTTGGGATGAGTCACCGCCTAAGCAGGTTATTGATATGTGGAAAACACACATTTCAGAAATACCATTAATTTCCACATTAAGATTTCCTCGCCACCTTGGTATAAGAAAGACCTCTAGAGTTTTGTTGCTCGCGTTCTCCGATGCCAGCGAAAAGGCATATGGATGTGTCATTTATTTACATGTTCAGAATGATAACGAAACACCTACAGTTTCTTTAGTTAGTTCCAAATCTCGCGTATCGTCCCCGTCAAGAATTGTAACTTTAGCTCAGCTTAGTTCTTTAGTTTTATTAGCAAAGTTAGTTCGCAGTGTTTATGATTCAATTTCCAACCGCCAGCTTATTGATAACGTATATATATTTTCTGATTCAATAGTTGCATTATGCTGGATTTCATCTTCGCCTCATCAATTTAATACTTACTTTGCCACTCGTATATCACGATTCCACACTTTAATTTTAACTAATAATTTATTTCACATAGCAGGTGCTGCAGAGAATCCTGCTGATTTTATATCTAGAGATTTAAGACCAAGTCAAATCATTAACGATGTATGGCTGTCAGGCCCACCGTGGGTTTCTAGTCCCATGAATGAGTGGCTTATTAGGAAGTTTAGTCTAAACATAAATAAACGTTTACCGGAAAGTAAAACCGTCATTTATTTAGCCAAAACTTATACTGAAAAGATTTATTTTCATAAATCTTTTTGGAACCGTTTTATATTAAAAGATCTTTATCGCCTGCAAATGCGGAATAAATGGAATATTTCATCTAATTCTCCTGCTGTAGGCATGATAGTTTTGATTAATGTTGAGAATTCACCACCGCTTCATTGGCCTCTAGGTATCTTAACTAAACTTTTTCCCGGTAACGATGGTGTTACTAGGGTAGCCGAGGTTAAAACCTCAAGCAAACTTTACCGACATCCTACAGTTAAGCTCTCTCCGCTACCTGTGCAGTAGATGGAGTATTCATAATATTAACATTTACATCAGTTTGTCATATTTAATTTATATTTATATATTTAAACATAATTTTTATTTTTATTCGTTTATATGACTCACACCTAAGTTTTCATTAATTATCTATCGCTACTGTATTATTTATTTGTTTTTTTTTCTATTTCTTAAAGGGGTACCTTTAAGGCGGGGGGCATATGGTAATTAATTATCGCATTTTTGAATTTATTTATCCACCTTCCATATAATTAAACCTTCCCCGCCCGTCCTATTCTCGCCGCATCTAATAATTTGTTAAATTATATTAAAACGCACGACAAGTGATGCAAGCCCCTTCCGTCTCAGTACGTCGCTCGCACCACACGCACTAATTTCACCGCTCCGTCGTTATAAAAAACCGCTATTAAAATTAAGACTGTGCGCACGTCTCGCGAAGTGACAATATATATAAATAAGTTAAAAACTCTTCGGACCTGTTGCTGATCTGGAGCAGAAGAAGAAAACTAAGAGCAGCTGCATCCGGTGAGTTCCTTCCACCCCCATTGAACCATTATACAGTCCACAAAAACCTCAAAATTAAATGGTTATTTTATTTTCCCACCATTGTGTTTAAAATTTGTAATTAAAAACATTATATTGTTATTGCACTTGTTTTATGGCAGTAATTAGGGAGGTGTGTTGAACTGATTCTAAGAAATCTGATCTATGCGGGCTGGCAGCCATATTGTATCGGTGCAGCAATGGCCCCATGGAGAGATCGGCAGTCAAGCGAGGATGACGATACGAGCAAGACGTACATTCGATAAGCAATATAGGGACGGAGTTTGCGCGTGTTATTGAATTGTGCAGTTTGTACTGGTTGCGTGCAGTTATATTTGTACCTGCGTTATACGTGTTTGTATAGTTCTAAAAAAATCTATAGTGATTCCAACAGCATTTTAATTTTAATCCTGTACCTCGTAAGACTATTTATATTATAAAACCCACATGTTACATAATTTTTCTCTAATCTATCCTGAGGTTGTCTGGAAGTAATTGCTTTTAGTGATAAGACCGCCTAATGTCTTCTGTACTTAAACTTCTTGAATTGTATCTTAGTGTTATGCAATAAAGTATATTCTAGTCTAAATAACATCAATACTAATATGGATGCATACTAATATAAAATTATGAAAATAAGACTTAGCTTTGCTTTTGTTTGCTTGCTTATTAATTTATGCATCATGGTGTTGGTTATATTATAAATCACTTTTTTATGTAAGTCAGTATATTTTACGTCTAACTTAAAATAAGAATATATTTAATTCTGAAAGTGGAAGCAAAGTTAACTCGAGTGAAGCAAAAGTAAATGTGTAGTATGAATAAATAATAGTAATCAATTTAATAAATAATAGTATAATATATAGTGTTTCCTTTTATATTTAGTGTACGTATTAGGAGTAGTATTGTTTAATTCTATGGTAATTCCCTCTTTCATATATTTTATTTATACACAAATTATTAATAACTTGTTCCAATATAATTCTAGGAACAATGATTTTGAAACTTAAAAAAATACAGACAATAGTATCAATTAAAAGTACTATATACTCATTGAGCCTAAGTCATCGACGTAAAGTCGCAAGTTTGTCGGTATTGTATAGGATACACTTCGGGGAGTGTGCCTCAGAATTGCATGAACTGATTCCTCCCTCACCATTCTACCAGCGGACAAGCAGACGTACGCAATTAAGCCACCGATATATGGTGGAAATACCGACGAAGCGGACGAAACGCGACATTCATCATACGCACCGCTGAAGAATGGAACTTTTTACCGTCATCTGCTTTTCCCGAAAAGTACAATCTAGATGTCTTTAAGTCTCGCGTGAACAGGTATCTTCTAGGTAACCGTGCTACACCTTAGACTGCATTTCCTCCTGACATCAGGCGCAATGTCGGTCAAACGCGAACTTATTCATTTAAAAAAAAAATAACGACTAAGCATTATATATAAATTTACAATATCATTAATTCAGATTTAAACATATTTTTACATGACAAGGACAACTTTACCCTTTAGTCTGTGTGTAACAGTTGTCAAGTGAACATTTTTTTAAATTTAGTCTACTGGCCAGTGAACAAAGAGGTCTGTTTCGTCACACTTTCTATACCTATTATTAATTTTACGCTGTTGCTATAATAAGTAAGCTTTTTTTAACTAACCAAAGAATTTTAACCATGCATTTATGTATAGTTTTTTTAGTTTTCTAATAGAGTTAAATTTTTGACAAAATTATCAACATTATTATCAACATTATTATCAACAAGAAATGGAAGAGCTTTCTTATTATTATAAATATATTAACAGACTAATCGAATAGTTTAAAAAAAGAAGAGTTCAATTCAATTCCACTTGTGCTCATAGTAAGTGGCGCAAGTTAACGTTTAGGGCGGGCGCACTTTACACTCTCCGAGGGTCGTGCCACGTGTCAGGTCGGGCCACAAGCCCGGATTAGTGTTATGGTGTTATTGTCTTCTGTAATACGAGAAATCCTTTATGCTTTTATCCCTCTTTTCCTTGTTTCATTTGCAGATTTATGGTGTTTTATTATTTACTGATTTTTAATGTTTGACGGTAGGTAACGTTTGTAAATCCAATGATTTACACATATGTAATTTAGTTTTTATGTCATTGTCCCTACTGAGTTGTCGGTGAAGTTTATCTAACTCGATGATCTTCATATTTATAATAAGTATACTAAAACCTATACCGTCTATAAAAATAAGCTATCTGTCTCAAAAACATCACATTGAAGTAATCCTTCTCGAACTGGCATTGTAAATTACATCTAAATATTTGTAATGTTTTCTGAGGAATAGGTTATTGAGCATTGAGCTGTCAAAGGCAAAAAACTCATGGGCGTCCAAAAAACCGATAGTCGCGAAGTAGGCTATATGAAACGATAGACTAACATTTGAGAATATTGAAGTTAGTGCAACGTAGATTAGATTAAGTATTCCGATTTACCCCAGCAAAGGCTCGGATAGGCGTTATTGCCATGCAGAATATTTCAATGTGGGTCCTTAAATATACTTCGATAATTTTAAAACATGAATTGTGTTCATTACAAAATCTTAACTGTTTTGTGAAAAGTGTCATCTCGAATTGTTATAAGAACTTCATGTTTGACAACAGTCAAAGACCTACAATTTTATAAAATAAAAAATGGCTGACACTTCTATTACACGACCGGACTTTAGCCTAGAGTCCATTTGCTTTAAAATTTTAAATTTCCGAAATTCATGAATGGCACTTGGCACTGACTAGATATACAAATTTTGCAAAGTCAAATTTAAATAATAGGAAGAATATAAATAAGAAAATGGACATCGTTTATAGTCTAACAATATCAAAAAATCTTTTTGTAATGGGTTATACATCAAAATTGAGAGTTAATATTTCCAAAGCACAAGAGCAATATTCCGATAGACTCCTTTGAACATTGGCATTCCATGAGAGCTTGACTTTCCTTTGTCCAATCAGAATTATTGTGCATCGTATGCTAGTTGATTTGGAGAAAGTCTGAAAATGCATTGCTACATGTAGCATACATAGAACTCGGTACGAAGCTATAAGAAATTTATTACAATAAATTTATATTTGGATCTTTTTGAAGGTGCAGTAGCTATTTTTTTAATAGCTACGGCACCTTTTGCCGTGTGCCAAGGTGATAATTAAAAAAAGTCACCTTGTGAAAAATTAAAAAATTGTAGGTTTTTGACGAATTGTAGAATGCTTTAAGGAAAAACTCAAGCTTAGTTTGAACGATATATTGCCTGAAGTAGATTAGGAAATGTTTGGAATAAATCCTTTTGTAGTGGTGGTGGTGGTGGAAAGGACAAAACAGTGAAAGTTTGACATTTTTATGAAAGTAATAATTGATGCATGATCCAATACGTACAATGAATCAAACAGCTCTATCAACCATTCTATACATTTTAACAATAAAATACCTGATTATAACTATTCTAATTTTATTTTGAAAATATCTATAATTATATTATAGACTACATTAAATATAGATATACTTATAAAGAGACTACATACATACATACATACATAACTTCACGCCAGGTCCCTTGCGGGGTAGGCACGAACAACAGAGCGCCATTTAGGCTTATTCTTACACACCTCACTTGCTTCTTTGACATTCATAGTTCTTGTCATGCACGCTCGTCTGTTTTTAAGGCTCCTGACATCACCTTCTGCTAGTACACGATCAATTTGATCATGGAAGGTGTGTCGTGGCCTTCCGCGACTTCTGCATCCATCCACTTTTGCATTGTATATCTGTTTAGTCATTCTTTCATCATACATTCTTTCCACATGCCCGAACCACCGGAGCATTCCTTTCCTTACCTTCACCCCGACACTCTCTTTCAGACCAACTCTCTTTCTTACTTCGGTATTACGAACGCGGTCCGCGAGCGTCACTCCGCAGATTTTGCGCAGTGCTCGCATCTCGACCGCGTTTACTCTACTTTCGTGCTCTCTATTCCATACCCAACTCTCGCTTCCATACGTGAGCGTAGGTACCAGCACCGCGTTGTGTATGGCAAGCTGGGCCTTCTGGCTGAGGTTCTTAGCGCCTAGAAGTTTACCTAACGCTCCATTCACACTATTCCCCAAATTCACTCTTCTTTCTATATCAGCGGTGTACCTTCCATCTCTGCTAAAAGCACATCCAAGATATACAAACTCATTCACTTGTTCCAGCATAACATCATCGACCATTATCCTTGCATTCGTTCTGGTTGTTTCTCTTTCAAACACCATCACCTTTGTTTTCTTCGCATTCAAACGTAAGCCTCTCGCCTGACAGTCATCTTTCATCATTGTGACTAGTGTTTGCAGTTCTGATGGCGATTCGGCTAAAAGCACGGCATCATCCGCATAAAGCAAGCTGCTAACAACTAGATCACCCATCCGCACCCCAACATCCATCAATCTTAATCTCTGGAGACAATTGTCCAGATATAGGACAAACAGCAAAGCCGACAGCACGCAGCCCTGCCGGACGCCAATATTGACGTCAAACCAGGGCGACAGGCTGCCGTCCACCCGCACGCATGCCATACAGTCCTCGTAAGTGGACTGTACAGCACGCAGCAAATGGCCATCAATCCCATATCCGGGCAATATGTCCCAGAGGTCCTTCCGCACAACCCTGTCAAATGCTTTCTCTAGATCCACAAAACCGCAGAAAACCTTCCGGCCCGTAGCCAGCTGCTTCTCCACGATATTGCGGAGCGAGAAAACTTGATCCATACATCCCCTTCCATTTCTGAAGCCTCCTTGTGCATCCCACAGTAATCCATCGGATACCACTCTCATTCTCCTTTCAACAATTTTCGCATACACTTTAGATGCTGTGCTGATCAAACTGATGGCCCTGTAGCTGGCACACTCCATACGTGACCCCTTGCCTTTATGCAAGGGCACGATGACAGCGCGCCTCCAGTCGTTGGGAACCTTTCCCGTCCTCCAGCACAAGTTGCATAAGGACAGGAAAGCGTCCCGGACGCAGGTGCCACCATATTTGATCATCTCAGCAGACACACTATCGATTCCTGCTGCCTTTCCATTTTTCAGACTTCTTATCGACCATTCGATCTCTTCCAAAGTGATCTCGGATGCTGACTCCTCGAAGTCAGTCACAGACTCAGTCGTGGTGCCAGCATCCGGGATAGTATCATACATTTCTCTAAAATATTCACTCCATCGCGCTAAAACCTCTTGTGGGTTAGCAAGAATGTCCCCTGCTTTAGATTTAATTCTTTCCATTCTGGAAGCTGACGAAAATCCCCGAGACTTCTTAACCTCTCTCCAAAAGAGTTTGGTATTTGCCTCGAAGTTCTCCGTCAGCTTCTCTTCTTCTTTCAATTTTATTCTTTCACGCTTCTCTTTCACTAAAGCTTTGGTTTCATTCTTGCAGAGGCGATACATTTCTTTCTTCATCTCTTTCATGCTGTCATTCTGATGCAAAGATGCAATATAATCCAGCCAGGCTTTTCTCTTTCTCTCTACGCTAGATTTAACATCCGCGTCCCACCATTCGTCTCCTTTCGTTGTTATATGCCTCTTTGCGCATCCACATGCTTCTTTTGCGCTTTCCACTATACTTTCTTTCATATTATCCCAGTCATTATCCACATCTAAGTCGGAGAAGTCCGCTTTTGCAAGCCTTTCTTCGACTAGGCGCGCATACATACTCCTTACACTAACATCTTCCAATTTTTCACATCTTATTCTTTCAAGCTCCCCGAAATTGGTACGCTCTCGCCAGTGCCTCCACTTCTTGAAAAGACCCACAAACCGGCTTATCACCAGGTAGTGGTCCGTTCCAAGAGTGGGGCCTCTGTAGGCTCTTGTATCCATTATTGTGTTTCGGAGGCGACTATCTATTAAAATCAGATCAATCATACTTTTCTGTTCATTCATTCTCCATGTATACGTGTGGATATCCTCATGATGGAATAAGGTGTTCGACACAAGCAAGTTTCTTTCCATGCATACGTCTATGATTGGCTTACCAGCATCGTTCACTCTCTTGTCGCCATAGGGTCCAAGGACAGCCTCAAAGCCGTCTCGTTTGGTCCCCACCCAGCCATTAAGATCACCACACATAATTAGTCTTTCGTTCCCTTCAGCCAGATCCAGAATTTCTCTCACAGACTCCCAAAACTTCTCGAGTTCTTGGGGATCCGCTGAGCTTACGGGAGCATAAGCTGCGACCAGAAAAACTCGCGTGATCCCCAGTTTTAGACGGACCCAAAGAAGTCTCGGGTTCACCAGACAATAGTCTTTCACTCCAGACACAAAGCGGGATGAGAGTACGACGCCCACCCCCTCACTTGCACGCTTGTCCAGGTCCACGCCGGACCACAGAGCAAGCATGCCATCGGGGAGGTCATCGACGTCACACCCCTTCCGCTTTGTCTCTGTCAGACATAAGGCATCCAGGCTTCTCTCATTCATTATATCAATCATTTCGTCCATCTTATCTTTCATTCCACCTCTCACATTCCACGTGCCTATACGGCACTCTGCTCCTCTCGACCCGCCAGGTTTGGCGCTGCGTGAAGGGTGGCGGCCCCCTAAAATAATAAACTTATTTCTTAAAAAGTTCTAACCTAAGTACATAAGAAACAACCAACTGGTTTCCATTAAGCTTACATTAATGTTGTTGCTGTTTAAAAATAAAATAATTATTTTATTGATAACCTTATAACCTTTCTAAATTAAAAAGTACAGGTCACCTAAGTATTATAATACATACCCTGAAAATTGTTATTTAGTGAATTTGCAATAATAATTAATTTATAAATTTTTGAAGTATGCAATAATGGATGTAAAGCACAGATAGAAACATATACTAAAATTATCCCATTTTATTTATATATATTATATATTAAGTCTTTACAATGAAAAACATAATAATAAGAGATGGTATATTATTTATTATTGAAAAAAACCTTTCCCTGTTAGTGTAGATATTTCAGATGCTGAGAATTCAAAATTTTCTCTCTCTTTCCTTTCACCTTCTCCCAATTATTTGGGGTCGGTACAGTATGTCCTTTCCTTCCGCGCTCTTCCATTCTGACATACGCCCTTCACACTGCAAATCATAATTTCATCCTTCACATAAAACATCCATCTCTTTTTGGTCTACCCTATAAAGGTACATATACATTTGTAGGTACCCAGCAATCAATACTATAAGCTCATGAATGACAAACAACCATTGAATCAGTTATTATTATATTTATCATTAACATTTCATAACATGTATATAAATTTCATAATCTCATTAGATATTGATAAATAATCTTTTGAATAAATCCTTCTGAGTATTACATTTTTAATAATTACTGTTAATTACCCATATTAGCCTGTATTATAGGTATTTATTCCGTAGCTATAAAAACAATTTTGAGTTTGGTAGTGTGTTTATACATTATTTTTAATATCCATAGTACATGGCGGTCGCAATAACCGAAATCGGTTACTAGAGTATTATCATAATGTTGTAAGTACTACCATGAAATATAATAATCTCTATAAACATTATAAACGCGAAAGTTTGTAAGAATGTATGTTTCTTACTCTTTCACGCAAAAGCTACTGAATTGATTTTGATGAAACTTAACAATAATATAAATTGCACATCGGAATAACATATAGGCTATAATTTATACAGATAAAGTGTTAAACGTGACTAGAAGAAATATTATGTGATACCATTTTACTTTTAATAAAAATATTTTTAAGAAATTAAAGTTAAATAATACTTTAGAAACTTGTTGTAATTCCGTTTAGGTGATAACGAAAGAAAAGAGAAAGATACATGCATATTTTAATTTTCTCCACTTTCCGAATGAAGTAAAAACCGCAACAGTAACGCTGAAACTCATACCTCCTTATTTCTTACCAAAGGCTTTAGTAAAACTTTTAAAAGGAGAATAATAATATACTTTATTGTATAGTGAAATTAAGAAACAATAAAAATAATAGCTTAGAATTAGGTACAAATGGCGGTCTTATCGCCGACAAAGATCTCTTCCAGGAAACCTAGGGACAAACTTTTAATATCTTGAAGTTGAAAAATTACGACCTATACATTTTTTTCAATTTTGTTTTTGAACAGAAGTTAGCCTCAGGAGACAATTTATATCCTTGCAAATTTCATTGAGATCTGACCAGCCATTTGCGTTTCAAAAATTAAAAAGTAACAGAGTTAAATTTGTATTTATTTGTATCTGTGGCTAGTTTTATTAATAACATTATTACTATTAGTGCAGTGTTATATATTCCTTCAATTTAATGCCCTTTGTTCTATGCTACAAAACATTAAACTTTGTCTATGTAGCTGTTAACAATCCAGAAAAATATAGCTTTTATAAATTAAGTAATTAATATCTCATAATAGACATTTAATTAATAAAAAAAATAAACACTTCAAAACTTTAATTAATATTTGTAAATTGGTAATCATTTTAAACGTATTTCGATTTTAATTACAAACTCAATATTGTCAATTAAGTATTATGTATATTATGTTAGAAATTTATTTAAAATAGATATCAAAGTTATTAAACTTGAAGTATATAAAAACATGCTGAAGAAAATGAAATTTCCGAATTTTTCAAATTTTCCAAAACTCATTAAAAAATGTATGTAATATAATTTCTTGTGTAATTAATACCTTTAAATAATACCGCATCTTCAGTTTTATAAATACCAAAAATAACTTTTTCAGTAATTTCGTTAACTATCTAATATTTAGAATAAGTATTAAACCATGTCATAATATTACGTGAAATAACTTGCATTTTTAATAAGGTTTCTATAATTCTAAAGGTGCGATATTACAGCGTGAAATATTAGAAAATTCACAAACCTTTAGGGGTGACAACTCTGAACGCGCTATTCGAAACAGGTCTCGGAGAACCTTCCCTAAGCCCTGGGGAACCATTCCTCACCATCGAAAAGTCCAAAGGCATAGGCGGCATTGCACTTACTTCCATCTTCATATACCATAACCTCACAAAACTAACAAGCCTATAACACGCGATTCCGAGCACCGCGGAACGTGCGACCGGCGCGGGTCACTACACAGTTTTACGGCAGATTTACACTTAGCTCCCGCAACGAATGTACGGAGTTCACTAAAGCCTAAAATCTCCAGTATCTACATACTGATTTCGACCTTATCGGTGTAAGAGTCGTCGAGGAGGCGTGGTGTACGAGGCCCCGCCTTTAGCGTCCAAAGCGCCGCCATGTGTACAGAGTGACAATCACTTTGTATAGGTAACACAATAATATGATTCGTGATGGATTTTATTGTACTACCCGATGCATTTATTCGCTAGCAATTTCTATGGAAAAAAAGGACGGGTTGGTGTTAGGTTTGAATATTGATTACATACACTTTTTATGTATGTTTGATGTTTGTGTTATGTGTATGATATATGTTAGTATGATAAATGGAGTGACAGTATTTTTTTAGTTCTTTGAATTACCTACTATTTATTAGCGAAAGAATAAAGCATTATTGTATAGTGTTTTCTTTTAATTTTCCTGCCTTTCCTGACTTTTTATATAGTCAGGTTATTTTTGTTTGCATTTTTGTCATTTTCTTTTTTAATACTTTTCTCTACTCTACTACATTTTTCTGCTTATATCACTCAGGTGTATAAAATATTTTATTTTATTTTATTGATTATTTACTATCATTTTATATTTGAAAGGTGCTATTGCAATGTCATTTATAATAACTTAATCTATGAACTTTAGGTATAAAATTATGTAGTATTGTGTGTTTTACTTACTTACTTTAATATTCACATGTACTTTGGACAATTAAAGCTGTTATTTTTTTAAGACAATTATTATGCTAAAATTAATTATTACGCAGACTACTGCTTACTATATGTACCTATAATTATAAAATACTGGCATTACATAACGCAACAATGTATCGAACACTTATTTTAATTTACTAATAATTATAATTCAATCGTTCAGTATTTCAATTAATATTAATCGAATTAAACACTAAATAAACTACATAAAAATAAAAATTAATAATAAAAATAATGAAAATTGAAAAACCTATAGGCAATAATAGGTAGTGTAAATCGACGTCAGATGGGAACGTTACCTAAACACTGATGGCAACATTGAATGGCAACGCTAATAATAATTTTTCTATTAATTTCAACAACACAAACATAGCGTCATGAAATGCGGTTCACCTATAAACCTAACACATTATATGCCATTGACAACAAATTATTATAACGGAAATAGTAGTCGAATAACCTCACCATTGTCAAAAAGTATGATAAAATCTTACCAATTTCCGGTGACGTTTGGCGAATGAATGTCGTCCACACCCCTCGCTCACTTCGTCACGTAGCGACATTTAAAACAATAAACGCTTCAATTTTTCACCGTAGCTGCGTAGCCCCCGGAATGGGAATACTCGTTGCTAATCCAACCCTGGTCATTGCAGGACTATTCTGTAACATTAAGATATGAAATTAAAATAACATAAATTAATCTGTGATATGATTTTGTTGTATTTTGATAAATTATTTTCCACGTTAGAAATAATAGTATTGCTATTAGTTGACAGTATTAATGTTTTTCATTGCCAAGTTGTGGTAGCGTAATGGCTAGCGCATGCGTCCAAAACTCAAAGGACGCGGGTTCGATCCTGGCCGGAAAGCATGCACCACTTAGTCAGTTTTCTGATGTGAATATTGTTTCACATACAACATGCTGTAAACGGTGAAGGTTTGACACATCGAGCTAACCGATGTGTCAAACCTGCCAAGCCGCCTTGGACTAGCGTGGCGGGTATACTGTCCATTCCCCTGTAATGGGAGGCCCGAGCGCAGCAGTGGGACATTTATGGGTTGATATATATTATATTATATATTAATGTTTATAAATAGTTTTCTAGGTTTATCGAGACGTATATACGTTTGTCAGAAGTCTAACGAGACTAAGGGCTGGCCTGTATTTAGAGCAGCTTATCAGCGCTGCTGCTCTGCATGAAGGAAATGCGACCAACATTTTGGGAAAGTTCCCATCTGACGGCGATTTGAGACTCATATATTACATGTAGATTATTTTATTTTTTAAAGTTTAATTTTAATTTACATGGTGATATATCATTTATATGAATTAATTTATAATGATCTATTTAGTACCAGTTCGTGTTGTTCGGTTATGACCGGAAAAATAAAAACAAACCCAAGAAGATTTTCCCGTCACACAGATTATTGAAAATATTTTATATTTAGTGTAATATTACGGCAATGTTAAACACTCAATATCACTCAGTTATTCGATATTCAAATTGCTTGTTATGCCTTACTTAAATTTCATGTATTCGAATGTACTATTTTATTTTGACGGATTTTCATTAACACGTTTTGTCTATAGATTTAACAAGGTTTTTGGAAAATTATACTTGTAGGTGATTCACTTGTTACTTATATTCGATAACTGTAATAGCTTATTTGGATATGCTTAATATGCATTAAATATTGCACTATTTATCTTTTTTTTTTTTATTGCAGGAGATCAACAGACAGGCAGACGGCCCACTTGATGGACAGCGGTTACCATCGCCTATGGACATTTGCAACACCAAAGGTGCTACGAATGCGCTGCTGCTCTCTTTAGGGAGCCTGGAACCTGGTCACTAATGCCGGAACACAACACAAGGTTTTTATGGCGACATACTCTGGACCAGGGGTGGTAGCCATCCAGTCGGCAAATGCCCTACCACCTGGCTGTGGGTTGTTTGTCGCCTCTTACGATAGGCCGCCGGGCCGCAGGAATTGTATTCTTTCTCCGTTCCTGCACG
Source organism: Dendrolimus punctatus (assembly GCA_012273795.1). Classification (NCBI taxonomy): domain Eukaryota; kingdom Metazoa; phylum Arthropoda; class Insecta; order Lepidoptera; family Lasiocampidae; genus Dendrolimus; species Dendrolimus punctatus. The sequence continues at coordinate 18,160,881 of CM022536.1, forward strand.
GATAAAAGTGGTTAAGCTATATCCGTTTTAATTTCAAAGAAAATTGTATAAATATACTTATAAAATACTCAATTTATCGCGCGAGTTCAGCAGACTGGCAGACAGCCTACAGCATACAGCCTTGATTGAAAGCGATTACCGTCGCCTATGGACACTTGCAACACCAAAGATGCTACAAATGCGCTGTTGCTCTCTAAAGGGTGACTGCAATCTGACCACTAATACCGGAACACAACTCAGTGTTGTTATGGCGACATGCTCCAGACTAGTGGTGGTAGCCATCCAGACAGGAATATATTCTACCACCTGCCTGTGGGTTGTTTTGTCCCTCTTACAACAGCCCGCCCGCTGCAGGAAATTGTATTCTTTCTCCGTTCCTGCACAGATAATAGGTTCCATAGAGACGGCAAATATGTATTGTTTTGTCATTTAGCTATTATATACATCGAAATTATTTATTTTAAATATCCTTACCTACATACTAGGTAAGCTAAATCCTCCTAAACCACGTAACGGACTTTAACCCAAGAAAGTTTTTATGTACCTAACTAAAATAGCAACTTCATAGGGTTTCATCCTGTGTAAACATTAGTAAAATGTAATAAAATATACTCACACTTATTCTTTATAAAATAAGAAACAAAAATTAAAATGAAACCTTATAAAATATAAATAAATTTTCTATTCGGAATCGGGGTGTTGCTTTGTGAAAACTAATTACACCTCCGCCTCGCAATGATAAAGCAAAGCCGTCGTATGGGATATTTTTATTCGAGACAAAATGAAATTCTCTTGCCATATCACTATGAACAAATTTCTACCTTATCACATTGCATTACAGTCTGATTTCAAACAAGTCCTGTGATAATATCAAGTGAGCTGTGGAAAAATTTCTAGTAGGTGCTCAGCGCCAAATAATCCCGGTATAATCCAGCCTCGCAAATCCCATTGTTTCGATCATCCCCTCGATTTTACACGAGGGCAACGGCTAAAAGGTGAAGGTATAATTTTACGGTAATTTTTTATTTACGTGTAATTATTAAATTTGGACTTTGTTGAATGAACAAGAGTATGATCAAGTGCGAACTAACCTGTGATAGGCTCCATGCGTATATCTGATAGTCATTTAGGTAACGGTAATTTTTTTTGATAATATCCATATCTCGAAAACTCAATGGTTCCTTATTTAGACTTACGGATTTTTTTTATTGCAGGAGTTCAGCAGATGGCCCACAGCGGTTACCATCGCCTATGGACATTTACAACACCAAAGGTGCTACAAATGCGCTGCTGCTCTCATCAGGGAGCCTGGAACCTGGTCACTAATGCCGGAACACAATACAAGGTTGTTACACGTAAGAACGGACAATCTATACTTACTATAATAAATCTGTAAATGATTCGAGTTTGTGCAATGCGTTTAAAATTTTAGATTCCGAAACAACTTTTTTTTGCATTTCGTCTGTCTGTCTGTTTGTCAGAGTATCACGTGAAACTAAAAAACGGATTTAAATGAAACACAGAGCTAGCTTATATTTCGCGGCGTAACATAGGATACTTTTTATCCTACAAATGACGTCATCTCCGCGGGATAGACGAAAATAGTAAAAAAAATGGCGCAATGATCGCATATTTTTTGGAAACTAGCGAACGTATGTGAACGAAACTCAACATAGCGCTGGCTACTTATGAAACTATGAAACCTATTAAATTGCTGTTCTGCAGTACTGGTCATTTGAAATCAAATTGACTCATTGACTCTTCAGGTGATCAGAAGGCTGGTGCCTCACCTCGGCCAACGAATCAGTATGGCGATCCCGCGAGGAAACGTAGCCAGCCTTCAGGGCACCTTACCCATAGAAGACGGTGATCTGGGCTCAATATTCTACTTATAGTCTTGAGGGACTATGGGTAGAATACAATACAAATAAGTTAAGTTTTCTTACATTATATTCAATAAACGTATAAACTGTCGCAATCATAAAATTACAAAGTTGTTGGAGTTAATAAAAAGTCAAATTCATTTTATTGTGATAACATGGAATTCTTTTTCAAACTTAGTCGTTTATTTATTTTTAAGCGTTATTTTTCATCGCATTTGAATATTTACCGTTACTCCATTGAAATCTTACATGAGCATAGATGGCGGGGAAAACGGGGGACCTTTTCTACCTGCTTAACATTCGAATAGTTGATTTGGTAAGTTCTATGGTAAAGAAAAGAGTTGGGAATGAATAAAAAATTCTCACTTTTTGCTTATAACTTTTTTAATTTTAATTTAGGGCAAAAAGTTATATCACATATTGTAGGCTAAACAATTTGCTACAAATTATGACTTTGCAAATTTCTTGTAAGACGATAGTTTCGAGATATCGCGAAAAAGTGTTTTCCAAGATGGCGGCCGGGGACAAGGTGCGTCGCCACAAACTTGAGATTAAGCTTCTATTGGACACATGTAAAAGTAAAATTGCGTCCTCTAACAAATGCAATACTCGGCCTTAAATTGTAAGATTTCAATGGAGTACGTCATCAGTTTGTTACGTTATAGGGTATCTCTGGATTTACTTAACCGAATTTCAAAATTCTTTCACCAGTGGAAATTTGATTGTGATTAATATAAGTATTTTTTTTTTTTTCTGCTGCCAGCGGTGCACGGATCGCTATCATCGACTATATGTATGGTATGTGGCAGCAACGCGGCACACACGGCACGCAACATCAACTATGTTTATGGAGCGAATACTACAAACGAACGCACCACCTGTTATTGGTTCCGTTCAGGAAATTTCGACCTGAAAAATAAACCACGTGGTCGTCTGAAAACTTTGGTCGACAATGATGAATTAAAGGTGATTGTGGAAGCTAATGATACTGAATCCATTGCCAAATTAGCAGCAGTTTTCGAAGTTAGCATCAAAACAGTATTGTTCCATTTGCTTCAAATAGGCAAGATAAAAAAGCTTGACAAATGGGTACCCCACGAACTCAATGATCGCCAGCGCGAATTAAGGATCACAACGTGCCTTGCATTGTTCAACAAGCACTGAACGAAGGAATTTTGAAGCGCATTGTTACCAAGTGTATAATCTGTTTGACAATTGCAAGCGCTCAGCAAGTTGGTTAGTTCCGTCCGACCCCATGGTTCAGCTCCTAAGCAATGCCCTAAATGAAAACTTAACACTAGAAAAGTATTGGCCACTGGCAGTGGTCTAGCGCCGGTGTGATTCATCACAGCTTCTTACCAAACGGGATGAGCATTATTTCAGATGTGAAGAATTAAACTCAGTGATGAAGAATCTCGCACATTTCCAACCAGTTTTACTCAATCGCTCGTCTCCGCTGCTCCTGCAACAACGCGCAACCCCATACTGCATAGCAGACGGTCTCCTAGTTACAAGAGCTGGCGTTGGAAGCTCTCCGTCATCCGCCATACTCTCCAGACCTTGCGACTACAGGCTTCTACGGCATTCTACTATTTCCAGAATTTGCGTAACTTCTTGGCGGGGAAAAAAACTCAATATCCGAGAGGCAGTACAAAATGCCTTTGAAGAATTTGTTGCTTGTCCAGCTGATTTTTCCAAGAAGAGCAACAACAATCTGCCACTGCATTGGCAAAGATGCATCGACTACCTGGATGATTATTTTGATTAATAAAAAAAATACGTTAACTTGTTTAATAAAAAACGGAAATTTCACGGGTAAAGACCTAATCGAACATTTTGTTCAATGACGACCCTTTCCTTAATTTGCCGTTTGACAGTCTTCATAGAAATCGATACTTACAAGATACATTATGATTTAGTATAATAATACAGGTGTGTTTATTTTTCCAAAATCAGCCGATACTTGACAAGGGTAACTGATTTCTGAAAATTCTAATTATAATATTTTAGTTTTCGTCTAAATTGACCTCGAAGTCTCCTTTGAGTGTTTAGGATATCCCATGAAGGCCCACGTGAAAAATTCAGCCTGTATATACATATAATTGAAACTCCGTATATAGTGACTGATCACGATATTTCAGGAACTATAATACCTATAGAATTGAAATTTGGCATGATCGTACCTTTCGGATCGATTTTACGACACCCGGGCGGGTATCAGCTAGTTATCTATAAAAGTGTGTTTGGTTATCTCAACGAGCCGCAACTAAATACAGAATAAACACACCTGTATGTACGTCTTTGTTTACAAAAACTCTTTTACCGTCAGGCTGTGCATCTTTGGAATCAGTTACCTATTGCTATAAGACGAGCCAAATCCTTACAGTGTTCTCAAAATCAGGTTCAGAAGCATTACTCTTCTATTTGTATTATGTATGTTTGTATTGTCATCTGCATATACACACGTGTGTGTATGCTTACATATGTTTATATATATTTAGATTGTTCTGTATTTATACATATATATTGCGTATACTTATCATTTATCATTATTTGCATACGTTTCCACTGCTAGTATTAAAATCTATTCATCATTGCAAAGCTTTGCCTGGAAGAAATCTCTTTTTAGCGACAAGGCCGCCCGTTGTACTATGCTGTATCTATGCTTTGGTATACAATATAGTGTTGTCTACCAACTATCTAAGCAATACTACTTATTAATATTCAAAGCCTCCCTTCTAAAATAAGTAACAAAGATTGTACTTATCACGGCAATTTAAACAATAATCCCAACACGCAGTCTTTAAAGAGCGGCACAATCCTCTCATTTTAATGGCCAACAAACTGAAAGGATCAAAGGCCATTTCCACGCAAAGTGGCACTCAAAAATGAGTGTCGGTAGCTGCGAACAATTTTGCGCGCATCACATAAAGACAAAAAGCTTATTAACCCAACAGTTTAAGGGAATATCGCTCGTGTTTTCCAAATGCGTTCTGTGTTTTACACTGTGTTGAAATATTTCGTCATAATTGCGTCTCACATTCGACAACTATAAGTTAATTATCACCTGGTTTTTCCATCATTATTTCCTTGTTTCCTTGCAGTGTTAAACACTAATAAACTGAATATCACGCAATACATACCTACTTTTTCTTCTCAAATATGAATATAAGATAGACAACACGTCTTTCGTCTTTCATCATCATTAATAATTGAAGAATTACGACAATGTTACGGCAAAACACAAGGCGACCTTATCGCTTGTAGCAATCTCTTCCAGGTATCTGACTTAGAGGATACTTTTAACAACTTCTATTTAGATGTAATTAATTTAAAAAATAAATATGGCACATCAATGAATAATTTCTTAATCTCTATAATATAGGTATACAATATAATTATAATCCCTACTAATATTATAAATGTGAATGTAAGTTTTTTTGTTACGCTTTCACGCAAAAACTACTTAACCGATCATCATGAAATTTTGTACACATATTTTTGGAGGTATTAGAAGTAACATAGGATACTTTTGATCCCGAAAAATTAAAGAGTTCGTGGGATAGTTAAAAGAACTTTCCACGCGGACGAAGTCGCGGGCAGAAGCTAGTAAATATAATAAACGCGAAAGTTTGTAAGAATGGATATATGTTTGTTTCTCTTTCACGCAAAAACTAATGATTGGATGAAATTTGATTGATGAAACTTTCTAATAATGTAGCTTACACATCAGAATAACACATAGGTTATAATTTATCAGAATATAGAGTGAATGATTCAAGATATAACGATTTTTCATCAGCACGCAGGTGAAATCGCGAGCACAGCTAGTAAGAAATAATTTCTTATGGTTTCCCCAGATTACCAAAATCTGACACTTTAAATTATACATACATGCATAAATTCACGCTAGCTCCCTTGCAGGCACGAACAACAGAGCGCCATTCAGGCTTATTCTTACACACCTCACTTGCTTCTTTGACATTCATAGCTCTTTTCATGTCATGAAATTGACAGCTCTGGCAATGTAAATGTTATTAAAGAGGATCTACTGGTCGGTTTCTTCCCCACATAAGCACCTAAAATGTCACATCTTCATCAGTGAGCGTTTTGGAAGAAGGATAGGACATAATTTATTGTGGATAGTAAAAATATAGCCATGGCAATATTTCCGTGGCTATATTTTTACAGAACTCACCCGACACCTCCAAATTCTTGAAAAAAGAACCAGCGCAAAAATGTACTTCAAGAATAACCATTTCTTGTAGAATTTATTCTAGTGACTGTTTTCTAGTCAAGGCAGGTCAAATGAAATTAAATCGATGATAATATTAGTCGGATGTTGACCGCTAAGGCTATCCTTATATATCCTCGATTAACATTGTTGGACTTGACTTGCAATCCGGCTTGAAGGACCACAAAATATTGGGTATGGGGGCCAGGGGTCGCCCTAAATGAAACACCCCTTAGCAAGTTGACTGAATTTATTTATAGGCGCCACAACAGTGACAGGTGCAATCGGCACAACTGTATCAAACGGCACGTTCGTGTTTAACAACTTAGCACTAGCCCCGGACGTTACACTGAACGTAGATAGCACTAATTATATGGATTACACCGATCAATACGAGTGCATTAATCACAATCACTAGTTGTCTGGCTGAGAGTCCGTTGGCTGCAGAGTTTTGCCGAATGCTCTTGATCTTCCTGGTCTTCTGAGTCTTTCTTGTGTGTATATCTATCCGACGAAGTTGCTGTAGGCTCGCCCCGCGCTTATTGAAGAGAGCAGCAGCGCATTGTAGCACCTTTGGTGTTGCAAATGTCCATAGGTGATGGTAATCGCTTTCCATCAAGTGAGCCTGTCTGCTGAATTCCTGCAACAAAAGATAATAAAAAAACTTGAAATTATTCTGTAATATAAATATGATTTTTATATTTCTTCGCTTGTATCCAATATTAATTATGCACTAATTACATAAAACTTGTACTACTACTCTTGGAAATATTTTTTTTAATTCAGGCTTAACAAAACACTGTGTCAGCGCGGAATAAAAGCTCGCCTAGATCAAAAGGGCAAAGGTAGCCCGCTCGGCCGGTGTTTCGTACACCACTTTAATTATACGAAGTTAATTAATACAAAACATTACGTTTGGGCCATAAAACTAGCGTGTATTTATAAATTTGAAGCGCTAGCGATTTTTCTAAACGATACTCGTTTACAAAAATCGCTCCAAAAATTGAGAAGAAATGTACAGTTTACATATTAATTAAGTATAAATTGAAAATATATATAACTAGTGATAAATATTACGTAGTAGACAATTGTATAACTTTTCTGTGTGCACTTGCGTCCAGATATTAGTATGTTTTTGTTGTATGGATTTGTGATGAAGGTAATTGTTTTGTACATCAATTATTAAAATACGCATAGAGTGAAGCAATTTAGTTGTTTATTTTTATTACAGGTTTTTACGATTACCAAACATGTATAAAGTGCCTGAAACGTGAGATTAAAACCTTTAAAATAATTTTGTTATGTATATTCGTAATGGTATGGAAAGAGATATATAAAAAAATATTTCAATCACGTTTTTAAAGTCAATTAAAAAAATCGATATGTGCGCTCTAAATTATAAAAAATGTCTACTCTCCTCCAACTTTTTTCAACAATATATTTGAATAGTTTGATAAAATTCACTGGTTGGACAGAATTTATAAGCACTATGTAATGCTCATAAGTAAATATGTTGTTGTTTGGTCACATAGCAGTAAGATCACGTGTAGGAAAACAGAAACAATACAATTCCCTGCGGCCTAGCGGTCTGTTGTCAGAGGCAACAGAACACCCCAAACTTACATCCAACCCCTGGTTTAGAGTACAGCGCCGTAACAACCCTGAGTTGTGTTCCAGCATTAGTGGCCAGGTTATAGTCCCCTCTTTGAGGTCGGCATCATACTGGAAGCACCTTAGGATTGCCATAGCCATAGGTGACTTTAACTGTCAGCTATAATATCTTAGTCTGAGAGGCAAATTATTAACACCTATTAGTGGCTTATGGTTATGGCTAATTTATATTAATATACTAGCTGATCCGAAAAAATCATGCACCTCAGAATCAAGAAATAAAAAAGCTGAATGATAATTGCAGAATGTTTCAACTTTAGTAAAAAATATGGTCAAAACTTAACCGGAACGAACATCAAATGTTTGACATTCAAAACCAAAAAAACAAAAAAAACTTCACTTTTACATTTAATTAGCTTTCTAAACGACTTTTAAATTTAATTGATTTCGTAAGCGACGGGACGAACACAAATAAATGTCTGTCAGGTAGGAATAGTTCTAAGAGAAACTTCTAGACTTCCACAAATAATTCAACAATTGATTTTTATATAAATAAATTACATAAATATAAAATTATATAAATAAATTACATAAATATAAAATTATATAAATAAATCAAATTTAAAAATCGTGTTAGATATTTATAGTATGCAGTCCTTGCTCAAATTTTAATTTACAGTAAGAACCCTTTAATTAACTGTTAATCCAGTACCTATAAATATTGACGTCATATTAAATATAGTTTATTTTCGTGGCCCTATTTTAAGGCCAAAAGCTTAACAACAAGCAGGTAGTTCGCTTTCAAAAATCATTTGGCCTTCGCCTACGAGAGGCGTTTAACAAAATTACCCCGTTGTTCTTAATGTTTACTTTTAATCCACAGTCAAAATTTTATTTAAATCGTCTTTATGCTAATGTAGCTTTTAAAGCGCTGCGAAGCGCGTTATTAAGGGAAGTTCCAGGTGTTAGATGTTATTTCATTTTATTATGAACAAAATTTACTTTGTAATAAAAATAAATATTCATATTTACTATTATAATAATTTCAATACCTACTTACAATTATATCCTGAAATCCTTATTTATCTCATTTAAAATAAAATGAAAAGGATGCTATCTTCTATTTAGTCTTATACTAGTATATAAAGCTGAAGAGCATGTTCAGCTCACTTGCTTCTTTGTTTGTCAAAGAAGCAAGTGAGGTGTGTAAGAGTAAGCTTGAATGGCGCTCTGTTGTACGTGCCTAGCCCGCAAGGGACCTGGCGTGAAGTTATATATGTATTTATGTATGCGTTTGTTTGTTTGAATGCGCTAATCTCAGGAAGTACTGGTTTGATTAGAAAATGCTTTCATTGTTAGATAGCCCATTTATTGAGGAAGGCTATAGGGTATATATTACCACGCTAAGACCGATAGGAGCGGAGAACTAATGAAGAATGTTTGAAAATCGGGGGGTTTTGAAAACAAATTCCACGCGGACGACGTCGAGGGCACAGCTAGTAGTAGAATAAAATAAAAAGATAACTGCAATCTTTCTGTTTATAAATAAACTTGTTAGTCAATATTTTTGTGTCTCGTATCATTCGCGTCAAGCTTTTGTTCACTGTTTCCCAGGTCCTCAGATTTTGTCGTCCAGCTCCCACAGGCGACCTTGCATAAATCGTCGGTCTGCCGCCCGGAGGGCGTCCTACACATATGACAAAGACATGATATTTTAATACTATTTAGATGTTATTTATATATTTCGCTTTGACATTTATTTATTTTGTTTGTTGACATTGTTTTATTTCTGTTTTTTTTAATATAACGAATCAATTAATTTTATACTATTAGAATAATTGTTGTGGCTTTTTTGTTTTTAATTAACATGCACTTAAATATTTGTATGACCATGTGTAGGTCAAATACAGTGAGGACATCTGACTTTTCTACCATCTTTGTTATAACCATTACCTGTATTTTTACAAATAAAGTTTCTTTTCATTTCATTACACTTCATTTGCCAAGACGCGATCTCAGCTTCAGGACTGTCTGCTTCAATGTCCATCGGATCTACGACAAACATACCAGCCTGTTGCTACTGCACCTTGCACATTTTTCGAGCTATATCGACCAACTTTGTTCTCTTACGGATTCTTGTTTCTGGTTTTATCTATATGAAACACTCAACATAATACACACCATTATCCCTTGATCAACGTTCAATCAGTGTCAAGGTGTCCTTTATGATGGTGGTGCCTAGCACAGCTCGAACTTTCGTCTTCAAGATTTCTCTCTCATTTCTCTCACTTTCTCCCAATTACTTACTTGATTTCGGTACAAATGTTTTTCCTTTCATACTTCTCTATTCTGATATAAATCCTCCATCACACCACGAATCATCATGTCATCCTTCGCACAACATAATCATGACTTTTTGTCATGTAGTTACATATCAATCTTCCAGTTTCACATTATTTTTGTTATGTGACTTTCACCGTCACTCGTCTTCAAGTTGTGACTAACATGAACTCCCGAAATATGACAAGCTACTAAAACCGATACCGGTTAATACAATATTAATAGATATTAATTTCATATTCAAAACAAGTGAGTATGTAAGAATAAGCTGTATGGCACTCTGTGTTCGTGCTACCCCAAGGACCTGGCGTGAAGTTATGTATGTATGTAGTATGTATTAATTTCATATTCAATTTCTTTCACCATTTCATGAAAGTTTCCTAGTTTTAACTAAAAACTCTTTCCATTAAATTGTATTACAACCTTTAGAAAATTAAATCAACTCCCTAACTCAATATGTAAATATACTAAACTGAGTTTTCCCCTCAACTAAAAGGACAAAACTACTTTTTCTAACTCGAAAAGGACTACAGAACGTTGTTAAACAATTCACGAACTGTCATTTGACTCTTTGTCAAGCGAAAAAGTTTTATTAAAAAGCGCTTGAAGCGCTAAAGCGGTCGGCCCTTGCGGTATTTACCGGGTAAAATTAGAGTTAAAATAAATACAAGGGCCGGTAACAATTTGCATCTAGATGTCACATTAGGAGTGAGTTTTCATCCGTTTTATCTTTCAACTACATTAAGTTAAATGTAAGGGATTTACTTTATTTATTTTATTACTCTTTACTATATTCGTGTACCGTTAGTAGGGTTTCAATTGTTTTCTGACTTAAATGACTGCTGTATTTAGTTAAACTAGTGATCACTCGTGGTCGAAATTCGACCGTAATAATTTGTTGTCAAAGACTATACTTCTATAATCACAGATTTTGCCAAGGCAACAATCAATAAGACAGTATATATGTGTGTATGTGTCAAATACATTTCAGTGTGTGTAATTTTTTATTTATTTATTTAATTATGCATAATAAAAAATAAAAATAGCATTCGTTGCTTCTCTCTATATAGACTAAGTGGGCGAAATTTCATACTCCTCCGTCCGCACAATTTTCTAAAAAGGGATACAAAGTTTTTCTTCACGTGTCAATATATAGAAAATAATATGTATCAAGAAAGAAATAATTCGTATTTATTTACACAATTTTTTATAACTGAATAACTAGCTGATAATCTAAATGACTTAAAAACAAATGGCGTCGGTGGTTGAGAGGGCTAAGCCTTTGATGGCCTACCTGACTCCAACGCAGAGGCTCCAGATTCGATTCCTGGCATGGCAAATTTCGAAATGGAATTTCTCTATTATTTTCTAAGTTCTGGTATCGGCCATAGAGTATTTCGTTGTATATTACCCATAATATAAATGCAATTTGCTTAATTTGAGTATATACAATATTTGTCTGCCGATTAAAAAAAGAAGTTTTTATGTAAAATATGACATGAGGATTTGTGATAGTCTGGAATAGAGGACTACGAGAACAAGTGGCACGATAGAGGAGTATGAAGGAAAAATATACACTCTGCCGACCCCAAGTGAAGATAGAAACAAAGATGAAAGAAAAGAGTGAAATACTTATCATAATATAACTTACATTATTGCAAAGTGATGATGATGTATTGATGTTAGTTTCTAAGGGGAAAAGAATTCTATTGTTTATAGCTTTAGCAAAATTGTGTCGTACAATTTGGGTGAGGCTAGGGTGAGCTATATAGACGCCGGGGGACAATCTCCCCCGGCATTGGAAGAGGCCCAGTGAGCGGGGCCCACGCCTGACAGGGATTGCGGAGCCGGGTAGCCCATTTCCGTAACCCTGGCATAAGGCGCAGGACGGAACACCCAGGGGTTTTAGTGGGTATCCCTAACTGGGGAGTGGCAATAGCGTGACACCGGTTTTGACCAGGCACGCTAGTGCCACCCCCGATCTAGTGAATCCCACACTATCTCACCGGGTCGCGAGCATCCCCCAGGCTTCTGTGCCTGTCGCGGCTTAGTCCTCAAACGGATTTCCCCTGGCAAAAAAAAGGGTGAGTTATATGGATATGAATTTTGCCTGCAAATTATTCTAAAATTTGATTCAGGAATTTTAAAACCTGATTTTAACACACATTACAAAGCAGTATTTAAATGAAAAAAGAGTTAAATTGCTATCTTTAAATTTGAGTTGGACCTACACTTTTACCAGAAGGATGTAACGTTTTGATTCCTTTTATGTTAGTCAGTGATATGCTGAGGCCAGTAAGTGACCGCCGCTAAATTAAAGACGCCCTGACTTGGTGTGTTGAAAAAGTAACATTTTGGTCAAATTGTTATCCTTGCTTTGTGGGTTAGTTAATTATTTGCTTGGTTGATTATAATACTTTTTTAGTAGATTTATTTTATTGCATGAGTTCAGCAGACAGGCACACGGTTCATCTGATGGAAAGCGGTTACCATCGCCTGTGGACACTGGGTTTAAAGAACTTTATTCTCAAAAGAACATTACAGTTCACTTATATGAGATAAAATAATTTATATTCTAACATAAGTCCCATAAATCTAAGAGTGAGTGGACATTGATAAAAAATAACATTAGTAATATAGCCGAATAAAGAAACATAATGATTGGATTTCCTGAGTAGCCTCCTGTAGATAATATTGTTTTTTTATATTAAACTTTTGAAACATAACTTTTTAATTTCCTTTTATAGAAAAATATTTTACACTCATTTGCAACACCAAAGGCGTTACAAAAATGGGCCTCACTTTTGGGCTTGCATGAGGCCAGGGGAAGGCCAACCTGCAGAACCCCTTCAATCTAAATATGGCGTAACACTGACCGTCGTTTATTTTTATATGGCTGTCTACACCATATGAAAGTGAACCCAAGGAAACCCCGGTCAGTGCAGAACTGTTGTAGGGAATAAGAACAAAAGGTAGCAGGCATTTGGGAGGAACAAGGGATCTGGGACTATGGCGTCTGCCCGATGCAATGTTCAGGCAACATGGAAAAATGAGCAGATGATGACTAGCCACTCCCTGCATGGGTCCCAAAAATACCGTACAAGATAGAAGAGGGGCAACATGACAATATAATTAATTTATTATTTTATAAATCAGTAACCAAATAACTAAAATAGTTCACGTTTTTCATTATTGTGGAACCCTTCGTCGTGGTGGACAGCTAAGCATCTACGACATATTGTTCATTTTCTAGCCGTATCTAATGATCTTAACTAATGAAGTCTAAGGGTTTGCGACCACATTGCAAGGGTCATCAACCTCGACCACATGACAGCAAACAGACTTCCTGTGCAATTACAACTTTATTATAATATACATGTGCGAATTGTCCTACACAATATTAATCTCAGGCCAACATGTGGCAGAATAGTGTTGTTTTATTTTTGTTAGGATTTTAGTCCAAGTAGTCAATCATTAAATGACACTTATTCCGAAGTATTTGATTTTGCATTACATACTAAGTAAGAACAGAAACATCGTGAAAGATAAAACACTGAAACGAATATGATGAGGAATTATTCCGAGCTGAAGCTAAGATCACTTGACACGACAAGCTTCACCGAAAGGAGATAATGACTAGTGATGATAGTGAAGCAACTAACACATCAACATTACTAATGTGTGAAACTCGTCAATCTGCCTTTTACAACCATGATTGGTTTACTATTCGTCGCCCTGAAATGGATAGACATAGGCCAGCGGTAGAATGTTATACCTACATATTTAAATGATAATGAAATTAAGCAAACAAGAGTTATACAAAAGCAAATTGCATTGATAACATTTAATAGGAGAATAGAGTGTTGTGTCATTGAACTAAGGAGAAAACCTCCAGGATTCATTTTAACGACAAAAATAACTAGATATATTACAAAACGCAATATCGATGTATGGACATAGCGCTGACTGACACATGTAAAGCAGAAGTAACATTATGGAAAAGAAGTCTATTCTTCCATGGTCACAAAATTTTTTGATGTGTGAATGATTCACTATTGAATTCAATTATCGTACATGCCAGCAGAGAAATGTACAATATTTAACATATAAAATGAATAACATTAGTTACATAAGAGTTTCGCGCCCGTCTGTCTGTGGGTTCGCGATAACCACACACATGTTCATCTCGTTAATGATCTAAAACTGCGACAAGTGTTTCACGCTCAGATGCATAGACGAAAGTAAGTCGAGAAGTACTTCCAATAAATACATTTTCTGTTTTAGTGTCTAAATTAATTTCAAACGTGACCAATAAGATCCTATCAAAAAAATCACAATATGCGTAACGCTGTCTGATTCATGTAATTCATCAATGAACAATGAAAATTCAGGCAGACATACAAGACGCAAGCAAATTTTATTTGTGGAAATACGCGCTGCTTCCTCTTTTGCATGCCCCTAAGGAGTGGAAGGAATAGTTGCCATCGTTTATTTTTTCTGAAACATAGATTTTTTGTATCATCAAGTCGCGCGTAAGCTATCTTCTAAGTAAGCGAACTCGATTTAAGACTGCATTCCCCCTGATATTAATAGCAACTTCCGTCAAACGCGACCTATAGTAATTAAAAAAACCGACCCTAATTTACTTATTTTAGCCTAGCCATGTTCGGCCATAAATTAATATAGCGAGCTTCAAGCCAGAGGGGCGTATAAAATAATGCGTCTTTTATTTATTTCGTCTATCATTTATATTTTTATCGATACACCACCTCTGTTTTTTTCTTAATAGTAGGTTAATTAAAAAAGACCATTTCACGTAATCAATAAAGTACTTTTGCAAATTTTCAGTTATAGAGATACATTGAAAAACTTATTAAAATTTTTGTATCTCCTGAAAAGTTGGCTTATACGCCCCTCTGGCTTGAAGCCCGCGATATCATGAGACTCTTTTGGTTTGTTGTAAGATGTGTCGGTGTGCCAATTGTCAGTTTGGTAATGAATGTTAAATAAAATTGTTTTATTGTTACGAGTTACGGGACTCAAATTAAAATGCCGTTGGAATTACTATAGAATTTATTAGAACTATACAAACACGTATAACACAGATACAAATATAACTGGACACAACCAGTACAAACAGCACGATTTAATAACACGCGCAAAGTCCGCCACTATATAGCTTATCGAATGTATACACTTCTTGCTTTGCTGGCGATTATCGCTTGACTGCCTCACCGCTCAGTAGGGGCATTGTTTTATACTGCACCAATACAATTTGCTCGACACAATACTCGATCGCATACCAATTATTTCCAAGAATCACACCTGGATAATTACTATCAGAAACATTGCAATGCACAATGGCCAGTTTTTCTAGTTACACATTTTAAACACAAAGTAAACAAAAGAAGTCCAAATGCGGAGAGGTAATAAAGTGTGCTTTATGGCAGGCGGGTGTGCATACACTTTTGTCGGCGTGTAACAATATTAATATTATATTATGTCATTTCTGATAGATCCATAACTCTACGTGCGTCATTAAAAAGAAGCTTATGAATGAACAGCGAAACAGATATAAAGCACGTTTCCACGGAATAAGTACAACTAACAAACTATTTTTATCAATGACTATGAGAGAACAGTTGTTTGCAAAGTTCTGGGAAATAAAACAGTCTTTGTTTTGTGTGAGGTGGAGTCAATTGTTTACAACTTTCTTCTTCTTTTAATTACGATTTAGAATATCTTGTGCATTTAATTAGAAACAATTAAGTGTCATAGAATAGTTTAATTCAGTGCGCATTTCTTTTGAGAGTTTTTAAATATTACAGACCAATTGAACATAATCAATATTTAAAGTTCACATAGGCGAATCTTTGTTGTTCTAAAACTTTTGCAATCTGTGACGAGATATTCACCTTAAATTTTTAAATGTATCCTGCCATTAAATAATTATGTAAATTCAGAAAAAATAAAAATGGTTTAATTTAATGAAAACCTTCAAACGAAAACTACTTTGAAAAAGATGCTACTTGACTATATTTGAGATGTATTTACTGTCTATTAAATGCTTTCTTCAAGTTTCTGTATTAAAATTTTAGAAAATCGTAAACATCTTTCTCCTCTGCGGAACCAATATTCTGCGTAGACTACATGCACTTTGTCTATTTTGCATTTTTATAATAGGTAAACTAGCAGTCCCTGCAGACGTTGTGCTGTCCTGACAATGTACAAATCAAACCCGGTTCTAGCGCCACCTACCGGCTCAAATTGTGAATCTAAGCCATCCCAGGACCCACTCAAAAACACATAAAAAATTAATCAAAATTCTGGAATCCGATTCCAGCGCCACCTACCGGGGTTTAATGTTGAATCTAATCCATTCTAGTATGACACTGATTTCCAGTGGATATCAATTATTACAAACACACTATAAGCGGGCGTGACGTGAGCTGTCAGTTGCGGAAGATGTCAAAGTTTTAAACCTAGTTCATTTACATTTTTTTTTTATTTTTCTAATATTTTTTACGATATATTTATACTTATTTCGTTATTCGGGAAATCAGAGATTATTAAAATTCGTCCAGACATTCTTGAGTTATACAATATAATATTATAATAAATGTTAGTTCTTTACATTAATCGTCGTTAAAGCTTTCTGAGTGCACCAGTGGGTGTTGGTGGACGGAAGTGACTGATTGTCGCGCACATAACATCATGTGGAGACTTGTTGTCTCATACATGAATTGATATGATTTCATTCATTAAAGCTATAATTAGTACAACAACGCTGTTGGGCTCGTAAATGTGGTTCAATTGAGTTGGGTTTTATAACTTTACTAACTTTTGCTCGCTACTTCACTTGCGTTAATGTAAATTTTGTAGACAAAGTTGAGGACCGACCATTGGGAGTCCCACACCCTTCCATAGAAGTGTAAAACTATTTTTTAATTCAAAATACCCGTAATGTCATCTAGCGAAGGTGGAAGTAACTATGAGGACAACACATTAAAATTGCGTTGTCACTGTCGTTGCCATAAGGATGTATTTGATAATTAATGCAACGGTGGCACCAATGAAAAGCGGTCGGAGCGCCATATTATTGTCTATTCCTCGAGAACAGTAAGTACTCTTTATGTACGAGTTCCATTAGTAGCTCACAGCGCCCAAATTACCCGGTTAGCTGTTCCACATGGCGACTACAGTCGTTATGGTCTTATGGTCGTGGACCCATTTCAAATGATGGGTCGAAGTGATCGTTGACCATGGAGCATTAATTCATTCTATCTCTTGAGATTGAAAAAGGCGCAATTTTCAAATCATTAATGACATTTGTGTATTTCGTCGTTTATGATTCGATATTCGACAAAATTTGTAAATATTTTGAAAATTATTATTTACATAAAGCTTATTACAATATGTTCTGAACTTATTTTAAAAATTAATCTACACTATAAAAGGCGAGCATAATCATAGATAAAATATTGGCCTCCAACCAGTTGCTTGTTGAATAGTATGTTTAACCTTTGACTAAAATAGATGCAGCCTTTTGATCGCGTGAGAAAATAATTAGATATGATACAATTAACATAGAACAACATACATACATAATATAGAACTAAACTATTTAATAAACAAACTAAACAGATATATAGTCAAAACATTTTTACAAATTTATGCGTGTAAAGAAATATTTAAAAATTTCAACAACTTACACCTGTTTTTAAAGTCTATTTTATTACGCTTTAATATTTCTAACCCTCCACTGATAAGTGTTTACAAAAATAATAAACAAGACAAAATGTCCCAGTCAAAAAAATAAAACCATTTCAAAAAGAGAACGTCATAGCAAAACATTTCACCCCCTTTCATTTACCACATTCTAAACAGAGGAACAGAGGGATTACAAAAGAGCTAAAAAGAATTTATAAAGCGTTCTGCGATAGATTATTGTCGTAAAGAGCTGCGTCGCGCCGACGTTTTCCTATAAAGTTTCTTTTTATTGTTGTTTTTAAACGCACTGCCGAGTTCAACGCTTGTAAACTCGGTTTTATGCAAAATATAATACGCTGTTTTGGAGAATTATTAAAGAAGAGGTGGTAAAGTTGCACTTTATCATGTAAGATCGTTTTCATTACGGTTTTCTCCTTTGCGGAACGTGGTTAACAATGGTAAAGGATTTGTTGATACTGCTGAAAATGATTCAATACCGTCTATTTAAATGCCTTATGTCGTATCTGAACGATAAATTTAATGTCAATGTAGCCAAACATTTAATTCACGCTTTACCAAAAACAAAAATGTTAGCTATGCTCTCTCTACTCTCTGCCAAGGCTTGTAACGGATATGCTAACGAAGAGATATATAGAAACTATTAATTAATTGTGTTTTTATTTAATATGCAACACCTTATATGCATATATAAACCATGCAACTAATATTGGTTTGCCAAACTTAATGCTGTAAAATAATTACATTTATTTCTAATAAGAACAGCCAGAAATTAATTACATGGATAATTGTGAATGCCATAAACCGGTACTGATAAGATGAAACGAATGATGCTTACGAATATTTACAACTCCAAACGTTTGACGAAGAGCTACTTTAAAAAAAATAACTTACACTACGTATAGTACTTTTAAGAGGGAGAATAGCATAGAAGAGTCTAGTGAGATGATTGAAAACTGCTAAAGTATTACTTGTTTATTGTTGATGATGTTAAAAAGCAACGACACATTATTTGTTAAATTAAACAATCAAGTTTTTATAAAACACCCACAATAATAAAAAACTATATGCTTTAATAGCAAATAAATAATACAGTCTAAATCCATATTTATCTACAACCCTTCAAGTTTTTCACCCATCATTAAATTTATACTAAGCTCGAAAATCATGTAAAACTTTAGCTAAATCCCACCGATTTCTGTACCGGAGATCAAAGCCGGCAATAACAAAGGAACCCTAAAAACATAATGAGACGACGATGGGCGCGCAAGTGCTACGATTCGCATGGTTCTGTAGCAATTTTGGGGCACTCATAAATATGTATGAGGCTTCGGCAGCCTTCTTTTCCTTTACTTATCAATTATGGGGTCGTTTTGACGACACGTGGGAACCGCCGGGAAATATCATTGCGTAGCGCAAGGGTTAACAGTAATGTTGTGGTTTGGTCCTTTGAAGATTTACATTGAAATTTTGTTATGTTTCATTATATATTTTAGGTATTTTGATGTATTGAAAATAAGCTTTGTCCACGTTTACGGAATGTGAGCCAGTTTACTTTATACGTAATATTAAAGTCGAGTCACTTTATTATTTATGGAAAAAAATAAGTATTTTTTGTTACTTCTAATGATATTTCATTAAATATATGATAAGTACTAATAACAATAAATCTAAAATATATAGCAATTAATAATTTTATTTTTCTTTTGCATGAGTTCAGTAGACATGCAGATGGCCCACCTGATGAAAAGTGGTTACCATCGTCTATGGACATTCTTAACACCAAATGTGCTACCAATGTGCTACCGCTCTCTAAAAGGAGCCTAGAACCCGGTGTCTAATACCGGAACATCACTCATGGTTGTTATGGTGGCATACCCTAGACTAGGAGCGGTAGCCATCCAGATACGCAAATAGCCTACAAACCTTGTGTATAAATATATGAAACTAGTGTCAAAATATCTTGCTAATTAAAAAAAAAACTTTAATAATAATATTTAAATTTCTGTTTCAACACTCATAAAAAATTAAGTAAGTTGTAACGTTTTGTAAGCAGATAAAAATTGTCTACTTTAATCGTCAACTACTCTACTAAAATATTTAATTAAGTATACCTGAACAGTAAAAAAATAAGCTGACATAAACGAAAAATCATAATGAAAGTAATATAGCGAAAATTTCTAATTTTAAAATAAATACGTTGCACGACGGTGTTTGCCAGCGTACCTACAATAATCTAATATTTACAGGTATTATCCTTCACGGGTGTTTCCGAAAACCACCACCCGGGGGCGCGATGTTGCGTAACCCTTAACAGCCCGGGGGAAAAACGACCCCACATTTTAAAGCAAGGGAGCAATTCCATCGCAAAAAATACTTGGCAATTTTAGAAGCCCCGATGTCCCCGAGGTAGTTTCGATTCAGACTCGATTATGTTTAGGGTTAAACGTCATTGATATTGCCGATCGGCGCCCACTGGAGGGATATTGAAGTTTTTTCGGGGGTCTAATTTGTACCGTCCGCATCGGTAGGGTTTGACAGTGTATTTATTGATGTCTTTTAAATTTTAATTTAATTTTTCGTTTACAAATATTCAATAGGACATCTGGTAAATTCCAGATAAAAATAAAAAATTTCATGGAAATGGTTTATCGTTTCACCAACATATATATTGTAATACTTGCAACAGCTCAGGAGGGTTTATGGAAATAAAAGAACAGTAACAGGTCACAATACTTAGTAGTAAGTATATATTTATAAGTAATATTACTAAAGGAATACATCTACAATCGTTTTACTAAAGATATTATCTTTATATTTTATCTATTATCGATCAGTGAACAATTCAGATCGTAATAAATTTATTTTCGACTTGGCCACTATAAACCTCTACAATAAAACTCCCATAGAATTCTCGGGAAATTTACCACAAATTTTAATTCCAGGAATTTACTATCCCGGTGAAAACCACATCGAAATCAGTAAATTTTACGTGAATCCCAAACAAACAGAGAAACCCAAAAAATCAAAACACTACAATTTTATAATATTATGATAGATTACAAAAAAATATATATCGAGGACTTCATAACAAATGGGCGTACAGACAAAAGTGCAGCTTTACATAAGGGACAAAATTGTGAATAAAACAAAACTACTTGATTGTATTAGGCTGAAATTAGGAAAAAATTACACTTGTATACCGATAAGACTTTCTAAATTGTAACATGCACAGATTTGAGTAAACAATAAAATGGCATTTTTGCGTATACGCCTATTTGTTATGAAGCCCTCGATACACGCATCAATCTGTAGTACAGTATGGTTATAGTTGTTATTGTAAAAACAGCACATTAGACTAAATAAAATTAAAATAAAAAATAAATAAAAATCCAATAGCCCGCATTCGTAAAAAGGGCAATCTTTTAATCTAAAAATCGTAAACACGGGAATCAAAATTAACCGTTTTTAGCAATTTACTGCTGTGCAGTGGACGTGGGGCCTTTTTACCAATTGGACGCCAGATCGGAACAGATAACGGCGGGGCCCGCATGCGCACACGCAACTTGCCACAGATTAAGCACACGGCAGATGCGTCTGAAAGTAGTAGTTCAGTGTTTGTTTATCATACAGACAGAAAGATGACACTTCACTATTATTTTATAGATTGATTATACTGTATGATTAATTCAATATGCATGTTTAAAAGCTGAAAGTTTTTTGATAACACAATAAGTGAAAAGCTTAAATAGATCTCTTCCAAGTATTTTTTTTTATTAACACTTCAACGGACTCGAAGTCCGTACCCTTTTTACAACTTTTAGAGTTTTTTTTAGTTCATACACGCTTATTGTTAATTTTTGTTATTGTGTGTGTCATTAATTTTGTGGTTTTTATGCTGTATGTGTTGTGTACCTTAAGAATAACTTTTTTTTTCTAATTTGAATACTAAACTTATACTAATGTAGAGTGTATCTGTTACATGCTAATGTTGTGAAAGAGTGCACGTGCAGTGTGTACCTTATGTCTAATCCTATATATATCCTTCCAAGTATTAAAACATATTTAATTAGGTGCATATAATAGATGTGATAGTGCTTTCTACTGCTTTCTGCTATAGAAAAAATATCTCATACTTAAAAATTATTATTGATTAATTTTTTATAGTATAATATCTTTTTTTTGTTTTAAAATGAAACGAATAGTAACTGCATTTGTTTTGTTATTTTTATCTCGATGAGCCTGTTCATGACATTAGGAGGAAGTTATGAAGTATTTAAAAATAATTACATTTATATCAGCTAATCCTGACACATCAGCTAATCCTGAAAACTTGTAATTTAAATATAACCTAAACTAACTAAAAGTATTCACACTAACAAAGCATCCACTAGCTTATTAGCTCCTATTAAGGAAAAAACACTTTGCTCACGTGTTTTTTATTACTAGTTAACACTACTCTTTAGTTTTATTTATAGCACTACTTCAAAAGCTTGTAACTTTTTGATCATTCTTATTATCATTACTTGCAAATTTTCAAACAAATCAGACATCTGCATGTCAGTGAAAATTACATTGAAACACTGTGTTACATGCATACATAGAAGTCAAATTAATAAAAGCGTGTATATAAACTGAAGGATACGCCTTCTACAAAATATATAGAAGGCGTATCCTTCTACATATTTTACCTACTATTTATCTATGACAAATACAGGATGCAGCACACAAGTTCGTAATTAATAAATCGTTAACTCGCCGCGGATCCCCATTGTCTAATGCTGGTACTGTGCCAACTTTGAACCGCATGAAAGGTGAACTATTGAACAATATGATTGATGATGGAAACGCATGTTTTGAAATAAGAGGGGCCCATTATGTTTCTTTTAATTTGTTACTTTATATTTTTCTAAGTTTTCACAACTACTATCTTATACTAATATTTGATATTTGTTATATATATGTTTCAAAATCGTTGTTTTTTTTAACTTTTCCATGTGGACAGAAGCTAGTACACAATAAAAATGAACAAGTTGCTGGTACGCCAAATTAAATTTCAACACTACCCATTGACACTTGACATCTCTGTCTTTCGTGATCACGGCTACTGAAAAGTGGCTGAAACGTTGGAATAATAAAAATCAAATACATTAATTACCGCACTTAAAAACGTAGTTTTACTGTACATTATTTTTTATACGTCAGGTTTCCGTATGACTTTGCCTGCATAAACTTTGACTCCGTATTTTTCGGTCATATTTTTTGAATTGAAACTTCTATATAGAGGGGGGGGGTCTTACGGAGTTTTGGCTCACGAAAAGATGTCACAGTCACGTGATCACCGTCAATAATTCTTACATTTTTAAACTCGTGATATCTTTCGAATGGAATGTCCGAATTGAATAATTCAAAAAGTTATATAAAGGTATTGAAGCAGTCTTGAATATGAAGTAATTTATTTTGATAAGGATTAATACCAAGATACAAATAAAGAGCCTTTTCTAGCGACGGCATTTTAATTAAATTTTTAAAATAAAAGAACACTTATTGTGGCATAACTATAATAGTTAGACATATGTTGTTGCGACACTTTTTGTAGATAATGATGTGTTCTACAAAGTCGTGGTACATTATTTTATTCTATCATCAATAGTTTTCGCAGTGCACGCGATTTTAGGTACTTTTTACACCTTGCGATACATTATTGGAGTTTTAGTAAGGATCCCTAATTTTTTTATAAATATAATATAGCCTTTGTCACCCGAGGATAGTGTAGCTTGCCATCAGTGAAAGAATTTTTCAAATCGGCTCAGTAGTTTTAGAGCTTCTTCAATGCAAACAAACAATCTAATCTTTCCTCTTAATAATATTAGTCCAGATATTCATATATTTACTTTAAAATTATTCGATATGTGCATATTACAAAAAGCGTAAGATTTTGCGCTAGAAGTTGTTAGAATAGAATTGGGAGCTGGGTTGCCCTAAAAAGCGGTTTATCAATCTCCGAAA
The DNA here is from genome assembly GCA_012273795.1 of Dendrolimus punctatus. Classification (NCBI taxonomy): domain Eukaryota; kingdom Metazoa; phylum Arthropoda; class Insecta; order Lepidoptera; family Lasiocampidae; genus Dendrolimus; species Dendrolimus punctatus. The sequence continues at coordinate 18,184,686 of CM022536.1, forward strand.
GCGGTATTGAAGACCCAGTGAGCCGAACGCCGGGGAAATCCCGTAAACGAGAAAGCGAGCGAGGATGTATAATACGGCCGTCGTAACTTGGCGAATGTGATCATAGGCTCTGCGAACTTTAGCGCATGTAAACTCACGAAGAAAATGCAGTGACCAACTAGTACAAAGCAAGGAAATAATACAGGGATGAAGGGCGACCAATTGTATTCACTGACGAGTCGTATGCCCACTCATCACACGAGTGTACATGCTCTAAAGTTCGCAGAGCCTATGTTCACATTGGCCAAGTTACGCCGGCCGTATTATACCTCGTCCCTCTAATACCTCCTGGACTCGTATACATAATAAAACTGCGTTTATTACCGCGCTGAAAACCGTTAAAACGTAGTTTTATTATCTATACCTCTGCTCTCCACGTGACTGGGTATCACTGCCACTATTTGTGGTCTATGTAAAAAAAATAGAGAGTTTGTTAAGGAAACAAATTAACAAAAAGAAAACTTTGCCAACGGTTCAGTTTTTCGAAAGTCACGACAAAAGTGAACGACAACGAACGGCAAAACTGTTGACGTAAAAAATAGTCGGTGCGTGTGTAGCGTATTACACTTACACCATTAAAATGTACCTAACCTAACCAAATCATAATTTGCAGTAAACCTGCGAAAAATCGAAATGTGTGCTGGGACACATATTAGAAGTGAAACTTCAACGGACAAGTGGAAAAACGAATCGCAACGGACAAGTGGAAAAACGAATGGCAACGGATAAGTGGGGGGAAAACGAATCGCAACGGACAAGTCGAAAAACGAATCGCAACGGACAAGTGGAAAAATGAATCGCAACGGATAAGTGACAAAATGAATCGCAACAAAATTTTAACTTGAAGTTTTACGGGCATGTTTTCAAATTGGACAAGTACATTAATAATCTGCCCGTAACACTTCAAGTTGAAATTTTGTTGCGATTCATTTTGCCACTTATCAATTGAAGATTTTCCACTTGTCCGTTGCGATTCGTTTTCCCCCCACTTATCCGTTGCCATTCGTTTTTTTTATAATATTAAGAGCTCTATATCATGTGAGTTCAGTACTTGTAATGTCAACGGTGAAGAAGTACGAAATAAAACTTCTTCACAGGTTATCATTATTATATTACATTTGAAACTATATATATATGTCGGAGGGAAGTTATAATTGGATGTATTATTCACTGGATGTATAACGCACAATATCATTTGTTAACATTTTAATTACTTCTAAAATTCTTAATTTAATTTAATTAGATTTGTTAAATGTTTCTATAACTTAAAGATCGTTCTAACCTAATAAAATTTATGAATGTTGTGATTTAATAAACGACCAATGAGAGCAGAGCATGTCTTGAGCGGGGTCAAACGCGCCCTCTATACTTTGGTAGTATCTACTTCGGTAGACTGAGGAGTTTTTGTGGCACATTGGGTTGATGGCAGCAGGTCGAGAGAGTATTTTTAAAGAAAGTGTTTTAAGTTAGGAGTATGAGCGGTGCCCTGAACCCGCTGCTCGGTCTAAACTATGTTAAAATGTCTTTTAAATCTAAATTAAAAGTGTATAAACCGTTGGCCTCGTGTTTTATGCTCGCATTTTATCCTGATGACGCCCACTAAACCTGCAATAACTAAAGGAGATGTCGTGAGAACGAGACCGTTCTGCGACATATATATATATATATCAGACCCGGCGAACGTTGTTTTGCCATATAAACGATAGCTTCTGCCCGCGACTTCGTCCGCGTGGTGCGGTTTTTTAACTATCCCACGGGAACTCTTCAATTTTTCGGGATCAAAAGTATCCTATATGTTGACCAGGTATATAAGCTACCACCATACAAAATTTCATGTAAATCGGTACAGTCGTTTAGGAGATTAGCCGGTACAAACAGAGACACAAAAAATTTGAAAAAAGTCTAAATTAGTTCTATTTGACTTCTTACATCCCCCGGACTCAGTTTTTACCATTTTTTTTCATTGTACAGAAATTTGACCTCTACAATTTTATATATCTATAGATAAATATTCGTGATTTGGCTATTAAATTAGATTTTTTATTTCCGGAGTAGAGCAGATAGGCTGATGGATCACCCGATGGAAAGCGGCTACAGTCGTCTATCGACATTTAAACACCAAAGGTGCGACCAATGCCCTGTTGGCTCGAAACTCAAGGCTGTTATAGGCAGGAATAGAAGCCATCCAGACAAACATGTGAGGATCCGTGCAAGAACGAAGAAAGAGCACAATTTCCTACGTTGGAGCGGCCTGTCGTTAGAGACGACAAAACAACCAACAATCAAGTGGTAGGGTATTTTCTCGTCTGGATAGCTACCACTCTTGGTCAGTGGTGTAGAGTATACCGCCATAAAAACCTTGAGTTTTGTTCCGCAATTAGTGACCAGATTCCCGTTATCCTTTAGAGAGCAGCAGCTTTTGTAGCACCTTTGATGTTGCAAATGTTCATACGATAGGCGATGGTAATCGCATTCCACCAGACAGGGCGTCTGCCTGTCCGCTAAACTCGTACAATAAAAAAAAGTAAATCTCACTATGAATTTTCAGCGTGTCTTATGAAGACGCTAATAATATTTTTCTCATTTTCTATTATGCCTTTATCTTATTGATTAGGTACTGTTTGCTACAACTTCATGATTTTTCGAAATATTATTGTATAATAAACACACTTATTTACTAAAAAGAAAAGAACGAGCTTGAGATAATAAATATGAAGTAAAAGGATTTGTAGCTACCTGTGTTCCTGGGGAGTTTCTTGCCACTTCTTCTCCTTAAATAGCTATAACACGTTGCGAAGCGTATATAGAAAAGGAAATAAATTTAAATTTATAATAAGTATATGGACCTTCAATAAACATTCTCCAGTGGAACTTATTTTGAAAAAAAATTTATTCGAATTTTAATGGATTTTATTTATTTTCTCACCTATTACGCCATTCCAATCACCCGCAAAAATTTACATTATTTCTGCATTTCTGACTTCCAGTACAGATAAAATATTATAAAAACATTCTTTAACACCATCAGACTTTAATGAAATCAAGGCATTATCTTAATGACTTAACAATTAAGAGGGTGAACGCTCTTTGAACAAAAAGCAAACACTATTGCGACACAGCCCGACCCGCATGTCATTACTATCACTTAAAACTGATTATTTAGTTAATTATTGTGACGCATCAGATTGCTTATTAACAGGATACTTGATGAAACAATCGACTGAGCCATTTTGATTAGCATGAAGCGTTGTTAAGTAAGTTATGAGTAAAGAATAAATGAAATGTCACCCTGTACAATGAAGTTGGAAACGCATAAATACTGTGAATTTAGTACAAACAATAATCTATCTATACTATTGTTACGAGTTGCACAGGACTCTAATTAAAATGCCGTTGGAATTACTATAGAGTTTATTAGAACTATACAAACAGGTATAAAATAGGTACAAATATAACTAGACACTACTAGTACTAACTGCACGATTCAATAACACGCGCAAAGTCCGTTACTAGATCGCTCATCGAATCTACGTCTTGCTCGTATCGTAATTCTCGCTTGACTGACCCACCCCTCCGTTCGGGCATTGTTTTATACTAACTATACAATACAAAAAATCGACCGCGTGTACTGGGGTTTCCAAGAAATAGTAATTTGCACACCTGATTAATTATTCCTGCGAACGGCCAACAAAGTCGAAAACAATAACAATAGACTGTTCTCTAATTGTAAATTTTAAATACAAAGTAAACAAAATAATTCAAAATGCGGGAAGGGTAATAAATCCGAAGCGCATTTCTTTGTCGGTATGTAACTCTGCAATAAATCTATAAATGGTTCGAGTATGTACAATACCTTTAAAAATGTGAAACAATCAGGGGGGATAATTTGGATCAGAAGATTCCGAAAATGCAATATTTAGAATTTTTGTCTGTCTGTCTATTAGAGCGTCACGTGAGAATACTGCACGGATTTAAATGAAACTCGAAACAGAGCAAGCTCATATCCCAGGGCGTAGCTTAGGATACTTTTTATTCTGATAAACATCGCTTCCGCGGGATAGACGCAAATATCGAAAAAGAGGGCGCTATCATCGCATCCTTTTTGCAAACTACAGAATGTATATGAAGGAAACTCGACAGAAAGATGACTTATATCCCGAATCAAAACTCATAATTTTTTTAACCCGATAAATTACATAGTTTCCATAGTATAGATGGATTAGCTAAATATATAGCGCTGCAATTCCGTTTCTTCAATATACTAACAAATACCTTCGCTGTCGTAAGCAACATGTCATTAGTTGTATTACATCAAATCAGGTTGCTAGCTTGCCTGCCAGTTATATCTATATATTACATATATATAAAAACCAATTGCAGTTCGTTAGTCTCGCTAAAACTCGAGAACGGCTAAACTGATTTAGCTAATTTTGATTTTGAATTATTTGTGGAAGTCCAGGGAAAGTTTAAAAGTTGAGTAAATATGAAAAAAATGCTTGGAATATACTAAAAACAACAATTTCGCTTTCCCTTAGAAACTATTCCTTACTGTTGAACATTTGATGTCTGTCCCGTCGTTCAGTAATCAACGTTTTTTAATTATTGATTCTGAGGCGGTATGAAGTTTACTGGGTCAGCTAGTATATTATATATTAAGCATTAGGCTTACTCTGCAATTTCCGCCAATTCACTCGTTGACTCACTCGTTCACTAAACTAGTCAAAGACCTTCCGACTAGAAAGTTGTTGCCCGCTTCGGATCGACTAATTACATGTTATTCCCACTGATTAAAGCACAGCTTGGGTCTAATGAGTGAGTCATGTGACGATCGAATGAGGTCTTTTACAGTCGAAGATCCAATATTGTTTAGAAAATTATTTTTTACACCCTCTCATTCAGCTTGACCTATAGTTAGTGTATTGCTGATATTAGACGATTTAACGAAATTGATTCAATTTGGCTGAAGAGACAGACTTAAAAGGATATAAAGGTACCTAAGGAAAAAAAAAACCCATAATCCCAATTCCCCGAGTATATATGTAAGTATATAATATTAAATATGTAGTCAGGCAATGTAGGGAAATATATACGAAAGTGGCCGATCATCTCCCCTGGGCCAAGACAACCGGCTCACACGCAAATCGAGAAGGAGGTCTTGACCTAGGAGAGGCAACGCGGGCGCTCTAGTATATATAGATATTAAATATATATAAAGTAACAAAAATATATAGTGTAAGTAAGTATATAGTATAACCAACCCAAGCCAATCACAACCAACTACTACAAAAAACCTATCTAATCCACACCCTAGTATTTTTATATATATAAAATAGTAAAAAATAGAGATAGTAATGGACCTGGGTATATCTCGCTCGTCCGGGCTAGAAAAGCTGAAAAAAAAAAAAAAAAAAAAAAGGTACCTAATGACGGTGTCTACAACAAGGTGCCGTGAAATGGCACAAAACCATTATTTCAATGGCAACACTAAAAGGTTGCGCAATATATATTCCTTGGACTTTCTTTTCTCTCCACTTCGCGAAGTCTTCAACATTTGAGACTATTGGTGTGCTTATCATCTTTTACAACGTCAAGCCAGCATTTCTTGGGCCTTTCCTATCATCAGGTCATCATCATCTATTTAATACTAATTTCATTTGAATTTGTTTTAAGAATAGAAAAAGGTGTAGATACTGATAATAAAAAATCTTAATTTTAAAATTATTTACAGACAGAAAAAAAGAAGAAAGAAAAATGTTTATTTAGGACAAGATAAAAAAAGACAAAATCGTAACAGAACATCAATTATGGTATCCTAAAAAGGCCCATGCTCAGCATAATGCTGGTTACTTGGTTTCACAACCAGCGCTGATCTTCCGCAAGGACCTGTAAGTAATGAATAATAATAAATTTATACATCTCACATGCTCTTACTTCCTTTACGAATTTTAATCAAACGTAAATTGTAAAAGACCCCTTAATTGCGTTGAAACAGTTCTCACAGAAGTTAATCTTTCTCAATCAACAGCCCATCGGTCGGTTTGGATTTTTATTGTTTTCTACGCAATCGCTACGGGCGACCAACGTTTTTTTTATTTAATTTCCCAACTAAAAAGCACGATTGGATAATTATTTTTACAGCCACTTAATTAAAGTTAACGTTCGCGTCTAAAACCCTATTAAGGGCGATACACATTTAACATACCTTTTTTACACAGGGGAAATCCGTTTGAGGACCATAGGCCTCGAGGGGGAAAGATTGCGACGCGTGTGTGGGATTCGCCAGGTCAGGGTGGCACTAGCACCTCACGTCTGAAGTGCTATTGCTACGCCGCAGTTAGGGATACCCACTAAAATCCCTGTCCGATCCTCGAGCGTCCTTTGTCCGGGCTGGGGTTCGCTTGCGTAATCACCCCCAGGCCGGACGGACATTTAACATACCTACAGGAACATCTGATGATATGCCTGTCCATTTTATTTGGTTTTTCATTAAATCGGGATTTGCCAAATCTCCTTCGAAAAAAAATTGATTCGTCGTTGTAAAGAATCCGTCGTCTAATAAATATCCATCAATTGTGTATTGATTAATTCTTGTAATGTACTCGTACATGAACATCAGTCACCACGTTCTTTTCTAGAAATCATAATTATAGTATGATATCAAAACAATGCAAAGTAATCATGAATGAATGAATGAATAACACAGATTTACCTTACTGACAAACAAGTACAATATATACTAAATACTATTTGTGAAAAATGATTGTAACATATACATAGACGAACGGATAAACGGACATAACTACGGAACCTTAATTTGGAGTGTCATAGCTTGTAATAAACGTATTCTCATGTTGTTAACACAAGGTTTTCTATTTCTGCAAAACTAGTTCGTGACATGCCTCTGTCTCGCATAGTCATTTTTAATTAGGTACGTGTTGTATGATTACATTTAACATATGTTTATATTATACAAGTAGCCATTCGTAATGCTACGTGTGGCTATACCTGTTTAAAAAAAAAGTTAGTTGATACATAACATTTTATTATATTTAAAAAATTTAAAATGATTAGTAAGGAAAGCCACATATAACTAATATTTACAACAATAATGTAATGTAAGCATATTTTTAAATCGCATAATGATTTTTAAAACTTTTCTATACTACTGTTTATCATAAGTCCTATAACAGCATTATATATTTTACCACATACTGTTTAAAACACAATTTCTTACGGATCATTACGAATATATGCGATGAAATTTGTCACCTACCTAAAATTGGCCATTCTCTTCAACTAACCGTACATCATTTTTACAGTTTATCGTTGTTATTTTTATAGCGAATAGATTGAGCTTTGTGACTGTAACATGTAAAAGCTGTAAAAATGCTGTAAAGGCGTATTAGTGTTATTGTTCTTTAAATCAATTACTTTTAAAGGGTATGGTGAGTTGTAGCTCGTTCTCGTTGTCAATAATATTGTCGAATGGAAATAACTTTTCTTACAATGTGTTTAACTTGAACGTTAGAATTGTTTGTTTTTTTATTACACATCCTTAGGAATGACTTGATTTACATAATATTTGATTTGTTCCGGCCAGGATTCGAAGCCGCGCCCTTTGAATTTGGTACGCGTGCGATAATAAATAAATTACGCTACCACGAATTACTTACATAGTTTCATACAATGTATGAAATGATGACATTATTAGTTTCACTTCATCGTCTATAAATACATATCAACTACCATAATGTGTATATTGTTACAACCGGACATATTGCATTTGTGCAGCATAAAACAATGACCCAATTGAGGGAGGGGACAGTCGACCGAGAACCACGATCAAGGCGAGACGTGTGTACAATCGGGAACCATAGTGACGGACTTTGCGCGTTTTATTGAACAACGACCTTTTGCATTACGTTTGGATTTGTTGTGTTTGGTTATATTTGTACCTAATGGTTCTAACGGCATTTTAATTCGATTCCCGCGACTCGTAACAATATTTTAGAAGGCCAACACTTGACAAGTAATATAAATATAACAGAGAGTTCTGCTTTCATCGTATCTTTAACACTTACATCCCTTGATGTTAATTTTGCGTGTTAACACATGTCATTAACTACTTACGTTGATTAATGTTCCAAATCTAGGGCTAGTTAATGATATGGGTTATCAACACCAAAGCAAACATTAAAAATCTCTTAAAGATTTATTTTTTCTTTGGTTGAGTATTCTTTCTCCGTTCCTGCACGAATAAGAATGTTTTTCAATGGAGATGAATCAACCAAAGTGACACATATAAACTTAATTCATTCAATGTCATTGAAAACTTCCATGTCCTTTCAGTTTGTTTCCCTTTTAACCAAATTGAATCAATTAGTTGATCCGTCTAATATCAACATTAGGCTACTATGGTTTTCATATTCTCATATGGACTTTGAATATGTTGCGATGGATGTGTGGAGTAACGTGGAAAGGCCGCGTCAGAAACTTCCGCGATGGCTGTCGCCTATGGTCAAGGGCAGTGTTCCGCAAACTTTTAGTGTTCAAGGTACATCTAGGAAAACGAGAATTTTTGTAGGTACACAACAAATAAAAATCATTTTTTAAGTAATATTAATCAACATTTATTTATTAAGCATCGAAACAATATTTATTATTAATCAGCAAAGTTAAAGTTTAAATTGCAGAAAAGGTACTTATTATTATTATTAATTAATAAACCTAAAGTTAACATTGCAGTTTACATTAACCTAGAGTTAACTTGTTACTTAAAACTCCTCTGCATACAACTAGCTCTTAAAGGAAATCCTTCACAGTCCAAGCAGTTCGTCTTTGGAACGCGCTACCTGTTAATATAAAGCTAGCCAAATCACTACCCATTTTCTATAAACTTGTGAAGGATTATTATAGCTCGAATAGCTCAAATTAAAGATGCAGCAGTCATTGACATATTTTTCTTGTCTTATGTTTATTTATGTAAGTGTATTTTATAATATTTTATTTACATATATCGTGTTAGTATAATATTTATATTTTTATTAATGTATGTATATTATGTCATGTATGTATTTATAAGACATGTATATTTATAAGATACTGATTCGATAGTGAGAATAATGCAACATACCCCTGTTCTTATCATTTTTTTTGTCCATCCAAAGGTTGTCTGGAAGAAATCGCTAATAGCGATAAGACCGCCTATTGTATTGTAAAATTTTGTTTCTGTTAACTGTATTTTTAAAACATAATAAAGCATATTCATTCATTCATTCATTCATTGCAGCATAACCCTATTTTTCCGAGGCACACCAATTAATGACCACGGTACACCAGTGTGCCGCGGTACATATTTTGCGGGACACTGGTCTAGTAGAGAAAGCCGCCATAACCACCTTGATTTGTGTTCCGACATTGGTGACCAGGTTCCAGCCTTAAGAGAGCAGCAGAATATTTGTGGCACCTTTGGTGTTGCAAATGTCCATAGGCGATGGTAACCGCTTCCCATCAAGTGGACCGTTTGCCTGTTTGCTGAACTCATGCAATAAAAAAATTATGAAGAGAAATATCTAGCCATGCCGCCTCCGCCGCGTCCCGGTCGGAAAGGGACGCCCAAGAAATACTGGCTTGACGTTGTAAAGGATTACACGCGCATCAATGGTCTCAAAATGAGAGATGATGAAGACCGCTTGAAGTGGAGTAGAAAAAGTAGGAAAGCGAACCCTTGGCACCGGAGGGATTATTCCGAACGCAACCGGGATTTCACCCTCCGATGATGATGATAATTATGATAGTTCTTATGACTTGATAATATTGCATAGAATAAGATAACCAAGTCTTTGTCAAAACGAAACACTCCCAAGCTAATCTATCAATCCAGCCCATGCCAGCACCAAGGGGTTTAATTAAAAATAAACAATTTATGCGTGAGCCGTTGTTGTCTGTCAGTTGACAAAAAATAGCTGCTCATTATCGAGTCCTGAGGGAATGCAGGGCGACGAAACAAGTAAAAAAAACGTAACTTTGTCTAAGTATTATTAAAAGTGTACGCTTTGACTGACGGGCTCTAGGGATTGACTGGGTTGCGTTGAAATTGCTCATTATTCATTTTTTGTTACTGAAATATTACATCACGCCTGTAATTCCACTGTGCAAGTCTGTACATGTTCGTTACTAGGTAAGCAAAATGCTATTTTGCTAAAATTTTATTTATTTTAGCAAATGTTGGTTGGTCCTGAGGCCGTACTCTACAAATGTCAAAACGACTCATTGACTTTTTGGGAGATCGGAAGTTTGGTTCCTACCTTAAAGAACGGATCAGTATGGCAATCTAGTTAGGTAACGCAGTCTTCTGGGAATCTTAATAGTCTTGAGGTATTATGAGTAGAATACAATACATACCTAAATCAAGTTTTCTTCATTGTAGTTTATATATCTTAATAATATTATTAATGAAAACGAAAACAAATATTATTAGGCAAGTCTTAGTAAACATTTAATAAATTAAACACAGGAAGGTATTGTTAATTACAAGCATTAAACGCATGCATGTTTAATAGTTGAGGAATAATCATTTAGAACTCATAATACAATTTTAAAAAAATAAAGAAGTACATTTTGATAACAACACTGAATTTTCAAAAGTGTTTACTATATATAATTTTTTAATGTTGTGTAATATTTTATTTTGTAGTAGTATTAATAAGGATATGACAGCTAGAGTAAAAATTTGAATGAATAGAGAAATCAAGTGAAAATTTATTCATACCGTTTGCAGCTTGAATTATTCAGGAATATTTTGTTTGGATTATATTCTATTATACTCAGATTATTAATTACATGGACTAAAATAACAGCTGCGATTGACCTTTTCTTATGATGCAAGCTTGGAGCGTTGTAGTATGGCTCATTCATAAGTGATTTGTGCGAGTCATTCATTCAACTCACCACGTGGTGAGTTATTGATTCAACTCAAACATCTCACTTATGAATGAGCCATAGTACAACACTATGTTCCTAGCTTGCAATATAAAAAGATGAATTGGTGCTGTCATTTTAGTTCACTGAACTGAATATGCGCTGTGTATTTTATAAACAGTTCCTTTCGCATTTATCCTGGTAGTATTGTATTAAATCGCTAAGCTTTTAAAAAAGCTAAATAAGCCAAGCTTTAAATTGTTCTAGCAATTTAAAAAATGTTCATTAATTTCCTTTAAGGCGTGCATCATGTTGGTAAAAGCTTTGGTGTTGCAAAAGTCCACAGGCGATGGTAACCACTTTCCATCAGGTGAGACGGTAGCCTGTCTCCTATACTCCACTTATAAAAATCTTTTATCAGTTTAGCAGCGGTTCATTAATTATGTTTTACTGATATCATACAATCCTTTAAAAGCAGGGAGTAGGCCCTAATAAAGTTTATTCTGTGACTAAGTACTCAGCAAATGGGGTGAAATTACCCTCACTTTTACAATATTTTGATATATTGCCTGTAATAACCGGTATAGGGTGACTGGTGCTTAAAATCGTACTGGAACTTGTTTACTTTGCGAGCATAATAGGCGTTTAAGGCATGTTAGACAGTAAAGGTAAGTCTCTACTATCGAATCTCGAATTAAAATTATTTAATCTGCTTCGGATTTATGAGATATGTAAAAAGGTTATGGTTCAGTACACAACTTAACAACACACAGAATATTAAAGAAGTTTACATTATGAATTCGTGAACCAGCATATTACCTATATGTAGCGCAGTCTCTTCAAGACAACCTTATCCCTGTTAGATATGAGTCAATTATAGGAGCGATGCACATAAATTAAATATACTTATAATGCTTTGGATATACCCACCTCTTCGACAACCGTTGACTTGAAAACACCTCGGGCTTCGTGGGTTTCGGATATTATTTTAAATAGAATGTAAACTATCGTTTTAGTAGAAACCGTGTCAGAATAAGCTATTTTTTATCCGTGCAGGAACGGAGAAAGAATACAATTTCCTATGGACGGGCGGCCTCTCGTACGAGGCGACAAAACAACCCACAGCCAGGTGGTATGGCATTTGCCCGAGTGGATGGCTACCACCCCTGGTCTAAGGTGTGTCGCCATAACAACCTTGATTTGTATTCCGGCATTAGTGATCAGGTTCCAGTCTTTCTTAAGAGAGCAGCAGCGCATTTGTAGCACCTTTGGTGTTGCAAATGTCCATAGGCGATGGTAACCGCTTTCTATCAAGTCTGCCGTCTGCCTGTCTGCTGACCTCCTGCAATAAAAAAAACCGAACAACTTCAAACCACTCCTGGGAAAATTCCAGCGGGATTCCTAATATAAAGAGTATCACACATTTATTACATAAAATTTGGTATCGATCAGTGAAAAATACACATTGGAATTAGATTTTTTTAATCTGGCCATTTTAAATAATTCCTAGAAAAATTCCTGCAGGATTCCCAAGATAATCAGTAGCGCAGATTTTAACTCTAAAAATTTGCTGTCAAAAAGCGAAAACCGCATCGAAATAGTTTCCGTAATTTTTTAGTGATTCCCAAATAAACAGACAAGAAATCTAAAAAAAATGCAACATTTCTCCGACGCTTATATAGTCTACTCCAGTCGTATTTTACTTAATAGCTTCAATATACAGATACAACATTCTTAGAAGTTAATATTGTTATAGATGTGTACATAAAAATTAAAACGACAGAAAAAGATAGACTACAGATTATTTTCCTGCACATGAAAAATACATTTGCTTATTTTATTTTTTGATTCTATGTGCATGCACTAAAAAGTGTATTTGTTAAAATCACGCTGTATAGTCACGTAACAACCGAGTGAGTTCTACCAATGGTAGGATCGTTTAAATTTTTTAACAATAGCCATTCCGTTCTCAGTGTTTTCAAAATTCATTGAATAATGTAATAAACGATTGTTTGGTTTGCTGGCACACGACTGTTTTATGGGCATCCAGACCACGATTGGTGTTAATTAGTCAAGTTTATTCACACGGAAATGTGTTATTGATGAGTTTGCTTTCAATTTTTCTATAGTAGTCGCTTTTGTTTTTTATTGGCGGAAATAGGCAAACAGATTAACATGTTACAAAAGTTTTTTTTTATAGCTATACAGCATCAAAGGAGTAAATAGTTGTTAGGAAAAATAATAATAAACGGCTTGTCTTATTTTTGCAGGTCATCTAACTGGCAGACTGTCGTTTCATGATAAGCGGTTATCACCTCCTATGGATGTCGGCAAGACCGAGGGAGCTATCATGTAGTATTTTTTTAAAAGTATCACTTTTAAAAAAATACTCCGAAAGCTCATTAAAAGTTTGCACTGGTGTGGATAGACTCTTTTTTTCATACAGGGCGGTAATCTAAGAATCTTTTTCTTCAAAATCTGTAAAAAGAAAAATTAATTAGTGCGCGTATTTTATTTGTTCTCGCCGCTGATTTTACTTTTATATCGTAATTAAGTTATGTACGAGTATATGATGTATATTGCTTATTGAATTTCCTGTAGGACAATAATAATAATTTATGATTTTATGAAATTAAGAAAATGCAATTCTTGTCAAAACTCGATGTAATAATTCTTTTAAATTTTTTGTCTGTTTGTTCGGGATTCAGGTGTCATAACTCATATAACAAAAAATTGGATCTGTTCATAATATATAAAACTGCTAAAGAACTATGTATAGCCCACCATAAAATGAATTAAACTTACATAATTCTTATGGAAAGATAACCAATTTGGCGGCTAGAAATAGGGAAGTATTCATACTGCCGGTTCAAGTGATACATTCAAGTTATTGAAAGCATGATTTTTGAAATGGACCACGGGCAGTTGTGCATTATTAAAATAGGCCGACTAAAGCAATACATTTATCAAATTGACCGACGCTCTTAGTCATTATTCATAATGATCGGTCCGTATACATACTGCCCGATTAATCAAATTGCCTGTAACATATATACTCGTATATATATGTTACGGGCAATTTGATTATCGGGCAGTACGTATATAGACCGATTTAAAATCCGAATATTTACTTATATCCATTTCTGTCTGTATGTAATAAGACAGAAATGGATATAAGAAAATATTTCTCTATGAAAATCCAAAACTCCCGAAACCTATCAGTAGCCAGTATACACGAGAGAACAACATAAATAGCCTCTAGTTCCCATATGACACTAGCTATTAGTACAACTCCAATCTCTATTAGGCCGCGCCTATCCATAAAGGTATAAAAATCCAAAATAGAGTCATCAGAGCAGTGTATTAGGGCAATTCGGCTTCAAACTACTAATCATTGCTTACTAGCCGGTCATTTGTATTGCTATTTAATAACACGGCATGTCAAGCTTGTGTCGCCCTTTTTGCTTTTATAGGGAGGGTACGTTGTCGATAAAAAAAATGAAGACATGAGTGGATGAAGGTGATAAGTCGCATAATTCCAATTCTGAGTAAATCGAGATAAAAGTTTTACTTTTATTTGAAACTGAACTGAACTTAACACTTTTAGCAACTTTTTATTTATTAAATATGCCTTATATGTATGGTCTAAGGTCTGTAGTCGTTTGGTATCGACTTAGAACATTCACCTACTCAAAAAAAAGCAAAAAACCGAATATGCGACATATCACCTTCATCCACTCACGTCTTCAAAATATTATTCATTGCTGTAAAGAACTCTTTGAGCTGGTGCCTACATTGCTATTTCACCACCGTACTGCTCGCTGGCGTCTGGGGCTAGATCCACACTTATGCGACACTTGGCAGAAACGCGAACTCTGCGCGTGGCGCTAGCTTCTTCATGTGTGTAAGTTGTGAAATAACCTCCTTCTCGCGATTTTACTATTGCTATGGGAATAATGATATTTCTTTATTTGCTCTCACACTAACAATAATTAGTTAGTAACAATTTGGTGAGAGCCTCGTGTCAGTAAAAGGAATAAACTGTGCGACTGATCACCAGCCTCATTACCCCAGAAAAACCAGCTAATCCAATTGTGCAATATTGTGTATTGAGTGTTGTTATGTGTGAGCGTGGGAGTATGTTATCGTGTATAATAGATGTAGAATAATAATAAGTGTTTATAAAATAAGAATTACATATAAATAGTCAGCCTACGATAATGAGATAGAAATAATGATTGCAGATTTTAATATAATAATTAAGGTAGATAAGACTAACAACGCTTCAGTGGAGTCATAATCCTATACCGAGCTCATCAAAAAAGGCAGTAACACATTCCAAAAAGTATAAAAGGTCTCGGCTTCCTTTGTGTTGCAGACGTCCATGTTCCTGTCATGAAGTGATCCTACGTCTGCTGGCTGAATAAAAAATTAATACCTACTTACTTACACCGTTGGCTCAGCAACCCAAAGTCTTGGCCTCCGAAATGAGAAAATGCCATTTTTCCATTTGCGCAGTTTCTTGCCAATTATTGTCTCAAAGCTCTCAGAAGTTTCCACGCTGTCTTTAAAGCAATATTTGAGATGGCCAACCGGGTGCTGACCTACCGACCGTCCCAAATATTCTTTCCTCACGCCGCGATCCTCTCCCATGAGCTTTATTACTCCTATTATGTTGAGTTCGGCTATGAGATTGCCAAAAAAATGAATACAGCCCTGTTTTTTTATTTTGTATAACTGCGTAATTTTTTGGTCTTATAATATTCTATTGTAACACATGTTCTTTCTTGATTTATAAATATATTTAGGACATTATAGGTACTGTTGATCATGTCATCAGTTTTATATTAATTAATATTTTAAGTTTTCCTTGTCTATTCATAATGACTTTCCTTTGTGACAGCGTTTTTAAATGACTCATACCGTAGCGCGAATAAAAATAAAATAAAAAGCGTATTTTGAGAATTTGTACATCGCATTTCAGCAAACAATCTCATAAACTTAATATAAAATCTGAATAAATCATAATTGAGAATTAGTCATATTTTAAAAAGCTAAATAATTTTGATAACATTGTCAGCCAACTTGTGACTGCACATCACTAAGATCATGTATACCAACTTATTTTTACCACTAAACAACTTTTTAAGCAACTCTATCACAAAGCTTGAAAGCGCAATTTCATTCACCATCAATATTTAAAGTGAAAATGTTAAACCATCAGTTCCTAAACAAACTTTCTCCTAACGACATCATTGAGGTATACTCCTGGGGCACTTTTCAGTATTAAAATGATAAACGTAGAGCGTATCGAGTATGGAAATCTCCCAATTTATTATATGACAGGTCATTATTCTATTAGGCAAACATGGGTGGGGGTTAATACAGTCATCGGGTTATTAAACGAGCCTATAAGGGCTGAGCTGTATAATTTTATATTTTTATTAGATAACTACAGTCTGTCCACGACTTTATATCCGATGTTTAAAGATACTAGAGCATTTGTAACGACTTCGTTCGCGTAAATTTATGTCCAAATGTTACAGAGACTCTTATTTTTGGGAATAAAATATATCTGCTAATCTCCTGTATCACTAGTAAGGTAGGGCGGGTCTTATTAATTTTTCACTTAATCTGTGAGAGGTGAATCGAAGCTAATCTGATTTTTTACAATAAAACTAGCTGTCCGGCAGACGTCGTCCTGCCCGGTAAAAATAGGGGTTGATCGTAGAGGTTGAAAATCTAGGTTATGTATTTTGTATGTTGTATCATAAAAAATAGAAATTAAAAATTTGTCTAAAAATAAATAAATAAATTTAGGGTGGACTACCCCTAACATTTAGGGGATGAAAAATAGATGTTGGCCGATTCTCATAGATACCGGATAAGCACAAAAATTCATCAAAATCGGTCAAGCCGTTCGGAGGAGTATGGCAACGAAAACTGTGACACGAGAATTATATATTAGATAATTTTCCTTACACTATTTTTAATTCAAATCTATTAAAATTTATTTTCTATTTTTTAGTTGAATTTTCTATAATAGCATTTTTTTAAACTATTATTTTGTATAATTTCCTTAGTTCATAACAGCTTTTTACTGAATTATTTAACGGTTGACTAAAACAGAACCCCATTTATCGAACGTCGTTATACTTCATTACAATATTGTTACGAGTCGCGAGACTCGAATCAAAATGCCGTTAGTATAGTAATTCTATAGAGTTTATTAGAACTATACAAACACGTATAACAGAGGTACAAATATAAGCGAACACAACAAGTCCAAACGTAATGCAGAAGGTCGTAATTCAATAAAATGCGCAAATTCTGTCACTTATTAGATTCCCGATTGTAGGTCTCGTTTCGCTCGTGGTTCTCACTCGACTGCCTCCCCCTTCATCAGTACACCGTTTTATACTGGACAAATACAATGTCCCCGTATGTAAGTTAATTTAATCCGCCACATCTGGCTAATGACTCGATCGAAAACTGACATAAAATAGTACAATAAACAATTGGCTTTTCTAATCACAAATTTTAAACACAAAGTAAACAAAAGAAAGCGATCAAAAAAGAGCTACAATTGGTCTAAATGCCGGCAGGTAATAAAATGTGTTTTTTGTTTCAGACATGCAGTTTTTTGTCAGGGCCTGAGTTGTAACAATATAATCGGTTCGTCACTTGCCGTCCTATAAATTTTGAGTGTTGACCACGTTGAAATTATCCTATTTTCCAGAATAGCTTAAGACAAACACCAGCCACCATACTAGCTATTACCCAAACTCTTCATACACAACGTACAGAAATGAACGGCATTTTTTCAACCAAAAATATACGTATTCCATAAGTGCAATGAGCGAAACCTAAAAAACAAACAGTGTCTTGCGAAATGCACGCCACAGTTTCAACTAAATTGAACTTAATTTTAAAACTGGCCACACCGTGTTTTTGTTTCGTATGGTTCGAGTGAAAAGAACATACAGTCAAAATTCATGAGCGGCTCAGTCGCATTTCAATTATAGCAAGTGCGTCATATTTCCGTAATAGTAGTTCTATGCATATTCACATACATACATATAATTATAATAATAAACGTCCCAGTCCTGGGCTCGGACCTCCTGCTATAAGGTAACGGACAGTAGATCCGCCACGCTTGTCTAAAGCTACCTCGATGTCCAGGTTTCATCACAATGTTTTCCTTCACCGTTGTTAGCACGTGGCAATTATAACAATATGCATATTAACTCAGAAAACTGCTTAATTGGCGCACGCGTTTCGGCCAGGATTTGAACTTGCACCCTTTGAGTTTGGGTCGCGTGCACTAGCCATAACGCTCTCACAACTTTTAATCATATATATCATATATATCTATAATAATATGTACACAAAAATGAACACCTTATTAATTCTTTGAAGATAATAAATAAAGATAAAACATACGTGAGCATTTCCATAGAATAAAGTAATACATTATTGTACACCACAGAAGCTGTTTGAGTTAGTTTAAAAACTAACATATCTTTAACAGTTATATTAAACTGTGGCGAATCTAACGTATTACATGTTTAAAAGTCGGGAACGAGAAGGTGTTATTAAGAACAGAAACCGCGCCATTTTTGAACAAAAGGTGTCGGCTACTGTTATCGCATTTTATGTGATTGCTTCGAACTCTATCCCCAAATTTAATTAATATATTTATACATTAATACATAGCCGAAAATGATAAGACATTATGGTGGGAAAATAAATTCACCATTTGATTTTGAGGTTTTTTGTGGACTGTATATTGGTTCAATGGGGGATGGAAGGAACTCACCGGATACAGCTGCTCTTGATTGGCTTCTTCTGCTCCAGGTCAACAACAGGTCCGAAGAGTTTTTCACTTATTTTTTAATTGTCACTTCGCGAGACGTGCGCACAGTCTTAAATTTAATAGCGGTTTTTTGTAACGACGGAGCGGTGAAATAAATGCGTGTGGTGCGAGCGACGTACTGAGACGGAAGGGGAAGGTTTAATTATAATGAAGGTGGATAAATAAATTAAAAATGCGATAATTAATTACCATATGCCCCCCGCCTTAAAGGTACCCCTTTAAGAAATAGAGAAAAAAAAACAAACAATACAGTAGCGATAGATAATTAATGAAAACTTAGGTGTGAGTCATATAAACGAATAAAAATAAAAATTATGTTTAAATATATAAATATAAATTAAATATGACAAACTGATGTAAATGTTAATATTATTAATACTCCATCTACTGCACAGGTAGCGGAGAGAGCTTAACTGTAGGATGTCGGTAAAGTTTGCTTGAGGTTTTAACCTCGGCTACCCTAGTAACACCGTCATTACCGAGAAAAAGTTTAGTTAAGAAACCTAGAGGCCAATGAAGCGGTGGTGAATTCTCAACATTAATCAAAACTAACATGCCTACAGCAGGAGAATTAGATGAAATATTCCATTTATTCCGCATTTGCAGGCGACAAAGATATTTTAATATGAAACGGTTCCAAAAAGATTTATGAAATTAAATCCTTTTAGTATAAGTTTTGGCTAAATAAATGACGGTTTTACTTTCCGGTAAACATTTATTTATGTTTAGACTAAACTTCCTAATAAGCCACTCATTAACGGGACTAGAAACCCACGGTGGGCCTGACAGCCATACATCGTTAATGATTTGACTTGGTCTTAAATCTCTAGATATAAAATCAGCAGGATTCTGTGCAGCACCTGCTATGTGAAATAAATTATAAGTTAAAATTAAAGTGTGGGATCGTGATATACGAGTGGCAAAGTAAGTATTAAATTGATGAGGCGAAGATGAAATCCAGCATAATGCAACTATTGACTCAGAAAATATATATACGTTATCAATAAGATGGCGGTTGGAAATTGAATCATAAACACTGCGAACTAACTTTGCTAATAAAACTAAAGAACTCAGCTCTAATCGAGCTAAAGTTACAATTCTTGACGGGGACGATACGCGAGATTTGGAACTAACTAAAGAAACTGTAGGTGTTTCGTTATCATTCTGAACATGTAAATAAATGACACATCCATATGCCTTTTCGCTGGCATCGGAGAACGCTAACAACGAAACTTTAGAGCTCCTTCTTATACCAAGGTGGCGAGGAAACCTTAATGTGGAAATTAATGGTAATTCTGAAATGTATGTTTCCCACATATCAATAATCTGCTTAGGCGGTGACTCATCCCAAGAAATTTTAAGTAGCCAAAGTTCTTTAATAAGCAGTTTAGCGAAAAGTATAACTGGACCTACGAGTCCTAAAACATCGTACAGTCTAGCTGTTACAGACAAAATAGTGCGTTTAGTACAATGGGACGGTGGTTGCGAAATCACAAAATAAAATGTATCTGTTGATGGTAACCACCGTAAGCCCAATATTTTAAAGACGTCATCTGTTTCAAATGAAATAGATTCTGAATGTCTATGAGAAACAGGGATGTGTTGCAAAAAATCGAGTGAATTACTAGTCCACTTGACTAGGTCGAAACCACCTGACTTAAATAAATTAATTAATTGATTTGCTGTCTCTACTGCTTCCTCGAGAGAAGAAGCAGAGGATGCGATGTCATCCATATAGATATCTCTCTCTAAGATACTAGCTGCTAATGGAAATTTCCTTCCGTCAAGCTTGGCTAGCTCGCGAAGCGTGCGAAGAGCTAGAAAAGGTGAGGAGCGAAGTCCAAATGTGACTCGAGTGAATTCATAAGTTGCCAGCTTATCATCAGGAGAGAAACGGTATAAAATCCGTTGAAATTTGCGGTGTTCAGGCTGAACAAAAATACAAAGATACATTTGCCTAACGTCGGCAAGAAAAGCTATGGGAAATATTCTTACATTTAACAAAACATGAAAAATCTCAGTCTGTAAATTACAGCCAGAGTGCAGAATATCATTCAAGGATAAATTAGAATCGGTTTTAGCACTGCCATCGAGTACGATGCGCAAGCGCGTGGTAGCCTTATCCTCACGCACAACTGGGTGGTGGGGTAAGTAGAAGCCAGAAGACGAAATATTATTTTCTGAAACTTCATTTAAAATATTCTGAGAGATGTAATCCCGAATGGCTTCATTATATTTTACATGAAGGTCTGGGCATCTAGCAAATCGTTTTTCTAAAAGCGCAAAGCGGCGTTTAGCCGTAACATAAGAGTTACCCAATTTAGCAGGGTTTTCCTTAAACGGAAGAGAGACGGAGAATGACCCGTCGTCATTACGAGTGGTGGTTGAAGAATAAATATTCTCACACTCCTGTTCATCAGGGCTTAAAAATGTCCTTTCTGGCAGTTCCTCAACTGCCCAGAACTTTTGTAAAGCTCCTTCTAACGGTTCACCGGTAAAACTACAAAAAGCGCGGGAAACTAAACTGTGTTGATAATCGATAGGTGAATCACCCATAATGATATAACCTAACGTTGTGTTTAAAAAGGATGGAATATTTTTACCATTAATAATTTTACCGTGTAATAAAATATTGCAAAATATATTTACTCCTAATAACATATCAATAGGGCCCGGTTTAAAGAAATCATCGTCAGCGAGCTTCAATTTATTAATTAAATGAGAAAAGGTAGACGTGTTTACTTGCACCTCAGGTAGCTGTGACGTAATTTTCTCGACAACTAAAGGTCTTATGTTATAAACCGGTTTGCTATTATGGCGCGATGTGAATCGCACGGCAGTAGTGCCGTGGATTGTTTGCGAAGAACCACCAATTCCTTGCACTTCCTTAAAACGGTGCTCTTTAGAAATAAATAAAGACAAACGTTGACAACATTCTAAAGAAATATATTCACTTTGACTGCCTGAGTCTACTAAGCATCTAAGTGAATGTAAGCGGTTATGGTTGTCGAACACATTTATTTTTGCGGTGCCCAATAACGTAACCGTATTTGAGCTTAAAGGTAATTGTTGATCACGTGATACAGAACAAAACGAAGTATGATTCTGAACCACATTGGTTTGCGGAAGCGGGTTTAAATCGCTCGAGCGCACGTGACTGTCACGTGACTGCATCGCGGCGGTAAGTGAAGTTTGCGCATCGCGCGTAAAAGTGAGTGCTGAATCTCTGACAGAGTCAGCAGGTAATTGATGACAATTCAAATTAGTTGAAATATTACATTGTTGTTTATCTTGCGTTTTAAAATGTAATAGAGAATGGTGTCTAGCTCCACAATGATTGCAATTACGAATTGAAGTGCATGCCGAAGTTTTATGATTTGTGCTTAAGCAATTATGACAATACGAATGATTTTTCAAAAAACTATACCTATCCTTAGGAGTCTTTTTCATAAAGGATTCACATTGAAATAAATGTTTATGTTCTGACTGTTTGCACAAAACGCAATTAGAATGATTATTTAATTTATTATCTACGACAAAAGATTTCGATGATTTCACTTTAGAACTAGAAGTAGTTCTAGACAAAACCTTAGTCTGTTCTTTCAAGAACTGTACCAGGTCATTGTAGTTGGGAATCTGTTCCTTCCGGTAAGTAATTTCAAAAAGCTTGACAGTTTCTTGATCGAGTTTTTGAAGTGCGAGATGTAAAATTATAAAATCCAATAAATCATTCAATTTTAATTGGTTAAGAGCATCGACGGATGAATTAAAATTATTTAGAAAAGATTCTAAGCCGGCAGCACTATTATTATTTATGGGTTTGAAATCTAACATTTGATTGAAATATGTGCATGCTAATGAACGAGGATCATCATATTTTTGTATTAATGCATTCCAGATTAAGGAATAATTCTCTCCTGTTGGTGGCAACCCTGCGCACACAGAGGTGGCCTTATCACAAAGTCTTCCAATTAGATAAAATACCTTTTCACTATTGGATAAAGACGCGTTCTCATGCACCATACTTTTGAACTGGGCGTAGAATAATGGCCATTTTTTGACATCGCCATTAAATGAAAGAAGATCAATGGGAGGAAGTTTTTGCTTCGGTTTGACAAAAGTAGAAGTATTTTGATGAGTTTCTCGCGAAGATGCCTGATAGCGAGACATAACACATTTAACAAAACTATACAAATCTTCGAATGCCAACCAAACCTTGTAATCTATTTGATACTTTGAGTTTAGTTCTAAACATAATGAATTATAGTCATCCAATATTTGTTCAAATTTAGAATGAATTTCATCAATAGTAGAACATTTATGAAGAAAATCATCTGGGCTAATATCAGATGATTTAGCGTGATCATAAAGTTGTTGCATACGTTGAAAGTAAACTTCCCGTTTTGCCTTAAGAACAGCCAGCTGGGGCTGATCCAGACATTCTTCATATACTTCGTCACCCTTGGGTTTAGGCATGTTGAATTTAATTCAAACTCAAATGGAAAAAATAAATAAAAAATATTAATAAGCAAATGGTAAGAGATAGCCTACCCTTAACGAGTTATACGCGTGAGTATATATTAATCTTGGTTTGATGTAAAACAAAAATATAAATCACAAAATATAAAAGTTTAACAATGCGGGTTGTGTAAACGCTCCCTTATGAGAGAACAAACGAAGTTATTCTTAACAATAAAGTTATAAGAATATAAATTGCGGTTATAGTACTTAAATGATACGGAACAAAGTCCAATATCCGCCGTAAGTAATGAACACAAAGTGTGAACGAAAAAATATACCGTAGGTAGATACAAAAATTACAATATGCACTGCGCAACTACGACTCGCGAACAAAGATGGTTCCAGTACCTCAATATTATATGCGACAAAATAGATGCAATTCACAACTAAATGGAATACCAAATGAAAAGAAATGCGGTGTAAATACGAACAATTCATCTAATTAATTGATAACTCATCCCACCGTAGTATCTTGCGGTTATAAAAGTAAAAGAGAAACGTTGCAATAATTGCAAACTATTTCCCGATATACGGTGTTCTGACCAATGTAATTAGCATAAATTAAAGGTAAAATGTATAGCGGGAACGTATATAAAACGGATCCCAGGGTTCCGAGAGTACTCGGGAACAAACCGGGATAAATGTATATAAATGTATATAAGAGAATGAAATGATTAGTTGTGAAATACTATTAAATATATTAGAAATAAGATATACATTAAATATATAATATATAAAAAGAGGTACCTTCAAGGTTAATGGCTCGATAATTATCGAAAAAACTAAAAATCCGCTCGAAGTGGACCAGAAAATGGTGGGAAAATAAATTCACCATTTGATTTTGAGGTTTTTTGTGGACTGTATATTGGTTCAATGGGGGATGGAAGGAACTCACCGGATACAGCTGCTCTTGATTGGCTTCTTCTGCTCCAGGTCAACAACAGGTCCGAAGAGTTTTTCACTTATTTTTTAATTGTCACTTCGCGAGACGTGCGCACAGTCTTAAATTTAATAGCGGTTTTTTGTAACGACGGAGCGGTGAAATAAATGCGTGTGGTGCGAGCGACGTACTGAGACGGAAGGGGAAGGTTTAATTATAATGAAGGTGGATAAATAAATTAAAAATGCGATAATTAATTACCACATTACTTATATAAAAATATTTACATTATAAAAAGAAATAAATAAATCTTACAAGTTACACGATGACACTTCCACTAAACCTAGATCTCTGTTTCTTTTAGTTCAAAGGAACTTGCACGTACAAAAAAGTACATGCAGGTTCCATCAAAACTACCTTCATTCGTTATAATTTACAATTTATTTACAGTTACTTATAAATGTCCTCATAGCTTAAGTGAATTGTAAAAATTCTTTTATCATAGATAAAGTTCTGCAACCCGAAACTCAAACAAGACTTAAACACTTATTACATTGTTTGTAGGCGCGGTGTAAAGGCTGATGGTAGCGT
This sequence comes from Dendrolimus punctatus, assembly GCA_012273795.1. Classification (NCBI taxonomy): domain Eukaryota; kingdom Metazoa; phylum Arthropoda; class Insecta; order Lepidoptera; family Lasiocampidae; genus Dendrolimus; species Dendrolimus punctatus. Next base: position 18,209,513 of record CM022536.1, read on the forward strand.
AGTATTAGAGCCCAGTTATCTTTTCTTATTACACTACCATAGTTATGGTCTCAGACGGAAGAACAGAGCTACAGGGTGGCGCAATAGAACGTGCATATTTAAAATATTGATTAAAAAATAAATACAAAAGGTATAGTTAAAATAAAACTGAGGTATTATTAAAAAATAACTGAAGTTTATTTTTTTTAAATAACATCGTCTAAATGATGACCCTCTCTACGACGACACTCCTCTAATCGCAAACGGAAGTTATTAAAAAATTTTTTTCAGTAATGCTGGTGTAATTGCTGCCATTTCACCACGGAGATTCTCCTTGAGCTGATCGATGTTTTTCGGATTATTGCTGTAGACTTTGTTCTTGAGGTATCCCCACAAAAAAAAGTCAGGAGGCGTCACGTCTGGACTACGTGGGGGCCATGGGATATCACCTCTTTTCGAAATCAGTCTGCCAGGTAACATCTGTTTCACAACCGCCATGGAGTCATTTGATGTGTGACAGGTAGCTCCGTCTTGTTGAAACCAAGTCCTAGAATTCACTATTCTTGAATTTTCAAGCTCTGGAGCCAAAAAACCTTCCAACATCGCAACATAGCGTTCGGTATTAACAGTGACGTTTTGCCCCCGCGCATTTTCAAAGAAAAACGGTCCAATTATTCCTCTACCAGAGATTGCTGCCCATACTGTCACTTTAGGACTATGCAGTGGTTTCTGGTGCTTGAGTTTGGGATTCTCACTGTTCCAGTAACGACAATTTTTACGGTTTACGAACCCATTGATATGGAAGTGGGCCTCATCTGAGAAAAGGATATTGTCAAAATTGGAAAATCGAAGCATTTCATTAGCAAATGCGAGCATTGCTTCGAAGTCAGACTCTTTCAATTCTTGTGTTAACTGCAGCTTGTAAGGATGCAGTTTAAGATCCAAGTTTAAAATTCGTTGCAAACTTCGTCGCGATAAGTGTAAGACAGACGATCTCTTGCGAGTAGACATTTGTGGATCTCCTCGTACAGACTGCATAACTCTCTCAATATTGTCGTCGGTCCTAGATGTTCTTGGACGACTTTTTGCTTGTGGTTTAAACGTTAAACCAGTCTCTTCAAAACGCTGTACCCATATTTTAATTAAATTAGCACTCGGAGCTTCACTAATTTGCCGTAGTCCATATTCAGAACAATATAAACGCCTAGTAACGATGTATGAACGAGAGTTCTCGTAAAATGCGCGCACGCAGAATGCGCGACGCTTCCCGTCGAAGTGACTCATAGTGACTAAAACTCCATGAGCCCGCCTACCCAACGATGTAGGCTCCCCCCGCCCGCGCACTTTCTACCCCGCGAAAAAAGATGATGCAATATGCACGTTCTATTGCGGCACCCTGTAGTTCTTGTTGGCTAGCATTATGCCGTGCCTGGGTTCAAATTAGGACTTATTTTGTTTCTATTTCTATTTATAGTAACTCAGTTTTTGTCCTAAATAAAATACTTTTCTTTCTATAATTTAGTGAAACAATCTCGTGTTATGGTATAATAAACACATTAGCTTATGAGCAGCGTCTATCCATGCAACGACGTTGCCGGTGCTATTTTGTCACCGTACGTTTTCTTTTAGACGAAGCGTAATTCAATTTGAGGGTAAAACGCTTATTTGTTGTAACAGAAACACTGCTCTGGCTCATTTCGAGTCTAGTTAACCGAGCTTCAAAGTATAATAAGGATAATTGGAATTTTAACTGAAACACATGAATGCAAGTTTGCATTTATAAAAAAAATCCCTCATTGACGGTATTCACACATGGAACTAATCATTTGTTACATAAGTCCATAATACCAACACATATATAATTATACTAGGATATACCCGCAACTTCGTACACGTTTGACTTGAAACTCCCGCGCGATTCCCGAAACACAGAGTACCACAGCATTTATTTAAGAATATAGTTATCGTTTTATTGACAACTGTGTTGGAATAACCAAATTTTTGTACACCCAAACAACTACAAACCGCTCCTTAGAAAATTCCCGCGTGATTTCCGGGATAAATTGTACGGCGTCTGTGGTTGAGCGGGCTAAGCCTTTGCCGGCCTACCTCACTGCAACGCAGAGGCTCCGGGTTCGATTCCTGGTATAGTAAATTTCGGAAACGTATTTTCTCCGTTATTTACCATGGTCTGTCTGGGTGTCCGGGATCGGCCCTAGAGTGATCCGTTGTATATTACCCATAACACAAGCGTAACTTACTTAATTTGGGGATATACAATGTGTGTTTGTCTGCCGATTATTATTAATATTATTATAAATAATATCACAGATTTATTATATAAAATTTGCTATCGATCAGTGAAAAAATCACATAACAATTCGATTTTTTTGTAGCCATTTAAATTATTCCTAGAAAAATTCCTGTGGGATACCCAGGGTAAAAAGTCGCGCAGATTTTAGCTTATTATCCTTAAGTATTTGCGCTACTATATCCGCAATATAAGAAATCTAGATTTGTTATATTATTCATTTAAAAAAATCCGTTGTTTAAGTTTATAATCTTAAATCTACATAAATGGTCTAACATTATAATATTGTATCTGCATAAAACACTTTAAAAATACAGTGAGCAATAATAATTTCTCTCTTTTTTTAAATTCATTGTACGAACTCAAACAAGACCAACATCAACAAGACATGAGGCACAAACTGCACGTGCACTTCCTCACAACACCAGCATTTAACAGATGAACTCTACATTAGTATAAGTTTAGTATTAAAATTAGAATAAATTAATATATATAACAATAATATAAGTTATTCGTTAGGTACACCTCAACACGAAAATGACTAAGGCTGGTGTGCACCGAGTTTTAACCGATGGTTAAAATAAGATAATAGCCAGAAATGTATGGAAAAACAGTGATTATTTTTGGTTAACCGTCGGTTAAATTTCGGCGCACACCAGCCTAAATATCAAATGTCACACACAAGAATCAAAATAACTATTAAACGTGTTTAAATCCTCAAAATTAAAACTAGAAATTATGTTATAAAAAAGGGTACGGAATTCGAGTCCGCAGAGTTGTCAAAAAAGAAAAAATGAAACTCAAACATAAGAACTCTCTATTGTATTACTTTACTATCTTGAACCTACATTAATGTTCTAAGATTATAATATTGAATCAAAACTTCTTTTAACTCTTTTCATCCATTATATATTTAATTCGCTGTAAATGCCTTCTTGATTCTAACCTAAGCTCAGCTGCCCAATTCAGATAATGCCTCTAGAAAAATAGCGTCACAAAAAATCGTCGCCGAAAAGGCCAGAAACAACATTTCAGGAACATCTTTAAAGAATTGGTGGATCAGGTGTCCGTGTGATTTCTAATCAATGAATTGAGAGTCGACTTCCGAAGAAGCAATTTCTTAACTGTGTACTCGAAAGCAGGTGCACAGTTTCTAAGTTGCCTTGAACGTTGTTACATTGTAGTTAGATAAAATCCAAATTTTGTTCTGAATTGGGTTGCTTTTCAACAAGTGAGTGTACACAATCTTACTTCTTGTTTTACCCTCTCGCTAGACGGATAGGTTAAATAAATCTGGAAGAAAACACTTTCAGGGTTATATCGCCTTTGTACATCACCACTAGTTTATAGTTCTATATGTAATTGGTTTGACAGCCCGGTTAAATTAACCCAAAAAATAGGGTACCCTTTAATAAACTCACAACAAACTGAAAACTTACAGGCACGTATGTATGTGCAAAATTTTTTGTTCAAGGGCATAGGTCGAAAAAATGGGTGTTTTAAATTTTTTGGACAACCAGCTAGTTGTAAGATAAAAATAACTCAGACTAAAATTTTAGATCAGGTAATTTTCTATTAATATTGTCCTTATACTTTTTCTCGAAGGTTTACCATTTCTGAGAATAAGCCATTCGAAAGTTAGCTGGAGCTGTATTTTCCATAAAATGCACATGTTTCCACACCCCCTATGATGTAGTGTTCAGAGCGCGTTTTTTATTGAAATTTTTGAAGTGATAACTTCTTATGGGAGGGTAAATCGCTTCGTTACGTAACGCGTTACGGCACCAGTCTGTCTGTCTTCCCTTTCTCTCACGCAAGTTATCACTTGTGTCGGCGATCCATGGCGAGATTCAGTGCTTCATCTCGTGGGCGACCAGTTTCACTCACAGTGAGCGGTTGTTTAAAAGAAACAGCAATAATGCTACAATGTTTCTTTGCTGGTTATGTTTTGATTTGCAAGAACGTGCGAGTTATTTGTTTTCGATGATGCGATCTTCTTTGGGGCGGCCCGTATTCTTGTTTCTTTCTGGATGATTGAACACACACATACACTAGATTTGGGATTGGAACACGGACAAGGCAGTCTGAAATTATTGTTTTATATTAGTAAACTTGTGGGGGCAGTCAGCGGATGTGAATTATATCAGCGCGGGAGCGGGTAGGAAAAAAAGGGGCGGGAAACGAAAAACTATTCATCACAAAATGTCACTGTCAATGACAATTTAAGTTTTTTTTTCTTACGCAGTATTAGGCTCTGGCCTTAACACTGATATTGCTATCTGCTATGTATGCTTGTTATTGACATTTTAAGAAACTGAAGGTATAGTCAACATTATTTAACTGAAACATCCCTGTTATCCGTTCTGACGTTTCGATCGAGTAATTCCAATTGCAGTGTCCTCGCGCCCTGATTATGGCTTCCCGGGGATTTGTTATGATCCGGCTAATTGCCAACATCCCGGTCGAGGTTCGTTCCTTCCTCATTAACGGGAGCGGGCGCCGAGCTCTTACGTCACTGCGTACGCGCAGTCATTGTTGCGCGGCAATATAATTGTTAGGGATTAAGATTGGGCCGCGTTTAAGGCAGGGTTTTTTCAGATCTGTTATTATTAAGGACTAAGCGCGATTTGTGGACAAATAAAAAAGGGCTTCCGTATAAAAATAAAAAAGATTGAACCATTAACCTCGTGAGCGCCACAGTTAAGAAACGTTAGTTTTGCGCACCGTTATAGTGATTTGGAACGAACTCCCAGCAGAGGTTTTCAATGATTTCTTTGGCTCAGTGACCCAAAAGCGTCTTGGCCTTCGAAAAAAAAACACGACACCTTTTTCTGTCCTGTGCTGTAACTTGCCAGCTATTGGCTCGAAGCTCCAGCTCCACTCTGTCCTCCAACCGCACTTGGTGCGACCGACCGGACGTCGCCCATCCAATCGTCATAAATAGACTCTCTTCACGCTTCGATCCTCCACCATCCTTCTATGTGACTGAGCCAACGTGGCGGTGAGACTTAATCTCCTATTATGTTAGGCTTGTGTTATTAATTTCTTCGAGGAGACAGCACCTCTGGTGTTGCAAATGTCTATAGGCGACAGTAATATCTTCGCATCAGGTTGACCGTCAGCCTATCTACTGTACTCCAGCAACATAAAAAACCACGGAGATTCTGTGGTTGTTAAATCTGTAAGTCTGATCGAAAATAAATAGTTATTCCATCTATAAATATAACGTATTCAGCAGTAGCGGGCAGATTGAAAGGGTAATACATAAAGATGATGTTTCAAAGGGTATCTAAATTCAATATGGTGGATAAAGAGATAAAAGTGTGGTCTAAGATAAAAGATCTCTATCCATAATAAACTGAGATATTTATTTAAAGCTTATATTTCTGCTTTGAAGAAGAAAATTTGTTAATATGTTTGCTATACGACATATAAGAAAGGAACCAGCTGTTGCAACCAAATAACAGCTACGTTCTAGGTAGATATGTATATACCTAACCTTACGTATAATATATCTAACGTTCGGTAATACAGTTTTGAATGAAGTGTTGCTGGAGTGGTACGTAATTAAAACACTGTTTGCAGTTGATGCAATAATCGGACACATATTTATGCACTCGTATGTAACGCAGTATATAAAAGAGGTATAATTTAAAGACTCCTACATTGGTAATGCAGATGAGTTAAATTTATTTATCCATCGCTCATGATGACGACGATGAAATTCATGTGATAATAAGAATCTAAAACTGGTTGATTCATGGTTTAAAAGTAACGGTAAACAAAGAAGAGATGGGAGGATTATGTGAATTATGGACACAAGTTGGTGATGTGACAGAGATATATTTGTGCCATGATAGAAGAGTGTGAAAGCTAAATAGAAGTGAGGCAATTCTAAACAATACGAAAAAAGTAAAAGAAAGAATGAATGAATGATTTATTACTAAAATGTATATTACACAACATGTTACAATATGCGTTCTTATCAATACATTTTGCCTCAAAGAAAAACAGATATTAAAATTGTGTATTTTTATGAATCATAATAAATAAATAAATAACAGTATAAAAATATGTGGTATACCCCAATCGTTGGTGACTTACGCCAAAAGGATATGCCTGAAGCGCTGCAGAACTTAAATTCGAAATCTTTGAGATTCAAATCGCCACAAATTTCGTTTAACCGTTCTAAAGGATAATATCTTAGTTCACTTCCGTAATTCTTCCATATTTCCACTTTAACACATAAATGTTAAAGTTGAATTATTTACATATGTGATTATTTACTCTTTATGTCCTTGGATTAAAACGAGTTGTATAAAATTTAATTTATGGAATTCTACGAATGCGTATTTAAGAATTAGAAAATTTTGATTATAATAAAAATAATAACAGCAGCATAAAGTTCCCACTGCTGGGCTCGGGCCTCCGATTATATAACGGACAGTACACCCACCATGCTTGCCCAAGGCGGCTTGGCAGGTTCGACACATAGGTTATGTCGATGTGCAGATTGCATCACGATGTATTCCTTCACCGTTGTTAGCACGTGGTAATTGTAACAATATACATATTAAATCAGAAACCTTCCTAAGTGGTCCATGGGTTCCGGCCATGCGTTGCTTAAACCTGCTTAAAACTGACTCTCACCCTCTGAGCATTATCTCGATAGTTTTAAAGATAATCCACTACAGACACAATAATTCACTTTTCTCTTCTTTCTTTTCTTTTTCGGATTCTGGATGCCCTTCGATATTTAATCTAAGTTCGACCGTCCGCATGTCGGTTGGCCATAAGTGCCTTTGCTGCTGGACCTTGTTTGTTCAGTGTTCAGTTATTGTTTATTGTATTGAAAATGGTTATGATAATTATTTTTGAAAAGAATGTTAAAATACATACATATTTTAAGGTACCTATTCGATAAAATAAGGACAAAGAATTAAAAATATTATTTCTAAAATCTCGCGTGAGTCGTAAAGCACAGGGCTACATAAAACACAAATAATATTGCCAGGTGTCCATAGACCAAATGACAGTCTTTTTTTATCTAATTTTATTATTTTTTTCTATTTATTATCATAAAATATTAAATTTAAAAAATAGTTAACGTTTATGTCTTATGTGTTGTTGGATCAAATTATTTTATAAATTTAGATTTTTGGCTATCTAGAGCGGTTATATTCGCAAATGGTTATTGATTTTCTGACTGTATAATTTACAATAGGCAACTTTAGCTTAACAATTCAACTAGGCACGTAAATTACTTTGGTTTTCTGATGTCATCTAGTAATTTTTATTCCCAGTAAAAGTTTTCTTGGGTTTTAGCGATTTCAAATTTAGCGTCCAAATTGTAATAGCTCTCATGGCTTGCTTCACACATTGCATTATCGCTTCTAGCAATGGAATTAAAGCGTAATATTTGATATTAGATGGATCAATCAATCGAATTCATTTTCTTGAAAGGGATAAAACTGGAAGGACAATGGTATTCATTGTTTTTTTTAAATCCTTATTGGTGATCCTTATCACCAACAGTTTTTTACATTTAATCAGTTACTAGACTTATGAGTAAGGTTATTCAAGCTAATGTTTACACGAATCACTTATTTAATTCCTCCAAATTAAAAGACAGAAATGAACTGTCTAATAGTATTGGCTGTAGACTATACAGCGTCGCGCCGTTCGTGTCGTTGACGATCCCATACTAAAAGGCGGATTAGAATCGCTTAGCCTTCGAAGAGACTTTGCGTCCCTCTGCGTAATTGCCACCTGTATAACGGAGAATGTTCCGAGGAACTGTTTGATCTGGTGCCACGTCTCAATTTTACAACCACACCGCTCGCTAGTGACGGGATATTCACCCCAGTTCCTTGAGTTCCCACACTCAACTACGTAACGGTTCTTAGAAATTTATCCGCGTACAACAATGATCTGGAGGGAACTTCCTGTCACGGTTTTCCCTTTGCGCTACGACATGGGGTTCTTTAAGAAGGGCTTTATAACATTTCTTAGAGGTCAGCAACGCTTTGGCGACACGCCTGGTGTTGCAAACGTCCATTTGACGACGGTAACCACTTTCCATCAGGTGAGCCGTAGGAACACACCGTCACATAGGAATTATTCCAATGAGCGTATAATCAAATTGGATATCTTTTCTCATAATCTTGCTTAGTTACCCTAGTAGGTTATGATTTGTGAATCTGGCAACACTAAATAATGTACACTTCATAAAAACAAACACTTAGGTAATGGGCAACACACGCATGGCGCAACGGCGCTAGGGCGCAGCGTAGCCGTACAAATAATGTGAAAAGTCAAGCGGACCGAGAACGACTCCCGGGGGACATAGAATCGGTTATTTACCCGTGGATTGTTTTGAATGCGCTTTGTTTTGGTTTTGAAATGGGTCGCAGTAATTAATAAATATATCTTTTAGATTTTGAAGGTTAGGTTACCCTAAGAAATATTTGGTAATTTTGTAAGGGATGACATCATGCTTTTGCAATTCTCGCAATAAAAATCCAGAAAAAAATGGCGTGAAATTTTTGACTGAAAAACCTGATTACTCATTTATGTTTTATAAAATATTTTTTGAAACAAAAACGAGGGGCCATTTATCTTTTTTCTATTTTTTCCCTTTGAGTTTATAAAAAAAATCTTATTATGAACTTGAAATAAATTATATCATAATTACTAAATAATTTGAAACCAGATATATTATATATATGGCGGATGACATAGGATACTTTTTATCCCGAAAAATGGGTTTAGTTTTAGTTTTAGTTTCTGGGATAACATGATATTTGTCTGTTTGTTTGTTATGCTTTTACGGAAAAACTACTGGACCGATTTGGCTGAAATTCGGTACGTATGTAAATTAAATACTGAGGGTGGACAAGGGACAATTTTCATTTTGGCCTTTTTTGTAATTTTTCCTTTTTGGTCATTTTGGCCTTTTTGGTCATTTTGGCCTATTTGGTCATTTTGGCATATTTGGTCATTTTGGCCTATTTGGTCAATTTGGCCTATTTAGTCATTTTGGCCTATTTGGTCATTTTTCCTTTTTGGTCATTTTGGCCTGTTTGGTCATTTTGGCCTATTTGGTCATTTTAGCCTTTTTGGTCATTTTGGCCTATTTGGTCATTTTAGCCTATTTGGTCATTTTGGCCTATTTGGTCATTTTGGCCTTTTTGGTCATTTTGGCCTATTTGGTAATTTTTCCTTTTTGGTCATTTTGGCCTATTTGGTCATTTTGGCCTATTTGATTATTTTGACCTTTTTGGTCATTTTGGCCTTGTTGGTCATTTTGGCCTATTTGGTCATTTTGGCCTATTTGGTCATTTTGGCCTATTTGGTCATTTTGGCCTTTTTGGTCATTTTGGCCTCTTTGGTCATTTTGACCATTTTGATTATTTTCGCCTTTTTGGTCGTTTTTGCCTATTCCGTCATTTAGCCATGTCGGTCACTGTGGTCTTTTGGTCATTTAGACCATTTTGGTCTTTTTGGTCAAGTTTTGTAATTTATTTTGTTGACAGTTAGACGGGGGATGGTATATATAATTAGCGATATAAAATGAAGTGAATCTTCTGTGCGCAAATACATAAAAATGTAATATAATATAACCTGTAGCACTTGCTCTATAAACAAGAGACACGCACTAGAGGTTAACCCCCGGCGCAGCCGCGGGGTAAACTCTAGTGCTTATATATATATATAATTAGTGGGTCTAGCAGATGTTTTCCTTCCTTGAAAAATTTAAAATCTAAAACCCGGTTCCAGAACCACTCACCAATTGTAAATCTAAACTAGGGTTGTAACGGAGGCCTTCTTAGCGGAGGCGGAGGCGGATGCGGAGGCGACGGGTTCACCTCGCGGATGGGAGGTTAAAGGAGGCGGAGACGGAAGTGAAATTGGATGTAGAAAAAAAGTAGTTTATGGTTTATACATTACATCGCGTCGGTAAAACTTCGTACGTACGTCTAACACACAGAACACAAGTACTCTCTAACGAGAGGTCTAACACGTCTAAGCAATTCGACAGGTTGATTCGTGTAGCGTATCATTCATTAGAGAATAACGTTTGCGAGCCCCCGGCCCCACCCCAACCGCGTTCTCGACGCGCACGCCTTGATTTTTGTTCATCTACTGCGCGCGGCCGGACGGCTGATTCGTCGCGAGCGTCGCTGCTTGCGTATGATTCGTAAATAACTCCGTTATGACTCCGCAAAATTACACGGATCGGAGCGGAGGTAAGATTCCTTGCGGAACTTCCGCAATAACGGAGGCGGAAGCGAAGTTCCGTTACAACCCTAATCTAAACGTTCCGGGATTCACAACAAACAAGACACATGAAGTTTTAGCGAAAACATTTCCTACTCTCTTTATGAGCTTGTTAAGTTCAAATGATTAAATATAACGCATTCTATCTCATTCTCTCGCAGGCTTAGCCCTATATATTTATGTTTTTACCTCTTTATATATACATCGGGGTGGCGCAAAAAAACCGACTTTTTTTAATCATTTTTTTTATTACTCGTTCGAAAAAATCTAAAGTAAGAAACTTTCAAAAACTTAAAAGTTTGAACAAAATATTTCGGAAGTCTTAAAAAATTAGCAGCGACTTCTTAAATATTTTTTGAGCTTCCTTTGGAGGGAGTTCTTAAAACATCAAAAACTAATATTTTTTCACTCGAGACTAAAAAAAATCGTTATTTTTGCGCCACTCTAATATAGATTATAAATTATAATATTATCATCAAATATATTTAATAAAATTTAAAAGGCTAAACGACTGACACGAGTATCCCTTTCGTATATCTCAATGGGTGTAATCTCATACATAATTCCCATATATTCAAGCGATGGCGGATTACTACCATGTTTAGGAATATGATTAGAATAAAAGGCAAAACATTTTCACTCAACGATTTGTTGCTTAGATTAAAGCGAGGGTAATATTATCATACATCTATTTTATTTATTGCTCTGTGCTCCTGTGGTTTTCATTGTTTTATACGGTTACCTCGTATATGATTACTTTTTTCGTTTTGTTTTATAATTTAGGACTCGTTATTTGAAACTGAGAAATAATTGAAACCTTTGAAATTACATTAGTCAACAGTGGACTTGTTGCCCTGGGTAATATAATGGCTTGGAATAATTCTATCCCAACAAGTAATGAGCCTATGAATGATCTTCGAATATTTGATTTTTTTAAATCAATTTTCATGGGACACTAGAAAGTAGTAAGTATAAAAAAGACAACATTTATATCTAATATTTAATATTCTAATATTTCTTGAGAAATAATACTTGAAACGTAGGAAGCTTCAATGAAGCAACATTTGTCGAATTATTGCGTATTATATAAAGCTGAAGAGTTTGTTTGTTTGTTTGCTTGAACGTGCTAATCTCAAGAACTTCTGGTCTGATTTGAAAAAATCTTTCAGTGTTAGATAGACCATTTATCGAGGAAGGCTATGAGCTATATATCATGCTAAGACCAATAGAAGCGGGGCACTTATAAAGAATGATTCAAAATTGGGGGATTTTTTAAACTATTCCACGCGGACGAATTCGCGGGTAGAAGCTAGTATTTTAATAATTTACAATTTTATAATAAATACTTGGTTGCGCGTAGGTTCGTTTGTCGTTCAATAATATATTTTGTATAATGGCGGTTGGCCGTAGAGTAAGAGTGTTCCTCATAGACAAATGTTGATATTGCGCGTACACACCGACGCGTGCGTAATGATTTCATCCCGGCTGGCCCAGTGTGTACCTCTCCGGGTTAATCGTGCGCCGACAATACTCATAATTTTATTTTATATTTAATTAATATATATAGAGGTAAAAGAGAGAAATGTATCTTTTAATTCGAAGGATACCTGCTGTAAGATTTCTTCTATATTTTTGGGGAAAATTGCCTTTGTAGGTAAAGACCAAAAGTAATCTGCCATCATGTAACTGTAACATCTACCCTGATACTTTTCCACCATCACAGTTAAGTCCTGCAAGAAGTACTGACCTTGTTTCACACTCAAATTCTCAATATCATCAAGAATTCTAAACCATGTGACTGTGGAAAAGGAGTAACTTTATGCTCATATTCACTCTAAAAATCTTAAGAACCAAAGCCAATTCAGTACTTCCATGAATAAATTCGCACGTTGTGCACTGGAACTTATAAAATGCTACAGACATATCCAGAGGAACTTTTTTTTAATCTGTGCTATTGTTCCGACTGAACTATAAAGCTTTTAATTAGTTGTGTCTATTAGAAACCATTTAACATGTGTCGGTAAATATTATCCTGTTACTATTATTCCAATTAAGCTGTTCAATTTAAAAAAAATCTATGTCGCATTCCGTTTGGAATTTGGATTTTTCTTTTATTTTATTTATTCATGCAGAACACCAATTACAATCATTACAAATCCATACGACTATTATAATCCAGAGCCGTGTCGTTACCTCTATCATTTTATTTTACCCGCGTTTCTAATTCGAAACCAAAATTTAAAAAGATTTACTGATTCCCAAACGTTTCGTGAACTGAAATCATCCCTTTGGTGATTATAATGAAACGCAACCCTTGACTGGTTATGTCCGTATGAATTGCCGTCCGGCCATAACTATCGGCTTGGGCGCCCACCTCGGCGATAAATTAGATGCTGCTTGAGCGGTACACGGGTTAGGTGCGTGCTCGTTGACGCACTGACGAGTATATAAGTATTTATGACGAATGTTGTATGGTGGATGTTGTTGTATGTCATAATTTCGTATTGTGTATGTTTTGACTGTGTTGACTCTATATATTTTTATTCCAGGAGAGTGTTTGGCGGTAACTGAAATGAGATGTGGTGCTGTGCAGTTTTATTTTCTAAAAATGTGTAAAAGTACTCTAAAATGAACAATAGTTGTAGGCTATTGATCATTTTTGAGCATGTGTTTTGTGAGAAATGTGAACTGTATAGTCAAATGTGGCCTTTCGAGTTGTCACAAAAACTTCGTTGAATGGCACTAGCTGATAACCTACAGTTCAGCTGTGCTGAAGCTGAGGCTTAAGAAAATGAAGAAACTATATTGTAAACTAAGATCTGTTTAAAGGCCTTGCTGCCAAGCCATAAACCTAAGTAAATAAAAATAAATTTATTTCAGGAGTTCAGCAGACAGGCAGACGGCCCACTTGATGGAAAGCGGTTACCATCGTCTATGGACATGGACAGCACCAACGGTGCTACAATTGCGCTGCTGCTCTCTTACGGGAGAGACTGGAGCCTGGTCACTCATGTTGGAACACAACTCAAGGTTGTTATAGCGACATACTTTAGCCCAGGCGTGGTAGCCATCCAGACGGGAAAACGCCCTACCATCTGGCTCTGGGTTGTTTTGTCGCCTCTTGCGACAGGTCGCCCGGCCGCAGGAATTAGTATTCTTTCTCCGTACCTGCACGGAAAAACGTTACTTTTTTACTTTTATTTTAATTAGCCATATTGGCCAGAAAAATTTCTTTGATTCTACAGTAATAATTTATATTAAAATTTATTAAATACGTATGTATAAATAAATCGTAGTATACTGGAATGCTATTAAAAGGGAAAAAATAGATATTGTTTTCAGAATCGTAACCACTCGCACAATCGAAATCGTATCGTCTCCGCCAACGGACAAAGGCTATAAAGCATGGGCCATAGACTTTTAATCAATCTGCACGAGCGGTACGGGACTGCAAAAATTGCGGGAGTCCAGTTAGTGCCCGCCACGAAGTAGCTTAATTAAAACCATAAGGAAAATTTCTATGGCTGCCCAATTTACTACCGTAGACAATAAATTATTTTTTTCTTATTTTAGGTCGTAGACAAAAAAGGTTTACAAGACAAATAAATTGTTAATGAAAGTAAATGTTTGGTCCTTTTCTACACTAACCAAAATTACTTTGCAAGTGATGGTAGAGCATTACTTTCACTAAATAACATGTAAGAGTATATGTATTAAGAAACAGAATATTTTAATATTAGTCAAATTCTATTTATAGTATATAAAATCTCTATTCTATAGTATATAAAAATAAGTTCAGATTATTTTAATATCTGTGCTGGATCGGAGAAAAGAATACTATTTCCTACGGCCGGGAAGCCTGTCGTAAGAGGCGACAAAACAAACCGCAGCCAGGTGGTAACGTATTTGCCCGTCTGGATGGCTACCTCCCCTGGTCTAGAGTATGCCGCCATAACAACCTTGAGGTGTTCCAGCCTTTAACGACCAGGTTCCAGTCCCCCTTTAGAGAGCAGGAGCACATTAGCACACCTCATATTAAGAGTGTCCATCGGTGATGGTAACCGTTTTATATTATATCCGGTTGACCGTCACCTGTCTGCAGAACTCATGCAATAAGATATTAAAATAAATATTTTTCATGTGTTAGTTTGTTGTGTGTTCAGGAGATGACGAGATTGAGGTCAATCTGGCAAAAATTCTAAAAATATCAGCATGAAAAATTAGTAGTATTTAGTAAGATGTAGCAGTAATCCTTGCATTTTTTTTGTAAAATAACGAACGCATCTTCGACTGCTGAAACAGCATGACCAAAACAAACAGGAGGATTCCAATTTTGGCGCGTAACACAAAAACAATGACAGGCAATCAACGCCGGGACATTTTGGTCCATAAATCAGGCGCGGACGAATCTCTCCCGCGTGGAAGGCAGCCAGATGTTGTGACGAAGCGGTATGGCTAAGTATCCAATGTATTGTATACAAAATGACAAAAGTGTAATTAAATAGGAAACTAAACACTGTAATTGTGTATTTTTCAAATTAGTTTTGAATAAATTGTCAGATTTCTTGTTTCTTTTTTTAACCCACCTGATAGAAAGCAATTTCCAACGCCTGTGGACATTTTTGTTATAACCTAGCCACTAATGCTGGAACGCATATCATGGTGTTTGTAGTTAAACTCCTCCGAAACGGCTTGACCGATTCTCATGAAATTTTGTGTTTATATTTAGTAGGTCTGAGAATAGGATGTTAACTATTTTTCATACCAGTAAGTGATAAGGGTGATCCACTACATTAAAAAACATTAAAAAGCCCGTGAAAATAATGGTAAGATTTCAAATATTTAAAAAAGATAATTTGGACATTTCCTACAGTATTTATATTTTTAACTAAGATAAAAAGACGTAACTGTAATGTGTGATATAATAAAAAAACATGCATATTCCTCATTTTTATACATTATACACATTATTTCGACGTCAACGGCACTGACAAGAACTATGGGTTCCATCAACTAGATTGGTCACTCCACGTCATAATCGCACGTTGTCGCGCACATCTGTAAACTATCACCTAAATGATGTGGTGACGTGTGACAAATGAAGCAGCACCTTAATACTCCATTTGTGGCCGATCTATTGGCACAGCCACGAAAATGCCGGAAATATACTTTGTGAAATTCTTTGGGAATTTGATCCTTCTCAATTTATTGTAAAATAAACGATGAATCAAACTTAGCTAAACTATAGTAGAATTATTTTGTCCGTGCAGTTTGGGTCATAAAATAAAGCGAGTATTTCGCTCTCTTCCACTCACGGGCCTTATGGGCGGGCATAGTGATGCGCATTATTGTTGTCGATAAGCGTTATCGATAGTGTATTTAATTTTGTCATTTCGTGGGTTAGTTATAAAAATAAAAATAATAATGACTTATAATAAATTATTAATTAGGTGTCTATGTTAAAAAAACTATAAGTACAAAAGTTTAGAATGTAACAAGTTATATTAAAAATAAATATAAATACTTATATCTAAGTTTATAATTAACAGCCAAAAAGATAATAATGATTTTTATAAGATTGATAATCATTCTTTGATAAGAATGAGTTCTTATCGATAATGGCGTTGCTCCCGCGCAAGACGCTCACCGTCTTAGCCGGGCTGAGGCCGAGCTTGATTTATGACCCAAACTGCACGCACAAAATAATTCTACTATAGTTTTCTTGTGAACCTGGAATAAGGTGCTGGGCGGAATACTAGGGAGTTTTAGATGATCTTCTCAAAGTGTCTTACTATAGCTATATATATTTGCTTTATACTATACTTATAGTGCAAAATTTTTCGCAAGTCGATCACGTTCAAGTAAACGCAATTCTGTATGGTGCGATTAATGTTACCCTTCATGCTCACGAGATGGCGTTAAGTCATTCCTATACAAAACTGCGTAAACTTCAACACGATCGAGTAGTTAAAAAAACTCGTACTAAGCAATTTGGTATCCTAGGTCGCTGAGTTTCACACAGCCATACCATGATTGTCCACACGGTAGAAATTCCACAAAAAATATTTCCCCCCGTTATAATATAAAAGTTGAAATAGAAAGGTTGGTAAAGTAAGGGGAGCCGGCCATAAGATATGTACGCCTGATGGCGTTACTAGATTTAAAACAAAATGTAACCCACAAACAAGCGTTATTGTATAACTAGGACAGAAGAATGTAAGTATAAGACGTAAGGACTTTCTGTAAATTTGAGAAAAAAATAAAACAAAAATAAAAAAAGCAATAAGCCCATACAATCCAATTCGTCTCGAGAGAGGCGATAATATAAAAAATAGCCCAAATACACATCCTTACACTAATTTTGACATTACTTGTACGTTTATATTAAACTTTAACCTATAGTAAAGCAAATAAATGGTTTTTTTTATACTGACTTGACTTTATGTTGTTCGTCCGAAGACCTCACAACTTTACCGAGGTTTTCGGGGCGAGCCCGGGGGGCAACTAGCTCAAGGGAGCTCCCTAGGGAGTTTTACCTCGGCAGGATTGTTGCCATGAGAGGGAGATGAATCTGATGATGCCCGCCAATGGGCGACACAATGAGCTAATTGAGAACGGGCGATGGGTAATAAAAAGCCCGAGAAGAAGGATCCCGGCGGACCGGGATCGGCGGTTCGTGGCGGCCTACGCTATCTTACTGCCGTTTCGCAACGTGTTATGGCTGGGAGAGAAGAAACGGCGAAATACACTTCCCAGCAACACGCCTAGTCTATCCTTCGGCCTATGTCTCCTGGCGTCCCTCGCGAGGACGTGGAGAGATCGTGATTGGCGTTGTCTGAGACGCCGCCGTCTGTGTCTGTCTGTCGGTGCCTGCCAGCCTGCCGTCCTAACCGCGGGCGGGCTGATCCGGGCCAGAAATGAATGGTCAGTAGGTAGGAACGGACTATACTCATGGGACTTGTAATATATTTTAAATATTAGTTTTCGATAAGTATCTAAGCCCTAATATTTTAAGATCAAGTCAAAACGACATAAGGAGACAAACAGTCTCGTGGCCCAACATTGCAAACCGAGCGTGATCGCATTTTGTTAGCGTTGGTTTTTCGTAAGAATTTGTCATAGTCAATCTTTGTCTTGATGAAAACATGCAGTCCTCTTCCTTTATTAAATAATAGGAATTCCTGTACCATTGCGAATGATAATTTTATAGTAACTACTTAAATAAGTAGTAGTTGCATTAATTTGTTTACAATCAACATATAACAAGCCACATTAACTAATACTACCAGGTACCTGTTGCAGGATGAAGTTACAACCAGTGTCAGGCACCCATTGCGTAGAATTTGCTGAACTGTATCTGTTTGGTTGATACCAAATAATAAATTTACTATATTTTATCTATGTCTCTCGTTATATGTTGTTTGTTAATCATATACTTCTTTCGTGGCGCGGACTCTTAAGCGCTTGAAGTTTAAAAAGGGAGTTTTTTAAATATTTTTTAGTATTTTCTAAAAATGTGTGCAATTACTCTAAAAAGAACAATAGTTGTATGATATTGATAGTTTTTGAGTAATAATTATGTGCTTTGTGACAAATGTGATCTGTATAGTGTCAAATGTGGCCTTTCGAGCTGTCACAAGAACTCCGTTGCGTAACACAAGCTGATTACCTACAGTTCAGCTGTGCTACACATAGGCTTAAGAAAATGAACTACTTAACTAAACTAAGATCTGGCTTAAAGGCTTAGCTGCCAAGCCATAAAGCTAAATAAATAATAAATGAAGTTTGAAAATATTTTTGTATAAATACTATGATTGGAAGTTTTAATTAAGTTTTCCCATAACGATAGACTAATGCTGCCAATGGTGATTGTAGAAAATGTTACGAGTTACGTTTTTTACTATGAGATTGACAGTCTTTATAAATATCTTTCTTGCATGTCTGTGTTAATGCTATAAACCTTTGATTTCCGTTTCTAAGCTTTGTTTAGCGATAAACGAAAGAACTATGAAAGAACTAATTCATATCTAAGTTTCTGTTTATCTAACGACATCTATAAAAATATAATAGACAAACATATCTTGACACTTCACTGCACTTCTTTATAGTTCCAAAATACTACGCTAGATGTCGCAAAGGTATTTTACTTACGTTTGGATAATTATTATTTACTCTACTTCATTTTCAACGCGAAAAATGTCCATCGGCACACATGAACTTCTTTATGACGTCTAACTAATACTTTTTGGGTTGATATTCATTCATCTATAAGAAAAATATATTACATACAATCACGTACTATCATGGCATCTTTGACATACAAGTTCAAACAAAAAACAATAGATGACATTTTTTAGAAAAGTATCCTAAAATTAGCACTTCTAATTAGGTTTTAAAAATTTCATTGTTATAGTATTTCAACAATTTTAATAATACTTCCAGTCTGCTTTTTCTTTAAAGTGATTTTTTTATTTTATAAATTTTGACGTTTTCCTTTAGGGTCTTTGTTGCCAAGCCATAAAGTATCGCTGTCATTCTCTGTCTTGTAAACATAACCTCAAAATATTCGGCTTTAGGGAATAGTTTTAAAAGGCGGTTAAAATTCGGGAACTATGACTGAGTTTTTACTTGAAGTTGAGATTATACTAATTCCTTTTTGAACACTTGTTCAAAAAACTGGATCCCATAGTTATTCTTTCAAACTTATAACTTTTAGGTCTAGCTCGTGTTTTGGGTGATTGTTTTTGTTTATCGAATTTGTAAATATATACTAGTTTGTGCGGCTTAGATTTTTAACATTATTCATTAAGTACTTATTAATTCGTAATAGTGTTTTAGTAATAGTTAAATTCAAGTTAAATAGCGTTAAATGTTCAATAGCAAAGCAGTGTTTAGTAGTGTTAGATTTCGTGTATTATTTCATAAAATTTCCTTCCGTAATTTCGTGATGGCTAATGAGGCTACCAAAACGAATAGCGATTCTGTTGTAGACAATCCACCGATAAAAAGAATTAAATTGGATTCGGACATGAGTTCTTCTGGAGGGAAAAGAACTGTGGCTACCATGTGTGGTGCGTGGAGGCGTGATGAGGTGGATGGCGGGCTGATATTCGTCTTTCCAAAAAGGGATCTTGGTCTCAGCCCCGATCCGACAAAGGAGGTTGATTATCCAGAGAACATTCAAGACTTCTGGGATGGGACTTGGCAGGCTTCAGATAATGTACAGGTTAGCTTAGACTTTTAAAATGAAAACATGCCATCATTATTGCAAGTATTCTTGTAGAAAATTCTTAAAATTCAATATATATATAAAACACGGATGAATGTCAATGACTAACCTTTACTTACCAATGTATTGGCTGTTAGTGCTTATAAATATTGTATTGAATTTCTAGTGTGGGCAAAGCTAGAATCACTAAAAATAATTTAATAATCAAAATTAAATATAACTCCAATTGATTGTATGACAATGTCAATGCTTATTTATTATTCACCTTTTTAAGAATATTGGTTTTGCTTGCTAATTGGCCAGCGCTACACTAGGATTCTAATACAGTTGATTTTTCCCATTAAATGTGTATAATTAAAAACTTAATATGAATAAATATTTTTAAATAAAATCTATCTATTATATAACAGGATTTATATAATATTTATATAATATAATTACTACTACTATTTGGACAAAAGGCACTTCTCAGTCTACATTTAAGTGGCTAAAGCATATTGTTTTACTAATTAATTTTTATTGTGTTACTTTAGTTTGTGTTTTTTGTTATGTTATAAAACTAGAACATTTTATTATAACACATTTATTAGGATATACGTTGTATCTTCATCAGTGTGTTCGGAAATTCTCCCAAATTAAAAACAAAAGTCATAAGGATTATTAATCTTAATTCATTTTCTTAAGCATAATGAACAAAATATTCCACAGTTTACATTTTAAAAAATCTGATTGGCAAGCATAATCTTATGGTAATAGTTTAATACTATAAAGATTATTAATGGCAGTTTCATTTTTTTTAAATAGTGACATCTAGTACACTTCCCTAAATCTACATTGTTTGCTTTACTTAAAATATGGGTTGAATTGTTGTCGTTTTACAAACCGTCAATAGATGGCAGTATTTTATTTCCCACCATTAATTATTGACACAATAACTGTGTCTGTTGTTTATTTTTCTAGGATCTCTAAAATCATAGCTTTCATTTAAGTGTGGACCTATTATTTTTATCTATTTTCTTCGTTGGTGAAAGCCTGCCGTGCTGTTTCTGCTCATTACCATCGCTAATGGTTTTTCCATTGAGAATTAAATAAATAAGATGATGTACTGAAACCAATGATGCAATAATATTGTTACATCAATGACTGAAACCTCAAACATGAGGTACTAAGTAAATAAGTAGTTAGAACTTATTAGTATTGGGTTGATTGAATTGAGAACAATATTTTGTTCTAATTATCTTAAAATAAATGTACAGTGGCGCAATGAAAAAGTTCACCAGTTTTCAAATTTATTCATTTAACCGTCCGCGATCTTATGTTACGTTTTCAAACTAGGCCAGAGAACAGACTGTTCCACAGAAAATTATATTGAACTGTTTAGCAATAAAGTTTAAAATTACTTAGAACAAAGTAGTTAGATTTTTCATCTTCGAAGAAAACCTTTTTATTGGTTTTAATATTTATGATAAATGTAGTGATTGTATCCTCTTTGTTTCTTATTGTTAATCTCAGCGTCTGTCATTGCCAACATTGCATTTTGCATTCTTCGCGTTTCTGTTTATACATACAAGTAAATAAAATTAAATGTCTGCTTGTAATGTCAGAATAATAGCTACTTACATACATACATACATAACTTCACGCCAGGTCCCTTGCGGGGTAGGCACGAACAACATAGTGCCATACAGGCTTATTCTTACGCACCTCACTTGCTTCTTTGACATTCATAGCTCTTGTCAAGGACGCTCGTCTATTATTAAGACTCCTGACATCACCTTCTGTTAGTACACGATCAATTTGATCATGGAAGGTGTGTCCTGGCCTTCCGCGACTTCTGCATCCATCCACTTTTGCATCGTATATCTGTTTAGTCATTCTTTCATCATACATTCGTTCCACATGCCCGAACCACCGGAGCATTCCTTTCCTTACCTTTACCCCGACACTCTCTTTCAGACCAACTCTCTTTCTTACTTCGGTATTACGAACGCGGTCCGTGAGCGTCACTCCGCAGCTAATAGCTACTTATTTAATGCATAAAATATTAAAGTAAAATTATATTTGAAAAATCAATTTTAACATTTTTTTCTCTTCTTCCTAATCTCTAAAACGACTGGACCGACTTTGACCAGACTCACTCTGATGTCATAAGTTACTACTTAGGCTAACTTTATTTCACGGTTCATAGAAAAAAATCAACGCCGACGAAGTTGCGGGCACAACTATTATAAACGTAACATTTATTAAAACTTTGACAATAGTGTTTTTTGTAGTCGTGCAAGCAAAAGTCGCCTTGAAGGTGACGGACATTTGAATTCCGTGAGTGTACCTTTGTTAAACCTACTATAGAAATTTGTTTTTTAATAGCATATTATGGAATAATATTTTTAACAACAATAAAGTTTATTTTGAAACAGACCAGCCGACGCGAAATGTTTATGACAAAGGTGAATTCTTGGGGTTCACTTGTGTTAGTAATTTCGGAGCGAAATTGTTGGCATACCATAGCATCTACTCGCTTATTCCATGAATGAACTTTTACTGTACACTTTGCTATATTAAAACCTTATTGCTTGTTTGTTTTTTTTTTACACATGAATATTCTTTATTTTTCTTCTTTCTTTTTCTGTTGAAGTCTTATAATAGGCATGCAGTAATGTTATGATAACTTGAAATGTTTTTAAGTATATAAGTAAAAGCGTTGAAATGACATTTTAGCATCTAACTTTTAAAATATAATAATATTAATAGGTGTAATTACTTTTCGAACCATACTTAATTATTTTTACACCTGCGGGACTCGAATTAAAATGCCGTTGGAATTATTATAGCATTTATTAGCATTAATATAACTGGACACAACCAGTACAACCTGCACGATGCAATAACACGCGCAAATCCGTCACTATATAGTTTATCGAATGTACACGTCTTGCTCGTATCGTAATCGTCGTCTGACTGCCGATCTCTCCATTGGGCCATGGCTTTATGATGCACCGATGCAACATGTCTACCTGCCAAGCGTCGACGCAATTTCCCAGAAAACCTAAACCGCACACCTGCTTAATTATTCCTGCGAACGGCAATAAACGAGCACAATACACAATAGGCTGTTTTTCTAAGTAAATATAAGAAGTCCAAATGCGGGAAGGTAATAAACTGTGCTTTATGGCAGGCAGCTGTGCATTTACTTTTGTCGGCATGTAACATTTTGCTTATGACATTAAAAAGGGTACTTACGACATTATAAGTAGGTAATGCTGCTTTGTTTAGTGGTTACAGTCCCTTGGTTTCTAACAATCTAGAATACTAGAACATCACAGTAAGTAACTCTATCGTAGACCCTGTGGCGTTCTTACTAACTGTTTTGTCTCCTTGGGACGCAGATATGTTTAGTGAGTAGTTAGTCCGCTTCTTTCTTCATTGTAAAAGGGACCGGATGCCGTTAAGGACTAGAGTCCCACATGCACACGTGTAGGCGGCAATCTAGGTGCCACATTTGGCCTCCCCCGTACCAGTGGTCCGTGTGTATCGCTAGAAAACATTACACTGCTTTAAAAAAAAAGAAATTGCACCGCATGCAAATGATGCGGGGTCAAAGTTTGACAGACAATTTTCCTAGCCTGATGTCCGGTGTATTGTGATAACTGTTATAGAGTGACGTGTAATAATATATTTTGTGTGTACGATGCAATTATTATTGGCTGGTTCTTATATATTACTATTTATTTCGGTAGAGTTTTGACATTACTTGTACATTTAGATAACATTTTTTTACTATTCTGATCGGCTGCCCTAAACGCACGACCCTATATGAAGAGTTCATGTATGGTGGGGGTACATAATAGAGTGCAAGGTTCCCCCCCACATGTTAATCTGCCACGCTTGAGTAAATCCCGAAATCCCCGCTTGGGCTCCCCTATTATTATATGGAACTTATAACAACAGATTTTAACCGCTATAAGGCAAATAAACGATTATTAAAATATTGGAATCGGTCATGTTAGTATGAGTTTATTTTATATCGCTATTCGACTTTCAAGTCGCGATTAAAGGTGAAACAAACTAAGCAATGTAATATTAATTCTATATGAATCTAGCTGACCCGGAAAACTTCGTAACGCCTTAAAATAAATAGATAGAAAACGTCGATTTCTCATAGACTGGTAAACAAGTGCCTTTTGGACCAATTTTTGTCAGCAGGCTCCGAAAATTATAAATGAAGTGTCATTTGATTCGGAATGGCATCTAGATGATTTTTGAAAAAAATTAAGTTCCGCTTGCAAAAATTGTTAAAGTTATTAACAATTAACTAAAAAAATGGGGGGTTTAGTTTTTTGCAAATATCTCAAAAAGTAATAAAAAAAAATCAAATTTGAAAAAAGATTCGAAAAGAGGAAGAAATTTCCTAAAAAAAGTCTCGACTCCCGAAACTGTAAGATCAATATTTATAATTTTCCCAGAGGGATGAAAATACGGCCGAAAACGGGTACTCTGGCTTACGCAAGCCACACCCACATCGGCTCTTTAATGAATAAATATTATTTAAACATACTAAATTTGAAAATAAAAAATTGAAAAAATTCAGGCACTAACTGAATAGATGAATGAACAATAATATGCTCGAAAAATTTTTTTTACAACAATTTTTCATTTAGTCATTCAATAGTTAATTAATAACATTATTTTGCTTGAACATGAACATTGCAAGTGTGATAATTGTTAAACTATACATTTAAGATTTTTTTCCTTTCTTGGAGCAATTCTTGAAAAGCTTTAGAATAGAAACCCGTTGGAAAAATTAGAAAATGTTCTTTTTTCATTTTTTTATTAATAATTTTTTTTGTTACAAAATTAAAAGTTTAAAACAACGAAAATTACCTATTAATAAAAAAATGAAAAATAAACATTTTCTAATTTTTCCAACGGGGTTCTATTCTAAAGCCTTTCAAGAATTTCTCCAAGAAAGGAAAAAGTCTTAAATTTATAGTTTAACAATTATCACACTTGCAATGTTCAGGTTCAAGCAAAAATTTTTTATTCATTAACTATTGAATAACTAAATGAAAAATTGTTGTAAAAAAATTTTTCAAGCTGATTATTGTTCATTCATTTTTTCAATTTTTTATTTTCATATTTAGTATGTTTAAATAATATTTATTCATTAAAGGGCCGATGTGGGTGTGGTTTGCGTAAGCCAGAGTACCCGTTTTCGGCCGTATTTTCATCCCTCTGGGAAAATTATAAATATTACAGTTTCGGGAGTCGAGACTTTTTGTTAGGAAATTTCCTCCTCTTTTCGAATCTTTTTTCAAATTTGAAAAATCATTATTACTTCTTGAGATATTTGCAAAAAACTAATACCCCCCCTTTTTTTTGTTAATTGTTAATAACTTTTACAATTTTTGCAAGCGGAATTTCATTTATTTCAAAAATCATCTAGATGCCATTCGGAATCGAATGAAACCTCATTTATAATTTTCGGAGACTGCTGAAAAAAGTTGGTCCGAAAGCACTTGTTTACCAGTCTATCAACGACGGGACGAACATCAAACTTTTGACATTCACAACCAAAAAAAAATAAACTTCACTTTGAAATTTTATTGTTTTGTAAACGACGTTTCCTAACGAGATTATAATAATCTCTTTAAGAAACTCTTAAGTAAGAGAATCACAATCAGCCCCTAATCAATGAATATCTTTTTTTTTCACTTATAAACGTGTATTACCTGTGGTGTACATATGAGGAGCACAGATAAATGAAATTTGAATTATTAATGGAGGTTGTATCCGAAATAACTAAATGACTAAAGAGGAGTTTATGGGTAAGATTGTCATTAATCAGTTGCTAAGCAGTTTCTTTAAATTTAAGAAACGATTATATTTAAGGCCCATAATGTTTGACAGATAGGAATCGTTTCTAGGGGAAAGCGAAATTGTTGTTTTTTCTATATTTCAAGCATTTTTTTCATATTTACTCACCTTTTAAACCTTTCCTGGACTTCCAAAAATAATTAAAAACCAATATTAGCCAAATCAGTCTAGCCGTCCTCGAGCTTAACTAACGAACAGCAATTGATTTTCATATACATATACTAGACAAGTACTTTCATATATAATTGTTTTGTTAATATATTAAAGTCTTTTGAGATTCCCGTATATACATTTTATGATTTCACAACTATTGATATATGGTTTTAGAGTTTATAGCAATTATTATGTGTTGATGTTTAGACGTATGTAAGGCGAGTGACGTGAGTGATTTTTAATAATATAATGTGTTGATGTAATGAGGTTTTATGGAATGAAGAAGTTGCGTTAATCGCAAACAATAATTTTAGGTACCTAGTTCAGTATATTTCTTCGTGGATTAATCAAGATTTAGGTATTAGCCGAAATTGCCTTTTTAGTGATAAAACCAAATTCCCACAAGTTAAATACGCCACGTCGAAGTTTCGCCTTGATTTTATTGAGCTGCCTGATGGAAGAGCTCAAATTTAACTTGATACTTTTTATTACTTTATTTTATGTTTCAGTTAAATACAAGTACGTTTATTATCTTACAGTTGATTATTTTGTTAACTTTTATGTGTGCGGTTGCCGAGTTATTTTAGCTTCTTAGCTTTGCTCGTTGGTTGGTACTCAATGTCAGGTTGTTTCTAGAGAGAATTGTTGAAATTAATTTTTCGTTTTGATTCTCGGAGGAATTCTTCGGGTTAAAGAACTTTATTTCTCATTAAAGAATGTTTGTAGTTCACATTAAGTATGAAAATGTTGATAAGTTTGTGAAAATATAGTATCAATAAGACAGAGGGCACTATTAAATGATGGTAGTTCTGGTTTATTTTATGCATATATAAGAAACAAATTCATTTCAATCTAAAGAAACAAAAATATAGTTTTCGTATATGTAACTTATAAATATTTTTTTTATACTATATTAATTGATATTGTATTAATTGTGTACCGTCGTCGTCAGCTAATCACAGTATACTGCTGGACGTAGGCGTCCCCAATAGGTTATTACGGCCTAGGGAGGCCTAATTGTGATAAATACTTATACATAATATTACATTATTACTATCCGTACAGGAACGGAGAAAGAATATAATTTCCTGCAGCCGGGCGGCTTGTCGTAAGAGGCGACAAAACAACGCCAGGTGGTGGGGTATTAGCCCGATTGGGTGGCTACCACCCTTGGGCTAGAGTATGCCACAATAACAACCTTGTGTGATCCAGCATTAGTGACTAGGTTACAGTCTCCCTTTAGAGAGCAACAGCGCATTTCTCGCACCTTTGCTCTTGCAAATGCGTATGCGAATTCACGCAATAAAAAAAACTAGACATGTTTGTATAATTTCATCAATAATTCCTTGACATATTTATGATAATAATTAATTCACTAACTATTGTTGAGCACTTGTCGTTTGTTGCAATACAAATTAACATACCATTACTTTCCTACTTGCCGCCTAAAACTCAATTTGATTCAAATCAGGGTCAATGAGGTTAAAGTGTATCTCCAGCAGTGGACAATGGTCTGCAGACGACGAGGTTAAAGTATTGATTCGTTATATTGTGTGAGGTAAGAGAGAGAGAGAGTTCACCATTCAAGATAAAATATGTTATATCAACATCGTCAATACAGTTCATAGGTAACAGTCTGTGCAAACCATCCAAAACAATTTATAAGTTTGTTTATTAACCTTCAATACAATCAGAACAGTAATAAATTATAACTCTTCAAAGTTGAACAGTGATAAAATAGTTTGCGCGTCACTACTCTTAATAGTTCACCGCATTCAAGCACGTTATCACGGTCGTCAGTGATTTTCGCTCTTAGCTTTTTATTCAACGAATTGCTGACGATTTTCTGTTTACTCACCGCTCGTTGGATTTCGCTCAACTTGAAAGAAACGATTTGCTTCTATCTTCATTGTTAAGCGGAATTTCCAATGGATTACTGGTACAGCTCGTTCTGAATACGCTAGAGCGTTTTGTTACTGTTAAATCTCTTTTTATTATATGTCACATAATTGTAACATTTCCAATGACTTATCCAGAGTCTGGCAAAACTATTCGATAGCTAAAGCATTCGAGCAGCGCAAATACGGAACCTCAGGAAGAGGGTACATATTTGTGCCGTTTGGATTTTATACATTAGGACTTTCTATAAAGAAATTTGCCGCAAACTCTTTGATGCCTAAGACCAGAAGGTTTGTTCATACTTCGCACAGCGAATTAGCATTACCATTCACCGTGGCAATGCAGTTAGCCTGCTGGTTATGCTTTCCGCTGGCAGCTATGTATTCGGTACATAGTCTATAATTAGGAATTTATAATTTAGTTTATTTTTAGATGCAATATTTTGGTTTCAAACTTGTCGGGTACTGATTCTAACTTCTCTAAATGTAAATGGTAGCTCATTGGTGAAATGCTGTTGTTTCCATCGAAAGTCTCTTGTCATGTTTTACCACACAGCCTAAGAGGTCCGTTTTATAAGCAGACTCCTTACCTAATTTTGTTTGTATGTTTATATTTTATTAACGTACAACAAAGCATATAGCTATGCCTAATATCTACCTAATTTAGCATAGTATTGCAGAAATAAGTAACCATTAAATCCCAAGAAATCTGCACCTTTTCTATGTAGAAATTTATTTACTTTTTGAATATAAATCGAATACTTTTGAAATGCATTAGATAAATAAATAATATTTTAATATACATATTGGATTTGTTAGGCTCCTGAAATATCCGAGGTCGCGGCGAAATATTGAAGTAATGTAATCGAAATTATATTGGGACGCATCTGAGATAACCGGGGTCCCTTTACTATCTGGGACGTAATAAGGGTTATCAAGGCTTATGTTCCGTGTGAATAGTTGTATCAGCTGTATGGATCTTTAAAGCCGGGTCCAACTCGCGCCTAATATATGAAATTACGATAGCAAATTTGTAATATGAAATATACAGGAGACATTTATAAGAAGTACTTATATCGGTATACTGCGGAGTGGCGCTCGCGGACCGCGTTTGTAATAGCGAAGTAAGAAAGAGAGTTGGTCTGAAAGAGAGTGTCGGGGTGAAGGTAAGGAAAGGAATGCTCCGGTGGTTCGGGCATGTGGAAAGAATGAATGATGGAAGAATGACTAAACAGATATACAATGCAAAAGTGGATGGATACAGAAGTCGCGGAAGGCCACGACACACCTTCCATGATCAAATTGATCATGTGTTAGCAGAAGGTGATGTTAGGAGCCTTAAGAACAGACGAGCGTGCATCACAAGAGCTATGAATGTAAAAGAAGTAAGTGAGGTGTGTAAGAATGGACCTGTGTGGCGCTCTGTTGTTCGTGCCTACCCCGCAAGGGACCTGCTGTGAAGTTATGTATGTATGTACTTATATCCATTTAAAATTTGTGTATTTTCTTGGAATATACACTTAAAAGAAACAAATTTATTATTCTATACTATTGAATATAAAGTAAGTAAGTATCGTCATGGTATCATGGTAATTTTTTATTGCATAAGTTCAGTAGACAGGCAGACGGCCCACCTGATGAAAAGCGATTACCGTCGCCTATAGACATTTCTAACAAAAACAAACAAATTTCTCCAAAGCAGCTAGCAATATGCTGTTATTGCGGCATACGATCTATATCAGGAGTGGTAGCCATAGAGTAGGGTAAATGTCTTACTACTTGGCTATAGGTTCATACAAGAGGCCGCCAGGACGCAGGAAATTGTATTGTTTCTTCGTACCTGCACGGATACAGTGACTATTATCTGTAATCCATCTTTCTGTCACCAGACAGCCATTGTCTCCCAACGGTTTTGTAGTCAAATATACTTCCCTATCATTTATGACTTGACATACTTCTGACTTACCTGGTCAACCACTAAGTTGTACATGGATATTGGGGTGTCGCCTAGCCAAAAGGTTTTATCTTGGTAGAAAACGCAGAATTTCGAAACCCATAAAGTCGAGTGAGGTATATTTATTCGATTACGCGTTATTATATTACCGAATGAACAAAAAACTGAATGAGGGTAAAATGAACCCCGAGAGTTGAAGTTGGAATCCTTGGGGATTTCGAAATTTGATGTGAATCCTGTTCCGCTTCTTGTTTCACAGAATGTTAATATATATGCGTTTTATTTATATGAGATATTTTTCTTGTGCATATCTAATATATAAAATTCTCGTGTCACAGTTTCCGTTGCCATACTCCTCCTCCGAAACGGCTTGACCGATTTTGATGAATTTTTTTGTGCTTATCCGGTATCTATGAGAATCGGCCAACATCTATTTTTCATCCCCCTAAATGTAAGGGGTAGTCCACCCCTAAATTTTTTTTTTATTTTTACCGGACAGGACGACGGCTGACGGGACAGCTAGTACTATATAAATGTAAGATAATTTTACTCCCCGGTTTCCTTAAGGAGGACACTGGGATGAACCCATAAATATTGTTTCATTTCATATTCTAAAATAGGGACGAAGGAAAAATTGTGAGCATATTTTAACACCGTGTTAGAAAAACCCGTTAATACATAACACTTTATTAACACACTGTGAAAACTCCATTTTCAAACCTTACATGAATTATTGATGATCATACCAATATCTTGAGGAAACATCCAATGTCTATATAACGCACCCATGGAACCCATGGGAAGGTAATTTAATATCGAAAGCAGTTTATAAAATAAATTCATGGGCCATGGGGAAATCAATTTTGAGGGTATGAATTGATTAGAAAAACATTTATGTAGATTCAAATTATCCGTTCTTTAAAAGGGAAGATAAGAAAGAAAAACTTTATTTCACGAAATAGCGACTTAATTACATTCTATATACACAGAGCATAATTTGAGAGTTCGTACGCCGCATATTCAGCAAACAAGGTTTGCACTCAGCATATTGCTGTGTCGGAATTATATCCGACACAACGCTGTTTTTCAGTGCAAACCTTCCTTTTGACGTAAGACCAAACGACCCAATTTTGTTAAGTTTGTTTGTTTGTTATTTTTGTTAAATAAATTTTTTTAATAATAAATAATCAAACTAATTCTACTTGTGTAATATTCAATTATTAAACAAATAAATAAATTTTAATAAAACCAAAAATAAAATTCTTTAAAGTTGAAATAGATACAGTATTTATCTATTATCTAAAGACATTTTTGTAAGAATATTTTTGTTACATTCTGTGTGCAGACGGTTGGCTCATATTTCGCCCAACGGATAGGCATTGCCATACAGCATCGCAATGCAGCCTGCCTTCCGGCACGCTTCTCGTTGACAAGTAATCTGCCTCATAAGGGAACGTATCCATTTCTGCAAATAGAAAGTTTAAAAAAGTAATTGGCTCATTAGCCGTTTAAAAAGCGCTAAATATATGAATTTGAATATAGCTAGAAAAGCGTGAGATTGCGCTAGAGGATATTGACCACGTGACAAAAACCTAAGGCTCTCCTCCGCCCTTGTAACCTGTGACATGAAGACCACCCTGAAAGGGTCCGTAGTATGGATACGTTCCCTAATCTACAATTTTAGATTTATGTATACTTATAATAACAGCCCATGAACGTCCCACTGCTGGGCTAGGGCCTTCCACTATTGGAGAACGGGCAGTATACCCGCCACGCTTGTCCAAGGCGGCTTGGCAGATTTGACACATCGGTTATCCCGATGTGCAGGATTCATCACGATGTCTTCCTTCACCTTTATTAGCACGTGTTAATTGTAACAATATGCACATTAGGTCAGAAAACTACGTAAGTGCTGCATGCGTGCTGGCCAGGATTTGAAACCGTGCCCTTTGTATTCAGGACGCCTGCGCTACCCAGTGGCGTAGCGAGGGGGGCAAAGGGGGGGGGGGATTAGGTCCCAGGCGCTACTCACAAAGAGGCGCCAAAGGTTTACATATTACATATTATATGGTTTTCGAATTTTTTGGTGTTTGGTGCCAAACAGGTATTGCAGCCCCGGGCACCGAGCTTACATGTCAGTACTATAATTTCTACAGGCGCTCGATATAATATTTTTTAAGCTATTCAAGAATTTGCGCAACTAAAAAGGATATTTTTTTTAACTAAAACAAAACTTCAAACTAAAAAGCAAAATATTAATATTGAACTGACTTCTTTCTACAAAATCCTGAAGTCGGTTCCGAAGTAAAAAAAAAAAATTCTATAGGTATTTTGCAATATTTTTTGGTTTTATCAAAATCTTGAACATTTATCACATTTTATATAGATAGACATGTACAGTCTTATTCAGAAGTTAGAGTAAGTTTGAACGCTTCTTTAAGAACCATAAAGCATGCAAACTTACTCTCTCTATGAAGAAAACCGTTACACAGTTTTTGATATTTCCTACAAAACGGAAAAAAAACATTATATGCAAAAATAAACGTAAAACGTCTAGGGTATATCCATCCAGATATAGCTATATGGATGCTTGGGCAAAAAAAGCTACAACGAGTCCCCCATCAGCGCATTAACCTGACGTATTATTGACATGGAATCCGGCACACTCGGCTTATTGGCAAGTGGAAGAGATTGCGGCAGCTGACATCGATTGGCGGTATGATTGATGGCCCCGTCGATATGTTGCAGCCATATAGTCAAATTAGGCAATTGACGTAAAGGCCTATTTATAGTTTCGTATCCATTATGACAAAAAACCGAATCCTTATGAAATCTTCATTTTCGTGAGTGTGTTGTTAATCGCAATTATTTTTCTCTGAAACTACTGGGTATATATGGATGAAATTAGATAGGAAGATGTATGGCCGCCACACACGTAAAGGAAGGATGAAAAACTTTTCTAGTATATAAGTATTATACATATTATATATATACTATATGTATAATATTATGTCTAAACAGGCCGTGTCTATATTTTGAAGCTTTAAAAAAACTGCAATAGACTGCATATCAACGACAGAGAACAAGATCCATTTTTTTTAGATTTCTTCTCTATTTGTTCGGGATTCACGTAAACACTACTGGACAGATTTCAATGCGGTTTTCGCTGGTTGACATCAAATTCCTCGCGCTACTTTTTATCCTGGGAATCCCGCGCGAAGTTTTCTGGGAATTATTGAAATGGCCAGACTAAAAATAAATGGAATTACAATGCGATTGTTTCACTGATAGAAAGCAACTTTATGTAATAAAATGTCTGAAATTTTGATTTGAATATTGTCACTTTGAAACTAGATTAGTTATTTAACTAAATAACTTATTTATGAAAACAACTGCTACATAACACATAGCAACTCAATTGACTTACGTTCGAATCCATATTGACTTTGCATCATAGCTTCGAAGCGTTGACGACAGTTCGCTCGTTTTGATCCAGATGTTTGGAGTATTGAGAATCACTTGGCAAAACGGTTATTATTACATACTTCCTGTGTTTGTTTTTCCAAAATCACTTCTGTTCCAGAAAAAATATAAATAAATCTGCCAAGTGATGGTCTTTAAGGTGAAATCCAATTACGGACACCTTACTATTGGGACATGATGTTGAGGTAGTGTGGTGCTTGCCGATAATTTGCTGGAATACTTACGAAAACACTTTGGTGTACTTCTTCAAGCTAGATGAAAGTGTATGAGACC
The DNA here is from genome assembly GCA_012273795.1 of Dendrolimus punctatus. NCBI lineage: Eukaryota > Metazoa > Arthropoda > Insecta > Lepidoptera > Lasiocampidae > Dendrolimus > Dendrolimus punctatus. The sequence continues at coordinate 18,242,947 of CM022536.1, forward strand.
AAGTCTTGTCGACGCCATAGCTCTGGCTGCCATGGGTCCAACCTTGATTGGGGCCTTCTCTTGGGCTAGGGACGGTTGGTCCCCTCGGCAGCCAAGTGTGACCTGACCACGCACTTGAAGAGTACCTTAGAGGCGATGACCAACTCATTAGCTACGGAGCCATAAATATTCAACTTATTTTTTTTCTATGAAATATTTTATACATCACATGACTTCAGCAGACAGGTAGACGGTCCACCTGATGGAAAGCAGTTACCATTTCCTATGGACATTTGCAACAACAAAGATGCTACAAATGCGTTGCTGCTCTCTTAAGGGAGACTGGATCGTGGCCATTATTATTGGAACACAACTAAAGTTGTTACAGCGACATACTCTAAACCAGATATAGTCTAGACTATCCAGACAAGCAAATACCCTACCACCTGGATGTGGGTAGTTTTGTCGCCTCTTATGACAGGCCGCCCGGCTGCAGGAAATTGTATTCTTTCTCCGTTCCTGCACAGATTGTGTACCTATGTAAAATGTCAAAAGGGAAAGAACTATGACCTGTGTCATTTATTCGTGTATTATTGCCATGACTGTATAAAACTTGTTAACATGACAGTGAAGTAAAAAATTCAAAATTAAAAACGATCTTCTGGTAATTATGTATAATCATTAATTTTTTAAATTAAAGTTTTTTAAGTTCTCTAAATGAAAAAAATAATATCTATGACTAAATAAGTAAGAAGTACACATTTTAGAGCATTTAATAGAAAAAAATAATTCCGATACCGGGAATCGAACCCGAGCCTCCTGGGTGAGAGCCAGGTATCCTAGCCACTAGACCATATCGGATATGAAGACTGTCTCGAAACACAAGGTGATTACTGAAAATAAAAATTGGCATATTGCCAATTTGTGAGGAAATTGTTTTTTTTTTCAAGCAAATCCAAGTAACCAACTAATAAGGTGATATGGAGCGCGTTGGTTTAGTATTTCACAACGGCCATAATGCTCTGTCAGCTGTTCCACATGGCGACCATGGTCTTTATGGTTGTGGCGAAAACGACACTAATGATGTTATTATTTTCCAATCACACAGCGCTCAGAACAACCCATGACAAAGTCTGTGTCGAACTGGGCGTTGGCCAAAGGACGTTATTTCTCTATTTCGATTGACATTGAAAAAGGTGCAATTTTCAAATCTATCACTAGATTTTATAATTTTAATGCCCGCAAGCAAGTGGAACGGGAAAATCGCGGTCCTGAACGTGGTCGTTGTGAATCTCTTGTGGAATGGTCACCATGGTAATGCATGAAAAGATTATTTGAAATGAAACTTCTTTAGAATCTTTGTAATTAGAAAATCGATGACACAAAAAAGCAACACTAAAAAGAGATAAACACAAATCTATAGGACCAAACCTTCGAGAGAATGAGGTAGAATATATCATATTTAATTATTTAAATTTCATGCTCATACAGATAGAGTTGAAATGTATTGAAGATTTTCGTTAATAATTCAAATTTCGCGTTTTAAAGCTTATAATATTACTAGCTGTCCGGCAGACGACGTCCTGCCGGTAAAATAATAAAAAAAAATTAGGGTGACTACTAACATATAAAATAGTGTCATCAGCCTAAATATGATAAAATTCATGAATGTCAAGTTTCGAAGTATGAAGAAAATGACACGAAAATATATTAAAAAAAAAAAAATATAAAAAAAAAAATAGATTGATTCTCATAAATATGATACAAAATTCAAGTCGTTTCGAATAAAAAACTGTGAACAGAATTTATATATAAAAATATAATATATGAAATGTGACGTCACGAAATTTAAAGTTCCGCACCTTGTCACACTTTGTTTGACTTCTACTACGTGTGAACTGCACATACAGACACAATTTTTATTTTATTTTTGCAGGTAAGCAAATTGGCAGACGTTCTATCTGATGGTAAGTGGCAACAGATGGCATCGACAACACAATATCAAAGTAGGTCAGGCTTACTTCCTCGAGTCACGTCGCTCATGTTGCCACCGTTTCTCAAGAACGTTTCTCTTGCGCAGTGCGGGGATTTGGAATGAGCTCCCAGCTGAAATTTTCCCACAGTGCTACGATATGTGGATTTTTTTTCAAAGAGTGACATAATATTGCGACGCTGACAACGCGTTGGTGACATTTTCATCGTTATAAACGTCCACAGGCGATGGTAACCGCCTTCCATCATGTACACTGTGTGCCTATTGCTGTACTCCAGCTATAAAAAAGTGTTTCACCCCTCGATAAGAGGTGACAAAACAACCCACAACCAGGTGGTAGGGTATTTGCCCGCCTGGATGGCTACCACCCCTGGCCTAGAGTATGCCGCCATTACAAGCTTGAGTTGTGTTCCGGTATGAGTGGCCAGGCACCAGTCTCCCTTTATAGAGCAGCAGCACATTTATAGCACCTTAGGTGTTGCAAATATCTATAGGCGATGGTAACTGATTTTCATCAGGTGGGCCCTCTGCCTGTCTGCTATACTCATATGAGCATTAATTAAACAACGCGGTATTTCATTTGATTTTTGAAAAATGGCCTTAACGTCGGAATAAAATGAAGTCGGTTAATAAAATAAAATACCGCGCTTAAAACAGTTAAAACGTATTTGTAGTACTATGTGTACTATTCGCGAACACTTAAGAAAATACTAGTATTATAGGTGTTCTTTTCCCTCGATACATACAATTCGTAACATTGTAAATAATAATTAAAATTCAGCAAGTTTGCTAAATAGGGGACCTCGTTTAGCCAAAGTAAATTTGTAGGCAACTGGGTCGACGAAAAAGGTCGGATTCTTTCTAATTATGAATTTAAAACCTCGGAGAGTTATACTATAATGATTCTTTTTTTAACAGATTATAATTTAAAAAAATACCTAAAATTTTCCTTTAAACATGGCAAAGGTATTTATTATAATTTTTCCATGCTATATAAGGTTCTTACATAATTATTATGAAATTGGCATTGGTTCCAACTGGCCACTTTGGTCACAAATATCTGGGATTTGGTTAGGAATTCCAAATTCAAATTTATTTCAAAACTTATTTATTTGGATTTCGGATTTGGTGATTCATTTGTTTCCGCACTATATAGAGCGCGTTCCTTTAGTATCTTACAGCGCCGAGAATGCTCTGTCTGCCATTCCACAAGGCGACCGCGGTCGTTATGGTCGTGGCGAAATCGTTAATAATAACGTCATTATTTTCAACCACACAGCACTCACAACAATCCATGTCAAGAAGTGGGTCGAAGTGGGCGTTGACCACAGAGCATTAATTCTCTCTCTCGATTGAGATTGAAAAAGGCGCGATTTTCAATTCAGCCAATGACATTTGTGTATGCCGTCGTTATTGTCATCAACGCTCCAAGATCCGTTTCATTAGAGGATATGGTTATAACGCCCTAGTTAATATAGACTATAATTTTCAAAATGGTTCAGTAGTTCAGGATATAACTTCCTACAAACAAAATCACAGAGTCGCAAAGTTTATCTCTTTATAATACTAATTAAGATTAATATCTTAAAGGCCTGTAGAGTCATCCATATTTCATGTTATTCGATATTTCAATGTCGGTAACAAACGTAACAGTAATTTAAAGAAAAATGTATTAATAAACTCTATGAATACTTAATAACATGATTAAACAGTTACTTAAGTAGCTGTCAGGTTAAACAACCTCGCCCCACTGTTTAACTCTTTTAAGGAACAAAATGGCGGACAAAACTATTGTTGCATTTTACAGCTGGTGTTTGATTTAGTGAAGATTAAGACAATAATGGAGTCTTTAGATTTCGATGATGACTTACACGTTGTTGAGGAAGATGTATTATATATATATAAACTTAGGCGCTCTCGTGCTAAGCTTTATAAATTTAGGTTGGATCCTTGGAGTGTGACGAAGTATAATTTAGAATAAATTACAGGATTGTAAGGAAAATATGATGATAATTCAATCTTGATATAGTGGAAAATGAAATTTCCTTGCCGTCTAAAAAAATCTAATATTCAAATATACGTTTTTTTTAAGCTATGGCATAGCTTTTATGGCGAGCTTTGAGCGTGGCGACCGAATCAAGAAATTCCGGAACGAAAATAAACCCCCCCCCCCCACTCCGCCTACCATGTAGCACTGCCGAGCGTTCGCTTAACGTGTATGTATATGTTCTACATCTCAGTCTTTCCTTCACATCAAAGCGCAGGGCCGCGAAGGGAGGAGGGGGTTTTTAGTGGGTATTGAGGTTGCTCGCCCGTGCGGCATCGCTCGGAGTCTCCACACTCCTCTGTGTAGTCCATAGCGGACGGAGCGCAAGTAGAGCATACAATTGCTAGCGTTACCGCCCCCCGTGGATTCGTGCCGTTTCCTAGTGACGGCCCAGAGAGTGCGTAAATCGGTTAGTCATTTTCCCTCGCCTCAAAAAAAAAACAAAAAAAAAACGTGTATGTATATGGTACGACTGTACGAAGCTCGCACGGATCGAGACGAGCTGCTCCGAAATCGGACGAATACGTAATCAGCTGTTTGTGAGAAAGTATATAGGTGTATAGGTGTATCTATCATATCTTTATAATGCCACACTCGCCTCATGTGCGCCCCGTAAGTATAAGTCTAGGTATATATGTATACATAGGTATGTACCATAGTGAATAGCAGTTGCTGGTGAATAGCTGTACGCGTAAATTTAGTGTATAAAGTGTTTTAAATATGAATAAACAAAGTGCATTTATTAATGAAGAAAGTGTTGAAAAAATAGTCAAAGAACATGAACGATAACTTTTAAATACTGCATAAATAAATAATTATAATTACATAAGTTGATAAAAAATGCTATGCAATAGCTTTACTGCGGCAGTCCTCGACTGAGACAATGAGTTTTTTAAATTAGTCGTGTTAGCAAAGGCTTAAAAAAAAAGATAAAGTGAAAGGATTTATTAACAAAATTGTCATTTTACAATAGTCTATCAAAGTCACTGAAGAGCGGCTTTATTTAGTTATTTGAAATTTCCATTTTAAATAATTATCAGTAAGAATTTACAACAATACAAAAACCAACCTAGTTTTAAAATTAAATAATAACACTTTTTCTTTGCTATAAAAAATAAGTATATTATATAATAATAATAAGCTATCATAAGTGGGGAATGCGACCGCCGACAACGACAGATTCTTTTTTTATTTTAATTTTTGATAAGAAGATTGCTACCGGTGCATATTCAACCAAAAAGTTGCTTGCGTAAAAAAATTAAGTAGTATTTAGTTTTTAAATAAGAAATTCTTAAATACTGTTCTAGGCTTAATAAGCTTATTAGCTTAGTTAACCAATGTTAAAAACTTTAATAAATATTTTTTTTTCGAATAACGCTTTTAGTCTTCATGGTTCGAAGTAATCTTATTAAATTCATTTCTAGCTTTTTGATGTTTTGCAATTTAAAACATATTATATTAGATTAAAGCAACTAAAAATCTTAATAAGTTTCTATTTCGTTTCACGGATTTGGACTTTGAGAGAAACATTTTTGAAACATGTTTTGGCTAAACGTCAAAAAATTATAGAAGAATGTGAGTTATGCTTTTTCTGGTTGATTACTGTTAAGAGTATGGTACATACAAAGATTGTTATATTAATGTTCACGCTGCTGTGAGTGGGGCGTGCAGAGCGAAGAGACATGCGGGTACGGCGCGCGCGCGGCGGGGACATTCGACTTACAAGAAAAGAGCAGCGAACATATGGACTCGAAATATTTATATCAATTGTATTTTAATGTAAATAATTTGCTTACAATATATAGTAAATTTCAAACCATCAAGACTACCTCATTAACAACTGGCGACCCCGTCGTGATTCTGTAGCATTGGTGACCTCAAAAACTGGACTGACACGGAGCCATATCGAGCATACTATAGCTATATTAGTCCATTCCGTTTCCGTAAGTCCTTTCCGTTACAATATTACATTATATGTATTCCTTTTCAATTTAAGCTTGTGCAAATTCATTTACTTTCGATTTCTTACTATCTTTCTATAGACGATCTTACTTTGTTATAATTTCACAACTTCCTTTGTTATCTAATTTAACAGAGACGAATTTATTACAAAACCTACCTACTACCTACTTCAATATAATTATTCTTTTGCCATTTCATGCTGCCTTTTCTTACTTTATGACTAATCGCATATTACCTACATATTTTGAACTATTTTATCGAAATAAGTACTATCTTGATGTCAATTATAATTGGTAATTACTTCTATTTTCACTACATACTTTCATCAAGTCCATCTTACTATTTCATATTTGCAATAAAGCAATGTTACATTTCTCTTCGTAGATATTATTAGAAAAAGTAATTAATATTTCAGTAAATTAAGTGGCTTCCACGAATCTCGAGGGGTGGGTTGGGTAACCAACTATAAACCGCAATGAGATGAATTCTCCGGAAAATGCACAGAACGTTATGGTCGGTTGCGGACTCCGTCACTTCATATTTATACCGTGTAATTGTTGATAAAAGGTACATTAATCATTTTCAGTAGTAATCTAGTGATGTATATAGAACTATAATCACTGGTTAATATTCATTACTGTTGACGGACTGTGTATGGTTTTCCGTTATTCATTGAGTGATGAATGAATGAATGAATGAATGAATGAAAACTCTTTATTGTTCACCATAATCTTAAATCTAGACAATTGATATGGATACATTTGTATTAGAACAATGGGCGGCCTTATCGCTTATAGCGATCTCTTCCAGGCAACCCGGTGTTTAAGGAGATTATAAAGAAAATTACAACAATCGATTTTTGGTGGCATATGAAACTAAAATAAAATATAAATAAACTCTTATATATACATAAATAAATATAAATACGGTGATATTATAAATTAGATATATATATATATTCGTATACACTCAAACAATAGATACATTCATGTACGGGGAATAAAATATATCTTCGTATAGTATACTTTTAATACACATATTCTATATGTTATTTACGAATAAGAAGAATTTTTGTTTAGATGGTGGCATCAGCACGCGCGAGAATTGAATTTGTACACGACCACGAATTTCGGGTGCCCGCATTGAAGACGTGTGTCGAACTGCCGTTCGATTTTTGCTAGTGTTTTCGCTCTAAGAGAATTGGCGGGAGGGAACGTGTGCCCGCGCTGTCATAAAACGGCGCGCTGTTTTGCATGCTATACAGAATAATATTAGCTTGCGCTATATTGGCGCTTGCGTGCTTATAATGTTGGACGTCACAATATTATCAACGAGGCATTCGAATCGAAAACTTTCTTAAGAAGAAATGGAATATAAAAAAACGTGGTTGTGGTTGATACTTGATACGGAATATTTACTTTGTACCTGTATTTTTTTATATTTGCTTGTAGGAAAACGGGTCCACTTGATGGCTTACTAACTACCGTCTTCCATAGACATCTGCAACACTAATTTAAATATCTGCTTACGCCCTTTTTGAAGACCCCCATATTGCAGCTCTCGTGGAAAACCGCGGAAGGGAGCTTATTTCATAGCCTGCTCACGTATGGCATAAAGAAGTGAGCATCACGTACAGTGGATAACTTCCAGCTTATATGTGTTATAATCTAATGATCTATGATTATTTATAGTTGAGTAGCATTGCACAGTTGTAGTCAAATATATAGCCTCTATTTCGTCGTATACAAATCTAAAATCTTACGCGTTCTTCTCTAGCCAACTCCTTCTTCTTCAGCGTACCAACGTCCACTGCTGGATATTGCCTCACCAAGTTTAGGCCACATGTCCCAGTCTCAAGCTTCCCCAACCAGCCTCTATCGGCGACTTTCAAGTCGGTCGCTCACTGGGAGCACTGGACTGGAGCGCGTCCTACGCTACGCTTACGAGTACCACGGTATAAAATAGTATTATTACGTATAGCCGAAGTTCAATCAAATACCGATTGAAAGATAATAATTAACTTTATTCAAAGTACTGGTAAAACAGCCAGAGTGCAAATTGTTAGCAACCAATGACTACTGTAAGCAGTACATTTCAATGTAATAAGATTCTCGGTCCGATTTTACTTGATTCGATCGTGGTAGAGATTCAACTGTCCCCACTTCTGGCTAGTTCCTATATATTTCCGACCGTTCCTACTACTACAGTTCTTACGATCGGCTTCAATTTGACAAGTTCCATACATCTAATGTCAAAGTTCAACCAATAGTACGGCAAGTGAAGGAATAGTAAGATATAAGAATCGACCATTAACGAGCTGACTTTATTTATTAGCACAATATCCGAAAAGTAACGCATAATAGAAAAGAAAATGCCCCGAAAGCCAACTATCCGCAGTAAGAAGTGGAGACTGAAATGTTTACACAGCGTGGCGGCATCGCTAAGAAACTTAGAAATATTTAACAATTAGCAATGGCTGGAAGGCGTATTCTGCGAAAGACCTACAAGTGCGCTCTTCGATGTAACAGTATAGTTCAGCTGAAGAACTTAGTAGTAGTGATTACAACGCAGCATTTTAATTATTCCCACATACAACCCGCAAGAGTCAACTAGAGGCTTCGCTCGGATGACGTAAGCGCGAGGTACTGACTCGATCTTACGCATCGATAGCGAGAGCGGTAAGAAGGCGGGGGTCGGGAGGTGAGAGCGCATTCCGCTCAGATCTCAAGTTAACTCTTGCGGATAATGTGTACAAATCTAGAAATTTGAACAAAGCTGCATTCAGAACACGTCTAATTTGGTGGACGATAACAAAACAGATCATCAAGTTATACGAGAGACATAAAATTAATATTCAACGAGCTTATAAAATGTTGTTTTTGGCCCGAATATGAGTTTATGGCCTTGTTGTAGTGATAATTTACGCTTTGGCTATTTCGTTCGTCCTATTTTGGTGGCTAGGAATTGGAGATCATCTACATAACAATAGCCCGCTTTCTACATATATCTTAAGATTCATTCCTTTATCATTGGTAGAAAATTGATATATCTACTTGTGAGTAGTCAAAATTTAACTATTGGTAAGACAAAGGAATGTATAGTAAGATATAAGTACTGGATATATCTGGTATAGTCGGTATTATCAATGTTGAGACTGCTTAACAATGTTCTGTATTAAAGGTTTGATAAATCAAAATATTTTTTGTGACATATATTTCTTATGCATATATAGGTACACAACAAATTAAAATACATACATACATACATAACTTCACGCCAGGTCCCTTGCGGGGTAGGCACGAACAACAGAGCCCAATTTAGGCTTATTCTTACACACCTCACTTGCTTCTTTGACATTCATAGTTCTTGTCATGCACGCTCGTCTGTTCTTAAGGCTCCTGACATCACTTTCTGCTAGTACACGATCAATTTGATCATGGAAGGTGTGTCGTGGCCTTCCGCGACTTCTGCATCCATCCACTTTTGCATTGTATATCTGTTTAGTAATTCTTTCATCATACATTCTTTCCACATGCCCGAACCACCGGAGCATTCCTTTCCTTACCTTCCCCTTACTCTCACAAATTAAAATAATTTTAACTTTAGAATAATTGAATTTATGCTTGTCGTTTTTTTAAATCTTTCTTTTTGTAATGCTTTATTGATTTTTAAAAAATATTTTACAAATAATTTAAAACATTATATAGATAGCTATATAATATATTCATTACCAAGTATAAAGTATGTCGGTGATATTTTTAAAATCTCAAAATAATTTGATGGTAATTAACAATCAGTTTTTATTATTGGAGACTTCCAATTATTTAGCTGTAGAACTAAAATATAAATAATATTATCACGCCTGTTTCCCATGGGGGTAGGTAGAGACTATAGATCTGCAATTTTGACGATCCTGATAAACAACTTTCGCTTCATCTACTTTCATTCACCTCTTCATACAAGCAAGTTTATTTGATATTCTTCTTACCTGACCTCGTTTTAACACTTCTGTTATTTGATAATGGCGTGTACGTCGTGGTTACCGGTACTAACTCTATCATTAACAATACTGTCATACACTTGTTTAGTGATTCTAGTTTCATCCATCATCTCTACATGCCCAAACCACCTTAACATTCCATTTTTCAGCATTTTTATTACATTCTCTTTCAATCCACTACGTTCTCTTATTATACTATTCTGTATCATATCATTAGTGCTTACCTCACATATACTTCTCAAAGCTCTCATTTCAACTGCATTTATTCTACTTCTACTTATTCTGTCTAAAAATTTTAATTTATCGTCTAAGAGCTGGCAACGTATTCGAGAGAGAATTTCAAAAAGGCCAGTTTTTAGATATGCTATTCCTCTCACTCTCCCGGACGTCATACGGGCAGTCTGGCTGACAGTAGTGGTTGCGTTCATCAGTGCGCATCGTATCTGTACAGCGAAAATATCAATTTTTCAAAGCATTTTAAGGCTTTTAGGCTGAAGGTTAACAATTGAATTACTGTTTGGCAAATTAATTTTGGGTTTGTAGCTAGTTAAATAACGTTATATAAAATTTCAGCCATACTAAAACAATTTGAAAAAAAAATCAATTCTGAATTGGCGTCTGGCACGGTTTAAACAACAGTAAAAATGTCTGGCAATAATAGATTCATGTGTCAAAAATTCCAATTAAATAATAAGCAAAAAATAAACCTTCTTAAAATGCTTTGAAAAATCGATATTTTCCCTGTATAGATACGATGCGCACTGATGAACGCAACCACTACCGCCAGCCAGACTGCCCGTATTACTTCCGGGAGAGTGAGAGCAATAGCATATCTAAAAACTGGCTTTCTTGAAATTCTTGTTTTTCCGACGTTGCTCGCTCTCGTACCATTAGGACAAGCCTAACTATGAATTCTATAGTAATAATAACTATGATCGCTTTTTAAATATATATTTTGACTATTCACAAAGATAAGTGTAGACGCAACAAACTAAGATAAAATTGATAGTGTCTTATAAATATGTTAATCAGATATTCATTGTTTTGTGTGTAGGCAGTTCCGTTTGCTAATGAGTGCCCTTCGTAGACATTTCTTTTCGGCTCTCCTTCTAATTACTGGGGGTACAAAGCCCCTGTAAATTAATACGGAGCCGTCGTGCGGACGGCTAATGCAACGTTTAAATTTATTCTTCATATTTATTCGAGCTCTAATAGCTGTGATGGAGAAATATATTTCTCGGCCAATTAAGATTTTATTAATTAGGCTTTTCTTTGCGTGATTTCTTTTGTCTTTTTCCTTTCTCTTGTGTATTGTTGTACTTTTTGTATAGGGAGTATTCTCTGATAATTGTATGGATTTCATTAATCACTATCGTCATTTGTTATCATTTAATATATTATAGATAATTTAATTCGTTTTGATTGATTGATTGATTGATTTTACAGAAATTCTAGCAGATCTAGCTAGTTTATTAGACAGCTCATTATCTAATATTTAATTTTAAGTTATTGAATGTTTAGGACAAGATGGGGCTGACATGCCTATGTGCAAAAAGTCCCAAAAATAAAGATGAAAAAAAGATTAATTTAAGTGCACCTTACTTCGACGGCCTCTGTGGTTGAGCGGGCTATGCCTTTATTAGCTTACGTCACTGCAACGCAAAGGTTCCGGTTTCGATTCCTGGTATAGTATCGATTTTTCACCGTTATTTACTATGCATGGGCTGGGTGCCTGGAACGGTCCCAGAGTAATCCGTTGTATTATTACCCATAACACAAGCGCAACTTGCTTGATAAATTATAATTACTGATCGACGTATATTGCATTTAGTGAGTATAGTACTTTTAAAATCAAAGTTAAAGTAATTTATTTGTTTGAAACTTTTACATATTTCAGATAGTACATGTTTTGCTTTTGACATGCATAATTTTTTTTGTAGTTTTGGTTACAAGCCATTTGTAGTTTTTGGAACGTAGTTCCTTATCGCGCGGTACGAATGGCGAAAGTGGGCTAGACGGAAAATTTTAAGACCAAAAAGTTGTAACGACACCAAATGTTATAACGACACTTTTTTGTGATTTGCCATTTTTGGTCGGTGCATTTGGTCGGTGTGGGCGAAGTGGGCGATGTATGTATACAAGCCAATTATTACTCAAATTGAGCCTACTGATTAAATTTATATTTTTATAACTTACAAATTAAAATTTTATTACAATTCCTTCACTAATTCATCGAAAGGAACTTCGTTCCATCCGGGTTTCCCTTGACACCTCTCAAGTTTTTATGATTGCATATAATGACATATGATGTCATTATGATTGCAATAAATACTTAGTTACTTTTTAAATTGTGACATAAATGTTCGTGCAAACGTTTGTAGAGCTATCTATCAAAAGGGAATGTATACGATGATAAAAAGCCTTTGTGATATCCTTATAAAACCAAAATCCGTGTTGAATACAGGGATTACGATAAAGAGTCTTCATTTGATTCGCTAGATTGATCGGTTATAACGCGCGGCTCATTGAATATTTATCGGAGCGTCTCACTTTCCGCGTCATGGTACAACACCTATTTCCATTTACACACGTTGCTTTCCTCCTAAATGATAATGATAACGCCGTTTTATCTTTGTTTGGATTCGATGTAATGCGGCCTGATTGGATTTCGCTTCCGTTTGTGTGGGAGTCTAGAAATGTTTCAAATGCGGACATTTCTCTTCATTATTATTGTTTAATATATATAATTATATACCTTGGACAAAAGATCCAGGTAGGCAAAAACGGCTTCGAGACGGAAGCCAATTGGAGAGGGTCCAGTTCGGCTGGACAGCATTCGGTAAGCTTCACAGGTCTTCTCGTCGACCATTCCGCAATGCTTAAAGACGAAAGTCTGCAAGCGATTACGATACGAGTAAGACGTACATTCGATGAGCGATATAGTGGCGGACTTGGCGCGTGTTATTGAATCGTGCAGTGTGTACTGGTTGTATCCAGTTATATTTGTGCCTGTCTACGTGTTTGTACAATTCTAATAAACTCTATAGTAATTCCAACGGCATTTAAATTCGAGTCCTGTGAGGCTCGTAACAATATTTTGTATTAAAATTACTTATATTTGGTGATTACAAAATCGGCTCTACATTATATGAAATTACTAGTATACCATATTCAACTGAGTACACGACAAAGTGTAAACAAACCTACTAATTTTTTAAATTATTTATTTGTTTTATAACAGACTAACAATAGACAAATAACTAAAAGCATAATAGAAGGAGAAACTTAACAAAGAAACAAGTAAATAATAAGAAATAAAAGATTTTTTCTTGGAAACCCCAGTCACTTGTTAATCAAGCTGACTGATTGTAAAGATGGCGGCTATAATTCGAACGATGACAAAACGACACATTGTAATTTGAAATGCTTGCACTCAGTGTAACTCTATAGTGCGATAGTATTTAAAAAACTTGCCAACTTTGAGAATCACATCTTTTTTAGATTTTTTAGCATATTTATTATAATTTATTTAAGACTTATTGTCTTAAAAAAAATACAATATGTAAAAGTTATTAAATTATTTCTCTCTTTTTTTCACCATATCACAATTATTTGGGGTCGGCACAATGTCTTTTCCTCCCACACCCTTCTATTCTGACATACCATAAATCATCACATCATCCTTCACACAATCCATCTGTCTATTTCGTTTTCCGTCTACGTTCATAAGAATTATTTACGGTGTTCAAATTCAAAAGAATGAGTAAGTACGTCATACATAGCTAAATTGTTATTTAAATTTCTACAATTTTATTCTTAGTTTTACAAATTAAATTAAAAGTCACATATGAAAAATCTTTTAATTAATTTTTCTTTTTCTCACCGTTCCATGTCAATAACGTTATAGTAGTGCCAAGGAACTAGCAGGAAATTAATTGCGACGGCGGAAAAAGACAAAACCGCTCGCTTCGCCATCTTTTTGTCTTCAATAGTTTTCACATGATCCTGTAAGAGATTTACATTTTCAAAATGTATTGATGTGACTTATCCTCCCTGTTTTTATTCACATTTTTATATCCACTTTACAAACTCGTCATTCCTAACAAATATACTTATTCTAGACTATTATAAACAAATATGTAAAAAAAGGAAGCGACCAATCGCGAAAACATAAGAAAATACTACACTTTTCTTAAGTTTTCGCGGTTAATACAAGACTCTGACCAATTCCCTTTCGATGAAAATATTACAATCAGCCCACAATTGACGGAGCAATCGCATAACAAATATACAAAAAAACATTGAGAACCTTCCTTTTGGAGTCGGTTAAAAAGTGCCAGAAATCTTGAAATCATAAAAATCAATAAAATACCGCGCTCAAAACTGTTAAAACGTTTTTTATTAAGAAAGGATGATGAAAACTGAAACAATATCATTTTTACACGTTTGTTGGAGATTTTCTCGCTGCTCTTTGAAACAGCGTTAAAACGGCGCTAAGTGGTTTACAGTGTAGTAGAAAGTGGACGTAATTTTTAACTTATTATATATTTTATTATCTTTTTTGGAGAGTAAGTAGGTGCTTAGTTAGGTATTGATTTTTTAAGTTTTTATTAATAAGTCTTGAAAAAAAACGACGAAACTGTGCAAATTGATTATTGAAACATCGACCTGTTTATAAAGTAGTTATACAATGGATTTACTAAAAAGTGGTTTTTAAGATCACAACTGAATTTGCTCTTGTTATATCTAATCTGTTTTGCGAGATAGTCTGTTCTAGTATCTAATTTTTTTCGGTATTTCATTTTGAATTGGTAGACAAATAACACTATTGCTCACCAAAACAAATAAATACAGACACAGAATGCATAATTACAATACTTCTTGAAAAAACAACAGGCGACCTCATCGCTAAAAGCGATCTCTTCGAGTCAACCTAGCTCAAAATACATTCTAACTAATCTGGAGATGGCCGGCTCCACCTAGGAGCAGAAAAAATAGGACAGTATACTTTAAATACACATACTTACAATAATTTATAAATTGAATTCATACATCAATATAATTGTAGTATATACAAAAATAATATAAATAAATTTAATTGTTGACTTTATATGTGACAAGCATTATATATTACAATGGATCAATAAGTAAATGTTTCATATATTACACATATTTATTTAAAGACAATAGTATCTTTACCTTGAATTGATTTTTTTAAATTAATTTATTAATTAAATTTATATAAATTCTGTCACGATGTTTTGCGATGGACTCTAACTATCAGCATTTAATCAATTTGACACGTGTGCAGTTTGATGCATTGAAGATAGATAGTTTTATACGTTGAACGTAGTGGCTGAGATCGGTTTAATTTTATTTCTTCAGAGACAACGTCTGCAGCAGCTATAATAATAATAATATTTATCTATTTGCTCTCACAACAAAAAATAACATAAGTAATTATAGAAAAGGTTCTTAATCACTTAAAATTGGTGAAAGCCTGGTGTCAGTAGAAGGAAAAAATCCTGTGTGACTGATCACCAGCCTCTCTCCCCGGAAAAATGTAGTATACAACTACATTTACTATTTATATTAAACGGTGATGATAAATGTGTGTGTGTGTATGTGGTGTGTGTGTGTGTGATTTAAAATCAGAAAATTGAAAATTTTACTATGAGAATTACATAAAGTGAGTCATAAATAAATATATAAGTGAACATGTATAAGACAAGGTGACAATAAAAAGGAAAATATTTAAGTAATTACAACTAATAGTGCTTCAGTGGAGTCATAGTCGAGTTTCAACAGCCATTCGGTAAGGGTTTTTTTACATTTGGCTTTAGTCAAAGTTTATTTGTTTCGGACATATAATTACGAATGTTAAGATCAGCCTAAAAACCAAATACTAAAAATATCGTCATTTTCTCGCATTTCCTTATAGCCTGCTTATTGTTAGTGTGTAATTTAATTTGGTACAGCCTTTAATAACAATTTTCATTAGTTTTCATCTCTGGTCGTAATACTTGACAATTCAGTGCTCTTATACTAAAACAATTACAACAACGATCCTCCTTAATGGAACTCCTCTGTACGAGCGTCTCAGACGCTATAAGCATATGAACGCTTTCTATAAAATAGATATACCAACAAACATATTAACAGTCTGTAAAGGGGAATTCTTTTTGTCACTATGTGTACAGTAGTACCAATATTTGAGTCGCTTAGTGGAAGAGTGGCCTTATCCACAAAGAGTAACAAAGTAGGTGTTGTTTCTATCTGTATAGATTTTGACACTAAATTTAGGCCACTGCCTAAATTTTGAACCTTTAGGCCCAAATTTAGGCCTAAAGGTTCAAAGGTCGATTGCCTGTACCTGGTAAAGAAGCATGTTTTCAGGAATATCTATCTAAACATCGTAAAACAAAGATACCCGAAGAAAATTCAACTAATTACAACAAATTTCCAACCTCTGTCCATTAAACTTTAAATGATATTCATTACCCGACTTTTTCAATAATCATAATCGTTAGCGAAACATTTAAAAGTCGACGGCCATTTTGTAAAAAGTTCCAGCGCCATGTTTAATTGTTTAAAATTAGAATTGACTGTTGGGACTTTAACAGTAATTCCGAGTCGATCTTTTGTTTTATTTAGAGGCTTTCAAATGATAATGACGCGAAATCGTCTGAGTAAATGTTCTACTTTTTGTTATAAATCTTGCAAACACAATGAGGTGAATTAGATCAAGATTTCGAGCTCTCTGTTATAGTATTATTGTGTTAGCTGTATGTAGCATATTTAAGATCATTTTGTCCTGTTTGTATTCAATTAATGGCAGTGACTTTATAGCAGCGAGAAGTAGAAGGTGAAATAATACTTCAGATACCAGAGAGTAGTATTCACTGTCGAGAGAATTTTTATAAGAATGATAATCTTTCTTTGATAAGAATGAGTTTTTATCGATAATGGCGTTGCGCCCGTGCAACATGCTTACCGCCCTAGCCGGGCTGAGGCCGAATTTGATTTATGACCCAAACTGCACGGATAAAATAATTCTACTATAGTACAATGTATAGCACAGTGTGTGAGCGGGACGGATGATGTGCGAGTGAGATAGAGAAACTATTTATAATATGTGCACTCCCGCCTCTCGCGCTGCGTTAGTCATAGAGACAACAGTCGTAATCTATATACTAACGCACTCTATCGGTATACGACACAATACAACGGCAAAAACCGTCCAGAGCGTCTAGTATTATTTTGATTTTTATATGAAACTTTTGGAAATTGCGGGAGTTAATAAAATTCCTGCAATTCCCAAAAGCCTTTTCAAAAAATGTTTATTTGTTAGTAAATAAAACAACAATTTAGCGGTAGCGTGATTTATTACGTTTTATTTTATTAAAATATTCAAAGGCATACATTTTCATAATATCATTTGTATCCACAACTAATCTGGTGCCGTTAGGATGATTTACTTACAAGTTTTACCATATCTGGGCACACAACAACCTCTTTCAGAAGAAGCCATAATCCAACTCAACATAGAACAAATCGTTAGGCACATTCGTAAATCCAACGTGACTACACAACACTAGTAAACGTGATAAGCGAATTCTTCGGAGTCCAGGAATCAAAGAAAATTGTCGAAAAATAATCAAAACACAAACAAAGTATATACGTTCACGTGTGTGACTCGTATTGATCGGAATGTCGTTTTGGTTTTGACATAATTGACATCTTTGAAATAAGTTTTTGGTTAATCGACAATTCATCAAAAATCCAGTAATTAAAGTTAAAAAGCTTTGAACTTTAAAAAATGTGAGGAATAGAACTTACATACTTTAAAATATATTTATTACCTGATATGGCTTGCAAAAACATATCAAATATTTCTCAAACCAGTATTAAAACAACTGCGTATAACGAAACATATTATTTTCTTTCATATGGTGTTTAATTTGAAACAGTGACATCTACTGCAATACGTACCTACTAATAGAACGCAAAAAATCTCTAAGAAAAAATAATTGTACTAACTGTTCTGACACTGGTCATAAGTTCGTTGTCCGCTGCGATAACTAGACGTATGCAGCTCACATAACTTCATTTTTAACGTTTCAGATATTTTAATCTTTGTCAAAAATATTAAGTAAGTCATTCTTTAACATGAATATAGTTTATTTTATCTTGTTTTTTTAATATCATAGTTGTGTAAAGACATAAAATTTTGATGATTATTATATTATTGACACTGGTTGTGCAGTTTAACTTACACATGTAATAACACTACATTGATATTAAATAGTTTTATAAATAATTTCAGTTGCGTTTTTTTTACAGAAATTCAGCAGACAGGATGATGCTCCACTAGATGGAAAGCGGTTACCGTCGCCTATGGACATTTGCAATACCAAAGTGCCTACAAATGCGCTGCTGCTCTCTTAAGGGAGACTGGAACCTGGCCACTAATGCCAGAATACAACTCAAGGTTGTTAAAGCGACATACTTTACACCAGGGTGGTAGCCATTCAATCGCGCAAATGCCTGGCATAATGCTATCTGTGAAATCTGCAAACATTCATTGCAATAAGGGCCAATGTTTGTTTCTTCAGAATTATACAGGCCCGTTATACTGATTCTTAAACATTGTTTAGATTGATTGTAATCCTTATTACCAGTATCATTAAAAATATAAATAATGTCTACTATGATGGCTGTTAATGGGTTTCATCATTAGTTCCTTTCCTGCCATGTTAACATTAGAATTCTCTTCTGAAAATACAAGGCATTTGTTTTAGTGTAGAATTTGGGTGAGTAAAATGTTTTGGGTTAAACTTATATAGCGCACTTTGTTTTGGTTATTTTTTTAATGTACCCAATATTTTCGCTTTCACTTTGACATCATATCAGATTTGTTACAGGTGTTATCTTTACCGAGCATGGTCTAAAGGGAATTAATTAATACGTATGGGTGATTTTGACGATTTTTAACACCCTTACCCCATGTAAGATACATAGGTTTCTCGAACCCCCCCTACTTTTACCTAAGATTCAATCTTGTTTTTCCGAATAATAAAAGGTTGTTAAAAAGGACAATTATCACAAAAATCATGGGCAGGGTTGAGAACGAAACCGGTGCTGCAATCGGGTTCTAGATTTCTACTTATTAAGGGCAGGACAGCGACTGCCGGGCACAGCTAGTATATATATATAGCAATAACTGGAACAGGACAATGACTTCCTTAGTCAAATAGCGATACTATTCTTATTAACCGGATCTGCACAAGTATCTATGACTTATGAAAGGAGGAGCATATTACAAAAATACATTAATAATAATAAATACGTAGAAATCCTCTATGAAACGTAAAAAAAAAATGTTCCAGGCAGACCCAGTATTTTTACCGAGCATTAAGTTTGAGTAGGCACTAGGATGTTTGTCTTTGGGTTTAATGATGACAAATTGTTAGTAGATCAGGTACTAGGTATATCACGTATACACAGTATCTTAAAATATGTGAATATTCTAGATAAACTGGCATAAAAATGGCAGATTAAGCCTCAATGAAGAGGAATTTGGATATAAACTAACTAACTAAACTAATAAACTAAATATATAATAAAATAATAATAAATAAACTAAACTAACTGAAACTGGTCTACGTCCAAATTGTTTGTCCTAAAAGGGTCATTGTCAGAATTATCGATTCCAAGTGCGGTCTATAAATTTACCATTTAAATATACCTATTACTGTTTACATATTTGTTTATGTTTTCGAAATGTTTTGCTAATGGGCCTATTGTGAAGCGACGAAATTATTTGAATGAAAGTCGCTGTGAGTGTTTATTAGAATATATAGGTGTTATGGAGTATTTACTGAATTATTGTTTTAGGAGTTTCTTAGAAGCTTTCCAAGTGTATTATAGAAAAACTGGCAAACGTCACCACTTGATAGCAACGCACATAGACATCTGCAACACCAAAGGAGTTGGAGGACGTTGGCTACGTCATTGAAACTTTAAATATTGTATTTAATCTCTGGAATGCGTTGCCTGTTACTGTCAGATAGGCCAAAGAATTACCTACATTTCGGAACTCACTTAGAAAACACTATCTATTGTAATATATCTTTATATATATAATCTGCTGTACGTGTGTTGACAGTGAACTACTCCTAAACGGCTGGTCCGATTTGAATGATTTTTTGTTGTAAATATATATTTTGCTTGAAAATATAATGAATCTCTTTTTGCTGATTGTAATTTTAATTTCAAGTTTTGAATTCCTGTAAGTAGGTATAAAAATACAAAAACTTCTCGAAGCTAATTTGTCTGTACCGCATATACATTCATATTCGTTTAGAAAAAACTGTTATGTTGCAATTACAAACAGACAGTAATATTTCCCGACACGGTATTACTAAATTATATCCACATAGACCCAGTAATTTCCGAAAAAGTGACTGTGTGATATAAATACAAACAAACGAATGGACGAACATAAGGTAGAAGGATTTCGTTTTATCAGAATTGCTACATAACCCTATAAAGTAGAAAGCTAACTTAAACTAAACAATAACAAGGATAAGAATAGCTATAGTACGTTCAATTCTTGACGCAATTCGGATCACGGCTCGTAGGTTATTAATTTTCTGGAAATGCTCACTGAATGGGTAACCAGGATATATGAGGGCAATACGTGACGGAAACGACCGAAGCCTTTTCTTATATACCAATGTCAAGATTACCCAGTAAAAATGATATATCATGAGATGAGTGACAAACCTCTTTTTTGCTAAGGCGTAATCCGCCGTGAACCCTGCCGCTCTATTAAGATTATAGAATACTGTTACAGATGTAGGACGCGAATTAAAAATGCCGTTACAATTAATATAGAATTATTAGAACTATACAAACACGTATAACACAGGTAGAAATATAACTGAACATGACAAGTGCAAACGTAATTTACGATTCAATAACACGCACAAAGTCCGTCACTAACATCTTGCTTCACTTTTGACTCGCTAGACTGCCCCTCTCTGCATTGGGGCATCGCTTACTGCACGATTACAATATGTCTCACGGCCGCGCAGACTGAATTTCTAATAATTACACCTGGCTAATGACTACCATAAAATATTACAATATACAGTGGGATGTTTTTATAATTATAAATTTTAAACACAAAGTAAACAAAAGAAGACGGTCATAAAAGCGGTTCAATGTTATTCGCTCAAACGACGCCGGCGGGTAATAATAACTGTGCTTTGTTTGCAAGTGGCCCAAATTGTAAAAATACTGTTGAATGACATCTGTGATATATCATCCGTTGATATCGGTGCAGGAATGGCGAAATAATACTGATTCCTCCTGTCGGGCGGCCTGAAAAAAAATCACTAAATAAAAAAAAGCATGCTTAGACGTACCAAATAAACCACTCTAGCGTGCCATTACATCTTGAGAGTTAAAACCGGTCTCGAATACTCTAACAATTACAACTCATCGAATTATATACAGAATAGTAGGAGTAACCTACATTGTGTCTCAATATTTATTAAGAGCGCATAAGAAGCTTTTTTAAAGGAGTTTTTAAATACAAGCTTTTGAGACCCTGGATCATGTAGCAGCATAGTGCTAGCCAAGACAAGTAAAACGAGCCAAACACCACGGGTCTATCTTGTTTAGTACAAGAGTTCCTATGGCCATCTTCCGACTCCATCATCAGATCAGCTCCATGGTACCATATTATTGCATTGTGACGCGATATAAATATGCGTGCAAAATTTCAGCTCAATCGGAAACCGGGAATTTGGTCAAAATTAACTTGCAAGATTCCACCCGAACTTACATATATCCATTGCAAGTTAATAGAAAGCTTGTAAAAACGCTTCATTGTACCTTTATCCAAGCGACGAGATTTTCTGTGTCACCGCTTAAGGTCGTTACCAAGTCGGAAGGTGCGGTTATATGACTAACTAATCCCTTTTTTATCAAGGTGTGATCTGCTATGATACTACCACTTGATAGCAGTAAATTCGTATTGGATTTCAATAATTAGCTCAGACCGGCCAAGTATTTTTTAAGAATCTTTCAGACCGTTATTTAAATACTAACACACTTGTTACGTATAAGTATACATTTCCCTCTCTCAAGAGAATATCCCAGCAGCTATTGGCTTCTACTAATTTGAATAATGTAGTCATTTATTATACAGGTGTCATTATTTTATAGTCAATCTTCCCATATTTTCTCGAAGACATGAAAAACAAAATGTACATGAAACAAAAACCAGTGATTACAAAATTTAGTGGAACGCCACCGACGCTTTGTGCGAAAACTTATCTCGGCGAAGAGATTGAGAATGGCAGCTTTTTAATCAAAAACATAAACCGGGACTATATCGCGTCATTCTCGAATAAAACGTGTTTAATAAGGGACTCGGTTCTGAACAAAATTGCTCCAGGTTTTCATGTCAAACGCATAGCTTTTAAAAATTGCCAGATAATGGGGAACGCTGTTTCACGAGCACCGAGATTAGATTTTGATTTAAATGGAATTTAGCATCACTGGTGTTGATTTACGGAATCTCTACATGTTAATTATAAGAAGAGCAAGATGGAATGCTCCTCCGTTTCAAAAGAATATCTTCTAGCGAAGCTATTGCTGTTCATCGCAGGCTTAGACCAGTTGGTTTTGGGAGTCGTTTGCGACATCGATTCTTGTATAGCGTAATCTATGGATTATAAGTGTTCCACTACACCCACTTCATTCTGAGAAAGCGAAGAAAGTTACACGCGCATAGTTATAAACATATTAGGCGTTGATTAATTTGAATCAAAGGCATTGGAGAGACCCGAATGTTACCACGTAACGCTACAGTAATTAAATGCAATATTGGACAGCTCATTTCTTCCTTTCAAGTCAGATGAATAAACCAAGACGATCCATAGAAATAAAAAGTTGAAAATTTCAATTCACTGAAAACTTCTACAAGACTGTATGTCACACAAAATCATCATAAAACCAGCTAGTGTTACACTGATAAACCAAATTATAACTAAATGTTATTAAAATATTTAAGGCTATTTGGATCACTTTCGTTGTATCATCCAACGATTCCAATCCAAAGAGAGATCTAAACCATCTAATATAGATATTATTGCTACTGTTTTTATTTTTAGAGATATTTTAATTTGTAGTGAATAAACCCTTTATCTTTATTTAACAATGGTTGGTTATGACAGTTCTGCAAGTTCTATTGAGTTCTCCACTTTATGAAGCTAGATAAGACATCTTCATATTTTATAGTTTCAGCTGTTTCCTTCACAATGTCTCTATCGGCTGTTCCCTGTACCAACGATCGGAATGTAACTGTAAACGTCAGAAACGCACTTAGACGGGCATTCGACTCGGCTCATAAAACGTTTTACTGCGAGTTTCATGGCATATAAATTATCATTTCTCCGACAACATAATTGACATTGTCGTAAAATTGTTGGGATGTATGTAGATAGTGTATTTGAAAAGTTTCACTGTGCACTTTGTCGGCAAGAGGTTTCCAATAAATTAGATCTGACTCAACAGTAACATATATTGTCAAAAAAAATCCAGCAGCGGTGAGAGACCATTAGGAATGCGGTTTTCGATATTAGATAAATAATCTTATTGACTTGTTTTCCTATAATTATATTTTATATAAATGATGAGCCTCTTCAAAGATTTATCAAAACGAGTCACTGACTCTTCGGGTGATCCAAAATCTGGTTTGTACATTTGGCAACGGATCAGTAGTGTGATCCAGCTAGGTAACGTAGTCAGCCTTCAGGGAATCTTAATTACTGACTTCGATTGACTACTCTAGGCTTAAGGTTATAAGCAGAATACTTTCTGCTTATAATTTTAAGAGGTTATGAGTAGAATACAATATAAGTTGTCTTCTTCATTTACTAGTTTACAATGTAAATAATGTAATGAAATCGATTTGTTATTATTATTATTTAATAGGGCCTAATTAGCCCTGCTCTTTGCCTTGACTTAGTTAAGGACTATATAATCTGTTATTTATTTAACGTTAAATGTATCTATGTACTTCCTTAAGACTACTTGTAAATATAGTATCGTATGGTTATATTTATACAGATTGTCTTATCCACTATGTATCATGCTGTTGTGTCAGCCTGAATTCATCTTGTTTTTTTCTCTTACTAGCATCATTGACTATTTTCAAACAGCACCGTTCCAGAAGTGGTCTGGCATGTTTATCATTTAACATCAGCTAAAGAGTCTGCTCCGATATTTCCATTTTTGTGGTTGTTTCTAGATCACTTCTGGAGGGGTAATACTTCGGACTTTCGAAGAGGAGGTCGATTTATTATATTCGTAAAATGCAATGAGTTAATGTATGTATGTATATTAAAAGTAAGTTCTCATTATTTATTTTTGTAAAGTATATGTTCGTAATTGGACCCAGTTTATGCTAAAATGTATCAACTACATAAAATTTATTCACAGAATATGACGTTTAAAGTTGCGCTGTAATTACTCTTGGTCCAACTAGCTAAATTAAAATGTTATGAATGCCAGCTTGTGCTCTTTACATCATGATTTGATACATGAGTGAGTTGTGTCTGCATTTACTGTTTTCTGGAGTTCCAGAAGAGAAGAAGTTTCTTATCATTGAAAATAAAGCACTCTGTACCTTTGACATTAATACATTCGTCATAAAATGAATCTTAATTAGATATTTCATGTGTGATTTGGTTCATACATACTTATTTTATGTCAGATATGAAAGTGAATGGGTATCGTTGTTTGGTATTTTTTTGCTACGAAGTATGAATTGGTGGGCTTATAATTTGGTTTATAATTATATCTGATAACAGAGATGAACGTTTTGATATTTTTAATCCCGATTCTTTTTATTATTAAAGCTTCTTTTAAGACCAAGGCAGTCATAAATTAAAGGAAAATCTGTCTAATTTGAATTATTAATAAAAAAATATGTCATAATCTATGTATTAATACGTGAAGCAAAAACTTTATACCCCTATTTACGAAAATTTCACGGGCGGAGGAGTATAAAATTTCGCAAACACTTATTGTGTATATAGAGAAGGAGTGCAGAATGCTAATTTTTTTTTCAAATTATGCATATAAATACATTAAATCAATAAAAATGTATGTATACCATGTATGTTACATACACACTTGCATATATGCTCTTTTGTTTATTGTCAAAGTCAAATTAAGATGCCTTAGCGAAATCTGTGATTTAAGAAATAGAATTATTGTCTTTGACAACAGAACCTTAATAATGTTCAAACTTATAATGCACCCTCTAAGACGGATCACCACAAATTTGTGGTCGACGTGTCAAACATGCTAATTGGGAAGCACCACAAATTTGTGATCAAATACAGATAATTGAAACATACGTTGAAATCATGCTTTCTCTCTCTGACTACATACAATTTGTATTAGAGTAAAAGAGACGATATAATTCTCTTGGTTTTGACGCGGCAATTTTGATGGCAGCTGGCCGATTACGGACACAATTATATTAATGTTAAAGATCCCCTTTATGAGTTAAATTAATTATTAAGGTCGAATTTCGACTAGTATATAAATCAGATGACCCTTGGCGCGTAACATGATAAATCTAGTAATGTAGTGTTTCGCTCACACGAGAAAATAATATTCACAGAGGATATGGAATGTTGACACCAATAAGCGTGACATTTATACTAAATTATGGTTTCAGAGGTTAAACCTCTAAGATATTTTCGTCCGTCATGTGTGGGACCTAATAGTGGAGTCAATATTGAATCATTTTATAAAGGCGACGAACTCAATTTTCGATCCAATATATTATTTGTATGAACTGAACAAGTATTTGTTTAGGTCTGTGTAATCCACCAACTGAATTTCATATTAAGAGCTTTCGGGGATTGTATTTGCATGACTGTCTTTTTTGTTTGGAAAGTTGTATGATGGAACTTCTAACGTTGGAAATCTTTTAAAATATATTTGCTCTATGTTCTAGAGGGTAATAATCAAAACTATGTATTCTAAGTATTTGAAAGTTGCCATGTTAAAAGAAAATTCTTTTGAACAGAGTCCAACCACTGTGTATATTTTTGGCATTATAGAGGGTAGTACTATGAAAACTGATGAAATCAAAATCTCAAAAATATTTAAAAATAAATTGGTCTAAGCGTCAGTAAATTTTCTAAACGCATAATTGGACAATCATGCAATATTTTTTTTAAATCTTCATCTTAATTTATTATATTCTTGTAATGTTTTTCTATTCAAGTGACGAATTTTCGGTGGTTTAGGTACCCTTGAACAGTTTTTGACATATTGTGTGTTATTTATTGTTAAATATTCTCTTAGGGTACTGCATCCAAATAAAAAACAAAACTGTAGGCGTACGTAAATTATATAATACAACGTGTAAGGCCCAAAAAGGTTTTCTGGGTGTAAAAAGCTATAATTTTTTTTCTAAATACAAGTTTGAGAAAGTACGGTGACAATATCTTCCTCACATAGTAATGACTGTAAACCATTACAAAGTATAAAATAATATAAGATTACTAAGATATATCTCCGACTTCGTTTACGCTCGTCTTGAAATTCCCACGAGATTCCCGGGGCACAAAGTACCACAGTATTTAAAAAATGTCTAAGCTATGTGAAAACTGTGCTGGAATAAGCTAATTGTTTCGCACCCAAAAACTTCAAACCGCTCCCGGGAAAATTCCTGAGAGATTCCCGGGATATAAAATATCACCCATTTTACACAAAGTTTGTTATCGATCAGTTAAAAAACCATATTGCAATTCGTTTTTTTTAATGTGGCCATTTAAAACCGTTCGCTGAAAATTTCCCGTGGGATTCCCGAAATAAAAAGTAGCGCAGATTTTAAGTCTTAAGAATTTTAATGTACCAACACGTCATGTCTAAAATTTTATAATATTGTTGTGACCTGAATGCCGACCAAAAAATTCACACCTACATACCTCTAGACATTTTGGACTTCTTTTGTTTACTTTATGTTTAAAATTTGTAATTAGAAAAACAACCCATCCTGTATTGCAATCTTTTACGTTTGGACTGGTTGTGTTCAGTTTATAATTGCACCTGTGTTATAAGTGTTTTATAGTTCTAATAAATTGTATAATAATTTCAACGGCATTTTAATTCGAGTCCTGCAACTCGTAACGATATTA
Organism: Dendrolimus punctatus; assembly: GCA_012273795.1. Classification (NCBI taxonomy): domain Eukaryota; kingdom Metazoa; phylum Arthropoda; class Insecta; order Lepidoptera; family Lasiocampidae; genus Dendrolimus; species Dendrolimus punctatus. The sequence goes on from CM022536.1 coordinate 18,270,165, forward strand.
TAGATTTAGGCTAAACTAAAATACAATTACAAGTTAGTCAAACAAGCTTTATCTAAGCACTCGGCTCGTTCTTTTGGAAATTCTTTTCAACGTTCAGAACAAAGGCTTAACTTTTTGTTTTGTATAAAAAAAATAATTGCTATATTATCAATAACCACACTCCACGTTTATGAACACAAAGTAAAGTGCCTCATAACCAGGCCCTCGTGTTTCGTGAAACGTAAAATTGTACCCGGCAATTTAACGAACCTTTAATTTTGTCTCGTAGATATCTGCTGAGTACCCATCCCGACTCTGAAAACTTTCGCTTTGATGCCTGCCTCTGTCCCACTTATCCAAATAAATTCCAATAGTCTCCCTTCGGAGAAGTTGCTCAATTGTGAATATTGGAACAAATGTACCGGTGAACATTCCTGTATGTTGGTTTACGTGATACTGGGGGAGGTTAAACCTTTTAATTAACATGGCAACTTACTCCACGTGCATAGATCTCACTACACATCACGGTCAAGGTTTATATATTTAGGAGTGCGGGACTGTAATTAAAAATGCCCCTGAAATTACTATAGAGTTAATTAGAACTCTACAAACACGCATAACACAAGTACAAATATAACTGAACGCAACCAGTACAATAACACGCGCAAAGTCCGTCACTATATAGCTTATCGAATGTACCCACTTCTTGCTTGTATCGTAATCGTCGGTTGACACCCCTCCGTTCGGGCATTGTTTTATACTAAACTATAAAATATGTCTTGACACAATGCTCGACCGCATAACAATAGAATCTAAAAATCACACCTGGTTAATGATTATCATAAACTATTAAAATACGCGATAGGATGTTTTTCTAATTACGAATTTTAAACACAAAGTAAACAAAAGAAGTGCAAGTACATTTTAAGTTTCGAGTGAAAAATTCTTAGTTTTTGATGTGTTAAGAATTTCTTTTATCTGTCCGTTAGAGGGATCCAAAGAGGTCACTCCAAATTGTTGAAGTCTTTTGATGTATTAGTGCATTAATATAGTTTTTTTCGAGCGAGTTTATAGAATTTCGACCATTAGTATGTATGTACGCGCATAACTTGAGAAAGACCTTACCGATTTTGATGAATTTCTTTGTGTGTCTGACTCAGTCGCGGGATTATTTAGTCACAATCGGCAGGTGGCGCTGGGATAGGATCCTAGATTTTTATTTTTTCATGGCAGTACAACATCTGCGATGACCATCGCCATCTCCAATTTTATATAATTATGTTCCTCTTTCTCAATTTGTCGTCACCTGTCAAAGAGTAGAACTTTTCCGTATTTAATATCGTGTCGCAGTAGACCGGCTTATTAACGGCTCCGCGTCGCCTGGTTTTAATAAGTCGACGACGTTGCAAAATTTCGACAGCCTCAAAGCGAGGTGGGGGGGTGGGGGTGAAATATGGCCGACACTGGCGTCAACGGGGCGGTTTTATTAATAACTACGAGAAATGATATTCTGATTAGGACGCTTTTCAATTATGGTGCTTTATAGTTGTGTTCATTGAAACATGTTATGATTTGCCATATTTAAACAAATCAAAATCGGTTTGTTTTAATATGGTCTTGCAAACGATCACATTTGGGAGCCACACCAGGGCCCGAAGTTTGTAGCTAACACAAAAAAAAACCATTCCAGTCCAAATTAATATCCATTCGGCTGATGATGTTCAAACATCCGTAGTCTCTGAAATTCATATTAAATCGGTCTCGGTAATATAAAGATTGATTCTATGAACGTCCCACTGCTGGGCTCGGGCCTCCCTCTTTAGAGGGACGGACCATATATCCGCTACGCTTGTCCAAGGTGGATTGGCAGGTTTAACACATCAGTTATCTCTATGTGGAGGTTACATCACGATGTTTTCCTTCACCGTTATTAGCACATGGTAATTGTAACAATATGCACATTAGATCAGAAAACTGCCTAAGTGGCGACCAGGATTCGACTCCGCGCCCTTTAGGTTTGGGTGCGTGCGCTAGCCATTACGCTACCACGGCTGACACCATTACACGAATATACAATAATACGTATCGAGGGCTTCATAACATATAGGCGTTTACGCAAAAATTTTTTTTTGTTGTTTACTAATAACTATGCATGTTACAATTTAAAAAGGTCTTACCCGTATGCAAGTGTACCTAAAAAGAATGTTATTCAAAATTTCAGCCTCATACAGTCAACTAGGTTTTTTTATTCACAATTTTGTCCCTTTTGTAAAACTGCAATTTTGTCTGTACGCCCATTTGTTATGAAGCCCTCGATAATAGATATACGATGTATAGATAAACGTAAACAAACACCAATTTCCAGCTATTTCATCGCTCGATACCGTGGCTGCGAGTTGGCGACATGGCCGCTTTCAGCGTTCGTCCGCAATTACACGGCCCGACGGCCAGCGTTCAACAGGCATTCAACAATGAAATTTTAATGGTCGAAAATTTAACTTTTTTTATCGATAACCCGTCGACATGTTGATTAGGTGTTTTAATTGGAATTCCAGCTGTGTGCTGTTGTTAACGGTAATATGACTACATTATTCAAAAGTGTAACATTAGCTGCACGTTACTAATAAAGTAAAGCGAATTATGATTATTATAAACATGTTGCTTGTTACCTTCTAAATTTGATATGATTACGTTTATTTTTTTTTCGAGTGAAAAGAAAATCCCAGTACGGGCAAGCTACCGCGGGGAAATATGGTGGGGCGTGTGTGGTTTGCCACGTTCGGGTAGCATTAGAATTCGCGAAGAATAAATCGGCAGACAATCAGACACATTAGTCTAGTCGAGAAGTTTATTTTCTGCGAATAATAGTTACCAGTCTCTTAAAAATATGGTTGATGTCTCATTCGATCCGGAATAGCATCTAGAAAAAATAGTTTTTTGGATTTTTTCTTCGAATGAAAATGGTTAATTAGCAATTCAATAAATTTATAAATAATGATGATAAAACTTTTACTCTCGCGGGATCATTTTCTTTGAAGTTTTAAGATAATACCTGAATTTTTTCAAATTTTTAAATTAATATTAAATTGCAAAAAATTGTTTAAAACTTGCGGTCATTAAAATAGCGGCGCGCGCATGTCGAAACTGCCGCGCGGAACCCGATTTTCAACGTTAGATAAAAATTATAAATATTGGTGCTACGATTTCGGAGGTCGAGAAGTTTTTTACTAAAATTTCTTGCTCTTTCAGAAACTTTAATGATATTTTAGATATCATACTCATACTTTTTGAGATTTTCCCAAAAAGCTGAACGGCTATTTTTTTTTCACTTTTTTGTTAATAACAATTGTAATATTTATTGGGAGAAAAAAACCAAAAAAACTATTTTTTCTAGACGCTATTCCGGATTGAATGAGCCATCAACCATATTTTTAAGAGACTGGTAACTATTATTCGCAGAAAATAAACTTTTCGACTAGACTACATTGTATATCCCCAAGCTAAGCAAGTTACGCTTGTGTTATGGGTAAACAAGGACCACTCTGGGACCAAACACACAGAGCACAGTACATAACAGAGAGTTCTTTTCCGATTTTTTTTAATTAATTCCCCTGATTTTCTCCTTATTTTTAAGATCATTGCACAAACTTCATACCCCTAACAGATTTATAATATTTTTTAACGCGGTATAAGTGCACGTTTGACCATTATCTCGCGCGATTATAAGCGAAGATAAGGTCGAAGACGGACACGGACGGCTTTACTACTTACTTACACTTAGTTATTTACACGGGCACAAACAAAACATAAATATACATAAACCATAGCGCACGTATGCTACGGCTATGTTTTTAATTCTATAAATACATAGATATCAATAGAATATTCAAGTAAATAATTTTTTTTATTACACTTCCAAAATCACCAGTTACATACGTATGGAAATAATTAATATTTGACGAAATCAAAAATCCTTTTAATAAAAAGACAGTTTCAGTTGAAACTATGTTTAATTAAATAGATGAAAATAAACCCTCGCTTGCCAATTACATGGCACTAACCGCAGGTTAGAATTAGTTCTACAATAAATCGTGATAAGGTTTTAGTTCTACGCCACCTGAAACACTTGTCGTGTTACGGTTACATTGGTTAAGTTGGCAACGGGCTGATTTATATCTTGGAATTTATTTTCTTACTAATATGACTAGGGTTTTGGTTAAAGCGGACTGTTCGTGTATGTATTAATTGTACGGGTATAAAAAACCGACTTCAAACAGTAAAAAGTAATAAATAACTTATTTCTAAAGCTATTAATATTAATATATATTATCTAAAACATCTTAAAGTTGGTGCTTAGTAATTTTCAAAATATAGTAATTTTATGGTTTACTTTGCACCAACTTCAAGATGTTTTAGATGATATTCTTATATAATATATAAAGTAAAAATAAAGATTCCGACGAATTGAAAACCTCCTCCTTTTTTTGAAGTGGGTTAAAAATAAAACGAAGGATGCTAAAGTATCCAAAACTGTAACACCAAAAACTGCTAAAACACCGATAAAAGTTGCTAAACCAGCCTTTTTTTATAGAGAGCACATAGAGGAAGTATATCAGGTGGTTTATTTCTGTAATACAGCAGGCAGGATGGCTGCTAACCTGATGAAAAGCGGTAACGTCATCTATAGATATTTTCAACACCAGAAGGAAGATCAAAGGCTATTAGGCTATTAGATACCTGTTATTCGTGGTATACAATTCAAAAGTACGCTGCGAGACAAATGTGCACCGACAGAGGCATGCGAGGGCAGCTGTCTCCAACCCGGGATTGTATGCCTACTCATCTATTATGCGTTAACTTAAAAAAAACTTCAATTATACAAAACCTTATGTTTATTTATTTGACTACTAATAAAGCAGGATTTGCTGAGGGTGTTTTTTAAGCCAAAAAAATAATATGAAGTAATTTGAGGTGTTTTTTTTCGTCTGTTTCTCCATTATATGGTAGAATGGAGATAAATAATACAATATTTTCTTTTCTTCCTTATTTTTTATTTCTTTGGGATGATAAAAGAGAGGTATCTTTATTTTGTTTCTCTACTTTATTCTTTTTCTTACTTTTCAAAAAATTTAAAAACGATTACATTTTTCCTTACCACTAATAAATACGTTCTATTTCTTACTTATATTATACTTTTATGTTTTATTTCTTATTTCTATTACATTTAATATATTTTATAACGAATTACCTGAGGGGGAAATATCCCCTGCACTCTACATATACCTGATGCTTTGTATAGGTGTTTCATGTGTGTAGGGCAAAACAAGCACGGGGATGCGGCTTAAGTAATTTCTCAATTGCCTCAGGGCCAAAAGCTGGGCATGCTCATACCGTGAGATAAATCCATTACATAAGTAAAAAAAAAAATCAATACAATCAATTATAATAATATTTAAAAACCGTCTATACAAGACGACATTTATAAAAACACCTAAAGTATCTAATTCATTTGAGCCAAGGCTATGAGCTCTGAGTCAAAGGAAAACTGTATTCCATATGTAAGAAAATGTACGCCCAGCTAAGAACTAAGGCACCTAATAACGGTTTCTTTTGCTCTTTAATATTACCCTCAAAAAGAGCACCCCTTTCTCATTTTCTACCTAAAATGTGGGACTATTTCTTTTTCGGCTTATATGTAGGTAATAAATGCTATATGTTATACTCAGCGTTGCAATTTATGAGTTTGGAGCGATTCATAGATTGTTGTTATACGAGAGGTGAAAGTGACCTATTTAAGTAAGAGACGGTTCGTGTGCCTAAATAGGCCTTTACCCGAACTAAACACTGATTTTCGTTTCGAATATGAGGAAAGTAAATAAAAACGGATTAGTTAAACAAATAACTTGTTTAATGAAATCAGGCGTTAGGTTCATTTTAAGTTTTCACGTCAAGTTTTTTTTCTGAAGAATTCTACCATCCAGTATTTTATTATCACTGATCATAGTAAATATTGTTATGAGCTACCCAGGACTCAAATTAAAATGCCGTTCGAATTACTATAGAGTTGATTAGAACTGTATAAACACGTATAAAACAGGCACAAATATGACTGGACACAGCCAGTAGAAACTGCACGATTCAATAACACGCGCAAAGTCCGTCACTATATCGCTAATCGAAAGTACTACACACGTCTTGCTAGTATCGTAATCGTCGCTTGACTGCCTCACCCTCCGTTCGGGCACTGTTTTATACTACGTCAAAGGACCGCGTTCATTGTGTTATTTCGCACTCCTGGCGAGCTTCGACGCAATGCAATAACAACAAGAATTAGTTTGACCTAATGACGGCCACTAAACAAGTACGATAACAATAGGCTGTTTTCTTAATGGCAAATTTTAAACACGAAGTAAACAAAAGGACTCCGAATGCAAGAAAGGTAATAAACTGCGTTTTTACGACAGGCAGGTGTGCGAATTTCTTTGACGGCATGTAACAATACAATCAATTGTGGCCTATATCACCCAGGAGTAATGTAGCTTTCCACAGGTGAAAGAATTTTAAAAATCGGTCCAATACTTCAAGAGATTAGTATAAACAAACAACTCAGAAACTTTAGCTCTTTATAAAGTGTACATAATTTTCTTGTATCACAATGGAAATCATTATTTTAATAGGTGAAGCAAAAATTTGTACCCCTCTTTACGGAAATTCCGCGCGCGGAAGAGTATGAAATTTCGCACACTTATAGTTTATATAGAGGAGTGCATTTTTTTTTTAAATTATGCATCAAAATACTTTAATTCAATTTAAAAAACCTTACACTTTTTTACTATGTATTGACATACACATTATGACATACACACGCATATATACTCTTTGTTTATTGTTAAAATCAATTTAACAGTGTAGTCTTGGCGAAACTGTGATTATAGAAATATAGTCTTTGCACAGAACCTTAATAATGTTCGAAATTATTATAATTTAAATTAAAAATGGTCGAATTTCGACCACTGGGCCGACCACTAACTAGTAAACGTAATTCTTTATATCTTGTACCAATCCTGCTGGTACAGAGGTTACACCATCCCTTAGCAAACAAGATTTTAATGACACGGAGCTTACGAGACACCCCGGAAAATTGATGAAAAAATTCACACGGCTAGAATACGCGGCACTCGGTGACGTGAAAAATTTACTCGTGGAAAATGTAAAATTAAGTTGTCGTGTTTTATGTTTAATATTTTTCCGGTGTTAGAAGAAAATCTTTACTCCTCGCTCTAAGGTAACTATTGCTGAGCTAGCTAATTTTCTCCATTATTTACTATGGTGTGGGTGGGATAGGCCCCAGTAGTCCATTGTTATTATTTATTACCTACTAGCCGTTCCCGCCCGCTTCGCCTGGCAATGACATTATAGAATTTTTAAAAACGAATCACGGTTTGTTATAAGTGAAAATCATGTTGTTTCTAACATAGAGGTTATGTTAAATCATGTTCCTCTTTTATGAGCTAGAAAACAAATGAACCAAGGATAGATGCCTGTCTTTAGTTTTATGGGAGCAAATAAATTAATTAACAAACATATTGAGAAAACATGGCAAAGGGCTCATAGAATTTATCGCCTATAACCATCTACGATTGATTCCGCGTCGAATGGTTGTGGTTTCATGCTGATCGGTCCAGTAGTTTTCGAGTTTACCTCGGACAAAGAAAACAAACTTTGTTTATATATATATATATTACGGTGATCCAAAAAAAAATTTTTTGTTAATTTTTTTTTCCAAACAGGCTCAAAGTTTCTTTTGGGTGTAAAAAAATTCTGTGAAAAGATGAGCCCTTAATATTAATATTAAAATTGTCCTCATCGCATTTTTTTTTATTCCCATAAGAATAACACGAGAAAATTTTTTTTTGCTTCTTCTGATTTTTGTACCGTTCAAACGACTGGTTGACTGATAAATCGCTGTTCCAATGTTTATAGAGAATTGAACGCTTTACAAAAAAGATCTGATAACATTTTTTGATTACAAGCGTAACTTGTATAATTTGCATTATGCAATTTGTATGTTCAATGGCAATCTCAATTGTGTGAAATTTCAATTGTATTTTTGGTTTTTGTAGTGTTCTTCTCCAGTCAAAGAAACTGTTTATTTTTATATATTATTATAATAATATATTGACGCATCACCCCTGATTTATTCTAAACGACATTTGTACTTAATTAGATATTTTCTTCCAAATAATGTTTTAAACTATTATTTAATTCTAAAAATACCAATTTTTGCTTAAACAACAGTAACATGTCATGTGTGTTAAATGATTGTATTATTTTTACAAGCATTCACTTCTCGGCTGGTTCCATCATAGTTCGAATATAAAAGCGTGCTGACGGAACGACGAGACAACATTCCCCACCGACTTTAGTCGGGTACAGTGTCGCACTCCGACTTTGGTCCGATGTACATGTCGTAGTAGCTCTAGGGTGGCTTATTATTCTGCGAGAAAGAAGACTTAATTAAATCGGCTACTCTTTGCAATTTAAGGTACAAATGTCACTAGTCACTAACCGATAGACAAACGCAAAAGCCTTAAGCCGCCACCACAAGATGTATTTTATTCCGGAATTTTGTTTTTTAATTTGGTAACTTTAATTACAACCCTCTATAATGAGGAAATCGATATTAGATGAAAAAAAACACATTTCTTTTAACGACCATCAACCGTCGAGAAGCTAGGTTAATGATCCACTTAACACACTTTCGGTAAAGTTATCAGAACGATGCAATATTATTTTATAAAAATTCGTGGCCTTAGTTTCGTCCTGTTTTCCTTGGCGTCTAATAAAATTGTCAACATAAGCTATGTTGCCGTCAGTGAGTCACCGTTGAGGGTGGTCGGACGAGCACTATAATGATTTTGATAATAATGTTGTTACGAGATACAGGACTCGAATTAAAATGCCGTTGGAATCACTATGGAATTTATTAGAATTATACAGACACGTATAACACAGTTACAAATATAAATGGACGCAACCAGTAAAAACTGCACGATTTAATAACACGCGCAAAGTCCATTACTATATAGCTTATCGAATGTACACACGTCTTGCTAGTATCGTAATCGTCGCTTGACTGCCTCACCCCTTCGTTCGTGTTCGGGCATTGTGTTATACTAAACTATACAATATGTCTCGACACAATGCATAGCAATAGTTTCTAAGAATCACACCTGGTTAATGACTATCATAACGATTACAACACAAAATAAGATATTTTTCTAATTACAATTTTTAAACACAAAGTAAACTAAAGAAGTCCAAATTCCGAAAGGTAAACTGCAGGTGTGCATTTACTTTTGTCGACGTGTAACAATGCAATCGTTTAATAGCAAACTCTTCACAATATGTGGCGTGAACTGACCACGTTGCCTTAAAAGCTATTCAATGGGGGTTACTTTACCCCATTCATATTTTCAATGTTCATTACTCACCCTCTTTGAAGCTTAAAGATTAAGCGTTTTGCCGGCTAGCTATGGAAGTTAAAAAGGAACAATATTTAAGGACTCGTACACATTTTGCTCGAAAAAAATATCCCTGGTACCATTTATGCCTCATTTTGTTTATATGTAACCATCTGTCCCGTTAGACGTAGTCCTGCCCGGTAAAAAATAGGTTGATCGTAGAAGGTTGAAAATTTAGGGATGTATGTATTTTCTAATGCTGTATCATTTTAAAAAATTATAAAAATTGAAAAAAAATACAGCTGGACTACCCTTAACATTTAGGGGGATGAAAAATAGATGTCCGATTCTAAGACCTACCCAATATGCAAATACAATTTCATGAGAATCGGTCAAACCGTTTCAGAGGAGTATGGTAACTAACATTGTGACACGAGAATTTTATATATAGTCCAAATGCGGGAAAGGTAATAAACTACAGGTGTGCATTCACTTTGTCGGCGTGTAACAATACTAAAACGTCTGAGTATAAAGCTTTGTTGCTCATAAAATATAACTCAAATTTATTTTGGATAAGTTGCATCCAATTTGTGAATAGTGTTTTGTTACCCCCAGTAGTTTTGCTACATTGTTTTTATTACTGTCATTTATATTGTTCACTTTATACAATTTTGGAAGCCAGTATAATCGCATGTCTAAAAAGTAATGACAAAGTAAAAATCTAATTCTAAAAGAGAATAACTTGGGATCTTAAAACTGATGAGTGCAATGATTCTTTAATGGTCTAAAGGGAACTTGCTCACGTGCTAGCAATTTGTTTAAACGAGTTAGTGGTGCTTGGCCATAATGTAATGTTTGTAATATATCACGAAAGCAACATGTAAAGAAAACGCTGTAGGAAATTAAACTAATCTAGAATGTTAGAACATTATCTATCCAGAAACGGAGAAAGAATTCAATTTCCTACGGCCGGGCAGCCAGGCTGTCATAAGAGGTGACAAAACAACCCACAGCCAGGTGGTAGGGTATTTGCCCGACTAGATGCTACCACCCTGGTCTAGAGTATGCCGCCATAACACCTTGAGTTGTGTTCCGGAATTAGTGGCCAGGTTCAAGTCTCCTTGAAGAGACCAGCAGCGCATTTGTAGCACCTTTGGTGTTGCAAATGTCCATAGGCGATGGTAACCCTTTTCCATCACCTGAGCCGTCGGCCTGTCTGCTGAACTCTTGCAATAAGAAAATCACTTATCTTGATACTTATTGACTCGTGAGTTGAAGACCATGGGGAACACAGACACCGGTGACTAGTTCCACTCGACGGCGAAGCGCAAAAGAAGGTTGAGCTAAAGAGTTTAGTTTACTGGATGGACTGGATGGCTACCACCCCTGGTCTAGGGTCCTGCAACATAACAACCTTGCGTTGTGTTTCGACATTAGTAACCAGATTCCAGATTTCCTCAAGAGAGCGGCAGCGCATTTGTAACGCCTTTGGTGTTGGTGTTCATAAGCGATGGTCACCGTTTAGCATTAGATGGGCATCTGCCTCTCTGCTGGACTCATGCAATAAAAAAAATCATGGCCTATCAATAGAAAACGGAGTCTCGGACTCTCAAAGTGAAGCAACCTGAAGGGTTCCGATCGCGTCGCAGTGCGGTACAAGGTCTTAATAAATCATTGAAATAATGCGGATAAAGTGGATTTGGGTCTAGTGGATACAATTAATCACAAAGTCACAAGCCACGTGTCTACTACATAAGTTTACACACACAAGTTTTGGAAAATGCTTCACTTCATTTGAAGCTTTCATTCACAAAGGTTCCGTCTACACATTTATTTCGTTGAGCTTAGGCTCTACAAATAGTAGACATTAACGCCAATTTCAATTGAATTTTATTAGTATGCGAACCGTCGCTTTTTCAGAGTTTCAAAAACAATTAACTTAAACAAAAAAATGATAATTGTATTCCTACCTACATAGGAAAGTTTCAATTTTACTAAGTCTTCATTTAATTTTATCACGCTGAAGTATTAATTACGTTTTAAATTCCAATACTTGAGCAATTTAAGTGGAAACGTAAAAATCAAAGATCGCAAACTAAGTTTGTAAAGAGAAAGCAGTTATTCTTCCTTACTTATAATTAATTGCATGTAAATAAAACTACCAAAACACTTACAAATAAATCCTCTACGGGAAGCTCTCAGTAAAGTAGCTAGTGCAAATCATTATATTGTTACAACCTAGGCTCGACAAAGAAAAATTCCACGTAAAGATTTGTAGAAGCACATTTATTACCCGTCGGCATGTGAACTAATAACATTGAAACTATTGTAATTCTTTTATGATCGTCTTACTTATTTATTGGCATACGTTTCTAGAGAACAGCCTATTGTTATAATTAACCACGTGTTGCGGATTTTAAAGTACAAGCTGTTTCTAGGAAATGCGGTCCACGTTGCTGGGTGGGCGGGCATATTGCATTTGTGCAGTATAAAACCATGGCCTGTTCGTCGTCTATGTAGGCAGTCGAACAAGAACCACGATCAAAGCGAGACGTGTGTACTACAATCGGTAATCTAATAGTGACGGACTTTGAGCGTTTTATTGAATTACGACCTTCTGCATTACGTTTGGATTTGTTGTGTTCGGTTATATATGTACCTGTGTTATACTTGTTTGTATAGTTCTAATGAACTCTATAATAATTCCAACGGCATTTTAGGCGGGCTGGAAGGCAGATAGATGCCCTACCACCTGGCTGTGGGTTGTTTTGTCGCCTCTTTCGACAGGTCGCCCGGCCGCAGGAAATTGTATTCTTTCTCCGTTCCTGCATGGAAGATAGGACTTAACAATTCCATTATCAAAGGAAACGCTTGAAAATTGAATTCCCTTGAAATCGTTTAAAATATATAGCTCTATAGGTATTAAGTTTTTTCATTGACCCCAAATTTTAAGCGAGCGCGTTATTTAACGTTTCTTTAGATATCCTCCGAATTTTTTCCTCTTAAAATACCAAGATTACGTGACGTAGCAAATATACTCCCCGAAATGAGGCAAAATAAACCGCCTTACAAAACAGACGAAAGTAATCCTAAATCCAACAATTTCCGTCCTTGACTTTGCACTTCAATTCTCTTAACGAGGAAAAAAGAAACAATTGTGAGAATAGGCCTATCTTAACCTCAAGCTACGCCTTTTTCTTGAAATATGTAAATTTACATCACAACCCTACATCATAAAGATTGTTTCAGTATTATAGAGATAGAAGGACACGGAAATTTTATTGTGTATGCATAATTACTACTGCAGTAGCTTGTCATTGAACTTTGGCGAAATTATGTCATGACACAATTTCTAATTTAATGGAGACTAGAACTGAAAATAAACATTATGTCAGTTCTTGATATAATACAGTGCTGAATTACCTGCCATTTAATCCCTTGGACTGTATTCAACGTCGAGCCGTTCGCGGTGTTGATGATCCCATAATCACAGACACTCTAGATACGCTTGGCCTTAAGAGAGACTTCGCGTCTCTCTGCGTATTCTACCGACTGTATAAAGAGGAGTGTTTCGAAAGACTGTTTAGAATGGTGCCTTCTTCCTCTTTCTACCATTGCACCGCTCGCCATCGATTGAGAGTTCATTCCCACTTCCTCGAGCCGCTTCTCTCATGTAAGCAACGATTCTGTAGAACGCTTCTCTTGCGTACTGTGGGGATCTTGAATGAGCTTCTAGCCGAAATTTTCCCACAGCGCTACGATATGGAGTTTTCAAAAGGGGTTTCATAAAATTGTTTCAAGCCCGGCAGCGCCTTGGTAGCATGTTTGGTGGTATTGGTTGTTTGGTGTTGCAAACGTTCGTAGGCGACAGTAATCGCTTTGTATCAGGTGGGCCGTCAGCCTGTCTTCTATACACCAACTATAAACAAAAATATTGCCTTGAATTCAATGTATATTTTACTACAGTATATATTTATTTATTTATTTGTTTTTTTTAGTTTTTATTTTGTGCATTCGTTTGTTGCAATAAATATTATTCTTCGTCATACTTTACCGACACTGTGTCAACGCACTTCGGCAAAACTGTGTGAGCTCATTTTGGTAAAACTGTTATCGCAGTAGTAGACGCTTATTTAAGTGAAAAAGTGACTTGCAACACGGTATCATAAAAATACCGAGGGCCACATCACTGGTTTTATATTCACAGTGATACGGGTCACTGGCGGTCGGCGACCTTTTAAATTTAGGGTTTTTAGAGCCCTTAGTGTAAACATAAATCTCGCTCGAGAGGGGTTTTTTTTGGCAAATTTGTTATTTCTTTGAAACGTCAATATTTGAGTTCATTATAGTCCTGTTTAATTTTAATAAATTCGTAGTGATTGACAGCTTATAAGCAGCTTATCACTACATAGTATAAAATAAAGTCGCCTTTTCTGTCCCTATGTGCGCTTAAATCTTTAAAACTACCCAACGAATTTTGATGTGGTTTTTTCCAATGGATAGAGTGATTCAAGAGGAAGGTTTATATGTATAACGTTCATAGTTTTTCTGTAGTGTATTTAATTTTGTATCAGCATTGCACCCGTGCAAAGCCGGGGCGGGTCGCTAGTAATATATAAATCTGAAGAGTTTGTTTGGACGCGCTAATCTCAGGAACTAATGGTCTGATTTGAAAAATTCTTTCACTATTTATCGGGGAAGGCTATATATCATCACGCGAAAACCAACAGGAGCATCAATTAAGAATGTTTCAAAATCGTTTTTTTTTACTATTCCATGCGGAAGAAGTCGCGGGCAGAAGCTAGTTGTTAGTAGAAGTCAACCCTGTCTTTTAAACTTTACTAATTACGGGCCGATTTGTAGGTGCATTTTTGGGGATCTGTGGTGGATATGCGATAGTCGCCCACTAAATATATTGCCGTCTAAATTCTGCTTACAAAAATGAGAGATTTGAAAATAAACTTTTTTTAGATACCATCAAAAAATGCTTAGTAGGTACCAAATCTGTTGATTGCTTTTTGAGATTTTTAATTAAATACTTACTTGATTGTGTGAAAATTGTAAAAATAATGGATTTTAACTCTGTATAAACTTTCATTTTATGTCGACTGAAACGCAAAATTACAAGCATATTCCCTTCAAATTATACCTATACTCGATGGAAAGTAAGTTCTGATAGGAAATTCATATATCCTAGTTTAAAATGTTAAATTTAAACCAGCTAGGAGAATCCAGACATAAACCCTAAAAAAGCTAAAATAGGTTAGCAGCGATTTCATTCTGTTCGCTGCCAACATGCAGTTTCCAAAGTAAAAAAGATTTAAAACTAAGTGGGAAACACAATATTTTTCCTTAGTTGAGTCTCGAAGTCGGACGAGAATGTAAAACGGATTCAGTAGGAAAATGTGCTACTGGAATATTTTAAAAATAATTTTCTGCAGGAATAATTAAGTGCCGTATTTGTTACATGTTTGTATCTCCTTATATTTTTCAGTATTCTATATTTAGCTATATGAATATTAATTAGAGATGGGCCGAATGTGAATTGAACCGAATATAAACTTCGCTTGAATATTCGGTCAAAACATATTTCGGCTGACTTGGGTTTTATTTCTTCACGCTTTCTCAAAAGCGTCACGTCATTACTTGTTGATATCGTGATGTGATAACGCCGAATCTTTGGCGTTTTTACAGCATAACCTGCCTTTGCTAAATTTTAAGTACAATACTTACTTATGATTGATAGAGGAATAATAAGTATATATCACTTTTGTTTTAATTTGATGTATATTTAATTAGGCAAACACTCTTCAATTAAGAAGAACTAATTTAATTTTTACCACATTGCACGGTAAGGCTTATATTTTCCTTATTAAAATAAATAACCATAATTAGACGGTCTCCATATAACGTGGCCATACCAGCGTAAGCGACACTCTTGTAGTTCGTTTGCTATGTCACGGACATGAAGATTGCGACGGTTGCGTGATGGTGTGTACGTCATATTCAAGAGATCAACCAAATTGAATTAATATCCTTCCAGCGCAGAGAACTGAAAGAACCGGTATTGATTTAGGTTAGTTTATATGGCTCCCTTTGATTGCTTCTGGTGGTACAGGTAACATATGTATGTACTATATGTTACCTATACCACCATCGCCATTATTATCTAAATTCATTCCTGGGGTTGTCTGGAAGAGATCACTTTTAGCGATATCATTTAAGTCAAAAGTACTTCTTCTGCCATGTTCTAACGCCGTTACTGCTTAGACAACCTGTATTATATTTGATAATTAATTGGTTTAATAATTAGCTCAGAAATTAATCAAGTGAATCCTGTTTAGTTAAATTGCGACCAATTTAGAGGGTCTGTAATGTTATTTATTAATATTCTCAAGGGTATGCTTAGGTACTATTTCATGCACTAGAATATATAACAGATCTATCAATTTGATTCAATCCGGCATGTAGATTGTTAGTAGACTAATGTATTAGATTATGGACCTTATTGCAAAGGAATTAAAGTATATTAAAGAAGATCGCTGAAGAGACGTTGATGTTATGAAATTTGGTTTGCTGTTCGGATCTGTTGGTCGGTGACATCCCGAATTGAATTAGTTTCGGGGCATATAGAAATTTTGATCGATGATACTGTGTTTTGAAATAGGCTAATTGGATATTTCGCGATAGCATATGCCTAACTATTATAGTTATGCCACAATAAGTGTTTTTTATTTTAAAAAGTTAATTAAAATGCCGCCGCTAGAAAAGGATCTTTATTTGTATCTTAGTATTCATCCTTATCAAAATAAATTCATATTCAAGACTGCTTTAATAGCTTTATATAACTTTTTGAATTATTTTGATAATATAAAATAGTATGTATATTTCTGTCTCATTCTAACAAACACTAAAGGCTAATAAAGATTTATTTATTATTATTATTGTTTAAGGTGTCAAAAAAAAATTCTTTACCGGCTTCATCCTACACATTTTTGTATTTGTATCTCTTACCTGTCGTTTTTTCCGTTGCATCCGGTTTGAAATCACAACGATTCTAAAGAAGTTTCACTTCAATCATCTTTTATCTGTTCACACTCTATAAGCATTTTTAAAACACCTCTCCATCCCTCCAACAATTTTACAGTACATGAAACTTAAGCAGTTGGCACAACCGATAGCGGATTAAAGTCACTGATAAAGTATTATACTATACAATTGCCACAGTATATTATTGTTATATATTTATTATTCAATTAAGTAAATGGCCGATTTTATCGTTTAGAAAATAAGAGGGTAAATAACAAAAATAATTATCAACTTAAAACGGAAACACGACAAGAACAACTATGGTACTAAATAACTGTAAAACTAGATAGGATGGCGGCTCACACTATGAAAAGAGGTCACCATCGCCTATGGACATATCATACCAGACCTATGCAAGCTCGCCGGTAGGCGCTGGATGAGGAAGACAGTGGACAGGGATGAGTGGCGCCGGCTTGGGGAGGCCTACGTCCAGCAGTGGACTGTGAATGGCCGACGACGACGACGATGGACATATGCAATAGCAGAGCTGCTACCAATGTGCTGCTGGCTCAAAGTGACAGGAACCAGGCTACTAATGCCGAATTACAATTCAAGGTTGTTATGGCGGAATCCTCCGGGCCATAAATGGTAGCCATTTAGACAGGCAAACACGCTACGCCTTGAGTTGTAATCCGGCATTAGTGACCAGGTTCGTTAATAGCACGTTTTGTGTTATAAATATTCATAAGCAACATAGTCACCGGTTTCCATCATATAGCGCCGCGTCTGCCCGTCGGCTATACACAAGCAATAAAAAAGTTGTTATCGCGGTATGCTCTAGACCAAAGTTGGTAACCATCTAAAATCTAGCTCTTATTGATCTAAGTGGTCTCCCCTTTGTTTTCCTTGTGTTAAGTATAAATAAATTGGATGAGTGCTTTGCAGTCCACCCACAACGAGGCCATAGAGGTGGCAAAGGGCTCTTGTAACCAAATCCACAGATGCATACAAAAACCATTTGATCAAGATTACCTACATTTCAAAAACTTTTCAACGCATATTCTTCGAACCATTTCAAGCTAATGAAAGTATATGTAAGTTTCTATCACGTTGATTTTTTTTTCAATTCCACTTGATATTATAAGTTTTAAAACCAGCCACTCCTGATCTGCATTTTTTTGACGATTGCACAACATACATATATGCAGATCAAGTAGTTAATGAGAAAGATTACTCTGAGATTCACAGACTTACGTGTAGACATGACATGATTCTAAAGGATTCCATTTTTGCCGAATTAACTTCGAATTAACCCAAAATGTTCATAGTATAACCTAAATACAGTGTTTAATAAAATGAATACACTTTAAGTAATAAGTCAAATAATTAATCAAAGCATCTCATGAAACAAGATTAAACTTAATTACTAAATGCTATGAATATGTACAACTTGTGTGGAATTAATGTTGAATAGAGCAAAGCGTGTAAGCCTGAAAAGTCCTTATTTCGTCGCCATGCAAGATTGTTAAAACAGCTTACTGTAATCCATTTGTCGTCGAACAAAAGCGTTATGATTTGAAGAGTCCCTTATGTTTAGGCACATTCTCCACGTCTATGTAATACGGTCTGATTGTTACGAGTCGCGAGACTCGAATTAAAATGCCGTTGGAATTACTATAGAATTTATTAAAACTATACAAACACGTATAACATAGATACAAATATAACCGGACGCAATAAGTCCAAATGTAATGCACAACTTAATAACACGGGCAAAGTCCGTCACTAAAATGTACACACGTATTTCCTCGCTTGTGTTATACCTTTGATTTCGGGTATCGTTTTATATTACGATAACTAAAATAGGAAACAAATGCTTTAGTTTCAATTTGATTTTTGAACTTCAAAATATTTTGAACTTTATCCTTATGAGCATTAGTGTTTAAATGATTAAATATCTCTGTTTATTGTGTTTTTTTCGTTTCACCGAGTTTCAAATCAAAAGGTTTCTAAAAAAGTTTCACTTCAAAAATGTTTCTTTGTCAAACGCTAACAAACAGGCAGACGGCCCAACTGATGGAACGTGGTCACCAGGGGCATTGCCAACGCGTTGTTGGTCCCAAGTAAAGTTTATATCGCTGTTCTATAACCCCATGTTGTTTATACTCGTATTCACTAAGTATTTATATAGAATACGATGTCAATGAGACTAGTAATAATGTAGTTAATAGAGTTCAAATCTTCAAAGGGACACATAAAACGTGTAAAACATTTAGCCAGAAGCAAAAGTAACTGTAATATTTATGTTTCTAGGACAGATGTCTGCTAAGACACGCGCCTGATCTAAATCGAGCTTTACTTTTTAACTAATTTATAATATATGAGCAACTTATACTAACAAATTTAAGTAGGGTATTCCGCGTGTTTTAGCTTGTGTCTTTGAAACGGTACATTGTGGAAACTCAAGTTACTGCTAATACTAATGGTCGCCCGTGGTCGAAATTCGACCATAATAATGTTACGAGTTGCAGGACTCGAATTAAAATGCCGTTAGAATTACTTTAGAATTTATTAGAACTATACAAACACGTGTAACACCGGTACAAATGTAACCGGACGCAATAGTCCAAACGTATTGCACAATTCAATATCATTCGCCACTCACTATATCGCTCATCGAATATACGGCTTGCTCTCAAAATAATCCTCGCTTGACTGCCCCCCCCCCCCCCTCCCCCGTTCGGGCATCGTTTTATACTAAACTTTTACAATGCAACAAAGGACCGCGTGGACTGAAATTTCCGAGAAACTGTAATCTGCACACCTGCGACGGGTAAACAAGTGCAATAACAATAGGCTATGGTCTAATTGCATTTTAAACACAAAGCAAACAAAAGAAGCCCAAATGCGGGAAGGTAATAAACCTGGTGTGCATTCCCTTTGTCGGCATGTAACAATATGTTTGTACGAGGTTTTTAAGCTAAGCTATAAAGTTTTTAGTTATTCTGTAAGTAAGTAACGATTAAATAAATCAAAGTCTGCTAACAATAAGGTATAAACCCTATCAGTTTTAGTCACGCCAATGCAGAGTCCATGGTTTATTACAAACTGCTATAATGCGAGAATATTTGAACTTTGCCTATTTAAAGTTGACGTTTTAAATATTATACCAAAACAAAAGTTACATTTTATATGCCAAGTCACGGTTTTTTTCATTTGTTTAAATTATTCAAATTAGCTAAGAAGTGTTTCAGGTGTCATAAAATCTTTTTGTGTACAGCAAACATTAATAATCTTCAGATTATGAATGTTTGATGTACACATGGTTTTAGTTTCATTCTTGGAAATGATTATTCAAATTGTTTTGTTAATATTGTTACGAGTCGCGAGACTCGAATTAAAATGCCGTTAGAATTACTATAGAGTTTATTAGAACTATACAAACACGTGTAACACTGGTACAAATATAACCGAACACAATAAGTCCAAACGGTACGCATAAGGTCGTAATTCAATTAAACGCGCAAAGTCCGTCGCTAAAAGTTTCCCGGTAACAGTACATATGTCTTACTTCGCTCGTGGCTATCACTCGACTGCCTCGTCCCTCCATCGGGCCATTGCTTTATACTGCACAGATGCAATATATCCGTCCGGCCACGTGGGCTAAATTTTCTAGAATCAGTTTGTACTTTAAATCGGAACACCTGGCTAATGATCACAATACCACAATATGCTTCCTCTTCAAATCGGCTATCACAGACGATTACACGCGAGTACGATCGTGTAGAGGGCTATTCCTCTGTAGTCGCCCATCATCATCCTTATGACTTATTGGTTTTCGGGCACGCATCAAAGCGAATTCGCGTGTAGCTGCACGCGTGTAGATGCTTGTACGATGATCGTGACGCTTACCTTGCCGATGACAGACAATTAACGAGTAACGATCATGGCCGATTGTGAAGAGGAGGCAATAGCCCGTAAAAGATAACAAATTTTAAACACAAAGTAAAAAAAGAAGTCCAAGTGCCTAAAGGTGATAAAATGTGTTTTTACAGGTACGCAAGTGTGAATTTGTTTTTGTCGGGACCAGAGTCGTAAAGCTATATTAATTTTGAAGTCTGTTGATTCACAACTTTCATAATGTATATCTTATGTTTTTGCAGCTTTTTATGTACTTAATTCTTAGATATAATTTAGGTGTAATATGTATGTTAGACGTATTTCAGACGAGTGACATGTTTGATTATTATGATGTTTCTCGTATATAGAGATGAAATGAGGTTGCATCAATCGCAGTCACAAATGACTTAAGAGAGTCTGGTTATTGTTAGTGGGTATTGCACCAAATTCTGCCGGCGAGTCCCACAATACCTCACTGTCATGACCCCAAGCAGTGGGGTGTCTGAAAAGGGATTTAAAAAAGGCTGTATACACTTAGGTCTTTTCTAGCTAATCAAACGACATGCACACTCAAAGTGCTATAAAATTAACTTTCCAGTTTATAGTAAGCGACCGCCATAACTTGTGAAAGAAAAACATAACTTTGTAACTACTTGTAACATAATCGCAATTCGCGTGTTGTGACAAAATTAAGGTTCGCTTTAAGTCATTAGAATTTCCTGATATAAATTTGTCTCTGACTTGTAACTTAGTATAAACTTTTACTAAGCAGTGATTAACATTACAATATGAACTAAGTTTTCCTCGGGCTTAGGGTTGTACGCATGTTTCTTAACACACAACTTTTTGACTAAAACTCACCTTAAAATATAATCTATAATTGTGTGACACTTTTTTATCTTGCAAACACCACAGCCTCATTGTTTGTTTTTATTTTCTGAGTTCAGCAGACAGGCAGACGGCCTACCTGATGAAAAGCGGTTATCATCGGCTATGGACATTTGTAACACCAAAGGTTCTACCAATATGATCTCGTTCTCTAAAGGGAGACTGAAAACTGGCTACTAATGCCGGAACACAAGATTCTTATGGCGGCATAATTTAGACCAGGGTAGCAGGTAGCCCTCCAGACGGGCTTACCACTTGGCTGTGGGTAATTTTGTCGCCTTTTACGACAGGTCGTCCGGCCGCAGAAAATTGTATTCTTTCTTCATACGTGCACGGATGTATTGATTACTTACTATTATTGTATATACTTATGTAAAGTTATACAATAATAAATTAAAATAATAAATATTGTTACGAGCTACACATGACTCGAATTAAAATGCCGTTGGAATTACTATAGAGTTTACACGTATAAAACATCATCATCATGAGGCTATCGACATACCTGCGCACGGGTAGTATATGAGTTACCTGTGTAAGTCATTAACAATGTCGCATCTTAAATAACGCATAAAACTCTTGGCTGCATCTGCGTGACACAGTAATTGACGTTAACATTACTTCAAATAGAACATCTTTATTATTTGACACCCCTAATCACCAGGCACATGAAAGGTATTATGGCTTCAATTTATAAAGTTTGATTGCTATTTTAATAACGCTCCGCACCAATGCATAGCTGAATAGCTGTTACTGACCTCTGTGACTTTATCTACATACATACATAACATCACGCAGTCCTTGCGGGTAGGCACGAACAACAGAGTGCATACAGCTTATTCTTACACCTCACTTGCTTTTGACATTCATAGTCTTGTGATGCACGCTGTCTATTCTTAGCTCTGACATCACTTTGCTAATACACGATCATTTGATCATGGGTGTGTGTGCTTCCGCGACTTCTGCATCATCCTTTTGCATTTATATCTGTTTAGTCATTCTTTCATCATACATTCTTTCACATGCCGAACCGAGCATTCTTTCTTACTTTACCCGACACTCTCTTTCAGACAACTCTCTTTTTACTTCGTATTAGTGTTGACTTATATCTGCTACTAATGTTAGTTAATTCCCTATATTGAAAAAGTAGTAACATTTTAACACACTTCCAAAAGTGGTTTCTCCGTGCAGGAACGGAGAAAATACAATTCCTGCGGCCGGCCTGTCGTGAACAACGATTGGTGACTGTTACATCTGTATTGATAACTGAGTTGTTCCTTATATTGTTAAAAGAGCGATGTACATTTTGTTAATTCATACGTTCCATAAGTGGTTGTCTGAATCGTATGGTTACTGTATGTTTTTTTGTTAGGCGGTTACTCGTCAATTGTAGACCGACTTTCATTTTTTTCTTTAATCGAAATGATATACTCCTGAAGTCGTACCATTGTCACCAAGTCAGGATTTGATGAGTGAATCCCTGAGAAACTGAGAGCGATTGTGGTTGAAGATCGCCAAGTGCCAACATTCTTCGAAAAGCAAAACTTGTATACGCATTGGTTTAATTTCTACAGCCGCTTAGAATAATATTTCTAAAGCTATTTGAGTAACTGATACATAGAAATGATTTTTTTTTATCAAAAACAAAACTGAAAAGCCTCAGCCTAAAAAGCAAAATATGAAAATTTTCTACAATATCTTGAAGTCGGGTGCCAAGTAAAATATAAAAAAACAACTATAAAGTTGCAAAATTTCACCGATGTCAGGATGTTGTAGAAGATATTTAGATTTTGCTTTTTAGTTTGAAGTCAGTATCCTTTTTGTTAATTGTTTTTTCTGATTAAGTGCCATCAGCCTCGTGTAAGGGGAAAGTCGCGGCCGGTGTGTAAGTATTCGCCAGGTCGGGGTGGCAGTTTTAGGTCTTGCCTAGAGGCGCTAGGCCTCTAGGCAAGACCTAAAACTCCTCGGTATTCCGTCCTTCGCCCTAAATGCCAGTGCCTCGGATTTATGGCATAGTCTGAGCAGGCGGTGGCCCATCAGCCTCATCCACTGCGGGGGATCTACTTTTGTCCCGCGGCATCTTCATGCTTTCAATATGCGTCCTGCCTTAAGCTTGAAACTACATCAAAATACATACACAAAAGGCACAGAAACCGCCTCCTCCTTCTTCTTTTAAAGTCGGCTAAAACGCCGCATCGCCAACGAAAACTTCCAGTAACATTTTAGAAATATAAACAGAATTTAATGGGCAACAATAAACCTAATAGTCACAATTTGTATGCAGAAACACAATTTCACAAACGATAAAACACTGTAAAACGTCATAGCGTGCCCGTAAGGGACATTAACGTCTGTTTCGTCCATTTTGGGAATTCAATTTGTTACCTTTAGCCGTCACATTACCAGCTTTACGTGTGTATTTCAATAGGATTAGCGTACCGTTAGCATTTAACCTGGCCACAGAGCAAACGTAACTCGACTGATTTCATAGGAACTTTTTAAGTATATTGAATTGTAAAAATATCTTATGGTCTTTCAAGATCACTTTTGGAGGGCTTGCGTGGGGCCATGGAAAGGCAAACACGTAGAGGGCCCTTGACAAATTTAATCTAAGTGTGGCGTGACACTGACTGGCGGTTATCCCTGTCTACACCATATAATAATGCACCCAAGGACAAGCCCCGGCCAGTGTAGGTCTATTGTGGGAAATGAGGACAAGAAGTCCCGGGCTATTGGGATGAACTATTAGTGGTACTAGGGGTCTGGGAATATGTGGATTATGGCGTCTGCCCGTCGCAATGTTTAGGGAACATGGAAAAATGGACAGACTCTCCATGCGGTGAATTCCCAGCTTTTGTGGAGACTTAGCTAAGTTAGTAGTCTTCGAGAGGTAACCCATGAGATAATGCTCCACTAAAACTAAGTAGAAAGAGCGTAAGACTTAGAAAGCAGTTACACCCACGCTGATGATGAAGCAAGGCAGACTCACTTCGTCAGCAGGGGTTTGATCCTCCGCTCCTCAGATGGTGGAGAATCCCTGAAGCGTTCAAACTTACTCTAACTCTCTAAGAATAAGACCGTTATAGAGTTTAAATCAATATTTGTTGTAACCAAAAATGATGTAATAGGTCGACTTATTGCTGAGCCTGATCCAATTTTTAGAACTTACGTATATCTCCTGATACTTTGTGGTTATGTTCTCTTTGTTTTTTTTTATTATACTTTGTTTATTACTTTTAATGTGTTTAGTTTACTTGTGTATGTCCTAAAAATAAACCTGTTTTCTTTTCTTTAAAAAGTTTCTATTAAAATTTTATTAGTTTATAAAAGGTGGTTGACAATAAAGTCTATTAAGATTATTTTTGCTAGCTATGAAAAGTCCGAAGCATGGTAGATTTTCTACGATCGTAGCAAGTTATGTCGTCATGTCTTTAATGAGCGAAATAGCATACTGACTGTAGTTTAAACAGTGAGGGCTGATTTGTCAATTTTCAGTGGCGTCTATATATTAATACGTGAAGCAAAACTTTGTACCCCTTTTTATGAAAATTTCGCTGTAAAAAGTTGTTAAAAGTTATTCAGTGTAGCCTTGACGAAATCTGTGGTTATAGAAGTATAGTCTTTAACAACCAATGCTTAGGGTCGAATTTCGACCACGGGCGACCACTAGTAAATTATAATTGTACTGAATTCAAAAGTGAAACAATTCAACGGTTGTATTCATCAGCAGTCATTATTTTTTCCATGTACTTTATTCTCCATGTAACTTTTGTCTCGTGATTGAAAAATCAGCTCTAATTAAAATTATTTCTGTCGTGATATATTATTAATTTAATTATCGTGATATTTGATGTGAAAATGGTGGACCATTGTGTACTTGTCACCATAAAACTGATATAATCTCTTAAGGATGGTAAATAGATAGTATGCGAGCATATATCCACAAAGAAGGCCAGTAAATTTATATATACAATGGTAATTATTTAATAAACAGACGAAGTAATATTCCAAATTTGCGCATTTTGTATTAAGGTGTGTTAGACACAGGTAATTGTTGTTCATGTTCATGTCACGGGGGAAATTACTCTGTTAACGTATGACATGTTTGAAATTGCTAACCTAGTGTAATACTTGTATTTTGGAAATTGAAATATTAATCTGGCCCTTGTCCGCAACAAACGCTACAGGCTGTGATTTCTTTCAGTGTGTCTGATGGCCTCTATGTTCAAGTAGGCGAAACCTTTGCCAGCTGAATTTTGGAGCACATAAGCTTGATCTCTGGCATGGTAAATTTCTAAATGCACTTTTCATTATTTTCTATGGTCTGGGTGTCTGGGATTGACCGCAAAGTGGTCCTCATTGACCAGAACAAAAGCGTAACTTGCTAAGCAGGAAAACAATGTGTGTGTTTGTCGATCGATTATATTTAATATTAGTGGTAGTCGCCCGTGGTCGAAATTCGACCATAATAACTAATGTCAAATACTTCTGCAAGTCGCAATAGACGTGACAATAACAAACTATATAGAACCACTTTAATGGGAAAAAGTGTATTCTGCATGGCGCCAGAGATATTTAATAAAGTACCCAGATCTATTAGGGATGATAGCATAGATTTGTTTAAAAAGAAGCTACAAAAGATATTAGTGGAAAAATGCTATCATGACATTAAATTTTTTCTTGACCAATTGTAAATTATGACTATATACATACTTTATTACTCTAATATTTATTATTTACTTTTATGACATTGTATTTATATGGAATAACTTTGTATTTGGCATATTATTTTGTGATTACTCTAAAATTCTAGAAAAAAATATAATTAGTGATAATGATTAAGTGGATTACACTGTTGTTTTGTTAATTAGTTGATTTTCAGCTTAACTACTTTTTGCATGCCTGAAAGGGCAAAAAACATGTGAATCAAAATAATATATTGCCATCTAATATTTTTACTCACCATGTTTTTAAGCTAATAAATGATTTGATTTGATTCTGTAATCACTGATTTCTCCAAGGCTACACTGTTAATTTCACTATAACAATAAAGAAAAGAGTATACGAGTATATGCGTGTGTGTGTGTCAAATACATGGTAGTGTGTGTTATGTTTTTTATTGATTTAATGTATTTTTATGCCTAATTTAAAAAAATATAATTATAACAATAACACATTTATAAGTAACAAAAGATATTCATTGATAAGGGGCTTAAGAGTCTCTTATTAAAATTTGAGAGATGTCTAATCCTTTCTTAACGAAATTATTATAAGTGTGCGAAATTATACACTCCTCTGTCCGCACAATTTTAGATAGATAGATAGATAACACTTTATTGCACACCAAAATATACAATTACAAAAACAGATCATGTTTACAATATTTTCTAGGCAATACAACAGGCGGCCTTATCGCTCAAAGCGATCTCTTCCAGGCAACCTAAATAACAGAGATTGAATCAGGCGAAATAGGTGGTGCAGCTAAAAGACAATAGATACACAAATACTCAAAGTAATTTAAGAAATAAATATACAAATACATACATATATATATACAATAACACATAAGTTATTATAATAAATAAATGTCTTAGCATGGTTATTCCGTAAATCAGAAATAGCTATTTATGGACAAATAGTGTTTTCTAAGTAAATTTCTAAATATAGGTAAGGATTTGGCCTCTCTGACAGTAAGAGGCAGCATATTCCAAAGTTTGACAGCCTGCACCGTAAAAGAATTATCATAATAGGATGAAGTGTGTGCAGGCGTCATAAGTTTTCGATATGTATCATGGCGCAAATTGTGGGCAGTGGATAGGCGAATTTTTCGTTTTCGTAGTCTATAGATTTCACCTACTCCCTATCTTTGAGACTGGCCAAATATGTCTTTTTCTTACATATTATTATCCCTCTATTCTGGCATATGCCCTCGTCGCATCACAAATGATCATATTATCATCCTTCATACAATACTCATTCTCTTTCAATAAATGATGAAAGTAATGTGATCATTCATAAAAAATCACTTTCCCCTTAATTTCACATTTTCTTTTTTGGTCTGCCTTTGCATTTGTATGTTAATCGTCCAGTTCAATACATTCTTTTTGTGTCTTCTTCCTCTCAATTTTTTCTCTCGACGTTTATTGACACTTTAGTGGCCCAAGATTCGCATTCATGAATAGCGAATTATGAAATGCACTAGAGTTGTTTCTCTCAGACCCCTTACAGAACTCACGTTGTACGCGGCATTTATACGTAAGGCATGGTCACGACCGCAATCATTCATGAGCATTCCAGCGTTAAGACGTTATTATTTGTCAAACAAATCTACTCAAATATATAGAGTACACGGAAAAAACTGACACGCGTATAAACGTTTCCAGAGTGACCATCGGTAAGGTCAAATCCACGTCCGATTTCTTTTGATGCTCGAAGCCTTTCAGCTTCTGTGATGGACCGCGGCCTAAAGCTTAATCAATCCATCAACGTGTATCGTGAGATGAACATTACGAAATATTATATCATGATCAAATTTTCTTAAATATGTACTTGACAACCGAAGAAATATTCATTGTCGAAGAAAAGTAAATACGTAACTGTTGTTTGATAGTATGTGTGATATTTGTAATTTTTCTTGTATATTATGGTGGAGATACATTATATTTAAGTCTACTAGAAATTTGGCGCTAAATGGCGCTCTGTTGTTCGTGCCTACCCCGCAAGGGACCTGGCGTGAAGTTATGTATGTATGTATAGTAGAAATTTCTTTTTTCAGTTTTATTACTTTCTTATTTGTCCGTCTCTGAATGTTAGACAAATTTGGCTGAAATTTTACTTGCTTTCAATAAATAAGACATTCATTTCAAAGCAAAACTGACGTATCGACAAGCGTGTAATGGTTGCGCAATTTGTAAACAGTCGCGTCTGCCACCGGACGCGATTCATCATCCACGGTGAGAGCTGGTGAAATATGAACTATTTTATCTGCGTTTTCGTGTAAAATATTATCTTGCAAAATGCCAGACTTGCATTACATATTGGGCTTACCATTGAAAATGACTAAACAAGCGAATTTTTATCTCACAATGTCATCTGTATCTAGAAACAGATGGCCTCTTTGTATAAATAATTCTTCAAAAATATTAAGAAATATGCTAATAGACTTTTGGTTTGATTTTGCACTCGATAATATTTTTGAAAATTTGTATAATCGTCTCCATGTAATAAAATATGTTACGAAGTGCGAGACTCGAACAAATGCCTTTGGAATTATTATAGATTTTATTAGAACTATACAAACACGTTTATCACAGGTACAAATATAACCGAATACAAAAAATCCAAACTTAATGCAGAAGGTCGTAATTCAAAAAAACGCAAAAAATCCGTCACTGTTAGATTCTCAATTGTAGTATATACACGTCACGCCCGTATCGTAGTTGTCGCTATACTACCTGCCTCTCTCCATGAGGCCGTCCTTTTATGCTCTACAAATGCAAATGTATGTTCGCCCGGTAACGTCGCCACAGTTTCCTAAAATTAGCTTGTAACACGTGGCTAATGATGCTAATAAGCGAGTACAATAGGACAATGGGCTGTTCTCCACAATAATTAAGAAACGTATGCCTATAAATAAGCGAACAAAAGACGATCATAAAAATATTACAATTAGTTCAAATGCCGACAGGTAATAAAATTTGCTTCGTGGAATTTGTCTTTGTCGGGGGGCTAAGTTGTAACAATTCTACTGTCTTATCTTGATATATGAAATTCTTCTCTGCGTGTGTATGTGACTGGACTCCGCCAAATGGCTGACCGATTTCTGCACTCGGGTTTTAAATTTTACTTCTTCAGCGCATGATAGCGTCTGCCAGGACTGTTAGTCTATCTATATGAATAAAAATGAAACATAGCAATGTATGTGCGCGTATAACTTGAGAACGACTTTACCGATTTTATTGAAATTTGTTGTGTCTTTGAATGGGTCTCCAGATTACGGACATTCACAATTAAAACCGGTAGGTGGAGCTCAGATGGGGTTTTGGGATCCTCCTAATCTCCTGACGCGATTTTGATGTTTTTTTGTGTGTGTTGTATTTACTATTGGAATCGGTAGATGGTGCTGGGATTGGGCCCTTGATTTTTATTTTTTCAGAGCAGGAAATGTCTGTCAGGACCTCTAGTATTTTTTATAAATCTTACTTACACTACAGTTGAGTAGGTAATACATGGTTTGTATAGGTGACAAAATTCATATCTTTAGTCTTGGTAGTTCTTGAGACATACGCTGTGATAATATACAATGTTAGACACATATAGATAGGATAGACAACAAACGTCTCTTTATTAGCGTCCCGTACCTACTTTGGGATACGGAAATCATATACAATCGTCATCTCCATATGTGTCAGATCGTACTGAGTCGCTATGACTAATATTCAATGAGAAGGGACATAATATTATATGCTACATAATAATATATGTCGCTTACCAATAGCGCAGGAAATTGTCAACCTTTTTTTTCTCCTTGCATTATGGCGCTGTGAGGAGAGCTTTTGATCGGGATCTTCCAACTCAAATAATAAACTGGTTTCTTAAGCATAACTCTATACATTTATTCCGTAAATATAATGCGTCTCATATGAAACCTGATACAATAATTATGGGGTTTGTTTCGGTGGTAATCTTCGAATATACTGTTAGAACTCTGGTCCCGACAAAAACAAAGTCCACCTGCATATCTGAAACAAAGCACATTTATTACCCGTCGGCATTTGAAGTAATAACATTGAAATTATTTTATGGCCGTCTTCTTTTGTTTACTTTGTGTATAAAATTTGTGATTAGAAAACAGCCAGTTGTTTTATTGTACTTTGTATGCTCTCTCTAAGGCAGTTTGCGGCTGAGTCATTAGCCAGGTGTGACGGATTAAGTCGACTTAGATCCGAAGAGATTGCATTTGTGCACTACAAAACGATGACCTGATGGAGGGGCGAGGCAGTTGAGCGATAACCACGAGTGAAGCAAGACGTGCACTACAATCAGGAATCTAATAAGTGTCGACTTTGCGCGTTAATTGAATTACGGCATTACGTTTGGACTTGTTTTGTTCGGTTATATTTGTACCTGTGTTTGTAGTTCTAATAAACTCTATAGTAATTCTAAGGCCGTTTTGATTCGAGTCTCGCTACTCGTAACAATATTTAAACTTCATATTTTATATTCATACGTGATGACTAAATAGGTTAGTCTACAGTAGGTACCTGCCTATAAATAAGCGAAAGGTTGTTAAACAAGTCTCTTAGGTATCTAAACCCAAAATTGGAAGCTAGCTGATACCTGTTGGAAAAATTCTCGTCCCCCTAAAGTCTAAATTATATGTATTTATAAAATTTATGAGATTTTAATATAACTTTCACTTTTTTCAGGTACTTTCGACGATTTCGAGGACCGGAAAATATTAATATTGGATTGGTAGTCAAGGAGCCGTTGAAAGATGTTTTATCTGAATCGGTTCAATTCGTCAGAAGAAAAACCATTTAAAACCATTCCTGCTTTAATTACTGCCTTCTCAAATATGAACTCGCGATAGGGTTGGCTGAATAAATGTTTTATCTCAAGGATCTTTAGTCTTAAACAATTTATGTTAAGAATTGCTAAAGGTATTTCCAAGTGCATCGTTTATTAAATTAATTCGTCCAAAGTCGTACGTTTCCATACGGCAACATAGGTGGGACTAGTTAGCCTATGGGTCAGGCCACTGGCCACGTAACACGTTTTAAGTTATTGTCCCATAATCCTGGAATGTGCTTTTAAAAGATGCAGTATACAGAAATAAAATTTTACAATACAATAGGCGGTCTTATTGCTATTAGCGATTTCTTCCAGACAACCTTTGAATGGACAAGAAATTTGATAAGAACAGAGATAGATATGTTGCATTATTCTCACTGTCAGAATCAGTATCTTACATACGTACTGTTACGAGCTACAGGACTCGAATTAAAATCCTGTTGGAATTACTATAATATTTTATATTACTATAATATAACTGGACGCAACCAGTACAAACTGCACGATTCAATAACACGCGTAAAGTCCGGCACTATATAGCTTATCGAATGTACACGTCTGGCTTGTATCGTGATCCTCGCTTAACTGCCGATCTCTCCATTCGGCCATTGCTGCACCCATACAATATGGCTGCCAGGCCGCATAGATCGGATTTTATAGAATCAGTTCGACACACCTGCCTAATGACTGCCATAAAAGATGACAATACACAATGGACTGTATTTCTAATTAAGAGTTTTACAAACACAAAGTAAACAAAATAAGACCAAATGCAGGAAGGTAATAAAGTGCAATTTATTGCAGGCAGGAGTGCATTCCCTTTTTGTCGGCATGTAACAAGATATAAAAATTATTAGGTAAAAAATTATATTTTGTATTTTTCGGCTTCTGTTTATCTATGTTCTGCTGAACAATAAAAAGTTAACCGTCATCTAAATAATCCTCACCATCAAACGCCTTTTATATAGTCTGTGAAAGTTAGACGACCCTATCAACATCCAATCAGCCGGAAGTCGAGAACCGTTTCCGTCCGAAGGTTCCGAAAGTGAATGACACCGATGTCCGGGTAGGGTTCGGCACTTTTCACGGCAATTAAACAACATCGGGGTAATTAACTCCCCCGTCATTATACAACGCAATTTCGAACGAATTTCTCAAGTCTTCTTGATAATAGTAGCAAAATTACTTCGGTATCCGTTGTCATTACAAACATGTTTTATAGGCAAATTTTCGGAAGTATTAATGAATTTTATTTTTTTTGTGTCCTTCCTAAGGGCTTAGCCATAACTTGGCTATGTCGTCTTAATAATTAACAATCAACATAATTATATTTGAATTAGGTGGCGTGTGCAAGATATTTAGAAATCTTTTTGGCAGAGTCCGATAAGGGCTCTGCTAAAATGCTGTTGCACCAGCCTATATCAAATAAATTTATACCACTTCTAAGGCTGTTAGCTAGAACACATTCCACTAATACATGAAAGTCATCATCTATCTTATATAACTGACATGAAGGATAATTTGGTGTAGATGCTAATCTCAGGTATATAACACAATAAGGTAACACGTAATATCGGTATAAGGTAACACGTATAACATAAGTACAAATATAACTAGACACTACTAGTACAAACTGCACAATTCAATAATACGCGCAAAGCCCGTCACTATATCGCTCATCGAATCTACGCCTTGCACATATCGTAATCCTCCCTTGATTGCCCCACCCCTCCGTTCGGGCATTGTTTTATACTAACTATACAATACAAACATCGCCCGCGTGGACAGGGATTTCCAAGAAACCGTAATCTGCACACCTGGTTAATTATTCCCGCGAAAGGCTCTCAAAGTCGAAAACAATAACAATAGTAATAATTAATTAATTTAATAAATTAATAACTAATTAATAAGTAGTAATTGTCTAGTAGCAAATTTCAAACACGAAGTAAACAAAAGAACTCCGAATGCGGGAAGGATAATAAACCAGATGCTCATTTCTTTGTCGGTATGTAACAGTATGTATATATTGTACGTAAATGTGTGTGTGAGTTTACGTGATTTGAAATGAGAGGAATAGATTGGATTATCCCTATTAATATTATAAATGCGAAAGTAACTCTGTCTGTCTGTCTGTCTTTTCCGTTTTCACGTAAAAACTACTGGACCGATTTGGCTGAAACTCAGTATATATATATATTTTCGATACCGAGGATAAACATAGGATACTTTTTATCTCGAAAAATGGGATAGTTTCCGGGATAACATGATATTTGTCTGTTTGTTTGTTATGCTTTTACGGAAACACTACTGGACGATTTGGCTGAAATTCAGTACGTATGTAAATTAAATACTGAGGATGGACAAGGGATAATTTTCATTTTGGCCTTTTTGGTAATTTTGGCCTATTTGGTAATTTTGGCCTTTTTGGTCATTTTGGCCTATTTGGTCATTTTGGCCTATTTGTTCATTTTTTTTGGTCATTTTGGCCTATTTGTTCATTTTGGCCTTTTTGGTCATTTTGGCCTATTTGGTCGTTTTTGCCTATTCCGTCATTTTAAACATGTCGGTCACTGTGGTCTTTTGGTCATTTAGACCATTCTGGCCTTTTTGGTCAAGTTTTGTAATTTATTTGTTGACAGATAGACGGGGGATGGTATATTATAATTTGCGATATAAAATGAAGTGAATCTTCCGTGGGCAAATACATAAAGTGTAATATAATATAACCTGTAGCACTTGCTCTAGAAACAAGAGAGACACACTGGAGGTTAACCCGCGGCGCAGCCGCGGGGTAAACTCTAGTACTTTATATATTAATAATAATAACATTCATATTCCTTAAATCGAAGCTGAAATATATTAAGCCTAATCATAAAAAACATTAAAGCTCATGACTTGTGCAAAACAATTACAGTTGGTAATGTTACTAATGAAATAAATGCAGTACATACCTTACATACGTTTCAGTTAATGAAGTTATATGATGCTCGTACGTTGACGGCTTTATATGTGGATAACGTGAGAAACATTATCCTTTGTAACGCTGTTATTGTATGAAAAGTAGTTTTCTCCCGCGAGTTCCCTCGCATTAAAATTTTGTGGATGGAATTGTAGACCGGCCGAAGAGATTCCCAAGTAACCTCCTCCTGGGGTAAGAAGGTAATATATTAAAACTATTCTGTATTAAAAGTAAGATTTTATAAAAAAAGGAGAAATAGAAAATAAAAAATAAACAAAACTGTGACCACATTTATTATCCCGAAAAAGATTAAAACAAAAAGAGAAAATAAAAGAGAGAGTACCTCCTTTTTTATTTTTTTGCCATGACCCGAGGCTGAGGATCCATTTTAAAAAAATTGGTCCCGGAGGTAGTGCGCAAATGCATCCCCTCCCTCCAACGTTATCAATAAAAATTTATTTGCACAACGCATGTCATACTTTTTAATGTCAAATTAATTTTTATTCCAAAACAGCCGGAACGCCATCTACTGAAACTAACTAACTTACAAAGTAAAATCACAATGTTATCATAGTCGTGTCGTGGCCATGATGACATATTTATTAGTGTGTTTCAACGGTGGCGCCATCTTTTCGGCTATAATGGTTTATCCCTTGGGAGCAATACTTGTTTCTAGATAAAAAGCACCCGATGTCCTTTATTATAACCCTGACAACGTGTGTGCAAAATTTCGTGCTGGTCTGTTGCGTAGTTAAGGCGTAAGAAACTCAAATTCCGAAATATAATATTAGGAATGACGAATGAACGATTACGCTGAGATTTATGACCCGATTTACGTGATTCTGGTTTAGTTTGATGCGAAATAGTTGCCATTTGGTCCCCTTAACATTTAACATACTTGGGCCCAGTAGGTTTTTTTATGGAAATTTCGTTTACTTAAACGATGTAATGGGGATTGTTCACAAAAAATCACCCTCTGATTTTATA
Organism: Dendrolimus punctatus; assembly: GCA_012273795.1. Taxonomy (NCBI): domain Eukaryota; kingdom Metazoa; phylum Arthropoda; class Insecta; order Lepidoptera; family Lasiocampidae; genus Dendrolimus; species Dendrolimus punctatus. Next base: position 18,304,944 of record CM022536.1, read on the forward strand.
TTTTTATTACGTAAAATAGGGTATTTTAAGATACTAATTTGAATATTTTTGTACTTTAAGTTAGTTTTTTTATAATTCGATTTTAAAATTACTTCTCCGGTGACGTCACAAGGGACAAGTTTACATTGATTTCTTTGCCTAGAAAACAAAAATAATAAAACTTACTAATCATAGTAATCTGTGCTACTACTATTTAAATGTCACTGTCATTACTCATTACGTATTTTAGTGTTTTTTGTCGCTAGGCTTATAATTTTTCGTGTTCAACCATTATTATTTTCTATAGTTATCGTTAAATTTTTAAAGTGGTCTTTAGGGAAAATCCATGTTACAGAACTTAAATCAAATAATGTACAGCTAGATTTCTTTTTACACCTGAAGCATGCAAACAGGCAGACGGCCCACTTGATTAGATTTAGTAAGGTCAAATAAAGCTCAAACGCATTTCTTACAAAATACGAGAAGATCGTACGTTTTTTGAAATTTCAACTAGACAGAAATGATTAGGGACACTATTGCTCGAAATGGTTTTTGAAATAGCTAGATTGAAAAAAAGTGAACAATCCCAATTGTCTTTGGCAAGACGTTTTTAAATCTCTCTAATATAAAGGGCGGTTTCAGACTAGCGTTTTATACACGCGTATAAGCTCGTCTTTGGAAGCGAATGTAGGCGCGTATAGGCGCGCATTTTGCCACACGGACATTTTTTTCCTTTCTCATTTCTTGGGACCTATATTTTTTAAGGCACGCGGCACTTTTCGTAGGCCTACTACCCATAGCTTGGCACTAAAAAGTAACAAATAAAAAAACTTCATTTAAAAAAACCGACTTACAAAACCTAAAAAGTATAAAATAACTTAAAACTACCACCACTTACTATAAAAACCAAAAATAAATATTTAATCGACTTCTACATCATCTTCAATTCGGTGTCCCGTAAAACATAAAATTTCCATTATACATTTATTTTTTGAAGTCGGTTTTTTAACGAAGCTTTTTTATACTACCTACTACAAACTTGAAACTAACTTATGGCTACTATAACTAAAACTAATACATATGTATACGCGTATTATAATACGCTTATGTATATTGTTTTTATTAAAACTCATTTTCGTAAAAGCACTCTGAAGGGTGTAAACAATACTACACTGCCGAGTAGGGGCGGAAGAGGGAATTTTAATTATGTTCCACATTTTTCGCTTCAGAGAAAAACAATTGGTCCGCGTTTTCACTCGTACTACACTTTACACTCCTAACATTATTGGTACATTTAAACACCGACGAAAATATATGTGTTTTTAAAATAATTTTTAATACTCTTTGGAATTTATTTATTTATTTATCACAAAAACAAAGGTGAAGAGTACAAATTTACCAATACTTAATTATACTGAGAAAGGCAGGACCCAAGCTACATCCTGTGTGATGTTACTCAATCTTTTAATTAAATAATCGATTTGTAAACACACTAGCTGATGCCCGCGACTTCGTCCGCGTGGTGCGGTTTTTTAACTATCCCACGGGAACTCTTAACTTGTCGGGATCAAAAGTGTCCTATATGACCAGGGATATAAGCTACCACCATACAAAATTTCATTTAAATCGGTTCAGTTGTTTCGGAGATTAGCCGGTGCACACAGACAAACAGAGAAACAAAAATCGAAAAAAGAAACAAAATTAGTTCTATTTCACTTCTTACACCACCCCCCTGACTCGGTTTTTAGCATTTTTTTTCATTGTACAGAAATTCGACCTCTACAGTTTTATTATACGTATTATATTATGTTGTATATATATTATATGTATAATATATGTAATATATTATATTATAGATGCAATAGAGACGTAGACGTACGTTGCAATAAACTAACATTATTCATATATTTCGGATTAAAGAACTTCATTTCTCATAAAATAAAACATTTTTAAGTTGTTGAATAGTTGTGATTTGTAACGAGATAGAAAGTACAAATAGTAAAAGTTGCAGTTTTTATTTATTTCTTGTACATGCAAGTTACAAGTTCCTTCGAGCCAAAAGACATTAATAACGATAGAAAGTCTAAAATAGACTAAGGATGTCGCCAAAGCGTTGCTGGTCTCGCAGAAATTTCATAATGATTTTTCTTTACCGCAGCATGTCGTTGCGCAGAGGGAATAAATATGTCAGCAAGAAGTAGCTTTTAAATAAGTTTCGTACGCAGAATAAACGTTACACGGTTTCTGTGTTACCTCAAGGAAATGAGATTGAACGTCTGATTCTATTCAACTTGCTGATGGCCAGTAGCATATTTGCGAAAATAAAGCCTTTGGCACAATTATTCAAAACCGCCTCATTTCCAATAAAGTAGAATAAGCAGAAGGACCTTATCACTCCAAATGCTAAATAATTCCAAGCTTATGAGATGTGGTGAAAATTTTCTTAGATTTCTTTTGTGCCACTTAAAACTAAATAAAGACAATTTTTGATCGATTGCGTTCTATTGTCGAGTTGAGATCATAACCATATTTTCAACCAACGATGTCCACACGTTAGACGTAGGCCTGCTCAACTCTCCGCCACATATCCCGGGCTACTAACTTGTCCATCCACCCCCTGCCGGTGTCTTTACCTAAGCTATCGGTGCATTGAGCTGATTAGAGATGAGAGATGAAAACAACAGTAACAATTATATCTATTGTACCTTAATTGCACTACGAGCTGCGTATGTGCTATCTTCTTGCTTTGTTACATCCAGAATGAATTATTATGAATCGCAACCAAAGGATCAGCTGTTGATCTAAACGTTCAGAACTAGAGCATATTGTTACTTACCGACAAAGAATGCACACCTGGCTGTCGTAAAACGCAGTTTATTGCCTTTCCTGCATTCGGAGTTCTTTTGTTTACTTCGTGTTTAAAATTTAAAAACATCCAATTGTTATAGTACTTATTTTATGGCCGTCATTAGTGTCGAATTAATCCCTGTTTTTATTGCATTACGTCGAAGCTTACCAGATGCACGGATTCACTCAGTGAACGCGGCCCCTTTGTCGGTATTATACAGTTTGGTATAAAACAATGCCCGAACGGAGGGGTGGGGCAGTCAAGCGACGATTACGATACTAGCAAGACGTGTGTAGTACTATTGATTAGCGATATAGTGACGGACTTTGCGCGTGTTTTGAACCGTGCATTTTCTACTGACTGTGTCCAGTCATATTTGTGCCTGTTTTATACGTGCTTGTATAGTTCTAATAAATTCAAAAATAATTTCAACGGCATTTTAATTCGAGTCCTATGTAGCTCGTAACAATATACACGCTAAAGAATACCTAAAATCAGATCAAAAGCAAATCTCATTCCCATTTTCCCTATACATTTCGGCAGAAGCGCTTTCTCGCTGAAGTGAAGGACCTTGTTCCAACAGTTTATATATTTACACTATCCATCAAGAGATACAACGGAGCCAACCACTACCATTTGCATATATATAGAGTGATAAGTTAACGAGAAAAATATCTACTTGGTTTCTTCCAAAAATCTAAAATTAACTGCCCTTAACATGCAAAAGTTGTTTTTAGGTTGCATCACGATGTTTTCCTTCGCCGTTGTTAGCACGTGGTAATTGTAACAATATGCGCGTTAGGTCAGAAAACAGCCTAAGTGGTGCATGCGTTACGGCCAGGATCGAACCCGCGACCTTGGGTTTAGGACGCGTCAGCTAGCCATTACGCTACCACGGCTTTTTTTGACTATTTTCCAATATACGTGTGATATTATATTATGGTTCTTTCATCAAATATTTCAAGGAACTTAACAAGCAAATATTCACTTTTAATAAATGTCGTAGATAATCATGACAGTTGCCTCAAAAACATTCCTTATTGATAGATCGTTGTAGAAATCTCGTTGAGTAACAAAATGAAATTTTTTGCTATTTTATGTATATACCTAATAATACACTTTTTATTTCTTTCAATTCAGCATTTTCAACTTTAAATGCTTTTTTTCTGATTTGACGGCTGCCGATAGATTATTATTTTATAAGTATACTTTTATAGTATTTTCGACAGGTGTAATTAAATTAATCACGCGGTATGAGATTAGAGAGAGATAGATAACACTTTATTTCACACCAAAATATACAGTTACAAAATAGACCGTGCTTACAATATTTTCTAGGCGATACAATAGGCTGCATTACCCTTCAAACTGATATCTTCCAGCAACCTAAATCGAAGAAATTTTAATCAAGCTATGGAGGTTAGTAATAAATATATACTCAAACTAATTTAAGAGTCAAATATAAAAATACATAAACATAGTCCTATATATCCGCATACACAATAATATATTTATATTTCAAAATACATAAGTTATTATAATAAATGTATTATCATGATTATATTGTGTTAATCAGACATAGTTATTTGCGGAAAATAGTGTCTTCTGGGTAAATTTCTAAATATTAGCAAGTATTTGGCCTCTCTGACAGTAATCTGTCAGAGAGGCCAAATACTTATCAACATACAGGCAGCATCTTACAGTTTGACAGCCTGCACTGTAATAGAATTATCATAATATTCATGAAGTGTACGTGGTGATGAATACTTTTTAGTTTTTACTTTTATCTGTCCCCGTAATTAAAAAGAAAAAAATTATAATATTGTTTTATGATGTTATAAACAATTTCCATGGTAACGCTAAGAGGATAGAAATGAATAAAATAGGCGAACTCCCAGCGTCGGTAGTTCCAAGCCGCCCAGTCAAACCCGAGACTTATAGCAAATCTAGTAAAGTTCGTATAGAAAAACATTTTTTATCGACAGGAGATGGCTTTTTACCTGATTTAGGAGCACAGATCTTTTTAGGACTCATTCTTGCTTCACAACAGACTGATATACTGTTGACACCGACTTTGTTGTTAGGTCTATTTACTAGAAGATTTTCTTTTTTTTTTATTGCAGTAGTTCAACAAACAGGCTGACTGCCCACTTGATGGATAGCGATTACCATCGCCTATGAACATTTGTAACACCAAAGGTGCTACAAATGCGTTGCTGCTCTCTTAAGAGAGACTGAAACCTGGTCACTAATGCCAGAACACAACACAAGGTTGTTATGGCGACATACTCTAGACCAGGGGTGGTAGCCATACGGTCGGGCAAGTGCCCTACCACCTGGCAAAATATTTCCTAATTACAGGAAGATAAGCCTCGGTGTGGTAAATGAAGACAAGCTTTTACAAGCTTTTATTTAACTTGCAATGCATGTATGTATGTAAGTTTGGGTGGAATCTTGTAAGTTAAATTTGACCAATTTCCTGGTTTCGGATAGAGCTGAAACTTTGCACGCATATGTATATCGAGTGACAATGCAATAATATTGTACCATGGAGCTGATCTGATGATGGAGTCGGAAGGTGGCCATAGGAACTCCTGTACTAAACAAGATAGACCCGTCGTGTTTGGGCTCGTTTTACTTGTCTTGGCTAGCACTCTGCTTCTACGTGATATCCAGGATCTCAAAAGTTTGTATTTAAAAACATTTTTAAAAAAGCTTATTCTTTCATTTCTTACATTCTGAAAGTATGCTTGGAGTTGCCTGATATGGATTTAGAGTAAGTTTATAGTATACTTTATGATTCTAAAAGAATGCTGACAAGCATACTCAAACTCCGTGCAAAATCCATGCCTGTCGTAAGAGGCGACAAAACAACCTACAGCCAGGTGGTAGGGCATTTGCCCGACTGGATGGCTACCACCCCTGGTCTAGAGTATGTCGCCATAACAACCTTGTGTTGTGTTCCGGCATTAGTGACCGGGTTCCAGGCTCCCTAAAGAGAGCAGCAGCGCATTCGTAGCACCTTTGGTGTTGCAAATGTCCATAGGCGATGGTAACCGCTGTCCATCAAGTGGGCCGTCTGCCTGTCTGCTGATCTCCTGCAATAAAAAAAAAAAAAAAAAACTCAATAAGCATGATTTTTTTTTATGTATTTAAGTAGGTTTGTGTATAAATGTATATTAATATATAAATATTATAGCTACATTTAAATGCTTTTAAAATATGGTGCAATAAAAACCAAGCTTTAACTTAAGTGTCATATTTCTCTCTGCATGGGAGATTGTCTGTAAAAGATCACTACGGATACAATCAATCAATTGTACATATTCTAAGCCGTTTTTGCGTATTGCGTATATTAATTTAATTTGCAAATGCAAAAGTGGATGGATGCAGAAGTCGCGGAAGGCCACGACACACCTTCCATGATCAAATTGATCATGTGTTAGCAGAAGGTGATGTTCGGAGCCTTAAGAACAGACGAGCGTGCATGACAAGAGCTATGAATGTCAAAGAAGCAAGTGAGGTGTGTAAGAATGGGCCTGTGTGGCGCTCTGTTGTTCGTGCCTACCCCGCAAGGGACCTGGCGTGAAGTTATGTATGTATGTATGTATGTAATTTAATTTGATTGTACAAAAAAGTTATACTCTATTCTAAAGTATTTCTATATAACAACAAATATTAAAGCACGCTCTTTCATATAAAGATTGAAAGGGGATCATCATAATAATGGCCTTCGAATTTACTATTACAATATGTATCAAATATCCAATACCTTGCTAAATAGTCCATAACCCGGTCCATCAACTAGTTCTACAACGTAAACGAATTTCTATCAAACGTATTATCTCGAGCTACAGGACTGGAATCAAAACGCCACTGGAATTACTATAAAATTTGTTAGAACTGTACAAAAACGTATAATTAATTAATATAACTGGATACAACCAATATATACTGCACGATTCAATAACACGCACAAAGTCCGTCACTATATCGCTTATCAAATGAACACGTCTTGCTTTGATCGTGGTTCTCGCTAGACTGCCTCACCCCTTCGTTCAGGCATTACTTTATTGTTACCTGTACAATACAGCAATCGACTGCGCGGACTGAGTTTTTTTCCAACAAAACGTGATCTGCACACCTGGCTAATTATTCCTGCGAACGGCCACAAACGGAAACAATAACAATAGACTATTGTTTAATTGCAAATTTTAAACACAAAGTAAACAAAAGCGGGAAAGGTATTAAATCAGGCGCGCATTCCTTTGTCGGTATGTAACAATATGGACCGCTTTATGCATTCATTTCACGCCTTACCAACGTAATATAATACAAGAACCGCACTGAAAGCCATAGACGACGAGCTAAAAGCTAATTGAATAGGCTAAAAATATTCTGGTTGGCAACGGGACTGACGCTAGATTGGCAGGTTCCTTTGTTACAGACACTGCTCCGCTCATGTCGTGAATTTTCTAAATCGAGATCCATTTCGACGAAAATATACAGTGGGAAATTTTGAAAGGCCTAGCTGCGGTTCATTTAGATGTGTAAAACTACTACAGGCTTATTTAATTAATACCAATAAATGAAATTGAAATGTATGTCTGCGAATAGGAAATAAACACATGTAATTTGATAAAGTAAATAAATAAAATTCCAAACTTTGTGTGACAACGACTATTATAAGGATACCGAAATATACGAGTTGTAGATTTTTTTCTTAACCGAAAGTATGTTTAGAATCGACTCTACAGGTGTCCGTGACAATTTAGTGATTGAAAAGAGAATTAATCTTAAATGTTTCCCTATCATGGGGTACTGATGCTGAATATAATCATCTTTGATGCCTTCCCAACGAAGTCGCGGATAAACTAGTAGAAAAATAATTATACATGTAATATTAATTTTTATTTTAAGATATAGCGATTAAAAATTTCTTCGCATCTATAGTGGCATAGTGCTATAATTTATAATATAAAACTGTACAATATGGAAATACTCAATTTCTGAAATAAATGAATTATTATTATTATTATAAACCGTTTTTTATTATGAGTGCAGTGAAGAAAATAATTCAAGATTTTTTTGGCCTGATAATTACATATTATTTGCTAGATAAACTGAAATTATTGTGTCAACGCGTACGTACGAAAATGATCTGGGGGCATTCTACACCGAGGCTTTCCCTCTACGCCACCACATAGGGTTGTTTCAGAAGCACATTATAAAATTTCTTTCAAGCCGGCAACGCGTTGGCAACTCCCCCATTATAACAAACGTTTATAGACGACGGAACACCTTCCAATACGTGGTTCATCGACCTGTTTGTCTGCCACAGTCAATAAAAAAATAGTCTTTTTTATCGCAGAATTGATGATGTAGCAGGGAGAGGTACAGGTCAAACAATACTGCAGACGACAGAAAGTAGTATTCACTGTCGAGTGCTGATGTGAGCTGAAGTGAACTGGAACCGTACCCTTAACTTGGAAACGGTAACCTTAAGTACAAATGTTAAGAAGTCGTACTGCTAGTACAATGAATAGCACAGTGTGTGAGCGGAACGGATGATGTGCGAGCGAGATAGAGCAACTATTAATATCTGCGCTCCCACCCTGCGCTACTCAGTAGTTCTACCGCTGCGTGACTAGACGTATGCAGCTACCATAATGAGTTAACAGAACAATGATCAACAATTTAAATCTATCAACTCGACGTTGTCGTCTGAAATATCATATCGTATCTGTTCGTTAGATTTATTTTTTTTATTAACAAAGACGCGTCACGTACGTCCAAAAGTCATTCCCCGTGATATTCACTGTACTCCGGATAAGTGACATGTTATGTCACACTGTCGTATCATTTTTATCTCATCTCTTATATTGTTACAGTATTTTTGAGATAAAAGTTATTTTCGCTGGGCTTTTAAGCGATTAGGCGAGATTTTCTTGATTGTTTAACTTTGTTCGGTACTAAATTTTTTGTCAAATGTTAATCTGTGATGCGTATAAGGTATTTAATTTTTACGAGTATCTATACATACAGTACAGATAAATAAAATTGATGTGTCTGTTTGTAATGTGAAAATGACAGATTTTGACGGGACTTTTACTGGCATCGCTGATGTTATAAGGAGTGACTTTTTATTTTAAGGTTTCGCAAAAAAAAAATCTAGGCGAACGAAGTCGCACACCTAGTTATTAATGTGCTGTTGGATTTATTACTTTAATAGAAAAAATCTAAAGTAATGCACTAGTAAATTATTATTTTTTATTATAAAGTTTTTTAGTATAAAATTATACCGCAACAAGAGAAAAAATTTGAATAATAAAAAAACGGTTGTTTGCGTTTTTTCACATGTTAAACAATTTGGAGCGACCTCTTAATTTTTTTTTGAGCTGTCTCTTCGCGGGAGTTCTTAAAACATCAAAAATTAAAAATTTACATACGAGAAAACAAGAACAAGAGAGCAGTAGCGTATTTGTAGCACCTTTGCTATTGCAAATGTCCATAGGCGATGGTAACCGCTTTCCACCAAGTGGGCCGTCTGCCTGTCTGCTCAACTCCTGCAATAAATAAATGTATATTGAAATGTAAAAAAATATTCTAGGAAAAGGAATAGATTATCCTGTTATTAGTTGTATCAACCAAATTGTTTCAATTTGGTTGAAAGACACAAAACTGGGCATACGTTCAAGTTTACGTGCATATGATTCACTTTGGTTGATTCCAAATTGAAAGGCCGAAATGAGCCCTATACTAGCTGTTTGACGCAGCTTATCCTCATCGTACTATTTTCACAAGGAAATGCAAATCCCAATAAAATTGCATGCGGGTTAAAAAAAATCATGAATAAATCATACCACTCGCTTTGAAATGTTGAATTTCTTTATTTCCTCTAACCGCAGAGTATTATGTAAATGCCCGGCCGGACCAGAGTTTTATGTTCGCCACATACAAGCAGTGGGGGTTGTCACGGAAACCGTCCAGCCGGGTTCATTTCCCTTACTCGTTATTCCTATTTTACACCAGACCCCGGATATCGTATAATTTTATGGTTAGGCCAGTTGTGACCTACTAGTTTTGCCTAGTGCATATTATATATTCTGAGTTTAGATTGTGAGTTTCTGATTAATATATGTGGTAAAGTAAAGCTAGAATTTTAATTACAGCTCTTAGGGCCATCTCGATCGTTGTGATACCACGCTCTCACGGAATACAGGCGTGAAACGGTTAGCTTTTAGCTGATCAATTTTTGTGCGATGAGTGAAAAATACGATTGCCCCTATACCATGCCCATACATAACCCATAGATATACCATGCCCTTCATCCTAATCTTCCTGTCTGACCCTCTATCTTATCGTGCAATCCCATCCTCTTTTCTCATTCTAAAGGCTGGTAACACGTTGGCTTCGCTCACAGTGTTGCATACGTCTATTGGCGACAGTAACCACTTTCCGTGAGCTAGGTCGTCTGCCTATTTGTTAGCCCTGCTTTAAAAAAATATATTGAGCGACATTTAAATTCAAATCTTAAAGTTTTCATTCATAAATTTCATAATGAAGCAACGCCCGACCAGGTTGGAGGAGCGAGACGGAATGCTCCTCCGTCTCAAAGGAAGGTCTTCCAACAGGGCTATTGTTGTTCTTCGCAGGCCTAAGCCCGTCTATTGTAGTTGAAATTTTGTATATATTGTTTGTATGTTTTGGGAAACGTTTGTGACATCAATTATTGCACAGCGCCATCTATTGGCTTGTAAGTGTTCCACTACAATACCATGGAAGAGGAACACCAAGGAATGATTATTTAAAATATATTTTTTAAACTCAAAACACTCATAAAGTCATTCGTCGCGATAATGAATTTGTGAATCCTTCTAATCAGTTTTGATAAGCGTATAATACTAACCATCTGACGGGTTCTTTGGTTGTGCAGGTGGAGTCTTAGCCGAACTCACTGGAACGCAAAAGCTCCGGGTTCGATTCCTGGTAAAGTAGTACATTTCGGACACAAACTTTGTACTATTCACTATGGTCTGGGTGTCTGGGATCAGCCTCAGTGTGGTCCGTTGTATATCACCCATAGCACACGCTTGGGGATATACAATGTGTGAGTTTGTCTGTCGATTATTATTTATTTATCCGTTCCCCTAAAATATTGTTACGAGTTACGCAAGACTCGAATTAAAATGCCGTTGGAACAGGTACAAATATAACGGTATACAACCAGTACAAACTGCACGATCCAATAACACGCGCAAAGTCCGTCACTATATTGCTCATCGAATGTATCTTGCTCGTATCGTAATCTCGCTTGACTGCCCCTCTCCGCATTGGGCCATTGCTTTATAATGCACCGATACCATACCTGGCAAGCTTCAACGCAATGCAATAACAACAAAAATTAGTACGACACACCTGCCTAATGATGGCCATAAAATAAGTACAATAACAATAGAATGTTACATTAAAATTCTAAACACAAAATAAACAAAAGAATTCCAAAATGCGCGAAGGTGATAAACTGCGCTTTATGACAGGGAGGTGTGCGTTGATCTTTGTCGGCATGTAACAATATGTAGGGTATATTCCAGCAGTAGTCTTCGCCATCCTTGAGATTATGTCTGTCTGGTTTCCGTAAAAACTGGAAGTAATTTTGCCAAAATGGTTATATTCTTAATTAATATTTCTATCCAAAGTGTACCCTATTACCTAAATGTACTTATTAATTAACTAACTCACCCACTTTATATTGCAAAGATGGCCGCCTGCTTAATTACCAGCCTTATCGAAATTTGTTATGTTTAGAGCTATTAACCGACCTTCGGGACGCTATAAACACTTATTATGAAACTTGTAAAGCTATTAGCTTGAATTGAAGTTTTATGTGCTAAATGAGCTTGGACTGAATTTATAGCTTGCCATAAGAAGCTATAAAGTACTGTGTCAATTTCAGAATGCTATACCGTTGATAGTCCGGTCATGTTCGTTTTTTTTAAACAACTCTAGTTCCGTACCTTTTCTTACAATTTAATTTGGAAAAGTTTAGAAATCGTACATGCTTATTTGTTGTTTTTGTTTGTCACATTTATTCAATGATGTTTGTGTTGTGGTGTACCTTACGAATAACATAGTACTTGGGTGTTAATAATGTTATAATTCTGGGAACTAATACTGAACTAGACATTTTTGATAACGATATCTTGAAATTCAAAAGATGTGTAGTTAAAATTATACTTTGATTAAGTAAAAATCACTGTACTATCATTGTCTCTAACACTGCGTATGTTAAAAAAACGTTCTAGCATTCATAAATGCTAAAACGTTCTGCACTATCATTTTAGATTGTAATATGTAAGTAATGTTTTAACAGCCTGTTGAAGATGTGCGTGTATATTAAGGAGATCAACAAGCTCATGTAGTAATTGTTTAGACTTAGTTAGAATTTTCTGTTGTACCCTGTTTTATACCCCTAAATTTATAAATAAATTTAAAGCGGTCAACATCGGTGGTGTCACGAGAGATAACGTGCAGGTTTCAAAAGAAGATTCTATTCTGCCTATTTTTCATTTTTTTCAGAAATAATATCCCAAGGCGTTAATAAAGCAGAATAAGATTCTAGAGCAGAGACGCAAGGTCGCGGAACTAACTGTCTTCTATCGGATACCTTTTCTGGTACGCACTGCCGAAAAGTGGAATAATTTGCCGGAGTCTGTTTTTCCTGACAAATGCAATCTTGAAGTCTTCAAGCCATGAGTGAATAGGTATCTTATAGATAAGCGACCTCCATTCTAGACCGCGTCATCACTCAACATCAAGTGAGACAGTGATAAAAATCAAAGCTATATATACATCCTTTTAGATACACTAAAAAGTTACGTTTCATGAATATGTTGTTTAGATATCTAAAGATATTTTTACTGTGTTTTTCTCGAAACCACCATTTACAAGTACTGTGTTTGCTGTAAGCGTGCCCCCCTTATTAATATTAGTGGTAAAGCCTGGTTTCGCTGTCTTGTTTTCGGCTCTCAGGGTTTGCTCAAACGATGAGATACCAAGTTCGCACAGACGACGTGAAACTAATAGTGTCTCGCACGGTGATTGAGTTGCGGTTGTAATAGAAACGGAACGCGCCTGTCAACGTCATTACCAGAGCAAAGTTTGACAGGCGCGTCAACCGTGACATATTAAGGACACTCTAGATTGTCTTACGTGGAGCCTTCCCGAGCAGATATTAATATTAAGATTGTTAAAATAAGATACCTTTATTATATTGTCAAACAAAACCACAAAGACTTTAAAATATCTTTTATCAAAAATACTAGTGCAGTGGGTCACTTCTACCGCCCCTTCCCCATGTCTCATCCCCCAGTCCCATTTCCTTGAGCCTTTTATCCTAAAAACCAGGATCACGTGGACAACAACCCTGGTGTTGCAAACGTTCATAAACGACTGTAACCACGTCAGATGGGCTGTCTGTCTGTTTGCCTGCCCCCGGGATTAAAAAAAGTATAAAATCCATGTCACATGCGAACAAAGTGGCGTTTGAACTTTTCCTGCAATTTCCACACAGCAGGAAAAAACAAATCATCCTTCGATTCACTCAATTTCCGTTTGGAAACTTCATTGAGTGAAATGAGGCTTCGCTCAAGGAATGTTCTTGAATATCACAGATATATAATTACTTAGATGTTTGGGTAATAAATGAGAAAATATTTTATCAACATTTAATAAATTACTTCGTAGAGCTATGCTAAAGTACATTACCTTAAGTACATTTCGCTGAGTCGGCTTGAACACATAATATTGGCATGATAATGTTATTAAGGGCATGTTTCGTAGGAGTGAGCTCCAATTGCCCACTTTCCTTATTCCGTTCCCCTATTACAATTTCTATCCTTCCTATCCCATCCTAATGGTTGGCAAAGCGCTGGTTTCGCCACTGATGTTTAGAAGAAAAAAAAATGAGATAATTAAAAAACTAGTTTATCCGTAATTATAGAAACGAAAATAATTACAGCTGTTCTTTTATTGTAACGGGTAGGCTGACTCAGAGGTGGGAAGCTGATGGAAAGTAGTTACAGTTGCCTATGGACAATCTGCATCGTCGAAAGTCGGCAGACAAACGCATAATGTATATCCCCAAATTAAGCAAGTTACGCTTGTGTTATGGTTAATAAACAACGGACAAGAGGCCGATCCCAGACCATAGTGATGGAGAAAATTAGTATCCAAAATTTACCACATCAGGAATCGAACCCGGAGCCTCTGCGTTACACTGAGGTATGCAGTCAAAGGCTTATCCCACTTAACCAAAGAGGCCGTCAAAGTGCTAACAATATGCTGCTGGCGTCGAAAACACAAAAAGACAAATACTTACACAACAAATTTGTACTATTAGCTCCAGCGACTACGTGTGTACAGAATACCCGGATTTATTTTTAACTTCGGATCCGCACATACTGAAGGAAATTTGAGGATAGTAGGAAAGAAGAAAGAAGAAGAAATTTCTAGACAACTTTGTAAAGAGATATTTTTAGGTATGACAGCATTTCGACCATTCAGTTTGTCTCCTATCTAACATTACTTAATACATAGAAAATCAAATAATCATGTCGTAGGTAATTTAATTGTAAAATATGTAGTGTAGTAGTGTTCTTTAGATTTAACCGTATGTATATACGGTTAAATCTAAAGAAACCACTTTTAAGGTCTTTACTAGTGTGGAGAAAAATAACCAAGAAGAAATAAAACATTCTCTAATAACTGAAAAATTTCAAATGTTTTTAAAGGACTTTGCATTATAAATTTGTTGGATTAACTTTCACATGTTTCGATGCACGTGCCTGGTTTTCAAAGATCAAGCGATTCTATGACTTCACTTTTCCTAAGTTCGCTTTGATTTAATTGGAGTTTGATTTTCTGCAGTGGGTGAGTTCTGTTACAATATTCGTAAACTTTGCTTTGGTTGATTGGTCGACGTTATAGGTGGCACGTGTTTGGAACCAATCGATCATGTTTGTGCTCGTAGAGTTATGAATTCATTGGACAGGCTCCTTACACAAAAGGAGGATGTAGAGCCAGATTAGTGGAGCGACATACTTATATGCCAGGTGGTAGGGCATTTGCCCGGCTGGATGGCTACCACCCCTGGTCTAGAGAATGCCGCCATAACAACCTTGAGTTGTGTTCCGGCATTAGTGACCAGGACCAGTCTCTCTTGAGAGTGCAGCAGCGCAGTTTAGTAGCTTTGGTGTTGCAAATGTCCATAGGTGAGGGTAAATGCTTTTCATCAAGTGGGCCGTCTGACTGTCTGCTGAACACCTGCAATAAGAGAAAATAAAAATAAAATTCTAGGCACAGATCGAACGAGGATCATATAACTTTATCGATGGAAACGAGATCTATAAACTTCGGTTCTAAAGTTATAAGGTTCTTATTTAACCTCATAAAACGAAGCAAGCAACAACAAACTTCTTTGATACCTTGAAACGAGAACCGACAAGAGATTGAAGTTTATTTTATGGTCAAAGTTTCAAGTGGTAACCAGCTGTAGGTATACATGTGCCAAATTAAATTCAAGTTTGTGTTGACAGCCGTAAGTTTAATTATCCAAGGATTTCAGGTTATGGCCGCTTGGACGGTTTGTTATCGTTGTTCAGGTGTTGTCTTGCTTTGTTATTTAGACAAAACCAAGTAAACAAGCCCCGAAAACTCAAGAACAGAATAGAAGTAGCTAAATATAAACCTATTTAGGTACTTGTATTATGTTTTATTTAGTCGTGGTAGCGCAATAACAAGCGCACGCATCCCAAACTCTTAAACGCGCGCGTTCAAACCCTGGCCTGAACGAATGCATCACTTGGGCAGTTTTCTGACCTAATATGCATATTGTTACAATAACCATATTGTTTTTATCGAGGAGAAATTCGATTGAGAGCCATCAAAGCAGGAGAAAAATCGCGGCCAGTTTTGAGGATTCACCAAGTCGAGGTGACACTAGTAACTCTAGGCAGCACCAAAAATGCTGTTACCATTCCACAGTGAGAGATACCCACATAAACCCTCGCTATTCTTCGCTGTCCTTCGCCCTTAATGCCAGGGCGACGGGTTTATGGTATAGCCCCTCCGCTGGTCTTAGCAGGCGGTGGCTCATCAACTTCAACGACCGCCAAAGAACTACTTTAGTCCCCCGACATCTTCATGATCTCATTATGCAAAAGATGAGCGCGCGTGGAATACGTCGCGCCCCCATGTCGATGACATAACTTTTTCCCCAGAGAAGCACCCGTGCCGCCAGCTCACGGTGGCTGAAGGTTCAGCCAGTCAGCCACTAGCCCTATGACGCCGGCACATCCTTCTTTGACAGGAGCGGAGCAAGTATGTCCGCTCACGCTCCCGTTTCGCCTTTTCTTCAACCATAATGCGCTCGCAAAAGGAGGAGACTGGATCCCGACCGGTACGCCTCCTGACCATAGTGCGAACCACGCTCGGCAGCCAGAGGTCCAATCCGTTACTGGCGACGAGCTCTCAATGCTCCTCTGTCTAGGCAGGACATGGCTGGAGTATAGTTTGGGCATATAGGGAGAATAAATGATAGCAGAATAACAAAAGTATATGACAGCAATTTAGCTGGTAGACTCGTTACCGATAGAACGCGACATACTACTCACCACAATCAAATTGAAGATATTTCGAAAAAGGTCAGAAAAAGCACTTTAAGTAAACGTGTCTCTATGATGAGATTAATGAAAGTAGAAAAAGCGAAACATGTTTGTTAGGATCGTAGCAGGGGGTGATCCATCGTCTCTGTGTACCCAGTGGAAACAGTCGTGCCCATATGTGTGTCTGTAAGAAATCGGCGCTGACACCAAATTTGACTCACCCAGTGATCTTATTTGACAGTACAGGTTCAAACCACCATCATTAATCATTTTAGTCTAATATTATCAAAACTAGCAAGCTATATAAAATAAAAGCAGTTCGTACCACCACTGTACACCTACATAAGTATTTATGTGACAAAATAAAGTGGGCGGCGTTAATCGAAATACGATTGCTCGGCTAAGTGGGAACCCCTAATGGTTAAGCTAATGGACGGCTATGGGAGGGTACCCCTTAAAATAAGTGTATATTGTTATCCCCGTAAAAGTTTCATGTCATTGTATTGTAGAAGCTGTTGTACTATTTTAGTTGTTTAGAGTCTTTTTACACTTAGATCCAATTTTACAATAGTTTTATCACATGTGTTAGATTGCAGTTTCATCTGATGTTGACGTAGTACTTTATTCGGGATGAATTTTGTATTTTTGTCTATCTACTGGCTTCAGTCCGCGATTTAGTCGGCGAGGAATATTTTAAGAAAAGATTGGTCTTAGCGTGATGATATTAGCCTATATCCTTCCTCGATAAATGGGCTATATAACACTGAAAGAAATTTTCAAAACCACCAGTAGTTCCTGAGAATAGCGCGTTCAAGCAAACAAACTCTTCAGCTTTATATATTAGTATAAGATATATATAAAAATGAATTGACTTTGGTTGGTCTCACAGAAACTGGAGTGCGGCTGAACTGATTTACCTAATTTGGTTTTGAAATATTTGTAGAAGTCTCAAGAAGGTTTAAAAGGTACAAAAAAATGAATCATGGTAGTGTATGTAACTTGGGGACGACTTTACCCATTCTTATGTTTTTTTTGTGTGTTTGACTGGGTCTTAGGACTCTCTGGGTCATTTAGATTTACAATTGGAATCGTTAGGTGGCCCCCGGATCGGGTTCTAGGATCTTCTTAATCTCCTGGACCGATTTTTATGTTTTTTTTGTGTGTATTAGAGTGGCCGGGATGGTTTAGATTCACAATTGAAACCGGTGGGTGGTGCTGGGAGCGGGTTTTAGATTTTTATTTTTTCAGGGCAGAACAACGTTTTCCGGGACCTGTATAATATATAGGTAAGAGTTTGACAACTAATTTATCTGATACAACATAATTATGTGGTCGAAAATAACTAAGTATTCCCACACAAAAATATTTATTATCTTTCTGCTGTCATATAATTCTTTGTAATTCTGCTTTCAACCATTCTCTCTACATGCCCAAACTACCTTAACATCCCTTTTTTTCTTCTTTGAATCTACAAAGGTCCTTTATCACTGGTAATATATGCCCATATAAATAAGGTCTTTGTAATTTATAACACTAATATCAACGCAAAGGAAGCAAATGTGACCGTTCCCCGTGGCGTTACGAAATCTACAAATGTTTATATTTACTTGGGGCATTATGTTGAATTATAAAACGCTATTATGTTCCACCTCATTATACCACACCATGCGAAATGTGTTGTATTTGTAAAATAACTTGCCTCGTTCCTCATTACCTTTGCGTTTGGTGACATACGTGTTGTAAGTGTGTTTTGAAACGCTTAGTAGTGTGGCGTCATTATTGCCAAAATTATAAACAAGCGGCAAGCGCGAGAACTGAATTTTGTACAAAGCGCGAATGTCGTGTGCCCGCGTTGAAGGCATGTGTCGGAATGTGTTCGTCCCGAACTGTCGTTTGGTTTTCGATATATTGTGTTTTCGCGCCAAGAGAATCGGCGGGAACGTTGTAAGCCCGCGCTGTCATTAACGATGCGAGGTTTTGAGGTTACACAGATTAATATTAGTTTGGCGCTTGCGTGCTCGTTCTCACCTAAATCCTTTTGAACTGTAAACAACTTCAGAGTGTGTGATTAAAAGTGTGCGACGAAATCATTAATTAACCCATACACCGTTCAACGGACAACCAACCACATCACACAAATTCCCGCAGTACGTTTGTTTGCCTGTTGGCTGTAAAAATTGGCCAAATACTTGTCAAATCACGCACGTTGAAGGATTTTGTGGAGATGACGTACATCCATTAATATTGCTGTGTGTCTACGAAACCCTAAAATACATATATTCGAAAATACTCTAAAGTTATATTATTTAACTAGGATATTCCCCCGACTTAACTTAAAATAACCACAGGATTCCCGGGACTCGTTTAATAAGGACAGCGGCACATAAAGTTATTCTTCAGGAAGTCCTGTTGTTCGTCGGATAAAGCCTGACGATTGAAAAACTTAATTTTATATTATCTGTCGAATGAACCCTATGTGATGAAGTTTGAAAAATCGGCCAATACAAAAATAAACTTACAAAGGGACCTAACCAATATCAAGAAACCTTTTATATTATGTTTCGTAATGAACAACTTGTTTTTCAAAAAGGTTTTTAAATACAAGCTTTTGAGATCCTGGGTATCATGTAGCAGCAGAGTGCTAGCCAAGAAAAATAAAACGAGCCCAAACACGACGGGTCTATCTAGTTTAATATAGGAGTTCCTATGGTCACCTTCCATCATCAGATCATGGTACCATATTATTGCATTGTCACGCGATATACACATGCGTGCAAAATTTCAGCTCAATCGGAAGTTGGTCAAATTTAACTTGCAAGATTCCACCCGAACTTACATACATGCATACATACATAGGTACATGCGTTGCAGGTTAAATAAAAGCTTGAAAAAAAAGGTTCATTTTATGTTAAAATCTCCACGGAACACTAGACGGAAAAATACCTGTCACTGTCATATTTCGCAACAAGTGAAGATTCAAGTTAAAATTATGGGTATGCAAATTCGGCCCGTATATTCCGTTAGCCGTAAACCATTTACGCGCTCGGAAAATTCGTACATTTTTTCACAAAAGGAAACGAAGGGCCATTCAACAAATATCGGATTAGTCACGAATTTCCGCCGGCCCCCTGAGTGGGGGATGACGTCAGCGGTGTTGCCAATCAAGATTTACATTACTCAAACAAGCTGGTAATATGACATAATTATAATAAGCAAAGCCAGCACAATCCCCGCAAATTGCTAATGCGCTGGAACCTTGTCAAGTTAACATTCACGTGACGTCATCCGCAACTCGATATGTGCGCGTACTCGCCGGCCAGTGATGCTAACAGTACTGAGTGTTCGGCTACGGTTACGTCACCAAATTGGCGGCCAGGCGCAAAAGCAATTTGCGGAGATAAATGAATGATTCAAATGAGTATTTTGGCACTCAAATACCATTCTTTATTTAGAACGTTGTGATTTGAAACTGGATGATACTGTTACGACCTCACTCATAACAGTATCATCCTATATTGTAGCGCTCTGGAAAAACCTCGTGAGGAGTTCATTCCATAGCTTGCTCATGTATACAAAAAAAACTTCGTTTACATTATAACTAGCTGTGCCCGCGACGCCGTCCACGTGAAATTTGTTTTCAACCTCCCACCCCCCCCCCCCTATTTTGAAACATTTTCATAGCTTCTCTGCTCCTATTGGTCTTAGCGCGATGATATATACCCTATAGCCATCCTCGATAAATGTGTTATCCAACACTGAAAGAATTTTTCAAATCAGGCCAGTAGTTCCTGAGATTAGCGCGTTTAAACAAACAACCAAACTAACTGTTCAGCTTTATATATTAGTATAAGATATAAGATTAAAATAGCTTTAGACATAAGTTATTTTATACTTTTTAGTTTTGAAGTCAAAGTTTTTGAACAAGGTTTTTTAATTTCTTACTTTTTAGAGTCTACCTATGCTACGAAAGGTGCCGCGCGCCTAAAAAAATATACGTCCCAAGAAACGGGAACGGAAAAAATCACAAAATGAAAACTAGTGGGACAAACTATGTTAAATTTTTAGGTGACCAAATGGCAACTATTCCGCATCAAACTAAAGAAGAATCACGTAAATCGGAGCATAAATCTCAGCGTAATTGGTGAACATATGGAACAGAAGAGAAAAAAATCATAATAAATGTTCATAAAATGAAAACTACTGGGCAAAGAATGTTCGATTTTTAGGGCACCCAATAACAACTATTCTTCTAGTAATCGGTGTACATACATAAAAAAAACACCAATCAAGTTGAGAACACCCTCCTTTTGGAAGTCGGTTAATAAAAGGATGTGGCCACTCTATCAATATTTTCGGTTTAACAATTATTTCATAAATATTTTTTTTTTTTTTTTTTTTTTTTTTTTTTTTTTTTTGAAGTCGAACTTATTGCAATATTACATTGCAACATAACTCAATATTAATGCAGTACTAATACTCACGACATTTACGCATGACTCACGATAAAAAAAAAAAAAAAAAAAAAAAAAAAAAAAAAAAAAAAAAAAAAAAAAAAAAAAAAAAAAAAAAAAAAAAAAAAAAAAAAAAAAAAAAAAAAAAAAAAAAAAAAAAAAAAAAAAAAAAAAAAAAAAAAAAAAAAAAAAAAAAAAAAAAAAAAAAAAAAAAAAAAAAAAAAAAAAAAAAAAAAAAAAAAAAAAAAAAAAAAAAAAAAAAAAAAAAAAAAAATCATTCGATAATTTCATGCTCGGAGAAATATCCATATTAATCGAATAATTTTTTTTTTTTTTTTTTTTTTTTTTTTTTTTTTTTTTTTTTTTTTTTTTTTTTTTTTTTTTTTTTTTTTTAACAATAAAAAAAAAAAAAAAAAAAAAAAAAAAAAAAAAAAAAAAAAAAAAAAAAAAAAAAAAAAAAAATAAAAGCTAAATAGACCATAAATATATTGTAGAACACAGCAAAAGCAATAGGCCTCAATTAGCAGTTATTGTTACTGTTAAAATAACTCCAGCCATAACATTAATAACAGCTAAATTCATTTCCAACAGGAAATATTACGGGTAATATAATTTTATGACTGATTTAATAGGGCGACTCCCTTAACGAAAATGCGTATACTCTAAGGGCCTTACTTATAATCGTTTCTTAAATTTAAAGAAACTGTTTAGCAACTGATTAGTGAAAATCTTACCCTCTTACTTAAGAGATGCCTAATCGCTTCTTAACAGATTATTATAAGTAAAGCCGCTATACGCAATGGTACTAAAGAACGTTTTTCTTGCACATTTTAGGAATTTGAAATGCATCTTCAGCCGAGGTGTTCCGTTATGATTTTGAAGAAAGAAAAAAATATTTGAAGAAATAGTGACGTACTTGTTGACATGTATCTTAAAAATAAGAACATATTTTGAGAATGTGTTCGCCGCATTTTGACCAAACAAGGTTTGCACTCAGCTGAATGCTGTGCCGATTATAATATCCGATACAACGCTGATTTTCAGTGCAAGCCTTCCTTTTGACGTAATACTGTTTCTAAAAGGTATCAGGAAATATCTTCGAAACCGGCAGTACGTAGAGAGTAGCACTTCTGATTTTCCAGATGTGCATAGGTGGTATGTCTGTATGGTGTTCTTCTTAGGGTGCCCAGATTGGTGAATTTTCGCACCAAAAATTTTACTTTCCATCCAAAGAAATTCGGGACAGGTATGAAATTTTGTCTTTGTAATGTACACGTTGGATCCAAGCATTAAAATAACCTGATAATGACAACAGTTTGGATGTCAAGTTATTTTTGCGATAATAAATTCCTCAAATTGGGGTAATATTCAAAACTTAATCTGGAGTTTATTATATTTATTGTACGAGCTAAGGAGACAGGCAGACGGCCCACCTGATGGAAAGCGGTTACCATCGCCTGTAGACATTTGCAATATCAAAGGTGCTACAAATGCGCTGTTGCACTCTTAAGGGAGACTGGAACCTGGTCACTTACGCCGCAACACAACTCAAAGTTGTTATACTCTAGACCAGGGTGGTAGCCATCCAGATGGTTAAATACACCTGGCTCTAGGTTATTTCGTCACCTCTTACGACAGGTCGCCCGGCCGTAGTAAATTATATTCTTTCTCTCTTCCTGCACGGATAAAACCTAATAACCTAATGCTCCAGCAATAAAAAACCTAAATACGAATATTTTCTCATACAACCATCTCTCTCTCTCTCTGTTGAGAATTTACATCAATCACCCCGGATTAAAATTTTAATAAATTCCATACGAATACATATAAATACGACAGTGAGTCTAGATATTTGGTGGCTCTTTCTTCATAGCCTCAGAAATAAACCGGAAGTCTGTATACGGGATGATATGATTATTTATTTAGGATACTTTTTATACCCAAGAATGGGATCGCTTCCGCTGGACCACAAAATACTTTACCAATAAAGTCTCGTGGACGACTATGTATTTATACTGCAAACGTTTCTTATTAAACGACAAGTGCAGAATGCCAAATGTGTTTTTCCATCGGTTCCTATATTTTAATTTAGTTTCTTACTAACGCTTAAAATTTGATATAAGCTTCATACGAGTAATGGTAAATTCAGTGCATGTTAGGTAAGGTAAGTAAATGATTAATAAGACATAGGTTCTGGTCATAAGTCTTTAGCGAAGTTTAGCGAGACTTACATTAGCAATTAAATATATATATAATAATAAAACTACGTTTAACGGTTTTAAGCGCGGTAATTGATTTGATTTTGGTTATTCCGACCTTTCTGCTGCTTTTCAGTGGCCGTGGTTACGGACGACAAAGATGTCATTTATCTAACGGGTATTGTTAAAGTTTTATTTAGTCTACCGCCAACTTGTCAATCAAATGAATTATCGCTCTTAAAACCGTTAAAACGTAGTTTTATTACGTAAACAAGTCGCAAAAACGAAAATATATATATATATATATATAATGTTACGAGTGCGGAACTCGAATCGAAAATGCCGTTGGAATTACTATAGAATATGTTAGATCTATACAAACACGTATAACACAGGTACAAATATAACTGACCACAACCAGTACAAACACACTGCTCGTATATTAATCGTAGCTTGACTGCCTCACCTCTCCGTACGGGCATTCCTTTTATCCTTTAAAAATACAATATGTCTCGACGCGTAACAATAATTTTCAAGAATTGGTTGGATACACCTGACTAATGACTGCCATAAAAGATTTCAATTCACAATAGACTGTTTTTCTGAATTACAAATTTTAAACACAAAGTAAACAAAAGAAGTCCAAAAGCGGGAAGTTAATAAACTGTTCTTTATGGCAGACAGGTGTGCATTTACTTTTGTCGGCATGTAACAATAAGAAGATAAAGATACCAATGAATATGTAAATGTAATATAAATTTCTTCAATTACTCAGGATATCGTGGTTTACCTAACACGAATTCGAAATCGAATATATTTGCTTGATCCGTCAATGTCAGCATTACGAAAATACACTCTTTCAGAAACCATTTTAGCAAATTACTCAGGAGGGCTAATTTTAGTTACATCAGAACTTATTATTCTCGTCGTTAGTTCCCGAACAACATAATTTATTTACTCCGTGTTCTACCAAGTTAGGAGTTACGTAAATCAGACATCACAAAAGGTTGAACAACAACAAAAGTTGATTTATTCGCTTGGACTTCGACCATAACCTGCACCTGACGCACGTGCTACTGACACTTCTGTTTATAAACAGTTTTTGTTGCCAGTTGCCACCACAGTATTGCTTTGATATATGGGTGCTATTTCTTGACCTCTATTCAGGGTAGTTACGAATATCTAATAGTACTTGTAAAAATCTGCTGATTAATATAGCACTAAGCCTCCAGTACTGCATGTACAAATATTATTAATGGCTATATTTTCAGGTTTTTTTTTCTCTTTATTAATTTGGGACTTTACCATTTAGGCAAGCAGCCCTATCATCTCCTAACCATACAATAAGTTACATACTATAATTTAAATAATGAGCTGGCTAGCAAACTAGCTCTTATTGAGAGGCTGGCTCTGCCAAAATCTCTATAAAAATACCTTCATCAAAACAATTCAGACCCAACTCCCTCATCAGTTGTTCTCTGCCATTTTTGTTTTTGCTGCATTCCATTAAGAGATGTTAGACATCCTCACGAGTTCAACACATTGGGCAGTTGGGGGTATCACTTAGCATTTTTCAGGGTTTTCTAATTTTTTCTTCAGCAATGATTATGCCTATATTTGTGATCAGTTTCTTAAAATAAGCTTTTGTATTTTAAAAAAATTGCTCAGTAAAATGATCATCCCCAACAGGGTTTTTTATTGCCTTAAGGCTTAAATCATGTAATTATTGTATTATATCTTAGAAGACGAATACTAGAAATCTAAATTGTCTTATAAAAAATAACTCTGAATTTCTCTGAAATCACACTAGATGGCGCAGCACATACGAGTACCAAACCAGTCAAATCAGTAAAACAATAAATGAATATTTAGCTGGAGGATCCCAACCAACTCCGTAGAAAACCTCATGGCCGAGCCTAACATAGTTGGGGAGATAAAATCTCACCGTCTCCGCTGGCTCGGTCATGTAGAACGATTAGAGGATCGGGGAGTGAAGAAAGTATATTTGAGGCGAATAGTCGGTCGGTGACTGGTTGGTCGTCCCAAGTATCGCTGTAAGTGCATAGTGGAAGCTGACCTGACCGCATTACAAGTCCACAATTGGCAAGACCCTGTGCAGGACAGAGGAAAGTGGAGTGATCTCGTTTCAGAGGCCAAGACTCACTATGGGTCGCTGAGCCAACGGAGTTAATTTATGAATAAATTTATAAAAGTATATTATTTATTGCGCAGCTACGAAACATAGCCTGGTAGTTAGTGGGTCACTACCACCTATAGACGTTTGCAACACCAGGGGCGCTAACATCGCGTTACGGACCTCGTAGGAATTTTATAACGCCCTTCTTTAATAATTTCATGTCCTAGCGCAGAGGGAAAAGGGTAGACGATAGATAAACTAACTGAGACACTTTTTACCATTTTGCAAAACGTCGTGGCCTGATGCATTTTGTATGAGTATACAATGTTGTGACGTCATAAGTTTTATAAAAATACCTACGAGGAGTGAAATAGCGCACGATTTATTTACTGTTAAATAAATCAAAAGTATTTCTATGATAATAATATTTCGGTATTTTAACGCCTGCTTTTTTCGATTGGGCTGAAATTTTGCACGCATGTGTATATCGCGTGACAATGCAATAATATGGTACCATGGAGCTGATCTGATGATGAAGTCGTAAGGTGGCCATAGGAACTCCTGTATTAAAGAAGATAGACCCGTCGTACTTGGGCTCGTTTTACTTGTCCTGGCTAGCACTCTGCTGCTACATGATATGCAGCTTGTATTTATAAACATTTTAAAAGAAGCTTATTACTATATAAAAAGTTAGAATTAGACATCTTGTTTACCTAATTATTCAACTATCAATGTTAAGACATGGTATACTTCCTGACATTAAAACAGTTGCACTTGGAACAGTATAGGATCTTTGAATCAAAACCTTTTTTTATTCTTCATAGAGACCGTTTCTCTATTCGAAGTGGTAAGCTTCATTTTCTCAACGTAATTTGAATACAAGCGCAACAGGCTCTGAAGACCGCTAGGTGCTTTGTGAATTTAAAAGGACATTCTATATACATCCGTTGTAAACCGGTCGATGGTGCGGCGGAAAACCTCGTAGCAGACTTTGAGTTAGCAGTAAAATGGTCGTAAACTCGTGAATGTGTCGTGCACGTCTATCGAAGTTAAAGAGTACACACATTTATTCGGTTACAAATTTCGTATGAAAACACTGTTTGTAAAATTATATATTGTTTTATTTTTTGCCTGAAACAGGCAAACACGCAGACGGCTGGGAAGCGGTTGCCGTTGCCTATGAACATTTGCAACACCAAAGGTGTCAGTAACGTGTTGGCAACCTATTAGAATTTTGTAACGCCCTTCATAAAAATCCTCATGTCATAGCGCAAAGGCAAAAACCGCGGCGAGAAGTTCCAAGTTTATATGGTTTTCAACAGATAAATAGGTTTCATTAAATCGATTTACTGGGCTGTTAGCTTTAAATTTTATAAATTCGTCTTTTAATTATGAAGTTAAAATATAGTTTTTAGTACATTACGATTGAAACCTTAGAATATGTAGTATTTTACTAAATTTATTTAGTAAGTACACGAATCTGACCAATAAACGATAGTGTACAGAAAATAATCATGTGTTTTTAAATTTATAGAATTACAACATCATTGCCACTTGTTACATTGAAAAAATAATACAATCCATGACATGCAAGTAAGAAAGAAAAAAATACGTAAAATAAGAAAAGACAGGTTTGTGTCGTTGTAATAATTAATCGTAAAATAATTTTAAAATAATTTATGAAACAAAAGGCTAATTAAAATTATATTTTATTTTCAATGTTATAAAAAGTTTTGAGTATTGATATTGTCACATTTTATATACAATTTATATTACTACCTATAAAGTCCGCCATTTTAGTTAAATTTTCAAAATATGGCTACCCACGCATAAAACCGATAGGGGCCTTACTCCGTACTGAAGTATTTAAAACACATTGTCGTAATAGCAGCTCTCTGCGACATCGTCATGGTTTGTGGAAGTAAGTCTTTTATTCGCTGCGAAAATTTGCAGCTAAGTCTAGTCCAGCCCTAAACGTTTTCCTCGGTTCGCCGATAAAATACCCAAATAGTGTACCGCGTAAGGAATCACATTTCAATGTTTGGATATTTGTGTTTACCATTTTAATGTGGTTCGCCTCACGGTTTCATGTTTATATTTCACTTACCTCATCATATGGTTTATTTCTCTGTCTTTATCTCCAGACCAACTGTTCGACACATGAAATTATGACATTAGGAATAGCTTTCGCGACTATATATTTTATTGGATTTTTATTCCGACGTTTCGGCCACTTTTCGATAGCTGTGATCACGGAAGACAAACATGTCAAGTGTCAATGAGTAATGTTAAAGGTTTTTATTTAGCCTACAACTGTGAAATGAAGTTCTGAGTACTTGAGTTTTGTGTCAATGTTTAACACCATTAGCAATGTCGCATCTCAAATAACGCATAAGAGTCTTAGATATAATTGCGTGATATAGTCACTAGCATTATTCCAGGTGTAGAATAGGAGATTTTAATTATTACATTTATGCTTGATGCCTCTCATGAATAAATTAAATAATTAAAATTGCCTCTCCAAGGCTGCGAAGAGGGTACATTCAGATATGTAAACTTGCAAACAAAATAATTTTCATTTAAGTATTAGTTACATTTATACAAATAGGCACTGTTAATAACATTTGTTCCTAGTATTACCTATTATCTATATATTAATACGTGAAGCAAAACCTTAATACTCCTTTTTACGAAAATGCGCGGACTGAGGAGTATGAAATTTCGCACTCGTATAGTCTATATAGAGAACTACGCACGTAGCAGCGCTCTGCGGTCGTTAATTAATGTACCAAAGTCATAAATTATAATTAAATATACTTTAGATCAGCATTCCTTGTTCGGAAGTCGAATTAAACAGTTCTCAAGTTGCTGTAATAAAAATATACAAAATTTCTTTAAATAAATATTTTTTCCTTTATGCATTGAAATAAAAACAATGTTAAAAAAAACCCAATAAATTAACTCTGACCATCTCTCTGAGTTTAAGTTTAATGGTCGCAGTTGTAAACAAACGAAATGATAAAAACTTAATCCATAAAGCAAATTGTTTTAAGTGAATGAAAACTGAACTGTTTTGAAATTGGACGGTTGTGATGCGATCTCTATTTATTCCAATTTGTTTGTTCTGCCGATGGAACTGTTCAAATTGAATGAGTTATATGACTACTCTATTTTATTGCTTAGCTATTGTCCTTTGTTAGACGGTTTCTGATATCAACTGTAACAACTATACAAATATCTTGAATTATGCTATCCCGACACACGCTACCCCACCTCTGCTATCTTGACTTACGCTACACTGACTGCTGCTACGCCGACTTACGTTACGCCGATTAATCTACGCCGACTTACGCTATTAAGTAAGATATAAGTAAATTATAGCTCGACTCGGGCATCTCATGTTCGCACGGGCCAAAACTGGAAAAAAGAAAGATTTACGCTACGCCGACATACACTACGCCGATTTACGCTACGCCAACTTACGCTACGCTGATTTGCGCTACCTTGACATACGCTATTCCGAAATTCTCTACGCCAACTTACGTAACACCTTCATACGCTACCTAGACTTACCCGAGCTCGGATTTACGACATTTTTAAATCATGATGATTTGCCTTTTGTTTGAACGTCACACAACTCGACTACTTATTTCCCCTTCACTCTCTCTTTTCTTTCACCATGTCCCAAAGAGTTGGGGTCGGCACAATATGTCTTTTCCTTCCACATTCTGACATACATCTACTGTCACACCACAAATCATCATATCATCCTTCACGCAATCCATCCATCTTCTTTTGTTCTACCTTTACATCTGTACCCATCCATCTTGTAGTTTAACATTCTTTTTCCCCATACCAACTTAGTCTTCTTTCTCTCTAGTTTTTCAGTCACAGGTGCAACTTTCAAAGATCCCCTTATGTACTCATGTTTCACATTATCCATTCTCGTAACACTACACATCCCCCTATTTCCCCCTAACTATAAGTACATAATTGAGGATACCCAATTATGTTGTGTGGAGAATGAGAGCGTGGAGATTTTACTGGCTCGGTCATATAGAACGGAAGGAGAAAGTTCTGGTAGTGAAGAAAGTATACTTGGGGCGACCAGTCGGTCTGTGACCGGTTGGTCGTCCCAAGTGTCACTGGAAGGATAGGGTAGAAGCTGACCTGACCGCCCTGAAAGTCCACAGCTGGCAAGACACTGCGTAGGACAGAGGAAAGTGGCGTGCTCTCGTTTCGGAGGCCAAGACTCACTTTAGATCGCTAGTCCAACGAGTTAGTTATTTATTTAGACATACAATAGATGATAACAATCAATACTTCGTTAAAATAAAACAACACATTAAAGTTGGTCTATATTGGCATCCAAGAGAGCGACACATCAGTGCTAAAATTATATTTTAGTAGAGTTACGTGGTAGTCTGAAAAGTTTCGACCTAACAAAGATACCAGACTTTTTATATATTTTTTTATTTATATTTCAACATAGTCTCCTTGTAACTCTATACACTTCTCTCAATGATACTCTCATTTTTGTTACCCGTCCAAATAATACTCGGCGTTTTTCTCTGCATAATAATTGTTCAAGAAGGTGATTGCGTCGTCTTCATTTGGTGAAAGTGTCTGTCGTCCGAGTGCAATTTTTAGATGACGGATCAAAAAGAAGTCGCTTGGGGCTTGATCTGGCGAGTAAGTGGATGGTCAAGCAGTTCAAACCGTAATTGTAACGAGTGCTGTTATCTTCATGTTGGGTCGGAAACTTTTCAGACCACCTTTGTATATCAATAATAACGATTCATAAATACATTGTGAAACAAATGATTAGTTGCAGTGATATATTGTCAGGAAAAGAGATAACAAATTTAATCAATCGTGTTATTATTTTTGTTTACACATGTTCCGTCATGTAATAAACGTGAACACTCAAGAAAATGTTCCAAGTTTAACTAATAATTATTAGTGACATCAATTTCTCCAAACAATGTGGCACACAATGGCGCCGTGGTGTAAACAATAGGGCGTTGTAATTATGTACGTTAGCGGTCACACATAAAACTGTTTTACGAGACACATTCTTCCCTTTACTCAGATAGGCGTTGGCTTTTAACCCGGTTGGTTTCAGCGAAACATTAATCTACATCGAAAATCCTGTCTGTTGAATTTATGGAAATACAAGGAAAAGCTACGGCATATTATATTCGCTTCTAAGAATTGATTTATAAGAGTTTACGTTTGAAATTGTGCTTTAAGTTTTAGTGTTTGATGCCATATTCCTAAAATAGATAGAGAGAGAGAGAGAGAGATAACACTTTATTGTACACCAAAATATACAATTACAAAAACAGACCATATTTACAATATTTTCTAGGCGGCCTTATCGCTCAAAGCGATCTCTTCCAGGGAACCTAAATGAAAAGAAAATGAATCGGGCGATGTAGGTGGTGCAGGAAAAAGGCAATATATACATAAATACTAAACTAATTTAAGAAATAATTATACAATACATACATATTACATAGTCATATATATACATAGTCATATATATACAATAATATGTATGTTATCATAATAAATGTAGCATGATTATATTATGTTAATCAGACAGCGTTATTTGTGGACAATAGTGTTTTCTGATCAAATATGCCGAAGACTCTGAGTTTCATTTTGTTAGATGACAGCTGAAAGGATGTACGAGATCTATGGACATCATCAATAGCGTCAAATTTTAACCTTCTATATAAGTTTATTCACATGAATGTTAAGATCCAACAAATAATCATATATCTTATATATAAACAAAACTGAATAATACAAATGTTTATATGCGAATAACTGAGAACGACATTATCGATTGTGATTATTTTTTTTATGTTTGTTTGAGTGGGTCCTTGGATTGTTTATATCCACAATTACTACTGATAGGTGGCGCTGAGATCAGATGCTAGATTTTTATTTTTTCAGAG
Organism: Dendrolimus punctatus; assembly: GCA_012273795.1. Taxonomy (NCBI): domain Eukaryota; kingdom Metazoa; phylum Arthropoda; class Insecta; order Lepidoptera; family Lasiocampidae; genus Dendrolimus; species Dendrolimus punctatus. The sequence goes on from CM022536.1 coordinate 18,336,187, forward strand.
CAGGACAACGTCTGCCTGGACCGCAGGTTTTTACATTATTAACTGGATGAAAGGACTTAATAGCAAGAAAGCCATGAAAGACTAGTGGCTAACGAACCTGCGTCTCTTTTCAATACAGTAGTTTCGGATTGAGGCCAAGAAGTATGCACTGCACCTCCATGGCTAGTTCCCATATCATACTATACATCCACTCGCCTCACCATCGGTAGTTTAATATGCTGGTGTGCACCAACATTTAACCGGTGGTCAAAATAAAATAATCACTGTTTATGCATACATTTTCAGCGATTATCTTATTTTAACCATTGTTTAAAAATCGATGCAGACCAATCTAACTTGTATGTCTAATTTAACCAGTACTAAGGCAAATGAACGGTTAATAAGATACAGGAAACGGTTATTGGTCAGTTTTTTTACTCAACGCAACCCAGCAATTTTCTTTGGAGTCAAAAATAACATCCAGTAGGTATATATCAGATTTTGTATTTTTCCTTTAAAGAAATTTCCTTATCTATTTCCTTAGTTAAAAATGAATAATATTTCGCAACATTTGTCTGCAAAAATAAAACAGCGAACAAAATTTAAATACAGACCTTATCTAAAATACGTCGTTTAATTTTAATCTGTGTTACACAAATTGATATTTAAAATTCAAATTTTGACAGAGAGAAAGTGAAACGTTTCCATGTTTTTCCATTGTTTAAAATATTTTGGCGGCAAAAAATGGAAAACTGGAAAGACCACTTCAAGTTATTTGCAATTCGATAAGCGGCGGAATATTCGTGTCGGAACAATTTTATTTAACTTTCAAGGTGCTACGTAATTCTGTTGACAGTTTCGAAGTTTAATATTTAAATGTGGAGAGTCTTTTGCGAGAACTAGATTATTATTAAGTAGAATAGAATAGGTAGATAGAATACTCCGTTTAATAGAAGCCGATGAGTTGGCTTGTTCAGACTTCAAATTTCTGATCACGCTTGTTTTGAAGAAACTCATATTTTGGTACTTACGTAAATTGCAGGAAGAAGTCTATTTCACGTACTTCAAGAAAGAATGATCGCGTATGGTGGATGCATGCCAAGTGCCTAGTAATTGTGGTTGCAGTTACAGTCTAGCAATACCAAAAGTGATACAAATGCGCTGCTGCACTCTTAAAGGAGACTGGAACCTGGTCACTAATTCCGGAACACAAGTCAAGGTTGTTATGGCGGTCATACATTATACCAGGGGTGGTAGCCATTCAGAAGGATGTCTGTAAGTTGTTTTTTCACCTCTTAGTTTTTATTGTCTTCTGGCATAAGTGGTAAGGCAGAACATTTCAGCGCATCTGGTGTTGCCAGTATTTATAAGTGACGGTAACCACTCGCTATGGGGTACACCGATAGCCTACTGTACCTACACCAGCAATTAGAAAACTAATAATTCATCAGAATATTATTGTAACACTCCCCGCAGAACAAACATAAAGTGTTATAATGTCTAAGACCGTGTGTAGTTATGATTTGGAGTAGAAAATGAAATGGGGGAGATGGTACTGGTATACAATACCAGCACAAAATATCAAATCAATATCATGTTCACAGTTTAATATTACTAAATTAATGCGGAATTCTTTTAGAAATTTCGCATCAAAACTATTACGCAAGCGGCACCCTATTATCGTGATCCGCTACATTCGGCTGGTTGTCGCCTTAATTCTCGTTAATTCGACGAAGTTCGGAGTAATTTTCTTAAGACCCATTTAAGCTATTAGTTTTGGAATAATGGTACGACGTGATTTTGTCGAAGGATTGATAGTACGTTTTTGGGTAAAGCGTTTTGTTTTCGTATTTGTTAGCATCGTTGATTAGGTGATACTTAGCTGCAATATAACGAAGAAATGTTAGAGAGATGATATTACCTTCGACAGTTAGCTACCAAGGACTGTATGTGAAGACGCAGAAATATTGTTAGTATACTTTAGAAGAAGTTTAGATTATCTGATAACGAATCGAAAATATATTCTCTTTGCTTATTTCTAGGCTCGTTCTAGATACGTTTATTAGTAAATATTGCAGATTTATTTTTTCGAAGTCACTCTTGCTTCTTTAGGAGATGGCAACTCTTGTCTGAATGTGATAATCTTGACCAAGTTCGTGTCATTCTATACACAGTGAAGGGTGGTGAGGAACATAATTTGTTTTCGTCAGTTCCTAAATGTGTATAACGACTACAATTAATATATACTTTTTACGATTTCACTACAATCAGTACACGATTGTACGCAGCATATTATATATGCCTAAATAGAAGGAGACATTTTTCCTATCAAATGCATCCATATAAACCCAATAGATTTAGATGAAGGGTGACTCATATAATACAATTCACAAATCGTCCTCAATGGCCAAGGCGCAGACAATAAATTTTTTAAAGATAACTTTTTATACTTTACGGATAAAAAATACTGATTAATTAATAAAGGAGACAGAACATTTGGGCCAGACATGTAATGAGTTGAGATATAACTGAAAACAACGTTATAATTTTTTATTATAAAATGGAAACCATCCACCCTAAGTCCTATCTGGAACACGAGAAATCTTAAAAGTAAAGTCACAAATAAAATAAGTTTTTGATTACCATATTCAATTTTTGAGATGAATTTCAACAATAACTTTTTTATAACATACCATACCATTACAATTATAAAACACTAGCTGTCCGGCAGACGTAGTCCTGCCGGTAAAATAGGGTTATCGCAGAGGTTGATAAATTAGGATTGTATGTATTTTTGTATGTTGTATCATAAAAAAATAGAAATAAAAATTTGTCTAAAAATAAATAAAAAATGGGTAGTCCACCCTAACATTTAGGGGATGAAAATAGATGTTGGCCGATTCTCATAGATACCGGATAAGCACAAAAATTTCATCAAATCGGTCAAGCCGTTTCGGAGGAGTATGGCAACGAAAACTGTGACACGAGAATTTTATATATTAGATATAGCATAATAAAAAGAAATTCTCCCCACCGGTACATTCAAGGTACGTTCTCTTTGCGAATAATCTATTGAACTCGTTCTATCACACAATCTTCTTTTGTAGCAACACATGACGCCTTATTTCTCCCCTAATATCACGGAATTCGAAGTAATCTCCTTAAGAGCCATTTAATAAATTAGTTTCGGATTAATGGGAACGGCCCGATTGTGCTGAAGGAATAATAATAACTCGCCTTCAGAGATCGTTAACGGCGATTTCATTATTTTTCAAAGAAAAATGGCGATTCTTTGGAGATAATAGCGATGGCGATTGAATTACTTATCAGTAGATATTGTTTGGATTTTCAGTGATATGTTATCCGTGCAGGAATGGAGAGAGAATACAATTTCCTGCGGCCGGGCGGATTGTCGTTATAGGCGACAAAACAACCCACAGCCAGGTGGTACAACCTTGATTTGTGTTCGGCATTAGTGACCAGGTTCCAGTCTCTTGGTGTTGCAAATGTCCATACGCGATGGTAGCCGCATTCCATCAATTGGTCTGTCTGCCTGTTTGCTGATCTCATGCAATAAAAAAGAAATGTATATCGAAATAATATTATTGACAAGGTTCGATCATATTAATGTGGTGTTGAAAAACCTACAGCTGATCCAAATTCAAACAAAACTTTAATCTTCTTATTACAACTATTTTTTTTTTGTTATTCATATTATAATAACATCCATCGTCCTTTGTCCAGCACTAGCTCTCAACCTACGTTCTCTTTCTATCGTCGTATTGTTTAGCTTTTTAAAACTTTTTTTTATTCGTCATCTCTCTTGCTCACACATCTTACACATCATTCGGAAACACACTCAACCACATACATTGATATTAATAATTGGTTTTACCGTTATCTACAGAGGTTTGGTACTGGATACGGCACTGTGAGAAGGTTTCTGTCTTTGGAGCTTGGACCAACTCCGCTGCCAGCGGACATCAGGATTTTATATATTTTTATTAATATTTTAGGTTGTTTTTTTCATTATTTAATTTATTTTTTTCATTTTTTTTTTATTGTGTTTTTAATTCAACAGCCTGAGCAGACTAACAGAGCGTCAATGACATGGGCTACGATCAATTCTAAAACTACATATTTTATACCATACCTATTGTTGCTTTTAAAATACGACGATAAAAAGATTGAAAAACTGTTTATATAAACATTGTACACTATTTGATTTGTTTAAGGCATGACGTCAAAACTTGTTACTCTTGTAAAAAATGTGGAGGCTACGTACGACATTGTGTATAATGAAATTTGTCTCGATCGAATTGGTTGTCAACTAACCTATTGTAAGAGTTAGAACATGTCAATTTATTCTTTCGACTTGTCCGGAAAAATAGAGACCTAAAACATCTCTTGTTTCACTGACACTCATGTGTATTGTATTGCTTTATGTGAATAAAAGAGCTCTTGCTCAGCTTCTATTTTCACAGTCTCTATAGCTTTACTTGTTCTGTGCGTGTAATTCAAACAATACATTCACCCGTCACAATTAAATCACGTTTCGAACAGTAACGAGAACAGACGGTACACTCCAGTATTTACGGCTTAATTACTCGAACACTGTGCCTGACATACCGGTGACATGTGTTATTTTGACATTCGAGTACTAGCATTATGCAGTCATTTGTACAATTTTGATTGCTACTGCCTTGATCCTAATTAAGGAATCCTGTTACTACAGTAGATTGTTAGTTGGGGTAGAACGTATGTCATCAATTTAATCCCGGGCTGGTGTCAAAAATAAGATACTTTCCACTATTATAATTGTGCAAATTGCTATTCTCGTTTCCCATAAGAGTAAGCAGAAACGATGGGTCTTATATCGATGGTGAAAGGCTATTTGTTTTAAACGACACTTTTATAAATTGTCGGGAGAAAAGTTTAAAGTTTCTAATGACCCAGAAAAACATCACTAACGAACTATGTCCATATTTAAAAAAAAGAACATCTGTAGACTGAAACTAGAGATCAGGTTCTTTATATTTCTTTAAGTTGAGACATTAGGATCCATCGTGTTGAGTTTCACACAAAATGTCGCTTAAAACAAATAGCCTTTCACCCCTCGATATGATACTAGCTGTCCCGGCAGACGTCGTCCTGCCCGGTAAAAAATAGGGGTTGATCGTAGAGGGTTGAAAATCTAGGGTTGTATGTATTTTTGTATGTTGTATCATAAAAAAATAGAAATTAAAAATTTTGTCTAAAAAATAAATAAAAAAATTTAGGGGTGGACACATTAACATTGTGGTAACATTTAGGGGGATGAAAAATAGATTTTGGCCGATTCTCATAGATACCGGATAAGCACAAAAAATTTCATCAAAATCGGTCAAGCCGTTTCGGAGGAGTATGGCAACGAAAACTGTGACACGAGAATTTTATATATTAGATATATGGTCTTATATGCAATAAGATGACTTGCATCTTATAGCATAGATCGTTCGCTTTATCCACTTTCATTAATCTCTTTATACTAGTACATTACCCTTATTGCAATATTTTTATCTGGTCTTTCTTCAAAATCTACAATTTGATCGTGGTGTACATCGCGGTGTACCAACACTAACTCTGTAATTCACACTGATTTTATATACTTTGCCAGTCTCCTTTCATCCATTCTCATTAAACGCCGAAACTACTCCAAACTTTCCCAACTCTTGTTATAAATTTACATCTTTTTGCAGTCCACAATGTCCATTTATTCATCCAGGTTCTACTTTTGCCAATACGGATACGGCAGCTTAAATGTTATGATATTAACTTCTTCTTATTCTATCCCTTATCCAATTACTTAAGGTTGAGTCTTCTCCCTTTTCTGTATCAAACCACGGCCTTAGGTTGTCGGTTCGATTTTTCCTTAGGTCTCTCTCAATGTTCGTCCACCAGGTCAATAGCGGGCTGCCTCTTTGTTTTCTTCCGATATGTCTAAAGCGATTTGCACGACGTGGTTTTCACCACCATACCAAAGAATGTGATAAGCTGTACATATTAATTACGAATTTTATTTTAGTTTCATTTTATGTTTATTGGTTTTATTATTAAGCTATATTACCGATTTTCAAAACTACAAAAACATGGATATCTAGTATCTGGTGAATCACTTTCAAGCTTCTATTTGTAGCATAAATTGCAGATTGTATAATTTGCTCTATAAGACATGAATATTATATTCTTAAATGTCACAACAACCAAACTGCAGTATTCGAAAGCCTACTTTATGTCTTTTGATTTAGGTCACATTTTAATAACAGATGTTGTACTACTTGCGATGGGCTGTATCAATATTAGGAGCTTTGTGGCGTGCATCACGCAAACCCAAGTTGCATTGAAGTACTGCACCGTAACGCTGGTGTATCGGGTTTAAGGTATTAAGGTAATGTCTAATAGGAATGTTGACAATTTTAATGAAGCGTTTATTTTAGGATAACGAGGTCAGCAGAAATTACAGAACACAGTTGATAATTGCAGACCTGATTGGGTGAAGGGGACTTGGTAAATATTGAGAAAATAGACACCAAAATTTCGTTTAATTATCTATTGGTCTTCGTACATAATTTCTTCATCAATTTGTGTCATTCTTTAAGGGCAAATTGCTGCTCGATACCTGACGAGCGTGAAGACAACTCTTGGAGTTGTCTTAATATTTCTGTGTATTGATGTGCTGTATTTAATATTGTATTTGTATTCTAGTATAAGTATTTCTATCAAGCAGGCTGGTTCAATCTGTGTGATAGGACACGCACAGAATATCGCCATCAAGCAGCCTGGAGCTAATCGTGTTTCTTACAATGAGTGAGCGATCCGATTGCCCAGTTTACCTTCCTCCTATCCCGAATTCCCTTCTTGTCATCTCTTTTAACTCATCCCCTATACCATTTCGCATATCCTACCCCCTCTGTCCCATTCTAAATGCAACGCGTTGGCTTCACTCGATGTAATTAGTATGTAAAGTGAAGAAATAAAAGAAAAAAGTAAGTAAAAAAGAACCTTAAAAAGATAAACAAGGCCCTATATTCCTATGTGTCCGGTGGAAGGCATATAATAATAACTTTAAAGAAATAACGCGTTAGCTACGCCCCTAGTGTTCACAAAGTCATAGGCAACGGTAGCGATATTGGTTATATTGGGCCTGTCTGCATGAATGTAAAAAATATGATATACGATAGATAAATTAAATGTATTTATTCACATAAATAAAAAAAAAAGTTATATTTTAAAAGTAAGTAATCATCCGTGTAATGTACTGCAATGTGATGATGTAAGTAATCGCTCCTCGCGATCTTATACTTTCGTCTGATCACAGCGATGTTACGAAGGCCATGAAGTCGCTGCTAGATGCCGCAGAAGGGCACCCAAAACCCCAAGATCCATCGAACGCCGATGAATGGCCAAGTAAGCCGGTGACCGGCCAGCGAGAGCCGTTGAGAGACAACCATTATGCGGGAAAGCTCCAACGGTTCTAAAGCACGCCAACGATGGGCAGTCGCCCGCTGAATAAAACCGGGGTAAAGAGGTTTGCTTGAGGGCCCCAACATCCTCGCCGCCTCTAATAACCAAAGAAGAAGAAAGACCAGAACGATTAATACAATATCATTATATTCAAGTGTAAAAATCGTAACAACCCTATCCAAGAGACAATGCCTAATTAAACGCGGCAATTTCCACAGTTCTTATTGAATCAATTTATGAACGAATAGCACTGTTCCCCTTTCTATTCTCTTTTAATAATAGAAAAGGGACGCTATGAATCATTAAAACGCTAAGGTGTTTATACCAGGGAAATATAATTTTATACAAGATGACAGTAATAAGAGCTTAAAGTTGTTGAAGTGAAACTTCTTTAGAATCAGTGTGATTTAAAAATCAATGAATCATCTCTTTTCTTTCACCATATCCCAATTAATTGGGGTCGGCACAATGTCTTTTCCTTCCACACTCCTCTATTCTGACATACACCTCTTGTCACACCACAAATTATCATATCATCCTTCACGCAATCCATCCATCTTGTAGTTTAACATTCTTTTTGTCAAGTGACTTTCATCCCTCCTCATTATATGCCCATACCAACTTAGTCTTCTTCCTCTTAATTTTTCAGTCACGGGTGCAACTTTCAAAGATCCCTTTATGGACTCATTTCTCACCTTATCCATTCTCGTAACACCACACATCCATCTCAACATTCTCATCTCAGCTGAGTGGAGACTTTTGTGGTCTATCACTTTAGTGGCCCAACATTCGGACCCGTAAAGCATGACTGGTCGTATGACAGATAAGCATAAGCACTTATACATAAGTATGAAAGGCAGCCTTATCACTGATAGCGATCACTTCCAGACAACCTTGGATGAACCTTAGAAATGTGACACAAAATTTAGGGCTATTAGGGTTTTGTTGCACAATATTCTAAAATATTGAACTAAACTAACTGCTGCCTGTTCAACCCAAAACGAGTTTGAACTCCGTAATGAGTATACTTCACTCCTTTCTATTCAGCTGTCTCCTGCCAGTCATAGGCTTGAAACTCGCCCAGATCCGCCTCTAATACGTCACTCCCGCGATATCTGGGCCGACCAACTGGTCACTGTCTCATTTGTCTGCCCAGATAGGCTCTTTTCACCGCGCGATCCTCCCTCTTTCTATGTAGATGGCCAAGCCAGCGCAAGGGATGTGCCTTGCTCTCACCTATTATATTGGGCTCATCCACCAACTCTTCGATTTGGTTTTTATCGGATCCGCCAGTTGCCATGGCTTCCCCGTGTCGGACCCAGGATTTTGTTAGGACTCTAAAAACATTCAAATGTAGATATTTAAATTATTATACACATACAAACATATTCATAAATACATTTATATACTACATACTATGAAGTCATAACGTAGTACATTCACATTATATAGGTATAGACATAAGGCACACACTGCACATGCACTTTCTCACAACACCACCATGTACAGATACACTCTACATTAGTATAAGTTAAGTATTAAAATTGGAAAAAAAAATTATATAAGTTATTCTTAAGGTACACAACACAACACAAAAATCATAAAATTAATGTCACAAATAATAACACATAAACAATAAACGTGTATAAATTCAAAAAACTAACAATAATTAAGTTGTAAAAAGGGTACGGAACTATAGTCCGTAGATTAGTTAATTTAAAAAAAACGTAGTACATTCATGAAAATCTACGAGCCTGTGACATTTTCTAAGATGATGAATGTGTACGCGTTGATTTGACTCTCAAACTCTTTTATTTAGTGTTGTATTGTTTCAACACTTTACACGTTGGGGCTGTCGTGCCAAATTTCACCATTCTACCTTCATTAATTTTCTAGTTATGCCCTTGCTCGACCTTTGAGTTATCTTAACCTCCATAAACTGGCTTGGAGAGGTCGATTAATTACAAGAATAAACGGTGACCTTGACTAACCCTCCCTAAGGACTAGACAATTAGCGACCCTGTATGCTTACAAATAAACTTTGGAATCTTGTTCTTAACGAAGAAGCTTAAAGCTTATGAAATTCACATTTAATAGTTTATGTGAAATTAGACATATAATATAGACATATACACATCGCATCCACGTGTTAGCTTAACTTACATTGTTAACGTGGTGTTTTTAGGATAAATAGCTTCGCGTTTGACCACGATCACGCCTTATGTTAGACGGTGTTGCGGTCGAAGATGGAAGACGCTAACGTAGATAATTTTTAATATTGTTCCGAGTGCGGGACTCAAATTAAAAATGACGTTGGAATTACTATAGAATTTATTAGAAGTACACAAACACGTATAACACGGGTACAAATATAACCGAACACAACAAGTCCAAACATAATGCAGAAGTTCGTACTTCAATAACACGCGCAAAGTCCGTTACTGAATAGATCACCGGATGTAGACACTTGCTTCGCTCAAGATTATCGCTCGACAGCCCACCCTCACTCGGGGCATTGATTTATACTGCACAGATATCTGCCCGGCCGCGTGGACCGATTTTCCTAAAACCAGTTTGTACTTTTAATCCGAAATACCTGGCTAATGACTGCCTTAGAAGAATACAACAATGGACTGTTTTCACAAATTTTAAACACAAAGTAAACAAAAGAAGTCCAAATTCCGAAAGGTAATAAAATGTGTTTTTATAGGGATGCCGGTGTGAATTTCGAGACCAGAGTCGTAACAATATTTTAAGATATTTTACCATTACAAAGAAAAATGTTAATAAGCACAAAGCAAATTCACATTAAATCAAGCATGTCGTTTAAAGGTTAACCACTAACAAGGTCTCTGGAATTAACAAGCGTTACGTAATTGATTTAGTGTTAGTACTACCTACTGTGCTCAGTATACAATTCAGAGGCCCGGGTACGTGACAATATAACCGCTGAAAATGCCCAACGTGATGCATTTGCGTCTACTTGAAAATGTTGCGCTAAATGTTACAGCGTCAATACCACCCACCACTCATTATACGATACTAGCCGCGCCCGCGGTATCACTATGGTTACTTTTGTTGTTTAATTATGGCGTTATATTTTGGATAATTCACACTATATCTTTCATTAAAATCCATTTAGTCGTTTTTGCGTGAAAGAGCAACAATCATACATCCATATATTCTTATAAACTTTCGCGTTTATAATATTTATTCTTACGAGCCGCGAGGACCTGAATTAAAATGCCGTTGGAATTATGGAGTTTATTAGAACTATACAAACACATATAACACAGGTACAAATATAACCAAATACAAGACGTAATGCACGATTCAATAACACTCGAAAAGTCCGTCACTATATAAGTTATGGAATTTACACAAGTCGTGATCGTGGTTCTCGATAGACTGACAATCTCTCCATTGGGCCATTACTTTATAATGCGTTACACTACATTCTTAGCAAGTTACTCGGAGATACTATGCTATGTTACAAAGTTCACATATTTGCGTCGTTTGAGGTATTCTGTAGAACCAGCACAATCTGCCCCAACTTCAGAATCGGATCATTTTTCAATATAATTTATTGCTGTATCCACAGATTTACTTTATATATTCTATTAGCTAAGGAATGCGCTTAATTCCTCAGCAACGTCGATTTAATCATGTTACAATTCCGAAGTAACTAAGAAAGATATATGATAGGCAACGACCAGCTCTTGAATGACAAATTACAAAGTCTTGAACATCGACGCAGGGTTGCCAGCTTGTTGGTTTTCTATCGGATACACTTTGGAGAGTGTGAATCGGAGATTTTCAATCTTATCCCGCCGTCTCCCTTCCATCATTGGACAACCAGACGCACTGGCATACGGCACCGCTATATGGTAGAGACATACCACCTATGCGAACAAAGCGCTTTGAGTCCGCCTTCAACGCAAAGGAGTGGAACACACTGCCGGAGCCTGTTTTTCCCGAAACCTACAACCGGGGTGTCTTCAAGTGTCGTGTGGATGGGTGACTTTTAGGTAAGCGTGATCGATGCTAGACCATAACTCTGCTCAAATCAAGCGAGATAATGGTCAAACGCGAACCTATGCGTGATAAAAAAAAGATATCAGTCACAAAATGCGGCTACTGGTAATGACGTCCTATAAACCAGGCATACCTAGGCTAGAATAAGAAATAACGTATTGGCATACGTGTGCCGTGTACCGCACGTGATCACGTACGACACGTTCCATCCTATACGTACGAAGGTATTGGTTTGGAAGGAGACAAATGCGGCGGATACACGGAATACTCCATAAGGTGGATAAAGCACTGCGCAACTGATTATCGGCGATAATAGCACAATATCAGCATCACGTGTCGTGGTGTTCTCATTCTTATGAAGAAAAAATAAAGAAATGTTCGTCTAGAGTTATGCAACGAAGTTCCTTATCGCACGTCACTCGGCGGACGGGAGGAACTAGAAGGAATAAAGTGTTAACTGGTTTGAAAATGCTGACCGCTGTATAGTGTACCTGTGCTTTTTTACGCCATCTATGGATACTGCGCGATACTACTGTACTTTACAAATTACGTTTATGCAAGAATTAATATTTTATTTCGTTTCTAAAACAGACGAACATACAGTCATGACGATTTTATAAAGGTTCTGTTTTTTGCTAAAATTACTACTGAACCCTCTAGGGTTTTCATTTTAAAAAGAGCATTCATATAGCTTGTATTGGGAGCAATGTGACCCGAGGTCTGTGCCACATATACGCTTGCCTTTGAAACTGCGAATATGCTGCTTGTTTTAGCACCGTAATCTATTTCTGTATGTTTTGGAATGAAGCGAGTCTTCGACTTCCGAGTCATTCAGTGTGTAGGGGCCCTAATAGAATAATAGTTTTAGTGGAAGATAGAAAACGGATTTAAATTGTCACAGCTGATAAATGTAGTGCGGTCTTCAAATAATAGCTTTTGCATGAATTTAGATGAATACAAGACTTTTAAAATTATAATGAACTACCTTCTGCCCGCGACTTCGTCCGTGTGGAATCGTAAAAAAATCCGATTTTGAAATATTATTCATTGGTGCTCCGCTCCTATTGGTCTTAGCGTGATGATATAGCCTATAGCTTTCCTTGATATATGGGCTATCTAACACTGAAAGAATTTTTCAAATGAGTAGTTCCTGAAATTAGCATGATCAAGCAAACAAACTCTTCAGCTTTATATATTTGTATAAGATATTAGCAAAAGCCGCAACGTAGTGAGATGTGTAACGTAGACTCGAGATTGTTTTACTTAGTAACACAACAAATTTTAAGACAGTATTTTTATTATCTTCTGGTGCATAGATTATGAAAAAAGTAAAGCCGTGTAATTTGTTCGGCTTAGTCAAAAATAATAGTTTAAAAAAACACTAATAAACACGCTTTCATAAAAAATCCATTATTTTTTATGAAAGCGGGTTTTTTTTAGTTGATTTTTTTATGTATTTAAATACAAGCTTATGAGATCCTGCATATCATGTAGCAGCAGAGTGCTAGTCAAGACAAGTAAAACGAACCCAAACACGACGGGTCTATCTTGTTTAGTACAGGAGTTCCTATGGCCACCTTCCGACTCCATCATCATCTCCATCAGCTCCATGGTACTATATTATTGCATTGTCATCGACCTTTGACAGGTGTGCAAAGTTTTAATTAAATCTGAGCTTTCAAAGTAGGACAAAAACGAGCTCAAAGGGGTCGGTTACAAACATACATACATACAGGTGAAGCTAATAAAGGCGTATTAAGAATGACCACCTGTTTTTGAAGTAAACTTTTAAACACATCACTGTTAACTTTGTAGTTTTCAGATAATGGAGTTAGTTATAGCAGTCTAGCTTATAGATATCTGGTTTTATTGTATCTTCTTAATATTTATTTTATAATATTATATTAATGATAGTTAACACACATAAATAACTTTTTCACCGGTGAACAGTGTCTGTCACAAAGATGATAGATAGATGTATAGATAACACTTTATTATCCAATATAAAAATGAATTTTAAGACTACAGTCATATCTAATTTACAAAGGTTGGTTTTATCGCTAAGAAGCGCTCTCTTCCAGACAACCCCAGAAATGAATTAAAATGATAACGGCGATTGTGGTATACGTAACATATAGTACGAATTTTAATAATAGATATATACATACCATACAAATATATATCTTCAAAATATATAAATGTTTATAGATGAATTGTATGAAATGTATACATATACAGGTTATCGTTCCGTAATAGGCATCGTTTACTTTTTAATAATAGATATATACATACCATACAAATATATATCTTCAAAATATATAAATGTTTATAGATGTGTGAGATGTATACATATACAGGTTATAGGACCATAATAGGCATCGTTTTGTTTACCATAATTGTGGCGTTTTATGTCTCTGTATCCTTCTAAAAATGACATGTAAAATATACAAGAGGGTTACGAAACACTGTAAGAGTCTTAATTAATTCATATAAACAACTTAAAGCTCTGATCTTATCGACTAGTCAATAAATAATCGCCAAGGAAATACCCTTAAGCCTAAAGTCTATTTTTAGTTGAAATTTGAGACACTTTTAAGGTTCTTCTATTCTCAGAGGTGCAAGTCGGTCAATTAGTAATTCACTCGACCCTTAAGTTTAAGGTCCACTTTACTAATTCCAGGTTTCGAACCCCTGTGGTTAACCTCTAGAGTTTGTACTTTAACTGTCCAGAGTAGATTCTGAAGTTGGATATAAATAAATTAAGAGTTAAGTTTAAATTAGAAGCACGCAGTTGATGAGAGATAAAGACGGTTCATCGTTTTATGATATGTTCTTAAGCATAGGCAGGACGGTTGAAATAAATATGTCTAGTGCATCAGACCACACATATTGAAAAGTTCTACCATAAAAGATTACAATACACACTGGGCTGTTTTTCTAATCACAAATTTACAAATACAAAATAAACAAAAGAAGTCCAAATGCCGCAAAGGTAATAAAACGTCTGCAGTTATGCAGGTGTGAATTTGTCCTTTGTCGGCGCTCAGGTCGTAACAATATTTAATTCACATATTAAAGAGATAATTCTAATATAAAATATTTGCTACAATGGTTGTAAGCTAAGAAAATACCTATACTGCTTAAACTGAATTTGCAAAGCCATATTTTGATTCATATTTTCATCGTGTTATTTCAGAGGTCTCGTATGAACTCCCTGTTAGTTTTACACTACGCTTTTCGCTTCAGCGTAATTATTTATTTTAATAATGTTGCTTTAGACCATGAAAGAAGAATATTAGGAATGACATTCGCAACCAGGCAAGGCTTAACCTACCCGTCGTAAGAGGCGAAAAAACAACCCACAGTCAGGTGGTACGGCAGTTGTCCGTCTGGTTAGCTACAACCCCTGTTCTAGAGTATACCGCCATGACAACCTTGAGCTGTGTTCCGACATAAGTGGCCAGGTTGCAGTCTCCATTTAGAGAGCAACATATTGGTATTGCCTTTGTTATAAATGTACATAGACGACGGTAATCGCTTTTCATCAGGTGGGCCGTCTGTTTGCTAAACTCATGCAGTGAAATAAATAACAATAGTCTAGTAAAAAATAACAACATACTGAAAATAACAATTAACATACTGAAAAGCTATCGATTTGACTAGATAGCGGTATAGGTCATTCAATATTCTCTCGCTTTATGATGTTTTGTAATTTAAAATATTTTTAGGACCAAAACTGTCAGCAACTATAAGGACCCTTGTTTCGAAGCTAATCTCAAAACAAATCATTTTTTCTATCAGTGCACTACTGGCCGGCGATTGGGAGCTCATCCAGACTTCTTTAACACGTGGAACTCTTCCACTGCACGTAACGCAAGCTCCTTCATGCTATACGTATGCAAGTTGTGGATTGAACTCGCTCCCGCGGTTTTCCCAGAGTACTACAATATGGGGCTCTTTTAAAGAGCGTGAACAGAGATGTAAATTCTCAACAAGATAGCTCCTCACCTGCCATCAAGTATACTGTTTGCAACGTTGCCTTTAAGCAAACATAAAAACCGCAATTTGAAATTTGACATGGTCTGAAATCATCAACGTTCAATCAAATATATTTGTTATAGGTACATTGATCAAGTCTATCTGTCTCAATTAAACTTAGCATAATTATGTAAGCTTATGATCCCCTTGTGTGTAATTCGCTTTGAATTATTATTATGACAATGAGCATTATGTATTCAAGTCGGAATTCGCTTTAGATGATACATAAATTATAGTACTGTTCTACCTTATGCCGTTATTAATACACGATTTTTGAACATTTTCTTGATGATTTTTCATTTAGGGCTATCCTAGTGAATAGGTATCTACTAGATAAACGTGCTCCGTTCCAGATTGCGTCGTCGCTTATCATCAGTTGAGATAGCTATCAAACACGAACCTATGCTATGATGAAAAGAAACCCACTTGACTCCTTGCAGAGCGGAGTGGTCCAGATTGTCGACGATCCCGAACTTCAGACGGCTTAGAACTTTTAAGTCTCAGAAGAGACGTTGGCGCTCTAAGCGTGTTCTACCGTCTCTACAATAACAATGTGGACACACGAATTTCATGATTTTTTTGTCCTTGCTGCCGTCCTTGTCACAGCTGGTTACAGTTGTAAGACTCCACCCTTCCTAGTGTGACATCACATATTTTGGAATTGAAAATGAAAACAGCAATAACGTAAATTGTTTTATATTCATTTAATTTTTTTTTCAAATAATTTAAGAACTATTCTCATGCAGATAAAGTTGGAAATATTTTAAAACGTTTCGTTAATATTTCATATTTCTTGTTTTAAAGCTAAAATATATTACATATTGAAATGTCACGTCACAATATTTAGGACCCCTCCCACTCCTTGTCACACAATGTCACACTTCTTTGACTCTTTCCTCCCGTGTGTGAAGTAATTTATGGATGGCCCCTTTTGCTAGAAGTTTGATTAATCTGGGTGCCTAACAC
The DNA here is from genome assembly GCA_012273795.1 of Dendrolimus punctatus. Taxonomy (NCBI): domain Eukaryota; kingdom Metazoa; phylum Arthropoda; class Insecta; order Lepidoptera; family Lasiocampidae; genus Dendrolimus; species Dendrolimus punctatus. Next base: position 18,352,708 of record CM022536.1, read on the forward strand.
AGCATTTTCGGAGATTCGAACAGAAATTACGTATATCACAAGTATCAAAATAAAGTGGAATTCGTGTTAGGCTATTTTCTTTCCTATTCTTTCTTTATTCCTTTTTTCATTAATTTGTAATAATTAGATAAGTTAAGAATTTCCTTTGAATGAGTCACGTTGCCAGCCGCTATTACCGGTAAGGCCGCCTTTTGTTTACCAAGTTCGTAAGTAACTATTGTCTTGTTGTGCATTTTTGTAACTAGTGTTCTGGTGAACAATAGCGTTATATCTATCTATCTTTGTTTTATACCCACTATTAACTCTTGTGAATTTCGACTATAAAATCTCCAAAAGCGGCAGCTATAGACCCACAAATATATTGCGTTACTTATTAGTTAACACTTCTGTGTGATGGATGACATTACAATTTGTTGTGTGACAGAGGATGTATGGCACAACAAAGAGTATTAATAAAACCTAGGCTCCGACAAAGGCAAAGTCCGCGTACAAATCTGTAAAAGCACATTTTTATTACCTGTCGGCATTTGAACTGATTGTAATTCTTTTATGATCGTCTTCTTTTGTTCATTTACTTATTGGTATACGTTTCTAGTGGAGAACAGCCTATTGTGTTATTGTACTCTCTCATTAGCGTCATTAGCCAGGTGTTACGGATTACGGTGACCAGCTGATTGTGTCGACGTTACGATACAGGCGCATTTGTATTTGTGAAGTATAAAACGACGGCCTGATGAAGAGAGTTGCGATACGACTACGATACGGGCGTGACGTGTTTACATTCGGGAATCTAATAGTGAGGGACTTTGTGCATTTTATTGGATTACGACCTTCTGCATTACGTTTGTAATCCTTGTGTTCGGTTATATTTGTACCTATGTTATAGGTGTGTGTATAGTTCTAATAAACTCTATAATAAACGGCATTTTAATTCGAGTCCCGCTAAACTCGTAACAGTATGAAAGGAAAAAACATTGTTCCGACCCCAAATATTTGGCAGGTCAAAGAAAAGAAAGATCAGTTAACATAATGCCAAAAATAATGGTACACCGTCAACTTATAATTTCTTAGAATATGTTGAAAGTAGGAAAGAACCCATTCGACCATTTTACGAAACAACCCTCTCAAACGATGAAAGCCAGAATAAAGGGAATAAAATAATATAAGGGAATATTAAACGTTGTGTTGAAAGTCAAAGAGATTTCCTTATATAAACAAACACTGAGCTTTGAAGATAAAGAAATACTGCTTGATAAAACACTCGAGTTTAACATTCTTAGTGTTAAAGAGAAAACGTGGTGTACAAAAGACGCGCGATCTTCACTTTGTGAACCTGAGTGTACACTATGGCCTCTGTTTTATTGAGGACAATGGGATGTGGCTGTGTAGACATTCTGATTTAGGGCAGGTGTGCAAGAGGTTAAGAACATTTCTTCGAATGAGACGGCCTGTTTTACAAGAACATAATTGAAATTGGTGTTTGCGGAATTAATGTGTTTGAACGACTAACAATACATCTTAAATTAGTGCTATTACAAAGGTTAATAACAGAGACACATATTGAAGAGAGTGCCTCGTATATGGTAGAGGAAGGGAATGGAATGATACTCCGTCTCAAAGGAAGATCATCTAGCGAGTCTATTGTAGTTCCTGTATCTATTACTGTTGGAAATTTGTACATATTCTACGACCTTAATTATAGCACAGCGCCATCTATTGGCTTGTAAGTGTTCCACTACAGTACCTAAATTTTTTACATAATAATTTCATTAATTTTGCTAATATATATTAGCTGGTCCACTAAGTATTTTTAAACCAATTCCGTTTCTCACGAATATATATCAATTTCTAGGGAAAAAGTAACCTATGTGCACTATCGTTAAAAAGTATATTTATGCTTAGGGAATTACTTGATTCAGTGTAGATTTTTGTTTTATGTAGAATTTGAGAAACTATCATATTTCCATACAAAATTTATTTTTAACAGACACTTCAAAACTGAAAAGAAACAAAGAAATTTCCAAATTATCACTTTCCTATTTACGTAATAATATAGTTTTAAGAACACAACGACTATTTTCAATCAGTAATAAGTAGTTTGATTTATCAGTCCTTTCATTACGTGACTTTTCGTCACACTTTCCGTCAGGTGGGCCGCCTGCTTGTTTAATAATAATAATTATTATTTATTTATTTCAGACACAAAAATCTATTATTACAACAAATTTTATGCAGACAATATTATTGATAAATAAATATATAACATTAACAAATATCCATCAGTCAGTCAGCCGGCCAGTGCTTTATTGAAGCATTTCATTAACACATATTTTACAAAAAAAAATCATTATTTGCAGCAATCTGCAACCAGTCCCAACACATGAATCCTAATATTGACTCCAAGACGGTTATTTCAAAAATGTTTTTCATTAAAAACGATGTTCTATAGATTGTATTGTATACACAGCCTTACTTGCAATATTCACCGAAATGGCAACAGTAATTCCTCTATTGTGTACATGGCTTAATGGTTTGGTACTCGTTAAGCTCTCGCTACAATCATTTTCTGTCTGTCCCATTGTACTGAATGCTTAATAGCATAGAAAATAGTGACTTTGTACATGTGTAATAGAAGTTTGTTCGATGCTCTTTGTAGGTTTTGCGGTAAGAGTATCATCACATATTTAAACTGGCATATTCCTGCGATTTCGTTCACGTTTGACTTGAAAATTCCCGTGGGACTCCCGGGATATAAAGTACAGCAACATTTTAAATAGAAGGTAAATAAATCCGTGTGAGAACGGAGAAAGAATACAATTTCCCGTGGCCTGGCTGGCTGTCGTGAGACACTACAAAACAACCCACAGCCAGGCGGTAGGGTATTTACCCATCTGGATGGCCACCACCCCTGGTCTAGAGTATGACGCCATAACAACCTTGAGTTGTGTTCCGGCATTAATGTTCTGGCTCCAAGGATACCTTTAGAGAACAGCACATTTGGTGTTGCAAATGTCTATAGGTGATGGTAGCCGCTTTCCATCAGGTGTGATGTCTTCCTATCTGCTGAATTTTTTTACAGCTATCGATTTAGTGAAAACTGTGTAATAATAAACTACTTTTTATGCACCCAAACAACTACGTAACTTTGAAATTCCCGCGGGAATTGTGGTAGTGGTTGTTGGTCTATGGTCAATTATACAGAACCTTTCTTTCTGCATTTAACGACACACACTTGTCGGTGTTTATTTAAATGAGTTTTCAAATTGTATGCAATTTAAAACTTTACGTTTAAGATTATAATAAAGTACATTGGAGATCCCATGAATTTTCTTATTGAGAAAAACTAAATGAGGCCAAAAGGTCCTGAAATACTCCAAACACATTAATATAAGTAAGACCCTCTATTACTAAGCCAGCTTTGTCCAAGCCCTTGATTAATACATAAACGTCTTGGTAAAAGGCTGAAAGGGATATAAACATGGTACAAAATTATTTTCGTTCCCTCGTGGACTTCTCTAGGACATACCTAACGAATCTGAGATGAATACGATCTTAACAGATAATAATTTATTTTTATTCGGATGATAAACAAACTCGTCTTTTATGTGTTTTGACATATTAGTTATAAATTCTAACTGTTATATACGGTATGGTTTCATGACTAATATAAAGATAAAATATGACGTTACAAGTAATTACTCTGGCACTAAGTCAAGGAGTTTCGGCGTTTTGTAAGACGTTATCGTTAATTAAATATAAATAAATACTACTTATGGAGCATTTATTTTATTTTTATATATGTACTTACTATATTCTTCTGAAAATATAGGTACTACAATACCTATGGCTGGAATATCTTATTTGAAATCTTCTTACCTTTCCGCCAGTAGTAAGTTATGTGGAACCACCCGAAGTAATATCGGTGTTCCAGGTGCAATATCTTGCAACGGGATCATGTCCAATAACCGAGGAAATATCTGCGACCACAGATGCATTACTTGGACTTACTTAAAGTCATATGAGTAATAGGATGGGGCACGTTTTTACATTTCCGTATAGCAGTTCTAGTGAAAAAAGAACTCTTGTACAATAGTCATGTCTATACGTGGGTCTGGGTTTGTATTTTTTACGTGAGATATTTAGCTTCAGATATTTCGTTTCTAGGGAAGCGGGTAGTTTATCCTCCACGCTTGTCTAAGGAGGATAAATACTATAGCTACCACGCTTGGCATGCCGGTTGGTAGACGCAGTGTCGGTCTATTTGCATTGGAGACGCTGCTACCCGTCTCAGACCAGGGGATTTATATATACCGGCTTTCTTGGTATGATTATACCGTCATCGATCAGTCGCAAGAGCCTCGATTACTGACGGCCGGCGGCACCGCAGGCAGGTGGGGTTAACAATTGTATCTAGAAGATGTTAGTAGTAGAACCCTTACCCCCTTGTCTTGGGGAGGCCTACCTCCAGCAGTGGACTGCAAATGGCTGACGATGACGCTTGTCCAAGGCGGATGATCGGGTTTGACACATCGCTTATCTCGATGTGCAGGTTTCATAACAAAGTTTACCTTCACAGTTACACACAGACACTAACGGTCAGAGAACTGCATAAGAGGTGCATGCTTTCCCGGATTCGAACCCACGCCTTTTAAATATGGATTGAGAGTGTAATTTTGTGAAGGATAACATGTTGATTCGTGGTGTGGCTGAGGAAATATGTAACAATGAAGGAGTATTAAAGTATTTAAGAAACGGACATATCGTACCGACCCTAAATGATTTGGATAATGTGAAAGATAAGAGAGAGACTTCTATGGACAAGATATAAGCATGTACTTAAGTAGTGAAAGAAAGTGATAACTTCGATTATTATTAGTTTTCTTATTATTTACATTAATTACACCGGCCTACAAAAAAACAATTATGTATGTAGATGTATTAGCAGAAGGTGATGTCAGGAGCCTTAAGAACAGACGAGCGTGCATGACAAGAGCTATGATATCAAAGAAGCAAGTGAGGTGTGTAAGAATAGGCCTGGTGTTCGTGCCTACCCCGCAAGGGACCTGGCGTGAAGTTATGTATGTATGTGTGTACAAAAAAAATGTATGTGTGTGCTGTTTACACGCAAAGAAGTGAAACTTCAGAGAATATCTAGGTGAACATAACTATGTCTACAACGCTTAGTAGACAAGAGTGAGGAGGCCACGAAAACTACTCTACTGTCAAAACAACAGAAACTACCTAAAATTACCAAAATAACCAAAATGATGGAAAGTGCAAATCACAAAAGCAACCTAGGAATTTTACAAGGAACAACCCTTTACTGTGAGTGGCTTAATATTGTTACAAGTTGGGCCAACTGCACAGCAATAGACAAAGCACATTTACTAGTACCTGCCTACGGAGGCATTTAAGCTAATTACATTGTAACGATTTTATGACTATCTTCTTTTATTTACTTCGTGTTTAAAATTCGTAATCAGAAATAGTCGATTGTGTATTGTAATCCTTTAGGGCCTCTTGTGTAATGTGATCACTGCCAGGTGTCAAGAAATATTTGACAGTATAAAGCAATGCCGTAACGGAGGGATGGGGCAGTCAAGTGACGATTACGATACTAGCAAGACGTGTGTACATTCGACAAGTTAATATAGTGACGGACTTTGCGCGTGTTATTGAATCGTGCAGTTTGTATCGGTTGTATCCAGTTATTTTGTACCTGTTTTATACGTGTTTTGTACAGTTATAATAAATTCTATAGTAATTCCAACGGCATTTTAATTCGATTTCTGCGTAACTCGTAACACTATAATAGGAATTATGAATGTATTTTACGTTTGACCACTGTCTCACCTGATGTTGAATGATGACGCAGTCTAGAATGGAGCACGCTTACCTAGAAGATTTGTGACTTGAGGACTTCAAGATTGTATTTGTCAGGAAGAACATACCCCGGCAAATTATTCAACTCTTTCGCAGTGCGCGTCATAAAAGATGAAGCGAAACGCTTGGTTCTGACTGGCGGTGTTTCCACCATGTGATGGTGGCGCAAACCGGGGCGTCTGCTTGTCCGATGATACATAAATATATCCTGTTAATTTTGACACTATTATTTCAGTGACACGTGTAACAAACAACACTTGGGTTTTTTATTTGGGTCGTGGTAGTAAATGTCATGCCGTTTGATTAATTTATTCGACATTTACTACATTTTGTTAAATTAAAAGCAGTGTCAAATGATATGAAATTAAAGCATTGTTTCATTGGATTTTGATGCGTCGCTGTTTATAGAAACGTTTGACGGATATAAAAAATATTATTTATGGCATATAAAACGACTTTTCTGGTTCTCGTTTAATATTGCGGATATAAATTCTCAGCTGCTGTGTAATTTTATTCTAAGATATTAACAGGAGTGCACGACTGTTTTTTTTTTTTTCGTAGATTCACTACACTATTATGTACTGGCATACATAATATTGTTACGACCCAAGTGCCGACAAAGACGAATTCACACCTGCAGCCCTGTAGAAACACATTTTATTACCTTGTCGGCATTTGTACTTCTTTTGTTTACTTTATGTTTAAAAACTTGTGATTAAAAAACAGCCAATTGTGTAATGTAAAACAAATCAATATCATACAGCTGTTATACTTCAAATCAATTTTTCAATTTTGTGCGCCGCAATTTCAAACAAATGAGATTGGTTCGTAAAAAGCTATGCAGGAGGTAACTCCAGTTCCTACTTGTTAAATATATACCTAGCACTTTCTAAGAAAACTGATTCGGCAGTACATATAGACTAACAAATATGAAGATATCATAAAATATATAACCTTAAAACATACTAAACTCTACATATTCTATTAGAAGTTTACCTTTCTGTCGCTTTACAGCCTTATACTTTTATATATTTTTTTAGTTCTAAATATCATAAATATGAACAATGACACAAACTTTATCATAGGTTACCTTACACTCATATTCTTTATGTGAATCGAACACAGACCTAAAATGTCAAAACGTAAGTTAAGGAATGGTCATACAGGAGTCAAGCGACAGTTGAAACACCACGGTAGTGTGTAAACGCGACACAAGCTATGGTAGAACAGATTATCCGGCCTAGATTCATATGAATCTTGAGTAGTATTTACTAACTTAAACGGATTAGTGTTTAATTGTTGATTTATACCAATAAACACATTGAAATGACTGTTTGTGATTTCAATATAAAAATCAATATTAACAATACCTAATCCTAAAGAACCGTTTTTAGAATTTATACATGTCAATCGGTCTTAAATCTTGTCTCTCTGTGAGTTTCGAAACTGTTTAACGGATTTCAATGAAAGTTTTACGGAATAAAAGGGCAACTTTGTTACACTTTCGTGTGTATTTTATTGCTGTGCTTGTAAAGATTAGAAAATACAAATATATAGTCTAAATCTTGCGGGTGAAATGAAGGCCACAGCTAGATTTAAGATAAAAACAAAAATAGTAGTAATAGCCTCTATGGTTGCCTTTGCCGACTTACCTCCCTGTAAGTCGGAAGCTCCTGTTTCGATTCCTGGCGTGTACTTTCTGGTGTTTTCTCTGGTCTGGGAGACCGGAATCTGTCTTAGATTGGTCCTTTGTATATTTCACATAATACAAGCATAACATGCTTAGCTTGGGATATATAAAGTGTTTATGTGTTCTTTGTCATCCCATTATAAAAATATAGAAATGCGGTATAAATCGCGTATCGGCCGTGTAACATATCCTTTCTTGTACTCGACACAGCGGCAAAATGAAAATAAATACCCAATACTGCGTTCTATCATTTATTATTCATGACAATAGGGCCGTTAAGGCCCAACAAAAGCCTCGGACATGTCTCGCCTTGTTGAGATTTTTCCACCAATTTTTTTTGTCTCGCCACACCGACTCATTTTATTTATGCAAGTTACCCGACAATTTATGTATGATGGTGAAAGTTTCATGACATAGTTCTGTATTCTGTCATATTCTATTTGATAGGTTACTTTCTTTGTATTTAGAGTGTACAACATGGTTGCCAATGAACAACTTGGTATATATATCTAGCATGGAAGAAATATACTTAAGAATGAAAAAATCCCAGTGTGGGGTTGAAGTAAAGGTAAGCGTGCTCCACCTTAGACTGCATTTCCACCTGACATCCGACGCAATATCGGTCGAACGCGAACCTATAAAAAATAAGGCTTTTTAGTAATACCGCTTTATCTATTTTTATCACCACAACACATTTACAAAGAAACCTGATGTAAATTTATTAAATAATCTATATGTCTTGTCACCACTGCTGTGGCCATGAGGAGCCACCAAAAACATGGGACTCGTATGACATAAAATAAGCTTACTGGACAATAATTATTTGAAATAAAAATTTCAGAGTTGTGTGAGCGTGTGTTTTGTATACGTCCCATTGCTGGGCTTGGGCCGCCCACTGTTAAATTACGGACTGTATACCCGTCTCGCTTGTCCAAGGTGGCTTGACAGGTTTGACACATTAGCTATATCTATGTATACAGCTTTCATCACGATCTATTCCTTCAGCGTCATGCAAATAGAGATAATCGATGTGTGAACCCGTTACTCCACCTAAGGCACGCATAACGGCTATAGGCGTTGTAGAAATGAAATAAAATGTGACAAGGGGTGGGAGGGATCCTACACTTTGTGACGTCACATTTCATATATTATGTCGTTATAATATATTTAAATTTTAAAACACAAAATTTAAAGTATAAACGAAAAACAAAACCTTTTAACTCTATCTATAAGAGAATTGTGTTTTAATCATTAAATATAAGATATTCTATCTAATCCTCTCGTAGGTTTAGTTTTGTAAATTGATGTGTTTATCTCTTTTTCGTATCGCTTTTTCGTTGCATCCGGTTTTAAATCACAACGATACTAAAGAAGTTCCACTTCAAAAAATTGAGAGGCTCGAACCCAACAGCGGGAGAATTATACGGCGGCTGAAACAAAATCACTCGCATTTGTATAACGTGTTTAGTACTCATCTGGTATTTAGGTTTGATGCGTGCTCATCGAAATATTATAACCCAAACAAATATAGTAAACATAACTCAAATTAATACCTACTGTACAAAGTTACTATAACTTTACTTGCAAAAATATTTCTTTCAGATATAACCTGACCAAATTGAATGAGACACTTCTCGCTGATATATCAAAGGGTTGGGCGACCAACCGAAGTTGGTCGACTTAAGCTCCCCGTAGAGCCTTTAATGGACCTTTCTACTTTTGCGCCTAAACTTAGAAATGTTACGGCTTAGTTACAAGATATTGTTTTAGGGTTCCGTAACCATTAACTTCATTGCATTTTGTATAGTTGTAGTTAAAAAAATAGTAAATAGAAATAAAAACATATAAGTATACATTAAGAAATATCGATAAAATATATATAAATATATAATAATACTAGCGGCCCCGGCAGACGTTTTCTTGCTCTGAAAAAATAAAAATCTATGACCCGATCCCAGCGCCACCTACCGGTTCCAATTGTGGATTTAAACCATCCGGGGACCCACTCAAACACACAAAAACAAAATCGCTCCCCGTTGTTAAGAGGATTCTAGAACCCGATCTCAGCGCCACCTACCGGTTCCAACGGTATAAAAACTATCCTATCTTTCAAGTTGGATCAAACTGCACACGGTGTGCAAATTTGATTAAAATCAGTTGAGTAGTTTAGGAGTCCATCGCGGACAAACATCGTGACAGGAGATTTATATATATTAAGTTTTCAGCTCCTAAATTAGTTAGTCTAGAAATAAATAATAGTAATAGAAAATGTAACAGATATCGTTACAATTCAGGTACCGACAAAAACAAAACTCACTGTTTATCTGAAACATAAACACATTTTATCACCTGCCGGCATTTAAACTAATTACAACTCTTTTCTGAGCGCCTTCTTTTGTTTACTTTGTGTTGAAAACTTGTGGTTATAAAACAGCCCATTGTTTTCTTGTATCTTTTATGGCAGTTTGCGGTCGAGTCCTTAGTCAGATGTGGAGGATTAAACCCATCAGATACGGGGACATTGCATTTGTGCAGTATAAAACGATTACTTGATGGAGGCAGTCGAGCCAGAACCACGATCGAAGCGAGACGTGTGGTATATTCGGTAATCTATTAGTGACGAACTTTTATTCGCTGTTTTATTGAATTACGACCTCCTACATTACGTTTGAATTTGTTGTGTTGGTTATATTTGTACCTATGTTATACATGTTTCTATAGTTCTACTAAACTCTATAATAATTCAAACGGCATTTTAATTCGAGTCCTGCAACTCGTAACAATACGTTACGGTTCAAGGTTAAAGTGTATTATATATGCCGATATAGCAAATACGTCATAAAGTGTATGTTTGTGACGCGTGTGTTCGCGCTCGTATGTGCGTGCATGCATGCGTGTGTGTGTGCGTGAGTCTGTGTGTATATATTTATACTTTAAGTCATAAACATAAACGGTTTTTCTGAAATAATCTAAGTGGACCTTCTTATAAAGTAATTTAGTGTCACGAAAGTAGTTTGGCCACAATCTATTTCGTAGATATGAGCTATTTTCAATTTTAGGATTTTCAGGTTTCATAGACACAAAAAGAAAACAGAGGTCGTCAGTCACCTGCGGAATCCTTCCCTGTGCATGAACTGTAGTCACTTTAACGAATGTTGTACGTATTTTCTTTGTATAGTATTTATCCAGAAAAGGTCCCCTTTGTTGCGGGTTTGTGTCCATTCGATTGTGATTGATTACGATATAGTTTTATTTGCAGTTAAATCGTTATTAGTTCAATGGCTAATACACCCTTCTGTTAACAAAAACGGTTCCCTTATGTCAGTTCTTGACGGCTTAAAGAAATATCAGGTGAAATCACCTGAAATAAATATGCATTTATGAAGAGATTAATGAAAGTAGATAAAGCGCAAGGTGTTAAATGAATCGGTGTAAGTGGAAGCCCATCGTGTCTGCCTACCCTCGTTGTAAACAAACGTAATACAGTGAAACTTGGTTAAGTGGGACCTGGATGAATGAGAAACCTCCATCACTGGAACTCATACTTGTTCCCAACACTTTGGAACTGGATTACCCCTGTTAGTGGGACGAAGCATACCTCTATATCTGGGATTCGTTCTTTCGATTTATCATCATAGTTACCTCTATAACTGAGACAGCGAGTGAATTTTATATGCATACACTTACTACTTATCATGGTAGCGTAACGGCTAGCGCACGCGTCCTAAACTCAAAGGTCGCGGCTTCGATCCTGGCCGGAACGCATGCACCACTTGGGCTGTTTTCTGACCTAATGTGCATATTGGTACAATTACCACGTGCTAAAAACGGTGCAGGAAAACATCGTGATGTAACCTACACATCGAGATAACCGATGTGTCCAACCTGCCAAGCCGCCTTGGAGAAGCGTGGCGGGTATACTGTCTATTCCCTACAGTGGGAGGCCCGAGCCCAGCAGTGGGACAGTTATGGGCTGCTGTTATTATATATTTTATTACTTACTTATTCTTATTCTACCCGCAAATTCTGACCTCTATTAAAGGAACCCTCTGTAAATGAGGCAGATATTTATTTATACCGGGATATCTGAGACACAGGGTAAGTGGACTAACTCTATAGGTGAAACCACATTGCAGGTTCCTTAATGTCTCATTTAACCAGGTTTCGCTGTAATATGTATGTTTGTATGTGTGAATTGATGTTTATTCGTCTGCCTTTAAATAAACTCATAAACTCATTTATTCGTAACTATGTTACACGTCAGGGTTATATATATTATTACAAAATCTTTAGTTAATTGTTTGTTGTCAATCTTTGTAATCCATAAATTCCTTCAAGCTATAGAAGTGTGCTCGATTAGCACTTCTTTAGCCGACAAGTGAATGCGTTTAAACTGCCGGAAAGTGTGATTTTGTCCGGTAGTTTATTATATATAGTCATTCATTAATATAGTAATATTAAGTCATTCATTTTACTTAAAGACTACTGAAGGACAGAAAATTGTTCGATCTCGAAAAGTGTAGTTAATTCGGCTTAAGGAACATCCAAAAAAAGCTAAAGATAGAACATCGTAGAAACGTAGAAAAGTAGTAAAAAGAACCCAATCAGGAATAATTATCTTGACTACAACTCTCATGGCCGGCTCGAACGGTATGATACCACACTATCAGAGAATATCGGCGTGAAACTGCTAAACGTGTTTCGTACGCTAAGTGAGAATTCCGATTGCTTCACTTCCCCTTAGTCTTGTTTTTCTTATTTCACTGGGGAATATATGTACCCATCGCCTCGAACCATAGGGGATGATATACGAGGGATATGTGTGGCTCCTGGTGGCTGGCTCTACACACACCTTCTATCAGGATGGAGTTCTGAGATGCCGACCGCCAGAATACCCATTAAATCTAACAGTGTCCCTTCGCATCCTTATGAGGGCGTCACAAGGTGTGTCGTGGACAGCTCGTCGCGACACCTCGTCGCAAACTATGACAAGTGAAATGCCCTTGGAAACAGGCTACCAAACGAGCCATATTAAGGACGTGGTCTCATCGCTGAGGCCCTCCGACTTCAATCTGGTTCTACTACCTCATTGGAAAGAACAAAAGAACCATGCATCTATCATCAGACGCTCCATGAAGACGCGTTTAAGCATCTCTAAATAACTCACACGCAATTCCTTACTCTTGTAAATAGAGAGAGATATGAACTAGCAATTAACTTAGTAATTAGTAGTAGATCGACGTCGTCTGGAGCGTGTTTCATTACACTATTAATTCGGTGAGCGGAGTAAGCGGTATTTAGGAATGCCTTATTGCTAAAGGTTGAAGTTGAATACGAGCTGCTGATTAATTTCAATTTGAAATATCAAATAACGTGAATCTGAGGTTAACATTGTGATTTATTGGTTTTAATTATTATGCTGTCTTTAATAATATTGATGAGTACAACAAAAGTAAAGATACACCAAAAAAACATGCATGGATTGTGTGAAGGATGATATGATGATTTGTGATGTGACAGAGGACATATGTCAGAATAGAGAAGTATGAAATGAAAAGAGATATTGTGTCCACCCCACTTACTTCGGAAAGGTGAAAGAAAAGTGTTCTATCTTAATTATGTTATGGATGGTACAAAGACCAGTTATTAAAGCCTAGATAGTGAAACACAAGACTGAGAAAACAAAACAAAACAAACAAATATATCAGTACGGTAACTCCTATTTATTATAGAGTATTTGTACAATACGTAATAGAATCGATAGATAAAACATTATTGTACACCATTACAAAAAACACAGAAAAGCTTATAGCCTAAAATATTCTAAATGGGCGGTCTAATCGCTACGAAGCGATCTCTTCCAAACAAACTTCAATGGCTTTTTCTCGGATTTGGAAACCATGCAAAACAATACCTTCCGCACTTCCCTCTTAGGGATTTAATTCGTGTTTTAAGCAGTTAAATGGCAATAAGACACAATTACACCAAAATAACAAAAATGAATAAAAACAAAAAAAAAATGATCAACTGACATAATCATTAAACTCAAAACATTCATCAATTAAATTAAACTAAGTCGTAATTATCTCATTATTTAATAACGAGCTAATTAGCGTGTCTGTTTTATGATGGTTACTTATCAAATGATAATTTATAAGAGAAATTATGTATTTGAAAGAAAATAAATCATCATCTTCAGCCAATCTCAGTCCACTGCTGGACGTAGGCCTCCCCAAGTACGCGCCACATATCCCGGTTTCCTGTCTTCCTCATCCGAGAAAAGAAAGAAAGAAATAATTTATTTGCTAGGAAAATGAAATTACAATGATGCAGAAATATTTACACATACATTTTTTATGATAAGATTACAAATGAGGTCGGCAACTCAGCTTTATGCTGTGTTGGAGTTTTCTCCAGCACAGCGCTGATTTTCAGTGCCGACCCCGCTTCATTGATTTAAATAGACCCATCAAACAGTATATGAAACATAAAAACATAAGACAAACACGCGCACACAGAATAAAAAAATCATTATCCTATATAGTAATAAAAATAAATAAAAAATAAAAAACATATACGTATACAGAGCTACAATAATTAAATACCAACTAGTACGGTAAACATTAATAATCTTATTAGTATTAATTGAAACAAATAAATTAAATTTTGGACATTGTAACTTTTTGGGGTCTATAAATTTGACAGTACAATCAACAACACCGTCCCGTTCTTAAACAACCTCATATTGTAGCGTAGATATAAAGTCGTGGCTGGTTCTCCCAATATTAGAAGTACATATAAATAATGTCATTGACCCAACCGTAGGTCTATAGCCGAGTATCAACAATAAAGGTCATTATTTAATATCATCTACCGCTACGTTGTGCAAAGTGATTTGCGCTTGGGGGGTCATAAGCGGGTGGTCATTTACGTCCCACTGCACACAGTTCGCAGGATCTGAAGCTCAATGCACATACAGGGATTTACGTTTGGTCCTGGTATATGCTCTGAGCTTAGGATTTGCGTTGCATTTCTATTTTTGAAATCTGAAATGAAGTTCCATGCCACAAATGATATTTTTTTATATGTTACACATAAATTTTCTTAAATAATTATATCATATTCATGTACTGTTAACTTATAAAAATATGTGTTATAAATATGATTTTATTTAAGTTATATTGCCTGGAAGTGATTACTTGATGACAATATTGTAATCGTAATAAAACTACGTTTTAACGGTTTTAAGCGCGGTAGTTTTATTATGTATACACGTCTCGAAAACTTAAGAAAATATTATAATATTGTTATCGTCCATTTTTTGTAATTGTTTATTTGGTGAACAATAAAGTCCTACCTATCTATAATAATTGATAAATTTCTAAGCTATAGTAGTAGTGTAGTAATATATACATATTTTTGCAATCGTGTAGGCTAGAGGAGTTTGCTCGTGTTTGAACGAACATGCAGAATACACATTGCACATATCAAAAGTATATATGTGACGGAAAGATCCATTTCGAGCGTGCTATCCGATTAATCATACTCGCTGTCGGTCTCACAAAAAAATATTTTTAGGTTTCATATATATATATATTTTAAGAATTCCTTTTTATATATCATATACGAATGTATAATGAATGAATGAATATCCCTTATTATGTGTTAAAAGATAAATTTAACAGAAATAACAATTTACAATAAAGTAGGTATAATATATAGATAGATAGATAGATAACACTTTATTGTACACCAATACAAACATGAACTTAAAGACTAAAATTATATCTACTTATTTACAAAGGGCGGTCTTATCGCTAAAAGCGATCTCTTCCAGACAACCCCAGGAATGAATTGAGATGATAATGGCGAAGGTGGTATACGTAACATATAGTACGAACTACTTACATTTTAATAATAAATACATACGTGATATATATACATATATGAAGAAATTTTATATATTACATAGATATATACTTGTATAATATATATTATGAAAATAAAATCAAATTTAATATATGTGAAACATACGCTAATTTATTGTTGAATTTTACATTGAACAGATTTGTCGTATAAGTACAATTTGTCAATTCACACTTACTTATACTTAAACTTTACTAAAATGTGATAATGCGTGATTGAGGTAGACAATTCCATTCAGGTAGTCCCTTTTGTAAGGTCAATATCATATATAAAAGATATCAAAGACAAAGTGATATTCTGATTATATTCGTCATCTTCCTCGTAGATGTGAGCTTCAGTTTGCAGCAAATATTTCAGCCCCCGTCATATCTTAATCCCATTAAGTGAGATTCAAATGAGCCGCATACGAGGAGGCATGTGTTACTTGAACGCTGCGACGCATTCGCTTAATTAAAACAGAAGGCGCACACAGATTATACATAAATCTATGTATGTATCTACTGTTGGCAAAAAAATTTGTTCACAACAAGGTATTTGTGGTGCAGGCTGTACAATGCTGAATCACGGATCCGCACATCTGGTTGCTGATTATTCGCGATCTTACGCCAAACGTCAAGACAAATTCAAAGTAACACAGAACGTGCGGTTCAAATATTGACAGCGCTAGCCGTTAGGGGATTAACCTGTCTTAACTAAACTGAGTTACGAGATATTACACGATTTTACCCTATTTTCGTTTTTTATTTAAATTCAAAGACCAGAAGAGTATCTTCATCATATTCACTGATTCTAGAATTTTGTTAAAGTGGACTGTGATTGTTTGTTGAATCACAGTCCACTTGTGGAATAACCAATGGGGTGATAAGCACCACTAACTACCGAATCCATCTTCAATGGAGAACATTAAGACCTGGGAGTGCATAGGACTAACAAGTTGTCGGAAGACACTTTATGATCTCTTTTCGTCACTCACTCACACCAAAAGGCAAGTTGTATGTAAAGTTCAATGAGTATACCTCATTAATTCATTCATATCATCAATTTGAAGTAGAACATATTGTATGATCCTTGTACGGAGTACGTGGAAAGTCTGGACAAACTTTTGGAAAGTTGGAGACTGCTTTCTCCACCACGCAATGGCGGCATGTAAAAACCAGCGGCATTTATTAAACTACCGACAGCAGCACTTCTGAATTTGCAAACATCCATAGGCGACGGTAACCGCTTTCCTTCAGGTGGGCCGTCAGCTTTCCTGCTTTACTCCAACTATCAAAAAAATACAGACGCCCCTTCCCACATAAGTAAATTTCGTAAAGAAACTCCTCCATATATTATCTGCTTTACAAAGAAAAAGTATTTATTTAGAACTACATACATACAACGTAAACATACTAAATAAAAAAACCATGAAGATGAAGTTATATTGGTTTTTTAATTGGTTTGTACCTAAAGTTAGTCAAGAGCTAAGTGTACTAGCAGATATCTATTATACATTTAGCTTTTGTAATCTTGGGGATATCGAACACTAGGTCGAGGCTCGTATCACAGAAAGTTGGGTCTAGTGGTGTGAGGTGACAAGTGTCATTTGTGACCCCAAAATACCGGTTAAATTAAAAGAACAAGTCTATAAATACATAATTAGATGTGCCCTTTTGCACGGCAGTGAATCGTGGCCAGTACTTGAGCGACACAAGCAAGAACTGCGTGTCACGGAGATGAATATGCTGCGATGGATATGTGGAGTGACGCGGGAAGACCGTGTCGGGAACTCTTACTTCCGCGGCAGTCTTCATGTCCATGACATAGCAGACAAACTGCAAAAGTGTCGCTTACGCTGGAACGGCCACGTTTTACAGAAACCGGCTTATTATGTGGGGTACAAATGTCTAGCCATGCCACCACCGTCAGATCCCGGTCGAAGGAGAAGGTCCAAGAAATGTTGGCTTAACGTTGTGTAGGATGACATGCGTGGTGGTCTCAAAACGGGGGATGCTGAAGACCGCGCGAAGTGAAGTAGAAAAAGTAGGAAAGCGGACCTTGGGCGTCGGAGTGAACGCATCGAACGCAATCGGGTTTTAACGTTCGGGTAATGATGATGATGACTTAGATATTGTTAATTATTTTAACACAAACGTGCATTACTTAGCTTGTATTGTATTACTATGCGTTGACTGCCGGTTTATGTCATTAATTTAAAAAAATACAGACTTTGTTCGGCATACTGTACATTCGTGTAATTGCATTTCGCGTGATTGAATCTGCAGCGAAATATGTAAATGTGTGTGTTTAATTAATGGTGTATTAATTAAGGTAGTGGAATGGTATGGTCTGTAATAGTATTGTAAATGTACGAATGATTTTACCAGCAATGTTCAGGACGGTTGCCGTGAGTTTTAATCTACAGCAGATTAAAAAGTACTGTGTATAAATATCATATTATTATCAATTGTAAAAAAATATTATAGTCTTGTCTTCCTTCTTCTTAATAAAACAGGCGATTCTCTTCTCCTTAATATTGTTACGACCGACAAAGAACAATAATTCACACAGTGTAATTCTATGTCAGTCAAGTGTAAGGACGTAAGTTCTGTGTAAGTGTTCTGTATAAATCGGAAGAATACATTAAAGTGATTCATGGATTGATATCTTGCTTCTCATATTTTCTGGACCTTTTAATCGGTACGGTCTTTTATCGGTCGATATTTTGAATGGACGTCAATTTTGGACCACCTTTATAAAGATGTATCTATTAGATAATTCAATGTCATCGCGTGTAGTATTATCTGATGGTAGACTCCGACGTCAAATGACGTGAATTATTAGAACATATTGTTCAAGTTGAAATCTCTATTTTGATGTATTTACATATCGCAACCCTCTTTGTGGGGTGAACATAAATCAAAAACTCATGTGACACTGAATACGTGCTTTATCAAAACTTGTTTAGCTCTTTGGTTTGGTGTAGCAATGATCCAGGTCAGTTTCAGGACTGTCTGTAACACTATATATAGTTTGTGAAATAAAATCCCACTGAGGCTCTTTTATTAAACTACTGTTATCTGGGTATTAAATCTCTCAAGTTAGTAATATAATTGTGAGTTTCTAACTATTCGTTATAAGAGCTTTTATATATTTTTTCTCATTTAAGTCACTAAATAGTTGTGAAGAAGTGAGATTTTTGTCGTAAAATAGTAGTGTGTTCGCACTATATAATTTTTTTAATGTGAAATGTAAGTCTGAAGAAAGTAAGGGCTATCGAGGTTCGAAAAAAAACCAACAAAATTTGATTTGAACAATATCCGTTGAGAGTAATCCTTAAGATATGATATATAGATATTGTATCCATGCAGGAAGGTAGAAAGAATACAATTTCCTGCAATCGGGCGGCCTGTCGTAAGAGGCAACAAAACAGCCCACAACCAGGCAGTATGTCATTTGCTCGTCTGGATGGCTATCCCCCCTGGTCTAGAGTATGCCGCTATAACAACCTTGAGCTGTTAGTGGCCAGTCTTCATTTAAAGAGCGGCAGTACTTTGGTAGCATCTTTGGTGTTACAAATTTCCATAAGCAATAATCACTGTTTCCCATCAGGTGTGCCTTCTGTCTGTGTACAGAACTCGTGCAATAAAAAAATGAGGTATAGGTACGGATACATATTTTTTATTGATCTGTAGCTAAATGACAAAACCAATCAACGTTCTTTACCTCAACGGATCTCTTTATTTTGCTCCGAAAAACTTACCCAAAGTATTTAGTTGTTATTGCTGTACTTAAAAGCCTTTTTAAATGTACTAAATTCATAGTCACCCTACATCCAACAAAACTGTAGTCTTCGGCTGTCAAGTTTTGAGTCGGAGTTTCGTTCCGCTATATATCTAAGTATGAAGACAGGGACTGCGGCCTTAACAAGATTTATTATTTCAAAAAGAAGGCTTTATGTCTTTCTGAAAGTTTCGACTTGGTCAGATAGGGTTGAAATGTTAGTATTGCGGTGATACTTCTGTAACAACTCCAGTTTAGCACTACTTTGACGTCGTGGAATAGTTTATGCACTCCAATAGTGGTGAGTAGCAGCAAAAGAGTATGGGACTGGCAGCGACTGCCGAGTACTATGCATCTATGGCAGACGGAGGTCATTGAGTGCTTTCAGTCTAGTCTCGTAAATGCAAGGCTGGTAACATCGTTACCTCCTTAATGCATATTACGTAATAGAAAATGACAATGGAAGTTTCATGACAAATCACTAAACCGTAGCACCACTACGGCATCTCACTCAAACGAAGCAGTAATTATTTTTTTTCATGAGGAAATGCGTTGTCGCATCGTCAGCCGCGCGGGGGATCATGCGCGGCCGGTATGTGGGCTCCCCGACGCCGATTAATCAGTACGACCGGCGCCGGTATACCCACTAAAACCTCATGGGAGCCTTCTTTCGCCTAGCGCAGGGGTCACGGTACATGCGCGAGCTTACCCCGCAACCCCGGCAGCGGCTGGCCGTCTTGTAAACAGAGGCGGCCTCTCCTGTGTGCGGGCCGGGGAAACAACGTTTCCCCGGCCCTGAAAGGGACGCGCGGCTGCCTCTCGCGCCCTCTCGCGGCATTAGTGCGGGCGGAGGTCTTTCTGATCCCCCAGACCTTGACGCCCGCTGCCGCCCGTCCGTGGCTGCCAGGAGTCACGGGCGCTATCCTCCTTCGGTGGGGAAGGGGGAGGCTGCGAGGATTGCTCCTGCGCCTTCACCCCTCCCTCTCCTTCCTCCTCCCCTCGCCGCCTCGCGCTCTCAGCAGCGTCAGTGGCGGGGGGGGGCTTCGCGATAGAGGGAGGGAGAGGCTGCGAGGATTGCTCCTGTGCCATCACCCCTCCTTCTCCTTCCTCCCCCCTCGCTGCCTCGCGCTCTCAGCAGCGTCAGTGGCGGGGGGGGCTTCGCGATAGGGGGAGGGGGAGGCTGCGAGGATTGCTCCTGCGCCATCACCCCTCCCTCCCCTTTTCCCCGCCGCCTCGCGCTTACAGCAACGTCAGCGGTCGGAGTCGGGGGAGGCCACCTAACTTCGGAAGGGAAGAGTGTTTTGGGAGGAGGTTTGGAAGGAAGGAAAGGCTTTTAGGATGAGGAGGCGGAAAGGTGGGACACCACTGTCACGGAGTGAAGGGGGGAATGTGACAGTGGCCGCTCGGGGCCCCGGGGACGCATCCCCTTGTACCGCTTCCTGGACGGAGGGGAGTCCAGGGCGGCACCCCTGGGGGAAACGAAGCAGTAATACGCCAACTCACTAAAGCATATGTAGCATATCACAACTGTGATATAAGACTTGCACAAAACTATTGTCAGGTCTTCCTTTAGCGGGAATTTACTAGACATATAAAGATTCGAACAATTTATCTGTTCTACTCTAAACATATTATTACATGCCAACAAAAAGTGAATGCACACCTGTCTGTCATAAAACTGGTTTATTAATTCCCCGCATTTGGACTTCTTTTATTTACTTTGTGTTTAAAATTTGTAATTAAGAACATTCTTTTGTTATTGTACTTGTTTTATGGCAGGCATTAGGCAGGTGTGTCGAACTTATTCTAAGAAATCCGATCTATGCGGGCTGGCAGCCATATTGTATTGGTGCAGTAATGGCCCCATGGAGAGATCGGCAGTCAAGCGAGAACAACGATACGAGCAAGACGTACATTCGATAAGCGATATAGTCATGGATTTTGCGCGTGCTATTGAACCGTGCAGTTTTTACTGGTTGCGTCCAGTTATATTTGTACCTGTGTTATACGTGTTTGTATAGTTCTAATAAACTCTATAGTAATTCTGATGGCATTTTGATTCGAGTCCTGTAGCTCGTAACAATATATATGTTGTGAACTGATCGGGATGTACGGTGCTGTTCGGCGCAATACGCTGGCGGCAGATGCCGATCAAAGCGGCCGCGGACCTTTATTAATTGAAGCCGACGGTGCGTACAAAATCACGTTTCATACGTAATCTCTGTGTTTGTGGTTTGAATATGGGATGTCCTCGCGAACTGCCACACTTAGAGTTAGATATTGTTCCGCCATCGATTAAATTCCTTCTTTCACACTTTAATTTTAATCTGTATTTCGCCTTATTTAATTAAATAAATCGGGCAAGTGCTTGGCAATCCGTGCATATGTACCAACTGGCGTCGTTGAGGTGACAGCCTTTGTAATTTGGCATCGGAATTATAAAATCAAAAATGTTGCATGTAGGTATCTAAAACTACTGAACCGATTTTTATATTTCAATTTGTATATGTCTAAGATAAAATTCCACTTATAATTTCTAACTAGTTTATTTCGAAGTCTAATTGATACAACTTATCAAAAAATCTAAAAACTGTCGTTTGATTGGTATATGTAATTAGGGTATCATATAAAAGAATCCTTATTTTGAAAAAACAGACTTTTTTATATAGAACGATAGTTATTGTAAAATATGAGCAAATAAAGATCGTGAATTCCAATCACTCTCATCTGTTGGCGACGATAGTTTCTTATCTAAATTTAACGTATAAGCTAATGACATCGAGATTATATTGTACTACGTGTACGCGCCTTCCGGGTTCTATTCCCGGACCGAGCGACAACTGTCTAGACTGTTTCGGCGAAACTCAAAATATGTCTGCCGATTGACAGATAAAGCTTCGTTGTATTTTAATCTGTGTACAATGAAAGAAGAACATTAGAAATTACAACCGCTTAGCAAGACGGTCATGGGTACTTAAAATGTTTAATCTTACATGATTAGATGTAGTGGCGCGGTCTTGGGGAGGCCTACGTCCAGCAGTGGACTGTGAATGGCTGACGACGACGACATGATTAGATGTGGTTTTCTATTGTCTGAAGTTGAATAACAGGCAGACCCACTTAATGGAAAGTGGGTTTTTTTAATGCATGAGTTAAGCAGACAGGCAGACGATAAACCTGATGAAAAGCGGTTAGGTAAATGGGCAAATATCCTACCACCTGGCTACTGCCATTGTCGCCATAACAACCTTTAATTGTTCCGGAATTAGCGGCCAGGTTCCAGTCTCGCTTTAGACAGCAGCAGAAAATTGGTGGCGCCTTTTGTGTTAGAAATATCCATAGGCGATGGTAACCGCTTTCCTGGGAGACTGGAACATGGTCACTGATTGGCATTAAGAAGTGGAAATAAAATCCTGTAAAGAGTTTGTACCATAGAAATGTAGAATTTTGTGATATTTATATTTTTTTACCGGCTAAATATCACGCCAAAATTTTTCTTTCATAGTGTTTTTTTCTTCATTTATTTCATACAATACATATGCAAGCTGTAGAATAGACTCACTTCCACAATCTTCCCGAAGCGCCACTTCATTGAAATTTACGTATTTTTAACATATACGAACAAAACAGTTTGTTACGAACTTCACCAAGTAGCCCGGCTAGCTCAGTCGGTAGAGCATGAGACTCTTAATCTCAGGGTCGTGGGTTCGAGCCCCACGTTGGGCGAAAGTTTTTTTTAATGTTTTTTACATAATAAACTATGTCTGCCGTTTTGCTTGCTTATACTTTTTTCATATGTTCTGAATCATTGAAAATATCGAAATGAAACTTATACTACTATACACATATTTAAAATAAATTTTCTATGTTAATCTCCCTATAATTTGGACTGAAATCATTTGAGCTTGGGGGACTACTCGCGACAAATTTCTGACGGGTTGGAGAGAAAAAATTTAAATGTATAATATAACATGTATTACTCTTCTTGTAGTTCTAATGTATCAATCACACTGCTATAACTTGGTCCACGTGGAATAGTTAAAAAAAGTAACTGAAAAAAAACCTCCGATTTTGAATCATTTTTCATTGCTGCTCCGCTCCTATTGGTCTTATCGTAATGATAAATGTATATATAGCCTATTATAACCTTCCTCGATAAATGGGCTAACTAACACTGAAATAATTTTTCAAAGCAGACCAGTAGTTCCTGAGATTAGCGCGTTCAAGCAAACAAACAAACTCTTCAGCATTATATATTTGTGTAGACTATCAAACTTTCCCTGAAAATTTGTCATTCATTTTGAACTCCTACACATAGCTCAATTTTGGTAAATAAATATCGCTTTAAAATGAACGGGTATTCATAATGGTTTTTGAACCTAAACCCTCGTCCCTCAATTATCTTCGATATTCATCGAAATCTCCCCACGCTATCATGCCATCCGATCTGGACCCCGCAAAAGGACCCATGCCAAAGGTCAGACTTTAAATAAATACATACTTTTACCTGATGAATGAAAAACCGGAGCTTAGGGACTCAAAATAATTTGTTTTATGTATTCTATGATATATGAATAAAATTCAATCCCGATTTAGAACAGCTGGGCCGATTTTGATGACTTTGTATGTGATGGTTTTTTAGATCGGGGATTCCCAAACAATTTTGGGCTAGAGACCCCTTTTCTAAAATGAACTGATACTTTTGACCCAAATTACTTTTAAAATTCTAATTCTAGATTTTTTTATATTGATACAAAATACTTGCCTTATTTTACTTACTTATGTGAATTTTCTAAAATTACAACAATGATACTCCCTTCTAAAATATTGGTCATTCTTATAGCAAGTTGGTACCTACACATAACACAAATTACATAGTATCTTGAAAGTTTATAATGAAAACTTGTGTTAATTGATAGAGATCGATTTTAAAACCATGTCGGCCCCCAAAATCAGTTTTTGTTTCTGTCGACCCCCGGGGGTCGAAATCGACCATTTTGAGAATCCCTGGTTTAGATCCACCACCGAACCCAGTAGCCCGATAGGGTTTCAGGATTTTTTTTATTGTTTTCACCAATTTAGATGAAAGTTTTATGCGTAGGTATTATGAAGGGCTCACGGACCCGGGGCTCGGGGTTTTTTTGATTTCCAATTGAACCTGGTAGGTGACGGTAGAAAGGTTCCAAGTCACATTTTAGTTTTTTGTCGTTTTGGTGAATTTGTATGCGTGTGTGTGTGTTTGAGTAAGTCTCGAAATTGTTTAGATTGCCAAAGTTTATATTTTTAAGGCAAGATAATATGTACTTGCGGGGGGGGGGCAAGTACTATAAAAAAAATATGAAATTTAGGGATGTTATAAATTGATATGCATAGTAATTTAGCATAAAGTAAATCGTCTACTAAAAGTCATGGTAGCGTAATGGTTAGCGCACGCGTCCCAAACTCAAAGGGCGCGGGTTCGATACCTGGCCGGAACCCATGCACCACTTAGACAGTTTCTGAACTATGTACATATTCTTACTATTACCACCTGCTAACAACTGTAAAGGAAAACATCGTGATGAAACCTGCAATCGAGATAACCGTTGTGTTATACTGCCAAGTCACCTTGGTGTATTGTCCGTTCCCCTATAGTGGCAGACCCAAGCCTTACATTGGGACGTTTATGGACTGTTATTATTATTTTGTAAATCGTCTGCTTGAATTTCAACCCTCAAGCATTTGTTTTGCCAATTGGTACTCATACTAACATATTTTTACGTTGATCGTATGCTTTTTGCTTTTTCATCCTCACGCATTAAAAATAATCCCAAGCAAACAGAACCTCCCAAGAAACTTCTTGAACTCGTGTACAGTGTCCCGTGGTTCGTAAATGATTTTCCTACAACGTCATTGCGTTGTCTCGCTTTCCAATCTAACCATTGCCTCTCGAAACGCACGTGGCTTGTTATAAGTGGCTATTGCTGCAGGGCATCACCCAATTAGCCCAAAACGGAAAGGTGCCAACGAACTCCATTTAAAATTGATATGAAATAGAGGTATTTCCAATCAAAGTATTAAGAAAATTTTGTATGTACGGGGTCCTTCCGTCCCTCTCGCCAGCGATATACATTACCCGACGACTTACGATCTACTGGAAAGCGAAGCTTTGCCCATGGTGTTTTCGAGCCAACAATATTCACTTTGTTTATTGTCCCTTACAAAAATTACAACTCTGGCTAGTACCTACGTCGCCATTTTACCACCACACTGCTCGCCGGCTACTGGGAGTTCATCCATACTTCCTCGACACTTAGAAGTTATCCACTGTACGTGGCGCTCGCTCTATTAAGTCATACGTGAGTAAGATGTAGAATGAGCTCCCTCTCGCAGTTTTCCCAAATGCTACAATATGGGGCACTTCAAAAAGGGCGTAAACAGATTTCTAAAGTTTCAACTAGGCAGGCAACGCATCAGCGCCATTCCAGTCTCCCTTAAGAGAGCAGCAGCATTTGTAGCACCTTTGGTGTTATAAAGCGCTGGTGACAGCTTTCCATCGAGTGGGCCGTCTGCCTGTCTGCTGAACTCAACTGCTATAAAAAAAAAGATTACCTTCTATTAGTCATAAAAAATCAATGATTTACAAAGTAACTATATAAGCCGACCAAATGACTATTATACTACGTTCAGAAAAGGCCTGCCTTTAGATCTCAACCGTGATAAGATGTCATAATTTCAATAAATGTCGGTTGCACTCGGACCCAAAACATTCCAGCGCCTTCTCAATTCGGTCGTCTTATCTTCAAATGGACGAGGTTATAACGGTTTCATTTCACCGGATATTATCTTAGCGGATATTGGATCCATTGTTTTGACGTATAATTTAGTGCTTTGACTATAATACCGTCTTTGAAAACTTACGAATTACTTCCTTTAGAGGGTAGACCTTTAGGTAATGGAAATTTTGTAATTACAAATACTATTTTCGTTGTGCTCGCAATTTACTTTCAATTTAAAATATTTTACGATATATCAGGATGTCGTTGATGGTAAAGGTAGACCGAAATATATGTGGATTTATAATGTTTGAGATAAACTCCCTTTGTGCAATTCCCAAAGACTCGCTATTAGCAAATCTGTAATTTAACGTGAATTACGCGAAGTGTAGGCATTTAAGGGATCCATAACAATACAAAGTAAATTACAAGTATCATACCGAACTTTCTTACAGGAAATCTGTTTGAAATGTAGGAACTTTAGAGTTTAAATTTCAATCAGACGACGTACATTCTTCTCGTTAAATAATTAGTATTATTTATAGATTTATAACAAACATATAAGTTTTTTTTTACAGATATTGACTATAAAAGTAGTCAAATTTTGAAGAGAAAAAGCGATATTATCGATGCCATGGAACGATTGGTATTTGGTGTGTGATATCATTCGATATATAATTAAATAACGGAATATATACACATACTCTTGCAACGCATTTTTTCAAACAGACATGCAGGCGGCCTATCTGATAGAAAGTGCTGATCATTACCTATGGACATTTGTAATATAAGATGTGGTAACAATCTACTGCCGCTATCAAAAGGGAGTCTGGAACCTGGCCATTAATGCCGGAACGCAAGTCCAGGTTGTTATGGCGGCATACTGTAATCCAGTAATAGTGTGGGGTGATTATGTCTTTAACACCAACAAGTATAGGTATAATATTATTAATAAAAACTTTTGTTAACAATTTTTAATTGTGTAATGTAAATGCTTACTTTTACATGACTGAAGTTAGCCAAAACTACTATACAGATTTGGATTGCATCAAGTTAATTCATAGATAGATAGATAACACTTTAATGTTCACCAAAATATACAAATACAGAAATAAAATGCATAATTACAATACCTCTCGGCAAAACAACAGGCGGCCGTATCGCTAAAAGCGATCCCTTCCAGGCAACCTAACTATTCATATACAATTTGAAGATACAGTGTCTCTATATTACATACATACATACATAATTTCACGCCAGGTCTCTTGCGGAGTAGGCACGAACAACATAGCGCCGTTCAGGCTTATTCTTACACACCTCACTTGCGTCTTTGACATTATATATTGTCCATAGCTGAATGAATATTAATACCAAAAGTCTAATAATACAATAAATACCTATATGCGTCTGTAGTTCTTGTGTTGTGAATAAAATCCATGCTCACTTCCAAAAAGAAATAATTTGGTTCGCGTTCAATTTGTGTGTCGTATGCGTTAAAAGTAAACGTAGATTAATTCAAGTATTAAGATTACAGTAAGCGAGAACTTTTTAATTGAGATTATCAACCAAAAATAAAAGCAAAGTTTGGGTATTCTTAGTTGGAAAAAGTTGGAGCGTGCTTTCAGATATTTTCGATGTTTTGCCAACAGCTGTCGGGTGCACAAAAAGTTGTAGAATTTTGTTTGGGTTAAAACAATTTTGTTGTTGTGAAAATCATAGCATATATAATGCACATCTTAGTATAACTAGCCGTGTATTGAGTTAGCTTGCTTTTAGTCTTATAGTCACTGATTTATATACACTAGATTAGTAATTACTGCGCCAATGCATGACCACTGCTTATTTATTTAATCTAAGACATATGGAGTACAAATTTTAAATTCACAAAAATTGCTCAATCAAGAAATCTTCAAGAATTTATCTTTGTAATAATTGAATGAATAATAATTCATTAAAATTATTACGAAGATAAATTTATTTAATTAAAAATTATAAAACCATGAATGAATAGAGCAACATGCTAGTTTTTAATGACATCTAAAACAGAAATGAGTTTAAGGGAGCCCGTGTATTAAGTTCTAATTAAATTAATCAAAATTCAATACGGAAGATTTTTCACGCAGCATTCTGCAGGTTATTTTAAAAGATATTAAAATAACTGTGCAGACTATGTTCCGTGGTATATTATACAAGAGTACTATACATGGCCGACTATGTGGGAGCTTCTAATGGCTCGTTCCTTTATATTACTAACTGTTCATTTGCCTCACTATCGGTTAAAATTTGACAAAACTCCATACAATTAATGTCAAAATACAAACGATGACGATGACGATAAGGCAAGTGAATGAATGTTGATGGTGATGAAGGCAATAGGAACTGGCCATAAAAGCCTACAATAATGTTAAACACTGTAGCAAAGGTGCGTAGTAATGTAGCAGTGTTGTTACACGTAGCACGTTACGACAGTATGCTACGAAGACTTAAATAATGACTGCAGGACAGACGTAATCCAAGATGATTGTACAAACCTTTTTGCCCTTTTTGCTTATGCAAAGCAAAAGTCAGTTTGATTTGTTTGTGAACAATAACTTCACAGTTGTGCCAAGAAGGCTTCTTTCTCTTTGTAGAGATTTGCTTCGTAATAAGCTAAAATAAACAAAATATTCAAATCAATTCAGGGACCGCTCTTACAAAGTGAACCACAACAAGACCTCAAAGGATCTTTGATTTCCTGAAACCACAACTTTAAGTTAACAAGTGTTTCTCTAATTTTTAGAGTGCGGAGAACCATAATTTTGATATCTATTTAAAAATGCCTATATTGCTGTAATATAATTGAAATGGATGTAGTTTATATTTTCGAATTTAAAATGACGGTGAAATGATCACAAACTTTTTAGAAACACACACACACATACACGTACATAATTTACACGACATATTAAAATAAAGGGTCATTTACATGGAGAGAGTTTATCGCACGTTTTAGGGTGAGAAGTAGTATACTATTTTCGTAGATTATATAATATATACTCTTTACACAATAATCGCATTGACATGTTTAGATTCAATCAAAAAGCAAAAGCTCGTCTAGGAATATATCATACTACAATGTAAGGTAATTATGTAATTATCACAAAAACTTTTGTTTACAGTACGATACAAATCGCATTGTGATATTTGCCTACGATTTCTTGACTTGTCTAATATAGATCTCGTTGATGACATTTTTTCAAGTTAATTCGAATATCGTAAGAAATTACTTTGAAACACATATAAAAACTGATTTAGTAACACTGGACGTATTTTTAACTTAATCTTCATCTTCTAGTTGAAAAAAAAAAAATTACAATAAAAAAATAAAAGACAATACAAAATGGATACAAGACCCTGACATGTCGGTATACAGTCTGTATAACATTTTCTGTTTTCATTGGGGTTTTTCCAACCGAATGTCAATGTAATACGATATTCATGTTTTGATAGAAGACATAATCATCGTTATGACATTCAGTGATGGAAACTATGTTTTACATTACGTGTTCAGTTTTTTTCCCATTTGCCTACAATACTAAAGGTTCTATAACTATGCAGAAAAAAACTGAAATCTTATTTTCATACCTGTCGGCCACAATATTGTCCTATCTGTCGGTTTTTGTATGTCAGAAAATTTTTTCGGAAACTGATTTATATGGTCGAAATGTAATAGGAAGTTAAGAAAAAAATACTAATTTCTGTGGTCGGGCGGCCTGTTGTGAGAGGCGACAAAACCCACCGCACACAGGTGGTAGGGCATTTGTCCGCCTGGATGACTACTACCTTGATCTAGAGTATGCCGCCATAACAACTTTGAATTCTGTTCCGGCAATAGTAGCCAGATTCCAGTTTCTCCTTATAGGCCGGCAGCACATTGGCAGGATCTCTGGTATTGCTAATATAGATAAACAACGGTAACCACTTTCAATCACAGTTGGGCCGTCAGCCGGTCTGCTGTGCTCAAACAATAAAAACAAAAATAATAATAATTTATATCGCACTATAAAATGGTGTAGTAAAATTATTGAAAAACAAAAAAACTGAATTCGATCCGGCACCAAAAAAACATCCAGTCTACTCTAAAATGGTGTGGCCTCGCACCACGTCTGCCACCACGCGATATATCTTCTACTTCCTCCACGCGGCCGTAACGCTTGTGCGTGATAGAAGAAATCCTAATACCCCCGTCTATATAGAAGTTTCACTTCAATATGGGTGAACATACGATGAACTCAATCGTGTTTTACTTATTTTTAGTCATAAAAAATCATAATGACAACATTTATTTTTCACTTTTTTATTTAATCGATAAGTAATTAATAACAAAAACGTAAAAACTGTGTCCTCCTGATAGCTTTTTAACTACGAAGTCGATAATTCTAAAAAAATCAAGGTGATTGAGTTCAAAACACTTTTAAAGAACTGTCTGAAAGATGTTCTGTTCAGTAGCTTTGATGATTTTTTGCATTCCTAACGAAATGGCAAAAAACTTAATTGCTGGTATTCATCAACTTCACGGAATCCCGCTTCTTACATTGAAGGGTCATTACGCGTAGACTGTGACGCACTTGACTGATTCAGTTACTTAACACTTGAATCGACAGAATTTAATTTTGAAATAGACACTGATGTATAATCTTACATGCGGTATCTACTCGTATATTAATACGTGAAGCAAAAACTTTGTACCCCTTTTTACGAAAATAGCGCGGACGGATAATTTCAGACGTTTATAGTTTATACAGAGAAGAAGCGACGAATGCTAATATTTTTAAAAATTATGCATTAAAATACATTAAATCAATAAAAAAAAACATTACACACACTACCATGTATCTGCCATACACACGCATATATACACATTTATTTATTATTGAAGTAAAATAAACAGTGTAGCCTTGCCGAAATCTGTGATTATAGAAGTATAGTCTTTGCTATTCATTATTATGGTCAAATTTCGAGCACGGGCGACCACTAGTATACATAATTTTCACGTCTTAACTTATAGTAAAACGTCAGAATAAACTGGTCTATTTAAATAAAAATAGATTTAATTATGTGTATAAAATAGGTTAAAAACCCACCAAATCAGGAATTGAGACACGATCGAGTAGAAGGTAGGGCTAATTGGAACTTCCCCAATCGTGCGTAGATAAAATAAACCTGGATCGGGAGTGCTCGGCTGTTGATGCGATCGGAATAGTTCCGATTACGACTTGACGACCCGATTAGGGACACTTGGTGTCTCTTTACCCAACGGCACTCGATTATTAGATTACTTCCCGAAGGGATAATAACCGGTTCTTATATTCGCGAACGTTTTGCTTTATCTCGTTTCCATTTGCGACGGTCTGACAAGCAACTTGCGCTTCATCTAATTTAATTAACCTCTTCGTACAAGCACATTTATTTCAGACGCTTCTACCTGATCTCTCTTTAACATTTACTTACTTACGTCGCGGTCTATGGCCACCAGCTCTACCATTTACAATGCTGTCATACATTTTCTCTAAGTGTTCTAACCACCATATTATTCCATTTCAACTCTTGTTATTACATCTTTCAATCCAGACTGTTCCTCATTTTATCATTCAACCTCACATACTTCTCAATGCTCTCATTTTAATGCTCGTGTTTTTATAATATCTTTGTTTACAAGCTTGAATTATCTTGCTGTAGCTATTTGGTTTTTTTATTGCTGGATGACGTTTCACCTGATAAAAGGTGATTATCGTAACCCATGGGAATTTGTAATATCAGCAGTATTAACAGCGTGTTGCTGACCTAGAAGAAATTTTATTAAATCTTTCGTTCAAAAGCCTCACATCGTAATAGTGTAGAAAATCATCAGCTAGGAGCTCGTTTCAAATCTCCAGAGTGTGCGGAGAGGAACATTCTCGAAAACCGTTGCATACATAAGCGAATCGGCTCCAGAAAATGAGGTTGAACTCCCAACCGATGACGAGCAGTGGTAAGAAGCAGACGAAGCTACCAATCCGAACATTCTTTACTCTATTTTTGACATTTTATTGTTTAAAACCCATTTCCAAATCATTGAAAAATGGAAGGCGTTGCGTCACGTTTCAACTACCAATTTATTGATGTATAATTTAGCGCAATTAAAGCCTTATGGTCAATATATGGACGTGATGCTACGTAAATACAGATACATGATCGCTGTTAGATCTGCCGATAAGATTGGGCATTTGTCTAAGGAATCAAAATTGTCCAATCTCATAAACGTTATTAGATACTGGTGTGCACATCATCTAGACGATAAGGTTTCTTAGTCTAAGGTAAATTAAGAACAACGAAGACATTTATATGCAAGAGTACAACTAACTCATTGTCGTATTTTGTACTCACTTCTCGGGCGATTGAACCATGGGCTCTCGCCAGTGGTGCGTCGATGATAGTTACTCCGCAACCCCCCTAGAAGGCTTTAACAAGTTGTTTCTTTCTTATTAATTATTTTACCTTATCATTTCGAACTAATCTATTGAACAAACATTATTATATAATTCCTCACATTTATAAGAGAAAAAAGTTAAGAAAACCTTTAATCTTCGTATTTGGTACTCAAAAGAAAACTATGTACCAACAAACTTGAAAACAAGAATATAGTTTGCAACGTATAAAGAAAATATCGCGGCCATATTATTCCACAAGATAAAACTTTGGAATTGGGAAACTAATAAGAGGGCCTGAACATCCAATACTTCACAACATTCTTTTAGAGTACTCGAGAATTCTCAATGAAGAAAAAGACGAAACATTGGAACTTTATATGCATAAAGTTGAAAACAATTGATGTCTTTGAAGATAGGGAGAATTGAACTTTTGTATTTAAAAGTAAGCGGAATTACTTGATGAATGTTTAAATTATAGAGGCGAATATGCCTACTGTCATGTCTGCCACAGGACTGATGAACGATGGAGCATACGAGTCGTGAAGTGGAGACCGCGTCCCACTAAACGTAGTGTCGGACGCCCTTCAGCCCGATGGAACGACGACCTGTGCAAGGTCGGCGATAGCCGTTGGACGAGGAAGTCAAAGGACGAAGGAAGCAGTGGACGGCGAATGGTTGACAACGACGACGACGAATGTCTTCTAGCAAGTTTAGTACATTGAAGCCTAGGGCGGCAGTTTTTACAGGCGGCAAATTTGGGGGCAATTTTTTATGTCTTACATACTTTAAAAGATTCATAATATATACCTCAAGTCCACACAAACAATGCAACATGTAATGTATTTCACTACTTTGATGACTTTCCATGCGCAAAATGTGGTATAATTAGGCCGATATGCCAAAATGTCATAAATTATTAAGTTACAATTTCATCGGCATTTTTTTTCAATCTCATCATCATCCGAGCATTAAATCCCGGTTTCGTTCGAAGTGTTCACTCTGACGCCCTGGGTCGGCTTTCCTAATTTTTCTACTCCACTTCGCGCGATCTTCAGCATTTTTTTTAAATCTATCTAATATATAAAATTCTCGTGTCACAGTTTTCGTTGCCATACTCCTCCGAAACGGCTTGACCGATTTTGATGAATTTTTTTGTGCTTATCCGGTATCTATGAGAATCGGCCAACATCTATTTTTCATCCCCCTAAATGTTAGGGGTAGTCCACCCCTAAATTTTATTTTTTATTTTTTAGACAAAATTTTTAATTTCTATTTTTTTATGATACAACATACAAAAATACATACAACCCTAGATTTTCAACCCTCTACGTATCAACCCCTATTTTTTACCGGGCAGGACGACGTCTGCCGGGACAGCTAGTATACATATAGATTTATCTCGTAAGAAAAAACAGGTTATATGATACATACTCTCACGCTTCTTTCCATTGAGGCGCCAGTATACTCCTATTAGGACCTCCACTTGCTACAATACTGGCATACAAGTGTTCCACTTCATCTGTTTTCATAACCTGTTATACTGTTATTTCTTAATGTTAATAGATACGCATTCAGACATTACTTGAGATTACATCTGAATGTTTACCTATGTCTAGCAGGTTGCTCTGTAAAGCTAGACTCGCAGACGTCTCTGGGGGCTCGTAAGCCAGATATCTAGATTACCTGTGTAAGGCTGTGTTTAAATTGAATATCCAGGATTTAGCGATTTCGTTGTTTTTGAAGTGAAACTTCTATATATACGGGGTCTTACGATTTTTACATATTATCACCTGGCTTTTCTGTTCACACGACATTGACAAAATCAATGCATAAATGGCATTGCAGCCATAATCTAAAATTTCAAAATCTCTAAATTTCATTTTTAAACTCGTGATATCTTTCGAATGGGATGTCCGAATTGAATAATTTAAAAATTTATATAAAGGTATTGAAGCAGTCTTGAATATGAAGTAATTTATTTTGGATGAAGTAATTTATAAGGATAAATAACAAGATACAAATAAAGAGCCTTTTCTAGCGGCGGCATTTTAATTAAATTTTTAAAATAAAAGAACACTTATTGTGGCATAACTATAATAGTTAGACATATCTCGACACTTTTTTGTAAATAATGATGTGTTCTACAAAGTCGTAGTATATTATTTTATTCTATCATCAATAGTTTTCGCAGCGCACGCGATTTTTTAAGTTCATAGTATTGAACTTAGAATAAGTGTATGTATGAGATTCTTTAAAAAAAAATAATTTAACAACCACAATACTCTTTATTAACATAATAATACGCTTTTTGTATTTAATACTATAAGGGAGTAGTAGCAGTAAAGCAATCTCTTCCAGGCATACTTTGGATGGATAAAATCTTATTAAAAATAGTTTGTTGGTGTGTAGTTTAATAATATACTAAGTAAGGTATAACAGTAAAAATATAATAAGTAAATAAAATACTTTTCTGTTCAACTTTTGTAAGAATAAAAACTTAATTAGCATCCTAGCTGAGCAAGTTAATAGACAAGAAAAAAAGAAAATTAATTAAGGTTCTAGGCATTTTTTGTTTATTAGACTTGCTTGGGTCTAAGGTGAAATTAAAATTTTAGCTGTTAGCTGTAGCCAGATTAGATTTTATAATATTCACAGTAATATAATAATATGACCGTGAGTTTGGTTTATGAAATATATTACTGGTGATCAGGAAATAGATGAAAGACTAAAGCAGAATGTTAACTGCATAAAGATATTCTGGCTAACCTAGAAATCACGCCTAAACAGTACTAGCTTACGCTCCGGTGGGGCAGACTCCCATAGAAACGATCCCATTTATCAGAACAAAAAGTATACTTGGCGTTAACTTGAAGCAAAAGCTTAGCTCTGAGTCGAGTGTCATTTAAATCTTTTTTCATTATTGATATTATGAAAGTACGCCTGGAGGTGCCTAATCGCAGGGAAAACAGCACTTTTCGTCCCTGGGAAGCGGGTTCTCCTTGCTGTATAAAAATTTAGAAAATCATAGATAATAAATGCAAGCGACTCATGTCCCAAAAAAAAATGTAAGTTACATTTCCAGACTTGCTGATCCAATTAGCTACCTGATATGTTTCACTTTTTTAAATTAATCCGTCGCCTTCGCACGTAGATCAGAAATGGTCATAGTTTGGATACTCAAAAAAGGTAAAAGGTATCCAGCCTCTTTTTCACAACCTTAGGGGTAGAATTTCTAAAAACACATTTTACCCGTGCAGGAACAGAGAATTAATAGAATTTCTTGCGGCCAGGCGGCCTTTCGTAAGAGGCGACAAAATAACCTACAGCCAGGTGGTAGAGTATTTGCCCCACTGGATGACTACCCACCCTGGTCTGGGCTATGCCGCCGTAACCTTGAGTTGTGTTCCTGCATTACACTGCATTGCATATTGCACTGCATAGTGTTGCAAATGTCCATAGGCGATGGTGACCAATTTCCATCAAGAGGGCCGTCTGCCTGTCTGCTGAACTCGTGCAATGAAAATGAAAAAAAATGCAATATGCACATTGTATTAATTTCTAACCAGAAGCAGGTACATAAACTTACATGCTTCTCACTTTGAAAATTACAGATTTTTATTCAAACTAGCATTAAGAGTTTAATTTTCAAAAACTACCAACATTACAGAAAGAACCCGCATTCAAATTTCCAGCATTCTAGGGCTGATAACTTGGGCTATTCGATGATGTGTCAGTGAATCGGTGTGGTCAAGCGATTAATAAATAAAATTATTAATCCATTATGAACGTGGCCCTATCACTAAACTACATTCTTAATATTGAAGTAGACGCGTGCTGAAGTAAAACCAAATAACAATTTTATTAGGAAATGTAATGGATATTATTGTGGATATCAGTGCCGGTTCTGGGTCACTGGATAATCAAAGGTGATCAATAATGGGGGATACTAAAAGTAATCGAATTGACTTGTTATTTCGTATACGTAGTATAGTATCGATAGAGTGTTTATAGGAAATCAATTCAGAATGTATTAGTCACTAGGTGCGTCCCCAGGTTTTACCCGCGTGGCGATGGAAAACCACACTATATCTTTATAAATTATAGTCTATGTGTTATATATTGTTACGACCTAGACGCCGACAAAAACAAATTCACACCTGAATTCCTGTAAAAACACATTTTATTACCTTTCCACATTTTGACTTCTTTGTGTTTTTAATTTGTGAAACAGCTCATTGTTCTATTGTAATCTTTTATGGCAGTCATTAGCCACGTGTTTCGGATTAAAAGTACAAACTGATTCTAGGAAATTCGATCCACGCGGCCGGGTAGACGTACTGAATTTGTGCAGTATTTTGCGCGTGTTATTGAATTGTATATTACATTTGGACTTATTGCGTCCGGTTATATGTGTACCTGTGTGTTTGTATAGTTCTAATAAATTCTATAGTAATTCCAAGGCCATTTTAATTCGAGTCCCGCACTCGTAATATTATGTAACTCTGGCGAATTTTAGTTAATTTATCGTATAAATAAATCAAACAATGTTACGATTTCATAATAGAAAGCTAATATTCACGTTTCCAAACAAAGTTCCGAAGCCCCAACATTTCGTAATAACCATTAACACGTTTTATCGCCGTTGAAGAGGTTTTTATTCACGTGTCAACAAATTACAAAAAAGTTCTTCATTGATTTTTACAGGTCAATCGAATTTGTTATTGGCATGGAACATGAACTTTTGATTTCCAAATAATGGGACCACAGTTTTATTTTACGTGTAAATCCCGTGAGAATTCTAATTTATCCCAATATAGTGTAGATGGCAGTCAGCCCGGTGGACTGACGACATATGTACAACGTTGCCACTGATAGGTCCTGAACCTCAGCAGTAACTTTTACGGCATGATATTCTAGTTTTCTTCTTATATATAAAAACTTCTGTATGTCCTTTATAGGATCGTAAACTGTACA
Organism: Dendrolimus punctatus; assembly: GCA_012273795.1. Lineage (NCBI taxonomy): Eukaryota > Metazoa > Arthropoda > Insecta > Lepidoptera > Lasiocampidae > Dendrolimus > Dendrolimus punctatus. Next base: position 18,390,147 of record CM022536.1, read on the forward strand.
TTTGATCATGTGATGTTCTTTAACAAAGTTGTTGTGCATGAGCCAAAGAAGGTTTCTGAGTTGGTTCACAATTGGACCCGGTAGGCGGCGCTGCTGTCGGCATATCGATTAAAGCTTTTCCGGGCAGGACGACGTCTGCCGGGACAGCTAGTTTCTTATAAAAGTTAATTGAAAGAAAATAAAATTCGCTCGATGCAGATTGTTAAGTGCAATCTGAGTTTATGGGTAGGATTTCGTTTATTTATTTAATTCTTATGTTTCAACCACTCAGGGCCGTAGCTACCGCCATATCAGCCATATGAATGATACGAGGCCTCCAGGTTACAGGAGCCCCGAGAGTTTAAGCAAAAATTTCTTAAATATTGTTATGAAAACGGTTTCACACCTGCATACCTATAAAAACACATTTTATCACCCTTCGGCATTTGGATTTCTTTTGCTTACTTATTTATTGGCATGCGTTTACTAATTATTCAAGAGAAAAGTCCATTGTTTTTTTATACTTGTTTTTGGCCGTTGCGGGCGACTCATTAGCTAGTTGTTACGGATTTTAAAGTACAAGCTGATTCTAGGAAATTCGGTCCATGTTGCCGGGCGTACATATTGCATTTGTGTAGTATAAAACAATGCCTGATTGAGGGAGGGGGCAATCGAGCGAGAACCACGATGAAGGCGACACGTGTGTAAATTCAGTAATCTATTAGTGACGGACTTTGAACGTTTTATTGAATTATGCCTTCTGCGTTACGTTTGGATTTGTTGCGTTCAGTTATATTTGTACCTGTATCTTCTAATATATAAATTTCTCGTGTCACAGTTTTCGTTGCCATACTCCTCCGAAACGGCTTGATCGATTTTGATGAAATTTTTTGTGCTTATCCGGTATCTATGAGAATCGGCCAACATCTATTTTTCATCCCCCTAAATGTTAGGGGTAGTCCACCCCTAAATTTTTTTATTTATTTTTTAGACAAAATTTTTAATTTCTATTTTTTTATGATACAACATACAAAAATACAAACAATCCTAGATTTTCAACCCTCTACGATCAACCCCTATTTTTTACCGGGCAGGACGACGTCTGCCGGGACAGCTAGTTATACATATAAAAGAATTACAATTGTTTTATTGTATTCGTTCATGCCGATGGGTTATAAATATGCTTTGTTTCAGATATATGGGTGGTTTGTTTTTGTCGGGACCTGAATTGTAACAATACTTTTTCTCTGTCCCGAACCTAATATAAAGACTGAACAAGTACAGATCGATGAAAATGAATCCTAAAACATACGTAAAACAGAGACAGTACAGGTGAAATAACTCAATCAGAAGACAGCCGTGTGACCCGTAGCGCCGGGTACGCGCCGACTCGATCGTATCGAATCACGCGAGTCTGTAATAAACCATTGATTAATGGCCGCCGTAACTACGGTGGAAGGTTTACAAACACTTTTCGTTGTGTTAATTATTTTTGATATTTAGTATATTTAGTAGTTGGGCTAAGTAAGGCGGATTAATCATTTTTTTTATTATTAAGTAGAGCGTGTATGCGGTACGTACAGATGGAAATATATAGAGAAGCCATTATGTTACTTGATTAGAACGGAGAAAAAACAAAATCAATGTATTTGTCTCAAGATGGAATTTTACAGAGTCATGAGTTACTACCGCTTTCAAAGCAATGTTAATTACTGTTAAAGAGAACATATAATTACTTCATTATTGTTACGTATACAGGTGAACATTGGCATTCAGGCCAACATCCAAACTATACGAATTATCGAGAAACACTCAAAGGAGTCTTGGGACCGATATTTACGAAATCTCAATTAGTATCATTATATTTTTGAAAAGAAACATATTGCATTGTTATACCAGATCATAGTGTAGTTTTAATGATCATTTTGTCTGAAGGAATGATCAACATCTGCCCTAAGAGTCATTTGAGTGTTATTCGCTATCGGTTATTGTTCCAGACTTGGCCTTCACCTCTTAAAGACGGAGAATATTACTGTTCATAATACTTATAACATGTTGTTGGATTCTCATAATTTATACTGATGTGGGTAGTATTGTAAGTGCCGCTGGCTTTCAGTTTCGCCGCCATTGCGTGGTGGCGAAGCTAGTCTCACACACGCGAGGTCAGTCCGGACGTTCCGTTTTGTCCGTGCTAAGACCTTGTGAACGTGAATGTTTCACATCCCATTCTTCATATACAAGCCGTGCTTGTTCTTTGATGTGAGTGTGCCTTAACAAAAAAACCTAAGTACCATCCGTGGACTTGTTAGTTCCGTGCACTTTCAGGAGCTTTATAGCTGCCCTATAGGAGGTGGATTCCGAGGAAAGTGGTGCTTATTACCCCTTGGTTTTTGTGCATGATTTGACATAACTCTCATTCCTCTAAATATAACCTACAATCCACAAAATAATTACTCGAACCAACGAAGCAGTGTGGGATCCGTCACCCAACATTGTACACATGTATCAACTAAAAATTGTAAGCTCTTTATGTTTAACCGACTTCAACAACGTTTAGTCAAATTCATTGAAACTGCAAAACTGTCATGAAATATGAAAAGCGCGTCCATATCAAATAACCCGTTACCGACAGTTTCACAACAGCTAACAAAGGAACCAAGTCCATACAGTCTCGTCAGACAATAATTTGATAATTATTATTAACCCTAATAGTACGAAACAAGTCGCTTTTCGGGTCTAAATGTTAGCCTATATCTTTTTTTTTTTTACATGGGGAAATGCGTTGCCGCACCGTCAGCCGCGCGGGGGATCATGCGCGGTCGGTGTGTGGGGCTCCCCGACGCCGGTTCAATGCGACCAGCTGCCGGTATACCCACTAAAACCCCATGGGAGCCTTCCTTCCGCCTAGCGTCGGGGTCGCGGTACATGCGTGAGCTTAACCCGCAACCCCGGCAGCGGCCGGCCGCCTCGTAAACAGAGGCGGCCTCTCCTGTGTGCGGGCCGGGGAATGACGTTTCCCCGGCCTTGAGAGGGACGCGCGGCTGCCTCTCGCGCCCTCTCGCGGCATTAGTGCGGGCGGAGGTCTATGTGGATCCCCCAGACCTCGACGCCCACTGCCGCCGGGAGGGGGAGGCTGCGAGGATTACTCCTGCGCCATCACCCCTCCCTCTCCTTCCTCCTCCCCCCGCCGCCTCGCGCACTCAGCAGCGTCAGCGGGGGGGGGGCATCGCGATAGGGGGGGGAGGCTGCGAAGGATTGCTCCTGCGCCATCACCCCTCCCTCTCCTTTCTCCCCCTCCGCCGCCTCGCGCTCTCAGCAGCGTCAGCGGCGGGGGGGGGCTTCGCGATGGGGAGAGGGGGAGGCTGCGAAGGATTGCTCCTGCGCCAACACCCCTCCCCCCTCTCCTTCCACCCCCCCCCCCCCCGCCGCCTCGCGCACTCAGCAGCGTCAGCGGCGGGGGGGCCTCGCGATAGGGGGGAGGGGGAGGCTGCGAAGGATTGCTCCTGCGCCAACACCCCTCCCCCCTCTCCTTCCACCCCGCCCCCCCCGCCGCTGACGCTTGCGACGGGATGGGTGTTTGGGGAGGAAGGGAAGGCATTGGGATTTGGAGGCGGAGAGGTGGGACACCACTGTCACGGAGTGAAAGGGGGATGTGACAGTGGCGGCTCGGGGCCCCGGGGACGCGTCCCCTCGTACCGCTTCCTGGACGGAGTAGAGTCCAGGGCGGCACCCCCTGGGGGATGCCTATATCTCCGCTAACTCCACCTAAACCACATAGTATAGGATCCCGCTATACAACGACCTTCACCGAGATGCTTATTTGATAAAACCTATTTTATATTTAATTTAATGTGTCATTAAATATATTGCATATGAGTTGCCTAAAAAATTTCAGTCCAGTATATGATCAATTAATAATTTAAAAAAAATAACATTTCACCGGTTTGTTTATTAAACAAATTCTATACCAATCGAAAGTATGTAGCCCATAGAATATGCAAATGTTAGGTTGCCTATTCTTTTCCGGTCACAACTCTTGGGTTACGTATAATCATTTTCATGTTCAAGGTCAAATAGCAAGCGCACTCTGTTTCTTTAAATGGACGGACTTCAAACAGCTGCTATGCTGTGTCCTCTTCTATCGCATGGGATATGGTTGGTTGGGACCTCCCAGCCACACATATTCTCTCGCAGCAATATTTCACTTTTCAAAATTCGACAACCGGAATTCGGGACTGATTTTTTGCAGGCAACCCTATACCACCGTGTTCATAATGAAATAATCTTTATTTACATTAAATTTTAATTCAATAATCAGACCGGTGCAAAATGCTAGTATCGATTTACCTGTTTATACCTGGCTACCCGAGAGTTGCCACCGGAAAAGAATAGGCAACCTAACATTTGCATGTTCTATGGGCTTCATACTTTCGATTGGTATAGAGTTTGTTTAATAAACAAACCGGCGAAATGTTCTTTTTTTTAAATGATTAATTAATCATATACTGGACTGAATTTTGTTAGGCAACCCATATGCAATATATTTATTGACACCTTTAATTATATATGAAATAGGTTTCATCAAATTAGCACTCGGTGAAGGTCGTTGTATAGCGGGATCATAGCCTAACACAACGGACTTTTAAATGGTTTTCGCCAACTATACTAATATTATAAATTTTGTATGTTCGGGGTAATCTCCTGTACTACAAATCCTATTTTGGAAATTCGTTCACCAGTGGAAAGCGACATTATTCCCGAGTGACATGGCGATATTTGATTGAGATTATTGATATTTTTTTAATGACCCCCGGTGTATTGATCCTGGGAACGTCCTATATGATACAGCAATAACGTTCCACGCAAGAACTGCGCAATTCCTCGTACGAGGCACTGCGAGTGCTTTCCGCGTCTGTGAATTAATTAAAGTTTACAAAATTTAATTATTTTCATACGTGCGTGTGCTTTTGTATATTTAATGACGCCCAGCGAAGTAGGCGCGGATCAACTAGTCAATTAGAAAAATTTTCATGAAATTTTCCAAAAAAACTTAATTAAGTTTTTTATACGTAATATAGAACTACTTTCAGTTACACCCACGGCGTGGCTGCGAAAATTCTAGTTTAATTATAAAATATTAAATAATAAAACTTAATGATCATAACGAACTTGATGAGCCTAGGTTATTGAAAATTGTTAGTCAATACTCAATAATAAAAATAAGCTTCACATTTTTTAAATCACATAGTACTTAGACCTCAACGGAAAGTAAGGAGGATTGTCGAATTAAAAAACCTTATTAAAAAGTCCAACGGCTTAGTAAATCGTGGATTTACAACACTCACGGCGGTAACTTTATTCACCCCGCGTTAGAAAAATATACAAGCTACAGGCCTATGATCCCGCCCATACCATTTCACCCTGCCCGCCCTGTCAGTGCCAAGTGAGAGACCGCAGTGGTCGCACGTTGCCCCGCGAAGCTATCGACCCGCGTGTGCACTGTTTTTGTGGCTGTGTTTGTTGTTTGGAGTCATACGGGGTGAGTTGAGGGTGTAATTAAAGCGTCGGGGTTGAAAATGTCCTAAGCAATCAACATGATATTCGAATTGCGTTTTATTTCATATAAACGTTTATTCAGTTACACGATGTTATGTGTAAATATGAAATGAAGCATTTTGGGTTAAAGGGATGAATTAAGTTAACTGCAGATGAGTAATGTCAAATCTTACCAGCCACACAAAGTAACTTTCTAAGACGAAACAAAGGGTTTAGGTTTACACATGGATAAACTTGAACTATTATAAACATTAAGTTAGGTGAGGCGTTTTGTACACTATACAAATGTTAGACTGAGTGTTTAATATTGTTGTATTATATTCAGTACTACATCTAATATATAAAATTCTCGTGTCACAGTTTTCGTTGCCATACTCCTCCGAAACGGCTTGACCGATTTTGATGAAATTTTTTGTGCTTATCCGGTATCTATGAGAATCGGCCAACATCTATTTTTCATCCCCCTAAATGTTAGGGGTAGTCCACCCCTAAATTTTTTTAGACAAAATTTTTAATTTCTATTTTTTTATGATACAACATACAAAAATACATACAACCCTAGATTTTCAACCCTCTACGATCAACCCCTATTTTTTACCGGGCAGGACGACGTCTGCCGGGACAGCTAGTTATGTATAATATTATAAAATTGTAAAACTGTAGTCTTTAGTTTTTTAGACTTTTGTGTCTGTGTGTTTGCTCGAGTTTCACGTAAAAACTACGGGTCTGATTTCGATTCCGTTTTTGCTGATCAATAGCATTTTCCCGTAGTCTAAATCTACGGTGCTTTATACCTGGGATTTTTCAACGGGAAATTTCTTGGGAGCAGTTGGAAGTGACCCGGTTGAAAAAAAAAACGAATTCTATTGTAATATTATCACTGCTAGATAGCAAATTCTGTCATTTAATCTGTGATACTTTGTATCCCGGGAATCCCGCGGGAGTTTTGCCTGGAGTGGTATCAAGTTGTTAGGACAGGTATAAACTAGCTTATTCTATCCAACGTGGACGAAGTCTGTAAGATTGTTTGGACTATGTAAGACCACAACAAGGTTCTGAAGATATGGATAAAAAGGCTACGTCTCTCACGACCGAAGTGGGGACTACTTGTACTATTATTACAAAGAGGAAAGATTTGTATTTTTGTATGTTTATAACGAATAAACTCAAAAACTACTAGACCGATTTGAATTTGTTTGGGAAACATACAATAATTAATATTATAAAAGATAAAACACAAAATTAATACAAATATCAATCAAGGTTCCACTAAAAAATAGTCTCTATAATACAAATAAAAATTGGCTCAAACAGTCAGTTACATAAAATATACAATTTTACGAAAATTACATAAAATGTCTATTTAATTTACATTAGGTCTAATTTAAAAAAAAATCATTATAAGAATGCTACGTTACCCCAAATTAATATGGGCTATATATACATATATATATATATATATATATATATATATATATATATAGCGAAAATAGGAATCCCTCTAAAACTTCAATAATGTAATCCAAGGTGTCAAAAAGTTAGAGTTTGGCTGAGTCTGGGGGATGGTTTATATTCACAATTAGACGCGGTAGGTGGCGCTGGAATCGGGTTCTAGGTTTTTATTTTTTCAGGGTAAGACAACGTCTGTCGGAATCGCTATTTAATAATAAAACAATGGAAAAAACACTTTTCCAAGCATGAAAAGATATTACAATTAGGAGAATTTTCCTTGAAAATTAAGTTGTGTAAAAGACTGGAAATATTTCAAATTTCTTTGTGTAAAATGCGCTTTGTTACTTTGTGTCTTAAGTTAACTTTGTTCTTCTTTTGTGTACGCAGTTATTGTATTAAAATACCGACTCTCTCTTTAACATTATAGCTACTTTATACATCTTTCAGTTGGGACTCTAGATACCCTATTCTGCAACCAAATGCCATCAGCTCGGTTTTTAAGGCCGTTATGTGGTTTTTCTTTATTGCATGAGGTCAGCAGACAGGCAGACAGCCCACGGTGGTATGGTATTGGGTTTTGTCAAAAAATTGGAAAAGTTTTGAATTATCTCACGTATGATGGTCACACAATTCATATGGTTCATTTACGCAATATTCTTCATGAAAGGGAAACATTTTACTGACAGTACGACTATGAATATACCGCAGTTCACCAAAAACGAACCTTTATATTGTTACGAGTTCACTTGAAAAGATTAATAGAGAGTCTGGTGCTGTCTAAATTAAATTACTGTGACATAGTATATGGGCCCTGCCTATTATCACGAACAGAGCGTCTAATACAGCGAATACAAAATGCTTGTGCCCGTTACTGTTATGACATACCAAGAAGAAGCCATGTGACTCCATATTTAAATAAAAATAATGTGTTAAAGATGGCAGCTAGGAGGAAGTTACACTTAGCTTGTATGCTGTTTGGTGTAATTTCATCGCAGTACCCTAAATATCTATACAATAAGATGGATTGGAGATGGGATAGGTCACACCATGTACGGTCTGTTACAAAACCTTTAATAACAGCGAAGCACAAAACAGCTGCTTTCAGAGGCTGTTTCAAATATGCTGCCACTCATTGCTGGAACGATATTCCTCCTCCAATTAGAGACCTAAAAACATTAAATTCATTTAAATTCCACTATAAAAGACATCTTCTCACATTACAAAAAGAAGATCATACATATGCATTGATAAACCTTTAAATAATTACAATGTAGTTCGGTTGCTATCTCACCTTAATATTATTAATCCAAATATAATTATATAGATACACAGGTAGGCAAATTGAAGTGCATATGTAGCGGGGACGAGTTCTCACCCAAAATCATCTTTCTGAAAATGGCAATTTATATTTATACTTTCATGACAAATTAATAACATAAACAAAAAATCCGTATGCAGTAAACGCACATCACGGTCTGACAACTTACCTGTAACTCGAGGCAGCACGGCATATATATTATACAGAGTGGGAAAATAAAATATATTTAATATTTTATATTTTAACAGCAAAATAACACATTCAATATTGTATAGGTTATGAAGTAAAATGTCATTTGTTGCATGTCAGTGACGTGGCACACGGAATGTGGAATACTCGACAAGCACTGTAGCGAATAGTATTCGAATAAATTATTCGATACCAGTTGTTACAGGAGTGTTTATTTTAATTTTAAAGTAACGTTTTTATAGTATTTATTAAAATTTATTTCTTTCTTTCATGTATTAAAGTATTATTATTAAGTATTTTATAAGCAGAATTAGTTTTATTAATTATTTATTTATTAACCAAATTGGGTCGTTTTTCGTCTTACGTCAAATGGAGGGTTTGCACTGAAAATCAGCGTTGTGTCGGATATAGTTCCGGCACAGCAATATGCTGAGTGCAAACCTTGTTTGCTGAAGATGCGGCGTACAGATTTTAAAATTATGCCCTGTGTATAAAAATGTATAAGAAATGTAATTGCGTCGCTAATTTTGCAAATAAAGTTTCTTTCTTTCTTTCTTTCTTTCTTTTGAATTAAAAATGCCATTAGAATTATTATATAGTTTATTAGAACTATGCAAACACGTATAACACAGGTATATAACCGAACGCAACTAAGCCAAACGTAATGCAGAAGGTCGTAATTGAATAAAATGCGCAAAGTTCGTTACTATTAGGTTCCCGATTGTACACACGTCATGCCTTGATCGTAGTTGTCGCTGAACTGCCCCCCTCCCTCAATCAGGCCATCGCTTTATACTGCAAAAATGCAATGTGCCCGTATCGTAGTCGACTTAATCCGCCACACCTGGCCAATGACTCGGCCGCAAACGGCCGTAACAGAGTACAACAAAACAATGGGCTGCTTTCTAGAAACGCATGCCAATCAATAAGTAAACAAAAGGAGACGATCATAAAAGAATTACAATAATTTCAATGTTATTCGTTATTAGTTCAAATGTCGACAGGTAATAAATGTGCTTCTACAAATCTGTACGTGGAAACTGTCTTTGTCGGCGCCTAGGTTGTAACAGATAATTGTCATCTTCATGTCTATCTATCTGTCTATGTAAAAATGAAATTAAAATGTATGTATATATTTCAAAATGGAATCTAAAACATTATTTATTGAAAATCATGAGTCTATCTGCGCTATCAAATCATTTTTTATTACGGTTAAATGGGAAGTAGCGAAATAGTCAATTTCCCAGCAACATTTTATTACTCTACAACTATTAGGTATGTATATACTTATATTACTGGTCGTTTTTATGTATGTATGTGAGTCATTTTTCACGGAAACTACTACGTATGTATGGATAATGTTTCGTAGGGAGGTGTGGTCTTTATGACACTATACCATAGCGATGTACATGTGACAGGGGTGATAAAATGTATGTCTATGTAGATACAATCACCAGGTTCTTAGTTGTGGATTTTTAATTCTTTATTTTGATTAACATATACCTACCATAATCGTGGTTACCATGTGTTCGGGTTTCCAACTCAATTATTCGCTTATACATGTTAACTAGAAACTTTATCTATAAAACTGGTTAATTTATGTAATTCTCTCATAAACAAAAACAGACCAAGTTCAAGGTCAATCTTTTGGCATTTGACCTTTGACGTCCGACAAGTGGTGCTTTAAGAAAGACATAGTAACAACATCTTTCGATCTATGATATTTTTATTATTCATTTATAATAATAATTTATAATTATAAAATAAATTAAATATATACCTTTCCACTTTAAAATCCTTATTTATTTATATAAATTTAATCTGTCAAATACTGAATGAAAAAAATATATCGATATTATTTGCATTAGTAAATAAGGAGATATTCACTTTCGTGTCATTAAAAAGGTAGGTGTATGGCATTTATGAAAACATTAGTCTGCGTGTATCTGGATAAAACAAACTTAATTTGTTTAGCTTGAGTATATATAATGGGGGTGTTACTCTGTCCGTTCGTGTAATTATTTATGTAGAGATTTGTAAGGATGTTATAAATGGTTTATCCAAACGTTGTCCCCAATAAATTCCATCGTAAGCTAGAACAAAGGAAATCCATTTATATTTTCTTCATCCCCTGTTAGCCGAAAGCCCTTAATAGAGGGCCACTACATTTTTCCACTACTAGGGCCGTCTATTAAAAGATATAGGTGCCGGGATATGGTTCGCTCAAGAGAATCCTTTCTTCAAAAGTATTTGGGTTGAATTCTTAACTAACCTTTGAAAGAAGGATTTCAGTTACGGGTCGCTGTTCGGAAATCACAAATATATATATTGTTGGCTCGTGTGTATATTCAGTCAGTTTGTAAAATACGTCAACATCTTATATATAAAAATTAATGTTTGTCTGTATGTCCTTTATAGAATCGTAAACTATACATTTGATCATGTGATGATCTTTAGTAAAGTTGTTGTGCATAAGCCAGAGAGAGAAGGTTTCCGAGTTGGTTCACAATTGGACCCGGTAGGTGGCGCTGCTGTCGGCATATCGATTGACGCTTTTCCGGACAGGACGACGTCTGCCGGGGCAGCTAGTATATAATAAATAAATAAACAGACTAGAGACATAAGAGACATACTATGTAATACAATATAATGTAAAAAATGTAGAAGAGTACTAAAAACATATAACCAACAATAAAAAACCATAAAATGTAATAAATTGGAAGTAAGATTAGCAAACATAGTAGATATCAGTAAGAGACTTTAGTACTATAAGATATTCCTACTAATATTATAAATGTGTATGTAAGTTTGTTTGTTACGCTTTCACGCGAAAACTACTTAACCGGTCATCATGAAACTTTGTACACGTATTCTTGGAGGTATTAGAAGTATAATAGGATACTTTTTATGAAAAAAAAACCATGCGGACGAAGTCGCGGGCAGAAGCTAGTTAGGTATAAATATTAGGCGTAAGGACCTTTGTAATTATGAAATAAAGAAAGAAACAAAATAGATAAATATAAAATATGCATGTAATATATAAAAGTGGAAAAAATGTGGGGATTTTGATAGATAGATAGATAGATAGATAACACTTTATTGTACACCAATACAAACATGAACTTAAAGACTAAAATTATATCTACTTATGTACAAAGGGCGGTCTTATCGCTAAAAGCGATCTCTTCCAGACAACCCCAGTGGGGATTTTGACTTTTTGATGGACCTACAATTTAACCGACTTCCGAACGGAGGAGAGTCTTAATTTGAATGTATGTTTGTTACGTGATTTCTGGACCGATTTTAAAAATTTTCTTAATCGAAACTTTACTAACTCAGGGTCTGATGAGCGGCTTCCAGGAATATCAAGAGCTACCCTCGAGTATTTTAGGCATGTACAAAGATTCATTTCGATCCATTCAGCAGTTTTTAGGTGATGCTCTGACAATAGACAGACAGAGAAACATTCTATACACAAATTGTATTTTTAGAAATGTACTGGTCCAAATTAAATACGCTGGTCTTTATTTTTCATTTTAATTGATTATACAAACTCGTCACCTGTAACCGATTTTATATACATTTTTTTTCGTAGTCGCTTTCAGAGTCTGTCTATATATTCGCTAACTTGTTCTCAACCAGGCAACGGATTTTTAAGTGGTTTTTCACCATCAGTTAGATATTTCTTCAAGGAACGTTTACATGTATATTGCTCTTGGTTTCGCTTGCGATATATAAAACCTAATTTAGTAAACTAGAGCTACTTACTAGGGTTAACTTTTTTTTTATTGCACGAGTTTAGCAGACAGGCAGACGGCCCGTCTGATGAAAAGCGGTTAACATCGCCTGAAGACACTTATAGTACCAAAGGTGCTATAAATGCGCTGCTGCTCTCTAAACGAAGACTGGAACCTGGCCACTAATTAAGCGATCAGGGGTGGTGGCCATCCAGACGGGCAAGTATCTTACCAACTGGCTGTGGGTTGTTTTGTCGCCTCTTGCGACAGACTGCCCGGCTGCAGGAAATTGTATTCTCTGCTCCTGCATGGATAAAAATTACTCTATCATAAGAACTCTACTAAAAGATAGAATACATACCAAGCGGCTTTTATTTTCTAATATTCCGTATAATTTCATTACAGAGCGTATGACAGAATTTGAAGAATAACTATACGTGCAAAATGTGTCAGTCTGTTTGTATAACACAATTACGTTTTCCCGCCCCGAAGTTTCGCCAGTATTTTGATTGTCACGGCAGTTGGGCGCTGCTTTGTAAGCTTACAGAACATTGTTCTTGGAAGTTTCCCCGTCTTTATTTTAAGTATACGAGCGTTAAAATGGAGGGAGGAATGTGTGGAACTTTGTCGAAAGTCAACGCTATGTCACAAGCGGGGCAATTGATGTTTTTCATAATTATTTACCATTAACAATTTCAAGCGACAAAGGTATAGAGAAAAGTGTATTCTGCATGGCGCCAGAGATATTTGATAAAGTACCCATCTACATACATCATAATATCACACCTGTTTCCCATGGGGTAGGCAGAGACTGGATCTCCACTTGCGACGATCCTGACAAACAACTTTCACTTCACCTACTTTCATTAACCTCTTCATACATTCACGTTTATTTGAAATGTTTTTTAATTGACCTTTACTCAGATCTATTAGGGATAATATAATAATAATAAATGATCGTCAGATAAACACACATATTGTATATCCCCAAATTAAGCAAGTTACTTGTGTTATGGGTAATATACAACGGACCACTCTGGGACCGATCCCAGACACCCAGACCATAGTAAGTAACGGAGAAAATACATTTCCGAAATTTACTATGCCAGGAATCGAACCCAGAGCCTCTGCGTTGGAGTGAGGTAGACCGGCAAAGGCTTAGCCCGCTCAACCACAGAGGCCGTCAATATGCCGGGATCATTACATAGATTTGTTTAAAAAGAGGCTACAAAAGATATTAGTCAAAAAATGCTGTTACGATATTAAAAGTTTTCTTAATGACCAATTGTAAATTAAATTTGACTATATACATACTTTGAGATACTTTATTATTGTAATATTTTATTTTTAAAATTTTTGACATTGTATTTATATGGAATAACTCCGCACTTGACTTACTATCTATGATTACTGTATAATTCTAGAAAAAACGTAAATTTAATGTCTGTGGATTGTGTGGATTCCGCTATGTTTTTATTAATTAGTTTATTTTCAACTTACTATTACTATTTGCATGCCTGAAAGGACAAAATCATATGAAACATTAAATTATAAATATATTGTCATCTAAAATTTTTGCTAACCATTTTTTTAATCAAATAAATGATTTGATTTGATTTGAAAGTAATAAGCCCGTCACAGACTTAGCTATAATATATATTAATATTTTTATAGCTAGGCATGTTACTATACATTTTCTATACTCGTTTTCGAGTGACCGCACACTCAGCTATAATATATATTTCTGTGACTTCACCAAGCCGTAATATAAATTATTGCATATTATACTAGGACGACCATCATAAAAATGAAGGCCAAATATATATTTCTCAGTGTGTGGTAGCTTGCTATATTATATATTATAGTACAATATATTAATATATATTATAGCTAAGTCTGTGACGGACTTAACTAGTAATTTTAAAAAAAACAGCATAATCAGCAGTAATCAGAAATATTTAATTGTAATTATAATCAGCCGTATATTTCTTTTCGACTTAGTAATAGTTTCGTTTATATAGTCTAACCACTAGCCGGCGATTGGGAGTATATCCACGCTTTGTAAATACCGAGAAGTAACTTTAATTTTTCGGTTTTGAAGCCACAATAAACGAGTAGTATGATTACTTATCTTGTAACATTTACGGTGGCAGCGTCGAGTTTTGTAACATCCGGCTCGGGACCACTCGACTTTCTACTTGCCATTCCACTTGTGCTCCCACTTTACAACGTTTTTTTCCTAGCTGCCCATTCAAGTTAAGTGGACAATGGGGCTTGTCTTAATTAATCTGTTAACTTTTTGCTAGTTATGTTGTATGGGGTAAGTTTTGTTTGCTGCTAAAATCTAGGTTCAATATATTTGTTAATTTTTATTTATCAATAATCAATCAATCAATATCAAATTTTTACGAATATTGCGCGGGCGAAGGAGTATGACATTTCGCACACTTAAAGTGTATAGAGAAGAACCAACGAAAGCTAATATATTTTTTAAATTATGCATAAAAATACATTAAATCAATAAAAAAACATTATACACACTAACATGTATTTGACACACACGCATAAATACTCTTTTGTTTATCGTTCAAGTCAAATTGACAGTGTAGCCTTGGCGAAATCTGTGATTATAGAAGTATTATATATATATAGTATTATATAGTATAGTCTTTGACATGAATTATTATTAGTGGTCGCCCGTGGTCGAAATTCGACCACCATGGCCGCTTTTGGTGTAATAAAATATAGGAACGGGCTCTAACATGTTGCACCTGGCTTTGCTCGCGATTACAGTTTCGTTTAAATAAAAAGAAAATATTAAATTTTTACGTATTTATTAATGTCTCATTTATTGTAATTTATTTTAAAAAAATATGTCTTGAATAATAAAATAACAAAATCGAGAGACTAATGGGCATATGGCGCCATCTAGTCATGTGGGATTTAAGAGAGTTTTTTACAATACAATAATAATTGTGATTTCTAAATCTTCCTTCAAGATTTTATTACGCAAATTAGATCAAAGTTGATACCATTGTACAACGAATGGTATAGTTTTTTTATTGCGTGAGATCAGCAGACAGGCAGACAGCCTAGCTGATGAACAGAGGTTACCATCACCTAGCGACATTTGTAACACTAAAGGCACTACCAATGTGTTGCTGCTCTCTAAAGACAGACTGGAACCTGGCCACTAATGCCGGAACACAACTAAAAGATGTTATGATGGTATACTCTAGACCAGGGTCATCCAGAAGGGCAAACATCCAAGTACCCAGCATAAAAACAAATTACGAATTACTTATTTACTTCAGGAAAATTTCTCTATAATTACAATTAACAATAGAAATCTCTACAAATACTATAAACGCGAAAGTATGTAAGAATGGATGTACGGACGTATAGACACATATAGGTTATAATTTATAAAGATATAGTGTGAATTATCCAAAATATTACGATTTCCAATCACCACATGGGTGAAACCGAGGGCGCAGCTAGTTAAACATATGACATGTTCACATACTCATATTCACACATATACACAAGCTAGCACTTAGGTAATAATAATCTTTCATTTTTGCCACAACGAAATTTTAATAAAAATATCAGCTTCACCAACTTGTTGTGTTCCATTAAAATATCGTATAGCCTTTATTCAAGCCATTTATTAAACGATTAATAAAACAATTATGTATAACAAACGGCGAATGAAAGTCAAAAACAAATTCACCAAATTTAATATCCCCGGTCTCTGAGTGAACAAACTGAATATTTATGAGGCGAGCCTTACTCGTTACGATTCATTACATCGTCATATTGGTACATTTCCTACAAACTTTGATATTTTTAGGCACCTAAAATGTATAGAATGCTTAGAAACATCGTCAACGACATACGATCTTATTCATTAATATGAATAAAATAAATTTAAAAGCTTTCTGATTTTTAATGAAGCCTTTAAACTTCCTCTAACTCAATATGAATAAGTGCAATAATATTTTACAAAGCTCGTTAATCTCGAACAGTTGTGAATTAATAATATATATAAGAATAATAAAATCAGTTTAGTATATCTTTATTTAACAGAAGTATTTCATTTTTTTAAATAAATGTAATAAACACTAAGAAATTATTTAAAAAAATACAAATAATATTGTTTTATAAAGTGTCCCAAGATATTAATTAAAAAGAAGATAGTCACAGACTGAACTCCGAGTAGTATTTCAGCCTGTAACTATCTTATACTATAAAGGAAGCTGAAGAGTTTGTTCGTTTGGTTGGACGCGCTAATCTCAAGAACTACTGGTCTGGTTTGAAAAATTATTTCAGCGTTAGATAGTCCATTTATAGAGGAAGGCTATAGGCTATATATGATCACGCTAAGACCAATAGGAGCGGAGCACCAATGAAGAATGTTTTAAAATCGGGTTTTTTTTACTAATCCACGCAGACAAAGTCGCGGACAGAAGTTAGTTGTTTCATAAAGTGTTCCAAAATATTAATTAAAAAGTACTTCAAAGTCTGTAACTATACATTAAAAAGTTATAAATGCGTGTCTAATTTGTAATTTAATTTAAGGCCTGAGTTTGAGAGCACTTTGCAGTAATAGTGTTAATAAAAGTTAGGTTGTTTACAGAATGGCGTTTATTATGTGCTCAAAAAGAAATCTATAGTACGTAAGTGTTCATTGTTTTGAGAATATCTAAAGCAGGGATTCCCAAAGTGGTCGATATTGATCCCCTGCAGGCCAAATCGGTTTCCCAGAGTTCGACATAAACGAAAACAGATTTTGGGGGTCGACGAGGTCTAAAAATTGACCCCAATCAATTAACACAAGTTCTTATTTAAAACTTTCAAAATGTTAAATTGTGGGGTTTTTTTAAAGGTACCTGCTTATGTAAGAATTTTTACGTATTTTGCTAGTTATAGTGCAATTATAATTATTAACAAATAATTATAATTGCACTTGATGTTTACTGACCTTTATGTCTATTAATTTTGTTTAATTTTGATGAAAATATAATATCAAGTTTTCACATCATTTTCTCATCAAAACTTAACATTTACTGACTTAACTTAAAGTTTTCAAATTGGTAAGTATTTGCATAAATACAAAAAAACATAGTAGTAGGTATCAAATTATTTTGGAAAAGGAGTCTCTTGCCCATAATAGTTTGGGAATCTCTGATCTAAAAAGTACCAAAAAAATCATTGATTTAATTCGCCCCAAAACTATAAATTTAAATTCAACATTTTCGACTCAAACCATGTTGATTAAATATTTCTTTACCTACGTAATGATAATTAAATATATGCACTTCATCCATTCTAATCTCTTACGGCTGTTTTAGGAGAACAAGCGGCAACTAACTTCCTAGTCACACGTCTAGCTAAATGAGCTTATATTGATTGACAGGTTTATTTATGTCAAATAAAAAAATGGCCTTGTACGATTTGTGATTTAGCTAGTTTCAATAATTCAGATATATATAATATTTAAAATATAAACGCTAGGCAAAATTCAGACCCACATCCAGTATTTGCAGTCAAATTGTATTACTTTGAATGATACCAAACTTAATCCGAAAGGCTTGTTTCATTAAATGTTTTTCCTTACATTTGCACCAAGCACCTTGAATAGTTTATTCGCCCTCGAGGCCTCGGATTGTGCTGGAAAAACTTTCTCCATTAAGAGTTGCTGGTCATCCAGTCTGTTTAATTACACCCGCACTTACATGTTTATTTTTGGTCAGTGCAATACGGAATTGTTAATCCTTTTCTTGTAGAGTTCCGTAGCTATTTTGTAAATAGTGTGAATTGTAATCCTTATCATCATGTGCGTTTGTCTGTCGCAGTCAATTTTATCACAAAATATTGGATCTTTATGAATTTTCAGTGAAAAATATATGTGGCTTCAGAGATAATACGAAGTAGGCGAATGCCATTTCCTGCGCTTGTGGCTATAGGCAAATGACAAGAATACGGGGAGTTTTAGTGGGTATTCCGGTAGTAGTAACGTACCTACACTAGAGTAGGACCATGTCGAGGAGTCTTCACACAACTTTACCGTGATCCCCACACGATTATAAGTCCATAAGTGGCATTCGCTTCGTCAAATAAAAAAGGACCCATTAGATAAAAACATTGTAACTGTGAGTGTCTGAAGAGTGACTACACGTGAATCGTGAGTGACTGGAGTGATACATTCATGTCAGTATATCCCGCCAGCGCCTCTTATATACAATTTTATAGGGCGAATGCAGAGCTAGATTTATGTAAAGGCCCTTGAAGCTTGGGTCTAGGGCGACAGCATTATAAGAGCTTGAAATTTTCGGGAGACCATTTTAGATTCAAAGAATCTAAGGACAATTCAAATTCAAAAATCGATTTGGTGTACATACATAAGCCCTCGTGTATATGGCACCGACGATACGCTGCTACCAGGCCCCCGTCGCAAGGACGCTGTATTGCTGTTTGCATACATGTCAAACTCTCTGCTCTTCTATATCCTTTGGCGGCGCAGTAGTGTCTTAGTGGCAGTGTCTCTTAAGAGTTTTCTTCGTCTTTACCAGAAGGTGGAGGTGTCCTCGAGGTTGTACCTCTTTACCCCGGCTGCAACTCAGTGGGTAACAGTGGGGTTACCACTCCACATCTCTTATTGGGTTTGGAGCGGCTGAAGTCTTCTCTGTATGACGATGGCTTTGCAGCAGTTCACGTAGGCCAATCTGCGGTGTCCAATGGCTATCTCGGGCTTTAGGTGGCTTGTCAGCGGCTTGTGAGATGAGCGTATGAAATCACGAAGAGTCGGCAGCCAAATGCGTTGATGGTCTAGTAACAGTGCGTATAGGGGGCATTCCCGCGAAGTAACGTATGGCCGCCGGTATCGGCGTAGTCAAACATTCACCGCACCATTATAGAGTGGCGGTGTCATGTACGTACGCGATAAGGATTACGTTCATCCTAAAATTTTACGGAATCCTAAAAAGTGCGGCATATCAAACAGGGCCTGTGGTAGCAGCCATCCCAAATCCGTCCCTGGGCAAATGCAAACAGGATTTGCATGCATGCAGACAAATGAGGTTACGTAATTATGATACACCAAAATTAATACTTGCATTAATCCAATTGAATGGAACCAGATGTAATTGATTTTCAAGCGCATTACAAATACATGTTGTGGGTCTCATAAACATCATTACTGAAATTTATGATGAACACTCTGATTGGAGGAATTAATTCATTTATTTTAATCACACTATTATTTACCAAATATTTCGTTTTTTTTATTGCAGGAGGTCAGCAGACAGGCAGACTGCCCACTTGATGGAGAGTGGTTACCATCGCCTATGGACATTTGCAACACCAAAGATGCTACAAATGCGCTGCTGCCCTCTTAAAGGAGGGCTTCAACCGGTTCTTTCATGAACTTTGTTTATGTTTCTACTTGTATCACATTTTTAATAACTAAATACCACGCGGTTGAACTCAAGTAATTTTAAAATTTCTATCGTGCTGAAACTATCCCATTGATTATGATGATATGATATACTAGATATTCGTCAATCTATGTACACACTTTACCCAAAAACTATTGATTCTATAAATGGAATTTGGTACAATTTGTGATGGCCCTTAATTTTTTACTGTGCATGAATCTCTTAATAACTTGTCGTTTCCTTACCTTTAAACTAATATTTATTTTTCTAAATGAGTCAAACGTCCCCTTTTTTTTTTTAACGCTGGTGGAATGCATTTACACATATCCTCGGGTCCTGAGGAGGTCACCAAGGGGTATGTGGGACTCCCGTCAGCCGACGCTACGCACAAGCATCTCATGACAGTAAGAGATGCCAGCACCGACCGCCAGACTACCCAGTAAGCTTTCCAGCGTCTCTCCGCATCATGATGAGGATCTTGACCACTCTATGCACGCCCACAAGGAGGGTCTTCCTTGAAACCAGTACACCACGACACTGGGTGTGGCACGCCGTTGTAGCCCCCCGACCCCCAGTCCCACTAAGTTATTAGAAGGAGCTGGGCAAAGGATTAGTTTTGCGCTTACTTGTAATACTATCCGCAAGGCTTAACTTGAGACCTGAACATAATGCGTGCTCCCCTCCCGACGCCCGCCTTCTTACCGCTCTCGACATATGCCTTCTTACCGCTCTCGACATGCGCCTTCTTACCGCTCTCGACATGCGCCTTCCTACCGATCTCGCGATCGGCGCGTCAGTACCTCGCACTTACGTCATCCGAGTGAAGACTCAAGTTAACTCTTGCGAGCTGTATATGCCAGATCTGTAAAACCTTTAAACCGAAGACTTATAAAGCTAAATAAAAAATAACTCATCATGACAAAATAAAAATATGATTATGTTAATTTCAGTTTCCATAAAGTAAACAATGATTAATGTATGTATTGATAACAAAATTTACATAAGTATCACGTGTACGTCACATTTAATAACGACCACTAATTAATGAACCTGCGTATTAAAATGTAACTACTAACTAGCGTAATGTTGCTGGTTTAGTTGTATTATAATAATTAATAGTAATGATGTAAGTAATAATAATGAATACGTTGATTATATAATGAAATATAGTTTTCAAAACTTTTTGTTTCATCACTAAGAGTGATAGACTGCTAATATTCTGTTTCTTTATAAACTCTCAAACAGCAAAATTGACACCCCGAACTTCTCGACGAACTAAAATTCGCGGTACTACGAGCTGGATGTCGTTTGCATAATCGTAAAACGTTCGCTCTACCAGCACGTCCCACTGTGTATTGTCAACACTCACCAACCGTCTTTGTGCTGCCTACAATATCTCCCACGAGCTCGATATTTTCAATGCATCGGTTTAGCACACACTCTTTGTTAATTGTTTATTCTACCTTTATTTATTTACTAGCTGATGTACGCGACTTCGTCCGCGTGGTGCGATTTTAAGTATCACACGGGAACTCTTTATTTTTTCGACGTCAAAATTATCCTATATATTGAATCCTATACTAACCTCATTTCATATATTCTTTCTTTTATTGTAATTTCCTTATGAGTTTGTATTGTGTGAGTCGCAATTTGAAATAAACATTTTCTTCCTTTCTTTTGTATCGGCAAAAGGTAAAATTGCTAATGGCTGCCATGCCTATATCTAATAATATTATTTATATACCTAATTACCTATACATATATTGTGTGTGGAGTACCACATTTGCCAGACGTTTTCTAATCCGGATGACAATTCACATTTGCAAGTGTCATCATCATACAACAATACAAAATTTAACTTACAGACTAATATTATGCACTAAAGGCGGTACTTCGCCAATAAGTTATCTCTTCCAGCCAAAACCCAAGGAATTAATTTAGCTTATAATCGCGATGGTGGTAGACTTAATACATAGTAGTATAAATGCAATACATACAATGTTTGTTATATTAAATAATTATTAAATATCAAATACTTCATATACATAAATACAAATAGATATCTGCGTATATAAATAACTGTTCGTAGATAAATAAAATTTCTAATCATTGTTTTAAATATCGTGTGACGCTCGCGGACCGCGTTCGTAATACCGAAGTAACAAAGAGAGTTGGTCTGAAAGCGAGTGTCGGGGTGAAAGTAAGGAAAGGAATGCTCCGGTGGTTCGGGCGACGAATGTATGATGAAAGAATGACTAAACAGATATACAATGCAAAAGTAGATGGATGCAGAAGTCGCGGAAGGCCACGACACACCTTCCATGATCAAATTGATCATGTATTAGCAGAAGGTGATGTCAGGAGCCTTAAGAACAGACGAGCGTGCATGACAAGAGCTATGAATGTCAAAGAAGCAAGTGAGGTGTGTAAGAATGGGCCTGTGTGGCGCTCTGTTGTACGTGCCTACCCCGCAAGAGACCTGGCGTGAAGTTATGTATGTATGTTTTAAATATCGATAGCGACTTTGCTTGTCTGATAGCAACTGGCTACCGGAGAAAGAATAGTTGTAGAGAGTTAAATTATGTGCAATGTTTTAATTTCACTTTAGTGGATGAGCACGAAATAAAGTCAAAGCATTCTTTAAGATAATGAGGAGAATTCGTGGTATAATATTAGCATTAGAGAAAATAAAATCTACTACATGTACCAGTTGTTGCATGTTCAGTAACCCATTTGTATTATTTTTACGGTATTCGCAAATAAATCACTAGCTTTAAATTCGTGCGCAACTGTCCACTTGTAATGAGAGCAATGTGACATAACCAATCCTTTTTATATGTAGAGATGCCATAGTGACAATCATAGAGAAGTAATTTTATAATGGTCAATAGTTTCTGAACTGATTTTAAATCATTATATTTGCGTTGGGTTGCTTTGGATTTCGAAGATATAGCAGGTAATTCTTCAAACTGAAATAATGTTTGGTGATCGAGGTATTGTTGGGTTTATGACCCGATTATGATACATATACCTACCATATGCGAATTTAACTTAAAAGCATAAAAGATTTTTTTAGTAAAAAGAAACCTACTTTTGAAAAAGTAAAAATATAATAAAACTACGTTTTAACGGTTTTAAGCGCGGTAAATTTATTTTATTTAGGTTTATCCGACGTTTCGGCCGCTTTTCAGTTGCCGTGGTCACGGAAGACAAAGATGACATTTGTCGAACGTGTATTGTCAAAGTTTTTATTCAGCCTACCGCCAACTTGTTCATTTTAATTATTTAGTTTTAATTTTGTTTATGGATATTATTTACTCTATGGGAGCCTAATCTAATTTACCACCGCTTCACAACATATTGTGGCTTGAAGAGAAGAAGCGGCGCAAGAAACTCTTCAGCAAACATGCCTAGTTCTAAAAAAAATTATATAATATTAAAATGAGTGGAAGGAAAAATAAAAGAAATTATCAGTCAAGTTGGTTTGTTTCGTTGCACGCAGAAAGAGCTCACAGTGTCTTGAGGTCTGGCAGTTAGTTTTTGCTGGGTTTGGTTCTTAATAGTTTTGATGATTGGATCCCAAACAGGTGGTACCTGCCAACCATATTCTCTATTGAAATTTGGGTGTTTTTTGATTTCAATCAAATTTCAAAGTAAAAATAATTATTTACTACAATTTGTAGTCGGTGCAAAGTAAACCATAAAAAAATATATACATTTCAATATTTTGTATGACAGAAGATAGTGTTAGCCCAAAGTAACTATCACACGTGGACGAAGTCAATATATAAACGCTTTAGAAATGAGTGGCTTGATTTGAATATCCAGTTCAAACTGTTACCTTAAACCAAAAATAAGGAAAGCGTGAACCATCACAATTGGATTCCGTCGTTTCGCATACACCGTGACGGCAGTCGGTGCCATCCGAGCGTATTTTGTCACAGACCAACAAACTAAATTCGAACTATTCGTCGCCTAGATAAATGGATTTTGTTACGTTGACATACTAGTAAAAATATTGTCCCGCGATAAAATATACGGTACATTTGTTGAAAGATGCGAAGGAAACTTGACATAGGAGAGCCATGCTGAAATATTTCATGCTCCCACCCCTGGTCTAGAGTATATCGTCATAACAATAACAACCTTGAGTGGTGTTCCAGCATTAGTGGCCAGATTCCAGTTTCCCTATAGAGAGCGGCAGCGCATTGGTAGCCCCTTTGATGTTACAAATGTCTATAGGCGATGGTAACCGCTTTCAACCAGGTGGTACTACGCTCTCACAGAATATCAGCGTCAAGGTGAGGAAGGTGAGTGAGATTTCGGAAGCTCACGGTCCCTCTCTGTATACCATACCCTATGCCATGTACTTTATCCTATCACTCCATCTTCACCTTTATTCAATCCCCTCTAGCCCATCATAAATGCTGGAAACGCGTTTGCAACGCCCTGCTTGTTGCAAATATCTATAGTCGACAATGATGTTTTATATGATGCCATCTGCCTGTTTACCGGCTTCAGCTAAAAAAAAGGAAGAAAGAAATTATGTACTTCCAATTGCGGCTGTAAAAAAAGTTGAGACATGAGTTGCGTGTATAATATATAGATTGCTTGGTTTTTTAAATTTTTTGATTGTTTTGATCCCTATAATTGGGAATCTCCGAAGCGTACTTTCAGAATATGAGAAATGAAAAATACTTTACGGTCCTATTGTTATTTGTCAACAGGTGAAAATGCAAAATGAAACGTGGGAAAGTTTCATGAAAAGATCTTTCATCGATGTGCTATTAATTCAGGCCGTTGAATGGACGCAGCCGGAGGTTGTGTGTCAGCGTGCCGCCATTCATCCGCAAAAAAAATGTATTTCCCTGGAAAGTAGTTTCATACACATATGACAGTTTAGAAAGTTGTGAGCAACAATATGTGTTTCGATGAAGTACTAGCGAGATCTTGGTTTTATAGAAAGTGATATAGAATTTTCGATTTATGACTGACTAGCTTTCTTGCTTGCTAGCAGCTGTTGGCAGTTCAACAGTCAACCGCGGATAGTGTAGCTTGCATCTGTGTATCCATAGCGACGAGGCAGTAGAGCATTGCTAGTATGCCGGATTCGTTCTATGACGCCAGAGAGTGGTAATGTTAGTCATTTTGTCAAAAAAAAAAAAAAGCTGCAAGAGTGAAAGATTTTTTAAATCGCATCAGTGGTTTCGGAGATTACCCCCTACAACGTGACAAACGCACAAACTATACCTTTTTATAATATTGTTGTATTAGTATAGATAATATTAGAACTTAGATAGATAGACAGATATCATTTATTGAACATCTATACAAAAAAACTTACAAACTGTCTTATTCATATTGAGTTTTATCCGCGCAGGAACGGAGAAAGAACACAATTTCCTGCGGCCGGGCGGCTTGTCGTAAGAGGCGACAAAACAACCCACAGCCAGGTGGCAGGGCATTTGCCCGACTGGATGGCTACCACCTCTGGTCTAGAGTATGTCGCCATAGCAACCTTGAGTTGTGTTTCGGCATTAGTGACCAGGTTCCAGTCTTCCTTAAGAGTGCAGCAGCGCATTTGTTGCACCTTTGGTGTTGCAAATGTTCATAGGCGATGGTAACCGCTTTCCATCAAGTGGGCCCTCTGCCTGTCTGCTGACTCCGCAATAAAAAAAAAAAAGTTAGAATAAGTTTGTAGTGTTCTTTAAGAAGCATAAAGAAGCCTTCAAACTTGCTTAAACTATGAATAAGAGCGTAAAACTATATTTAATTATGCACAAAGGACGGTCTCTTATCTTTAATAAACTATCTTTTCCAGAGAGCTCCAGGATGATTTGAGATGATAATGGCGATAGAGGTATACGAGACCTATAGTACAATACTTACATTTTAATAATAAATACATAGATTATATATTTACAGAAGGTTTATATATTAAATAGTTATATTTTTTATATAGTTATACATAGTGTTATGACCTGAATGCCGACAAAAGACAAATTCACACCTGTAGACATTTTTTAACTTTTCTTCATTTGGACTTCTTTTGTTTACTTTGTGTTTTAAAGTTGTAATAAAACAATAGCCTATTGTGTATGTAATATATGTGTAATATTTTATGGTATTCACTAGCTAGGTGTGGTTTTAAGAAATTCAGTCTACTCTGCCGAGAGACATACTGTATTTGTGCAGTATAAAGCTATGCCCCAATGGAGAGATCGGCAGTATAGCGATAAGCACAGGCAAAGCAAGACGTGTGTATTCGGTAATCTATTAAGTGTCGGACTTTGCACGTGTTGTTATATTATTATTTTTTATTTTATTTTTTTATTGCAGGAGGTCAGCAGACAGGCAGACGGCCCACTTGATGGAGAGCGGTTACCATCGCCTATGGACATTTGCAACACCAAAGGTGCTACAAATGCGCTGCTGCCCTCTTAAGGGAGACTGAAACCTGGTCACTAATGCCGGAACACAACTCAAAGTTGTTATGGCGACATACCTTAGACCAGGGGTGGTAGCCATCCAGTCGGGCATATGCCCTACCACCAGGCTGTGGGTTGTTTTGTCGCCTCTTACGACAGGCCGCCCGGCCGCAGGAAATTGTATTCTTTCTCCGTTCCTGCACGGATTAATTAATATTTGTACCTGTGTTATGCATGTTTGTATAGTTCCAATAAATTCTATAGTAATTTTAACGGCATTTGAATTCGATTCCTGCAACTCGTAACAATAACGTGTCCGCATCTCTATTACAATAATATTTCTTGGTCTTTACGATTTGTACACATTAGCTTTTACAATTCTCTAATTTTGTACATAAATTACAGTTAATAAGAACGTCTATTCTTGCATATACGTATTATTAAATAGATCGAGCTTTACCTACCTCACCCTGCTAATTCGTGATCCGATCCAAGTTCAAACAGAGTCGAGTAGGTTCAAACAGTGCTCAGCAGTAATAAAATCCGACAAAACGAGCTGTCGGATTCCTTCACACACTCAATATCTTGTGTCAACAAAGGGTTCGTGCCCCTTACCTAATTATTTGTCTAATATAAGCAGAAAACACTGCGCATATATTTGTTTTATGAATTACATTTAATTACAGAAAGGAAGTGTTAATTTGGAATTTAACTGAGATAATATAACCAAAAGGGTGGGTTAATAGGCATATCATCGGTCAGTGCAAAGCCTTGTACATTTTTTGGTGATATTATCATCTTTGTCAAATTATTAACGAGTATTATTACATGCAACAATTTTGATGAAAAAATAATTTAAACTACGTATCTGTAGATCTAAATTTTTGTCTAATAGTAAAGTTATCTTATTCTCTATTCTTTTCCATATTCTGCAGTCTTGAACGCCAACATCCAAAACTACCACTTTGTACATTCTTTCGTTCTTCTAGATCATCAGCCAGAAGCTGTTATCTTATTTGTGATTCTTTCTGTATATACAAGAGAACATATTTTTCATTATTTATTCATTAAATCCATAAAATAAAACTAAATTATAAATTAAACAAAACAAACTAAATCTTCTGATGGTATCAAAGAGTTTCTTACAAATTTCTTTAAAGAAACCCTTTGTCGATGGACCTCACGGACCTAAAGTAAACTCCAAATGGCACAAATATGTAACCCCTTCCTATGGTTCCATATTTGCCGTTTGAGATCTTCAGCTGTTGAAGTAGCATTGCCAGCCCCTAACTTAGTCACTGGAAGATGTGATACCACCAGAGTGTGCGTCCCACACAAGCGGCCTTCCCAACTTTCAAGTAATAAGTGGCATTTCATCCAGCCTCCTTCAGAACTACTATTTGAAAACCATTCAATTGTATTATTCGAGATTAAAAATATATTATAAGCATTCACCTCAGCCGAGGATCAAAAACCAATCAAGGTAATGCTCGCCGATCAAAAACAATTTCAATATCAAAAGTAATAACATAACGAACTTCTATTGGAGTACATTTCGTTATGACGTTATGACATACATCGTCGAACCCATCTCATTAACTTGATTATGTTTCCACCTCTTCAAAAAGGAATACATGTCTCAGAATATATATTTGCTAGTTGAAATCGACTTTATATAGTCACAATAAAGTTGAAATTGTATGGGATTATCTTAATGTAATTTCGGGCAACCCATCGGCACATTTATGAGGGAAAAATTGAAGAGGACACCCACGTTCAGCTGTGACGATGTCGATGGTCTCGAAAGGGTAGTTTTTACATCATGGCTTTTTTAGGATCCCCCGCTGTCGGATATACGGGAATGTAAGGTTATTGGATAGTTGGTTTTTTATGTTTCCCTTTTGACCAGTAACTTTTAGTTGAATTACTTTCATCAGCGTCTGATTGCCATACCTCATTCATTTTGGTTGAGGTTATTGTATTAAAAAGTTTTCTTTATTTACCGTATTTAGGGTAACTATGAGGATAAGATTTTTTAAATTCTAAGTAATAATACTCCACTACACTACCTAAACTGAAAATGTTTATTACATCACTAACTATGTAACTAGATCAGTGATATTTAGAATAAACCTCTCAGCTAAACTTTTACCTTAACTTTTTAGTTAAACTTTAAACTTAATTATCTGTTACATCAGTCTAGGTTCTGCTTCGCTCGAGCTAATGTAAAATTTGTCAATCAATTCGGGTTGTTGATCAATGCAGGTAGACCTTAAATATATCTGGGAACAGGGCTTTTTTCTGTAATCCTGAGAGTAAAATTTCGTGATGATTAATTGAATAGTTACGGCGTAAAAGCTTAAATAATAAACATTCGCATTCAGGATTGGTTGTGACATAAAATACTTTAGAGACACAAAATGTAGAATTTCCGTGCAACGCACAATTTACTTCTCAAGTATTTCGTATGTTATGAATTATGTTAACCTCGTGTAGGTAATTTAAATTGAGTTGCGCTCTCTGGTGGTAGAATTTCAAATTAGCTACGTTACAAGGGAATATTTCATTCGTACACAAATTATTTAAAGAACGTTTCGGGCCCTTAATTATAAGGTTAATGTTGTTAATTTCGCTGCGTTTGATTTTGCGACTTAGATTAGAAATTTAGTTAAACATTTTGATTTTTATCAATAAATTCTCAACTAGTTTTGATAATCAAGCCAGCAATGTAACGGCCATTTCTTTAATTATCAATAAACTGACTAAGTTCTTCTATAAATTACGTTTTAAGAACTCCGTGCGCATTTTTGTGAAATCGAAACACTTCACAAGCGTTATATGTACGTCAATTTTTCTCAGAAATTACTGAGTCTATATGTATGCAATTAGGCAAAAAATATACTCCATATGCTGCTTCTTTGAAAGGTGTAGTTAATTAAAAACATGTAACTGGTGTATATTTTTTTATTGTACAATGTATAGGTATATGAAGTACCGTTAGTGAGGTCTTGGGAAACTGTAACGACGTTTGCCGCTAATAGTGCTCCCCCGTCATTTTATGTTGAACAAAGGGTGATTCTTCTAAAAAAAACCTTTAAAACACCATCAAGTCCTCAACGAAAATTTAAAAAGTTCAGTTATTTTTAGATTCCTTTAATACTCTTAAGACTGGGTAAAATCAAAATGTCAGAAATAGTTTAGATTGGTCACCTCTTCTGAACCCTTCATTATGCTAACTAACACGCACTTGCCCTATTTTTTACTTATTTGATGTTTCTCTAATTAACTACAGGCACGGTATGAATAATTCGAAATCTATTGGCGTAAAATTCACTTTAGGGGCCGCTTGACTCAAGTTCATTTCTGAGGTGCCTGTTGAGTTGATGAGGAGCCTCGAGCGCGAGCTCTTTACTCTGGCATCAACGCGGAGGGCTACTTAGTAAAGACCTATTGCACTGATCACTGGTTAAATAACTTATATTAAATGGGTATATTTAAATACGAGATTATAAAAAATCAACCCGAATATTACAGTAAATTATAAATATGTAAACAATCGGCACTTCTAAAATATAACAGATGAAAATCAAGGTCACTTTTGATGGTCAAAATAACAGTGACAAAATAATAACTTCAGGACAGTGAACGTTATATTAAATTAGTTGTAATTTCCATCACTAGCTACTATCCTCCGATAACTTTGCTTGGGAGCCGCCGTAGTATTGACGGCTCGCTCGGTCAATAAGCGGCTTTCGCTGGCCATCGCTTGCGCCATGGTTGGACAGTCTTGGCTTATTCAAAACGTTTGGTGAAATTTTACCTACCTGCGCTTTGTATTAGTTACTGCGCTAATAGCCAGCGGACCCAGGACACCAGTGGTGCGTTAAGCGGAAGAGGCCTTGCGAGGCCCACGCCTGCCAGGGCTGCGGAGAGGCTAGGTCATATACCCGTAGCCCTGGCATAAGGCGAAGGACGGAACACCCAGGGTTTTAATGGGTATCCCTAACCGGGGAGTGGCAATAGCATGGCACCAGTTTTGACTGGGCATGCTAGTGCCACCCCCGATCTGGCGAATCCCATACTAGGTCGCGAATTATCCCCCCAAGGTTCTGCCCTTGTCTCGGCTTAGTCCTCAATCGATTTCCCTGGTTAAAAAAAAAAAAAGTAATTTTGCTGAGTTACTCATTTAACAGCGATATGGATTTCGAAAAAGCAAATCAAGATCTACGAAACAGTCTTAATTATAAAGTGCAAATCAAAAGTTTCTTCCATTAAGATACTTCCAAAACCCGACCAAAGTATTTGTTTCTTTACCGGCTTAACAGCGTCCTACTAAATTCATCAACCTGCCTTTACACCCTCGGAAAGCCCACGTTCTTGAGTGGAAAACTTTATTATTCATTACACGTTCCCTTATTAATCAAGTATGTTTCACACAAAACACTGTTAACCATGTTATTTTGGAGATAAACGAAAATGTTTGTACTTGTTAAGAGGTATGAGATATTTATTCGTTGAAACAGCAGAATCTGTAATATTCATATTTACAGTTACTTATTCATATTTATTCACAGTTACAACTTAGGTTCCGACAAAAACAAATTCCACTCCTAATCTGTAAAAAACACATTTTATTACCTGTCGGCATTTGAACTGCTTGTAATTCTTTTATGATCGTCTTCTTTTGTTTATTTATTTATTGGCATACGTTTCTAGAGAACAGACTATTATTCTATTGTTTACGGCTGCTTGCGGCTAAATCATTAGCCAAGTGTTGCGGATTATGTCGACTACGAAACTGGTACATTTGTATTTGTGATGTATAAAACGACAGCCTGATGGACGGGCGTGACGTGTACATTCGGGAATCTAATAGTGACGGACCTTCCGCGTTTTATTGTATTACGACCTTCTGCATTACATTTGGATTTGTTGTGTTCGGTTATATTTGTGCCTGTGTTATACATGTTTGTATAGTTCTAATAAACTTTATAATAATTCTAACGGCATTTTGATTCGAGTAACAATTCAGTTGATCGTAACAATAGAATAACAGCCTATTATCCCACTACTGTGTTCGGATCTCCCAGTCTCTTAACGAAATTAACAATATAGATACATATAGTAGTAGTTATCTTGATACGCTGGTTGCATTATGATGTTTTCCTTCATCGTCAGTACATGGTCATTGTAACATGAAAACAAAAAGCCCCAGTAATCTAGTGGTTCCTTCATTTGCATTCGACACTCTTATTGTTGTTCAATACTCCACAACACAATTTTTCATTAGTTAATTAATATTAACCACTAGTTCGTCACGTGCACCGTGACAACATACATAAAATCGAGCTGCCGATAATTGACCACAATTTCTTACACCTCTGGATATTCAGTGTCTTGCCAAATAGCTATCCGTTTCATCTGTAACAAAAACAGACCGTCTTATCCATGCAGGAATGGAGAAAAAATCTACTGATTATTGCGTTAGGGCGGCCTGTCGTAAGAGGCGAGAAAGTAACCCATAGCCAGGTGGTATGTAGGGTATATTCCCGTCTGTATGGTAAGTGTGCTGCCATAACAACCTTAAGCTGTGTGCCGATCGGTTCAGTGGCTAAATTCCCCCCTTAGATTCTGGCAGCATACTGGTTCTAAATGTCCTCTGTTGTTCTAAATGTCCAAAGGCGAGGGTAACTACTTTATATCAGGTGGGCCGTCTATATATTTAATAGTTTCATAAGAGAGGAAAACAAGCAAAACACAGCCAAAATAGCTCCTTTGGTACCCTTAGGATAGAGTTCCCCAAATGCCCTGAGGATTGCCTTTTTAGAAGATAAAACAGTCTAAGCGAGTGACCTTTGTTGGGATCAAACCCACGCTGATAGAATGTAACGTGGGTGCCTTCGCCTCTTAGCACGTTTTATAAGAAGATCAAAGGGAAATTAAAATTCTTTCCGATCCGCGGCAAAGTGTTTTTATTCTTAGAATTTTATAGCCACAATGAAAAAATAATAATGTTGCCATGTTCGTCAGTCTATGTATTTCGTCGCCATTTTTGACGTAGACTGATTCTCATTATAATGTGCATATTTTATATGCGGCTATAATTTTATGTATACATATACATACATAAGCCATAGACGAGTATGTATGTATGAAATATTTTTCAGAATGATGCGCGTATCTTCATACTCGTCGTCCCCGCCCTGGCTTTAAACTTTATATAAAACTAGCTTCTGCCCGCGACTTCGTCCGCGTGGTGCGGTTTTTTAACTATCCCACGGGAGCTCTTTAATTTTTCGGGATCAAAAGTATCCTATATGTTGACCAGGGATTTATAAGCTATCATCATACAAAACTTCATGTAAATCGGTCCAGTCATTTCGGAGATTAGCCGGTACAAACAGACAGAGAGAGACAGACAGAGACAAACAGAGAAACAAAAAATTTGAAAAAATCGAAATGAATTCTATTTCACTTCTTTCATCCCCATGTCGGTTTTTAGCAATTTTTTCAATTGTACAGAAATTTGACCTCTACAATTTTATTATATGTACTAGCTGTCCGGCAGACGTCGTCCTGCCGGTAAAATAGGGTTGTCGCAGAGGTTAATAATTTAGGGTTGTATGTATTTTGTATGTTGTATCATAAAAAATAGAAATTAAAAATTTGTCTAAAAAATAAAAATAAAATTTAGGGTGGACTACCCTAACATTTAGGGGATGAAAATTAGATGTTGGCCGATTCTCATAGATACCGGATAAGCACAAAAAATTTCATCAAAATCGGTCAAGCCGTTTCGGAGGAGTATGCATATTCGTATGGCAACGAAAACTGTGACACGAGAATTTTATATATTAGATATAGATTTGGAAAGGAAAACAACATTGGTAAAGTTAACAAAAATCACTTGTTTTCGAGATTAATTAAACAGGCACACGTCTTCCTGATGATAAGTGGTTGGTTATCATTATGGACCTTTATAAAACCAACGGCGAAATTTAAGTTATAGGGTATTCTCGATATTTTTGTTACTTAGCTAAATGACTACAACATTACACTGCCATTGTCCCTGTGCGGAAACAGCCAATCAATTGGCTCTCTCTTTTCTTCCTCCTCCCAATTATTTTCCTTCCATACTTTCCTATTCTACCATTCTTGACATACGTTCTTTGTTACACCACGAATCGTCATGTCATCCTTCACACAATTCAGCCATCTCTTGATCTACCTTA
Organism: Dendrolimus punctatus; assembly: GCA_012273795.1. Classification (NCBI taxonomy): domain Eukaryota; kingdom Metazoa; phylum Arthropoda; class Insecta; order Lepidoptera; family Lasiocampidae; genus Dendrolimus; species Dendrolimus punctatus. The sequence goes on from CM022536.1 coordinate 18,423,477, forward strand.
ACATTTATACCCTTTACATCAATGCAATCTTGCTGCTTAACATTTTTTTGTCATGTGACTTTCATCACTCCTCATCACGTGTCATCTTAGTTTTATTCCTCTGAATTTTTCAGGTGCCTATTTGTACCTACCGTAGAAAATCATCTTTCCACCACCGAAAAGCGTATTGAAATATAATATTTTCTTAAATTTTCGCGACTTGTACACATAATAAAACTACGTTTTAACGGTTTAAAGCGCGATAATTTATTTTATTTAGGTTTATCCGACGTTTCGGCCGCTTTTCAGTTGCCGTGGTCACGGAAGACAAAGATGACATTTGTCAAACGTGTATTGTTAAAGTTTTTATTCAGCCTACCGCCAACTTGTTCATTTTAATTATTTAGTTTTAATTTTGTTTATGGACATTATTTACTCTATGGGAGCCTAATCTAATTTACCACCGCTTCACAACATGTTGTGGCTTGAAGAGAAGAAGCGGCGCAAGAAACTCTTCAGCAAACATGCCTAGTTCTAAATTTTTTTATATAATATTAAAATGAGTGGAAGGCGTGACCACGGCAACTGAAAAGCGGCCGAAACGTCGGATAAACCTAAATAAAATAAATTACCTCGCTTAAAACCGTTAAAACGTAGTTTTATTATGTATTGAAATATTCTATCTATTTTGTAATCTTCTGAACATGCATAGACTGACGTCATAGGTTGTTTACCGTCGTATGGACATCCATATTTGCATTAACGTCTTATTCAAGGGGATTAAGTGTCAGAGGGTAAAGCGTAATATTATAAACAGAACGTGTGGGCGTGTGCCATCTTATCTATCGTCCTTTTTTCATTTTATTATATGACATGCCTTTTTTATATTTTGACGTGGAACTGTATTTCCGTATTTTTTTTTCAATGTTGACTTTAATAGACATTGTTGTTAATTGTTTGAGCCATATTTTATTTTTAGATTATATACATTATTTTTAGTGGAAACTTGAATGATATAATTATGTATTTTATGTTTTATATTTAAGAAAATCTATAAACGTGTTCAAAAAATGCCTTAAACATCATGTGTTACAAAACATTTAAATTAGCAAAATTAAATATATATAAAAAAACGCAATACTAAATATATATAAATACAATAACTGCAAATATTATTATATAAAACACTACTCATGTAAAAATAAATATATTATAAAAATTGAATAAATTATACAATGACACTTCCACGGAATCTATATCCTTGTTGCTTTTGGTTCGAAGGAACTTGAACTTGCATGTACAAAAAATAAATCAAAACTACCTGCAACTTTTAGTATTTGTGCTTTCTATCTCGTTACAAATTACAACATATATTATAAATTGTTCTCATAGTTTAAGTGAATTGTAAAATTCTTTTATGAGAAATAAAGTTCTTTAACCCGAGAATATTTATTATTATATATTATGATATAATATATTATATATATATTGAAGTTTACCCACAATCCCTTAAGATTATAGTAGAATACTGAGCCTAAGTTAGCGAAGTGAAAGGGAAAGTTTTTATGACTCCAGAAGTTCTGTAAGCTGTGCTTTTATACTTTTTAGGCCTTTGTTGCCATTCGTATGTAATTGTTATACCCGTCTGTCTGTGTATGTCACAGTCATTTTACTCGGCAACTATACTATTTATAAAGATAACATTTGACAGGAAAATTTAGTCAATTTAGCGCTGCAAAGTTATGTCAGTGAAATCGCGAAAATTGCTGATTAGGGTTGGTCGCCATAAATGTAACCTATAAATGAGACGTTTTTCTTTAATTTACATAGTATTGTAAATGTGTGGTGACTATAGTTTAAATAGATCTTTAAAAATATAGTAATATTTCTTAAGAATGTTTTCATGAACTGAATAAGTGGCAAGATATTAGCAAAGTAGTGAAAATTGTGTATCTTTGCCGTTCGATTTCCCCCTGCACTCAGCTTTTAAGGTATGCAGTGGAATATTCATAAAATAGTCAAGGTTACAGACAGAACTAAAAAATATTTTCAATAAATATTAGTCGAGTGGTTTTTGAGATATGACGTAGATGCTCTCGCGCTACCTCACACAGTGGAACACTTAACGTCTGGGACGATATTTGGCTCGTCAGATTTGTCTGGCTCGTTGGAAAATATTTTAAAATATCATACTTGACTATATATATAAAATTCAGCCTTCCTAAAATGACGTAAGTTGCCAATTTTTTTTAAGTGTCTGTCAATAGTTATGGCCCACAGAAAGTGTCTGGCAACTGTATATCTTTGTTTATAACAATATCATATATGACATATGTAAAAACTATCCTTGCTACTTTGACGTAAATTACTATGGTTTTTTCCGCCTTTGATACCTGCTACCTGAAAAACAGCCCGCTTTCAGTTTAGCGAGTAGTATCCATTCCTTTCAAGTTTATGTTAAACTACCGATCTTAAAAATTTCAACTTTCCTAAAATATATATAACTATATGTAACTAGAGTTTACCCCGCGGCTGCGCCGCGGGTTAACCTCTTGTGCGTGTCTCTTGTTTAAAGAGCAAGTGCTACAGGTTATATTATATTACAATGTTTTTATGTATTTGCCCACGGAAGATTCACTTCATTTTATATCGCTAATTATATATACTATCCCCCGTCTATCTGTCAACAAAATAAATTACAAAACTTGACCAAAAAGGCCAAAATGGTCTAAAAGACCAAAAGACCACAGTGACCGACATGGCTAAAATGACGGAATAGGAAAAAACGACCAAAAAGGCCAAAATAATCAAAATGGTCAAAATGACCAAAGAGGCCAAAATGACCAAAAAGGCCAAAATGACCGAATAGGCCAAAATGACCAAATAGGCCAAAATAACCAAATGGGCCAAAATAACCAAAAAGGTCAAAATGATCAATAAGGCCAAAATTACCAAATAGGCCAAAATGACCAAATAGGCCAAAATGACCAAAGAGGCCAAAATGACCAGAGGCCAAAATGACCAAATAGACCAAAATGACCAAATAGGCCAAAATGACCAAATAGGCCAAAATGACCAAATAGGCTAAAATGACCAAAAAGGTCAAAATGATCAATAAGGCCAAAATTACCAAATAGGCCAAAATGACCAAATAGGCCAAAATGACCAAATAGGCCAAAATGACCAAAGAGGCCAAAATGACCAAAGAGGCCAAAGTGACCAAATAGGCCAAAATGACCAAAGAGGCCAAAATGACCAGAGGCCAAAATGACCAAATAGACCAAAATGACCAAATAGGCCAAAATGACCAAATAGGCCAAAATGACCAAATAGGCTAAAATGACCAAAAAGGTCAAAATGATCAATAAGGCCAAAATTACCAAATAGGCCAAAATGACCAAATAGGCCAAAATGACCAAATAGGCCAAAATGACCAAATAGGCCAAAATGACCAAAGAGGCCAAAATGACCAAATAGGCCAAAATGACCAAATAGCTCAAAATGACCAAAAAGGTCAAAATGATCAATAAGGCCAAAATTACCAAATAGGACAAAATGACCAAATAGGCCAAAATGACCAAATAGGCCAAAATAACCAAAAAGATCAAAATGATCAATAAGTCCAAAATTACCAAATAGGCCAAAATGTCAAAAGAGGCCAAAATGACCAAAGATGCCAAAATGACCAAAGAGGCCAAAGTGACCAAATAGGCCAAAATGACCAAAGAGGCCAAAATGACCAAAGAGGCCAAAATGACCAAAGAGGCCAAAATGACCAAATAGGCCAAAATGACCAAATAGGCCAAAATGACCAAATAGGCCAAAATGACCAAAGAGGCCAAAATGACCAAAAAGGCCAAAATGACCAAAAAAGGCCAAAATGACCAAAAAGGCCAAAATGACCAAATAGGCCAAAATGACCAAAAAGGCCAAAATTACCAAAAAGGCCAAAATGACCAAATAGGCCAAAATTACCAAAAAGGCCAAAATGAAAATTATCCCTTGTCCATCCTCAGTATTTAATTTACATACGTGCCGAATTTCAGCCAAATCGGTCCAGTAGTTTTTACGTGAAAACGGAACAGACAGACAGACAGACAGACAGACAGACAGAGTTACTTTCGCATTTATAATATTAATAGGGATATAACTAAAATATATATAATATAACTATATGTGGGATGAGCTGCGCACATACAGTTATATGTATTATCTATATATGTATACGTCTTTTTACCATTGTTTTATTTCTATTTTTGTAATTACATATAACTTCCATTACTGACCTCTATAAATAATCAAACTACCTGACTTTCTTAAATGAAGTTATTTTTTTGAAAAAAATGTTTACGCAAACCATCTTCCTGAGCGAAGTTTAGATGAAATTGCCTGCAATCGTGACGAGCCGTCTTCATAACTCGGTTTCATTTGGGATTATTATTTCTGAAACTTTCTTTATTTTTCACTATGACTATGAATGTAATAAATAGATCAGTTTTTTTATCATTTGGCTACAATAGTATAGCATTGGTTTGAGAACTAAAGTCTCAAAGAGTTATATATGATGTGTATGCAGAAGGTGTCGAGTTTGTATAATGATGAATTTGAAAATGGCGAAAAAATCAGGGCTTAATTCGGATTAGTAGATTTTGAAAATAAAGTTTTACAATTTTGTAGTCAGCCTAAATTTTAAATTGTTATAATTATATAAACTATTGAATGGATTTAGATAGAACTGGACAAAGAGCTACCTTCTATCCAGAGTCAACACTTAGTATACTTTTTATCCCAATATATGACTAGTGAAATGATTCTGAGATTATATAAAGTTCCTGAAGTTTCTCATGCGTTCTAAACCGCAGCAAAAAACTATTTGCATATAAAACTAGCAGTCCTGGCAGACGTAGTCCTGCCCTGAAAAAGTAAATATCTACGACCCGGTTCTATGCCTCCTACCGATTCCAATTTTGAATCTAAATCATCCCCCTCTCAAACAAACACAAAAACTTCATAAAAATTTGTCGAGGAGGTCACGAGGATCCTAGAACCCGATTCCAGTCCACCTACAGGTTCCTGTTGTGAATCTAAACCATCCGGAGACCCACTCAAATACACATAAAAGAAATCACCAAAATCGGTAGTCGTTCTAAAGTTATGCACATACATACAACAAACATTTATACGATAGATAGATTATCAAATTTATTTAGATTATCAATTATACTACTAATTACTAGGATTCATTGACATTTTAGTTTTATAAAGGGGGCAATGGTTCAATTGTTGGGAATACTGATCTAGACTGACGGAATATAATCTGCTATTATAATTTTGTTACAACTCAGGTTCCGACAAAAACAAAGTCCACCTGCATATCTGAAACAAAACACATTTTATTACTAATCGTAACTCTTTTGTGGTCGTCTTCTTTTGTTTACTTTGTGTTTAAAATTTATGATCAGAAAACAGTCCATTTTTTTATTGTTCTCTTTTATGGCAGTTTGCAGCCGAGTCATTAGCCAGGTGTGGCGGATTAAGTCAACTTAGATACGGGGACATTGCATTTGTGACGTATAAAACGATGACCTGATGGAGGGGGGGCAGTTGAACGAGAACCATAAGCGAAGCGAGACGTGTGTACTACAATCGGTAATCTAATAAATGACGGACTTTGCGCGTTTTATTGAATTACGACCATCAATAGCATTACGTTTGGATTGTTGTATTCTGTTATATTTGTACCTGTGTTATACGTGTTTGTAGAGTTCCTAATAAACTCTATAATAATTCTAACGGCATTTTAATTTGAGACTCGCGACTCGTAAGAATATAATCTGATTTAAAGGACATTTTTCTAGAGCACATAAAGTCAAAATTTATTGTGAAAGACGAAGACAGATTGAATTTCAGACTGCATTGGAAGTGAAAAGATAACAAATAATGTTTGTTTGGCCGACGGCCAGTGATTCACCTGTTGCTATGATCTCCTAGCCGTATAATATACCAACACTTGCATCAGATGCTCATTTAGCATCTTCGAAGTTTATTACACTTTATTTCATTCTTTTGGTGACATACTAATCAATGATGTTTGTATAGGTACACGAGTCATACATATTTTTTGCACCATAACTAATATATACAAGAAGATATGGAAAAAATATTAAAGCAAGCATTCCCCTGCCGATAGTTTAAAAAAGGTTATTTTTATAATTTGAATATTTTAGCTGGTGTTATTACAGACTAAACTAAGTATTAGTATAATATTTTCTTAAGTTTTCGCGATTTGTACACACTATACATAATAAAACTACGTTTTAACGGTTTTAAGCCTAGGTAATTGATTTGATTTTAAAACAAACCAACTTGACTGATAATTTCTTTTATTTTTTCCTTCCACCCATTTTAATATTATATAAAATTAGTGTTACGCATGTTTGCTGAAGAGTTTCTTGTGCCGCTTCTTCTCTTCAAGCCATAACTTTTTGCGAAGCGGTGGTTAATTAGATTAGGCTCCCATAGAGTTAATAATAGCCATAAATAAAATTAAAACTAAATAATTAAAATGAACAAGTTGACGATAGGCTAAATAAAAATTTAGCAATGCTCGTTGACACTTAATATCTTTGTCTTCCTTAATCACCGAAACGTCGTAATAACAAAAATAAAATAAATTACCGCGCTTACAACCGTTAAAACGTAGTTATATTATAAGTATTAGTACTTAGCTTATGAAAAAAAAGAAAACGAGGACAAAGCGGACAAATGATTTGTTTGATTTTAATAGCCTCACGCATCATTCTAGGTATGAAACGATTCTATTTTGCGAGGATTTGTAGTTTATCAAATTTGATGTAGTGGTTGGGTTTATCTGGCGAGTGTTATTTTACTACTTTTACCACTATTGTTTTATACTTCTCTTTGTTTGCCCAATGTATGATAATCCACACTCACAATCGAGCTTGTAGGCACCTGCATCCTGAAATGAGGTACCAAAAACTGCGTAATCTTTATGCGGCTTGAAATATGTTTTGATTAAAGCTGGCCTGAGGATATGACCAATTCTGTCTGTCGCCCCCTTGATGTAGGGTACTGTGGGTGGTTTGGGGGCACTTGTGACACTGGTGTGAAGTCTTCAGCTGATTGCGTTGTAGGACTCACTTGAGATGCTGAAGCTCACCAGCCACGTGGTTATCGTCACAATTTTTTTGTGCTCTCTGAAACAAAGATTTGGCTACGGCAGCTAACTAACTAGGATGGTGGTGAGACGAACCATTTAGGTATTTATCTGTAGGTATGTATAAGTTTCCTATACACTGTATGACCAAGAGTATTGTCAGGGTTCTTAGGATGGGCATATCCAGACAAGCTAATTTATGATTTGCCTCTATTTCCATAATAAATATAATGTTATTGTTAAGGGAATCGAGATGATCTAGAAATGCACAGATTTTATCGTTTTATAAACTTCGGCATAGCCGGAGCGGTATGCCTGATCACAGTGGCTCAAGTGGCTGAAACTTCGGAATAATAAAATCAAATGAACAATTGTACATAGTTTTATATAAAAAAACTTTTTTTGGCTCTTCTGTAAAGTTCATAAGTTTGGAAAGTACCGGTATTAATTACATGCATTGTTACAATGCCATCTAGTGGATATAACTGTGAGAAGTTTTGCATTTTTATGTAGTTTTAATATACTAAAATTATTGTAGTGTAATGTGTTAAAACAAAACTTAAAAATAAACTAAATTATAAATATAATAATTAATATAAATAATAGTCCTACACTGCGGGCTTGTCTTGGTGCATTATTATATGGTGTAGACAGGATAATCGCGTCAGTGTCACGCACATATACATTAATTGTCAAGGCCTACGTGGCCCCCATGCCCACGCAGCCCCAAAGTCCGGCCATTTCATGCCGTGTCTGAAAAATACAATATAAAGAATGTAGCAAATCGCTGCCAGAGGGAAGCGTGCCCATGAGGCTGGCTGCATTGCCACGCTGTATGGCAATGCTGATTCGTTGCGCGAAATACGAACCAGCCTTCTGATCATGGGTGGTATCAAAGAGTTTCTTACAAATTTCTTTATATATATATATATATATATATATAACTGTTAATTTTAAATCAGAATTAGTGCTATTACATGTATTTCCATGTTTTACGATAGATGGCAAAAAAAAAACGTTTTGGCTAGTGCCAGTAATACTGACACTACCCAAATCGACAATACTGACTCAGTATTGTCTAAACGTGCAACATATACCTGCCTGAGACATTATTCGAACACACCTCATTAGATTTAGACGCAGTAACCTTGGCTACCAAACCACTTCAATTTATTCAGTAAAATGTATAGGTAGTTCATAAATTATATTTCTACTTCAAGAACAATAGCTAGCGCGAGATTAATATCTTATACAATCAATTCACCGGGGCTACAACCTGGCCTGGCGCCAACGATGGCAATCGGTCTCATAGCAACAAAGCCAAAGGTCCGTGGGCGTGACACGATTGACGGTTGTAAAGTAGGCGTTACTATTGTCTCACCAATGAACGTGGATTATTTGAATTTGGAGCATGCGTGTACGCAATCATCATACGGGATTTATATGTATTGTCAGCGAAATAAGTTGTCAAAACATTGAACTTCATTTATATGTCAACTAGTGACATCTTTGATGTTACAAAAATACTGACAATATGTGAAAAATTTATATACCTTTAAATAAACAGGTTAAAATTGGATAACTGTTGAGATTTGGCCGTGTATAGCTAGCTGTATACTTAGCAAACTAATTCAAAACGCACTGACAAATTTCACACATCGATCGTCTAGATTTTTAGTGAAACTACTTTAGACTCGTTGTGTTTTCACACTGATGATACGAATAAACGACACTAAAAAGAGATAAACACATAAATCTACAGGACTAAGCCTGCGAGAGAATGAGATACAAGTTTTAAATTGCACAGATTAGAGAGACAATAAAACCGATGATTAAACATATGTTCAAATCCCGGAAATTCGAGTTAGAACCTAATTTAGACATTTTTCTAAAATGATAGAAATATGTACTAGAGGCCTAAAGTGGCCGCTTTCGCCTACTTCCATTGCGAACGTGACAAATATCAAAATAAAGTGGAACATGTCAATTTCACTAAGCCATTCTCCAGAAGGGGGTCATATTCTTTATGTATAAAGTATATCTTTTTTCTATTTTTCAGGTCAGTTCGAGTTTCTGTCGCAGTATTTCATTGGAAATTCTGAAGTAAGTAGTTATTTCAATGTCGGAGTAAAATTTAATATACATACGAAGTAGCACTCATAAAAGTGCATTTCCTCTGAGGAAATATTATTATGCGCCATATGCATTTCCTGTTGGATGAGCAACGAAATTACTGTACGGCGAACGAAACGAGCATTGTAAAACAATTTCTGTGAGATTGTCTGAGAATGCGGAATGAAATGCTACCTATTGCTTTCGTACGAATATTTTGTTATCAGTCGTTTAAATTATAATTTGACTGACTCAAAAGTGAAACAATTCAACTGATTTATTTATGCAACTGTCATTTTAAATTTACCCTTTTGTTTTATTTTATAAAATGACTGTTATCTAATTATTGAAAAATCGGCCCTAAAAAGGAATCAAATAAATATAAAACATAAAAAAAACTTCAATTTTACAATAAATTGTTAGATCGATCCACAATACACATTGAAAATAACAATATCTATACAGATAATTAATATTGAAGTGTCTGTTTGTAATGCCAAAATAACAGCTTTTTAATATATGCGTATAAAAGTATTTATATAAAAAAACCACTTTTTTAAATCTTAAAATGACACATTAAAAATGAAATTTTAAAAATCAGCCAGCAATTTAGAAGTTCAGTAAGAAAATGTTTTTTCGATATATTTATAGCTATTTAGTTATTGGGATTGGCGACAAATAAAACAAATCAAGGATTGTAAAAATCGTCCCAGCCGTTCTTGAGTTATAAATGGTGTAGCTGAGACATAGATAATTACGTTCAAATTATTTCATACACATATTACGTTTATTAAGAGAAATAAATCAAACATGTTGTTAGTGTCTCGACGAATTAACAATTAGTTAAATCGCTGAACTCGTCCAAATGTTGACTTATGAACAGTGATTACTCATCGGCCGAAAGCCAACTTTCATCTTCACGATGTTTGACTAAGACCAAGGGATTATTTGATTATATACTGCGGTTATAATTTCTGTTTGTATTGGATAGCTTTTGTGGGCGTAATTAAACTTTGTAGTATATTATCACTGTAGTGAAACACTTACCTTCACCTACCTGTCTACCCATCCACTTATCCAGCATAACCTCACCAAAACAACTTTGTAATAATAATTATTTACTCTCTCTTCTCATTTCCCACAATAGTCCTACACTGGCTGGGGCTTGTCCTTGGGTGCATTATTATATGGTGTAGACAGGGATAATCGCCGGTCAGTGTCACGCCACATTTACATTAAATTTGTCAAGGGGCTTCTACGTGTTGGCCTCCCCATGGCCCCACGCAAGGCCTCCAAAAGTCCAGGCCATCTTTATGGCCCGTGGTCTTGAAGGACATACAATTATTTACACATAGTAAAGAAATAAATAAAAACAAAAGAGGTAATAATAACTCTGTCTTCGCCAATGATAGAGGAGCCTGGGTTCCAATAATAACACTAAACATTGCTAAGTGCAAACCCACACAAAACGAAGAGCTACACGTGTAATCTGTGTGAAAACTCGTAGATTAAAAGTAATTAATTTGAATCAGGACATTCATGCGTTCGACCGCATTGTGCGGAAGAGTTATCGCTAACAGCTGCCGGTCTTTTGCACCAAGCCTAAAGTGTATAGTCGTTTTAATAGCTACAATGAAATGTTATTTGATTGTTGTTATTTTTGTTTTTAACAACACTGACACTGAGTTATTTCAGATTTTATAATGTTTTGGAATTTGATTGTAACAATAGTTTTGAGAGAGGAATAGGTATATAATAAAATAAAAGCAGCTAATAGGCGTCCCACTGCTGGGCCCGGGCATCTATTATACGGACGGACTACTGTCCGTGTGTAAAGGAATAAGGTTCCTTACGTAAAAGTAGCCGCAAATAGGGGTTGCTAGCTGTTAAAAATAAATAAGAGAGAAAGAGACTTAACGCACGTACCTCGTTAGCGTAACGCAGCGTAGCGTCTCTTGTAGCGCGCTATCTTTAACAGCTCCCAATCCCTATTTGCGACCACTTTTACATTGGCAGCCCTATTCCATCATACAAAAAAAATAGCTTTAACAAGTTTTTATATCAAGATATATAATTTATTTTAAAAAACGAATGATATATCAAAATGTTTTTTTTCCCAAAATATCAAACTAATATTACTTCAATATTTTCTTAAGTTTTCGCGACTTGTATACATAATAAAACTACGTTTTAACAGTTTTAAGCGGGAAAAGTGAAAAGCAAAACAAAATTAAATGAAAAGCGGCTGAAAAGTCAGCATAACCACAATCAAATAAATTAACGCGCTTAAAACCGTTAAAACGTAGTTATATTAATATTATTTTAATTCATGTAATACAAGCGACCACATTTTAATAGGCAACCTACAAATATGTACTCCCCATATATAATTATATGTAAAAACTAGATTTTTATTTCATCACGTTAATGCAGTAATCTTGCAGCCAGAGCTCGGTCTATTACTACAATTAAATATAGGAGTCAGCTATGAGTAGATTATATAAAATATATCGTTTCTTAGGCTACTTTATATATATCATTTATATTACATATATAATATAAATGATTCGTAGAAATATATGTATACGCACATAATTTAAGAACGACTACCGATTTTGATGAATTTTTTAGGCGTGTTTAATTGGGTCTCCGAATTATTTATATTCACAATTAGAACCTGTATGTAGGTGGCGCTGGGATCTACTAGTACAAACTGATTCAATAACACGCGCAAAAACCGTCACTATATCGCTCATCGAATCTACGTCTTGCTCGTATCGTAATCCTCGCTTGACTGCCGTACCCCTCCGTCGGGCATTATTTTATAGTAAACTGTATAATACAACAATCGACTGCGTAGACTGACTTTTTCCAAGAAAACGTAATCTGCACACCTGGTTAATAATTCCTACGAAAGGACAACAAAGTCGGAAACAATAACAATAGGCTATGGTCTAATTGCAAATTTTAAACACAAAGTCAACAAAATAACTCCAAATGCGACAAAGGTAATTAACTGCGTTTTATGACAGGCACGTGTGCCTTGACCTTTGCCGGCATGTAACACTATCATTATTTGTTAACCTTCGTTCTCTTTAATTCCTCAGATATATGTAACAGGTCCATACATACCTATGTCCAGAAAGACTTTATTTTATTGTCTCGTCAAGTATTATGTGGGACGCAGCTGCCGGCCGTTATTCGTACACAACGCTTACTTCCACCGGCTATTAGCAGATAATCTCAGGATTAATTAGAACTGTCCTTTATATGTTATCTGTGGCTCGCTTTTATTTATTCCGGCTACAGATTCCGTATTGGCCAATTAATATGTTTGTATTGGGAGGGCGCAGTTTGTTTGTGTATAGATAAGGGTACAAGCATAATATATTTTATTCTATTCTGAATCTCCTCTATGACCTTATCTTCGTCAATACTGTAACTAAGTTAACTATATACTTGCGATTGTATATAATAATAGAGGTTCACCAGCGTCGCAGCCGCGGGGTAAACTCTCCCTTATACACTGAATAGCAAAGTTTTGCGTCGTACCAGCTACACCGGTTTTGACAAAACTTTTTCCATATGTTATCTTATCCGTTATGAATTTTTTTTTCACGTGACATGTTATGGTCACGTGAAAAAATTATATTATTTGGAACCTTTTTACGTCTTAAAATATATTGATAAATGTTTTTTAATTATCCAAATAAGTCTATATTACTATTGACTTATGGTTTCTTAACTTTCTTCTTTGTCTTTCTTATTGTCTAAGTCTTTGCTGTAGAATATTTTCCACCTTAATATAGTGTAAACCTTTGACAATTCGTGTAATTGATATTCATAGCTTTCTTTTCCATCCCAGTCATCGCTTTTTGAGGCGGGGGAAATGCATTTCACACTCTACCGGTTCCTTTAATAGGGACTAGACCAAAACGACGAGAGGTGTCAACCACGAATGGAGCACCAGAATCAAATCGCTGGCTTATGTGGAGACTCGAAAATCTACTCAATACTCCACTAAAACCACCCTCCTCCCATGTGCCCTGCGCTTATGGCAGGAAGAGGGTGACACTTAGAACGTAGTTACGCCCACGCTGAGACATCGCTATCTTGACCTTGGATAACTGTGTCAGTAATAGTCTTACCAACCGTGGATCACTTTGCGTAGGTATATATATAAAGTTGATTACAGAAATCAGTCAATGTCTACACGTGCGGACGTTTTTTCGTTTTCTAGCCGACAGATGGCGGTGGCTTTTGGCCAAGCGTATCGAAAATTTGGCTCGACTCCAACACGAAAGTTAAGAAATGGAAACGAATCTCTACGTCAGTGTTATGACGCCTCGCGGTGAATGGCGATATGCGGCCATTGCAGTTTTACTTACATAGCTTTGGGTTGATGAGAAACAGATGACCGATGGGTATTTCCGAGTGCAGATGATGGTATTCTTATGTTATCAATGTGAAAGTGAATTTGTTTGATTATTTATTATTAGTACAACTAAAGCGTATCTTAAATTAAAGTAGATTTTAACATACATTTTTGAAGTGGAACTATTTTAGAACCGTTGTGTTTTAAAGCTCGATGTAACGAAACACCGACACTGAAAAGAGATACACATAAATTTATATATCTAAGCCTGCGAGAAAATACGATACGAGTTTTATATTATGCGGTACAGATTAGAGAGTCTGTAAGACCGATGATTAAACACTGGTCCAATTTGGATCGAAATAACATTGATATATAATATATTTAGACTAAAACAATGAAAAATTTAAAGTGATATTTAAGAACTTTATTTTGAATTATAAATACGTTGTCGGATGTAGGCTAAAAAATATATTTTATTAATAAAAGTTAGCGATGAATTATCCGTGAACTGAATACACACAATTTTTTTTATTGCAAAGCCCGCAAACAGGCAATGGTACAATCAAAAAAAAAACCATCGCCTTTAGTTTTTTTATGGAAGTATAGGTTTGCGTTTGACCACTGTCTCACCTGATGTTGAGTGATGACGCAGTCTATGATGGAGCACGCTTACCTAGATGATACCTATTCACTCGTGACTCTTGAAGACTTCAAGATTGTATTTGTGAGGAAAATCAGACTCCAGGAAATAATTCCACTCTTCGGCAGTGCGCACCAGAAAAGTTGAAGCGAAACGCTTGGTTCTGACTGGTGGTGTTTCCATCAGGTAACGCTGGAGGAACCGGTGGGTCTGGTAGTCCGAAGATAAAATGAGGACTGTGGAATCAGCTCGTACAATTCTACGGAACAATCCCCGAAGTGTATCCGATAGACGACTGTTTGCCCCGCGACTTTGCGTCTATGCTCTAAACTCTGAAGTCGAGCATAAAAAGACGATCATTGCGAACCAGCTTCCTGAATCTTTTCTCGATTGATTCCAACGCCTTCAACTGATATTTGGCTCACCCGTCCCAAAGATGAGAACTCCATGCAGCATTACATGTTTGAAACGGGCGAAACCAACGCGTTGCTAGCCTTTAGGATGGGCTACAGGGCAGGGATAGGATAAGGATAGGAGAGGAGGAAATCGGCCCGCACGAAACACTATTGGCTCAAGGCTAACCGTTTCACGCCGATATTCTGTGAGAGACCACGCTCACACCGACCCAGACGGCCCTAAGAGATGTTATTAATATAATGATTCCAGCTTGGCTCTACCACGGTTATGCAATATTCACAATTTATATACAGTGAACACTATTGAGACAATCCAGTAGCCTAGTGTGGGTTTTGTGGTTCTAGCGATCTTAGTACGAGCATATCAATAGAGCCCACAGGTTCGATTCTTGCTAGGGAAAATTTAACAAACGAATTTACGTTCTCTAGCCCAGGGTCGATCTTATCCATAACAGAAGCATAATTTACGTAAATCTGTCTACCAAGTTGAAAAAAATGTAATTTATTTTTGTTCGATCGATCAAATTGAATCTTGTTTTAAAAGCGCAAACTGAATGAACACGAAGGTATTCAATGTCATTGAATGTATGTTGTTTATGTTGATATGGATCACTTTGGTTGATTCATCCAAAGTCAAAATTAGAAATAAATCGTCTCATATATGTTTAAGCGCTGCGTTAAAAGTAATACCGCTGTTTGGAGCCCTATATTGTAAGAACGTCAATAAGATTATTGCATGCAATTACAAACAGACATTGAACAGCAAATGTTCAATATTTGTGCATCTAATAAACTGTTATTAATGTTGTCTGGTGGATTCGATTTAACCACACGCTGGCACGTTGCCAAGAGTGTGAGCAAAGAAGATCTTGTAGTTGTAAAGAGCTTGACCGATCTGATGCAAACCAATCAGCCTGTGCTCGTTTCACAATTAAAGTGGTGAATAGGAGGAATTGTTAAGTTTTACTACTGTATTTTTTATTGTACTTTTGTTTGATTCCAGATTTCAGTGAATTAGAAATTTGTCAGTTTTTTTGTCAAAAACAGAACCGTTATGAAAATGTCATGTTCGTCCGTCAATCTGTGCATTAGTATTTGTATCAGATGTTTTTCTTAAAAACAACTAGGTCTATATTAATGAAGTTTAAAATGAAGATAAAAGTCTATATAACGATTCACTGTAGTGTAGTAAAACCGTAAAATAACTAAAAATAGTGTTGGCCATTATACATGTTGTATTTTTTTCTATATTCGTGAAAGATATTGTTAATGTCAAAATAGGTGGTGAGCTGAGAAGAAGGGGGAATCCTTCTTACTTTTGAACTATTAAGTGGAATATTCTGAAAAACTCAAGTATTGAATAAGTCCCGCTTACTTTTTATGACCCGGGATTTTTCGATTAGCTGTTTCTTCAGACGCCAGATAAGGTAATAGAATATTTTTAGCACACAAGGAACCGAAATCAAGAGTACCAGAAAACCTACCTGTCTATAAATATACTCTAAAACATCTTAAACTAGGTGCCAAGTGAAATATAAATATACAGTCCAGTATAGCACGTACTTGATCATAATTAGATAATGACTCGTTTGAGGATTATCATAAAGCTAACAATACGTCAATCACTATACATTGGCTATTTGATATTAAGGAATTTTTTGCTATAGTTTCGAAACCCACGGTCCAGTAGCAAATGTGAAACTATGCAAATCTAACACAAGAAGAATGATCAAAATCGGTTGAGACGCATAAAAGTTATATCTGAACGTAATATTCCTAGAAAAATGTTTCAAGACGATTTCATTACCTTGTAACCTTGTTTTTTGAAGTCGGGTAAAATGGGGAAATTCTGACCTGATACATAATGTTACCATTCCCACATGATGGGATGAAAGACATCGTGATGAAACCTGCACATCGAGATAACCAATACATGTCTCGGGTATACTGTCCGTCCCCCTATAATGGGAGGGTCGGGCCCAACAAGGCTCGGGACAGAACAGGGTCATTTTTATTTTTATTGCAAGAGTTCAGCAGACAGGCAGACGGCCCACTTGATGGAAAGTGGTTTCCATCGCCTATGGACATTTGCAACACCAAAGGTGCTACAAATGTGCTGCTGCTCTCTTAAGGAAGACGGGAACCTGATCACTAATGCCGGAACACTACTCAAGTTTATGGCGACATACTTTAGACCAGGGGTGGTGGCTATCCAGTCGGGCAAATACCCTACCACCTGGCTGTGGGTTGTATGGTCGCCTATTACGACAGGCCGCCCGGCCGCAGGAAATTGTATTCTTTCTCCATTCCTGCACGGCTGTTATTATACAACGCACTTCAATGTCCGCTACGCACTTGGAATGTTTTATCCCTTTTATACTTTACATCTTGTCTTCTCTAACAAATAAACACATCGACATATCATCATGTAATAATGTTATTATATTTTCAATAGATCATAAGACTGTGAAACCTTGCAAAATGAATGCTAGCAAAGAAATGGAGAGAAATGAGTCTGAGATAAAGTACCGTGAAAGGGATTATGGCGGGCAAGACTACTTCGACCGCCGCTGATCGTCTCAATATGATAATTCTTTTTTCATTACAAATGCGGATTGTGATCTGAATTTTAATGCCATTGGCTTGTTTGTTTTTGTTACCCAGTTAAAAGCACCTTCATTATAGAGTAATTTGATAGTTTAAGCCTTGTTAAATTTAGAACAAAAACAAAGCTATAGGTACATTAATAAATGTTTCTTTGCAGTCTTTACATATTACTTTTATTGCAAATTTATTATAATTAGGTTCGTCTTCTTTAAAGACCCTCCGACAGTTTGTGAATTGGCACACACACACGCTTGACTGATTTTGTTAATTATTTTAAAAAAAACATAATACTACTTCTGACCACCCTATTTTGTATTTTGTATCTTATAGCAAGGATACAAAAATCTATATTTGCCAATTTTTGTATAGATACTGTTACGAGTTGCAGGACTCGAATTAAAATGTCGTTAGAATTACTATAGAGTTTTCAAATTCAAATTCAAAAGTTTTTATTCAAAATAAGTTCCACTGGAGAACACTTTTTGAAGGTCATACATATAGGTTAAAAATTAATTTTACTTCCTAGTCTATGTACACCCCTTCGCAACGTGTTATTGCTGTTAAGGAGAAGAAGCGGCAAGAAACTCCCCAGCAATTTAGCCCAGCAGTTTATTAGAACTATACAAAAACGTATAACACAGTTACAAATATAACTGAACACAACCAGTCCAAACGTAATGCACGATTCAATAACACGCGCAAAGTCCTTCAATAAAAAGATTACCGAATGTACACAAGTCTTGCTTCGCTCGCAGTTATCGCTTGACTGTCTGGTCTCTAAATTGTGGCATTGCTTTATACTGCACAGATACAATACATCTGCCCGACCGCGTGCACCGAATTTCTTAGAAACAGTTTGTAATATTAAAACCGAGACACCTGGCAGTAATCAAAATACAACAATAGGCCGTAAAAGATTACAATACACATTGGGCTGTTTTTAAATCACAAATTAAAACACAGAGTAAACAAAAGAACTCCAAATGCCGAAAGGTAATAAAATGTGTTGCATCAGCTGCAGGTGTGAATTTGTCTTTGTCGGACGTAACAATACTAAAACGCTGCAAGAAAACAGGACGGGTTTTTTTGCTGCTTTATAAATTTTGTGGTATTGGCTGTAATCAAATTGAAAATTCCAGCGAATTTTGTAGTTCGCGACTGTTTGTAGTACCATACGGCAAGACCAACTTGTTGAACAAGACGCCGGTGACACAGGTCTTGCGAACATTGAACAAGATATAGCAACAAATTGACATTTTATCTCTACTGTGACTGAATTCATAAGAACTGCATATTTTATTATATGTTATGACTATTGAATATGTATACTATTATGTATTATGTGTACCACGCTATCGTATTGGTGACAATTGTAATGATAGCGATGTTTGTAAGTTAATAATTTTATCCAATACGTTGATAAAAAAAGTTTCACTTCAAAAATATCTTTATATTTAAGGTAATTCATTATTTACATACCGACAAAGTTGCCTAAAAGCTGCCTATCGTAAAGTCAGTTTATTGCCTCACCGGATTTAGGAATTATTTTGTTTACTTTGTGATTAGAATTTGTAAATGGCCGTCATTAGTGTCGAACTAATCCTTGTTCTTATTGTATTGCGTCGAAGCTCGCCAGGTATGAATCGGTGCTTTATAAAACAATGGCCCAATCCGGAGAGGGACAGTCAAGCAAGGATTACGGTACGAGTAAGACGTACATTCGATGAGCAATATAGTGACAGACTTTGCGCGTGTTACACAATCTTGCAGTGTAAACTGGTTGTATCCAGTTATATTTGCACCTGTTTTATAAGTGTTTGTACAGTTCTAATAAACTATATAGTATTTTCAACGGACTTCAATTAGAGTCCTGTGTAGCTCGTAACAATATTATATCAATTCACAAATAAACCAAGACACACAAAGAGCCTTAAAATTTATAACCTAGGCACAGAAGCATACAAGGCACTAGTTAAGATAACATATAGGTATAGACATAAGGCACACACTGCACATGCACTTCCTCACAACACCAGCATGTAGCAGATACACTCTACATTAGTATGAGTTAAGTATTAAAATTAAAAAAATAATTATACAAGTTATTCTTAAGTACACAACACAACACAAAAATCATAAAATTAATATCACACAAACAATAAGCGTGTATAAATTCAAAAAACTCTAACAATAATTAAGTTGTAAAAAGGGTACGGAACTAGAGTCCATAGATTAGTTAGTAAAAAAAACAATATTATATAGCTAGCCTATGATTAATTAGTATTCATGGTATTGTAATCGTCCCCTTTCTTCCCCAGGCACGGTATTTGTTGAACGTTCCCGACAATCGACGAACGTTTGAAAGAGTTTTTAGAATAGTCGCAGTTTGTATTTGCGCTTCATTGTCAAGCTTGGGTTGTGGTGTGAGAGTAGAGGAAAGGAATGCAGCGGGGAAGAAGTCGACATTATTTTCTAATATTTCTAGGGAATTATAATACAATCTCTAAATATTAAAGTCTATGAATGTTGTACCCGGAATGAAGGACTTGCGAGAAAGAAATAACTGAACACAACCAGTACAAACGTAATGCATGATTCAATAATACGGGCAAAGTCTGTCACTATATAGATTGCCGAATGCACACACGTCTTGCCTCGCTTGTAGTTATACCTTGACTGCCTCACCCCTTCGTTGGGGCATAGCTTAACACTGTACAAATACAATATGTCTGCTCGACTGTGTGGACTGAATTTTCCAAGAATCACAGGTGTGATTAGCCAGGGCTAATAACTACCACATAGATTACAATACACAATGGGCTGTTTTTCCAATCACAAATTTTAAACACAACGTAAACACAAGAAAACAGTCATAAAAAAAATTCAATTTATAAGTTCATACGCCGGCGGGTAATAAATGTGCTTTGTTTACAGATGTGCAGGTGGCCCAAATTGTAACAATACAAAAATTCCTTTTTCTCCAAAATGCCTATGGAACCCAAATAAAGATATGGAATATCTACCCGCTACCGCTATCTCAATAACACTATCCTAATACGTAAGCTCCTCGCTCACTAGTGTTACGTGTCGAATCACATTTTTTGTCACACTCGCACTTGTTGAATATCTTATAAGAGTAAAAGGTATGGAGATTAAGCGATTTCTGAAACGTATTCTATTGAAACCAGCCCTGTACTATTCAAATGTTAGAGTGTGGGTAGATATCTGAATTTTAAGGGGCTTGGATACCGTCATCATTTCTATAAATCTTTTATATGTAATTTTTTTGTATTTTATGAAATACTAGCGTTTTCCCCTCGGTCTGGTCGCGTAAAAAACCCTAAGTAATAGCTCTATGTTACTTACATTAAAAGTAAATTAGGTTAGTTTTAGGTACTAGGATATGACAGCGACTTAGTCCATGCTTGACTCGAAATTTCTGCGTGATTCCCAAAACCACAAGTACCAAATAATTTAAAAAAGAATACAAGCTATCGTTTTAGTAAAAACAGTGCCGGAATAAGCACTAATTTTTATGCACCCCAATAATTACAAACCACTTCCGGGAAAATTCCCGCGCTTCTCGGGATAAAAAATATCCCACATTTTATTGGAATTCGACTTTTTTTATCTGACCATTTTAAATAATTCCCAGAAAAATTACCTCGGTATTACCGGGATAAAAAATAACGCAGAGTTTAAGCCTAAGAATTAGCTTAGCTTCAATGTACAGAACATTGAAGCTACGGCATGTTTAGAATTATATATATATATATATATATATATATATTTTAAATCTAAGACTACTCTTTCTAGTTCGATTCACTATAGTAACAAAGAAACTAAACCATTATAGTCTTGTTAAATATTTTCTATCACAAAACTACTAAAAACACGTTAATTCTGCGAAGAAACGACCTGTTTCCCTTCGCGAATATGTTCTCAAGGAATTTTCATACCTGCTAAGTCTAATCTAGTTTCCCAAGTTCCAAAACAATTTTCCTTAAGATTATTTGCCTTTGCCAACAGTACCGCCTGTAAGTTAGGACTTTGAACGCCATTAATAACACGTGAAACTTCCAACTCCAGTATGTCGTACTGCATTCCTTTACGGCACGTAACCAAATTTTTGATTTACTTCTTATAGTTTGTTTAAATATGAAATAGACAAGAAACTTGAGCGAACATCATTAGGAAGATTTTATGCAGTTTTGTGTTTAAATTTTAAATATTGTTAACCAACTGATTCCGTTGGCTCAGCGACACAAAGTGAGTCCTAGCCGCCGAAACGAGAGCACGCCACTTTCCTTTGTCCTGCGCAGTGTCTTAGTTGTGCACTTGTAGTGCGGTCAGGTGAGCTTCCACTGCATACTTCCAGCGATATTTAGGACAACAGATCATAATCGTATTGATAAATCCACAAATCATCACCTGTAATGATGGCGTAAAACACGCCGAGACGAGTCTGCTATCAAATTTGTTTATCATATCATGGCACCATTTCGCTCGGGCCTGCTTCTGAACATCGATGAGGTTGTGCGGCACCAAGCGTGAAAATATCCTGGTAACGTGAAGATGCACGTGTAGTACCTTGTGTAGGCTTCTCGATCCAATCTTCATTACGTGTTGCATCTCTTGATATGTAAATTTTTCACTGCTAGCACATTTTCTTCCGTAACAGTCAAAGAGTGACCACTTTTTTGTTTATCTCCCAAAGTTAGTCGACCGCGCTTGAATTCGTTGTTCCACGATACACGGTTGCATCAGACGGGCCTATCCAAGAATGTCGTTGTCTATCGAACGATTCGTCCGGTTTCAGGCGACATTTGAACTCCTAAAAAAACCGCAGATCCATTTTTCAATTAGACACGATAATTTAAATTAGCTCGTAAACAATTCGGAGTTAAATTTTGAAATTGGAACGTACTTATTTTTAATTATAAATAGTTATATTTTCAAAATAGGTTATAACTGGCCTATAGATAAAAACTTTTTCTGCTATACTTTCTGAGTGGCCTGGTTTATACAGAGACCTCACCGTTTACCTGATGTGCACACCAGTATTCTAATCAATATTAAATATTATATTTACACGTTTATGAGTTTGGATATTTTTATTGATGCAGACAAATGCCTAATTTAAACTACAGCTCTGGCCTCGATATCTATT
Source organism: Dendrolimus punctatus (assembly GCA_012273795.1). Lineage (NCBI taxonomy): Eukaryota > Metazoa > Arthropoda > Insecta > Lepidoptera > Lasiocampidae > Dendrolimus > Dendrolimus punctatus. Next base: position 18,445,956 of record CM022536.1, read on the forward strand.
ATCTGTATTTACAAGCATCACGTTCATGTATTTGCTATGGTCTTTAAACGTGCTTAGTTATACATCAATAAATTGATTGATGAAAAGTGAGGCAACAATATTATTGGTACGATTTTTAATTATATATTTAAGTTGTTTTTTTAATAATATCCTCCGCCAGACGATCAAGATTTGTCCGGCCTTTTTATCTTGTTATCTTTATTTGTATTTTATGTGTATGAATAAATGATTCTTTATCTTTTTTGTGCATTTTCTATTTTATGCATTTTGTTTCTTTAATGCCTTTTTTTTGTTTTATTGCTTTATTTCCAATAATTTTACATAAATGCCCTTAATATTATTACAGTTTGTTTTACTAATATTTTTAAAATTTTGCCTTATCTCTACTTATCTGTTTATTACTACGATTTATTTTTATTGGTTTTTTTATCATATTTTTTCTTACATTATTTTATATTATACTATATATTTAAGTTAGTTCTATGTCTACAATACACGAATCAGAATTCTAATGCAAAAAAATGGTTTCATGTTTTCCAAAGTAACTTGACGGCCCTTTACAACTCGTAGCGTTTAAGCTAGATGTTCATTAATTCTAAAGTTTCTTTGTGAGTGTCGTGCAGAGAGCACTATTAGCTAATTAGGCAGCGCAAAAGTGCACTCGCTACATGTCTTTGTGTGTCACGTCACTTGTTTCGTCGTGTTTATTCGTGTTGATATTTACTTTTCTTTGAACATTTTAATTAAATATTCAAAGATTTGGAACTTTGAATATTTAATTTAATATTCTATTCGATATCTTTACGATCTGGACTAGATGTAAATAAATATATTTATAATAATATTTAATTTCTAAGCTTTTTTTGTAGATTATTTTAATTTATAAGATGGTTTTATTAAATATTCTTCTGAGCATTTCTGTATGTTAGATGGCGCCGCAGTCACTGTTCTTTCCCTTTTTAACGTTACATTATTCAAAACTTATTTTTTAAGACCACAGCAGTCAAACATTGAACACCTATCTAATTTCGACAATAGTTGTTATTTCCGTTATATATATAATTATGACATTATTTAATACTAGCTGTTACCCGCAACTTCGTGCGCGTGGAATTTTTTTTTCTAAAATAAAAGTAGCCTAAGTTACTCCTTATAACACTGACTGTCTGTCAGGGAAAGTCCTGTCAAAATCAGTCCAGCCGTTTCGGAGATTAGCCGGAATAAACAATCAAACAAAAATTTTAAAAATTGATTCTTTTCTCTTTAGAAAGGTACTTTTACCTTATACACTTTCATATGCATTTAGTAAAAAGCTGTTACTTTGACACTACAAAAGACTTTATATAGATTTGTATAGACGAGATGAGATGTTTAAATAAAATGCGAAATAAAACTACGTTTTAACGGTTTTAAGCGCGGTAATTTATTTGATTTTGGTTTATCCGACGTTTCAGCCGCTTTTCAGTGGCCGTGGTCACGGACGACAAAGATGACATTTGTCCAACGTATATTGTTAAAGTTTTATTTAGCCAACTTGTTTGGATAAAGCAAAATCAAATAAATTACCGCGCTTAAAACCGTTAAAACATAGTTTTCTTATGTATACATGTCGCGAAAACTTAAGAAAATATTAAATTGCGAAACTTTCTATCATTTTGAAAACCCCAGCCATTTTAAAAAGCCCAGTAGTTTTGATACAAGCGTAGATACTCACGACGTCATAAGTATGTATACGGCCGGCGTAACTTGGCAAATGTGAACATAGGCTCTGCGAACTTTAGAGCATGTACACTCGTGTGATGAGTGGGCATACGACTCGTCAGTGAATACAATTGGTCGCCCTTCATCCCTGTATTTTTTCATTGCTTTGTACTAGTTGGTCACTGTATTTTCTTCACGAGTTTACATGCGCTAAAGTTCGCAGAGACTATGTTCACATTCGCCAAGATACGCCGGCCGTATTATATCTACAAGTAAAATGAGTCAAATAGACCTATCGTTGTTGCTTACACAGTAAATACAATTATTATAATAATGAATTTTTAAAGGAAATACTATAAGCGTTATTGTACCGCTTGCTCTTTTTTGTGAAAACCATGTAGATCGTAAAAATAAAAAAGCAAAATATTTTTAACCAAAAACTAGCGGCAGCCGAACGTACGTAGGCACATAAAACACAGCGCGACGCGGAACGCAGACTCTCATATGGATGCGCGGGCGACGATCGACGCCACCCACCCCCGCAACCTGCTCAACCCCCTCTGGTGTCCTACGCACGCCCTCTGCCGCCCGTCTTCGCCATTTATTTGTAATAAATAAATATTATATGAACTAAATATTATAATGCGTCGCTAACACACCCCACCCCAGTGCGAACGCACTCATTTTCCGTCGGTATCAAAGCGACGCGTGTTGCTGACCGCTGCAACAACCCTGATTTCGTTCTAACGTCCACAACCCTTACACGTCCGTCTTGTCCAGGCATCACTTTCTCTATCTTTCCCCGTGGCCAGACGTTACGTGGGGAATTAGGATCCACAATAAGTACAAGGTCTCCCACTTGTAAGGGCCTGTGATCTTGCTGCCATTTGGTACGTGGACGCATATCTGGTAGCACCTCTCGAACCCACCGCTTCCAGAATAAGTCCGATAACCTCTGAGATATTCTCCACTGCTTGCGTAAGTATGTATCTGATTCATCAAACACGCCGATGCAAGGTGAGTTTGAAGAAGAGTGGAGAAGAAAATGATTCGGCGTGAGCGACTCGTCAGTGTGTGGTTCAACACTCACATGAGTTAAAGGCCGGCTGTTGACCATCTGTTCCACTTCCGCCATCAGGGTAGTCAAGACTTCATCACGCGGTGCTCTTTCTTTCAGTACGACTTTCAACGATTCCTTGACGCTGCGAATCAGTCTTTCCCACGCCCCACCCCAATGCGGGCTTGCAGGGGGAGAGAAGATCCACGTGGTGTGGTAGTTAGCAGCCTCTTGTTTCAGCACGGCCTCATCTAACTGTTTAACTGATCTTTTCAGCTCGTTGTCAGCGCCCCTTAGGTTTGTGCCATTGTCGGAGTACAAGTACTGCGGCCAGCCTCGCCTGGCAGCCATCCGTCGTAATGCCATTATAAAGGCGTCCGTACTCAAATCTGACACAAGTTCTATGTGTATCGCTCTTATGGTCATACAGGTAAATAATACCCCATACCTCCTTTCTCGTCGACGGCCCACAGCTACCTCCATAGGCCCAAATAGGTCCACTCCACAGTACGTGAATGGCCTCTGATGATGCGCCATCCTTGCACTCGGTAAGTCGCCCATCCTTGGCGGTTGTGGTCGAGTCTTTTTTATTCTACAATACATACATTGTGAAGTGATATGCTTTATTGTTGGCCTCATCCGTATAACCCAGTATTTTTGTTTTAGGTTATTTACAACAGTTTCCCGGTTCCCATGAGCAGCCTTCACATGGTAGTATCGCACTATTAATTTAGTAATATGGTTTCTACCATCTAGTATAACTGGATTTTTTGTTTCAGACGATATTCCCAAGGCGGAGTCGATGCGGCCACCGACTCGAAGAATTCCATACTCATCAACATATGGAGATAAGGTAAGTAGTTTACTTTTACTTTCTAATCTTTTCTTCTTTTTCAGGTGCTGCAAGTCTTCAGCGAATGACTGACTCTGCGAGTACACAATCAATAGGCGCTCTGCCCTCCTCATCATGTCGCCATCAATATCACCTGAAAGTTTCTTACACTTATCTATGAATGACAGTACCACACAGGTGGTTTTCAGCAAACGTAACCACGATGAAAATCTTTCAGCATCGGGTATTGGTGGTGAAGCGTCGCACAGAAGAGTCACCCGTTCCAGAATCTCACTGCAAACTTCCCCAGGAATATCCTCGGGCCAGGTATGGCTTTCTCGATATAAAAACTCGGGGCCGTATAACCATTCGTTTTGCAGGATTTTTACGTCGCAACTGTCTCGGGTGGCGATGTCGGCGACGTTCATACTGGTAGGTATATAATGCCAATCCGTAGCAGACGACAACTCATCTATTTCGCCTAGTCTATGCGCAACATAAGGTTTATAATCGCGTGCATGATTTCTTATCCAATGCAACACTGTAGATGAGTCACTCCAATAATATTTTTCATGTGGACCAATTTTGTGTTCCTTCAAAACAGTCTCAGCTAATCTTGCGCCTAAAACTGCGGCCTGTAGTTCCAAGCGGGGCACTGAAGTGTGTTTAATAGGTGCTACTCTGCATTTGCTTGAAATAAACGCAATTTGTATTTTTCCCGCTTTATTTATCCAACGCCAATATGCTACGGCGCACATCGCTTGAGTTGATGCATCGCAAAATATGTGCAGCTGTAGGTTTGTATATAAGCCATGACTTGAAGCGTATGCGCTTACGTTGTGTCGATTTTCGGTGACAGTCGTGCTCGATCGGTGTCCGCTCGGCCTCTCACTATTCGGTGCAACTACTGCCATCTCGCTCCCTGTAACACTCGCATAGTAACAGCGCGGCAGGCGAACATTGTTTACATACTTTAATTGTTGCAACCAATTTGTCCATTTTGCATGCACGGTGTCCGGTATTTCATCGTCCCAATCTAGGTTCGTTTTCCATATTTCTTGAAGCATTATTTTTGCTTTCACCGTAAATGGAGATAAAAAACCGTAGACATCAAATATAGACATAATTAAACGTAACATTTCTCGCTTGGTAGGGCGTTTCTGTCCATTAATTATATTTTCCGGGATACGTTTAAAGGAAACATCAAATCCTAGTTCATCATCTTTTGGGTACCAAATAAGTCCAAGTGTCCGTTCACCCACATCTTGTTGTCCAACTTTGAACCTTACAGCATTTGAACATAAAGTCTGTTTTGGCAAACTATTTAATACTTCCTTACAGTTGCTTGTCCAATTCCTTATTTCAAATCCACCTTGTTTGTGTATGTGTGCTATATCTTTTATTAATTGTATTGCTGTAGTGCTATCTTCCAAACTGTCTATATAATCGTCAGCGTAGTGTTGTTTACAAATTGCTTGCACCGCTCGGGGTTTCGATGACTCATACAGCTTAGCGTTTTTGTTTTTTATGAATTGTGCAATGAATGGGGAACAATTCGCGCCAAATATAAGTGATGACATTGCATATGTTTTAACATCACCCTGTGAGCCCCCGGGACGTTTCCATAAGAAGCGTAAAGCATGTTGGTCCTCGGGTATAATTTTTATACGTAAAAACATATCGCGGATGTCTCCCGTCACGGCTATTTTATTTTCTCGAAATCTCAACATAATTCCGTATAGTGATGTAAGTAGGTCAGGTCCCGTCATTAAGTAATCGTTAAGGGAGTACCCATTGCTCTTAGCGGCTGCATCAAAGACCAGACGTAGCTTATTTTTATTTGGGTTATCAACGCCAAAATGTGGGAGATACCATGTCTTTGAGGTGACCTTATCATCTTTAAGCTCGTATGCGTAATCATTTTCCAGGAGATGGTTTATTCTCTCTGTGTATCTCACTGCATAACTCGGGTTTGCTTTGCACTTTTTCTCCACGCCCTTCAGCCTATTGCATGCATTTTTAAATGACTCTGGCATTTTACAGGAGCTGTCTTTCCATGGCAAGCCTACGTGCCATCTGCCATCCTTCAACATGGACGTACGCTCGAGATGTTCAATGGCTTTCACATGCTCAGAGTTCTGGCGCGGCTTCCCGGAGACACCCATGGCTTCAATGGAGAAGGATTGCCGTACGGTTTCATGTAAATCATGTAAGGATTCTTTTTCAGATTCTCGTGAATCCCCGTCGACACCTGAGCCTGACAAGAAGAGCATAGAGTGAGGCCCTTCCTGCAATGTGGATACACAACCATGCACACACCATCCCAACGGAGTACGCGTCAGGTATGGTCCATTTGGTGTGCCTTGTGTGATTTGTAATGGCACTAATAAATTATAATTGTCCTGACCAATTAGTATTTCAGGTTTACACAGTCCGTTACACAATAAATGTCTTATATTTTCAAAATTTTCACTACACAAAAGTTCATCTAAAGATACACATTGAGAAGGTAAGTTAAGTCCATTAGTACTACGTAGTTGCAAGTTAAACATTGTCCCTTCTATATTAGATATAGTTAAATTGACTAATTCACTATTACATACCAGATCGCTGCATTCCCAGGCGCCTCGTACACGTAATGTTTGTTTACATCCGTGCACTCCTAGACGCTTTACAAGATTCTCACTTACTATTGACACCGTAGATCCGTCATCCAATAATGCCACAGTATTTATTACACCATTAGGTCCGTGAACACATATTGGCACTGTTTTTAACAACACTTTCCGATTTTTCATTTGCACGTGCATAACAGTTTCATTTCGCGATTCGTCCGAGCGGACGTTCAAAGGCACAGGTGTGTTTTCACTAAGTTGCAAACCGGTTTGTTGTTTGGGCGCGTACACATAATGCAGTAACCTATGATGCGACTGTCCACAATTATCCTTGTCGCACACGGGTGCTGAACACGATTCTCGATTATGACGTGACACCAAACACCTATAACACAAACCTGCCCGTTTCACAAACTGCCACTTGTCCTTTTGTAACGCTTTTTTAAACTTCTTACAGTCCGGTAAGTTATGACAAGACGCGCGACAATAACGGCACTTCTCACTCTCACCACTGTTTTGCACCAACACTGTGTGCGTACGATTCGCGATATTATAGTTACTTAGTTTACGTTTATAGTCACTGGGATTGTAATAAGAAATATTTACTGACGTTTTTGATATTTTAATGGCCTCTTCGTTCAAAAACTCAGACAACAAAATTAATTTTGGCTTACTACCTTCTTGTATTAATTTAAAACTATAATCTGCCCATTTTGAAATTAATACCGTTGGCAATTTAGACAGAATTATTGATGTTACATTTGTTCCTTTCAGGTACTCTTCTTGACCAATTGCAAGAACAGCTGCAACGTAATTCTTGATCTTTATTGAGAATGAAATAATATCTTTGTGATATTCTGGAGATACAGGTGGAAGCTTTTTAATCTCAAACATGATTTTCATTATGATTATGTCCGGATTTCCAAACTGCAGCTCCAGAGTAGACATCACAACCGTAGGTGACGTTGCACTTATTAGCAAAGCCGTCACAGCGTCTTTTGCTGGACCAAGCAAACACTTTCTTAGCCTCCATAAATTTTCTTGGTCGCTGAAGTTACAGACTCTCGTCGATTCTTCGAACGCTTGTTTGAACTGCAACCATTCAAGTGGATCACCGGAATACGCCGGCAGGTCCCTTGGTGTACATAAGCGGCTGAGCATCTGGGCGTTTGAATTATTACTGCTGGAAGCGGCGGCAAGATCTTTCAGCGCGGAAGCCAATATATGAACTGTCCCATCTTTGTAGTCGGTGCCTGTTGCCTGGGGTACAGGCGGTGGCAGCGGCTGGTCCAGCTGTCCCGTTTTTATACCATCTCGTGGGTCAGCTTGGGCCTCCAGTTCGTGCTGGCTCCGTTCTAGCCATTCTTCGACATTATCGTGTTGAGAGTGGTTTCTTCCCTCTGAGTGTGAACTGTATTTTTCATCTTCCAAATCTGCGATATCTGCGGCTAACCGTTTTTCAATTAAATCCATATCAATTCGCGCTTTTGCCTCTGCGGCTTGTAATTCAAGCCTTTTTCTGCGTGCCTCTATTGAAGAAGACGATTTTCTAGACAGTGAAGCACATTGTCGTGAGACATTCATTTTATTACCCACAGGTATCTCCGACTTTATGCTTCCACTATCCAACGGCCTGCTGTGCACATCGACAGTTACGATATTTTTCGCAGTAGCTGACGGTACTTTTGGTAAATTAATTTCGTCTTTTACACTCGCGTTTCTCCTTGTTTGGACCATTTTTTGGGCTGAAGGCGTTCTGTACATAATGATCTGGCTCGAAGACCACTTTGTAGATCGTACAAACAAAAAAGCAAAATATTTTTAACCAAAAACTAGCGGCAGCCGAACGTACGTAGGCACATAAAACACAGCGCGACGCGGAACGCAGACTCTCATATGGATGCGCGGGCGACGATCGACGCCACCCACCCCCGCAACCTGCTCAACCCCCTCTGGTGTCCTACGCACGCCCTCTGCCGCCCGTCTTCGCCATTTATTTGTAATAAATAAATATTATATGAACTAAATATTATAATGCGTCGCTAACAAACCATTTTAGAACTTCCTCCTTTTTAAGCACTATTACTCCGTGATTTACAATATGTAACTGTGGTGTGTACAGAAAATATAAATGGCGATATATAAATAACTATTTTTATGATCTTTTGATTCATCAAACGGAAAGTTTGGGAACCGCTCATAATTTAATATCCGCGCAGTAAAACAACATCGACCAATCGTAAAATGAGAACACTGATATGTCTCTCTTTTATGAGAAACTATTCCGTTGCACAGCTTCCCTGTTTCGCTTTCAAGGTTTCTGTCTATATGAACACGACTTTGCTGTCAAATGTATTGATTCGATAAATAGAACACTATAATTAAATATTGTTTCTTAATATGTCGAAAACTATTAACGGTGAACCAACTGCACAAGTTCCTCTTTCTTCTTGCTTGCTGTTCTTACATATAGTTCTTGTTTATGATTTATAACGCTACCTATTTATAGTTTTTACTACATAGTTTTTAAAAATTTCTGGGCCGAGCGGTCTTTTGTAAGAGGCGACAAAACAACTCACAGTCAGGTGGTAGGGCATTTGCCCGACTGGATAGCTACCACCACTGGTCTAAAGTATGTCGCCATAACAATCTTGAGTTCTGTTTCGGCATTAGTGACCAGGTTCCAGTCTCCCCCAAGAGAGCAGCAGTGCATTTGTAGCACCTTTGGTGTTGCAAATGTAACTGCTTTCCATCAAGTGGGCCGTCTGCCTGTCTGCTAAACTCCTGACATAGAACATAAAAAAGTTTCAGATTTTTTTTAGCGAGTGTCGTGTGTTAGAATTTATGATGTGGTAATCCGGATAATCTCGCCTGTGTAGACACTACCTAAACGACAACAATGTGTAGAAGAAATGCCGCTTACCTACCAATTGTATTGGCCAGTCATTCGTCGAATATCACCGATTTATCGGCGCGTAAGATTCAATTTAGTCACAAAGAGCACCATCGCTTTTGTCGGTTCGACTTATTGCGGGATTCGGAAAGAGAAATAACCTCTTGGATTCACTTTCGATTGCGGTACAAGGAATTGTTGAATTAATTTCTACCCTTTTTCCATTAGCAAAATTGTCAAAAAAGTATTCGATAGATGAAGAGTATAATATAGCTAATTCATAAAAACGATTACATATTTTTTTTTACATGCAATAATATTTTTTTTTGTATTTTATAATATAATTATTTTTTTCTTTATATAACCTGGCTATGAACGTAATAAAATTATTTTTATTGGATATCTTAAAAGATCGCAATTTACTTAGCACACCTACAGCGGACTTTCAATGTGTGTGGCAAGATGTAAATTAAAACTGTACGGCTATTGAGGTAATATTTTTTATAGGTCCTCAAGTAACATCTAATATATAAAATTCTCGTGTCACAGTTTTCGTTGCCATACTTGACCGATTCTCATGAAATTTTGTATGCATATTGGGTAGGTCTGAGAATCGGCCAACATCTATTTTTCATCCCCCTAAATGTTAGGGGTAGTCCACCCCTAAATTTTTTTATTTATTTTTTAGACAAAATTTTTAATTTCTATTTTTTTATGATACAACATTAAAAGATACATACAACCCTAAATTTTCAACCCTCTACGACCAACCCCTATTTTTTACCGGGCAGGACGACGTCTGCCGGGACAGCTAGTATTATATAAAATTCAACTTTTAAACTATAACGAAAGTATAATTATAACTTATTTAAGTTTAGGGGTGGTCTGGCAGGGGTTAGCAACTGTCGTAGGTGTCTGGCAATGGATGACGAGGTTTCTAAAGTTATCCCGAAGAAAATATAAAAAATTTGAGCTGTACACTTTAACGAATTTAATGTACTATTTCATATACCTTTACTATCTGTTACCTGCCCGAGTAACCACAACCCAAACTCTATAGTCTCTGGTCGGTCTTACCTGTACAGGAACATGCACAGAAAAACTTTCAGCTTTTATAAAATGACAAGGTCTGGCAGACCTGAGCTTTTGCTCTATAAGGCAATGCCGAAATTTGTAAATTTCTTGAGCAACATCTTGAAGTGATGATTCGATTTACTATGAGATACATATTTGTATTTTTATATGAGCTATGAAAAAACATGTTTTCGGTATGAGCCAATACTGTTAATATGAATTGAGATCTGTACAGAATTCCTGTTCTCCCAATTAAATAGCTTGTATTGGTTTTATTTAATGATGGACTTTATTTTTGGGTTTTATAAAACATGTATGGATTTTCAATGAATCATATCTACATTCATTTCAAATCATACAAACAACGTATATGATTCTAGATCAATATAAGTGACATTGAGAGCGATGTAAATGTGAAACACCTTTGTCAAGTTCAAAAAAAAGTATTTGGAAATATTCGTTTGAAATATAAGATCGAGTGCTAATACTCTGGGTGCTGCATTTTTTTGCCTTGTAACTTTCGGAATTTACTAGGAGAGAGAAAATTTACTAAAGATGGGGCTTCCTCTGGGTTACTGTGAAAGATTTAGACCGTTTCACGCATTTCTTTGATTTTGGTATGATGCGTTATTTACGATGCGACATTTTCAAAGATGGTAAATATTGACAAATAGCGTACGTATATACAGTATACACCAATTGGGTTTTTGAAAAAAAAAAATGATTTTTTTATGTATTTTAAAACTTTATTATTAATAATATTGATATTTAATGCAAAAAACTTCAAAAAAAAAATTTTACAATTAATTATGAACAATTAAAAATCGATGAAATTTTAATAAAAATCACTTGACTATAAGCGCGCCATGATTGGTCACCATAGTTGTGACGTCATAATGTTATAGCTATTTAATAGCAGTACAGCGTTTACGGCTATTACACGTGACTAGACAATAATATTAAAAATTTATTGCTAGAATACGAATTGTTAGTTGGTTCCGATTAGCTATGTGTGATAAAGGATTTATTAAGGCAAAGTCTGATAACATTCCTGATGTTGATATATTTATGATCACCGATTTTTAAAAAAATGATGTTCGGTTTAATTCTGCTGAAGTTCGAGGTGCCGAGGCATCAAGGTAAGTCTGTTAAAAAATAATATAATAAATGAAAATATTTAAGTATTTATTCTCCATTACATTAAATATAATTATTTATTTCATAAATTGTAGAGCATCGCGTGAGAGTTACGGCGACAAAGCTATAGGTTATGTTCAACTAAGTATAATATAATATAATATAATATAAATATATCAAATTGAATCCCAATCATTAGATAAAGATACATAAATTTATTATTTAAGCACTTTAAATTATCAATAAAAAAAAAATAATGCTATGATTATAAAGGTTATGATTTGGAGTCCAGTTAAAAAAATTTATTTACTGAACTTTACTTAAATATATAATAATTATTTGATTTGTATACTTAGATAAATAATAATTAATAAAAATGGTATTAAGAAATACTTACATCGAAATGATCTTCACAACAAAAAAAATCGATTTTGTTTGGGGATTATCACGGTGCACTGCTTGAAACCATTTATTTCGACGTTTGACATCTTGGGGAACATTTAAAAACGTTTTATCAGGAGTTGCCTTTGTAGTATTCGTACATAATGGTACAAAACAAGAACGATAACTTTTGAGGTTCGACATTTTTAATATAAATTTAAATATTTAATAGTGACAACAAAATGAAATAGATCAAAACACTGTATTTATTATTTTTCTATCAACTGCAATGAGTGAAAACTAACATTATGACGTCACACGCGCTCGGGTTTGTTCGGGAGTTGTCGGCGTGTCTTCGGTACTGGATTCAAAAATTAATTTTTATTTTGAAATAACTTTTGAATTATTGCAAAATAAAAAAATAGTTTTGTTATAAAACTAATATATAATCTTTCCATTTATCACAAAAAATTTTTTTTTCAAAAACCCAATTATGGGTAAACCAAGTTATTTTTTAACGCTTTAAATAACGCGTGTTCGGCTAGTCTAAATCTTTAACACTAAAGCAGATAAAGCCCCAACATATTGTTACATACAAAAAGTGAATGCACATATGCCTGCCATAAACCTGGTTTATTACCTTTCCCGCATTTTGACTTCTTTTGTTTACTTTGTCTTTAAACTTTGTAATTAAGAAAAATATTCTATTGTTATTGTACTTGTTTTGTGGCAGTCATTAAACAGGTGTGTGGAACTAATTCTTGGAAATTATTGTTTTGCGTCGAGGCATACTGTATTTGTACAGGATAAAAGGAATACCCGAATAGAGGGGTGAGGCAGTCAAGCGACGATTACGATAAAGCAAGACGTGTACGACGACAAGAAGATAAGCTATATAGTGTCGAACTTTGCGCGTGTTATTGAATCGTGCAGTTTGTACTGGTTGTAGATAGTTATATTTGTAACTGTGTTATACGTGTTTCTATAGTTCTAATAAATTCTATAGTAATTTCAAAGGCATTATGATTCGAGTCCTGCAAATCTCAATAGTATGTTCTAGCATCAGGGGACAGGTTGCAATACCACTTCAAGGCCAGCAGCACTTTGATAATACCTTCACTGTTGCAAATATCCAAAGCTTACAATAACTTCATTCCATCAGGGGGACTGTCTACTATACTCATGCAACAAGAAAAAAGGTTAACGAACTTAACTCCAAGCCATTATCAAAATTAATTTTTTATTGAATATAATGTTGGTAGTACACAATCCCCGAGCGGTTTAGCGACTTCATATCTTGTATCTGCGTTAATATTTCAACAAGAATGAAGCGGAACGCAGGAAATGACGTTTTTATTATTGCAATGAAAAATGAGTTTTATTTAGAAAACGTTTTATGATGTTCAGAAATATAAAATATGAGTTTGTACCTACACGTTGTTGATCTGACATATTAATGAATTCAGGTGGATGTTCGGTGTCTGGTATAATTTACTCGAGTTGGTGCTCGTGTTGTGATTTTTAAGATTTTGAAAATGTCATTTTAATAAAGGTCCAGTTTCTGAGAAAGAAAGAAGAAAGAAAAAACGTTTATTTGGTACACACAACGAGTCAGACATGGAATGAATTGTATGGTGATGGATGATAAGTATTAAAAGTGACGAGATTAATATATTATCAAAGGGCACGGGTTCGATCCTGGTCGGAACGCATGCACCACTTAGTCAGTTTTCTGAACTAATGTGCATATTGTTACAATTACCATGTGCTAATAACGGTGAAGAAAAACATCGTGATGCAATCTTCACATCGAGATAGCCGACCGATGTGTCAAACCTGCCTAGCCGCCTTGGATAAGCGTGGCGGGTATACAGTCCGTTCCCCTATAGTGGGAGGCCCCGATCCCAGCAGTGGGATGTTTATGGGCTGTTATTATATTATATATATTATAAAACAATAACAATATCTATAAGGAATCATTCCAAGACCTAAGTAAACATGTTCAAACTCAGTGCATTAATGTAAACAGGACCCTAAACATCATCTCTTGCCTATAGTTGAGGGTGTAGGCTGTAAAAACACATTTTTACGAGCACACAGAACCGAATCCGACTTCACATATCGATTTTATTCATATCCAAGTGTTATAGATTTCTTAGGGTTGGTCCATTTCTCCGAGTGTAAATGTTGTCTAATTCCTCGAAGGACTTGTACTAATCTTCAAAGTTCTTTGGTTAGGTTAAAGAGAGAGGCAGATAATAAAAACCTTGTACAAGGTTTTTTTATCTGCCTCTCTTTCTCTCTCTCTGGCGATTAGATTCCCAGATTTTATTTTGGAATTAAAAATTTCTGCTATACGACTTCGTTTTGCGATATATGTTTATTGCTATTACCCTCATAAATGTTAGCGCACAGTGCTTGCAGCGTGTACAAGATTCCATATGATTCAATAATTACGACAATCTGCGCCACGCACATATAGCTACGTGTCTAAAATTCATTTATGGCAGATAAACAGTTCAAATATGAATAAGTGTGCAAAAACTCCTTTTTTACATGTATATGCCTAATTAACATTTATTTGTTAAATATAAAGATTTTGCTAAATAATATTCCTATCCGAAGTTAACTAAACCCAAAATAATTATTAAACTAATAATATAAAAGTTTCAACCCTACTCGTAGTTACATCCAACGGGAAAAATATAAATATGCTTCCACTCCTTCCTATCATAGCTAAAGAACGTTCTGTATAAAACATGCGAGAGTAACGTTCAATAGATTCGGCATTTAGTTTGCATGGCAAACTTGAATGGGACTTACTATACTCGTTAGGCCATTTCAATCTTAGTAGTGACGCGTCAACGGGCAAAGTATGAACATGCGGGGTTAGGTGGGAGTGAGATCAAAATCTAGTAAAAGTGAAAACTTGGGCAAATTGTAATATTCTAAGAGACTGAAGATCGACCTTCACTCATCTGTTAACCAGCTGACACATTGAACCTGTACAAGCCCTGCTACGCCCTGATTACGCTGATGTCAGCTATTTTGACCTCACCGAAAGCCAACTTAATAAACTTGAGCGACTCCATAACTTTTGTATCAGATTCATATTTGGTTTGCGTGTTGCAAACATTCATAGTCAACGCTTTCCATCAGGTAGGCCGTTAGCCTGTTTGCCTGCTTAAGGCAATAAAAAAATCTAGTAAGTCAAAATCTCGAATGAAATTCACGATCAAACTTATGAAGAAGTAATGAGAAAATATAAATGTTTTGTGCAAGTATGCCGTTTATTTTGCATGAATACGAGAAATGTGTGAAGTGTTAATACATTTCTGAAGTTTCAGGGATCTTGTTAAAATGTTTCGATTCGACTTAAGAACCACTTTTCGAGTTTGATTCATTAAAACGCCTACCGTTTGTACACGGCGCTTTATGTAAAAGTCCTTCATATTCGTATGTAAGGCATAAGTGATGGCGGATTCTTTGGAACAATGTCTTTCTTTTACTTTCTTCTAATCATTTGGCCTCGCCACGTTATGGCCGCGTCCCTTAGTAACTCGAAACGCCCAAAATGCTCCGTCAGCCGTTTCACATGGCGCGTGGTTGCTATGTGAAACGGTCTTTATGGTCGTGGCGAAAAATAGTCACTAATGAAGTCATCATTTTCGATCACACAGCGCTCACAACGAACCATGTCAAGAGGTGGCTCGAAGTGGGCATTGACCACAAAGCATTAGTTCTCTCTATCGATTGACATTGAAAAAGGCGCAATTTTTAAACCAACCAATGATATTTGTGTATTTCTTCGTTTATCTCATTAACGCAATCAATGGCAACAAGCAAGTGGAACGGGAAACATCGCGGTCATGAACGCGGTCGTTGTGAGGCTCTTGTGGAACGTAGCCCAAGTCTTTTTCTTTCATACTCCTCTGTTCTGGTATATCACAAATCATCATGTTTTTCTTTTTTCAATGGATCAATCTCTTGTGCTCTGTCTTTACCCTTGTCCCATGTACAAAATATCAACGTAACCCAAAGAAAAATCCGCTCCGCTCATATTTCTAAAGCAAACTTCTCGCCTAGCCTAAGAGTCCATTCACTTCACGTTACCTCACGCCTCGCTGGTCTCAGTTAACGAGCCCGGCTTTCTTTTACACGTTTCAACATATATTAAATTTACTGTATCCCCATAGAAATCAACTTTTAAAACTTACGAGCAAACTGAAAAGGTATTTTTAGATTAATGAAATGTTGAGTTGAATTTAAAAGTGCATTTTCTGCTGGCATATTATACGGTTGCACGATTTTGAATTCTCGTTAGCTGAGATATTTTGTAAGAGTCAGTTTAACTCTGTAAAACTCTAATGAAAATATATTTTTTACAAACTCGAGTGCAGTAAACACTTAACGCCTGCACCTTAAGAGTTTACACTTTGCAATAATTTTAATCATCAATTTAACATGTTATGATGTTGCGAGCCGATAATAATTCTTTGCAAGTGTTTTGTTATACCTTCAAATTTAAGTAATCTATTGTACGTCATAAATCCTTTCTTCTTTTGTTTGCATTTCGCCTCACATTCACAGAAGCTATAAAGATTACAAGATAAGAATTTAAAGGAATAATGAGCATGTTGCTAGGGGGCCATGTCTAATTTACAAATATATAAGGCTGGTCACTCGGGACGGAGTTAGTTGAATTTCAACTGCGATCAAGGCTTTACCTAATGTACTTTCGCAATGAAGACCTTAAAATCACGGACTTCTCGCCGTTTATGTCGTGAAGATTTTCTGCTTTATGGTTCGGACTTGTTGTATTTGTAAGGACTGTGAATTACGCGTGTTTACTTCTAATCATCTTTGTGATAATTCCAACGGCAATTTTAAATTTGTATCCCGCAAATACCTATGAATATTTATAAAACTATGATGTTATTATATCTATTATAATTTTTCTTTTATATAAGCTTTATGCGTTTTAATAAGTCCGTTGCCTTAATAAACAACATGCTTTGCTCCGACTTTTGTCTCTAGACTTCCCTCATTATAATTTACTAAATTCACTCGGAAACAAAATATTTTAAATATTACAATAATATATGGACGGATGCGCTAATAGGGGTTAATTTTAATTAAATGTAACTAGTTATTTCTCTGTAAGTGAATTGTAAATTCTTTTGAGAAATAAATGTTTTAAAACTTAAACCTTACTTAGGCTTTGAAGATAGATCGCCTTTTGTCTATTCCGTAATATTACGAGCTTTGTAACGGGACAACGGACTAAATATAACGGGGCAAAAACCGCGGTCTAAAATAATTCGGAATAGCGTAGTAGACTAATTACATAATCTGTATTCTCAAACACAAAGTAACTTTAAACATAATTGTTTGAAAAAATCATAAACTGCTACGTCCTTTCACTTTACATTTCAAATTACGACCTTAAGTGGCAACGAGGGTCTCCCGCCTCTAATGTTAACGTTTTGTTATTTGCGAAAAAAGTAAAATACCTACTCTGTAAAAACTGAAATGGCGCAACGGTACTCATTAACCGAGACTTCGCAGGGTCTGTGGGGTACTCTTGCCACAGTGAATTGAATATCAGTGGACAATTTGCTACGAGCTACGTTCCGTATTTTTGTATCCTTATCTCTTTCATAGCATAAAGACATAGTTACTTATCGCGTCTTTCTGTATGTCTACTTACTCCTCCTAAACATCTCTTATTCGTGCAGGAACGGATAAATAATAAAACTTCCTGAGGCCGCGCAGCCTGTCGAAATAGGCGACAAATCAACCCACAGCCAGGTGGTAGGGCATTTGGCCGAATGGATGGCTACCACCCCTGGTCTAAAGCATGTCGACATAACAACCTTGAGTTATGTTCCGGCATTGGTGACCAGGTTGCAGTCTCCCTTAAGAGAGCAAGCAGCAGCGCATTTGTAGCACCTTTGGTGTTGCAAATGGCCATAGGAGATGGTAACCGATTGCCATCAAATGGGTCGTCTCCATTTGATGGAAATCGGTTACCGGTCTGTCTGCTGAACTCCTAAAATATAAAAGACTACACCGGTTTTCACCATTAGTTACATAATTTTCCAAGGAAGGTTTACTACATATACTAGATTTTGCCCGCAGCGTCGCTTGCGATATGTAAATATCTAATAAAGTTTTAATGTAACTAAAATATATCTTCCCATCAGGATTAGACCCACGGCGTAATCACAGGGAAAACTCTAGTATATGTATAACAATGAAAGTTACTCTAAGTTGTTACATGATGAATGTAATAAAAACTTTAAATAATAATTTATTAAGTATGTGCTAGCTAATCCAGCAACTTTTTTTATATTATTCTGAAAACTATACTATTGACAAATCTATAACTATTTAATTGTTTTCATATAAAAGGATCTGTAGGGGTGACTTCCATGTTTCTGTCATATGATTATGGATTCGTGTAAAGAATACTATCAAAAATTCTCTCCATAGCTGAAAAAACAGCTATTTTTTATAATAACGGTAAACTATTTGAATTCCTTGAATTTTCCAGGCTTATCTGCCCTATAATAACTGCGTAAAGCACAATTTTATGACCACTGCAATGAAATGTTTCCACAACTGCTGATTTAAATATAAAAATAAATTATGACGACCACCCCTAATTTCTTTAAATGTTTATATAACCTAATTAGTAACAAAATTAAGGGCCGCTTACATAATGTTTTTAAATAATTTTAGGGAAAATTGTATAAAAAACACTAAACGCATTTAACACCCTTAAATACGATTAGCTTCTTTCACAGTGCAAAATTTGTCGCTAAATATGTTATAAAGAACTGTCATAACATATGACAATACAATATATTTTGTGTAAAACGTATTTAGGCGTACTATGATTAATTAATTTTATTTAAAGGCGATTGTTATGCAAGCGGTCCTAAGTAATATGTATTTTAATTGAATAAATAATATATAAGTAATGTGTCTTATTTGCCATATATTCCGAACGGTTTAATTTGGTTTATATTGTCAAATACATACGTACTTTGTTTACCCACTGAAATATAAGACACTGTGTTTGACCACAAATGAGACCTAGCGATATCACGTTAACAAACTCGTCTTGTGTGTTTTATGTTTATTATTTTTAACTAAGTGTTATATTACAAATAATATTTAAATCTAAAGTTCATAGTTGGCTGCAAACTCAAAATTACAATGAGACTGAAAATTTACTGAAAATAGTAATTTAAGTTATAATTATATAAACACATACACATACACACAAACACACACACACACACACAACATACAAAAATAAATAATTTGAGCATTGGAAGAGCATCAACACCTAATTAATACAGGTTTTTACCTAGTTTTAGGTGTTGAAGCCCCCATTTATTAGTTTTGGATCAATGTTTATTTGTCTTTTATATTGTTACTTTTTCATGTCTTTCTTTTTACTGAATAAATTATTATTATTATTATTATCTAAAAAAAATTAACTTCATATTTTCAATTTCTGAATATACCCACCCCCACATCATTATATTTATTCTTTATTTCTTTTGTGTCGTATATTCTCAATCCTTTGATATTGGTACAATGTGTATTTGTTTTAACAATTAATGTATGTATATACATATATTAATTATTATAATTTTAGTAATATTGAAATACATCGATGCTTTTATTTGTTTTAATTTTTGAGCCTAAAAAGGTCGTCGTTGCAGATTCATAGGTAAGTCAGAAGTATTTTATTTAGTACAATTATCATAAAATAATATGTAAACGTCATTTTATTACGTCAGAGTAGTCATTAAAGAAATGTGAGTGGGTGTGTGTGCAGTTGACACGCAGTAGAAGTGAAACTTCAGACAATATGCAGGCAAACATAATTATATCTACAACGCTTAGAACTACCAAAACTACCAAAATGACGAAAGTGACAAATCACAAAAAAGCTATCCTACTTTCTGGGATAAACTTTACATAAATCTATCCCAAAATCTATCCGGAATTCTTATCCGGAATGAAAAGTATCCGTTGTCCACCCTCGCTATTACATTTATATATGTACGGTATTTCAGCCCAATCGGTCCAATAGTTTTCCGTAACAGCATAACAAACAGAGAGACAAATATATTTTTATTCCGGAAACTATCCTATTTTTCGCGTAAAATAGAATTCTATGTTCATCCTTAACATCGAAAACATATACATGCTGAGTTTCATCCAAATCAGTGCAGTAGTTTTTCCATGTGAAAGAGTAGCAGACAGACTATTTCATTCTCTCGCAGGCACGGAAAAGGAATACTAACTTCTGCGCCCAGGCGACCGGTCGTAAAAGGCGACAAAACAACCCACAGCCAGGAAGTACGGGGGTGTTTGCCCGTCTGGATGGCTACACCTCTGGTCTAGTGTATGCTTTATAACGACTTTGAATTGTGTTCGGCATTGGTGGCCAGTTTCCAGTCTCTCTTTAGAGAGCGACAGAACATTCTGTAGCACCTTTGGTGTTACAAGTGTCCATCGGCGATGGTAATCGCTTTCAATCATATGGGCCTCTGCCTGCCTGTCTGCTTGTCTGCTGAACTCAGGAAACAAAAAAGCACGTCGGCTAGTAAACATTTACCAGGTTTATAAAAACTCATATTCACTGGAACTCTGGTTGACTTTATTTTTTAGCTACCTTCATTTTTACCTTATTAAGGGCAGATTTTTCAAGCACCAAATAAAAGGTATTCATAGAATATACCATGGGAAAATTAAAATTGGACAAAATAGTTACAAAATTTCACTGTTGAATTCGCTTAGTCTGTAATTTATTTGACTGATATCTTTTATCTGGTGATTAAAAAAGCGGTCCAAGGAAACACAACGCTCAAAGTCAAATTAAACAAATATTTGTAAAGTATTGGTTATAGAGTAGTTTTTTTTAAATAAAATAATATATATAAACTCTTGTTGCTATCATCAGAGTGTATTCTTGTTACGAGTTGCACGACTAAAATTAAAATACCGTTGGAATTACTATAGAAATTATTAGAACTATACAAACACACGTACACAGGTACAAATATAACTGAACACAACCAGTCCCAAATGTGATGCGTGATTCAATAACATGCACAAAGTCCGTCACTATATACTCGTAGATTACCGAATGTACACACGTCTTGCCTCGCTTTTGGTTATCGCTTCACTGCCAATCTCTCCATTGGGGCATTGCTTTATACTGCACAAATACAATATGTCTCTTGGCCGCGTGGACTGAATTTCTTAAACTCACAGCTGTCTAATGACTACCATAAAAGATTACAATACACAATGGGCTGTTTTTCTCATTACAAATTTTAAACACAAAGTAAACAAAAGAAGTCCAAATTCCGAAAAGGTAATAAAATGTCTACAGGTATGCAAGTGTGAATTTGTCTTTTGTCGGCATTCAGGTCGTAACATTATATTTCATCTACGATCTGTATACATACGAACTTACAATTTTAAGATCAAAATATTATAACGAAATATGTATAAACGGAAACCTCTCACCATTATTCATATTAAGTTCCTCATTCGATTTTTCATTCTGCCCCATATTCCCAACATATCCTAGAGAAAAAATCACTTCGAATACAAGCAAATGGACGAAAAAACCTCGTCTCCAGCGGTATATAAGCACATTATTATTACATCCATTTGGCACCGGCACCAGATTCTTGGGTCCATTATACCCAAGACAAATTAGTTCATTACCCCCACCCAGCAAAACATGTCCAGTATAAATTGACCTGTTTCCCAGTAACGCTTCTAGCAACGTATTGCTTCGAAGAAAAAATAGATTATGAACCCATTATCATCCCACAACTGAGCTTGGGGAGCAAAAGAACAGCCTGTATTGCCTGCCAGGTTTGTTCAAAGTAGATTGACAAGTTTCACATATGGGTTAACTTGATATGCGTGTTTCATTCGTGATTTTTTTGTTCATCCTCAAAAAAATAATAACAAGCCATATCTTATCTCGCTCACGAAGCTACTGCCATGTGGAACTTGGCCTCTGAAATACTAGTACCGATAGTGGTGTCAGCGAATGGACTAATAGCGAAGAGCCTTGACCGACACCTTGAAAAATTTTCGCTTGGTATATGGGTAAAGGGTTGAATGCAGAATGCAGTCTCTGGAGCCTTAACCACTGGTAGCTTGGACCCTAGGCCCTGCTGCCGGCGGACATCAATTTGTTACAATTTGTTTTGTATATAGCATGTATGTATATAAAGACCAATGTAAAGAATTTGAAAAAAATAAATAAATATGTGAAATAACAAGCCACAAACGTCCCACTACTGGGCTCAGATCTCCCGTTTTTTGTACGACGGACAGTATATCCACCACGCTTGTCTAAGGTGGCTTAGCAGGTTTGACATATTGGAAATCTCGATATGTTGGTTTCATCACAATTTTTTTTTACCGTTAGTTAGCATTTGGTAATTGTAATAATATGCATATTAGGTCAGAAAATTGCCTAAGTAGCGCATGCTATTCCGGCCAGGATTTACACCCGCGCCCTTGAGTTGGGACACGTGTGCTAACCATTTAGCTACCACAGCTTCGCCTTGTTTGCCATCAGCATAGTAATTATAAGAATAGCCACATTAGGCTAGAAAAACTACCTAAGAGCTTTTAAGTCAAGATACTTCTCTACATCATTTAAATGCCGGTTCCCTTAACAATTGAGACACAACGAACTTAATTGCCGCACCTGCATTGACACTGTAGTGGAAACACTTACAAGCCAATAGATAACGCTGTACAATAATTAGGGTCGCAAATGATTCCCGAAACGTAAAAAGAATATATACAAATTTCCAACAATAACAGAAGAGCTTAGGCCTACAAAGAACAGCAGTAGCTCTTGCTAGAAGATCTTCCTTGGAGACGGAAGAGCATTCCAAGAGACGATTCCAAACTCTAATTTATTTATTTATGCTATTGTAATGTGTTCTCATTTGTGTAGTAGTTTTGAATAAATCTTTTTTCTTTCTTTCCTTCTGTCCCATTCTCATTATCACATCGTAAAGGCTGGCAACGCGTTGTCTTCTACTGATAGTACTTTTCACTGATCACCGGTTAAATAACGATATTATAAAATAATTCACTGTTACCGATAAATTTCACCAAAGCGTTATTTCACGTGAGACAAACCGTTGAAGTGCCATATAGTACTAAACAGCTACAGTAGATAGTCGAAACGATAAACCAGCAAACTTATTTGAGTAAAATTGGACCTTATTTTTAAAACTTAATGCATTCAATTTAATTTATAACGCCGTGAAGTAAAACGTTGAGAGTGCAACGTATTATTTAGTTTCGGTGTTCCAATAATCAATTGCAGTTCTAGTCTTCACACGACACATTGCGGTGCTTTTATTTCATCGTGACTTCTAAAATATCTAGTGGTAATTTGTCACCGGTGAAATAGCTGTGACAAAATGAAATAAATTCACACCAATGATCGACATATTAATGTAACTGCAATTTCTATCACTATTGTCTTCGTCTCTTGTGTTGCAAACGTCTACAGTCAACGGTAACCGCTTTCCATCAGATCTGCCGTCTGCTTATCTGCCAGCATCGCAATAAAACAAAGAACACAAAAATATACAAATATTCAGCTATTCTCATACTATATTTTAATATGGATTCTGTCACAGTCATAAAGTTTGTAATAGTGCACCATTATGAAATACATAAATGTTATTTAATGTGTTAAAAGTAGTCTAAATTAACGTGTGGTGTAAGCGTTTGTTTATTGACAATACAATGTAATATTATTACTATTTCTTCATTTATGTGACCGTAATGCTTTAAGGCGAATGCATACTACGTACATTTTATACGACTGTTGGAGGGATTCTAATTTCGTACGTCATATTTCATATATTATATTGATAGTATATTTAAGCTTTAAAACACGAAATTTGAAGTATTAACGAAAAACTTTAAAACATTTTCAACCTTATGAGTATAGTATTTAAATTATTAAATGTAATGTGTTTTATATCTCATTTCATTCGCAGACTTAGTCCATATGACTTGTTTGTTTATCTCTTTTTAGTGTCCGGCTTTTTTCCGTTTTTTTTAAATTGCATAAGTTGAGTAAATAGTCAGACGGCTCACCTAATGGAAGCGGTTACCATCGCCTATAAAATTTGCAACACCAAGGTGCTACAAATGCGCTGCTGCTCTAGTTTATCAGTTTCAAATCACAACGATTCTAAAGATGTTTCATTTCAAAATTAAACCTTAGTTGATTTTTCTTTATTCATGTCTGGCAGCCACTATTATCATTAATTTCTTTTCATTATTTCACCACATCACTTCGTAGTGTGTTGACTCCATTTCTGTCGAATTGCAACCATGTCCAGATGTTTCGGAGAAAATTGTAAAGAAATATGACTACTACTAATAATTAATACTTTTTTTTTTTTTATTCTTCTTAAAGGCTTAGCCACAACTCGGCTATGTCGCCTTTATAATTAAAAATCAACATGTATTTAAATTAGGTGGCGTGTGCAAGATATTTATAAATCTTTTTGGCAGAGTCTGATAAAGGCTCTGCCAAAATGCTGTGGTGCAACAAATATGTGCCTATATCAAATAAATTTGTATCATTTCTAAGACTGTTAGTTTGGACAGTCAGACTTGGACGGACATGAAGAACAATTTGGTGGTAATGCTAATTTCATCGTGTGCAAAAATTTGTTCCGTGGGATGTGTCCAGATCGTCACCTTCAGCCAAATTCAGTCCACTGCTGGACGTAAGCCTCCCCAAGTACGCACCACATATCCCGGTCTCCTGTCTTCCTCATCCAGCCCCTACCGGCGATCTTGCGCAGGTCGTCAGTCCACCGGGCTGGCGGGCGTCCTACTCTACGTTTGCCGAGACGTGGTCTCCACTCCAGGACTCGTTTGCTCCATCGGCCGTCGGTCCTGCGGCAGACGTGACCGGCACACTGCACTTCAACTTGGTAATTTTGCGAGCTATGTCGGTTACCTTAGTTCTCTTATGGATGTCCTCGTAATTAAACAAAACTAAGCGACAGACATGACGATATTAAGGGTTGCGATTCTTACGGAAACCAAAGAAAAACACACACGACCCAAATTGTATGCCGTATGCACTAGAAGTAACTTATTTATTACAATATATTAATGTGAAACCAAGTCTTTGGCAGTCACTGTACTATATCATTTTCAGTCGTTATTTCACATGAAAACAGTAGGATAACAATGTAGCTTTAATAGTTACTAGGAAAGATAGTCTATTAAATATGCGTTGTTTCGATTACTCAACTCCGAGTTTTGTTCGAAACGCTATGTGCGTTATTTGTTTACGTAAATACACAAAGTTGCAAGTATTGAACTGTGTAAATGTCATCACTGTTCTATACTTGCTGTTTAGAGTTCCTTCTGAACATCCCCGCAATATTATTTTCTAAAATGCTTAATACTAACGTCTTTTAACTAACGCCATAAAAATGCCACAGACTTTTGGAGGGTTTGTGTGGGGCCATGGGGAGGCTAGCACGTAGAGTTCTTTTGACAAAAATGTAAATGTGCCGGGACACTGACCGTTGATTGTCCCTATCTACGCCATATAATAATGCACCCAAGGACAAGCCCTGGCCAGTGTAGGACTATTGTGGGTAATAAGAACAAAAAGTACGGGGCTATTGGGGTGAACTGCTAGTGATACTAGGGTTCTGGGAATATGGGGACTATGGCATCTGCCCGTCGCAATGTTCGGAGAACATGGAAAAAGGGGCCCGCGTTGACTCGCCACTCCCTGCATGGGCTCCAAAAAATGCAATAGAAGACAGGGGCATATGTGTATGAGTGGCTAAGGGGTGTAGAGAGTGGGCTGCCATGGCTTCTACGGATGCATATCACTTCCACCCCTGAAGCTTGAGTCTTAGCTCTAGCGATCACCACTTCGTGCCGGCTGGCTAAGGCAAGCACGGAAGTTGGAGCATTGCCTTGGCTCCCAGAGTCGAGTCCGAGATATCGCATGACCAACTTGCCACAAAGGTGCGGGTTTAGTACTAATTATTATTATATGTTTAGAGTAATTCTTTAATATTAAATGCACTATGTCCTCCGATACTAGCTCTACCATTCTTACTTCTTCCTTACACTAGTTTTGTTAGATCTCTTTTCATCGATTACATCTTACAATTTAATTAGAATTAACTTATTCACGACTATTTTATCTTTAAAAAACTTTAATTTGTTACAAATATATTTTCTCCGTGTCCCAAAGTACATCCATGTACTTACCGCCCAAAGGAACCCACTTAACCGGCATCAATCTCTCCATGCATAAAATGAGTGGATACTCAAGACGCTGTAAAGTGCTTCCGTTCTACTTCTAGCGAGATTTTTTTTAATACCAGGCTGATAGTGCGGAATGCCGTATGATGAATAAACATAATGAATTTATGGACGGTTCAAAGAATCTTACGGAGCTCCTTGACCGTAACCGAAAGCATCGGATATCCGAAATAAAAATCTATCCGTAAACGTAACCAGTTATAATATGAAAATGATAAATGATAGCGATTTTTTTATACAGGGGAAATCCGTTTGAGGACCGTGAGTCGTGCGAGGGGGAAGGTCGTGGCCCGTGGGTGGGATTCGCTAGGTCGGGGTGGCACTAGCACCTCACTGAGGTGCTATTTCCACGCTGCAGTTAGGGATACCCATTAAAACCCCTGCCGACCCTCGAGCGTCCTTCGTCCGAGCTGTGGGCTCGCTTACGAATTCACCTCCAGCCCGGACGGACGACGGCCGGCTGACTCACCATGGATTAGCCGGGGATTTGGGTCTCTCCGGCTACCTCAATCTCACCTCGAGGTGAAAGGGGGTGCGCGGATCGGTGCGCGTCCCTTCTGTCCGGCCTTCATGTGCGGGCGGGTCCAGTTTCCCCGCCGTTCGCCCGCACGGCCGTACACTATGGCGGCTGGGCGACGCCGCTTCCTTCGCGGACATGACGGTCTCGCAGAAGGAGTATAGAGATGGACTCTATACATTAGATTTCTACATACGATTTCGCTTGCAGGTATTTCGGTCTGAAAATAGACTTTTTCCTACGATAATAGATCACTGTGGTTAATTTTACTAAGCCCTTAACCATCACTGGAACACAGAGTCCCGAGTTCTATTCTTGGTATGATAATTTGAATAAACGGATTTTCCATTATGCACCATGGTCTGAGTGTTTCAGATCGACCCTCGAGTAGTCTGTTGTATATTGGCTCCAAAGTTTAAATTATATTTTCGGTATGGTATCATGATCAGGGAGTATATTTCACAGAATCGCTTGTTTAAAATTGTTGAAAATCACTTTCAACTTTGAAAAGAGATTAGAAGTAGTCTTAAAGTCAATTAAGCATCGCCAGACGGCGCGACGGTGGGTGGATAAGCTTTGAGAGGCACTTGACGTGCACTAGATGAGACGAGGCGAACATTAAGCTCACTGCTAAGTTTTGGGGGGGTCTAGAAGTTGACGAAAACAAGCTGACAAAAACAGCAAAACAGAATAACACTATTTTTAATTAATCAGTTGTATTATGGGTTAAATAAAATTGCGGGTAGTTGTGATTACAATTTAGCCCGTCGTTGCTACGCTCGAATATCTATGATATATAAAAAATAAAAACTTAAATAAATAGCTTTAGAAATAAGTTGTTTTATACATTTTAGTTTTTAAAATCGGTTTTTTAAACGAAATTTTATTTTTTATTATGTTTAATAAATCATAAATCTCAGAGTAATCGGTGTACATATGGAACGAAAAGGAAATTTTTTTTCATAAAAAAATGCTCATAAAATGAAAACTACTGGGCAAACTATGTAAAATTTTTAGGGGACCAATTGGAAGCTATTCCGCGTCGAACAAAAAAGAATCACGTAAATCGGATCATAAATCAAGGAGTAATCGGTGAACATACATAAAAAAGGAACAAAAAATAGATCCCGACGAATTGAGAACCTCCTCCTTTTTTCGAAGTCGGTTAACAAAGACAAATAGAGTGATGGACAGAAGGACACTATGAAAACGTAAGGGTTTCCATATTGCCAAAATAGTTACAGAATCTTTAAAAACAAATACATTCATATTCCCTCAATAAATCTGAATATGAAATTTCAGCATTACTAATAGCTTTCTAAAATAATCAAATTATAACTCAACTTTAATGTCGAAAGTGTCTTGTCCAAGAATATTGTCTCGAAAGATGAAAACTTCGTTGCAAGATAAAATCCCAATATGCACTTTGCGTTATCACAATATCTTAAGAGATTTTCAAAGTTATAAAGTAAGTAAGTACAAGTGGATCGTAAAAATGTGAAAGTTGAAGTGCTTCTTCGTTCTTACACAATGAGTCATAAATTATACTTTGTCTACTTGAATTAGTATTTATAATAAAAACACGCTGTCAGATATATTCTTCTCCGTCACAGGCTAAGGCAGAATTTTTATTTTCTTGTCTTTTAATTCTTTTCTTTTCTAAGTTTAGTGATAATAAACAGAAGTTAGTCTTTTTATTTGATTTTCTTTTCTATTTTTATGAACTTATACTTTATTACAATATACCTTATTTCTAATACACATTTTATCTTATTCTACTATTCTGTCTACATAATTTACGTGGTATTGATTACATTTATTATTATTTTGGTTATTTATTTATTTGGGCTATTTTACTATTTCCTTACATACTTTATTTTTAATTTTCTCTTATCAAAATCATTTCAAACTAGTTGTAGGTTTATTGGTTCGTTAGAAAAGAGTAAAAAGGAACTTTCTTCGAATGGGCAATCTGATGATAAGTGGTTATCATCACCTATAGATGGGACAAGCAGGATAGGATAAAGGAGATGATGGGATAGAAAAGATAGGATAGGAGGCGGGGGAACAGTGAACTATAGGATCTCTAACTCATCAGAGGACACGATTAGCTGAGGATTAAACATATCATGCCGATATTCTATGAGAGCTTGGTATCACACAGTTCGAGAGCACAATTATATTAGTAGTGTAATGTAAAATTGTATTCGCTTTTATGTTAATTACACCACCAAATGTTAATTTTGAAAGTTTCCGTGGACACCGGGCTGCCTGGAAGAGGTTGCTATGAGCGATAAGGCAGCCCATTGTTCTAATGCAAATGTAGTTTATTAATAATTAATTGTCTAGGTTTAAGTTAATTGTGAACAATAAAGAGTTTTGTTACGAGTTACGCAGGACTCGAATTAAAATGAAATGCATTTTTTTAACACAAAGTAAACAAAAGAATTCCAAGTGCGGGAAGGATAATAAGGTGCGCATTTCTTTGTTGATACGTAACAGTTTTCATTCATTCGAGGCGTTACCCTACACTACGAGATAATTGACACAGATGCACCATTCAACCTATTAACCCCCACATAACACAAATAAAATAGGTGAAACTTTTTTTTTAATTGCAGGAGTTCAGCAGACAGGCAGACAGGCTACTTAATGGAAAGCGGTTACCATCGCCTATGGACATTTGCAACACCAAAGATGCTACAAATGCGCTGCTGCTCTCTTAAGAAAGACTGTAACGTGGTCATTAATGGCGGAACACAACACAAGGTTGTTATGGCGACATATTTTAGACCAGGGGTGGTAGCCATCCAGTCGGGAAATGCCCTACCACCTGGCTGTGGGTTGTTTTGTCGCCTCTTACGACAGGCCGCCCGGCCGCAGGAAATTGTATTCTTTCTCCGTTCCTGCACAGATAACAGAAACTGTGTGTATTAGATTTGATTATTTCAACAAAAGCAATATTTTTAATACAAACCCTTTGAAATCCTATAGGGCTTACGGAGCAATAAAATGCGGGTGTTGCCTAACCCGTCGTAAAAATAAACCCACCAAAATTAACTTTGACATCCGCGTTTATACCACAAACGTAAAACAAAATTGACCTTTTATAATGGAAATAAATAAACACAGCTAGGAGTTTGCTTATGTTCCTTTCAAACAAAAGTATCCTACGGGATCCTTTTGTGAATGTTTTCTTCTAAACTTAAAGGTGCTCCCTTATCGCAAGCATTCGCTTGTAATGTAACACTTATGATTCGATTTTCAGCATTACATATTGTTACATACCAACAAAGAAATGTTTTATTTACTTCGTGTTTAAAATTTGCAATTAGACAACAGCTTATTGTTATTGTTTTCGACTTGGTGGGCCGTTCGCAGGAATAATTAACCAGGTTTGCAAATTACGATTTCTCGGAAACCCCGGGCGACGCGGGTGATTTTAGTTATTATAAAACATTCCCCGAACGGAGGGGTAAAGGTCAGTCAAGCGAGGATTACAATACGAGCAAGACGTAAATTTGATGAACGATATAGTGACGGACTTTGCTCGTGTTATTGAATCGTGCAGTTTGAACTTACTAGTGCAAACTGCACGATTCACACTACTGTGTCTAGTTATATTTGTACCTATGTTATACGTGTTTGTATAGTTTTAATAAACTCTATACTAATTCCAACGACATTTTAATTCGAGTCCTGTGTAGCTCGTAACAACATTCTGTCACAACATCTGTAATACTCTATATCCCGAGCATTAGTTATTCCAGGTTTTTACAGGTACTCTTCAGGATAAGTGTATTTTCTTCGTAAAAAGTGCTGCTGGAAATACCGTTTGATTATAAATATAGGTAAAATAACTGTAACCTTTGTTACGTGTCCAATGCTAGTACAGTAGAACCTCTAAGTTGAACTTCGATAAGTCCAAAATCTCCTAAACTCGAAAAAAATTGTGTTCCCTTCCTTTCAACCCCCAAAATCTCCGTTGCTCGAAATCTGAACCCTATATAAGTCTAAATAATTAGTGAGTCCCTATAAGCAATTTCAGTAGTTAATTATTTTCCTTCTATAACTCGAAAAATAAATTGAATCTCTGTACCTCGAACATAGCAATAATTAATTTTACATCCTCTATAAATATAATATTAATCTTAACCTCTACAAGTCGAATGTTTTCTTACAAGTCGAAATCTTTACTCTCTATACTCGATTTTTACTGGCGTCTACCTTCAAGTTTGAATTACAGAGATTTTACTGGATTATATATTGATGAAACTGAAATATAAATAAACATTATAATACAAATTTAAACAGCTAATATGTAAACAAATTGAACTAGTGACAGAACTATTATGTTAGGCTCGGCCACGAGATTCTCAATTTCGAGGTTGGTTCGGTCACGTAGAATGTCTGGGAGAGGATCTCAGCGTAAGGAAAGCATATTCGGGACGGCCGGTAGGTCGGCGTCTGGTCGGCCGTCCCAAATAACGCTGGAAGGACGTAGTGGAGGTTGGCCTGTTTGACTATGAGCCAATAATTGCACAAGAAACTGCACAGGCAGAGAGAACTGGAATGCTGTCGTTTCGGAGGCCAAGACCCACTTTGGACCGGTAGCGTTTATATGTCCCTCACTCATTCTCCTTTCCCATAGTTTGTAACAAAGCCTACGTAAAATGACAACTATAACATTTAATACTACGCGCCTACCTAATTATCTACGGAGGCTCCCCCCGTGCCCACGCGCAGCGCTCGTGGATCCGACCCGCCGACCGGCGCGTATAAATGCCAGGCCCGAGGCTTCGTCCCAGCCATAACACGTTGCGAAACGCCGGTAAAATAGCGTAGGCCGCCGATCCCGGTCCGCCGGGATTCTTCCCCTCGGGCTTTATATTACCCGTCGCCCGTTCTCAATCAGTTAATTGTGTCGCCCTATGGTGGGCATCATCAGATTCATCCCTCTCTCATGGCAACAGTCCAGCAGAGGTAAAACTCCCAAGGGAGCTCCCTCGTGCAAGTTGCCCCAGGCTCGAGCGCCCCGCAAACCTCGGTAAAGTTGTGAGGTCTTCGGATCAACAACATAAAGTCAAGTCAAATAATAAAATAAAAAAACTTCGCCAGTCGATTGCGCACGGCGGTTGCGTTGCTTCCGCATCGCAACAACCTCTTGGCCAATACACGCCCCCGACACCCCGCGATCTATGCACTTGGCCAGTGCTCTGTATCGGACACTGACTCGAACCATAGTACGCTGAGTGCATACTTAAACTTAATATCTGTATTGATCTGTGTATTTCTATATTGTAAAAACAAAATTTATTCTACAACCATATAGTGGTCTTATTTCTTACACAACGTTATATACGTAAAATTACAGCACACGTGTGAGTCTTTATAATGTTGCGTACAAAATCCTTGTCTTTCCTTTATATTATTCCGTATACAGCTTTACAACATGTATAACGCGGCCTTTTTATTACCCGACATTGCCCATCATTCATTTAGCGAGGTTGTGTTGCGTACATTTAAGGGCTGGGGGTCTTGTGAGACCTTTTTGGTATTTAACATTACGAATAAAAATGAGGGTACAACTGTTTTAGGGGAATAAAGGGAAGGCCACAATCTGTGTAATAAAATATTAATGTACGACATCTTTGATGTTTCGTGGAGCAAAATATGAATATATGACCTCCACACACAGTAATGATAGTGGATTAATTGTATTAATTTTGGACACATACATATTATGACGCCTATTTTCTATAGGGGTAGACAGTGATGATGAATAGCCAATTGCTGCTTGATACATACAGCTCTCGTTTTATGTCTCAGTATGTATCAGTGCCCTACATATGTTTTTTGTTTCAAAATTTGTTCCATTTAACAATGATTTTACCGACACTTACTTTACCATCTATGCTGTCTTGACTTGTTAATCTTCTTTCAATCTATTGACATGCCTTTACAGAACAACTACCTATGTGTTGGTATAATCAAGGTTTGGAAACCGAGTTGAACCGATTACAGCTTATATATATATATGTGTGTATGTGTATGTGTGTGTGTGTGTGTGTGTGTGTGTGTGTGTGTGTGTGTGTGTGTGTGTGTGTGTCTCTGTGTGTGTGTGTGTGTGTGTGTGTGTGTGTGTGGTGTGTGTGTGTGTGTGTGTGTGTGTGTGTGTGTGTGTGTGTGTGTGTGTGTGTGTGTGTGTGTGTGTGTGTGTGTAGGACTGATCGATTTTTGGATCTGTGGTCACTATTGTTATATGTTATGCCACTGAGGTTTGCTGTGATGGTATGTGTGATTCTCTTCTAACTCTAATCAGGCGTGTCGAGCAGATGGAGTTTAAACAAAATAAATAATTAAATTATATAAATGACTTTAATTTACTTTGTACGTACGACTCGTCTCGGGAGATAACGTGTGGCGGATAACGACAGTGCCATTACAATTTTTACTAAATTGCAACTTTTGTTTAACCGTCACAAGAACCCTTTACTTTTCGGTTCGGTTCTCACTTTAAGCTTAGTTAAACGATTTTTGAGAACAATTTCTTTCAAATAGGTTTTGTTGAATAAACTGGTTACGAACTAATTTCGAACGGTTTTTACCGCATGCCGTCAAAGCGCACCCATATGGTACATCAAGTTTTCCAGTCGCGCATAAACACATGTAAAGAAAGTTAGTAGAATGATACTTCCTCGTCCTCACACAGTAAACCAGTTTATATAACAATGGGCAATCTAAGTCCCTTATATCAAACGCAGTACTTTCAAATGGTTTCCGATAAAAGCGCGGTAAATATATCTTTAGATATATAAACATCATGTCTTATGTAACAAAACTAAAAAAATGCATGTAGTAGGGCAGGACCCTCTTTAAGGGATACACTTCGAACGAAAGAATTGACTAAAACCGGTTAATTTAAAACTGGTTGCAAATCTTGGGTGTAATAATACAACATACATCATATAAATAATACACTTTTACAAGTTTTTAGTAACAAGTTTTCCGAGGATCTGAGAGACTAAGCTACCGGAATGAAGGTAATGAAAATGTCCCTTGACGTATGCAGGTCCATATTGTATATTAGCAAGGAAAAATATCAAATTTTCCCAAGAACCAATACTGTGTAGAAATATATTTTGTAAGGAATAAAGACACCTATAAAGCTTTCATGTAAGCTGTCTGGTTACACCATTCCATGTTATATACCATCAAATAGATACTGTCGCGTAAACCAACTATATATGCTCGTTCTAAGGCTTTTACTACACGTCTTGTTGCAATTTCTTTTGTAAGCAATCAAGTTGGTTTGTTAATAAATTAAATGTTGTTTGGAATATAAGCAGTTATTGCTGGGCACGACTTCGTCTGTATTTCTCGTAATGATTTTTCGAAATAAAGTTGTTTTTTGTCTCTGGAACCAAGAAATTTAAAAGTCTTGTCTAATGTGAATTGACCGGATACGGCGGGATCGGTAACCCGCGGCGGAAACTCCTGTTGGCGGTGGTGGGAATAGGAGCAAGGGGAACTGTGAACAGTGTCTGTCCAAAATACAACCGCGCCTCCTTGTTTTCCGACACAACTTCCTGAGTTATCGGCACTTGTAACTTATAATATCCACTCACTGGCACATACGTAAAACCTCATAAATAATTAAATATTAAATTTACTATGCGAGAGCAATCACTCTGTCCGTCTTCAAGCAATTCCGCGGCATACCTTCTTTTCGACGTGATAAAAAAGGTTCGTAACAATTGATTGTAAGAATAAGGCTAAATGGCGCTCTGTTGTTCGTGCCTACCCCGCAAGGGACCTGGCGTGAAGTTATGTATGTATGTAACAATTGAAAACCGACGCATGTTCTAATTTGATATTTGTATTTTGAACAGTCAACCGTCAACGCGCTACCAAAATGTATAGCTTAGAAAACACTCTGGCTTTGTTACGTTGTATAATACTTTTAAATGTTCAAGATTACCCACATTTTAACTACTGCTAGTGTCGAATTTACTCATTTACACGGACACAGACCTCTACAACTCAATACGCAAGTTCACAATCATATTAATTACTAAGACTAAATGGACACGGAAGACAAATATGTCAAGTGATCACTTGACATTTTTGTCTTCCGTGATCACAGCCACTGAAAAGTGGCCGAAACGTGGGACTAACCAAAATTACTGCGCTTAAAACCGTTAAAACATAGTTATGTTATATATATTTTTAAATAATAAATCGTTTTATTTTAATCGATTCGGTAAGGCATGACTTGCCATATCGATTCCAGTTGTTAAAATCGTATCATCAACGAAAGTTCACATAACTACTAAATAAAATCAGTAATTATCAGTTTGATAGATGCCAAATGTGGCTTTATAGAACGGCCTAACTATAATGAAACATATTTTGAGTTGTTTGTATATATCTAATAAAATTATGATTTATAAGTATCAATCTTCTAATGTTGCAAATGTCCATAGGCGATGGTAACCGCTTTCCATCAAAAAATAATAATAAAAAAATATAATAATAATATCTGTCAGACAAAAATCAAATTGCGGTCCCAAAATTGCCACCTTTAACTCCAGCCTACTCAGTCAGTAGGTAAAACCGTACTGATCACTGCTATGCTATTGACAAATAATAAGGGTTAATAATAGAGTTGATGATAATAGAACCAATTCAGACAGTTGTTTATATTACAAAAAATTGCAGCCTCATGTCATTTTCAACACCAGTTTCATCACTGTCGGCAGATTCATACATACATACATACATAACTTCACGCCAGGTCCTTTGCGGGGTAGGCACGAACAACAGAGCGCCACACAGGCCCATTCTTACACACCTCACTTGCTTCTTTGACATTCATAGCTCTTGTCATGCACGCTCGTCTGTTCTTAAGGCTCCTAACATCACCTTCTGCTAATACATGATCAATTTGATCATGGAAGGTGTGTCGTGGCCTTCCGCGACTTCTGCATCCATCCACTTTTGCATTGTATATCTGTTTAGTCATTCTTCCATCATTCATTCTTTCCACATGCCCGAACCACCGGAGCATTCCTTTCCTTACCTTCACCCCGACACTCTCTTTCAGACCAACTCTCTTTCTTACTTCGGTATTGCGAACGCGGTCCGCAATGGCAGATTCAATCAACCATAATTATAACAACTTTCTTTTTTATTGCAAAAATTCAGCAGACAGGCGGACGGCCCACCTATAGAGATACCTCCATTGCTTATGGGGATTTCTTACATCAAAGGTGCTACCAATGACCAGCCGCTCTTTAAAGTTAAGCAGCTCGCTCCAACCTCTTATACCATATTTTGTATAAATTATCTTGCTAAGCTTGTAAGGAATTTATGGAGACATGTTGCAGAAAAATAATAAAAAATGTAGTACGTCATGCTCTTTATTATAACTATAGTAATATTTTCCTTTACTTTTATTGTGTCTCTGTGAATATGCACTGTTTGATACAACTCCATTAATTCTTCAAAAGTCTTTCTGTAACATACTTGATCGTGTACTAGCAGAAGGTGATGTCAGGAGCCTTAAGAACAGACGAGCGTGCATGACAAGAACTATGAATGTCAAAGAAGCAAGTGAGGTGTGTAAGAATAAGCCTAAATGGCGCTCTGTTGTTCGTGCCTACCCCGCAAGGGACCTGGCGTGAAGTTATGTATGTATGTATGTATGTAACATACTTTTGTATAAAACCTATAAAAAAAAGAATTTGACATATAAATAGAATAAGAGAAATATAAAGCAAAAAAATATTTTTAGCTAGACGTGTTGCTGGGGAGTTTCTTGTCGCTTCTTCTCCTTAACAGCAATAACACGTTGCGAAGCGGTGTACATAGACTAGGAAGTAAAATTAAATTTTTATCTATATGTATGACCTTCAAAAAGTGTTCTCCAGTAGAACTTATTTTGAATAAAATCTTGTGTAAAACACGATACGTTACAAGAACTATATAGGTTTTTTAGAACTTGACTATTTCACAGTTTTAGGCACGGCATGTTATTGCTGAATGTTTTTAAATAAAGCTATATTTACATAATAAATAAATAAAAAATTGACTCTAAATCGCTGTCGGCGGGGATCGTGTACAAAATGCTGGCCGCATTTCCGCGTTGTACGACAACGCGGAAAATAAAATAATTTGAATTTGAAGGGAGACTGTAGCCTGGCCAGTTATGTTGGAACACAACTCAAGGTGGTCATGCTCTAAATCAGGGTCGGTAGACATCCAGACGGACAAATACCCTACCACCTAGCTGTGGGTTGTGTTTCCATCTCTTACGACAAGTCTTTCTTTCTCCCTTCCTGTACAGATTAAATGTAAAATAATTATCTCCATTTGTCGCTTAATAATGATTGCTTTAATCAGAAACTTGTTTGTTTTGCTGTAATGAACGGAGCAAATGTTGACTTTGCCATGTTCACATAAGAGTGGTTGTGGTGTAAAATGTTTGGGCATATAATGTTACATTGTTGACGAGTGTACGGCGTATAAAGCCATGGTGTTGCTGTATTATATTCAAGCTCCTTTATCGGGTTTCAAAGACAAGCGAACAAAGAAACTTGTTAATACATATTTTATGATGGAAAAAGGTTCGCCCACCTATTGTCATGATATCTTTGATAATGTGTCTTCGCAGGTTTGAGAGTCTAGACAGTCCAGAAACGTCTAATGGGTCCGAAACCCGATCAACCTAATTTTCCTTGCATAGTTGTTCTTGTCATGTTTCTTTTTAAGGTTGATAATTAATTTTGTTATATACCCTCTTCTAAAAGATGCAATCGACCATTTCCTTAATTGAATAATAATGTTGTTAAATTTGTATTTATTCTGTGATTAACGACTGTTTTATGTAGAGTAGTTTTCTATAATTTACCATAATTATATGTAACAATATTTATCTCTAATATAATGTGGTAATTGTGTAGATTAGGTTTCAAAATCCAGGCAGGCAAATACGCTACCGCCTGGCTGTGGGTTGTTTTGTCGCCTCTTACTACAGGCCGCCCGGCCGCAAGAAGTTATATACTTTCTCCGTTCTTGTACGAATAAGTTTGAATTGTAGCTGTCGAGTGTAACATTTTTATTTCTGAACCGATTTGGAGCATTATTTTTGCATTGGATTCAGTACAGGTTCAAGATAGTTTCATATAAGTAGCAAAGGTTTCAGTTCAAGAGCTATATGTAGGGTGATTTATGGTACCGCAATCGTATTATGTAATGTATGTAAAAGTGAAAAATATGCTTTCTAACAAAATAGAAACGACTTCAAGATCTCGTAGAAAATGTTTATTGTGTGCTTTTTAGTTACTCTTGAAGTGAGTTAGTATGTAATATAATATTTTTCCACTTACCAATTTACTCTTAGATCCATCATTGGTCGTATCCCGCATGAAATCGTAGCATAAAAATACGTCAAAACTGATACGTCGTGGACTGATAAAAGATAAGCAATGGGTGATTTCAAAATGTTTAAGCAATCGAAGGAATTACAATGGATTAAAATTACTACCGACTCGACATCACTAGAATCTACTTATGGCCGCTTCCTATATGTTAACACTATGTCCTAGCATCAGTTGCATTTGGAAGATATAGAACGTGACCAATCGTGACTCGTATTCGTAAGTAACTTCGATACATACACAAACCATCGAAGGCGCGTGAAAATAATCGAGGATTATTGGGAATTTGAACAATTGACTTGAATATTTCGCAATCATGTATCGTTATAGCGCAATACACAATAAAGCCGCCGACACAACCCGGCAGCTATATGAAAATAATCATGTCGCCAACATGCACACGCGCATGCTGCCCGCCGACATGTTGGTGGCATGCCGACGGCTTGCGTACGCAAGCGCTCAGTCCCGCCGACACTCTCTATGTAGTGACCTGCTGTATGTTTTGTTCCTCATCTCGAAGCGCCGACAAAGTATTCCGACCTGCAATGAGTGAAGCCGCCAACTAGTACGCCGATGTAAGTCGGGGGCTTTGTTGTGTATTGCGCTTGAAGTCTCCCATCGCTCCGAAAACCATACATATATTCCAAATTTACTGGCAACACAAGACGTGTGCAAATATTTACGAGACTGCGCGCAAATCTCGGGCCTTGTTTGAACTTACGATCGTCGCCTTGTGTATCATAATAATTTATTGTTCGCCTTGTTGAGGCATTGCTAAATAAAGAATAAGTTTTTGTGGAAACATGACAGTTTTACTATTGAATGACTTGATATTTACCGGATCTTATCATCGTAGATGAATAAGAGTGAGAATCTCAGTACTTGTATTAAACAATGTTTTAATGTGTTTTTTTTAATCCGGCAAACAGCAGACAGCCCTGTACATAGAAAATGGTCACCGTGTAAGTTGTTCAAAACTTTGAAACATAACGACAAATATATATATTAATAGTTATATTAACCGGCTAAACCCGCAGAGGTTTACGTCAAGATTTACCAGTTTTACCTGATCCCTTGTGCTAATGGCAAGGTATTAAAATAGGGTTCAGATGAATCTGGTCGTCTAGTAACCCTGCCGCCTAATTAGTTGATGAAATATATCGCTTTACTAAGAATATTTCGCAAGTTCTACACATGTTACGTTAAGGGTAGTGTATAAAGTACCACACACGTGTAGGAACATTGCTGGGGTTATTAATTAAATAGCGTTTTCCACAGCACGTCGTACACAAACAAACTGCCAGCTTTTATCTTATGGCAACAAAACTCTTTAAGAAGTATTTAATCTAATATATAAAATTCTCGTGTCACAGTTTTCGTTGCCATACTCCTCCGCTCATGAAATTTTGTATGCATATTGGGTAGGTCTGAGAATAGGCCAACATCTATTTTTCATCCCCCTAATTGTTAGGGGTAGTCCACCCCTAAATTTTTTATTTATTTTTTAGACAAAATTTTTAATTTCTATTTTTTTATGATACAACATACAAAAATACATACAACCCTAGATTTTCAACCCTCTACGATCAACCCCTATTTTTTACCGGGCAGGACGACGTCTACCGGGACAGCTAGTATTAATATAAATATTATATTAATAATAAAATAAAAATAATTATTACTTTAGCCTACATCTGTCAACAAAGTATAATTCATTAATTCAATATAAATAGTTACAATTTAAATCAATCGGAGGGAATCAGAGGGAAGCGTGCCCAGTATGCTGGCTGCATTGCCACGCTGTACGGCAACGCTGATCCGTTGTGCGAAATACGAACCAGCCTTCTGATCACGGACGGTATTAAAAAGTCTCTTATAGTCAATTTCTTGATTTACATTTTACAAATTTCTAACTAAGAAGTTTTTTAAGTTTATTTTCTTTAGTTTTATCATATTTATTTATTTAGAAGCTCTTTAATGTTGCATTTTTTTAATATCTCATCTCAACTCACTGCAAATATTACAGGAGATTGCTTTCTTACGAGCGTAAACGTGAATGAATGTATGATGAAGAATGACTAACAGATATACAATGCAAAGTGGATGGATGCAGTCAGAGCAATAAAGGTGAATGTCTCCGGCCGCCAAGTTTGAATTACCCTTAAACCAAAAAATTATTAAACATCGTTATGACTTTTCAAGAGTTATCTGATGATAATATAATATTTATATGATGTAATAAATTACTAAACGGTATCTTTGATCTTACTAATTCAGAACGCACAAATGATTTACGAGCTTATTGCTTTGGAATCGTATTGATGTTTCAGTAATAACGCTGTTATTAGAACCACGAGATTTTAGGTTAATATTTCGATATTGAGAAACGAGAATTCGAGAGTAAATTGACGAGGCTAGAATGATCGCCTTGTATCTAAATTAGTTGTGAGGGTAGAAATTAGTTCTGTGGTGCGTCTATGATGTTTTCCCATCGGGTAGGGTGACGCACCACTGGCGAGAGTCCATGGCCTAATCGTCGCGGAAGCTAAGCTCGACCGCTTGAGAAGGGGGTACTAAATAAGACGACAAGTTTCGTATGTAATTATTGCTTGATTAATTTAATATTAAATAAGCTTCAATCTTAATGGCTACGTGAAAATATGTAAAACCTAAATATGTTCGAAGATGCATTCCCGAAGGATCTGTTTTCTGTATTAAAAGATTTTTGGCACCTACTTGGAGTACTTAGTTTTAATCTGCTAATTATGGAGCAATGAATTGTTCCACGTACGTGACATGATACATGAGTATTTTAAACTCCAAGTAACTCTACGGTTTCACGGCAAAGAGAAAATTAATTTTGGTAAATTTCTTTAAATGAGTATATTATCTTATGTGTAAACAATAAAATCACAGTGCCTAGCGATCGCTTAGTGAAATTGACACGTGTCTAGATATACTGGTAGTTGTAAGCCATAGCATAAAGTTCCACCTTATTTCGATACTTGTCATATTATATGAACCTACGAAAACACCCTTTTAGGCCCCTATAAAGCGGCCACGTTTACAGATACGAATTTCGAAACTGATAAGTTAATTATTTTTTAGATCATTGGTGGAAAAGCTTTGTAAATATACAAAGGTCAAAATCGGTATAAGGAATTACACAAATTTAAAGGAAACTACTATGTCTTATACCTATCAATATATCTGGACACGTGTCTATTTCACCAAGAGATTCTCCAAAAGCGACCGCTCTAAGTACCTTTGTAGTCTCTGGTAATAAGATTTAATATTCATTAACATTGTTTTCTTCTTTTCAGGTAAGTTGCCTGACTGCGTTTGATGGAGTTCTTTGCTAAAGCACGAATATTACAGATGTCTTTGGATTTATTAGTGAGTAACATTGTATTTTACTTTTTAAGTATTACAAATATTTATGATATAATCTCAAAACACGTCTAGACCCATGGCGTTCAACGGTACCGCATATGTGACAAATATCCACCCTTCATGTAATTTGAATATTTAACCCAAAAAATGCATTTTATCGAAAATATCTCTATATATTTCAAGTGGTTTGCGATCGCCACAGTATGTTTTTACTTGTGAGAGCAGAGGTCATCGGAGAGACCCCGCTCTACGACTAGCAAATGGTGAGCCCAGCCCGTAAAGGGGCCGATCGTCGTCCGTCGCGGAGGTGAATGCGCGAACGAGCCCACAGCCCTGACAAGAGACGCTCAGGATCGGACAGTGGTTAGTGGATGTTCGTTCGTGTATGAAGTAGGTAGAACATCGCTTCGTCAATTTTGCTGTCTACCCACTACCTGTGTGAGGCGATGGCCAATACAGAGTAGGGTAGGGCAGCCATGTTCCGGTGACTGGAATAGAATAGAATAATCTTTTATTGCTGTAAATGTATGTGTACATAGATGTTTTTTTGTAGTAAGTGTCTCAATACATTTTGCCTTATTAGGCGTGCAATTTTCACATCTTATAACTAAATCTAAATTGAAACTAAATAACATTACAAAAATATTGAAATAATTACTATAATAATTAAATAAATTGGATTATATTAAATGTCAAGCGAAACAATAGTTAAATAAGGATACATAGAAATCATTAAAATTTATCAATTATATAATCCTCGATTTTATAGTAGCATTTAATTGTCAAAAATTGTTTTAGGTGTCCTTTAAATAATAATATGGATTTTTGATTCTCTATATGGTCAGGTAATTTATTGTATAATACTGGTGCCATACATAATACGCT
The DNA here is from genome assembly GCA_012273795.1 of Dendrolimus punctatus. Taxonomy (NCBI): domain Eukaryota; kingdom Metazoa; phylum Arthropoda; class Insecta; order Lepidoptera; family Lasiocampidae; genus Dendrolimus; species Dendrolimus punctatus. The sequence goes on from CM022536.1 coordinate 18,488,279, forward strand.
TTTTTGCATTAGTGTAGTTTTACTACTGTGAATGCAAAGCCTGTCATTATCGCGTCGATTGCGTTTTATAGTTTGACCTATGCTTGGGAAAAAATGAGGATTATTTCTAACAAAAACACAGATTTCATAAATATATTAGCAAGGAAGTGTTAAAATCTTATAATCTATGAAATATTGCCTGTAGCTATCCGTATTTTGGAGTCTGAATATAGATCGTATGCAACGTTTTTGCCCTTTAAATGCAACTTCTGTGTCCGTAGAATTCCCCCAAAATATGATGCCATATCTCAAAATTGATTCTGTTAGTCCATGGTAAGCTGTTAGAACACTAACTGTCAACGTTTAGACGAGAAACACCGTGCCCTGCGCTCATTCTTGTCTTGCATAAGATTCTTCAATTTATTGTAATTACAAGCCTTACCATGAACATTTGCCATATTTAGACTTTGTACAAAACATTAGCTTCAAAGTGAAGATTGGTGTCGTTTGCTTTTCCTGTGTGCAACCTGAACCGAGCCAGGAGAGGGCGGATCTCAAGGTCGGTGGAACTTCTGCTTTTTAACCGACTTCAATAAAAGGAGGAGGTTTTCAATTCGTCGGAATCTTTTCTTTTATGCATGTACACCGATTACTCTGAGATTTATGATCCGATTTACGTGATTCTTTTTTTGTTCGACGCGGAAAGCTGCCATTTGGTCCCCTAAAAATTTGACTTAGTTTGGCCAAGTAGTTTTCATTTTATGAACATTTTTGTTCCCGTTTCTTAGGACCCATATTTTTTAAGAAGCGCGGCACCATTCGAAGATCCACCCATACATAGCTAGACACTATAAAGTAACAAATAAAAAATAAAAACTTCGTTTAAATAACCGACTTCAAAAACTAGAATGTATAAAATAACTTATTTCTAAAGCTATTATTATTAATATATATTATCTAAAACATGTTGAAGTCGGTGCAAAGTAAAACATAAAAATTACTATATTTTTAAAATTTGCATTCCGTTCCATATGTACACCGATTACTCTGAGATTTATGATCCGATTTACGTGATACTTTTTTTGTTCGACGCGGAAAGCTGCCATTTAGTCCCCTAAAAATATGACATAGTTTGGCCCAGTAGTTTTTTTAGTGCAATTTTCTCTTATAGGGTCCATAAGTATAGAATCAGCAACTACCCGTGGGATACAGCGCTCCACAGTGGGTATCCGTAACTGCGGCGTGGTAATAGCAATTCATACGTAAGTTGCTAGTGCCACCTCTTTCCTTCTCGCGCGGTCTATGATCTTCAATCGGATTTCCTCTGTATGAAAATTTCATCATTTGAATAATCCATCCATCTTTTAACGACCTATTTACGCGTATTACCCAACATACCGAACTGTATTTCTTCTTTGTTCTGCAATGCCGGGTTTAATACAAGTCATTTGACACACCCTTGGCACACAATGCTGTGTAGTCAATAAAACACAATGAGAACGATGTTACACGTATATGAGATGACAGTCGCGAAGCCGCACGTCTGCTCTACATGCGTAATACCTCATTTGCACTTAATAAGCGATATATACGACAATACCTCGTAATTTTGTAAAATTTAATTTACTATTTTAATCGGTATGTTGCATCTTCTCCAAATCATCCTTTTATCCGTACAGAAACGGAGAAAGAATAAAATTTTCTGCGGCCGGGCGGCCTACCATAAGAGGTGACAAAACAACCCACAGCCAGGTGGTAGGGCATTTGCCCGACTGGATGGCTACCACCCCTGGTCTAACGTATGTCGCTATAACGACCTTGAGTTGTCTTCCAGCACTAATGATCGGGTTCCAGTCTCCTTTAAGAGAGCAGCAGCGCATTTGTGGCACCTTTGGTGTTGCAAATGTCCATAGGCGATGGTAACCGCTTTCCATCAATTGGACTCTCTGCCTGATTGCTGTACTCCTGCAATTAAAAAAATTAAATAATACTAAAAAAAACCGATAAATATTTAGCATTTAGGAATTGGTCTTCTTATTAAAACATTTAGAAGCCACTCTTTTAGCTTGCATTTAAATTTATCCTCTAACTTCTTTACAGATATATAAGATAGTATTTTACCACGGCTGTCTCTATATCCGCTAGTTTCTGCTAACGAAACGGATTTTAAAAGGTTTCAATCATCATTTGGATGACTTGTCACTAAAGGTTTTTGATTTTATAACTAAATTAATTAAATCGAATCTTTTATTTCCTAAGACAATCATTGTAAAATTAAACTAAATTTATACACTTTTATTACCAAGTGAGAGAACAATAAATATTTTACGTCAATTTAGTCTTATCAAGGGGGGTTTTATTGGATTACAGGCTGTTTTGGGACTCCCACACTACCTAACCACTTGTCCCGGACAGTAGGTTATAGACAACGTTTCGCCATTCTGACAAAACATCTCACAAAGTTTAATTATGACAATATAAGAGTAGCATTAGCTTTCAAATTGTTTCCAATAAAACAAAATACTCTTGCGATGAAGTAAATTTTTGAAAAGGTTATTTTACGAGGTTTTTATGATAGTCGTCTACAGTATACTAGGAGTGTTTCGACGCGTCTCATCAAGTTGTGTTCCTTATTTGTTAGATGTATGCTTCAATGGCTTCAACACTATTGTCTAATGTTCATTTCATTACAGGAAAATAACTTTCATATCTGCTATTTGAAAATTTATGACACCTGCACACACGTCATCCTATTATGATAATTCTTTTACAGTGCAGGCTGTCAAACTTTGGAATGTGCTGCCTCTTACTGTCAGAGAGGCCAAATCCTTACCAACATTTAGAAATTTACTAAGAAAACACTATTTTTTCTTAAAGAGCTATGTCTGATCAACACAATATAGTCATGCTAATACTTTTATTATAATAAGTTATATATTTTGTAATATATTATTGTATACGTGTGTATTTTCATAAATTTAACTAATTACATGTATGTATTTGTATATTTATTTGTTAAATTAGTTTGCGTATGTATATATCCATTGCCTTTCTCCTGCACCACCTACATCACCTAATTCAAATTTGTTTTTTTATTTAGATTGCTGGAAGAGATCGCTTTTAGAGATAAGGCCGCCTATTGTGTCGCCTAGAAAATATTGTAAATATGGTCTGTTTTTGTATTGTATGTTTTGGTGTGCAATAAAGAGTAATCTCTCTCTTTATTTGTCGCGGACAATAATTTTCGTACAACCTATCACCTCAGAGTAGTTTCGACACTAAAAGAAACAAGCACGTTGCCTATGACTTGAAAGAATGATTAAAAATAAATTAAATGGATTCGGTATATCCTGGGATTGAAATCCATTAACTAATACTTATTCTTACTTTCAATAGTCTCCTCATCTTTCCATTATGTATTTTGTCTTTCATTCGGTTCTAATATGACAAAGCTTCGCTGTCTTCTTTGTTACCCTTTTCGATCAATGTCAATTTTGCTTCTGATATTAAAATCCCTGTGTAGTCATTAAGTAACTCTGACGGGAGTTACCTTTCGCAAAATATGTATGTTCTTATACTACAAGTCCGATTAAATTAAAAAAAAATGACATTTCACACACAACACAACATTAAATTGTATATTTTTTCAATAAATCGTTTATATAATTACGATTTAATGCTAGTATAATTTGAATTTAGGATACTAAATATATATAAATAAAAATATTGCTTGTTATTAGTTCCTCAACAATGCAATCCAGTTTATGTAACGTATAAATTGTATGTTTATCATATTTATAATTTGAAAATTATGGCCAATGGAGATTATAGAAAGAACAGATTTATATGCAAAATATTCGATAGTTTAGAGACGAGGTAGCATAACTGAAATTTATCTTTGTGATACATTGCAGTAACAATGTCTTACAAAATATATCTTTAAATGTGTCATATTGAATAGAAACATGTAAAAATAACATCTCAAAGTTGGTCGTAAATTCTTCGAATTATCCATTTAAATATATATATTCGAATGTAAAATTGAAAATGAAATAAGTACGTTTCTTTATTTTTTTTCTTTACAGTATTGTATTTATATAAGCCGACTTTTATTAATTTTTGTATGCATGAATATGTTTTTTTTATGTTTTGTGAATGTGTTGTTTTTGAAGTGAAACTTCTTTTTAGTATCGTAGTGATTTGAAATTTGATGAAACGAAAAAGCGACACTAAAAAAATATAAACACATAAATTTATAGGATTACGCCTACGAGAGAAGTAGATACAAATTTTACATTGTGCAGCATGGATTAGATAGTCAATGAGATCGATGATTAAAGAAAGGTCCAATTTGGACCGAAATAAATCTGATATTAATATTTTTTTGACTAAAACAGTGAAAATTTTAAAGTGGTCCTTAAGATGTTTATTTTGAATTACTAGTATAATACGTTGACGGATGTAGGCTAAATAAATTATATTTATATTAATAAAAGTTAGAAAAGAATTATTTGAGAGTATATTCTCTATAGTTTCACTTCTACTGTGTGTGAACTGCACACACATTATGTTTCATTATTTCTTATTCCAAATATGTTACTTTAAACATGTTACCGTTGGGGTAAGTACAGGGACAGATGTTAGATAAATAGATTAGCACTAATTTAATTTTTCAACACTAATAGCATATAAGTGCTTCTCATCACATATTTTTCTCTGAAACAAGGAGTTCTTTTTTTCACAGAGCACGAGAGAAAAATCTGCAACGTTTGTTATTATGCATCAACCTTGGGCAATATAACTTTCACTGTACATGCTGTAAGGTTGTGGAATGCATTACCAATCAGCATCACAAGTGCAAAGTCACTTACATCTTTTAATAAGATCCTCAAAGATCAATATCTAAATTTGCAAACAGTAATTTATGTATGTAACTCTATGTACATATATTTGTATATAAATATGTATGTGTATTTTTGTTTACTATTATATATTTATAGGTATATGTTTCTATCTATTTTAAATTATGCGCACTGAATACCGACCCATTATCAGAAATGTAAAATTATCTCCAGAAGGCTGTCTGGAAGAAATCGCTGTTAGCGATATTAATATCTAAAATATCTAATATAATACTAAATATACTAGTTATATGATTGTTTACGCGTGTGAATTATTTTCTTGTGTGCAATAAAGAATATTCTATTCTGTAACTGCCCACGATAGATAACTGGCTAGGATGGTGCTGAGACGAACCATTAAAGTATCTCAATGGGTACATTCCCAATACATCGTATGCTGAGAGTATTTTCTGGATCCATTTGGATGAGCACCGAATATCTAATAATCAACTTAGCAGACAAAGAGTTTCGCACGTTTTGTTGCTCTTTGTACTCGTATCAGGTGGACATACTGTTTCATGTGTCATCGGCTTAGTTCTTTGTCTACAAAAATCTTTTATATTGTGTACCTATCAAATTGTAAAAGCAAAGACGCGTGTTTAGAAGAAAATATTTTTTTCTAGAGAATCTTTCTCTCATTTTCTCCGTTTTCCATGATTACATATTGTTTGGTACCTTTTGCGTTGATTGAAAGAGCTGTAATAAAACATTGCCGCCTTATTTCGATGCCCATTTTTTGTGTTGGATATATATTTGTATGTGAAGAAATTATTCTTCCCAATCATCCTTTTTGATTTTCTCGAAAGTATGATTAAATTCAATCACATCTTACATCCGTTTATTATTTTGAATACATATTAGTGTGACGGTTGCCAGATGCAAGGCTTTATATTTCTTTTGGGCAATACATTTCTTTTGGGCAATACTCAAATGTAAAAAGAAAACCTTATGGATTAGAAGACCGATGGCCGAGCCCATCATAATTAGGGAGATAAAATCTCACCGTCTCCGCTGGTTCGGTCATGTAGAGCGGATGGAAGAGGATCGGGGAGTGAAGAAAGCATACTTGGGCCGACCAATCGGTCGACACCGGTTGGTCGTCCCAAGTATTTGTACCTCACAAATACAAATGTGCCCGTATCGTAGTCGACTTAAGGCGTAACACATGGCTAATGATTCTGCCGCAAGCGGCCATAAACGGTTAGAATATAACAGTAGGCTATTCTCTAGAAACGTATACCAATAAATAAGTAAACAAAAGAAGACGAGCATAAAAGAATTGCAATTAGTTCAAATGCCGGCAGGTGTGTTTTTACAGATATGCAGGTGGAATTTGTTTTTGTACGAACCTAAGTTGTAACAATATAAAAACTTGGCACTGATATCCATATTCCGTTTTAAACCTTTAACAAAGCTTATCCCTTTTTAGGTAATGCGTTATAGAAAATAAGCAAGACTTTCTGTTTAATACAAAAGTTGTCATATAAAGTCACTCGTCTGTAGTAGCTACCTTTATGAAGCACAAAGCTCCATCTCGAACTTTGTCATCGGGAAGATCCAAGTTTGCGTTGCTGTTTAAACTACACTCGTATGCATACACATCTTCTGTTATACTTTGTTACACCACAGAATCTTGTTGTTTTAGTATATGCATCATACTCCTGTTCAAATTCCGGACCAGCTGTGGCGGCTAAACTTCGTTCGCGTTGCCACATCGACTTGTTTGTTAGTAAATCGCAACTTCCAAATAATATGGTCGCAGCACTATCTTTTTAACACAACGTCATCCGTGCAGGAACGGAAAAAGAATACAATTTCCTGCGGCCGGGCGGCCTGTCATAAGAGGCGACAAAACAACCCACAGCCAGATGGTAGGGCATTTGCCCGATTGGATGGCTACCATCCCTGGTGTAAAGTATGTCGCCATAACAACCGTGAGTTGTGTTCCGGCATTAGTGACCAGTTTCCAGTCTCCCTTAGTCCAGTCCCTTAAGAGAGCGGCAGCACATTTGTAGCACCTTTGGTGTTGCAAATGTCCATCGGCGATGGTAAACGCTTTCAATCGCAGGCCGTTTGCCTGTCTGCTGAACTCCTGCAATAAAAAAATATTATCGCATTAAAAAGTATTTTAAATGTTGATCCGGGATATAAACTAGCTCTTTGTCGTGTTACATAATATCCATTGAGTATTTTGCACATCACATTCAAATTCAATTCGTCAAGTTTGTCTTTTCGTCTGTATTCCATATGTATGTGACAGTCACTTTATTGTAGTCACCTAGTATTTATACTGTGCTTCACAATAAATACTGCAATAAAATCGCAAAATAAAGATTAAGTGGTCGCTACTATCACACCTGAGTACACAACACACATACACCGAAATACGCATATGCGTGCGCATATATTGATAGCCTATTCCATATATGAATTTTACACATAAAAGTACGCCAAGTAGCCATACAGTACAGTCTCTGACTACGTGAGAGGGCACGTTGGGCTTTCAAAGCTAGTAGTAGTAAGTTTGTTTTCTTTGTCCGAGGTAAACTCGAAAACTACTGGACCGATCAGCATGAAACCACAACCATTCGACGCAGAATTAAACGTAGATGGTTATAGGCTATATATTTTTCAAATTCTATGAGCCCTTTGCCATGTTTTCTCAATTTGTTTGTCTATTAATTTATTTGCTCCCATAAAACAAAAGACAGGCATTGATCCTTGGTTCATTTGTTTTCTAGGTCATAAAAGAGAAACATGATTTAACATAACCTCTGTATTAGAAACAACTATAGTCTTAACATATAAATCAGAAGAGCCTGAATGTATGCTTGAACGCGCTAATCTCAGGAACCACTGTCTGATTTGAAAATTCTTTCAGTGGTAAATAACCCATTAGCTATATATCATCGCGATAAGATCAATAGGAGCGGAGTACCAATGAAGAATGTTTCAAAATCGGGTTTTTTTAGCTTACCTCCTTTTTTGTTATTCCACGCGGACGAAGCCGCGGGCAGAAGCTAGTATGTATATAAGCAAAGTTTGTTTTCTTTGTCCAAGGTAAACTCGAAAACTACTGGACCGATCAGCATGAAACCACAACCATTCGACACGGAATTAATCGTAGATGGTTATAGGCTATATATTTTTCCATGTTTTCTCAATTTGTTTGTTTGTTTGTCATTCGCCGGGCGAAGCGGGCGGGAACGGCTAGTAGTTACTTATGAAATTCCAGATTCTTCTACGTTTTTCTAAAACTTATAAAACCAACTAGATTGTTCCCCCATCACTCACCACAATATATATTAAATAGTGTTGCTACTACATGACAGAGAGAAGACCTCTATTTTTCACAATGCGTATTTATCGTGAAATGTAAATCGATATTAAATTATCTTCAATCAATGGTCCTGTAAATATCTTACTGATTCAGACAGTTTGCTGAATTAGACATAAATAGCTGCGTCTGTTTCATCTGGTAATGTTTTGGACTAACAGATTCCGAGCGTTGGTCTCAACCGCCATTGTTTAAACAGCAAACATTATTCACTATGTTAACCATAAATTGTGTCCTTTCGCATCATAATGAGGAGGCACGGGTGCGCAATAGGTATGACCTGCCGTGATGCCTTGATGTTAACCGACAGGGAATCGTGCCTCTGGGACCAACAGACCTTACATTCATCATCTAACATATAAGTCGTGCGCAGAAGGTTTGCCGATACAATCCCTCCCTCCACCCTCAACCGCGACTCTCGGTCGTCTAGTTCTTACTACTACTTAAACAAGCCTCGTTCCCAGTCGTAGGAAGCGGGAGGACAGACCATCGGCAAACCTTCTGCGCACGTCTTATTGTCAGATTAATTAAGAATATCTATATGTATTGATATTAAAAATAATGCAACTAGTATATCCTCCTGTTTGTTTATTTTGGCGAGTAATAAAATGTTACCTATCTAAATTCAAATGTAATAAAAATGTGATCAAGATTTAACGAAATCGTTTCAATTTCAGCATGTAAATGAACTTACTCTCGGCTGAATGCGATAGCTAGATATATTTTATGCCCTCCAAAGCGATATACTTTGAAAATGATTTATTTATATTTCTGTACTTTCTTAATTTATAATATAATAAATTGATTAAAAATACAATATAAACTTAAAAATTAACTACAAACTATACAATATTAAAAACTAAAACTAAACTATAAATAAAACTTTTAAAAAATACGCTTTTATAGAAAATCCAACTTAAACATAGAAAATAAATTTTAATAAATTTGAATTAAAAATAGTGTAAGAAAAAATGATTTTATTGTAAAAAAGGGTTATTTTGATAATATTCTGAAATGCACCCCATTTCAGAATATTATCAAAATAACCCTTCTACTCATATCTGTTCATAAAATATTTATAACTATTGATACCAGGTACCCCACGCTTTTTTTACAATAAAATCATTTTTTCTTACACTATTTTAATTCAAATTTATTAAAATTCATTTTCTATTTTTTAATTGTTTTTTTTTAAGTTTTTTGAATATAAGCTTTCGAGATCCTGCATATCATGTAGCAGCAGAGTGCTAGCCAAGACAAGTAAAACGAGTCCAAACACGACGGGTTTATCTTGTTTAGTACAGGAGTTCTTATGGCCACCTTCCGACTCCATCATCAGATCAGCTCCATGGTACCACATTATTGCATTGTCAGGCGATATACACATAGGTGCAAAATTTCAGCTCAATCAAAAATCGGGAAGTCTATAAAATTTAACTTGATAGATTCCGTTACATACTAACATACATACATACTAACATACGTATGAAGCTAATAAAGCGTATTAAAAATGGAAAACTAGCCATAGATAAAATATTCGTCGCAAACCACTGTCATTTACCGGGAACGTTCCCAAAAGGCAGGCCGCGTTGCCACGTTGTATAGCAACGCTTAATCTCTGAGCAAGATAGATGCCAGACTTCTGGCGAACAAAATTGTTTCTGATGTTTGAAGTGTAAATTTACTAGGTTTCGAGTAAATCGTATTTTAGGTAAGGTACTAATAAGACAAGCGGAAAAATAATGACGAACTGTCATCAAAGATGAAAATTATCCCAGGAAAATTATGGCCAGGTGTTAGGGTTTCCGTCTGAATTCCTACCACACCTTGTGTAAAGTATGCCAACATAATAAGCTTGAATTGTATTCCGGTATTAGTGACCAGATTTCAGTCCCGATTCAAGTCAGTCTTTCTGCAGTAATACAGGTGTAAAAAAGCTCCCGTAGGAGTCAAAGATTGTTTTAAATAGAAAGCATGGTCACTGCAAACTAAAATCGAATAGTGCCAACAACCCGCAGTGGTCCGCTTGAAATCTCTTCAAGAATTCGCGTCTGTGGCTTATTGTGTCTTGAGAATCACCTAGTGTGGATCGTTCCTTTATACTGTGCTACGCTATTAGTTTTGGTATTAGGTATAGTATTTATTTATATTTTTTTATTTATTTATTCATGGAAAACCTACAGCTAAATACATTTGATTAGATATCAAAAATTAATACAAGAAAGCCAACGACAGGTTTTCACGGATACGATGTAGCTTAAAAGTAACATGCAAACATAAAAACATAAAAAAAGGCACCGAGATGTCTAATCTCTATTGAAAAATTTAGTGCTTAGACACCGCTTGGCTCCTGAAATACTGATTGCAAATGGATCGATATCATCACATTTAGTTACATTATTTAAATAGTTACTTGCTCGCACTAAAAATAAGTTTTGTCTATATTTAGTAAAACTTAAAGGTACATTTATGGGTTGATTGAATCGTATAGATTTTGAAGGAATATTAAAATGGATTTTACTTAGGAGATCTGTACAATCGATGTCAGAGGAGATAATTTTTTGAAGTAGTAAAAAGTCAGCAATATCACGTCTGTCTTTCAGTGGCAATAGCTGAAACTTTTTTACAAAGATCAAAATACATATCACCAGTGTACTGGATCTTTTCCCTATAACATAAATACCGAATAAAACGCTTTATATAACACTAGCTGACCCGGCAAACGTTGTTTTGCCATATAAACGATAACTTCTACCCGTGCCTTTGCCCGCGTGGTGCGGTTTTTTTAACTATCCCACGGGAACTCTTTATTTTTTCGGGATCAAAAGTATCCTATATGTTGACCAGGGATATAAGCTATCACCATACAAAATTTCATGTAAATCGGTCCAGTCGTTTCGGAGATTAGCCGGTACAAACAGACAGACAAACAAAAATTTGAAAAAATCTAAATTAGTTCTATTTCACTTCTTACACCCCCCTGACTCGGTTTTTGTCTTTTTTTTCATTGTACAGAAATTTGACCTCTACAATTTTATTATATATATAGATATAGATAGATATAATCTTGTATTCTCCGTTTTTGCACGATATGATAAAAAATCGTATACGTTACGTATAGCAGTTCTTAAACGTTACAAATAGGTCGTTTTATATTGGAATTTCTTTCGTCAGTGCTTGTTCACGTAGACTCGTTGACGCGCGGGTCGCGATCACGAGGTAAACATTTGATATACTATTAAATTGTTCATGTGGAAAACGTAGGTATTGTGAAGTAGCGGACATTCTCGTGACCAGTGCGCGTGGTGCGATCGTAGCAATATCAAGGGAGCAAAAATGCATAACTACTTCCGCTGAGAAACGAGCGAAAAGGTCAAGTCAAAAGTACGCATTTGCTCGCTCGTCTATCGCCCACCTATTCCTTTATGTTTATGTTGTGCCGGCAGAGGAATACGCGATTCACGCGGGTCATTATAAAGCTGAGCCGTTTTCCATTAAAAGTAAAATGTCAGAAAGAAACAACGAAAAAGTTTATTTGCAAATGCGATATACATAAAATAACAGAATACCACCATCATACCAACAAAATATTATAGTCTAGTCATGTTAAAAGTAAATAGGAATCCTCTAGCATAGTGTTTTTCAACCTGTGGGTCGCGACCCCTAGAGGGGTCGCAGAGCCTTGCTCGGGGGTCGCCGGCATAGAGAAAAGGCAATTTAATTATATACCTCATACTTAGATACTTTATAAGCTCAGCAGCTTTTCGCAGACTAAAGGCCGTAATCATGAATATAGCTAACAAAATAGGGAAAGACATAAACGTAATCATTTAAATTACTAACTTTTTGTCTGTCCATGGCCTAAGGGGGGGTCGCCAAAATTTTTCAACCTGTAAGGGGGTGCGTATTCAAAAAGGTTGGAAAGCACTGCTCTCACCGCGCCCGCGGTCGTCCGCACGCCAGCGAGTCGTACATGAACAAGGACTTAAAACCTATAGCTATAGATAAAACTTAATTGTGCGCCGCACTAATAATGATTAATTAAAAAATAAAATATATTATCGTTCATCCAATAAGCGGCTTACTTGTTCGACTTATAGAAATTGACTGAATCGCCTTAATGAATCGATCTTATAATTAAGACCTAGTCAAAAAAATATCTTGACCGACCTTTGGCAATCTCACATGCCCTCTGTCGCCCTGCTTATAAATGTCAAGCTTTATTTCTAATTGAAAATATAACGCTAACAGCGAAGTTCTAACCATGACCATGAGAGCAACACATTGAAATTGCACTCTCACTTTGGTTGCCATGACGACGTATTTGTTAATGAATTACAACGATGCCGCCAATGGAACACAATCGGAGCGTCATCTTTTCAACAAGTCTATCCCTTGGGAACAGTTTCTCTGGATGAAAGGTATTAAAGATAGATAGATAGATGGATAACACTTTAATGTACATCATTACGGAAAAATTATGAACTAGTATTATTCTATCTATGGACAAAGGGCGGTCTTATCTCCATTATCGGTCATGAAAACATCACACATAGTCAAACTCCCATTTATGTTAATAATATTAGTTATGAATGAATGCATGTTGAATGAATGATGAATAAATGAATGATGGAAGAATGACTAAACAGATATACAATGCAAAAGTGAATGGATGCAGAAGTCGCGGAAGGCCACAACACACCTTCCATGATCAAATTAATCATGTACTAGCTGAAGGTGATGTCAGGAGCCTCAAGAACAGACGAGCGTGCATGACAAGAGCTATGAATGTCAAAGAAGCAAGTGAAGTGTGTAAGAATAAGCCTAAATGACGCTCTGCTGTTCGTGCCTACCCCGCAAGGGACCTGGCGTGAAGTTATGTATGTATGTAGGTAATATTAGTTACGATTTGACAACACGTGCTTGCAGCCAAGTCTTCCCGGATTTTTCTTCACGCTTACATTATAAACCTGTCGTTTGAACATGTGGCGTGTTGTAAATGTCTAAATGACAACTGCCTGTTTGAACTATTCTAGATATTCTAGGCATAATGTCGTGTCAAGGCACATCATCGTGTGATTTACATAAATAGTAGACGAAACGCTATGCTTCTACATTCATCATACGCACCGCTGAAGAATGGAACTCTTTACCTTCGTCTGTTTTTCCCGAAAAATACAATCTAAGTGTCTTTAAGTCTCGCGTGAACAGGTATCTTCTAGGTAAGCGTGCTCCACCTTAGACTGCATTTCCGCCTGAGACAAGGTGCAATGTCGGTCAAACGCGAACCTATTCATTATTAAAAAAAAAAAAATTGTTCTCCAGTTGAACATATTCATATTTAGCTATCTCTATGCTAGAAGAATACTGTTAACAATTAATCATCCGTAATTAAAAATACGCTGTATCGTAACTATGTTGTATTAATATTGTTTTCCGATTCTCAAGTCTTAGTGTTATAGCTTTTTACCAATATTTTTTGACTGTCAGCACTATGTATAAATCAAATCCTTGGCTCCGGCTCTGCGTTCTGGTGAGGTCTCCCTTTCTTGTTCTTTTCTGTTGATATTTTTTTTCCTCTCTTTTGCTTTTACTAACGGTAGCTAGTATAATTTCAATGACTAAAAATGTGGCAAAAGATTTTGGTGTTGTATTAAGAGAAACTACTTATACAGCGTGTTTCAGACCTTACGACAATAAATCAGACCACGTTTTCGTCATGACGTACTCTACCCAAATACAAAAACGAATCAAGTTAGCTTCTTTGGTTTAGCCACAGGACATAATTTTTCATTTCAGAATTTTACAACAACATGTATCTGTTATTGTGACTAAATCGGTAGGTTAGTGACCAAATGTGTCATGTTGCCAGCTCGTCTCTCATCATTAAACGCGGAAGATGTTCATTCTTACCAAGGTCAGTGAACCAATATTTACAAGATGTTCTGTTTTTATTATCGTTTAATCGTAATTAATTTGTTCGGAAATTGCTTTTTTTAAATTTTGACATTACGGTTGATTTAATAGTACCAAAAACTTTGTATGGAGTAAGACTGCTAAAATTATGATTTATTGTCATTTGAAATGAAACACGTTGTATATAAGATTCATAATACTAAATTCCGTAGAATCCTGTTTTTTGTCCAAATAAATAAAAAAAGCGAAGAGTGTCAACTCCAGTGCAATAACGGAATCCCACCCACCAGAATATCAACATCCACCAAAGGTGCTAGCTGCAGATTTGTTCTGCATTCTGCTTCATCATTACTGCTAGATCTAGGACCTTGAGCGTTGAAAAGATCAAAATTTTACCCCTCTTGGTAAATCTTTTCGACCCGTATTCGATCCCTTTTACTTGGAAATTAAATGCTACATACGTTTTAACGGTTTTAAGCGCGGCATATTTTTATTTTAACGTTTCGGCTACTTTTAACGTGAAACCTCGAAATAAAAATCAAATAAAATGTCGATCATCCAATAAGCGCGCGCGCTTTTAAAGGTCCACTTATACCAAAATATCTCGGCCCCGATATGGTTTAAAAAGGTGTGCCAATAGTTTTACTACTATTTGCACTTTAACGCTATTCTTATATATACAAGTAGGCGCGCTTAAAACCGTTAAAATGTACTAGTAATCATCCAGTAAAAGTATAACTCTCATAGGCTTGTATGATAATGACTTTAATGTTATTTTAATTGTATGAATAATTTACTAGATAAAGTCAATGTTAAATTGTATAGTCCTGTCTTTCGCTTTTAGCTATAAGGCTGCCTGTTATGTTTCCAACAAGTATTGTTATTATGCATTTTTTTTGTCATTGTTTATTTTGGTGAGAATTAAAGTGTTATCTATTGTAATCTACTCCGGCACTCTTCTTTGATGACTTCATTCGCAAGTCAAGTAACATGATTGACTGAACTCATTGAAATTGTAAAAGAGTTTCTAGTTTTCACTAATGAACGAGTAATGACGAGACGCGACACTTGACAAGATTAATGATACTGCAAATATTTATTTTAATTTCACCTGAAGCTATGAATTTTGAAGTGGTTCTTTGATCAGCGACAGAAACCTCTGCTGAAACGGCCGTATTATTTTAACATCATTAAGATAGTCATGTACATGTAGACAACTGTCTGTGTTTCACATGTCCGCTTCCGCCAGCTCTCGGTGAAAGAAATGCGTCTAAGAAATGCTGGTTTAACGTATTGAAGGTCAATATTCGAGCCCAAAAGTTTCACATAATATTATTTAGAAATCTAGCAATGTTACACGTCAATTTTAATAACAATTTTGGTCTCAACTACCATAGGCTATAAACTTTTCATGACTTCATGTTTTATGTTTAAATTAATATCGTTTAGAGTACGAAACTAGAATTAAAACGCCGTTAGAATTACTATAGAGTTTATTAGAACTATACAAACACGTAAACACAGGTACAAATATAACCGAACGAGTCTAAAAGTGATGAAGGTCGTAATTCAATGCAACGCCCAAAGTCCATCACTATTGGATTCCCGATTGTAGTACACGCGGTTGATCGTGGTTCTCGCTCAACTGCCCCCCTCCCTCGATCAGGCCATCGTTTTATACTGCACAAATGCAATGTGCCCGTATCGTATACGACTTAAACCGCAATACATGGCTAATGATCCGGCCGCCATCAGCCATAAACGAGTACTATAGAACAAGTAAACAAAAGAACACGATCACAATAGAATTACAAATAGTTCAAATGCCGACAGGTAATAAAATGTGTTTTTACAGATATGCAAGTGTGAATATGTTTTTGTCGGGGGGCTAAGTTGTAACAATATAGTATTAATAATTCACATTCTTTCATTGCTTTATAGAATTTTATTCATAGTAATAGTAACTGTACAGTACCTTTAAGAACGCTACGAATTTATTTCTTGCTTTCACAATTTACGCCCTTCCAGTTAACATAGACTTATTACTCCTATTAAAATCAACGTTTTTCAATCATTCTTTCACGGCTTAAGCTGTTCAACTTTAGAATACATCGCCCGTTGCTGTCAGATAAGTCAAATCTCTAATAACATATAAGAACATGGTCAGGAAATACTATCTGCAATATAATTATATGACATTTTATATAATTAGTATCAAATTGCATATAGCTATATGTTTATAATGTTTAAATAATTGCATTTTATCACTATATCTTGTATATGTATATAACAGGCGCTAAGAACCTCAGCCAGAAGGCCCAGCTTGCCATACACAACGCGGTGCTGGTACCTACGCTCACGTATGGATGCGGGAGTTGGGTATGGAACAGAGAGCATGAAAGTAGAGTAAACGCGGTCGAGATGCGAGCACTGCGCAAAATCTGCGGAGTGACGCTCGCGGACCGCGTTCGCAATACCGAAGTAAGAAAGAGAGTTGGTCTGAAAGAGAGTGTTGGGGTGAAGGTAAGGAAAGGAATACTCCGGTGGTTCGGGCATGTGGAAAGAATGTATGATGAAAGAATGACTAAACAGATATACAATGCAAAAGTGGATGGATGCAGAAGTCGCGGAAGGCCACGACACACCTTCCATGATCAAATTGATCGTGTATTAGCAGAAGGTGATGTCAGGAGCCTTGAGAATAGACGAGCGTGCATGACAAGAGCTATGAATGTCAAAGAAGCAAGTGAGGTGTGTAAGAATAAGCCTGTATGGCACTCTGTTGTTCGTGCCTACCCCGCAAGGAACCTGGCGTGAAGTTATGTATGTATGTATGTATATAACTTATGTGTATATTTGTATGTACCTATATAGTACAAGCGTTCCTACGGCGTCGTTACCGAAAGTTAAAAATAGTTTTGCTTTCATTTGAAAAAGAAAATTATGTTTATTACCACATTCATTATAAAAGAACGAAAATAATATCGTGGTTTACTTTTTAAACTCGACAATTGTACATGGAAATATGGAATAACTTTAGCGATCCGCTCCGATTCCTAAGGCTTTTTAATTAAAACTTTAGATAATTTCTTTTATTTTATCCGCGTTCTACGTTTATCGCGGGCTTATTGTTTTGAAATAGAGCAATGAATAAAACTGTATTACAGTTGTATAACTAACATAAATCGGCCAAGTGCGTGTAAGTTTACAAAGTGTAATATAATGACAATTTTAAGCGTGGCACATTGTAATGTATATATTAATACGTGAAGCAAAAACACTACAAAAACTTGGTACCCCTTTTTACGAAAATTGCGCGGACGGAGGAGTATTAAATTTCGCACACTTACGGCCTTACTTATAATAATCTAGTTAAGAAAGGATTAGCCATCTCTTAAATAAGAGACTCTTAAGACCCTAACTGTGCAGTGCTGGATCACGGATCCATCACACAGTCTGGTCGGTTCTAGTAATATGTGGACTGTATAGGTTATTTATGAGAGAGTGAGAGGTATGCCAAATCTTGCACAAAACCAATGGGGTAATAAGCACCACTAACCTCGGAATCCACATCCAATGGGGCAGCTAGACAGCTCCTGAAAGTGCACGGCACGAACAGGTCCTGGAATGGCACTTTGGATTGTTTTCGTATGGCACACTCACACAAAAAGGCAAGCACGGCTTGTATGTAAAGTTCAATAAAAAGCTCCAAGAATGGGATGTGAATCGTTCACATGCACGGAGAAAATGGAACGTCCGGACAGAACTCACGTGCCTTGAAGACTGTTTTTCCACCACGCAATGGCGGAGAAACCGAAAGCTAGCGGCACTTATAAAACTACCCACATTAGAAAAATTGTGAAGATTCAACACTAACCAATGGCTGTTTCAAATCAAAACTTGCCATCTTGCCTCTTAGCAGTCACTTAAACTACCCCTGCATGTTGGTTATTTTTGACAGCTATTTATGAGTTACTTTACCACCACCTCTTATCCTTAAGAGGAGTTTATAGGTCAGATTTTCGTTAATCAGTTGCTGAGCAGTTTCTTAAAATTTAACAAACGATTATAAGTAAGGCCATTATAGTTTATATAGAAAAGAATCGACGAATGCTAATATTTTCTTTAAATTATGCAGTATTATTTTTTTTATTGCAGGAGTTTTGGAGACGGGCAGACAGCCCACTTGATGGAAAGCGGTTACCATCGCCTATGGACAGTTGCAACACCAAAGGTGCTACAAATGCGCTGCTGCTCTCTTAAGGGAGACTGGAACCTGGTGACTAATGCTGGAACACAACTCAAGGTTGTTACGGCGACATGCATTAGACCAGGGGTGGTAGCTATCCAGTCGGGCAAAGACCCTACCACCTGGCTGTGGGTTGTTTTGTCGCCTCTTCCGACAGGCCACCCGGCCGCAGGAATTGTATTCTTTCCGTTCTTGAACGGATAATACTTTAACTACTTTCCATGAATTAGGCCGTGTGCCAGCTTCGCAAGTGATACAAATTTCTACCGTTTATCTAAGCACGAAGAATAATTCCTTATCGAGTCAAACCGTTTGAAGTAGAATATAAATTGTCTATTTAGGTTACAACCTTGAAAACTTAACTACTTTTATTAAAACGCACAATAAAGTCCCCGACAAAAACGTAATTTTTACTAAGTAAGGGTCACCGCTTAATGCGTCTACGTAAGATAATAGTAAATTGTTACACGAGAGGTGAAAGTGACCTATTTAAGCATGAGATGCTTTGGCGTGCAAGCGTAGCAAGAGTGATTATAGTTCCTAAATAGGCCTTTCGTCCGAGGTTAACACTCTGGTTTTTATTTCCAATATGAAGAAAGTAAAATAAAAATATTATTCAAACAAACAATTACAAGAAATCGATAAAACGTAGTTTTAAAAGGGATATATTAAACAGGTAGTAATATTCAAACAGGGTTTATGAATTTTTTTAAATTAGGATTTACGCAAATACACGAAGGAACTTACAATTTGAGTACCTAAATAAGTCACTTTCACCTGTAGCATAAAAATCTACTATTGCCTAAGGAAAGACAAAATTAATTGAGTGTGCGTTTAACCTGAGATCATGTACTTAGATAATATGTGAATATGTTTTTTGCGAAAACATTCCCTAATTTTGTATGAAATAAAAATATAAATAAGCAGTACGTAGGATGAATATGAAATTGGCTTTCAACTGAGATTTCAGGCGACAGTGAGTAAGCGCCCGTGACTTGCATCGTAAGGGGTTTTTGGAATTCTTTTTTCCTATTTGTGTAGGGGGTTTTAAGTGCCTTAAAAGTTTCGGGACTTACATTTTGGAACTGAGCATGAAATTTGTATGTATTTGCAAATTAGCCAGTATGCTACTTATACAGATCAATGCTAAATAGTTTTTTTGGTCTAAGTAACGTGTGTCTTAGTATAAAGACAACGTGCTTAAATTGAATGCGTACTTCACGAAGAATACTTCACCTTGGTTTTGTAATGTATGAAACCTGATAATAGGCTTGCAAAAACTTAGTATGCTCATCATCTATAAAGGCATGATAATTAATAATACATTGTTTTCACTTTAATGACATAATAATTATTAAAATCTTGGTTTGTTCTTTTATCGCTGCAGTACAGCAGACAGGCAGACGGCCCTCCTGATGGAATGCGGTTACAGGCGCCTATGGACGTTTGCAAGACCAGAGGTGTCACTAACGCGCTGCCGGCCTGGAAGAAATTTGTGACGATAACCCATTTCCAACATGTTGGCCCTAAGCCTGTCTGCTGTACTTCACCAATAGAAACACACAAAAAGCATATAACATCATAACTTCACAATGAATCTGTAAACCAATGTGTGCCCAGCTATGAAACGATGTTTGCTGCGAATGTGAACAAACAAGTCGCCAATCGCGCAGATTTATGTGTACACTCGCTTCAGAATCACTTTTGTTTTCATAATTTTGTGTATCTGGCAACATTATTCAGCCCTCGTTATCGAGTTGAAACACACCATCACTGTGTAATATTGATGCAAGATAAACATTGAAATTCAACTATTGAAAACTGGTACATACATATATGTGCAGGAAGTTATTTTTGGTTTGTATTGTTACGAGTTGCAGGACTCGAATTAAAATGCCGTTGGGATTATTATAGAGTTTATTAGAACTATACAAACACGTATAACACAGATACAAATATAACCGAACACAACAAATCCAAACGTAAAGAAGAAGGTGGTAATTCAATCAAACGTGCAAAGTCCGTCACTAATCTCCGATTGTACACACGTCTCGCCTTGATCGTGGTTCTTGCTCCTCTCTTGATCGGGCCGTGGTTTTATACCTCACAAATACAAATATGCAAGTATTGTAATCGACATAATCCGTAACATGTGGCTTATTATCATCGACCTCAATGGCCATAAACGAGTAAAATGAAACAATGTACTGTTTTCTAGGATAATCAGTAAACACATGCGAATAAGTAAACCAAAGAAGACGATCACAAAAGAATTACAATTAGTTCAAATGCCGACAGGTAATATAACGTGTTTTTACAGATATGCAAGTGTGAATTTGTTTTTGTCGGCGCCTAGGTTGTAACAGTATTATTGATTTCAAAACTCTAACCAAAGTCTATACTCGTAGTGTACGAGTCGAACATGCAATTAAAAAGTAAGTAACTATAAAGTTCCTTTATAGAATTCAATTATATAATATATTATATAACAGCCCATAAATGTTCCACTGCTGGGTTCGGGCTTACCACTATAGGGAAACGGACAATGTACCGGCCACGCTTGTCCAAGGCGGTTTGGCAGGTTTGACACATCGGTTATCTCGGTGTGCAGGTTACATTACGATGTTTCCCTTCACCGTTGTTAGAACGTGGTAATTGTAACTAGCTAGCCGTTACACTGCCACGAACATAGAATTCAATGCGAGTGTTAAATTATGACATACAAACATATTATTTCACATTTACATACATAATTATTTATTTAGGACAAGATTCAAAATGAGATACAAGATAATGGACGTCACAATGAATTATGGCATCCCAAAAAGGCCCTTGCTCATAATGCTAGTTTCACAACCAACGCTGGTCATCACAACTAATTAATAGATCTATTATATTATAATAGAAGAACGCGCTAAGAACCTCAGCCAGAAGGCCCAGCTTGCCATACACAACGCAGTGCTGGTACCTACGCTCACGTATGGAAGCGAGAGTTGGGTATGGAATAGAGAGCACGAAAGTAGAGTAAACGCGGTCGAGATGCGAGCACTGCGCAAAATCTGCGGAGTGACGCTCGCGGACCGCGTTCGTAATACCGAAGTAAGAAAGAGAGTTGGTCTGAAAGAGAGTGTCGGGGTGAAGGTAAGGAAAGGAATGCTCCGGTGGTTCGGGCATGTGGAAAGAATGTATGATGAATGAATGACTAAACAGATATACAATGCAAAAGTGGATGGATGCAGAAGTCGCGGAAGGCCACGACACACCTTCCATGATCAAATTGATCGTGTACTAGCAGAAGGTGATGTCAGGAGCCTTAAGAACAGACGAGCGTGCATGACAAGAACTATGAATGTCAAAGAAGCAAGTGAGGTGTGTAAGAATAAGCCTAAATGGCGCTCTGTTGTTCGTGCCTACCCCGCAAGGGACCTGGCGTGAAGTTATGTATGTATGTATGTATTATATTATAATATTATTGTGTCTTATCCTAAATAAATATTTTTTCTCTCTTCTTTTGTTCAAATATACAAACCTTTCTTATAATATTAGTTAAGAGTCATCAATAATATAACTACACATGTCGTCTTATTTTGTACTTTTTCTCAAGCGGTTGAGCCTAGTACCCGTATGGCGCTAGACCCATAGCTATCAAGGGAGCAGAGGAGTCATCACCCCTGTCGTCGAAGTGGATATTCTCTGATCCCGGGGCATATTCAGGCACTTTTGCGCTAAGATCGGGCCGGGCGTAACTACGTTCTAAGTCTCAGGCCTTTCCTACCATAAGGCAGGGCACATGGGAGGAGGGTGGTTTTAGTGGGTATTAGTCATTGGCCGTCCAATGATCTCGAGTCTCCACACAAGCTGATCAATTATGGACGGATACCTATAAGGGAATCCCTCCATATACGATATCGGTCTAATCCCTTGCAAAGGACCCAGTATTGTGCGTAAACAGCATTTCCTCCGCCTTAAAAAAAATCGATAGACCCACGGTCTCTTGCCAGTGGTGCCTCATCCTACCCCACTGGTGAACATCATAGACGCACCACACAGCTTAGTTCTACCACACACTTTTTATTACTAGAGTTTAATAAACAGGCTTACAGCTGATGAAAAGTGATTACTGTCGCCTATGGATCTACCATTGTGCTGCCGGCCACGAAGGCGGACTGGAATCCGACTGATGCTGGAACACAACTCAAGAATGTTATGCTGGCAAATCATGAGATCAGTGTGGTAGCAATCCAGACGGGAAAACGCCCGATTTAGTATAAAACATAATCGAGGTCTTCATAACAAATGGGCGTTTTTTTTTTATTGCAGGAGATCAGAAGACAGGCAGACGGCCCACTTGATGGACAGTGGTTACCATCGCCTATGGACATATGCAACACCAAAGGTGCTACGAATGCGCTGCTGCTCTCTTTAGGGAGCCTGGAACCTGGTCACTAAGGCCGGAACACAACACAAGGTTGTTATGGCGACATACTCTAGACCAGGGGTGGTAGCCATCCAGTCGGGAAAATGCCCTACCACCTGGCTGTGGGTTGTTTTGTCGCCTCTTACGACAGGCCGCCGGGCCGCAGGAAATTGTATTCTTTCTCCGTTCCTGCACGGATAATAGGCGTATAGGAAAAAATGCCATTTTGTTGTTGTTTACTAAAATCTATGCATGTTACAATTTAGAAAGTCTTACCAGTATGCAAGTGTATCTAAATAGGGGTATTCCAAATTTCAGCAGTATATAATCAACTAGTTTTGTTTCGTTCACAATTTTGTCCCTTGTGTAAAACTGCACTTTTGTCTGTACGCCCATTTATTATGACGCTTCGATATATAGCAAAATATATTTTTCAATTTCATCCATAGAGGGCCCGTAGCTATGTAAAAAAATATTGTGTATAAACAAATGGATGAATGGACTAACATGAAAATTTTGTAAGGTTTTCGTTTTTACCAAAATTGCTACGCAATCTTAAAAATTGAATAACATATGGCCTTCATGAAAAAAACATGTATTCAATTATGTGGAGAGAAAACTGCTCGTCACGTGTTGAGTTACGCCTAAAATGGCTCGGACGTAACGAAGAAAAATAGCTTTCTATGTAATAAATCAATGTGTATTGAATTACGGCCTGAGACACTACTACTTGATTTAGAATGAGAATCAATTCGAAATTCCAAAATAGTTCAGTTCATATTGGTGAATTGATGTTCGATTGTATACCTATACACGGGGAGTTTTTGCATTGTTCAGGTTGCAGGTAAAGTTTTTAACATAACAACATATTTGTCATTGCTATTTTTATTCGCTTTTATTTATATCTGAGGGTAACAAAAATGTTGTGTCGACTAATAACTAGTTTCGTGTTGTTATTTCATTTTAAACATAATTTTTTCTCACGCTATTTCATGTACAATGACAGAACAAACTCGTAAATAATATGTGTTGTAGTGATCTCATACATACAAAAGATGAAAATTAAATAAAACTTTATGAGCATAAAATAATTTTTATGGCCTGAAACAAACTGACGGATCGTTTGAAGGAATCTGGTTACCGTCACCTGTGGACACAGCAAAAACATATGAAATAAAACTAAAAAATTAAATAGAAAATAAATAAGTTATTATAATACAAATACACCGTGTTTAGTTTACAGTTATAAAAGTTTAAAATTTACTTGTAACTCTACACTCGCTTTTAGTATTTTAGTATATTTTTTAAGCGTATACAACTGAAAACATCAAAATGTTGCTAAATTTTTAATTAATAAAAATGGCGTTTTAAACTAAATAATTCATATTTTCGTAAGTTTTTCTGTAATGGTGTACAATAAAATGTTATCTATCTATCCATCTATTTTTTATGGTGAAAATAACAAACTGGCAAACGGCTCCGCTCATAGAAAATAGTTACCGTCGCTTAGAGACGTTAGCAATACCGGGAGCGAAGCCAGATCTATGTCAGCCTCTAAAAAGAAATATAGATGACGGCATAAGCGTATGAGATAGAGTGATCAGATCATTCCTACTGGAATGGAAGAGAAAGGGGGTGGGATTGACATATAGGCTTGTGATGGGGAAGATAGCGGGAGGTTAAGTTGGCCATTACATGGCTCCATCATGTACAAAGTGGTGGAGCCAGGCAAATCTAAACAGAATTGTGCTTTTTGAATATACTTTTCTTATCTTTGCAGGTAAGCAAACTGCCAGACTGTCCTGTTGTCAAGCGTCAAGTCAATCTTCGTATAAAATGTATGTTTATTTTGCCTTAACTCGATATCGATTCGAATCTCGATATCTAATCGATAACAACAAGTAACTCCCTTTATTGCATGCCAACAGATGCGTCTTCGGTAACGCTGTTTCTATTGTATTGTGGGCTGGTCAAAGCTTACTAAGCATTTTATCCGCTTATGAATACGGGATAAAGCTTTCCTTCTTAATAGGGAATGTATGGAAATATTGTTATGGTGTTTGCTTTGTTGATGGTATGAAAGTTATTCTTTTTTATATATAAAATATTTCCCTTATTATATGAATCAAATACGAACAGAGTATATCCTTAGTATTATTTTAAGTTTTCGCGATCGTCGAAACGTCGGAAGAAAAATCAAATAAAATACCGCGCTTAACACCGCAGTTTTGTTAGATTATATTCTTCTTTATTTATTCAAATAAAGACTTTTCTATTTCCGAATGCCGGTATTTGGCTGTAAAAGTTTCGAAACAAACAGGCGGACGGCCCACTTGATGGAAGGTGGTTACCGTCGCCTATGGACGTTTGCAACACCAGGGGCGTTGCCAACGCGTTGCCGGCCCCTGAGAAATTTTATGACGCCCGTCTTAAACGACCCCATGTCATAGAGCAGAGGGAAAACCTCGGCGGGAAATTCTCTCCTTATCATTGTTGTACGCGGTATAAACGTTCTAAAGAACCGTTGCGTAGTTGAGCGTGGGAGCTCCAGGAAATGGGGGTGAACATCCCGTCCATGGCGAGCGGTGCGGTTGTAAAAATTAGGTGTTAGCACGAGATCAAACAGTTCCTCGGAACACTCTCCGTTGTACAGGCGGTAGAATACGCAGAGGGACGCAATGTCTCTCCGACGGCTAAGCGATTCTAAGCCGCCTGTTAGTATGGTATCGTCGACTATACGAACAGCGCGACGTTGGATGGAGTCAAGAGGGTCGGACTGGTAAGCGGGTGCTCTAGCCCATAGGTGTGAGCAGTATTCCATATGCAGCCTAACTTGTGCTTTGTAAAGCACAAGTCTTTGCCGCGGGGTGAAATACTGCTTAGACCGGTTTAGCACACCAAGCTTTTTTGAGGCAAGTTTAGCCTTGCCTTCCAGATGACCCCGAAACAGCACGTCGTTCGTTATATCAACGCCTAGAATCCCGATACTGTTGGAGATGGGTGTTCCTTGGAACTGTGGCGCAGGGACAAATGGGGTCTTTTTGCAGAGAATGCGCAGACCTGTGTCTTCGTGGGGTTAAATTGGACAAGATTTTGTCGTCCCCATTTAGAGACTCGCTCCAGGGAGTTCTCCACTTCAGACACAAGTCTGACCCGACTTTCTTCCACTAGCGACCGAGGGGCATTAGCCCGGCTGGTATATCTGGCGTCACCTGTGCTGTCATCCGCATAGCAATGAATGTTCTCTATAGAGAGCAGATCATTGATATGCAGGATGAACAGTGGTGACAGCACACAGCCTTGAGTCACACCAGCATTGATAGGCTTTGTGGTAGAGCAGCAACCGTCGACGGCGACCTTGATGCTACGCCCGCCAAGAAAGCTGGATAGCCACTTGCAGAGCTCCTCAGGTATCCCGTATGATGGCAGCTTCGTAAGAAGTGCCCTATGCCAGACCCGGTCAAAGGCCTTAGCGATATCAAGACTGACTGCCAAGGCTTTACCCTTGCCCTCAACGGCTTCAGCCCAACGGTGGGTTAAGTATACAAAGAGATCCCCAGCGGAACGACCATGGCGGAAGCCATACTGCCGGTCATTGAGTAGCTGGGAATCTTCGAGGTAACCCAGAAATTGTCCGTTGATAATCCGAGTCGAGTTTGTATAATAGACTGAAAAATAGGAAAAAATCAGGAAATCTGAATTGAAATTATTTGATTTTTTGTTTGTTTATTAGAACACACGTGAAAACTACTGAAGAAAGAAAGAATTTGCTAGGAAATCCACAATACAAGGACGTAGAAATAATGTATACATTTCTAAGGTTAAATTTAATATGTTGTACGCCGCATTTCCTACAAATGAGGTCGCCAACTCGGCATAGCTGAACAGTACTGAATAGATTTAAACTCGACATAGCATATGTCCATGGCAACACCGGGGAAACTTTTTATCTCTATAAACAGCGTCATACTATATAGATAGATAACTGCTAGTCATCAATCCAATATACGAAAATTACGATCACTTTTTGTTGGTAATTTTGTAAAAAATAAAATTGTGCGCGTGTGAGCAGTGCAGTTCACACGCAGTTTAAGTGACACTTTAGACAATATCCTCACAGATCATTATTCTCTAACTTTCACTACTATAAATGTTATTCCTTTAGTCTACATCCGTCAACATATTATAATTCAAAATAAACTTCTTAAGTATCACTTTCAGGTCTAATCTAGGTCCAAGTTGGGCCTGCGTTTAATCATCGATCTTATCGACTTTTTAATCTGTCTTTGCCTGACTTTTTAATCACAATGCTAAACTCGTATCTCATACTCTCGCAGGCGTATTCTTATAGATTCATGTATTTATCTCTTTTCAGTGTCGCTTTTTCGTTTCATCCAGTTTCAAATCAAAACGTTTCTAAAGATGTTCCAGTTCAAATCCCTATAGGTTGTTTAGTTACCACACGCTCGAATCCCATCGTTTCAACCTAGCAATCCATCGTTGAATTGAACGAATATTGGAGTGGAAAGCCCGCAGACGGTGCGGTGCTGAAAATAAATCATTTGAAGCAAATATCGCAATGCTAAACGAGCCATAAAATCTCTTTGAGGTCGGCTACGAGCAGACGTCTTAATGATTTGACGGTACGACTAAAAATAATGTTGCGTCCGGCACTAGGTTACTATGGACTCAAGGCGTGCATATCTCAAATATTAGGAGGATACAGTTCACTATTGTTTCCAATATCGTGCCGCGTGCTTTTCTCTTATAAACGTTGATACTGTTACGAGTTTGCCGGACTCGAATTAGAATTATTATAGAGTTTATTAGAACAATACAAACACGTATAACACTGGTACAAATATAACGGAACGCAACAAATCCAAATGTAATGCAGAAGGTCGTAATTCAATAATACGCGCAAATACCGTCACGAAATAGATTATCGAATGTACACAAGTCTCGCCTTAATCGTGGTTATTGTTCGACTACCCATCCCTCAATTAAAGCATTGATTTATACTGCGCAGATGCAATATGTCTGCCCGGCCGCGAGGACCGAATTTCTTAACGTAGTGCAACGTTTTGGACTTGTTGTGTTCAGGTATATTTTTATCCGTATTTGTATAGTTCTAATAAAGTCTATAGTAATTCTATCGGCATTTTAATTCGAGCCCTGCAATTCGTAAAAATATTAATACTGCCGATTAATCAAATTGCCAGTAAAAGAAATTCAAGTCCCACGCGAACGGTGCGCTGCGCAGATATACCTAACAAAATGTAATCCTAAACCATACACTGAAACGGCATTTACATATGAAGTGGACCACGAACATCCATTCCAAAATCCGTAGAACCTTATTGGGAATAAACAGGCTTCGTTCGCGCGGAAACCTTTTAAATGTCAATAAACAAACATCTCGTTCGCACAAAGGCCCAAAGAATAAACACCAAAAATAGATTCGCATTGATTGATAGATTTCGCGGTCCATCGGTTCACAAAAGAAACGAAAATGCGGGACCGCAGCTGGCCTCAATTCAATTTGAATATTAAGTTAGACCGCGCTCAGGTGTAAGGAGGTACAACACGACCTTTGGGGTGTTTTCCAACCATTTTAGAAAGAAAAATATTTATTGAGTTAAAATACGACGCTATACATAAAAGAAAAAAACACAATAAATTGTCAATTTTTACACATAAACACAAAAACATATATATAATAAATATTAGAGTGCTTTTTTATAAATAAACTAGGATACGCCCGCGACGTTGTCAACTTGACGCAGGTTCCCGCGAGATTCCCGAGGCAAAAAGTATCGCAGTATTAAAAAAAATGTAAGCTATCATTATAACGTCAAATCGCTCCCGGGAAAATTTCCGCGGAAATCAGCGGACAAAAACTATTACATAATAAGCTTTTTTAAATACAAGCTTTTAAGATCCTGGATATTATGTAGCAATAAAGTATTATCCATATATTTATATATATATAATTTATGTATTTATTATTAAAATGTAAGTAGTTTGTACTATATGTTACGTATACCACCATCGCCATTATCATATAATTTCATTTCTGGGGTTGTCTGGAAGAGATCGCTTTTTAGCGATAAGACCGCCCTTTGTACATAACTAGATATAATTTTAGTCTTAAGTTCATGTTTGTATTGGTGTACAATAAAGAGTTATCTATCTATCTATCTATCTAAAGTGTAAAGTAAAATAAAACGAGCTCTTACAGTGGAAGCCAGGATTGGAGTAAGAATTTATTTTGGTAATTTTCAAATGTGACATAGTGTACTTTTCTATGTTATATATTTACATAGCCAGTACTATTTTGATACCAAACTACAACAGAGTGTTAGCCAAGACAAGTAAAATGATCCCAAACATGATGGGTCTATCTTGTTTAGTACAGGAGTTCCTATGGCCACCTTCCAGCTCCATCATCAGGTCAGATCTACGGTACCATATTATTGCATTGGTACGCGATATAAATATGCGCGTAAAATTTCAGCTCAATCGGAAACCTGAGTGTTGTCAAATTTAACTTGCAAGATTCCACCTGAACTTACATTACATACATGCATTGCAAGTTAAATAAAAGCTTGTAAAATTTGGTATAGATCAGTGATAAACTCGCATTTAAATTCGTTTGTTTCAATCTGGCTATTTTTATTATGCCCAGAAAAATCCCCGCGGGTTTCCCGGCATAAAAAATCTTAATTCTAAGAATTTGCTGTCGGTCAGCAAAAAACGCATCGAAATCGGCCTAGTAGTTTTCAGAGAATCCAGAAGAAACAGATAAGAATTAAAAAAATACATTGTGTTCTCCATAGTTTATATAGTCAGTCTATAACACTTGTTTTTTTAAAGCTTTAATGTACAGACACGGCATGTTTAGAATTCTATAATATTGCTAGCTGCCCGGAAAAGCTTCCATCGATATTTAAGAAATAAAAAATAGGGGTTGATCCTAGAGGGTTGAAAATTTAGGGTTGTATGTATTTTTAATGCTGTATCATTAAAAAAATAAAAAATAAAAAATTAGGGGTGGACTGCCGCGAACATTTAGGGGGATGAAAAATAGATGTCCGATTCTCAGACATACCAAATATGCACACACAATTTCATGGAATCGGTCAAACCGTTTCAGAGGAGTATTATAACTAACATTATGACACGAGAATTTTATATATAAGAAGAAGAAAGAGTATAGATAAATAATCGACGGACTATCAGACACATTGTATATCCCGAAATTAAACAAGTTACGCTTATGTTATGGGTTATTAATTTTAAGATAAAATAACCCCTTTCTACAATATATCAGTGGAATTTCAAAAAAAAAAAAAAAAAAAACCAAATATATGTAAATGTATTGTATTTTACTTTATACTACCTACGTATAAGGTAACGGTTGACTAGGGTCAGAAATATTGACTTGACTTTGTTAATAAATTGGGCAAGTGCTTGGCAGTCCGCACAACACACAACGAAGAGTTCCGTAAAGATGTTAACTATTGATTAGTTAACATATTAGTTAACTAAGATACCATGGCTTAAGAGCCTCTCCTTGACATGTATAGTCGATTTTTCGATTATAAAACTAGCTACGATATCGCCACAGTTTATCGATTTTGGAAATCGAACGTTCGATCGTCTCATGTAACGTGCCCTTACCTGTGGTGAATACGAAGCCCAAAATCGTGTTTGGATTAACTCTGTGCCGCTTGGGTATTATGACCACAACCGCGGAAACAAGAACCAAAGGGATGGAGGAATGGTTTTATTTAAACATTTGAATTTGGAATTAAAGAATAATGTATTCTGCTTTTAATAAATAATCCTTTGTTGTATTTTTTTCCCAGAGCGTTTTGAAGTTGTCCGGCTGCAATAAATTATCTTATTTCGACCAGTCTCCACTAAAACGATAGCATTATTTTCAAACGCCCCGGTATTAGTGTCTCGGAAATCCCGCGGGACTTCAAGTCCAGCGTGGACGAAGTCGCGAGAATATCCTTTAATAATATTTGATGTTACTTTTAAAGCCTGTATGTCTTCTCTCTTGATAACATTTTATTAGGAAAGTAATAAAGCGAAGAGTTGATTAAATTATTTCGATACTCACTTGGAACTCCATACTTATAAATAGTTACAAACAAACTAACCAATCTCTTAATGTAAATGTTTGCTGTTAGAAAGTAGAAACAATTTGTTTATTTAGACTAAAAGGCGCTGATATTTCACCGGTCTAGCTTTGTTAGAAGATTAATTCTTTTAATGCATCTAGGTATCAACTATTTCAATTTTGTATAAGATAAAATAAATTTGTTCATATTATTATTTTGTAGTGTACTTAAGATATTGTTAGTACTTATCGTATTCAGGATGCGATTATGTAAAATACTTTTTCAACACATTTGCTCAAAAAATGCATTTACTTAGCCTGTATATATTGTTCGAAATGAATGACCATGCTGGAACTCAAAGTTGTTATAGCGGCATACTCTAGACCAGGGGTGGTAGCCATCCAGTCGGGTAAATGCCCTACCACCTGGCTGTGGATTCTTTGTCGCCTCTTACAACAGGCCACCCGGCGCAGGAATTGGTATTCTCTTTTCGTTCCTGCACGGAGAAAAACGTTCGCTGTAATACAGGGGTGAATTAAAAGAAAAGAAAACATAGCGCTTTGGAATAATATTTGTATTATTATCATTTTTCAGTTCAGCACACAGGCAGACGGCCCACTTGATGGAAAGCGGCTACCATTGCCTATGGACATTTGCAACACCAAAGGTGCTACAGATGCGCTGCTGTTCTCTTAATGGAGACTGGAACCTGGTCACTAATACCGCAACACAACTCAAGGTTGTAATGGCGACATACTTTAGACTAGGGATGGTAGCCATCCAGTCAGGCAAATGCCCTACCACCGGCTGTGGGTTGTTTTGTCGCCACTTGTAAGAACAACAGGCCGTCTGGTCGCAGGAAATTGTATTCTTTCTCCGTTCCTGCCCGGACAAATTTATTATTTCACTCCTCTTAAATTTCCATGCCCTCTTAAGAAGTAAACGCCAAAAAATGCCTACGAAACCCGAACTAGTTGCTATTAATAAAATGATCCCTAATCAATTCCACAATTTAGTTTCGCGGCTCGCCGAATAGTAAAAAATCCATAAGATGTGAGATCTTCCGTAACCTATAAACACCATTTGTCGATACACGTCACGGGACGGGGCCTGCCAACATGTGATTTCAGTCACGTGCGGCGCGCGTGCCGCATACGTGTGCGTATCGTGGCGATGCGAGCGATACGTAATATTGTAGTGGTGGGATACTACCACGTAGCTTATTGGTAATGGGAAGGAAGTAATCGAGTTGAGTAGGTATGCGACCGTTAAGGTTGCCCAATCTAAACATTTTTTACTAGGAAAGAAAATGTACATACATTTTCTAGAGCCCGGGCGGCGTGTCGTAATAAGGTGACAATCAACCCACAGCCAGGTGGGAGGTTATTTGCCCGACTGGATAGCTCTAGCCTGGTCTAGAGTATGCCTCCATAACAACCTTGAGTTCTGTTCCGGCATTGGCGGCTGGGTTCCAGTCTCCCTTAGTGTGCCTTTGGTGATGCAAATGTAAGTAGGTGATTGTGACCGCTTTTCACCAAGTGGGCCGTCTGCCTGTCTGCTGAATTCTGAACTTAACTTTTGTATTAAGAAGTAAAGCATTATCATTGCTCTTAGTTTTTAATGTAATAAAAAATATATGTTGACTAAAACCATTGTGACTTATATGAATGATCAATAGTAGATAGATAAAATTAATTGATAAGACATATCTAAAGTTTGATTTGATGAGCTTAACTTTCTTAATTCGTCTGGAAACATTTCTTTTATAGTATTCATCAATCAATAATGGTACATCACTATCGCATTGGACTCCGTCCATTTATTAGCCGGCAAGAAAAAGTCTTTTTAAAATATCATAAATCATCTAAACGGTCTCCGGGGCTGTGACGTCACGGGTTCCATTCAAACATATACGCCTTACCATTGGCTTTCGATTTTAATCTTCTCACAGTAACAAAATTACCAATTAAATAAAATTGGTAACAGTCAAAACACACATTATTAATTTATTTATGTCTTGCTGTTAATATTTATTAAGGCATGCGCTCTTGGCGAGAATTAGTTGACATTTGAGTTTATTTTTGACGTCAATTAAAGTTTTGTGTGAATATACTGAGACTCAACTACTTTAGAGATAGAAAGAGAGAGAGAGAAAATGCATGTATTTAATATTGTATTATTCAGAAATTTCATTGCTATAAGCTAAAAGTGCTCCCTAACCGTTACATTCGCCAGTAATGTAACATTTATCAGTTACTAGCTGAAAAGCTTCAATTGATATGCCGACAGTAGCGCCACCAGGTCCAATTGTGAACCAACTCAGAAACCTTCTTTAGCTCATGCACAACAACTTTGCTAAAGATCATCACATGATCAATTGTATAGTTTATGATTTTATAAAGGACATTAAGACAAACATTCATTTTTATATATAAGACAATAATGCCTTCGTGACTGACAAGCTAAGACACTATAGAGCCTAAGAAAGTGTTATTGGACACATTCTTAGTACATTTTATACCTGGTTATCTTAGATCAGATTTTAATGAAGTACTATAAGTTTTCTTTTCTATTATAGGTTGTAATTTTAATGTCTTATATTTAATGTACATCATTTATTGAGGGAAAAAAATCTGTTCGAGAACAAACAGTAATTCGACATTGAGCTGAACCGGTGTATACTAGACGCGTTCTTTAAAATTTTATTTATGTTACATCAGTCTGTTGTACGATCCACAGATAATGTACGCTAAATGGATAGGTAGCTTTCAGCGGATATTTAAATGCAACTGCGCAATGTAAATAAGAATTCTGATTTTTTATTTAATTTGTTTTATTATTAGTTACAACGTAGTTTTGGTATTGAATAAATAGTTGACAGTCAAAACGCCTTTTTTGTATTCTTCTTTTTATTGTTACGAGCTACAGGACTCGAATTAAAATAAATGCAGTTGGAATGACTATAGAGTTTATTAGAACTGTACAAACACGTATAAAACGGGTGCAAATAAAACTGGGTGCAACCAGTTCACACGGCACAATTAATAACACGCGCAAAGTCCGTCACTATACCGCTAATCGAAAGTACTACCCACGTCTTGCTAGTATCGTAATTGTTGCTTGACTGTCCCACCCCTCCGTTCGGGCATTGTTTTATACTAAACTGTATAATACCGACAAAAGGGCCGCGTTCACTGTGTTAATCCGCACATCTGGCAAGCTTCGACGCAATGCAATAAAACAAGGATTAATTAGTTCAACACTAATTACAGCCATAAAATAAGTACGAAAACAATAAGATGTTTTTAAATTTTAAACATGAAATAAAAAATCAGAGAAGGCAATAAACTGCGTTTTAACTACATGCAGGTGTGCGTTCTTTGTCGGTATGTAACATTATTAAATGCTGCATCTTAAAGATACAGCATTAATATTACAATTAATATTCCAATACATCTAAGAAACAATTCGACCTAACATCTAAACTAATATATAAAGCTGAAGAGTTTGTTTGTTTGCTTGAACGCGCTAACTCAGGAACTACTGGTCTGATTTTTCTAATTAATTATTTCAGTGTTGGATATCCCATTTATCGTGGAAGGCCATAGGCTATTTATTATCACGTTAAGACCAATACGAGCGGAGCAGCAATGAAAAATGTTTCAAAATCAGGGGGGCTTTGAAAACATATTTTATAAAGTGCGTATATTCTGTTATTTTAGTATATTTTTAGTTTAATGTGCAATTCGCGACAGTAAATGTTTGTATTTCTTTCTTCTTCTCTTTCAATGGTAATGTTCTTATTATGTCTGTTAAGGGGAAAACGCTTTGTTCATGTGTTCTTTATTAATATTAACCACATTACACTAGACTTAATTTTGATAGTTTTACAATACTAACCCAAAAAGGTTTGGTCGTTATGACTCTTCTTACTAGGTCTGACGGTCACGTGGCGCCTCATTATGATGCAAGTTTAAGTCTGTGTGTATCGTCGGCCGTCAGGAGTCTCATTTACCCCTTGGTGATCTCCACTGGGACCCGAGGGTATGTTCTAATGCATTCCCCCGGCGTAAACATTTCTGGTGTTGCGAACGTCCAGAAGGCGATAGTAACCGGTTTCCATCAGATCGTCAGCTTATCTACTGTACTTTTGCAACCAAAAAGCTCAGATTGATAATTTAAGGTCTAATATGATTGTAAGAAAACTTAACTTATTTGTATTGTATTCTACCCATAGTCCCTCAAGACTATAAGTAGAATTTTGAGCCCAGATCACCGTCTTCTATGGGTAAGGTGCCCAGAAGGCTGGCTACGTTTCCTCGCTGGATCGCCATACTGATCCGTTGGCCGAGATAGGCACCAGCCCTCTGATCACCTGAAGAGTCGATGAGTCGTTTTGATAAATTTTGGTAGAGGCTCGTGGCTTCAGGACCCCACGGTCCAAGCGTCTCGACAGCAAACGGCACAAACATATAACTATCACTGAGGGTCGCATGTTTCCGCCATATTTATAATAAAATAAATAAAAAATAAAAACATGCACAAAAATGTTACATAACTACTTCTACTCAAGTCTTCGATTATAATTTTCCAAAAGTTTTGTTCTTGTCAGTTATTGGCTAGCAGTCATAACAGCAACAATATTTCCATCATTACATTATTTTATCTAACAATATTATCTTCTAAATTTATTTATCATCTAATATTATTTATCTTGTGTTTCGTCTATTACCGAATACTTTGTGTTATATAATTTTCTTTCATATAATGTTTCTTTCGTTACATTATTGATTTTGGCTGAAAAATTTTCAAATGAGATCCAAATTGCAATTTTCGAATACATCTAAATAAAACATTAATCTTCGGATGTGCTGTGGCGTTACATAAATATTGAAAATCTAGCCGCTTGTCTGTTTGTATGTCGGTGGTTTAATTTTATTTTGGGCATATTTTATACGCGCGTTGTTTATCATTTTGCTTAGATCATCCTTGAATAGTGTACGTTTGTGTTATGTATGTATATGTATGGCATAGAAACACGTACTAAATGTTTTTTTGCGTTACTTTTATTGCAAAAGTTCAGCAGACAGGCAGATAGCCCACCGGTTACCATCGCCTATAGATATTTGCAACACGAAAGGTGCTAAAAATGCGCTGCTGCTCTCTTAGGGGAGACTGGAACCTGGTCACTAATCCTGGAACACAATTCAAGGTTGTTATGACGGCATATTACGCCCAGGGCTGGTAGCCGTCTCGACGATTAAATACCTTACCACCTGGCTGTGGGTTCTTTTGTCGCGTTTTACGACAAGCCGCTCGGCTTCAAGAGATTGTATGCTTTTTTCGTTCCTGCATGGGTAAGAAGTGTGAAGAATGAGCTGATGATTTGTGGCGTGACAAAGGACCTCTGTCAGAATAGATATATAAGGAAAAGATATTGAGCCAATACAAAAAAATCGGAAGAAGGTGAAAGAAAAGAGGTCTACCGCTGCCAAATCTGCATTGTACACTGCTATCATACACCTGTTTTGTCAGTCTCATTCATCCATGATCTCTACATATCCAAATTTTTTGTGCACTTGGTTCATGGAAATCTTTGATTTCCTACATTTTTCTCATTCCCGTTATTTGCGCTCTAGTAATAATTTCTCCTTAATGACACCTGTACACACTTCTTCCTTCGTTAATAACTCTTTCACGGTACAGGCTGACCGTTTATGGAACTCACCACTCAACATCAGACAAGGTAAATCCATATTGTCTTTTAAACTGATGGTTACTAAATATCTTCGGTACTCGCAAGTCTAAAACATGCTGCTGATTCTATATATAGTATGATATATCTTATGTTTCTATAGTGCATGAAGTATATTATTATTTATTTTTAATTATTCTTGGAATGATTCGTATTATTTATTGCCTTCGCCGCCACTGTTGACTTAATATTTTCCTTACTTTAGGGGGTTGCCTGGAAGAGATCGCTTTAAGCGATAAGGCCGCCCTTTGTTCAAAATATATAATGTACTTAGTTTTAAGAACGTAGTTTTAATTTTTGGTGAACAATAAAGTGTTTTCATTCATTTATACATTCAGATATTATTTACCTACATGTTCTATTATCACAATACATAAAATGATAAATTCGTATTTAAAGCCCTCGTAAAATGGGACACGCGAACAAGTTGCCAAGTCTGGGAACAATACCTGACGTCGTTTGTAAGTTAATGCCAGCACGAGTGAAAGGGGTCCATTGGAAACCGGGCTGGGATTAACGGGTTTAAAAGGGATAGGTTGAGCCCGACCTACATTTGACAGCAGCTGCGAAATGTTGATGCGGATTGATCCGCTTTTTCTAGGCACGATTTTAAACTCTCTTATGAGAAACCAGTGGTAACTGCTGACGTTGTCCTGCCTTGATAAAAATTTAGAAAGTGATTATTTATTTAAATATAGCCCTACTCAGGGGTAATGTAGCATTGCAATGGTGAAAGAATGTTTGATTTCTGAATTTTGCTTTGATTTTTGTAGTTTTTGAGTTTAACAAACATACAAATTCTTCCTCTATATAATCTAATATATAAATTCTCGTGTCACAGTTTTCGTTGCATACTCTCGAACGGCTTGACGATTTGATGAATTTTTTGCTTATCCGGTATCTATGAGAATCGCCATCTATTTTTCATCCTAAATGTTAGGTAGTCACCCTAATTTTTTTTTTTTTTTAACAATTTTTTTTTTTTTTTATGATACAAATACAAAATACATACAACCTAGATTTTCACCTCTACGATCAACCTATTTTTATCGGCAGGACGACGTCTGCTGGACAGCTAGTATTAGTATAGAAGTATAGATAGGTACCACGATCACACGTAATGAGTATTATTTGTCATATGTTTTTTGCAGGGGTGGCATCTTCACTTTGTTTTATTACCTTTTATGAGTTAAATAGATTTTTAAAAAATGGGTGTGTTCTGTTCTCACGCAGTAGAAGTGAAACTTCAGAGAATATACTCACAGATAATTTTTCTCTAACTTTTATTAATATAAATATAATCCCTTCAACCTACATTCGTCAATAATTTATAAAATAAACGTCTTAAGTATCTTACTTTCAATTTTTCACTGTTTTAGTAAAAAAATATTATTATCACTTTTATTTCGGTCCAAATTGGACCCATGTTTAATCATCGGTCTTCTTAGCTGTCTAATCTATGCTACAGAATATAAAACTAGTATCTCATTCTCTCGCTGGCTTAGTTGTATAGAATGTTATGTGTTTATTTCTTTTTTAGTGTAGCTTATACGATTCTTCAAGTCACGTTTTTAAATAAGTTTCACTTCAAAAAATCAAACGATGTGATTGAAGATGAAGCTCACTTATCTAGATAATATCTATTCACAAGAGACTTGAAGACACTCGGATTATACTTTTGGGAAACACGAGATTTGGTAGTGCATTCCACAACTGCCGTACGCAGAAGGAATGTGGAGGCAAACGTTTCGTTGACCGATCCTAGACACCCAGACCGTAGGAAATAACGGAATGTTCGTTTACAAAATTTACCTTGTCAGGAATCTAACCGGAGCCTATGCGTTGTAGCGAGGACGGCCGGCAAAGGTTCCTCCGTCTACGGACTACGAGACTACGAGACGTAGTAATTAACGTCAATTTTTTCTTGTTGTTTGGCTACGAAACCCTAAATAATCAAAAATAAGAATTATTATTATTGTTATTTTTTATTGAATATGTTTTAATTTTGTAGTATTTTTGTTAAAGAATAAGGTGATCTATTTTTTGTATAAAAAAATCTTAATATTTTTTTTTAAATATATAAAGTAAATAAACAAATAAATACAGTATAATTTTAATTCATTTATTATATAAATTATTTCACTGTTATCAAATTTTAAATTTCAAATTAGTTCACGGCATAACAATTAATTAGTTAAACAAATACTAAGGCATTACACCCTCGTCACTATAATTATTATAAATGTTTCTACTCCACGCCGTCAAAGTAACAACTATATATACCTACCAAACGATTTCAATTATGGACTTTGCCACCGGATAAATACTTCAGCACTTTAAAAAACACGCAATATTTTGGGAAAATTTTGGTTTATTAATTTTTTATTTTTTAAATTTAGAGACGTACCATCGATTGCTAAATTGCAATCATCAACAACGTGTAAAATAACCTTCTAGTAAAGTGCATTTCGCAATTGCAGAAGTTTTCTTTCTAGCATTCGTTTATACCTGTAGAATTTCAGTCCACTGAGCTTTTTCACGTGTTACTTTGTTTTATTTAAGGAAGGCTTACAGGTTATAGCAAAAAAAGAAATACATAAAAAACGAATGCTGATAACAAGCCTCCACCTCTTGATAACAATACATAAATACATACACGATTCCTAAATATAATATAGTTTTTTTTGTCTTTCCAAAATATTCGCTTGATCGAATTTATACTAGTACAATATAAGTATAATATAAGTCTAGGTTCAATTTACTACTATTTTGTTGAAACAATTTGAGCTTCCTAAGATAAGCGTTTTGTCTATAGTTAGTATTTACTAAAGGGTGTGAAGCAATCCTCTCTGTCTAGATTATTCTAGGAATAATTTTTATCTGGTGAAAAATAAGCCCTAAGCGTTTTAATTATTTTCTGCATCCCATAGTCTTGAGATTAATTTTGCTCAGATTTAGAAAAATGTAACGATGGTAATAAATAACTTTTTTAATGTAGGCAACAGGTGGCTCCCGAGGTCTTGAAAATTGTCAGTTACTAAGGCGCCGAGTGCAAAACTTTAATATCTCTTAAAGAATTTTATCACGTTTAATAAGCCACGTTTATATGCCCCGCTTAAAGTTATTTTGGTATCAAAGTAACTTTCAAGTGGTTCCGCGTATCGCTGTTTGAACGGCAATAATTCTTCGAAATGATTCATTAAAAGTAATGTCTGGTGTATATAATTTTCCTTAAGGTAACGATATAAATAATATCAGGCCAGTCGGTTGTTCCATAGCAAAACATAGTAACTGACAATTGTAACATATTTACCAACTTGCCTAAGAAGAACGATGTTCACACTAGATTTATCAAATTCATTTTGAGAATTGAACATATTTCAAAGGAATAATAAAATAGTTATAATACTGTTACGACTCGCGAGACTAGAATTAAAATGCCGTTAGAATTACTATGTCTTTTATTAGAACTTTACAAACACATATTACCCAGGTACAAATATAACTGAACACAACAAGTCCAAACGTAATGCAGATGGTCGTCAATATAATGCGCAAACTCCGTCACTTATTAGATTCCCGATTGTGTACTAACACACGTCTCGCTTCGCTATTGCTCGACTGCATCCCTGTCCATCGGGCCATTGCTGTACACTGCACAAATGCAATATGTCCGCCTGACAGCGTGGACCGAATTTCCTAGAATCAGCTTGTACTTTAAATCCGTAACACCTGGCTAATGATTACAATACAGCAATAGGCCGTATGTCAATAAGAACAAAGAAACGACCATAAAATCATTTCATTGTTATTAGTTCAGCGGGTAATAAATGTGCTTTGTTTCATTAATGCAGGTGTATTTTGTGTTTGTCGGAACCTGAGTTGTAACAATATATTTAAGCTTTAAAAGACGAAATTCGAACATTTTCAACTCTATCTGAATAAGCATAGTATATAAATTATTAAACATAATGTGTTCCATCTCATTCTCTAGCAGGCTTAGTCCTATGGATATATGTGTTTATCTCTTTTTAGAGTCGCTTTCTCGTTTCATCGAGTTTCAAATCATAACTATTCTAAAGAAATTTCTTCTAAAATACTGCTATTTATTTATTATACATACCTAAATTTGTTATTCGAGACAATGCAGATAAGTCTACCAGGAGCCCAAAAACTTTAGTAATCTCAGCATTTGGTACCAGAGTCCCTTTTATTCAGCTCCATCAGTATTCTCCTAAATTTGGATTTAACATTACTGAACTTTTACAAACAAACGGAGTAACTGAGATTATTCAATGAAAACTTTTGAAAGCCTTAACATTTTGGTGTAAAATATTATTTGGAACTAGATATAGCTATAGCTGTAACAAGAAATGATAAGAAACGTATATCTGTTTATGTTTAAAAATTACATTAGGCTATTAGTAAATGATGTCAAGAAGCAGTGAGGTGTAGATGGCTGTGTGGCGTTGTTGTGTACCGCAAGGATGCTAAGTTATGTATTATGTATGTATTAGTAAAGATAGAGCAATATCAAACAAAAATAAAGCAATGAAGAGAAGACGCAATAAACACTAAGGGTCGCTTGCATAAGGTTGCTTAAATTTATTTAAGAAACACAAAACAAATTGAACACAAGTCACAATTGACAAGCAAATTACTAAATATGCTTAAAGAACTGTCAATATTGATTGACTAATTTTATTTAAAGCCGATCGTTATGCAAGCGATCGAAGTCGCCGTATTATTCTAGAATTACGCTGCTAGAAAGTTCTACCCGTGCAATATGTTTTTTGTCATATATATATATATATATATATATTATATATATTATATATATATATATATATATAATATAACACATATGTAATATGTAATATATTTATATTGTTTTACCGCATACCGTTAATATCTAATCTATTAATCCTGCCATAGGTTGTCTGGAAGAGATCTTAGCGATAAGGCAACCCGTTGTACTATCTCTTGTCTTTTTCTATTTCTATTTGCCTATGCTTTGGTGTACAATAAACAATTGACTATCTATCTAAAAAATATAGAATGTTGAATAAGCATTAAATAAATATTGTACATGTCGGAGAAGGAACCCCCGTAATGTTTTATTAAGAATGTGACAGTCAGTATTGCAGACCTCACGATCGTTGGCTTCTTGGTGACGACCCATATTTGAGTCCTCGAAATATAATTTCAAGAATACTCGGTATTGTACATTCCAAGAGCGTTACGACTTCCCAGAGAGGTCCGTCCCGTTCGACGGCTCGAGCAATAATGATCGAGTTTTTTTTATTATTTGACTTGACTTTATGTTGTTGGTCCGAAGACCTCAAACTTTACCGGGGTTTTTGGGGCGAGCGCCTTCGCCTTGCGAGCCCGGGGGCAACTTGCTTGAGGGCTCCCTGGGGAGTTTTACCTCGGCTGGACTGTTGCCATGAGAGGGGGATGAATCTGATGATGCCCGCCAATGGGCGACACAATGAAGTAATTGAGAAAGGGCGACGGGTTATATAAAGCCCGAGAAGAAGGATCCCGGCGGAACGGGATCGGCGGTTCGCGGCGGCCTACGCTATCTTACTGCCGTTTTGCAACGTGTTATGGCTGGGAGAGAAGAAACGCCGAAAGAAACTTCCCAGCAACATGCCTAGTCTATCCTGTGGGGGGGGGCTATGTCTCCTGGCGTCCTCGCGAGGACGTGGAGAGATCGTGATTGGAATGATAGAGTGTCAACAGTGCGGTCGCATTTATAGTGCTCGGTGCACATGAAATACAATAAAATTATTTTGTTTTACATTAATTTCTCATTACAATAAACTCGAAGTAATTAATTACACGATTATTGTTCTTGTAAATGGTAATTGATGTATTTGCGCCGGCATAAAGAATAAGGATTGAAAATTGTTTGAATCAGTGACGATCGGCAGCAAAGCTAATAAATAATAAGATTTAGGTCCTAAAATTACGCTACAAGAAACTGAGGCCTTGATGTAAATAAACTTTGGACGGGCCTCAGGTGCTCTTGTCAAATCAAATTGTCCCCGAACCGATCTCCTTGTTACTTTTGAAAACACTCGAAACAGTACTGGTAGTAAATTGTCTAACTGAGGGAAAGAATGGCGATAGAACTTTTTACTTGGATCTCGTTACTAGTGTTTTTAGATAACTACCTTTGTATAGAATAAATTATAATCTTGTGCAATGGAGAAAGTTTAAGTATTGAAGTGAAAAGTATTAGGATTTATTCTGTCACGAAAAAGAGTTACGGCCGCGTGGAATAAATTGGAATGAAATAAATAAAAAATACATTCCTTACAATGTACCAACCTAATTTGCAGCAAATCTGCGTAAAATCGAAATGTTTGCTGGGACACATAGTTGAAGTGAAACTTTAACGAACAAGTGGCAAAACGAATCGCAACAAAATTTTAACATGTTCTTTTACGAGCAGATTGTTAATGTACTTGCCCAATTTGAAAACCTGTCTGTAAAACTTGAAGTCAAACTTTTGTTGCGATTTGTTTTGCCACTTGTTCGTTGCGATACTTTTTT
The DNA here is from genome assembly GCA_012273795.1 of Dendrolimus punctatus. Lineage (NCBI taxonomy): Eukaryota > Metazoa > Arthropoda > Insecta > Lepidoptera > Lasiocampidae > Dendrolimus > Dendrolimus punctatus. The sequence goes on from CM022536.1 coordinate 18,531,526, forward strand.
CCACTTATCCGTTGAAGTTTCACTTCTACTATGTATCCCAGCACACATTTCATTTTTTGAGATTTATAAGTATAAGCATGAAAATGGAATGTTTATAAATAGTCACTATCCTTTGTAGGCATGCCGTGTTTTTTCTAACCAAATATTTTTTAAATATTATTTTAGATGAATTATATCATTAGACGATTAATATATAAAATAATCTACTGTAATACCTAAATTTGCAGATACTACATACATGGCGGATTTATTTTAAGCCATTTTTTCCGTCTGCAAAAGGTAGATACGTCCGTCACGTGTCGCCAGTTGTCTGGAAATGAGACAAGTAAGTCTGAATAGCTGTGACAAGTTACGACTGGGGTATACCGGGTTTTCATACTGAATTTAAATGAATTGGGTAAGTTCCACATTCGCTAGATTGTGAATAAGTATTTTTAATTTTAAAAAATCAACATATCTAAGAATTATATTTATTTAATTTTATTGGGGGGGGGGCTAACAGCTGTAGTTTTAAACTAAAGTTACAGAGATAGGTAAATATATCATACATTTTTTAAAAAACGCTGGAGGAATGATTTTGCGTTCTTTCTCCGTTTCCAGAAAGTGGGTTACCGGTGGGCGTGTGCACTCCCCTGCCGGACCTCCACTTCCTCTACAAAATTCATATTAACGCGAGGCAAGTCGCGGGAAAAAGCTAGTCATCACTATGTAGTAACTATTGTTAATATCATTTCTTCCAAGTAGTACTGCTATTATTGTACTCTTGTAATATTTGCGGGTAGTTGTGTTTACTAATCGGATATAAATACGAGCGGGCCTAGTGACGAAAGATCATTTTCACTTCGACTTTGTTCGAATGCAGATATCATAGTAACTCTCTAAGGTAGCTAATTATTGTACAAGAATCATAACTTATAATGAATAACACTTTAATTGCTTTTGTTGTATAAATAACGAAATAACATTATGTTAATTAATATTATAGAAATAGGGTTGATTATATCACACGTCCCAAGGCCAAAGTTTGCAAACTTTTGTTCGTGCAACGTAAAAGTTACCCCAAGTAAAGCCATAAAATCGAAGTATCTAGAAGACGTTTCGAAGCAACAGGTATTACCAGGTAAACAGACATCGAGGAGGTAATATGGTTACAGTATCGATTTTTAACTCTAAACATCCTTACAATAACAGGGAAATTGATCAACATATTCTATTTCAAATAGGACGGTATGACTGACACACCCATAAAACGTAACTTGCAGCGTTATCGTAAACTTATGAAACAAATATTAATTTAAATTATAAAAAAAAAAACTTTTAATACATACATACATAACTTCACGCCAGGTCCCTTGCGGGGTAGGCACGAACAACAGAGCGCCATACAGGCTTATTCTGACACACCTCACTTGCTTCTTTGACATTCATAGCTCTTGTCATGCACGCTCGTCTGTTCTTAAGGCTCCTGGGATCACCTTCTGCTAATACACGATCAATATGATCGTGGAAGGTGTTTCGTGGCCTTCGGTGACTTCTGCATCCATCCACTTTTGCATTGTATATCTGTTTAGTCATTCTTTCATCATAGATTATTTCCACATGCCCGAACCACCGGAGCATTCCTTTCCTTACCTTCACACCGACACTCTTTCAGACCAACTGTCTTTCTTACTTCGGTATTACGAACGCGGTCCGCGAGCGTCACTCCGCAGATTTTGCAGAGTGCTCACATCTCGACCGCGTTTACTCACCTTTCATGTTCAAGCGAGAGTTGGGTATGGAATAGATACCCAACTCTCGCTTCCATACGTAGGAGCGTAGGTACCAGCATCGCGTTGTGTATGGCAAGCTGGCCTTTCTGGCTTTCTTCAAAACTTTTAATGTTCAATAATAATCTTGTTCTTGGAACCAGAATGTTTGTTACACCATTAACGTAATTTCTTCCATATTGTCCTATTTGAAATTTTCTATTCAATAAAGAAATATGACTGTTTTTTCTTCACTGTCTTGTGTATGATGATATTATACTGTTTGTTATATACGAGTATGTAGTACATTAGATAATTGAGACGAATAAAAGTGGTATTGTTACGATCTCAGCGCCGAGAAAAAACAAATTCACGCCTGCATACCTGTAGACGATTTATTACCTTTGCGGCATTTGGACTTCTTTTGTTTTCTTTGTGATTAGAAAATCAGCCCATTGTGTATTATAATCTTTTATGCATTAGCCAGGTGTGATTCTAGGAAATTCAGTCCCCGGGGTCGAGCAGACATATTGTATTTGTACATTATAAAGCAATGCCCCAAGGGAGGGATGAGGCAATCTAGCGAAAGCACAAGCGAAGCAAGACTTTAGTGACCGACTTTGCGCGTGTGATTGAATCGTGCATTACGTTTGGACTGGTTTTGTACCGTTATAATTGTATAGTTCTAAATAAAATCTACAATAATTTCAACGGCATTTTAATTCGCGTCCTACAACTGCCGCCAATCACAGTGGGCTGTTTTTCTAACCACGAATTTTAAACAAAAAGTAAACAAAAGAAGTCCAATTGCCGCAAAGGTAAAAAAACTTCTACAGGTATGCAGGTGTGAATCTGTTTTTTGTCGGCGCTCAGGTCGTTACAATATCATACAGTAGAATTATAATTTTACAGCACTGAAAGAAAATATGCTCCAATGTCCCTTCAGCTAGTCGACATTCATAGAAAGAACGGTCTCGAACCCTGATATAAAATGTATCAACTACCTACTGATGAAAGTGAAGAAATATTATGAGTGACGTTGCCCCTTAGATATCGGAGATTCGTAAACATGGCATACGGCCGACGACCACATATGTAAATATTATGACCGATAGAATTGCTGTTTTGACAGCAAGTTGTGCAATCACATGTGAAAACGCAGTTCAGAAGGCCGTGCTATTTATAGTGGAGGGATTGATATATAACCGCTACATAACGTAATATATTTTTATCCGTGCAGGATCGGAGAAAGAATACGATTTCCTGTGCCGGGCGGCCTGTCGTAAGTGGTGACAAAACACCTACAGCCAGGTGGTAGGGTATTTACCCGACTGGACGGCTACCACCCCTGGTCTAGAGCATGCCGCCATAACATCCTTGAGTTGTGTTCCGGCATTAGCGACCAGGTTTCAGTCTCGCTTTAGAGATTAGCAGCGCATTTATAACCTTTGGTGTTACAAATGTCCATAGGCGATGGTAACCGCTTTCCATCAAGTGGGCTGAACTCCTGCTATAAAAAAGTGTACTTAAATTTTCTTGTGTTTCTGAACGGCTTCGCGTGCGCATTTAGACATTATTTATCAACGAATACTGAAACGTAATATTAATAATATAATGTATACCTGCTTCTCATAATTCGCAAGAAATACGACAAGAGTGTCCTATTAAATTACATTTATTTCGATCTTATGAAGCTTTGTAAGGGACATCTGAAATTGTATATTGGCTTTTAGTGTATTCTTTCAAGTGTCTATGAGGTAGATCTAATAAAATTCGTTACTAACAGCGTTAGTAAATTCTCTGCCTTTAATTAATATATATATTGATTACTATAGAAAGATGGTGAAAATGCCCTTACAATTACTATTGCGTTTATTAGAACTGTACAAACACGTATAAAACAAGAACAAACAAAACTGGATACAACCAGTTCACAGTGCACAATTCAATGCAATTCAACACGCGCAAAGTCCGTTACTATATCGCTAATCGAAAGTACCACACACGTCTTACTCGTATAGTAGTCGTCGCTTGACTGCCTCACTCCTCCGTTTGGGCATTGTTTTATACTAAACTGTATAATACTGAAGAAAGGACCCGCGTCATGAGTTAATCCGCCACCTGGCAAGCTTCGACGCAATGCAATAAAATAAAAGGATTACTTCGACTCTAATTACAGCCATAAAATAAGTACTATATGAATAGACGTTTTTAAAGTTTAAACACGAAGTAAACAAAAGAACTCCGAATGCAGCAAAGGCAATAAACGGCGTTTTACGACATGCATGTGCGTACTTTGTCGGTATGTAACAATACTTTAAGAAATATATAGTTTAGAAGAGGGGGTGATATATGGACATTTAGTCTTAATTATTAAAATCCTGTATCACGATATTTGTTCACACTAATCTTCGTAACCGCTCAACCGATTTTAATGACATTTTGTAAATGCTTCTAAGGAAAGACATCCGTTTGATGATAGCCCATAGCGGAGTAATCGCGGTAGGTGAGTCTGGAAGTCGCTGCAATTGGAGTGGTAATAACATTTCTATTATACCTGCCCGAGACGGAAATACCCACTAAAAGTCCATAGTGTTCCTTGCTTCGCTTTATTCTAGGACAGCAGGTAGATAACGTAGCCAACTCCGCGGCTCTGGCAGGTGGCGGCTCGCAGGCGTCAGGTGCTTCTTGGCTTCCTCCCGGCAACCGATCTCCATTATCCTCAATTGCGTGAAGCGTGCAAATGGTATTCCATGGGAGGCGAGGAGAGCGTGCGTGGAACACTGGCCCACTCTCATCTCGTCACGAAACACTTCCCCAAGGCACCGGCATCGACGCGTCTTCCTTCAGCTGACCTAATCAAAGAGTCACGCTCCCACACGGCTTCCTCCTTAACTAGTGCAACATGTGAGCATGTTGAGCAAAAGGTGACTTTTTAAATATAAACCGGACAATGTGTCAGGTCAGCTAGTACTTTTATAAATATCAGTCCTTTTACAAATATCAAACAATAAAGACTGGAGAATTGAAAAGGGTTTAATGTACAAAGTACAGCTTTTAATTAAAATATAACCGCCCGAGGAAATTGGCTGCTAAATGAAAATTTCAATTGCAGCAGCTTAGGCAAAGTGATATGACAGGTGTAATTCGTGACCCAAAAATGCCGAGTATGCTCAAAAGCCACTGTGATAACCGATTATACCTGTCATCTACCGCCTGATGTTATGAAAGGGGACGTTTGCTCTGTGTTAATGTTTTGGTGTGACTATTTGTTTGGGGTTTTGATTAATTCGGTAATTAAGCGATAACGTTCGGCCGCCTTTATAGGGACTCTCAGCTACCCTGCATAGAAATGCTGAAATAACATACTGCCGCCATTAAAGCTCGATTCACACTATTATGTCGTTTACGGTTCAATCTCAATTCGGTCTCAGCCCGATCAAATTTCGTTGTGTCTGCACTAGTAGTGTCACAACACGATTCAAACTCACTCCGGTCTCGGCCTGATCAAATTTGTTGTGTTTTACACTAGTAGTGTTGCAACACGATTCAAACTCACTCCGGTCTCATCCCGATCACATTTCGCTGTCTACACTAGTAGTGTCACAACACGATTCAATCTCGCTCCGGTCTTGTTTCAATCAAATATCGTTGTGTCTACACTAGTAATGTCACAACACGATTCAATCTTGCTCCACTCTTGTTTCAATCAAATATCGTTGTGTCTACACTAGTAGTGTCACAACACGATTCAAACTCACTCCGCTCTCGGCCTGATCAAATTTCGTTGTGCTTTACACTAGTAGTGTGGCAACACGATTCAAACTCACTCCGGTCTCAGCCCGATCACATTTCGCTGTCTACACTAGTAGTGTCACAACACGATTCAATCTCGCTCCGGTCTTGTTTCAATCAAATATCGTTGTGTCTACACTAGTAGTGTCACGACACGATTCAAACTCACTCCGGTCTCAGCCCGATCACATTTCGCTGTCTACACTAGTAGTGTCACAACACGATTCAATATCGCTCCGGTCTCGATCAGATCAAATCACGCTGTGTCTATATTACTAGTCTTGAGTTAAAACAAAAGCGTGATCACACTGTCGGTACAAATCATGTCAGGTCAGATCTCACTTCAAGCAAATTACTACTAAAGTTCTAATTTTTACTACTAAATTAAAATTTATCTTATAATCTTTTTTAAGATGTCTATTACAATCCCACACACAACAGACGTAACAAAAATTACTTTTTAAAAAATACAGCTAGCACTGTGGCTTAGAGCGAGAGAGGAGAAGCCTGCCTACCGCTGCCGTATACGTAAGAGAAAGTGAATTGAAAAAGATGAAACAACAAGAGTTCAGAAAAGGATGTTAAGGTTTTTTGGACATTTAGAGGACGGATGAAAGGAGACAAAACATGTGTATGACAACAGTGTAGGTAGAGATAGAGTTGGTGCTGATGGACCGCGACGTACTTACAATGACATGGTAGATGTCTTCAAACGGTGAGGTGAAAAGCACACACAAATAACCTGTACGTATGAAAATATAAATAAATGTATACGAAGCAAAGATAAATGTCAAGATTGCATCAAGTGGAAATTTATCGCCTCTGCCTACCTCTACGGTTCAAATTAAAGTAATCCAGCAACGAGTATGGCACGGTATAAAGTATGATACGGTTTTTATCCGTGCAGGAACGAAGAAAGAATACAATTTCCTGCAGCCGAGCAGCCTGTCGTAAGAGGCGACAAAACAACCCACAGCCAGGTGGTAGGGCACTTGCCCGACTAAATAGCTGCTACCACCCCTGGTCTAAAGTATGTCGCCATAACAACCTTGTGTTGTGTTCCGGCATTAGTGACCAGGTTCCAGTCTCTCTTAAGAGAGCAGCACATTTGTAGCACCTTTAGTGTTGCGAATGTCCATAGGCGAGGGTCTGCTGAACTGCTACAATAAAAAATAAATGGCAAAGCCAAAATTACTTAGCTAAATTAAACATGGAAATGTTGCGACTCAAATGCTGTAGATTTGTTTATTCGATCAATTAAATAACACAAATATATTCGAGTCTTAGTTACAGAAAAAATGTTTTATAACAAACGAATCGGTAACTTTTAATTTTCAAATTGACTTTTGCTCGTTTGCACAGTTTGATTTTTCAGTAAACTTTCCGTTTCAACTGGGACTGTAGTTAAGGGGATGGTATCCCAAAGCTTTTTTAATTGTAAGCAAAAATCACAGAGCGCCGTATCCTACGTCCGGGTTGGAGGTAAAGGCGCTAGCAAGCCCACAGCCCGGAGTAAGAACGGCTACTGTAACGTTCCGGGTTCTTAATGGGCATTTCCGACCCAATAGGCAATAGGACTTCTAGTGAGGTGCTAGTGCCACCTCGACGTATCAAATTCCATACTCCCTACGGCGCTTCCTCTGCGGTGGTTTGACCTCAAACGGCTGTCCCCTGCATATCCAGGGGAGGATATCCAAGACTTTTACTAATTATGACTTCATTTGTTTTTAGTACTGTCGCCTGTGAACATTTGTAACACCAAAGATGCAACCAATTTAATTTTATCTTCGAAGTGGACATTGGAATATCTTGGAATTGGAATCGGGCCACTGATACCAGAATACAACGCAAGGTTGTTACGGGGGTATGCGGGGGTATCTAGCTCAGGGGTGGTTGTCACCCATACGGCAAAAATGCGCTTCCTTCACAGGCTATGGCGTCTTTTTGTGGCCTATTCCGTCATGCCACTCGGCTGCTGCAGTTATTATTTTTTCCGCGTGCCTACACGGATAGTAAATGTAGTAGTAATTATTCATATAAAATACGTCGTAAAATCGTGTATTACATCAATTTTTTTTTTAAAAGCCCGCGAATGTATTTGCATAATAATTGTAAAGTAAATATATGTTGTTGACGAGTTTCTTGCGCCGCCCCTTCTCCTTTCACAGTCACTGAAATTGCTTTGGAAGAAGAGTATATATATGACTTTCAACAAGTAATCTGTACGATACCATTTTGAAATGAAATGAGAACTGTTATAAGAAAATACATATATTTTTTAAAGTACCCTCTCTTTAAATAGTCTTTTCTTATATTTTAAAGTGCATTACTTAAAGTACGTAATTTCTAAAAGCAACCGCTCACAACCGGGATTGGAAACAGACTGGCGTCCAAGCCCTGTACTTGGGTTTATATAGTATTAAATCTGCTGAGTCATCTCAGCAGTGTTACAAGGAAGCATTAACCCTTGCAGTGGATCAGTATAACAGTACGTCAACGTTGCGATAGCCCGCCGTTAAACGCAGACCTAAGAACGAAACACAAATAGAAAAACGCAATTTTTCATCAAAACGCTCGGTTTATGTTACGAACACAGACTGCGTTCCGGATTATTTATGTGAGCGTACACGGTCGGTTATAAATGTGGTGTTATGATTTATGCGCGGACAATGGTCGGTTAGAAATATAACTATCGTTTTACCGACCTTTTCGTTACTGTCTCGGGAGAGACGAAACAGCTTTTTAAGATTACACGTCAAATAATTTCGGGTATGACTAATGAGCAACTTTCTTTCCTATACCCGTTTCTTTATTTATTAGTAAACATTATTTTACCTTACCATGATCCTGTTTCCACGGATCCACGGATGTATCAATGCATGTAGCAGGAATGGAGAAATAATACAATTTCCTGCGGCCGGGCGGCCTGTCGTAAGAGGCGATAAAACTACCCACAGCCAGGTGGTAGGGCATTTTCCCGACTGGATGGCTACCACGCCTGGTTTATGTATGTAAATATGTCACCATAACAACCTTGAGTTGTGTTCCGGCATTAGTGACCAGGTTCCAGTCTCCATTAAGAGAGCAGCAGCACGTTTGTAGCATCTTAGGTGTTGCAAATATCTATAGACGGTGGTAACCGCTTTCCATCAAGTGGGCCGTCTGCCTGTCTGCTGAACTCCTGCAATAAAAAAATCCTGGGGGTATTCATACTAAGACCATCCGAATAGGCGTTGCAGCGTCCCTCCTAATGCGGAACAGAGCTGGTAAGTGTAGTAGGTATTCTAGCCGTCGGCATCATAGAACCCCTTCCTCAGGGTACGTGTGTGTAAAACCAGCTCCCAAGAACCTCACGTAGATAGCGTTGACCCTCTGGGGCCGAGAGGATGCGTAAATACAATTTCATTTCTCGTATTCTAAAAGTACGATTGGAATTGCCTGATCACAGTAATGAAAACAGTATTTTTCCTCTCTGAGAAACGATTTTCCCTGCTGTTAAAAAATTCAGAAACGATGCGAACCATAGATAATACATGCGACTCATGTCCCAACTTTTTTACAGTCGCTCAAATATCAACAACTTTGTGAAACATTTTATTTTTGTAAATTATTTTTGCTAAATTATTATTTAATTTACATAAAATGGAGCTGAATATTTACTGTAACTGCGACGAAAAAATACTGGCTTAGAATGCCACAGAAAAAGAAATTTACTTGACGTTTCGTATTTGATGTATTAAATCAGTTCGTTAGATAGATGTAAACACAGACACAGACATCAGGGAAGTAGTTTTTTGTTTAACTAATATTTTTCATTTTTTGTTCACATTGAAAATGAAAAGCAGTGTTAACCTCGAGTGAAAGGCCTATTTAGGCACTCGAACTATTAGCGCCCTCGCTGCTCTCGTGTGCCAAACCATCACATGCCTAAATAACTGACTTTCACCTCGTGTAACAACTTAGTATTTCCCGGCCATATAAAAAATATTTAATATTGATATTAACTAATAAATAATGCCTTCTCTAAGACTTTTTTTGCTTAGCTGAATATCTATCTGAATCCGGCTGTCAAATATCAAATTATTTGAAGATTCAATAAATTATTCTATTTTTGTTGTTGGCTATACTTTGTTTTTGAAACAGAGACTAAATTGATAATTGCAAATGTCAATGTCAAATAAAGGCAAAGTTTGACATTTGCCAATTGTCAATTTAGTCTATCTCAACAATATAAACTGACAAACAAAAAAGCAATAAATTGTTCTCATTTATTATTATCAAAACATGACTAGTTTTGAAAAAAAAATAGAAAGACGCGTCTAAGTTGCTAAGCTCCTTAGGGTAACTTAGCCAAATTTGGAATAATATACCAAATTATCAATAATATTGACTCTCAATTATTAGAATTGAAGGAATTTAATTACTATTCTCTACCCTGCAGGGATATCACCTTCACCGAAGTGAACAGTGTATGGTGTAAGAATTAAAGAGTAAGCGGGGAATCACTTGGACGCGACTGATTGTGGGTTGCCAATGTGGTTTCAACTCCGTCTTTGCCTTCTGGTTTAGGCCTTTTTGGCTATAATTTACTAGCCTTTCCCCTTGCATACGCCCCGTAACAAACCCTAGGTAGTTCTATGTTACTTACATAAAAACTTAATTAGGTTTTTCATACATGTGTATGAACTTCAATGAAAATTTATCTAACTGGTGGTAAATTCGCAAAAAAATCATTGTTTAAACTAAATTCCGAATTAATGTACGCAGTTAGAATTGTCCGGTATATATTACCAATAACAGTATTGTTTTATTGCGAATTGGCAAACAGGCAGACAGCCTATGTCATTGAAAGTGGTTGTCGTTGCCTATAGACTATTAGAATACTAGGGGCGAAGCCAACGCACACCATTATTTAAAACTAACTTCTGCCCGCGACTTCTTTCGCGTGGAATAGTTTAAGAAAAAGTAAGTAAAAAACCCCTTGATTTTGAAACATTCTTCTTTGGTGCTCCGCTCCTATTGCTATTAGCGTGATGTTATATAGACTATAACCTTCCTCGATAAATAAGCTAACACCGATTTTCAAATCAGACCAGTAGTTCTTATTATAGATTAGCGTATTCAAGCCAACAAACAAATAAACAAACTTATCAGCTTTGTATATATGTCGCAGAACGGCCTCGTTCTTACGACATCTCCTTTAGTTATTGCAGGTTTAGTGGGCGTCATCAGGATAAAATGCGAGCATAAAACACGAGGCCAACGGTTTATACACTTTTAATTTAGATTTAAAAGACATTTTAACATATTTTAGACCGAGCAGCGGGTTCAGGGCACCGCTCATACTTCCAAGCTTCAATACTTTCTTTAATATTCTCAAAGGTCCAACTCGACCAGTTGCCATCAACCGAATGTGCCACAAAAACTCCTCCGTCTACCGAAGTAGATACTACCAAAGTATAGAAGGCGCGTGTGACCCCGCTCTAGACATGCTCTGCTCTCATTGGTCGTTTATTAAATGACAATATTCATAACTTTTATTAGGTTAGAACGATCTTTAAGTTATAGAAACATTTAATAAATCAAATTAAATTAAATAATTAATTAAAATGTAAACAAATGATATTGTGCGTTATACATCCAGTCAACAATACGTCCAATTAAAGCTTCCCTTCGACATATATATATATATATATATATATATATATATATATATGATAAAACTCTTGCACCGACACCACACCCTGTCAAAATCTCCGCTTCTATTATGTTACGTTGCAGAGAAATTACTTTCAGTCTGTTATAACCTATTTAAGTAATTAAAGCTTTTTTTTAATTATCCCACAGGAAGTGTTTAATTTTTCGGGATTAAAAGTATTCTATATGTTGATCAGGAATATAAGCTTCCACCATACAAAATTTCATATAAATCGGTCCAGTAGTTTCGGAGATTAGCCGGTACAAACAGACAGACATACAGAGAAACAAAAAAATTGAACATATCTAAATTAGTTCTCTTTCACTTCATACATACATCCCCTGACTCGGTTTTAAGCATTTTTTTTCATTGTACAGAAAGTTGACCTCTACAGTTTTATTATGTGTATAGATGGGACATACTTGACAGGATAGAAGGGGTGGGACAAAAGGGTCAACAGTAGTGTAGCTTGTTTTATTTGAGAATATATAGCGAGTTCGACAAATATTTAATATATATAAAATTATTTTCGTTAACCTATCTATATAAATAACAATTAATCGTATAAATGTATGTACGCGCATAATTTAAGATCGACTTTACCGATTTTGTTTGAGCGAGTCCCTGGATTATTTAGATTTACAATTGTAACCAGTAGGTGGCGCTGGGATCGATTTTTTTTTCAGGGCAGAAAAACGTCTGCCGGGACCTCGAGTATCTTATAAATTGCACCAAGTTCCTCCTGTCAGACAGTAATTATTAAAGAAGTTCGCCATCAGACGTGGAAGCATCGGGTTCAATTAAAAGTTGTTCGCGTGCCAAACCTACCGGTGTTAGTGCAAAGTTTTTGTTTGATTTTATGTTTTTTCCATTACAAGTTTAGCGAGTAGCTTATTGATCGCATTTTTTGTGCCTGACTACGTTATACATACCTTAGATACTAACAAATTAAAAACACAGCGAAAACTTTGTACGAAAATTGCGCGGACGGAGGAGTATGAAATATCTATGTAACAATATAGAGGAGCGCAGAAAGCTATTTTTTTAATTATGCATACAAAATAAATCAAAACAATACCAAAAAAACATTACACACTACCATGTATTTGACACACACACGCATATATACTCTCATGTTTATTGTTGCTTTGGCAAAATCTGTGATTATAGAAATAGTCTTTGAAAACAGAACCTCAATAATTGAACATCGAATATATAAAATTTTCGTGTCGCGGTGTTTGCAGTTAAACTCCTCCGAAATGGCTTGACTGATTCTCATGAAATTTTGTGTGCATATTGGGTAGGTCTGAGAATCGGAAAAAATGTATTTTTAATCCCCCTTAGTGTTAAGGGTAGTCCACCCTGAATTTGTTTTTTTTAGATATTTTTTAATCATTTTGTGATACAGCATTAAAATATACATACAGCCCTAAATTTTCAACCCTCTACGATCAACCCCTATTTTTTATTTGTAAATTATAAACTTTACTGCTGTCGGCATATCGATTGAAGCTTTTCCGGGCAAGACGACGTCTGTCGTCTTATAATTTATATGTCGTCTTATAACTTAACTAATCTGCGGAGTGACGCTCGCGGACCGCGTTCGTAATACCGAAGTAAGAAAGAGAGTTGGTCTGAAAGAGAGTGTCGGGGTGAAGGTAAGGAAAGGAATGCTCCGGTGGTTCGGGCATGTGGAAAGAATGTATGATGAAAGAATGACTAAACAGATATACAATGCAAAAGTGGATGGATGCAGAAGTCGCGGAAGGCCACGACACACCTTCCATGATCAAATTGATCATGTGTTAGCAGAAGGTGATCTTAGGAGCCTTAAGAACAGACGAGCGTGCATGACAAGAGCTATGAATGTCAAAGAAGCAAGTGAGGTGTGTAAGAATGGGCCTGTGTGGCGCTCTGTTGTTCGTACCTACCCTGCAAGGGACCTGGCGTGAAGTTATGTATGTATGTCTTATAACTTATAATTTAAATGAATTATTATGGTCGAATTTAGACTACGGGCTACCACTAGTACCTAGAAATGTGTCACTTTCACCAAGCGATTCTCCAGAAGCGACCACTTTAGGCCCTCTTAATAATAAGTTACAATATGAATTATTTTTCTATCTTATGTTATAAAGTCCAAAGCTTGAAACCACCAAACATTTTCATAATTTCAGCGTGTGACAAATAGTTGTAATTAGCAATAACCAAAACAGGCTTCTAAATAAACCATAATGAGATGTTATTAATGGAAACCACCGTGAAGGTGCAATTAACCTAGTTTATATAGGCGGTGTTATGTCTCTTCGCGAGGTTTATGGGGAGTTTTCAGAATATAGGGGTGAATAAGGCGTTTTATACTGTTAATTTGGTTAACTGAATTTTAAGGACGACACTGTTTTTATGGTGTCTTGTACGTGTTTAATCTGTGGCAAAACAATGTCTGTATTCATTCAAATGCCCATTAAGATTCTATCTATTTAATTTTTTTATTGCATGAGTTCAGTAGACAGGCAGATTACTTGATGGAAAGCGGTTGCCGTCGCCTATGACATTTGCAATATGCGCTGCTGCTCTTTGTAGGGAGACTGGAACCTGGCCACTAATGCCGGAACACAAATCAAGGTTGTTATAGTGGCATACACTAGACTAGAGGTGGTAGCCATCCAGACGGGCAAACGCCCTACCACTTGACTGCTGGTAGTTTTGTCTGTGGTAGTGGTAGTGGGTCCAGGGATGGTTTAGATTCACAATTAGACCCGGTAGATAGTGCTGGAATTGGCTTGTAGATTTTAATTTTTTCAGGCAAGAGAACGCCTTCCGAAACCGCTAGTACATTATAAATAGAGAAACTAATGATCATGAATAAATACGTATTTCCAAATTAAAAATGATTAAAACGAAACGACATTGCAAATAAATCTTTGCTATTCCGTCCCCCTATTCTATACTCCCTATCCCCTTCATCTCATTACCCCTGTTTCATCCTTCTTATAATATCCCAACCTAAAGGCTGGCAACACTTTGGCTTCCCCTCTTGTGTTTCAAACGTCTATAGACGGCGGTGACCAGTTTTGCATTACTAGCATTTTTAATAAAATATATTTGAAAATCACCAGTGGTTTTATTTACAGTACAATAAAGGCGTCTTATGTACACTTTTACTATATATATACACTAATTATAAAATAAAATATAAAACTTTTACAATAAAAGTAATAGATACATATTTAAACGTATCTTATATTAACAATCTTAGTATTAATAATTATTACTCGGAAAGCTCCGCGGACGACAACCAAGGGTGTCCTTAATATGTCACGGTTGACACGCCTGTCAAACGCTGCTCTGTAATGACGCTGCCAGGCGCGTTCCGTTTCTATTACAGCAATTATGGACGATTCCTGTATTTTACCATTCATTTACTTGCCTTACCAGCTTATGTCAAATATTAAGCAAATGAACGGTCGGTAAGATACGAGCCTGTACCGCCATTTTCGCATAACATTTGGCTTAAGTATATATTTTGTTGCAAAAGATGTTTTGAACTATTATTTTGTTTAAAGACTTTCAGTTAGAGCAGCCCCTACTGAATCAAAAACTTAGTTTTAGAAGAAAATTAAGGGGGCCCCGCCTAGGTTGGATGGAATGTCCCTCCATTTCAAAGGAAGATCTTCCAGCGAGCTATTTTTGATGGGTAAAGAGAAATATGTTTTATTTTGAATGAATAAGGTTGAATTTTATGTGTTTATCTCTTCTTTAGTGTCACTTTTCGTTTCATCAATTTTCATATCACATCGATTTTAAAAAAGAGTATAGACCATAGAGATTCTCAAGTCTTCTCTACAATCATTTTATTACATCAACATAAACCGACGCTTATATGAGATAAAGAATTCAGATATCTCTTTGAATCCCTTCATAATCCTCGCTGGCGGCGTTTTTATATAGGAAATGAGCGTTTTATTGTATTTTATCAGTTATAAACATCGCAAAGGTATTTAGAACTGATAACTGGATTATGTTATTACATTACACGCATTAAAATTGAAAAGTACTATGGTTAAAACATTTTGTACTTTGAAATTTACGTTCTTCAGTCGGGGCTGCATTTTTGAAGTGAAACTTCTTTAAAGTCGTTGTGATTTGAAACTCTAGGCTACCTAGGCCTAATCTAGCCGGCAAAGAAAAATTCCACTTAGATATTTGTAGAAGCACATTTATTACCCGTCAGCGTTTGAACTAATAACTAATAACATTGAAACTATTTCTTCTTCTTTTGTTCACTTGGCATACGTTTCTAATTATTGTCGAGAATAGCCTATTGTCCATTGTACTAGCTCATTAGCATCATAAGCCAGGTGTTGCGGATTCATTTCCATTTGTGTAGTAAACGACGGATGGGAGTAGCGATGCGAACTAATCACCATGAGTCAGTGATTTATTTTTTTCATAGATGCTCATTTTTTTTTTTTTTTTTTTGAATGATATATTTATTCAGTTACGTTTTAGCTTTAATAAGCCAGAGTTTTTTACTGTGTATCATTGTATTTCTTAGTGCATTTATCTTTTCATTCATATCTGTATTATTGTCTCTACTTAAGTTTGTTTGTTAGTTTCATCATTCATGTGACTAAATCAATCTTAACGTAGTGATTAAGATGTATTTCAAACAAGATTAGAGAGTGATCGAGGATATACATCTTTAAATCATCCTGAGTTACAATCTTAATGGAGGGCGGCAGTCGAGCGAGGACCACGATTAAAGCGAGACGTGTGTACTACATTCGGGAATTTAATAGTGACGGACTTTGCGCTGTTTATTGAATTACGAAGTTGGAACTTGTTGTGATCAGTATACTGTACCTGTATTATACGTGTTTGCATAGTTCTAATAAACTCTATAGTAATTCTAACGGCATTTTAATTCGAGTCTCGCAACTCGTAACAGTATAAAGGGATCAAGGAAAGATGACACATAAAATAATAATGCTATGTTAATGATGGCCTTATAATTCGAGGTCTTAGCTAAATAGCAATTAAATAAGAACACAATAACACTGTGGAATAGAAGAAAAAACAATCGTTAGTATAATAACTGGCAAAGTCAAGTTCATGCGAGACCACAAAAAGCGCGACTTAAAATAACAATACGTAATTATTTGAGAAGCAACAATTGCCTCCATACGCGTAATTAGCGTTTTTGTTTTAGGGTTGCGTAATTGTGTGGCAAAGATTTGAAATACCGTTCTGATTTTATCAAATTTGTTGTTGTTTTAATCCATTAATGCCTGTGGTGTAAGTCCATGTAACGAGGAGGTAAGAAATTCATATGACAAAAGGTGTGTTAAATAGTAATTAAGAATCTTAGTCTATACAGCGAATTCTGATGCAGTCTTCGTCTAGTTCAGCCAGATTGTAACGCTTCAACTGACACCATTCGTCACAACTCCAAGTTGTTATGTCGGCATACTCTAAACTAGGGGTTGTTAGCTATCCAGTCGGGCAAATGCCCTAGCACCTAGCTGTGGGTTGTTTTGTCGCCTCTTACGCCTGACCCTGGGAATTAGTAGTCATTCTACGTTCCTTTACGGGTAATATATGGGCTGTATGGATCGAGGAGTTTCTAAACAATTTTGTCTTGTACATAGACCAAGTGACGTATAGCTGTGATGATTCGATTTTGCCCAAAATACTTAATGAACCCCAATAACGAGTGTTTAACTTAAACACACTTATTCTATCGGAATCACTTTGGATAATGTGCAGCTGAGCTCTTCGATCTGAACCCGCCATCTCCCTTCCTTCATCGGACAACCAGACGCACTGGCATGCTGCAGTGATATATGGTGGATATTCCACCTATAAGAACGAAGCGCTTTGCATCTAGCTTCATCATATGCACCGCAAAGGAGTGGAACTCATTGCCTGAGTTTTTTTCCCGATATTTATAACCTGGGTGTCTTCAGGTCCTGTGTGAATAGATACCTTCTAGTAAGCGTGTTCCATCCTAGCACATCTTCGCTTCACATAAGGCAAGATTGTGGCCAAACGCGAACCTTTACTACAATAAAAAATAAATAAATAAAAACATACATGTTTTGTGCTAAATACTGTATTGTAATCTTATCCCACCATTTATTACTCTAGCACCCATTCTTATTAACAGCGATACGCTCTTAGCTTTTTCGTTTTTTACCTTTAAAAGTACTGCACTGTAATAACAATGCAAGGTTATTTAATTGTAAGAAAAACTAAAATGTTAGTTAGAATTTTCAATCTTAGTTCCACTCGATGATCACAGAAGGGTAAATCAATTAAAGATTTTAAATAGCTAGACGAAGCGTTGATGTGGTCATCACCACGAACATTTTTTTTTTTTTTTAATATTGCATGTTCACCCTGATACTGTTCGGCTTCTGAACGCATATAAATAAATAAGCTTGTCTCTTATACTACTTAAATTACTTAAAGTCTAGTTAAAATAAAATTGTATAATTTATAAAAATAAATCTATATCTATTATATGTGTATATAAATACATAAATATATAACACGCGACGAGTCTATATATTCCGTACTTGATGACGCAACATGGTATAAGAGACAAATCGACGTAATGAACATTACGTAGATTTATTCTCCTCACGGCGTCCTCCACCACTTAATGCAAAAGCTTCAGCAGACTGGACTCTTTACCGGCCACATCTTGCACAATGTTGACTCTGTCACTTATTTTGTTGCAGCTTCCAGGTCTTGCCTGGAAGCACATATTTTGGCATTCAACAAGTAGATGTTGGATTGTCTCCGGCGTGTCTTACCACGAACATTTAAGACGTTCACTAGGGATGATCACAGTCTTGCTCTCGATTTGAACTAATTGTAATCCCTTTATGATCGTCTTCTTTTATTCACTTATTTATTGGTATACGTTTTCAGTTATTGTGGAGACAGCCTATTGTCCTATTGTAGTCGTTTACGGCTGCTCGGGAGCATCATTAGCCATGTGTTGCGGATTATAAGTACAAGCTATTTCAAGGAAGTTATTATATGTCAACGTTGCTGGGCGGGCACATTTGCATTTGTGAAGTATAAAACGATGGCTTGATTGAGAGAGGGGGTCAGTTGAGCTACAACTACGATCTAAGCGTGACGTGTGTACATTCGGGAAACTAATAGTGACGGACTTTGCGCGTTTGATTGACTTACGACCTTCTGCATTACGTTTGGATTTGTTGCGTTCGATTATATTTGTACCTGTGTTATACGTGTTTGCATAATTCTAATAAACTCTATAATAATTCTAACGGCATTTTAATTTTAATCCCGCAAACTCACAAACAAAAATAATATATGACGATATATATTAAAATACAAGATATAAATATAATAGGTATGTTTGCTTGCTAATACAATAGTTTTGAACCGTTAACGTAAGAATTAGAAGGAAGGGCGGATAGGACAATCTTCACGTCTTTGGAAACTAACATCTCGTACCTATTGATTTCATTGATAAGACGTTAAGGGAGTTAGTTTCATTACACAGAATGGGGAAATACTCGGTAATCACTGTATCGAATAGTATTCGAATAGATGACTCGATACAAGCTGTTACACGGATATAAACATAGGGATGTGCCAATAGATTCAAGTAAGTAATTATATAGTTATGTATTTATTTTAATTTCAAAGTAACAAAGTATACTTGTTGGTTTTATTTATTTGATTTACTAATTAGATATTACACAATTACAATTAGTTTAACAAACTTGGGTCGTTTTGGTCTTACCCAAAAAGGAAAGTTTGCTAAAAATCAGCGTTGTGTCTGATTAAATTACGGCACAGCAATATGCACTAAACTTGTTTGCTGAAAATGCGGCGTACAAATACCCATAATATGTTCTGTATATATCAATTTAAGAGGAAGACTTTCTTTTTTCAGATCTAACTAAGAATACTCCACACAACTATGTAAATTGAAAAAGTCAACTTTTACATGTGTACCAATCTTTATTTTTAGCGATTTCACTACATCGGCTTAGTGACGTTTCACAGATTGTACGTTCCAGTCAAAATTAAAAAAAAAAGTGTCATACAAAGACAAATAGACGAACAAACAGATAGAAAGACAATGAAAATATAATAATTATATTTTACCAAAATACTTGTAGGCGCCTTAAAAAACACATACGATGTGTATCACTCCAAAGCATACAATAGGGGTACGAAAAACGACATATCACTCCAGGCGAGTCACGTTCCAATCATTTAGGCGAAAAAAGAAACACCAGTATAATTACACACGGGTCGATTTTCCGGCAACACGCCTACGAGGGGAAAATCGACATTAGCATAATAAAACTATTTATCCATGTCATTTTAACGACGGCAGTACGACAAATTCGTCGCTGCACGTGTCGCCTGCCTTATTCTTTTTTTAGTCCACATAATTTAATTTCGTATATAATCACTTAGCCCGAATTGATTTATTTACAGCCGGTTTCTATGCTTATAGTCTAATGCCTGCTAAATTAGAAGGACAGCTCTATAAATCCATCATAAGACCTGTCCTTTTGTATGGCAGTGAAGCGTGGCCTGTACTTGAGCGACACAAGCAAGAACTGCGTGTCACGGAGATGAATGCATTGCGATGGATGTGTGGAGTAACGCGGAAGGATCGTATCGTCCGTGACAGCAGACAAACTGCAAGACTGTCGCTTACGATGATACGGCCACGTGTTACGGAGACCGGCTAAATATGTGGGGAACAAATGTCTACCCGTACCGCCTTCGCCAAGGTCGCGAGGGAAGGCCTAAGAAATCCTGGCTGATGAAGGATCGAATGCTGAAAGCTGTACGAGGTTGAGTAGAAAAATCGGAAAGCGGAGCCGGTGTGTCTGAGTGAAGACTATGAACGCAACCGGGATTTAACGATCGGATGGTGGTGGTGGTTTCTATATCTTCTTACTACATCCATGATTTGCTACACAATCTATAGTCTTAAATTTAATCCCTCTATCCGATTGTATTCGGTTAGATCAATCGATGCATGTTGTTATGCGCAATATACATATACTCCATTGAAATCTTACAATTTAAGGGCAGAATATTGCATTAAATTTTTTTTGTAAGACGCATAGTTTTCGAGATATCGCGAAAAAAGTGTTTTCACCACTTTTTCCAAGATGGCGGCCGGGGGACAAGGGTGGCGACCCCACAAACTTGAGGTTAAGCTTCTATTGACACCCCACACATGTCCCAAAAATAAAATTGCGTCCTCTAACAAATGCAAAGCTCATGTAACATTTCAATGGAGTAATACGAGTATGTTACAATATGCACAAGCATGGGTTACATTTTTATTTAAATCATAAAAATATCAACATATTAATATTGTTTATTTAAGAAGTTATATATTATCATTTACAAATGAAATGGTTTTAAATTAGATACACAAAATATTTAAGTCGTTTTATTATCACGCCAAAAGGAAGGTTTGCACTGAAAATCAGCATTGTGTCGATATTATACCGACACAGCAATAAGCTGAGTGCAAGCTAAAATTACGCTATACAATATCAAAATATGCTTTTATTTTTTAAGATACATGTAGTCAATTTATGTAATTCCAATGTACTACCACTGTGCCGACAGGTAATAAAATTTTGTTTTACAGATCTGTACGTGGAATTTGTCTTTGTCAGAGGCTAAGTTGTAACAATACATATACTTATTTAATAGCATTAGGAATTATACACGATAGAAAAGTGACGCTTCTCAATCTGATTTTTGAAGTACGGTAAGAATCTGGCTTGTCTTATAGCAATAGGTAACTTATTACAGGGACGCACAGCCTGAACGGTGAAAGAGCTATTATAAAAACGGGACGTGTGTACTGATGTATTTATGCTGTATCTGGTGTAGGGATGCAAGAGAAGGAGGAGTAAGTAGGTAGAAACAATACACTATTATTTTTATTTGTCATTTTTGTACTTGATTCTAAAATGTTGTATTTCTTATAATTTCATTAAAATATCACTATTTAATCATATAAATACATTATAATTAGGTATAATATAAAGTAGCAAAGTAGTTTTGGAATAAAATTACGAACGTTTTAGCAGTAAAACATGGGCAGTCGACCATGTCCCAAGTACTACCTATCTCGTTTTAAGTATTTTTATATTCAAATTAATCCCAGTTTTTGTGTAACGTCTCTTATATACACAACACACATTTTCTTTGTCTTTACGTTTCTGTTTACTTCTAGTATAATACATCTTATACTTATAACTATATATAAAGCTGAAGAGCTGACCGTGTACTCGCACGGCGCAAGCCAGGGGATCCTGTGCTCAGAGTGCGACATGGAAAGGATGTGTGTGACAATATTGGCCACTGTGCTTATACTTTTTAAAATAATGTTAATGTAAAAAGTTTGTTGGGCATAAGATATAAAATATCTTGATGTTTTGTATACTTTTATCTTTTAACACATACATGGTAACTAAATGCAAATAGACGATCACTAGGTTGTCATGAAATATTTATCTTTTTATACATATTTTTAAGTATTTATTATTAAGTATAATGTACACTTATAATTCGTTTCGATATTTTTTTTAATACTTAAAAAACACATTGAGTATAATACTTTTATCACGATATTAATTATTGTAACAAGTTTATGTATATAATTTCTTCAAAGTATATTTACATATAAATCTAATTAGTTTTTATAATCATTATTTATTTTCATAAAAATTTATTACTAGTTACCTCTTGAATATTTTCAGTTAAGATTTAAGTTATTGCTTTTCGTTTATAACACACAACAGTAGGTATTTATGTTTAAAAAATATATATCCTTACGTGGATGTTATACTACATGCTTTTTTATATTCTTTACTGTTATAAGTTATTAGTTTACTGCAACTTAAAGTTCATTTATGGTTTATTATATGTAATTTTCTATTAATATACTTCTGTATAAAGTTAAATTATTATTTTTGTTTGGGTCATTGTTTTCTTTGTATAGATAGAGGCTGAAACTGAAAATCAGCGCTGCGTCAGCCCTTGTCGCAGCATAATGCTGAGTTCCAGCCTCATTGGCGTGAATGTTATGTATACTTATGTGTTTTGTGTGTTTGGTTATCTACTTGTATATTTTTGATTTATATGTACAACTTCTTATTACGCGTATTATGTTTTCTGTGTGTACATACATTTACGACAATAAATCTCTTCTTTCTTTCTTTCTTTCTTTCTAAGAGTAGTTTGTTTGCTTGAATGCGCTAATCTCAGGAACTACTGGTCTGATTTGGAAAATTCTTTCAGTGTTAGATAGCCTATTTATTGAGGACTTCATAACAAATGGACGTACAAATAATAGGACCGTTTTACACAAGGGACAAAATTGTGAATAAAACAAAAGTAGTTGATTGTATAAGGCTGATATTTGGAATTCACCCTTCTTTTTAGGTACATTTGCATACTGGTAAGACTTTCTAAATTGTAACATGTATAGTCTTTAGTAAACAATAAAAAAATGGCATTTTTGCGTATACACCTATATGTTATGAA
This sequence comes from Dendrolimus punctatus, assembly GCA_012273795.1. Taxonomy (NCBI): domain Eukaryota; kingdom Metazoa; phylum Arthropoda; class Insecta; order Lepidoptera; family Lasiocampidae; genus Dendrolimus; species Dendrolimus punctatus. The sequence continues at coordinate 18,554,350 of CM022536.1, forward strand.
GCCCTTGATATCATCACGCTAAGACTAATAGTATAGGAGCGGAGCACAAATGAAGAATGTTTCAAAATCGGGGTGTTTTCAACTTACTTTTTTTTACTGTTCCGCGCGGACGAAGTCACCGGCAGAAGCTAGTACTATAATAAATCTGTATGGCTCGAGTTTGTATATTGCGTTTAAACATGTAAAAATGGTTATAATTACGACCAAGAAATTCCAAATATGCAATTTTTAGAATTTTTGTCTGTTCGTCTGTTAGAGCATCACGTGAAAACTACAGAACGGATTGAAATATAATAATAATAATTTATTTATTTACTTCCCATAAAAAAAAACAAAATTTATAGAGTACAAAAATTTGAGAAACTTAATAAAATGGGAAGGACAGGAGCCCCAAATTAGGTAAACCCTGTATGATGGTACTCCTGGCACTCGCCTCCCATTAAGCACTATTTGAAAAAAAAAATGAAAAATGAAAGTCGACATAGAGCTAGCTTATATAGCCGGGGCGTAAGATGATGACGATGGGTGATGATGATGGGATAGACGAAAATATCGAAAAAGGCGGCGCTGCGCTCGAATCTTTTTTTATGATTAGATAATTGAATGAAACTGGACATAATGCTGGCTGTCGTCGTTTCCATACAATAGACGTATTAGCTAGATAGATTACTAGATAACTAAACAACCCACAGCCATGTGTTACAGTGCATTTGCCTGACTGGATGTCCACCCTTGGTCTAGAGTATGTCGCCATAACAACCTTGGGTTCTGTTCAGGCATTAGTGACCTAGTTCCGGTCTCCCTTAAGAGAGCAGTAGCGCATTTGTAGCACCTTTGGTGTTGCAAATGTCCATAGGGGATGGTAACCGCTTTTCATCAAGTGGGCCGTCTACTTGTCTACTGATCTCTCTTTTCCGAGCTGCCGGGACAGCTAGCTTTCAATGAAAAAATGTGCGTTCCAACCAGCCCGCAAAACAAATGCTAATAACAAAAATGCGCTTACGCTCATACAATAAATAGTTAACATAATCATTTAGATATCAGTTAGTGGGTCAACTAAACCGGTTTCACCACTTAAAGGTACTTGAACTCGTTATGTAGCAATGTGTCAAATTTCTCGAATAATTTGAAATATTGTGTAAATTTTAATGTTATATACTATTTCACCGGACGGCTTCACACGCATCTAATTTGCATCTATATAGTGCGGAAACATATATTTTCCGTGTTAAAAAATTTGGTAGATATTACGTGTATGTTCATCGCCATGATTTACGCTGGTGAGGCCACGTTTAACTAGAAGTTATGTGTCACGGAGATGAATATGCCAGGCTAATCTTCAAGATAGATTAGAAGAGTGATGTTCTCTATCTCATTTTAAATTCTGTGATGTGAAAATGGATATCAGTGAAACAGTATAAAACCTTGGGATTGTTATTGACAGAGAAGACTCGACTCTGGGTCGTCAGCTTTGCTTAGAAGGCCTAATAATTTCCTCCATTCTGCTACAAAAGTTATGCTTGCACAATCTCTCTTACTCATACTTACTTATGCTGAGACGCCAGTAATGTCGACTTAACACAAGAACAACTGAACAAGCTCGGTCAACTTGAACATTTCTGTATACGGTTCATATTTATCCTCCTATTGCACTAGGGCAATTACTTCATTCCTGAAGCTAAACCGTTCCTGATATGATGTCATTCCTGGCGTAACAACTTTACTGAAGTTACATCATTCCTAACGTAGCACCATTCCTGACGTGACATAATTCCTGATTTAAACCCGTTCCTGACGTGACGTCGTTTCTGACGTAGCGACATACTAAATTGAATGATACATTGATTAATTACAAGCTTTTATTTAACTTGCAATGGACGTACCTATGTATATATTAAGTTCAGGTGGAATCTTCCAAGTTAAATTGAACCAACTTCCCGGTTTTCGATTGAGCTGAAATTTTGCACGTATATGTATATCGCGTGATAATGCAAAATTATGATATGATGGAGTCGGAAGGTGGCCATAAGAACTCCTGTATTAAACGAGATAGACACGTCGTGTTTGGGCTCGTTTAACTTGTCTTGGCTAGCACTCTGCTGCTACATGATATCCAGGATCTTAACAGCTTGTATTTAAAAACCTTTTTAAAAAAGCTTATTTCTAATACCGTTAAAATGGAAGTAACAGTTATGATAAATTTAATGGAATGTTTAAAATATATTATGTCTAAAGCGAAAGCTTTGGTATTATCATTTTTAATGGTATTCGAAACCTTGGCTCGCCGAAAATTAATGGCGCAGTCACGTCACCCCGCGCCAACAACAATGTTCCCTTGACCCGTTTCCAACCCTGTTATTACCTTAAAAATATAATGTTGTTATCATTTTATTATCATAGTGTTACGAGTTGCAGGACTGGGATTAAAATGCCGTTGGAATTACCATACAATTTATTAGAACTATACAAACACGTATAACACAGGTAAAAATATAATAACACGCGCAAAGTCCGTCACTAAATAGATTACCGAATGTAGTACACACGTCTTGCTTAGCTTGTGCTTATCGTTCGACTGCCTCACCCCTCCGTTGGGGCATTGCTTTATACTGTACATATACAATGTCTGCTCGACCGCGTGGACTGAATTTTCCAAGAATCACACCTGGCTAACGACTACCATAAATATTACAATACACAATGGACGGTTTTTCCAAACACAAATTCTAAACACACAATAAACAAAAGAAGACAGTAATAAAAGAGTTTCTATGTTATTAGCTCAAACGCCGGCGGGTAATAAATGTGCTTTGTTTACAGATATGCAAGTGGCCCATATTGTAACAATGGCCTCAACTTGAATACACTGTACGTTAGGGAATTCTTTCGATTTTCAAAAACGTGACGTGAAACATTTTTGGGTACGCGTCGATAATACGGGTTTTTTGTACGCTTACCAATCAATCAATGTAGTTGTGAATCTGCACTAATATTATAAATGTGAAAGTTTGGATTTGCCAGGTGGTAGGGCAAATACCCGTCTAGATGGCTACCACCCCTGGTCTAAAGTATGTATGTAAGTATGACCAGGTTTCAGTCTCCCTTAAAAAACCAGTAGCGCATTTTGTAGCACCTTTGGTGTTGCAAATGTTCATAGGCGATGGTAGCCGCTTTCCATCAAGTGGGTTGCTGCCTGTCCGCTGAACTCCAGCATTAAAAAACTTCAACGGACAAGTGGAAAAACGAATCGCAACGGACAAGTGGAAAAACGAATACCAAGGCCAAGTGGAAAAACGAATGGCAACGGATAAGTGGAAAAAAAAATTTGACTTGAAGTTTTACGGGCAGGTTTTCAAATTGGACAAGTACATTAACAATCGCTCACGAATTTTCGTATATATGTATTGAATCTTCTATGAAATGTTTGTCTTAGTTAGCAATGTCAAAAATTTAACCCCCTTTTCCATTTGGGAACGGTTGGAAATACGATCGCATAAAACCTGTCAACAATAATGTTGTCTATCAATTTTTATTACCTCCCTCCCTATAATTATTCCCATATAGAATAATCTATTTTTAGGCACGCGTTTCGGGGTAAAACCGTAAATCTGGCAACGCTGTAAAACGCGCCCCTTTTTCATGAAAATTGCTTTCCATATTTCGCCCCTAGCTTAGAAGCACGTGTGCTGTAGCTATCTCTTTTTATATCACTATATTCCCTATACCGGTGTCCTTCTCTCACATACAGATCAGCGCACGCATTGCAGGTGATCTATCCAGCGCTTCAGTCGTGCTCGAGACGTTGCGTAGGAGGGACGCTACCACTCCGTGCTTATTTCCCGCGAAAATTTACGTTTTTTTTCTAAGACAATAAATATTTCATTCTACGTTGCGAATAATTTTGAGTTAGAGTAAACGCTTTGTTGAATTGTGACGTTTATTAATTGAGCTCGGTTTTGTGTTTATTTTTTTTATTCAGTGATTTTGAAGCCAAAGACATAAGTTTGACTGTCGCACGGATTGGTTTATACAGATTTCTAATAAGTGAGTTTTGATTCTTATTTCATTTAGAAATATATTTTTCTTATATTTGATTTTAAGAATAAAATCGCGGGTAATCTTTCACTTTACGAACACAGATATCTTCCTTATGTAATCACCTCGTGGTCTAATTTTAATGTAATTGTTATATCTAGCAAGATATTTTTAATTAAAAAGAGGTATATATATATATAAAAAAATTGTTTGGGTTTTCTTTATTGCAGTATACGTATTAAAAAAGATAATGAACATAAATACGCCTTCATACCTACACATAATATGTATTATGGTTTCAATGTATTTGGTTGGTTTGTTGTACATAATGACTAATATCCATGTCATTAACATACAATTAAATGTACCTAAATGCCTACAAGTCTGTTTTTTCCTTCCTTAAGAGAGGAGGAAGGGCCAGGATAACAACCGATTGTCATAAAATTTAATATATAGAAAGAGAGAAGAAAAAGATTGAAAAAATAACTACGTAAATATACTTCATAATTAAATAAATATCATATTTTGAAAGTTTGTAGCCTCATTTTCAACGAACAAGGTTTGCACTCGGCACATTTCTGTGTCGGAATTATACCCGACACAACGCTGATTTCAGTGCAAACTTTCCTTTTGGTGTGAGACCTAGCCGACCCAATTCTTGTTAAACTAATATATATAGTACTAGGGTAAGTCTGTGACTTCGTCCAGACTCGACTTGAAATTCCCGCGGAGTTCCCGGGACACAGTATCGCAGCATTTCGAAAAAGGAATGAGTGGAAACAGTGTCGGAATAAGGTAATTTTTATGTATCTTCAACACCTTCAAACCACTCATAATGGGGATGAACATTGTACATATTTGATATATTTTATCTCAAAATGTGTAATCATCGTATATACGAATTCTAAATCTCAATAGGCCAGCAAAGCCACTTGTAAATTTTTAGTTTTGAAATAGCTGTTAAATTTATTTTATAATTTTTTGTAGTAGGACATGTTGCCAAAATATAACAAGTTGTGAACAGTTTCAACACTAGTGTTGCTTTATTTACATATTTTGAAGTTTTAAAATTATTATAATTTATGTAAAATCATGATTAAAATTGTGTTTTGAATAACAAGAACCTGCTTTCTGTCAATTTAGTTTCAAATTTATGGGTTTTTTCACTGTTTATTAATTATACCTGATGTTCCTCCTAAACCTGGGTTAAGGTTAGTGCTTCAATCCGACGTACTTATAACTCCTTAAAGATTATCTACATTACTGCGTATACATGAGTTATCTGTCAATGTTTAACGTTATTGTAGATGCCGCAATTAAAAATAACGCATTAAACCTTTGGCGACATTTGCGTGACACATTCACTAACAGTAACATTGTCCCAGGTCTAGCAGTGGCATAAGAAAATTTCCAGACCTTTTTCCATGGTACTCAATTTCTGCCATTAGACGATTTATCTCTCCTTTCAATTTGGATGAGGTAATCAAATTGATCCATTTGAGCGTGAACTTGAATCATTCGTGTTGTCGGATCCTTCTAGCTCTGCGCTTTTCAACCAAATTAATCGATTCAAGTCGGTTGAATCATGTAAATCGCTCACTAGAAGTGTTCGATCTTCGAAAGCATTAGTAGTATATAGTCTGGAAACTATTGGCTTTGGCACCGGTTGTATTTTATTTAGCACGGAATTGAAAAATAGACATGTGTGTTCATATGTCTGTGTCGCCCTAAATATGTTGATCTTCTAAACCTTTTTTGAGCATTTACCTGTCCTATAAAGTTTAATGAAAAACATATTGCAAAAATAAATTATATTACAAGCTAGTACGTCTTGATAGCTTATAAAGGAAAGCTGTAAGAAATGGTGTAGGTTCCAATCCATGTGGTAGATCGTTACCCTCTTCCGCTTTTTTTTGACCTATTTATATTTCTATACTAATTTGTATTTTTGTATGTTTGTAACGAATAAACTCAAAAACTACTAGACCGATTTCAAAAATTCTTTCACCATTAGAATTATCCCTGAGTAACATAAGCTATATTTATTACTACAAAATATTAGGGACCACTACTAAATCTTCAGTAATGTAACCTAAGGTGTAAAAAAAATTGCCGTAAAATGATAAAAAAAATTTGCAGTACGTTTATCCTTTCTCTCTTTTTTCTTTCTCATGTTTATTCAAAAATGTTTATCAAAAAATAAGTGTCTACCAGTGGGAAGCCGGAATGGGTCGCTGTTGTAATCGCTACCACGTGTTATCGGTGAAGGAAATAATCGGGAATTTGCACTTCGAGATTACCGTGTGGTACCTGCCAGTCAACCTTGCACGAGCGGGTATTCATTATTTTTGTACAGTCAAATTTTTGCAGTCGTTTCACCGACGTGGATGCAGTTGTTGCTACTGTTTAAAATTAAATCTGCAGTTCATTAAGTAGCTAAGTAAACATTATGTTGTAATAATGTTTAACATAATTTAAAATGAAGTGAGTGCTGTGTGCAAACCGCATTTGTAAATGCGACGTACAAACTCAATACTTTTGTCGTTCTTTTTATTATGATTAGTGTAAGTACGTGGCTATTTCTTCAAACAAAATATTTTTCTTTCTTTGAAATGTGTACATTTGGTAAAGTAAAAAGCATTTGGTCCCGGAATATTGTTTAGTTTCCTTATTATACGGATTCGTAATTTATGCGGAATTGCTTCTAATTCTGACGATGTAATATTTATATTATATATTAGAATATGCCCGCGAATTCTTCCACGCTCGACTTAAAATTCTCGTGAGATTCCATCCGTAAGCCATCGTTTTAGTGAAAACTTTGTCAAAATAAGCAAATTTTTATGCACCTGAACAACTTTTGAACCGCTCCCGGAAACATTTCCGGGATAAAAGTATCATTAATTACATAAAATTCGCTGTTAATCAGATTTTTTTAATCTGACGATATTAAATAATTCCCACAAAAATTCCCGCGGAATTCCCAAAATAATAAAAATAACGCTATATATATATAATAAGTTTGAATTTGCTGACGATCAGCTAAAACTGTATCGAAATCGGCCCAGTAGTTACAGTTAGATAATAGTCGACAAACAGATAAGAAGTTTGAAAAAATTGTTTTGTGTTTTCCAACGTCTGTATAATGTATCCAAATTGTTTTTAAGTTATACTTCTTTAGGCGCGATAGGGAAAAATGATGAGAGTAAATTTTCACACGCGAAAAACCTACACCATGAAGTTAGTTATAGTCAACCGACACCCTGAAGTTAGCTATAGTCAACATTTTAATTTTGAAGTTATACTTTTACGATGCGCGCTCACACTGTCACGAGAAACAGACACCCTGAAGTTAGATATAGTTAACCGACACCTTGAAGTTAGCTATAGTCAACATTTTAGTTTTTCTATTGTTAGTGTCGTTTTTTCTACAAACGTAGAATAAGGCAAAAGATAAAAATTTTGAAAAGATTTTTATCTTGATACGCCAAAGAAGTATAACTTCTAACGCTAATAATTTCAATGTACAGACACGACATGTGTAGGTGTTACTTTTTAAAGAAATAAGCTAATTATAGTGTTTTTAATTTTTCATAAATTATTTTGACACCGTTACAGAGTTATTTCGTCCATATTTATATGAAACTTCAAAAGTGGCTTCTTAGGACGGCATGAATTTCATTTCGCTATTTGAACTATAAAGCTATTCTGATAATAAAGCTGACAGGGGAAACTATTTAGTGTATTTTTAACATCAAAGATACTAACTACTAGCAAAGTCTTTAAGAGTCCCACAAGACGCAGCCGTCCCGACGTTTTTCTTGGCTCGCAACGCAGAAGAAGAAAAGTATTTTTGGTATAAATAAAATGACAGTATAGAAATAGAATATTCATCAACGTACCCTTAAAATTTGTTCATAAAATATTAACGCTTCCTACCCCGAACGCCTATACAAATTCGACCCCTCACAGTAATAGGGGTTAGAAAGTTTCAGGTCGAACTTCATACAAATGTCTTTTATGAGATTTTTATCGAAAATTTCTGTTTTACGCGTGCGTTGCTTGTCTCTATTTATGGTACACACATTGTATATAACTAAGACTCTAGTAAATAGCGGAAAGTTCGTTGTCAAAATTTGTCAAGTCAGGAATCGAACCCAGAGCTTTTTCGCTGCATATAAGTAGGCCGGCAAAGGTTTGGCCCACTCAATCTCAATAGCCGTTGTAATATATGTAATATAATAGCTCAGCCGGGGCTTGTCCTTGGGTGCAATATTATATGATGTAGACAGGGATAGCTGCCGGTCAGTGTCACGCCACATTTAGATTAAACTTGTCAAAGGTTCTCTACGTGTTGGCCTCCGCACGGCCCCACGTAAGCCCCCCAAAGTCCGGGGCATTTTGATGGGGGCTAAGAAGACTTAGTGAACACGAGAGGTGTTCGTTGTTACAAGATATATTTTCAAGTGTAACTTCATCAGTGGCAGAAACAACTTAAAAGTCAGCCACTCATTCCAATCTTAAATTCAAATTTAACATATACAAAAAGTTTGTATATCCATCATATTTTTAAGACCCGTGGTCATTAAAGACATACTAGATAATAATAGCTCATAAATTTTCCACTGCTGGGCTCGGGTCTTCCTTTATAGAGGAACGGATAGTACACCCACCTCGCTTGTCCAAAGCGGCTTGGCAGGTTTGACACATCGGTTATCTCGATACGCAAGTAGGATCACGATGTTTTTCTTCACCGTTGTTAGCACGTGGTTATTGAAAACAATATGCACATTAGGTCAGTAAAATGCCTAAGCGGTGCATATTTTCCGGCCAGGCTCGGACCTATGTAAATATGAATTAGATTGGGGAAATTCCAACTAAACTTATCTGTAAGGGATTTTCCAACACAGGATGATAATGACACGGTGTTTCAAGATGTGAATTGTTTATTGCTAAAATTATGTTGATGAAATGGTTGTGCTAATGACTGATCAATTATTGTTTTGCCGACTGACCGAGTACAGTTTTAGCACTGTACTGGGTCGTACTAAACGAGTGCTGATGAAAGTTAAATATGCTATGTTAAAATACACGTGTTTGCGTAAATTGCTGCCACAGCAATGTACAACTGTTGCTTATTAATAATATACCTACTGGATAAGTAAAGGTTAAATTATGTATAATTTTCATAAGAGTTATACCCTGTCAGGTGACAGGGTATAACTCTTTTCAGCATATTTTAAAACAATGTTCATATAAAAGAGCCGGGTTTCTTCTTCTTTATTCGGGATGACGACTCCAATGCTCTTAGCGTTGATTTCGCCAATGTCACAGTAATCGCGAGACGATGGAAAAAAGGCATGCATATAATAGTAAATACAAGGAGGAATGAAAGAGTACAAGAGAAGGCGGTAAAATATCATCATCATTGTATTATTATTCACTGTCAGACAGCTGTCAGCTGTCAACTGTCAATGTAATACGGTTTAAAAAAGTAAAGATTTTTCTGCTACGAGTATGTTGGATCTTGTATCAAGATGTTTCATTCTCATCGAAAAATCCTAAAACAATCATGTTAAAACATCAATAAAATTAAGTGGGCCTGTGTGCCTACTTCAGGTACAAAAAAAAATACAAATAATTAAAATTAGGTGCTGTTTAAACAACAATACATATTTTGCTAGTTGACTGGTTAAGGATATGGCGTCATAACTTGGTAGCTTATACAAAATCTACGAGGCTGCGGCGTTTTCAGCTACCTTATTCCTCAAGTTAGAGATTATTAAATTAATAACTACTAAGGATTTTCACAACAAATATAGAATAGTGTTTCAATGTTACACTTACGTTTCTGTTACATTAAGTAACTACTGAAATAAATACGGGTGAAGTCGCAAGTAACAGCTAGTCGTCCTTACACTTAACTACCTTCTGCCCTCGACTTGTTCCGCGTGGAACAGTTAAAAAAACCCCAATTTTGAAACAGTCTTCATTTGTGCTCACCTTTTTTTGGTCTTAGCATGATGATATATAGACTATAGCCTTCCTCGATAAATGTGCTATCTATCACTGAAAGAATTTTTCAAATCAGACCAGTAAGTCCAGTAATTAGCGCGATCAAGCAAACAAACAAACTCTTCGGCTTTATATATTAGTACAAGATTACTGTCTTGACTTTGATTCCGATTTGTATGCCTTACTATTCATTTTTTTAATTTTGGTAGAAAATGTACATTTCAATTTTAACGAGTATGCATATTCTTGGAGTTGATTGTAAAGAGACTTCAAGGTCTTGAAGACCAGAATTGTACCACTTTAATGTAAATTAGGGGTTAACTTTTAATCACCAGATGAAAGTTATTCATAAGATAAACTACAGCATGAACAAATTAAACATTAGTCTTTGGCAGATAAAACTGTTGAATTGTTTAACTTTTAAATTCCCTGAGTATTTAATTTATTAGATACTATTGTCTGATGATTGAAAAATCGGTCCTTAAATAGATAAGTAAATAAATAAAATACACACGCCACACTCGTCTTGGGTGGATTGGCGGCCTTCACACACGAGTGACCTCGGCGTGCAAGTTTCTTAAAAAATTTCTCAAGCTATAAGCACGGTTTAAAATTATTCTTTTACAAACCAGATTGATTTTACGTATTAGTAACATCGATGTTTTGGTTTCCTATAGATGTTTTTATTTATTATCTCGTTACCTGATGCATATGTTATGGGCAGTTTGATAAATCCGGTCACTATAAATAGTGACGAGTCTGTATGTATAATGTATTGAGTGGGCAATGTATTATGTGGGCAATATAAATAAAACGCCATGATTATTCACTTTTCCCCGTCAGTATAAATAATGACAACCTTATTTTGAGCAATATAATAAAACACAGATGAAGTGTAGTTTTTTGTTTATTAAATGAGGTTAGGGTATAGTTATATAGCACTTTTATTGATTACTTTAGATATAAAGTGATTTTGGGTGGGTATAAAAAATAAACATGCACTAACCAATATATTAAGAAATCGAATCGGTTCATAATAAACAAAATTGCCATCTAACTATGCCCCACCCTTAAATGAATTAAACTTACATAATTCTTATGGAAAGGTAACTGAATTTTTTACACTATCCGGCTAAAAGTAGGGAAGTATTCATACTGCCCGGTCCAAGTTATAAATTCAAGTTCATTTCAAATCATGATTTTTGGCCAAGGGCCATCGAGCATTATTAATATGGGCCGACCAAAGTAATTAATTTATCAAATTGACCGGCACTCTTGATTATTATCCATAATGATCAGTCCATATTAATAATGCCCAATTAATCAAATTGCCCGTAACGTACATAAGGACAAAATAACTGCTTAAGCGAGTATATCCTCCTCGAGAAGAATTCGAACCCATGTCACTGGTACGACCCGATTGCTAACAAATTATATTGCATACTAGCTTTTGCTGTTAGAAATGTGAAACTTCAGTTTTAATTGTAAATACCAGTTCATAAATACCCTTAACGCCATCTAGCAAAGGTGGAACTAACCATGGCAGCAGCACATTAAAGTTGTCCTGACATGTTCGTTGCCATGACAACAGACGCGCCCATAAATCGGAATAGTACTTTTTCTGGGTGAAAAGTACCCTATGTCCTTTTCTATATCACTTGAAAACGTGTATGGAAAATTTCATGACGATCTGATGCATAGTTAAGAGTTAGAAGCGTAACAAACAAACACATTAATATTAGTTAGTTATTATAATGAAATAAGGATTGCAATTAAAGACACCTTAATTCAATTATTTGTAGGTATGGTTTTGAGGAATCCCATATCGCTCTTGTAAATACGCAAAAACATGCAAATTTTATAAAACTCGAATCAAGCTGTATACTTACCTACGAGGTGTTCGTTTTTTTGTTTTGCGAGAATTTATAATTACGATTATATAACACTTTTTAATTTAAGGGGATACAATTGACTTGGCTTTAACTATATGGCGTAGGATAGAATTAACCTATGAAGCAAAAAATACTCTTATTGTACACCAACTTAAAACAGTGACACATTAACATAGAAGAATATTTGTAGGTAGTAGTACAATGGGCGGCCTTATTGCTTAAAGCAATCTCTTCCAGGCAACCTTTGGATGGACAAGGATCTCAATCAAAATATATTGTTGGCTGTAGCTTAAGACTAAACTAAAGATAATATATATAATAGTTAATGTATAATAAGATGCTTATATATTCACCATACAAATTTAAACACAATTATACATATAGATACATACACACACACACACACACATATATATATATATATATATATATATATATATATAAAAAAATATATATATTTTTTTATCCAAAAAAAAATTTTTTTGGGTGTAAAATAATTTCTGTGAAAAGATGAGCCATTAATATTAAGATTGTCCTCATCGCATTTTTTAAATTCCCATAAGAATAACCAGGAAAATATTTTTTTGCTTCTTCTGATTTTTGTACCGTTCATACGACTGGTTGAATGATAAATCGCTGTTCCAATCTTTATAGAGAATTGAACGCTCTACAAAAAAGGTCTGATAACATTTTTTGATTACACCACCTCATCTGCTAAGATTGCATCAAGTGATTCGTGCGACCGGGGAATAGGGGTTCTCATGGCATAGCCGTCGCTTCGTGTTCCGCGCACGCTCACCTCTCCTCCCGTGGGGCGAGTTAGAAACCGCCCCATGAACACAGGGCTTGAAGATTCCGAGGGATAAATTTAGTCTGCCGGCAATGGAAGTTGCCCACGCCTGCCAGGGCTGCGGCGAGATTAGGTCAAATACCCGTAGCCCTGACATAAGTGCAGAACGGAACACCCAGGGGTTTTAGTGGGTATCCCTAACTAAAGAAATAAATGAATTTGAATTTTAAAAAAATATCACCGTCTAAGTTCTTTAATGGTAATTTTGGGTAAATCATGATTGAACATCGAATTTATTAATCACATCATATTTGTCATTTATGAATATTCAGTCATAGCCTCGCGTCTTATTATTTCCCGCAGTGAATATAAAAGATAATAGCTTCGAAGTGAGACAACACATGTGTTCATTCGCTTTGACTTGTAAAGACGAACTAGAAACCGGTGCTATTTCTATCCCACATCCGACTGTCCAGCGACAGATTGTTGGCCAACGAGAAACTTTCCGTATTTTATTTTTACATATACAAAACCCGTTAGAAAAAAAAGATTATTTGAATTCACTCGAGCCTATTGTCTCGTGGTTGTTCAAAAATTGTCTCGTAGCCAAGTTTTAGGGTTGGCGACTTGTTGACATTTTATACATTACACTTTAATGACAACAATATTGTGTAAATTCGCTTTCAAAATGTCATCATGTATGATTACTTTAATGTGTTTTACACGAGTCCCTTCGGGACGAATAATCTCATGAGGTTTCTGTGCTACAATCGAATATGTTTTAAGTATATTGTTACACGCCGACAAAAGTAAATGTACACATGCAATTTATTACCTTTCGGCATTTGGACTTCTTTTGTTTACTTTGTGTTCAAAATTTGTAATTAGAATAACATCCTATTGTGTATCGTAATCGTTAATGATGTTCATTAACCAGGTGCATTCGCTTCTTATGTTATGCGGTCAAGTATTGTGTCAAGACATTGTATAGGATAAATAGAACAGAAAGGATAGGATATGAGATTCGATTGGATTCAATTAAAGTCACATGATAAAAGAATGTTAAAATATTGATCGATGTATATAAAAATTTAGAGGTAGACAAAAATGTTCATTGAGAAAAGAAAATTGATTGACTGGTGAATTACTTTTTTAGCGGCTTACAGTTGTTTGGGTGTATAAAAATGAGCTTATTCCGACATAGTTTCCACTAGAACTATAGCTTACATTCTTTTTAAATGCTGCGATGCTTTATGTCCCGGGAATCCTGCGAGAATTTCAAGTCAATCGTGGACAAAGTCGCGGGCACATATATATATATATATATATATATATATATATATACCTACCTTACCATATATACCTTATAGAGTAGTTGGTCCTTCGCGCCGCCTTTGCTGCACTATACCGTTTTACTCATTTTGCCTAGCTGTATTTAGGCTGCCAGATCACGTTCGTGGTTACTGCTGCGCTCGTTTGGCTTATAGCATGATGCTGTAAGCTTATAAACTTCCTATATAGAAAGATTGTCTATTTATTGCATTAGGAATTTAGCAGGTTAAACTTGTAGTTCATAATAAGCTCAAAATTCTCAGATAGCATCGAAGAAATGCTTGTCGGACCACGCACGACCAAGTGGTCCACGGTGGTGACGGTCGTTCACAGATTGTGTGGCTATAAAGTCTTTGAAAGAGGCCTCGTGAGGGTGGTTCACGCCTAACAGGGCACCGCGTACCTGGGACTCCCGTTCAAGTAGCCCTATCATAAAGCACAAGACAGAACACCCAGGGGTTTTATCCCTAACTGGGGACGCTAGTGCCACCCCCGATCTGGCGAATCCCACAGTCACACGGTTCACGAACATCCCTCCAGGGCTTTTGCGCCTGTCGCGGCTTAGTCTTCAAACGGATTTCCCGGCTGAAAAAGGCTATAAAGTCTAAAAATCGTTAAATACAAATATTAACCCAAAATATCTAAAAAAAAACGCAATGGCGGAAATCCATATTTTTTATAGTTTAACTACAGTAAAGTGTGTTTTAGACCCTGGCATAGCTTTTTCACTAAAGTCTCTAGTGTTGACTCTAACAAATACTGCAGTAGTTTGTATCGGATTATATAGATTACGTATTTCTAAATTTTCCTACAAATAGAGCAGGACAAACAGACAAACGAATGTAACAAATTTTAGAAATCTACGTATAGTCCCTAGTTATGTATATGTAGGTAGGTATGTTGTGGTTGGTGATTCAAGCTTTTTTTGTAATTTAATATTAATCTATCTATTTTTTTGTATTTAATTAGTATGTCATTTTAGTGCTTTATTCCAAAACGAATATAATAAAAAGAATTTTAATACATGGAAAGATTATATTGTTTTACTATTGCCAACCATTTCTCCATATGATTCGTTTACCGTGATTTATTATAAAGCTCGTCTAACCAGCTGCTATAGTAATTTAAAACTTAAATAAATCTGCACACTCAATTTTGTCATCCGGTATTCGAATGGCTTGTTAATTAAATGATTAGAACTGTCAAAGTAGTTTAGGGAATGTGTTAAATGCGTATTGTTCTAGCAGCTGTCGTTGGTATTAGTAATCAAATGGTTAAGATAGATACGCTTAATTTTCAGCGGTTCTGTATATATAATGCTAAAGAGAATCAATCGGCGCCTTAATAAACAAGTTAGTCCTGCCGTTAGGCACTACGAACGTTGGTAGCTGCCAACGTCTCATTACAAAATTCACTGGAATGTTCAATTTGATTTCAGATAATACACCTGGGTTAAACAATTTACATTTTCTCAATTTAAATAAGTAGGAGACCAATGCAAACTTTCGTTTGTCATACCCAACCATGCCTAAGACAAACAAGACGGTACATGATAATGGTAGTGTTGCGGAAAGAGAGCACCTCCCTGACTCGCCAGCCGGAGCCGCCGACGCCCATAGCTCGCACAATTAGCAGCTAGGCGTCGGATGGTACGCGGGAGGAGCAGCCTTGGAGGCAAAATTTGTTAATTCTTGCTACATAATTCTCATTAAAGACTTACTACTCTCTCTCTCTCTCTCTCTCTCTCTCTCTCTCTCTCTCTCTCTCTCTCTCTCTCTCTCTCTCTCTCTCTCTCTCCCTCGTCTCTCGCATAATTTGTTATTACGTACTTCGTTATGTATATTTTGATTCATGTAAATAGATTAATAATAATAATCATACAGCCCATTATATCGAGTTTAATTTCAAAAAAGAAGCAACTGCCACCAGTAGGTAGTAAATTTTCCTATTTCTATTTTTTTGTGGTGTAGCGTAAAATATCTTGGATTGCACTAACTAGGTTTTACACAGCTGATTTCCATCTTGCACTTTCCACTTGAGTCTTAAATGAGACTTCAGAATCGACACATAAGTTCTCATAGCTGTCCATGCAATTGGCAATGCAGTGGTTGCGGAACCCTGCTTTATTGTTCAGTTCGAGCGATAAATTAAGCGTAAAGGGCATCCCGCTTTATCAACTTCACTAGTTGACAATCGAACTATTTTAATGTTTCGTTTTTAAATTGTATCATTGAAAACGGTCCAAAAATTCCTAGATAACTGTTACGCATAATAAATATTAAAAGACAGTGGCGGTTTAAAATACACAATTTAAGTACCTTTCTTGGTTTCATGACTAAGAAATATTTTAAAAATTATTGCAAAATAATTGTTAAAATTTTAGGTGTGTTTGAAATATTCATACCGCAATGAAATGAAACCAGAATGTATTAATTATTAAAATAAATTAATCCCTATAATTTAGTAGCATAGACAAATAAAAGTAGAACATTACAAAAAAATAGTGACAACGGGCGGTTTTATCGCTAAAAAGCAATCTCTTCCAGGCCGCCCTTGACAGGGATTTTTAAAACTGGCGGTTGCGCAGCCTGTAAATAATGACAAGTACATGTAAGTGCATATAAATACAAAAACCATATACATATGTATATACACATACGTATATATACATATATGACAATATACACATAAATGTAATTTTACACACTGTTTTACTTAATAAATAAAAAATACAGGATATATTAATAACTTCAACGGACTCTTCATCGGAAGCGAACTATAAAGTGCTTACACAAATTATATAAGGAAACCTTCCAGGAACGAAAATAGAACATTATTACCTACGGTCGAGTGATCTGTCGTAAGACCCGACATATCAACTCATAGCCAGGTGGTATGGGCATATAATGGGAGGGATGAAAGTCACGTGACAAAAAGAATGTTAAACTACGAGATGGATGGGTGTAGATGTAAAGACAGACCAAAAATGGATGGACTGTGTGAAGGATGGTATGATGAGTTGTGGTGTGATTGAAGATGTATATCAGAATAGAGGAGTGTGAAAGAAAAAGACATATTGTGCCGACCCAATTAATTGGGATATGGTGAAAGAAAAGAGAGAGCCAGGTGGTAGGGCATTTGTCTTTGGTCTAGAACATGCCGCCACAATACCCTCGCATTGAGTTCCGATGTCAGGAACTAGGTTCCAATCCCCATACTCAATAAAACAAGTGTAGTTATTTTAAGAAAAACAAAAGTACCTTCTATTCAAGACTTGTGTATTAGCATGGCAAATACATAACCTTATTTATTCGATCACGTGCTATGATGCCATTTGCATTTTTTTTACATCAGAAAGATAAAAAGTTTCTCAATTGCCTTGACGTAAGACAACGTTTCTATGGGACAAGTACATTTATTTAATTGGCCTCTTTGATCATTCCTTTGTTGGGACCTGACGATACGTTCTTTGATACATCAATTCAAGTCCTCGAGTATGAAACGTACCAAGTATTTTTATTGTCATTCAAGTGTATCAACGACATATCAATTAAGTGACGTCATGTCCTTTTTGTTAACATCAAATAAATTGTTCTATTGGTTCTGTATATATTTTTTTAATATCACGATTTGATTTTTATGACTACATTTTGAGTGACGCATTGTTCTGCACGAGACGTATGTTTACCTTATTACATTACTAACTAACGGCCCCGGCAGACGTTGTCCTGCTCTGAAAAATTAGAAATCTAGGACCCGATCCCAGCGCCACCTACCGGTTCTAATTGTAGATTTAAACCATCCTGGGACTCTGGGAACCACCAACTCAAACACACAAAATCGCCAAAATCGGTCCAGGTGATTAGGAGGATTCTAGAACCCGATCTCAGCGCCACCTACCGCTTCTAATTGCGTCTAACGCTAGAGGATGCCTAATTTGGGGTCAGCGCCCCTCGCGTCAAAAATACCATTCTTGCTTTGATTTCATTCTCAACCATCTGAGCCCCAACTAAGTACTGTAAGTACTATATAATTATACACACATTCAGAGACAATCAGACAATGAGAAAGAAGCCTAGAACATAATAATAATCAAACTAATCGTATTTTTTAAAAATAATAAATAGAATTAACGTGTATACAATACATAATATCTCACGTTTTTATACGAAAGTGGAGTTCCCGTGAACCCTTGTTCTTTGTATACTTCAAAGGTTTCACGGAAGTGTCTGCCACCTGTTATACCAGTTCCTGGGAATATAGTCATTTTTTGTGCCTTGTCGGATGTATAGTAATTTGCAAGTGAGGATTACTCACCTCATGGGTCTAATTGAAAGCTTGGTTATAGCTCAGCATGAAGAAAGAAAAAATCGACATTATTGTATGTGAGAGCCTCCTTTTTAAAGTCTGTTAAAAACTTTTTTAACAAAAACAACCGAGTTGGCGGTAGGCTAAATTAAACTTTAACACAATACTTGTTGGACAAATGTCACCTTTGTGGTCCGTAACCACGGCCACTGAAAAGCGACCGAAACGTCGGACAAACCAAAACTTAATATATAATTACCGCGCCTAAAACCGTTAAAAGGTAGTTTTATTATACACAACCGATTTAAAACTAAAATTCAATAAAAAATTAACTGACTTCTTGTTAATTTTTGTCTGGATTTGTATTACAAAATATTTTTACATCCAAATCGCTTACTAGACTATTAAAGAGAAAAGAGGAAAATTGAGTTCAGTCACGATACGAAAATGTACGGAGACGTTTGAGTGACATTTTGTTAAGGGAGAAAATATACCCGAATATACCAACCTACCTGAAATATTTTTAGCAACTTACAAGCTTCCTTACTTATATGTTTGAATTGTGTTAGACATATATTATCAGGTGGTTTGACGAAGATGGTCTGCAAGTTTTTCTTGTAGGAATCCGTAGATATTTTGATACGAATTGAACTCTTAGGAATTCAATGTGTTTAATACACAATACTATTTTTACTATTAATATCTTAGTTTAACAGTTTTCTAGTGTATTCGAACATATAAAATTCGGATATTTAAATATTATTTAAACTTAATAGTATCGATAAATTATAAACAGTATTGTAATTCTTATAAGAATTGTACGAGTATAAGAACTATATATCTCACATTGTATTACTTATATAAACTGGTTATTTTCACGGTCAATATCGACGAAATACACATAATAATATTCCTATACGTCAATTTTAAAAACACGTTTTAGCAATAACAATGCCCGCAGTGAAAATTGATTATTTTTGTTTTTAAAAGAAGTTAAAAAAAAGTGCGTCATGTCCTTCATCGTGTATAGTATATTCCAGTTGTTCTTTTTTTAAATAGCTTTAATGTTCAAACACGGCATGTTTAGAATTTTATAATATTATAGACTAGAGTTTACCCCGCGGCTGCGCCGCGGGCTAACCTCTAGTGCGTGTCTCTTGTTTATAGAGCAAGTGCTAAAGGTTATGTTATATTACATTTTTTATGTATTTGCCCACGGAAGATTCACTTCATTTTATATCGCTAATTATACCATCCCCCGTCTACTGTCAACAAAATAAATTACAAAACTTGACCAAAATGGCCAAAATGGCCAAAATGGTCTAAATGACCAAAAGACCACAGTGACCGATATGGCCAAAATGATGGAGTAGACAAAAACGACCAAAATGGCCAAAATAATCAAAATGACCAAAGAGGCCAAAGTGAACGACATTGCCAAAATGACCGAAAAGGCAACAGTGACCAAATAGGCCAAAATGACCAAAAAAGCCAAAATGACCAAATAGGCCAAAATGACCAAAAAGTCCAAAATGACCAAAAAGGACAAAATGACCAAAACGGCCGAAATAACCAAAAAGGCCAAAATGACCGAATAGGCCAAAATGACAGAATATGCAAAAACGACCAAAAAGGCCAAAATGACCAAATAAGCCAAAATGACCAAATAGGCCAAAATGACCAAATAGGCCAAAATGACCAAATAGGCCAAAATGACCAAATAGGCCAAAATTACCAAAAAGGCCAAAATGAAAATTATCCCTTGTTCATCGTCAGTATTTAATTTACATACGTGCCGAATTTCAGCCAAATCGGTCCAGTAGTTTTTCCGTAAAAGCATAACAAACAAACAGACAAATATCATTATATCCCGGAAACTATCCCATTTTTCGGGATAAAAAGTATCCTATGTTCATCCACGGTATCGAAAATATATATATACTGAGTTTCAGCCAAATCGGTCCAGTAGTTTTTATGTGAAAACGGAACAGACAGACAGACAGACAGACAGAGTTACTTTCGCATTTATAATATTAATAGGGATGTATGCATACTTACATGTTCAAGCTAAATTAATCAATCCATGATACCCAGACCAGAGTAAATAACGGAAAGTTCGTATACAGAATTTGTCTACTAACTAGACAGATAATTGTATATGCTCATTAAATTAATCGTGCGTTAAACTCTGAGTGCGTATACATAATCTTACATCTAATCACACAATACGAAGCGATTGTTATTGTTACGCCACACCGTTGATTATCTCTTTTCAATGCCAATCGAATTACATGTTATTTCAAAGAAGAACCGGTCTTGTGCTATTAAGTTTGCATCTCGGTCATTACGTAATCAAGAAGCTCCGTTTTAAAATAGCCGATCACAAGTACTAAATCGTTCTGAACAAGATTCTATCATTAATGATGTTCGCATTACTGCAATGGTTTTCTGATGAAGTGACAGCTGCTGTTATGACCTTGGTATATCGGCCCTACTCTAAGCTCTATAACGGCGGGTTTCTATATATTATCAAAAAAACGTTAACTCCATACAAGTCATATCAATTTTCCCTTAACCCATAAATATAAAATGGAATACATTTTATTGTACAAAAATGCTACATAAAATCAAGAACATTAATATACAGGTACAATCTGTGGTCTTACCGCCCATGGCGATTTCATCCAGACAACCTTAGCATGGAGTATGGAAGGTGAATAAGTCGGTAGTTGCTATACCAGCACTCGTACAATAATTTAGTTAATTAATTAATAAATAGTAATGTATATGATGAAAGAATGACTAAACAGATATACAATGCAAAAGTGGATGGATGCAGAAGTCGCGGAAGGCCACGACACACCTTCCATGATCAAATTAGTCATGTATTAGCAGAAGGTGATGTTAGGAGCCTTAAGAACAGACGAGCGTGAATGACAAGAGCTATGAATGACAAAGAAGCAAGTGAGGTATGTAAGAATGGGCCTGTGTGGCGCTCTGTTGTCGTGCCTACCCTGCAAGGGACCTGGCGTGAAGTTATGTATGTATGTATATGATAATATATATATACATAAATAAATACACATTTTATATAATTTACATACAAAAGTAAACAATAACACTATAGTTTGAGGTAATAATCTTTAACTAATCTCTTTAAAGAAGGTAATGATCATGTCTACTTGATATTTAGTGGTAGTGCATTTCCAGAGTTGAATGGCCTGTCGATAAGAGACTTGTAAATATAGCTAGAATCCTTTATATCATTTTGCTTATTTAATCCCTAAAAATGAATTTAACTGTTTATTATTTCATGAGTCTCAACATTAAGCGAGCGTGTACCGGTGAAAAACTAAGAAAAGACAAATTAAAAAAGATATTCAATAGGATTTCATCATGGACAGTACAGTAGAAAATATAAGAAAAAATCTAATATAAGTTGGTTAGCTGTTACTTGCGAATTCGTTCACATTCTATCCTTGATGCAAAATTCCTAGACTGCAGATAAGAAGTACATCCTACGGTAGTGAATGTGGAGTAAATCCGCTATTTATCGTATCGCTGAGTTTCTTCCATGTGTGTCGTCACCAAAGTACGTCAACTTTCAGAAGCGAAGAAATTCTTCGAGCCACTAGTCATGTACTTGTTTGAACTTTACACCCTTTAGGGATGATTTTGCAAAAATGTTGTAATATTTATTTCTTTTTTTAGTACCAAAAGTCTAAATGCGAAATTTTAGAGTAGAATAGTATGAAATATTATATTATTAAATAAATATTATTATATAATTAAATATTGTATAAACAATCTCAAACAAAAAATTACAGAGGGTTGTGTTCTTTGTTGGAACCATAGTTTGTCCTTCCGGATCTAAGATAAATTTTGTAATTTGTAATTGTGCCTGGCCATTATTGCATTAATTAATCAATCGATTACCCAATTAATCTTGAAGAATTATGTACTCCCTATACAGAGTTTATTTTTATTTATCCCCTAATACCTTCTGTAGCCAAAACCAATTGCTACTTGAACGCAATTGACAAGAGCACAAAAATATTGTTATCAACATAAACATAATAATTTGGTTACAACCATAAAGGAAAAATAATGCCAATCCCCGTCTAAATTTGCGCCTAGCACGAATATTCGTCTGAGAATTATACCAATTTATCAATTGGCTAGAGCATCGTCGTCTGATGTCGCCAAGGTTACATCAATCGTTACGTGTTGTTACGATGCTGTTTTATATGCGCATACGCCATGTAGTACGTATTTATTTGAATTTCGAATATTTGTGTTTTGAATTTCGAATATTACATAGATTTGAATTTGGAATATTTGATATTGATTTGAATTTCAAATATTTGTGTTTTAAATTTCGAATATTACATAGATTTGAATTTGGAATATTTGACATTGATATGAATTTGAAATATTTTTACGATTTGAATTTGGAATATTGTATGGCTTTAAATTTCGAATATTTGTAATTGCTTTAAATTTCGAACATTTTCTCAGGAATTTGATGTCTTTGTCATGTCGTGTCCGTTTTTTGGCAACAGACATATATAAAGTTATACTGAAGAGCGTTTGGCACGAATAAATGCTTATAGATCTAAAGATAAAATAAACCAAGCATAGACGGCTTTTGCTGTTGGTATGGTAGGTAAGATATTTTTTGCACCAAGCACGCGCACACTAATCCATGCGAGTCATTATATTTACTTTAAAAAAAATCTATTAATAAAACTCTTAATTTTCAAAAAGTAATGATTAATTTGAATACGATATGATGTAAATGTGACTTCTTTCTTTAATTTGAATACAACATAGAAAGTTAATTTTATAATCGATATTTAATTTTTTATTTAGTTTTGTCTATGGCTGTGATTTCATTACATTAGGAATATGAGCATACTCGTTTCAATTTGATAAGAAGTACATACATACTCTAAAATGGCAAACATTTGGGAAAATACTTCTTCAAATCCTTAATCCTTCGGAAAAAATTATACCACCAATAAGAAATTAAGCTGACTTAAATCCATGAAATTGTCGTCACTTGTTACGTATAATAAAAGCGAATGCCATTCCAATGATCGCTATTCGATTGTAGCTATTTTAACTGCGAGATTGCCAGCTTGTAAAATTTATTGAGTTGAAAGTGGATTGCTTTAAAGGCCTACCACAATTATTTACTTTAATGAGCATTTTAAAAATTCCTTTTTACCTTTTAAGGATGTATTGTCAGACGCTAAAAACAAAATCAACTATTCTTCTTCGCTTATGCGTGGTTCCTATGTCACACCCACCGTACATTTGCTTTACTAGATATTAAAATTTGATATAAGCTCCATACAAGTAATATCAAAATTCAACGGTTGGCATTGCAAGTGAATAGTAAGATTTAGGATGCCGCTATAATACCACAGTGCTAACAATACTATGGACATTATAAAAATCAATTCTATTGATACACTATTTATTTATATAGTACAAACAACGTTATATCTAAAACTATTATATACATTATTTTTATATTATTTTATTATATCTATTCTACGACTAACATACAGTTACATTTTGCATATTCTATTTTGAATGACAGTTGTGTATATACCAATATATACAGTTAGCATATTTACTTGACTTTATTACGATAGTTTACCTTTTCTATTACTGTCTTTGCGAAACGTAGAAAGTCGTTCGTATGACACTTTCCCATTAACGTCATCGTCAATGTGGCCGCAGTGATGTCTACAGAGTGCTTGCCAAGTTATGGCCTTCACTCATGAAGAGGGGGCAGGTGAATAGGGCATGTAAGGGGTTTTCTGAGGTCCCACGATTGCAAGGACATGAAGGTTCCTTCCTTTAACTTGAAACTAAGCAAGTATTCGGAGAATCCCCGTGACGTCTGACGTAACTGCGTCAGTATCCACAATGTGCCTATGCGCTGCACTCATCTGCGTATGGGGAGAAGAACTTCGTCAGGTACGCAGTTGGCTCCTCCCTGTATCTCCGGTTTCATCTTACAAGCATATTTGTACGGAGAGCAAATACTTCTCGTTATTCGGCTAATTAATAAGATATATATATATATTAACTAGCTGTCCCGCCAGACGTCGTCCTGCCCGGTAAAAAATAGGGGTTGGTCGTAGAGGGTTGAAAATTTAGGGTTGTATGTATTTTTTAATGCTGTATCATAAAAAAATAGAAATTAAAAATTTTGTCTAAAAAATAAAATAAAAAATTTGGGGGTGGACTACTCCTAATATTTAGGGGGATGAAAAATAAATGTTGTCCTATTCTCAGACCTACCCAATATGCACACAAAGTTTCGTCAGAATCGGTCAAGCCGTTTCGGAGGAGTATGCCAACGAAAATTGTGACACGAGAATTTTATATATTATATAAGACAGGCATTAGTCTGTCTTTCTAGCTGAAGTCCTGTGTCCCCGTTGAACAAATGTCGCTGTAACAATAGGTCCAGCAATAGATCCCAGTCAATCAGTTCATATCCATCCTTTGTACACAGCCCTTGAATGTGTCCCTGGTGCCTTGCTCTCTTAAGTATCTGACTGTAATAGTTTTAGTTTTAACCATAAAATCCACGTGAAAAATTCATCTATATATCATGGTGCACATCCAGGCGCTTTAGGGATGGTCCTTGATTCAGGGAATAGTAATTATTGTCTTAATTTGAGCCGGGTTTTTGTCTTATTAATCCTCCTAACTTGTGGTAGAAAATTAACATTACTAGTATGGAGTTCATGGTCCAGTTAAGTAGAAGGGAAATGAATGGATTTAATTGTGAAGAGTTTACAAGGTTTGCTAGAGGTTGGGTTTACATAATCGACTTTTAGCGAGTACTCTTGAACCCTTCTGCTTATTGCACGCGTACGGAATCCCACCGAAGCGTATAAAATAGTTTAAGTAGCATTTCCCTCGGGCTAATTGGTATCTCAGGCTGTACGATACGTTCGCAGTTCGGATTGTTGACATTGGAACGTTACAATGGGCGATAAATAACGCCATCATTAAATACTTCGGCGCAGGTTGGCTTATTGAAAGTGTTTTACGTATTATGCGCCTATTAAAATGGTATACGATTTTGACATTTCGTCGAGACTGCTGTAATTGATGTGCTATTATTTTGTCAAATGGCAAGAGAGGGCTTTTAAATGCGCAGTTGGGTGATTCTTCCGCACCCAATCGCGCGCACTTTTGGCCGCAAGTCGCAACCTGATTCTCTTTTTAATATTATAGCTTTTTAAGATTTTTTAACATTTGAAGTGCTTTGTTGATATGTAATAATAATGTTCCGTAATGAGCGCTAATTAGTTAACTGTAGTCAAATATGAATGATAAAGCAGGAGCTTAAAAAACCTAGTTTGAGGCCAATGATGCGCGTTGGACAATAGCTCGCAAATTACAAAAAATGTCGAGTAGTATTAACAGTATGTAAGGCCTAAGAGGGGGAAGCCAATGGGAAGATTCAGTTGGGCTGGGCAGTATTCGGTAAGCTTCGTCAAGTCTTCTCGTCAACCATTCCGCAATGCTTGAAAACAAAAGTCTTCGAGCAATGCGTCCTCCCCGTCTTGACCTACGGACCCGAAACATGGACACTGACGGCAGGATTGGTCCACAAGTTCCAAGTCGCTCAAGGGGTTATATAGGGGAGCGAGCTATATTGGGTATTTCTCTTATGGATAATGTTAAGAATGAGGATATCAGGAGAACCAAGGTAACCGACATAGCTCGCAAAATTAGCATGTTGAAGTGGCAGTGGGCCGATGGAGCAAACAAGTCCTGGAGTGGAGACCGCGTCTCCGTAAACGTAATGTCGGACGCCCTCCAGCCTGATGGACCGACGACCTTTGCAAGGTCGCCGGTAGGCGCTGGCTGAAGATATCGGAGGACAGGGGTGAGTGGCGTCGTCTTGGGGAGGCCTATGTCCAGCAGGACTGCAAATGGCTGACGCGAATAAGGCCTAAACTGGTCGCATTCGTAGCTTCGTATAAAGAATTTGAACAGTATCAACGTGAAGTGAAAATTATGCTGTTTTACACATATCAATATCACTAAGTTACTTAGATATTGATTAGTTTCTATATTTAGTATAAATTTTAAAAACATAGATAACTTACTTCGGTAAAAACACAACATTATATAAAAAACTAGAATTCAATGTTTTTTGCAACAATTTTATTCTCATTTGTTGTTTTATAAAATTTGGAAGTATCTGCCAAAAAAATTAAACTCGTTCTGCTGTAACGTAAACAATATTGTTTTTCAACACTACACACGATTCCTGCTATAGCAGAATAAATGTCTTACAATTTACGACTATTGTTTGTTTTTAATAAATTTCACGTCCCCATCATGCCAAAATGGAATAACTAAAAAATCTAAAATTTCTAGAAATGCGCAATTTGGTTTTTTATGGCGATAATTTTTAATCAATAATTTACCTGTGTTATCAACATCTTCACGATATGAGACGTAACGTGGTCTTTTTGTAATTTTTGTATATTTATATTAAGATTAGATAAAAACTCACCAAAATACGGACATGAAACCATTTTACTCCTTTATTTTTTGTTATAACAGAATAAAAAATATCTACATCTTTATGGAAAAGAGATAAATAATTTGGTTTTATTTTTTAAATATTATATTATTTGATTCGCAATAAAATAATAATGCATCCGAAAAACGACCGCGTCTATGGAAACCCCGATGTCGCCCGAAAAATAGTACCGAAAAAGCTTCAAGGACGTTGCTACAATCCTAAAGCTTTTTGAGGTTTTTTTTCAATAAAATTATTTATGTTGTTTAATTCTGTTAAACGTAAATAATAATAAGAAATGTGTATTAGTTATTACTTTTTTATGAAATAATTTAAAAAATTGATATGTGAATAATGATAATCATTTGTTTTGAATTATGTCATGCAGTCCATGGACAGGTTAGTAAAATTACACAAACTACTTAAAAAACTAGTATTAATAGAACTTATAGCCTATAGTATTGTTATAATTGTTTTTATATAGACAAAAAAGAACAATTTAAATTTTAAGACAGTGCAAAAAAAGTAGATTTTGCAAAAAAAAGAGTTATTAAATTTTACCATGGCGGGAACGATTATACCAGTCTTCGAAAATAAAAATTCATAGCGAAATATCATCTTTCAAGTTGCCGACAAAAACTCGACAAAGCCGTTGGCTGATCGTAGTCTTGAATAACTCACTTCCCACACAATCTTCTAAAAGAGTATCTAATTAACTAAATTGATGTCTTAAACTTTTAACCAATTCCCCTCGGCTTCTAATCTCATTATCTATTTTAATAAATAAAGTTAAATAGTAATTTGGTTTCGAAAAATTCTTAAAAAGTTAAGTGACTCATTTAATTTATATTGTAGTTCTGGAATTTGTGACAGATTTTTTTGTCTGTCTGCTTTATTTTAAATTTATTAGCAAATGAATTGAGATTAAATTCTTTTGTTTTAATCTGTAGGCTAATTTAGAATTGAAGGCGAAGATATTATTGTTTTTTTATACCTTGGAATTTTATATTTTATGATATAATCAAAGAATATAACAACAAAAAGAATGGTAAATTGCAAGATTGATGGGTACAAAAGTAAAGGTAGATCAAAGAAGATGTAGATATTTTGTATGAAGGATAATATCGCGGGCTTCAAGCCAGAGGGGCGTATAAAAAAAATGCGTTTCTTTTTATTTCGTCTATCATTTATATTTTTATCGATAGGTTAATACTAGTAGAAGTACTTTCATAGACAGACATTGAATACATTGAAAAAAACTTATTACGTTTTTTGTATCTCCTGAAAAGTTTGTTTTTGCTTATACGCCCCTCTGGCTTAAAGCCCGCGATATGATGATTTGTAGCATGTCATAGGACGTATATCAGACTAGAGGAGTAATGAAGAAAAATACATACTCGTATTGTGCCGAACTCAATAATTGGGAGAAGGTGAAAGGAAAGAGAGAGAGATTATATCAAAGACAATGAAGCCAAGTTTTATTTGATATTAGCTTTCCTCGACACTAGAGGGTTTAGACTTTATATTCGTATGTTCTGATCCCTACCAGATTTCGG
Organism: Dendrolimus punctatus; assembly: GCA_012273795.1. Lineage (NCBI taxonomy): Eukaryota > Metazoa > Arthropoda > Insecta > Lepidoptera > Lasiocampidae > Dendrolimus > Dendrolimus punctatus. The sequence goes on from CM022536.1 coordinate 18,582,847, forward strand.
AGTAAAGTGTAGGTGCACCAAAATTTAAGATAAAATTGCGGTTACTTATAATTTTCATTGATCACGAAAAAAAATACTAAGAAACAGAATTTAATATTTCACTTTTATATTGTTAAATAAAGCTGACCTAATTTACACCCTAGTATAACGATCCTAAAGCGGCTTTCAGACTACGCTATAATATAATAGCATATAGTATATAGCTCATAGCACAACTATATCGCGCACCATACATTGTTTATAAAATATAGTATGTACAGTGTGAACGTGTCCTTAACAATGTATGGCGCGCGATGTTGTCCTATGAGCTATATCTATATGCTATTATATTATAGCGTAGTCTGAAAGCCGCTTTAGGCCTATATAGTGATATAATTATGAATTTACAAAAAATCAGAGATTTATGAGTATCGCAATGCCAACATGGTATAGTTTACCATATATAATTTAAATTTATAGTTTAATTTTGTAATTATGTTTTAGTTAATATCATATTATCATTGCGTTTTATTATTTATAAAAAAACCCTCCCTTTAGAGTGCGATACCCTCGATTGATTTACAATGGAATGAGCTAACATCCCAAAAAAAATAAACATAGCCGAACAATATAGGTCGTGTCGTGTGTGTCACCTCTCTAACTCAATTAATAGAATAGACATAAAAATATCTTTTTAATTCAGTTTTACAATAAAACGGTCTACTGTTGACGGTTTTATTACATTATTTATTGTTCATTTGCCAATAGCTAGCCGGTTCTTTGTTCATCAAGATTTTATTTGACATTTCTAGTTTAAATGATACGTAATTAAACCATCTCAATAAAAATGACTTGCATATCATTTTAAACGTGGAACGGAAATGTCGCATCAAAGTGCTGTGTTGTAACAGTCCAAGAATTTATATAGCAACATTGTCGTGTCAAAGATTTTCGTAGATTGTTGGAATTTTATTATTTTTCCTGGCTCTCAAAATATATTTTTGATTGTTGTTATATTGTTTTTTTATTAAATCTAGTATTCATTCGAACGCGTAGTTTTAATTATTCCGTAAAATACTTGAAGAGTTCACAAAGTACCACACGAGATCAGTTTTGTCATTCATCTTATAAAAGTTATCAATCAACTAAATTGTAAATTGACTAAATACAAGAGTGAGCAGTTAAAAATTATTATTATCCTTACAACTGTCAAATACAATTATTTTATTTTTTATATTATCCAATAAATTTTTTGTTAGTAATTGAAAATCAGCCTTAAATTATATTTTGTTTTCTGTAAAGTGGAGGCTTTGTAATTTCCTTCAATAAGTAAAATGTCAAAAACGATCAGTTAAAGAGCATACCATATAAACGTAGATGTATGAAAGTTTGATGAATGTAGATTTTTTATGCACGAGTTCAGCAGACAGGCAGATAGCCCGCCCACCTGATGGAAAGCGGTTACCATCGCCTACGGATATCTATGTAACACCAAAGGTGCTACAAATGTGCTGCTGGTTTCTAAAAGGAAACTGAGATGAAGCGGAAGTTTTTGTCAGGATCATTGCAAGTGGAGATCTATCATTTCAACCCCATGAGAAACAGGCGTGATAATGTGTATGTTTGTATGTACGTAAATAAAACAAATATTTTATTTTTAACTTAAAAATAAATAAGGTTAAGGTATGTACTTCTTGGCCCTTTTGTTTTTCGTTTACAAAGGTTTTGTAGCCACTCATTTATCTGTTGAATAGAAACACATAACATTCACAGACATGTATTGTTTATTTTCTTTTACATTAGCCGTTAAATTGTTTGATGGCAAGCGCTTAATGTCATCGTAAACGCTATTGCGACACTTAATAGGAGTCAGATTGTGGTTAAGCAGTGTTTATGATGTGAAGAAATGACTTGAGATTCATTACTCCTATATAAAACTGGCTTATATTAAAACTGGTATTATAGATACTATAGCACAAATGAGCAACGAATGTATTTGTGTATGGTTATGGCGCAGGAGTCTGACTTTGTCTGTATTTTCCGAATATAAATTGCGTGTTATTTTACATCTTACTCTGTAGTAGATAAAGCGCAATAACTTATCAAAGTGATAGGTTATGACGCAGTGTAGCCAGGTTTAACTTTTTATTTTTTGTTGCCTTATTGCAATTTCCTTTTTAATGCAGAGTTCAGCAGACAGGCAGACGGCCCACCTGATGGAAAGGTGCTGCCAATGTGCTGCCGCTCTTTAAAGGGCGACTGGAACTTGGCCACTAATGCCGAAACGCAACTTAACGTTGCCATAGGGGCATATTCTAGACTATAGGTGGCAGCTATACATATAGGCAAATACGATACCACCTGGCCAAATATTAAATAAAAAATATTATTTAATTTCAGACATATTTGTAATGAAATTTACGTAAGGCATTATGTTAAATATTATATAACATATAGGTCGTACATTTTCAAGTAATTAATTAGCAAATTTTTGTTTGTTTCAGGTAAGCAATATACTTGTTACACATCAATTGAAGCAATATTTCATATTGGAATCTCAGGTTTCCGGGTAATCTAAACATTTATACTCGTACACACAGATAAATAAAACGGAAGTGTTTGAAATCTCAAAATGACAGGCTTATACTAGATGCATATGAAATGATATACGACACTTTTAAAAGAAAATCAATTTTAAAAATTTGGCTGTCAGTCTGAATGTTCCGGCTAATCTCTGAAACAGCAGCACCGATTTTGACGCGACTTTCACTGGCAGATAGCTGGTGTACTTAGGAAAAACTATTATTATTATTATTACCATTTCTTTTTTGCTTCTGCAGAACAAAATCAACGGACGAAGTCGTGGCCACAGCTAGTATATTGAATGTTTTGAATGTACAAATGGATGAAGCTTGTCTGATTTTCAAGGGGAGGGAGTTTGACAGGCGAACAGCCTGTGCGGCAGTGTCCTACAAAGGACGAAGTCTGTTTAGGTACCGTTAGCAGATGATTTTCATTTGAGCGCAAATTACAGGAAAGAGATTCATAAAGGTAACTCTAAGAGATACTATATGTACTAAAAGGTATAGAGATGATATATAAGAATACTAAGAGAAGAATAATATAAGAGATACGAGTAAGATACTAAAATGGAAAGTATATTATATGTTAGAGAAACTTTTACTCTTCGACTCTTCAGTAGGGGATTAAACAAATAACTTGCCTTTCAATTAAGGTTATACAAACACTGTACGACAATTAACCGCGTCCCAGATAATGCAGCACGCGAAGGTTCAATGCTAATCGGTATTTTAATGTACTGTCGTTACTGTTCCTTAATAGTGGTTTAATCTATATACCCAATTAAATTTGATTAGGGTTATCTTTGGAAATTTAATCTACCACATAATCCTGGGTTCGAGTTATTATTCAATAACAAAACAGTTTTATCTCTACTAATAATATAGTTTATCCGTGCAGGAACGGAGAAAGAATATAACTTCCTGCCAGGTGGTAGAGCATTGGCCCGACTGAATAGATACCACCCCAGAGTATGCTGCCATAACATCCTTGAGTTGTGTTTCGGCATCAGTGACTAGGTTCCTATCTATCTAAGAGAGCAGCAGCGCATTTCTAGCACCTTTGGTGTTGCAAATGTCCATAGGCGATGGTAACTGCTTTCCATCAAGTGGGCCATCTGCCTGTCTGCTGAATTCGTGCAAGAATAATGTAAGATATAAATAATTTTAATTATTTTTCAAACTATAATAAATAACACTGGATGACAAGTGCTCTGTACTTTTGTCGAGACCCATCTAACCAAAATAATGAATCTAGGGTCAGTTTGGTGCATGATTTCCGGGACATCGATCAGTGAAAATATCACATCAGAAACCAATTTTGCTTTCAACCGTGCCGCTTTAAACCGCTTCAAAGAAAATTCCCATGGGATTCCCGGGATATAAAGTACATTTTAAACCCGGAAATTAGCTATCTATCAGCGAAAACTACATCGAAATTGGCCCAATAGTTTATACCTACGTTAATTCCGAACAAACAGACAAACACAGAAAATCTAAAAAAACAAAACACTACAGTTTTACAATTTTCTAATTTTTTGATATTTAAAAATGAATGTTTGTTTGTATGTACTTTATGGAATAGTAAACTCTACATTTGATCATGTGATGTGATTATCAAAGTTGTTGTACATAAGCCAAAAAAGGTTTCAGAGCTGTTTCACAATAGGACCCGGTAGGTGGTGCTGCTGTCGGCATATCTATTGAAGCTTTTCCAGGCAGAACGATGTTTGTCGGGACAGCTAGTTATAGATAGAATACGCTGTACGAGTAATATAGGCGTGTACAATAAGGAAGTAACACCGCGAACTATCCCTAGTCTCCTGTAATTGTTAAATGATTATAGCACGCGTCTGGTAAACCTTATTAATGTTCTTTTAATAAACGTTCTAATGGCTTGTGTCGTTACTGTGCTGTAATTACTTGTTTAATCTATGACCGCGACGTCTACGGCTACTAGGATATCACGCCACTACGGCGATGAAAGGGTTTGGTGTTTTAATTAAGGAATTAATTTACATACGTATGTAATATTAGGTGGTAATTAGACACTTTATGTTTTACAATTTTTCAGACGGGTAGACATTGCCAGGTGGTAGATTAGGTTAGGTAGCCATCCAGTCGGGCATTTGCCCGACTGGATGGCTACCCTTGGTCTAAAGTATGTCACCATTACAACCTTGAGTGGTGTTCCGGCATTAGTGACCAGGCTCCAGTCTCCCTTAAGAGAGCAGCAGCGCATTTATAGCACCTCTGGTGTTGTGTCTATAGGCAATGGTAACCGCTTTCCATTATGTGGACCGTTTACCAGTCTGCGGAATTCCTGCAATAAAAAAAATTAAGAAAAGACAGAAGTGACTTCCAAAAGGAGATTCTCAATTACTCTGTATATTTGTTTGTTTTTTTAGCATTACGTTACAATACTGCCTCCCTAACTAACGAGCATTTGCCTGTAACGAAACATTTATAATTTGACATTTAGTTAATTCCACTATGTCAGACAAAGGAGTCGTGTGTGACAAGTTGTATCAAAATATTACAGGTTGCGCATTGTAATGGTTGGTTCTCCTCGTTCTATGTAATGCTCGAATCTGTAACATTACAGGTTGCGCACTGTAATGTTCGGTTCTCCTCCTTCACCGATGAAATGCCCGAATCTGTAACATTACAGGTTGCGCACTGTTTTCTCCTTCACTAATGTATACATTACAGGCGATTACTCATGGCGAGGGAGCACATTTACGTATTGCAGAATTCAAATTTAAATGCTGTTTGAAAGATCACAAACTTTATTGAAAGTACACACACGTAATTTACAGTACTCATAAACGCAATAAAATATAACAAATCCAAATAGAAAGACATAGGATCGTAATGACATAGCCCGAAAGATCAGTCGACGTGAGATTCCTGTTCTTCATGTACACTATATAACATCCTCATTAATTCTAATGCACAGGACCGAGCTTCTATATTCGTAAATTATACTTGAACAAACAATAGAAACAAACATGCATACACTATCTGTTGGAATTCTCAAATTCGTAAATCTTTAATAAAAAAGTGCGACTGCCAAGAACTTGCATCTAACATTAATAATAGAACGGTTTATAATATCTTACCTTGGCCATAAACATAAAGGGATTATTAGAGTAATAAACAATAATTGATTACAATTCAGTACTTGCAACATTAACGCAAAGAAACTACAATGAATAATTAAGACAAGCAACAAAAAGAAATACAGATAATTTAAACACCAAGGGTAATGAAACACGTAATCTTAAAAGGATTATAGGTTCTCCGAATACGTCCGCCATAGCCAAAATCATACAATTGTCAAAAATGATGTCATGAGCAATATTCCTAAAGATTTAGATTTATTTTTTGTATAATCTTCATTATTTTTATTTTGTTTTGTCATTGCGTGCCTAGCGGATTACGTACGGTAACAGAGGTTGGAGCCTTGAACTCTTTTTTCAGAAGAATAACGTTGTAGTTTTATGACAAGCGCGTGCGCATATTGTTCGAGTGTCTTTACGTCATGCGTTTTATGCATGCGAAACTTTTGTACACGTCACGAATTGAGACTTTTGTTTACTTTTGGTTTCGTTGAAGTTTTATTGTGGATTTTATTATTCACATGACTGTGAATAAATATTTGAATAAGTTTATAGTTGCTGTTGGTATTGTTGTAAATTGAGATGTTTAAGCAAATGTACACACATGTGACATGTGATATTCGGGTTATAAAGTTAATACAAACATAATTTGATTGTCCTAATAGTAGTATCGTAGAAAGTAGGCAACGCACGCTATCCTACTCTTTATGCATATCAAAGGTGAGGAAGAGTGAAGTAGACTATATTAACATGGGTAACTTTATTGCGATACCACTTAAAGGCAAAAATGAACGAATCCCATTGAATATATAGGTATGTCCATAAAATCTTAAGGCAATCTAAAGAAAAGATGAGAAGAATTAGACAAATATGTATCTACGATAGGTCAACAAGAAAGACGTAGATAAAAATAAACGTGTGCGTCCCGACAGAAGTGATTATCTGCGTGAGGTAAAGGGAAGCCAGACGGACTGGCGTCGTAACGCGTAACGTAACGAAGCGGTTTACCCTCCCATAATAGGTTATCAAAAAGAGCCAGGGATTGTTCTAGTTGGTTTTTTTTACAACTCTACGGACTCTAGTTCCGTACCCTTTTTTACAACTAAATTTCGAGGAATTTTTTTAGAATTTATACACGCTTCTTGGTAATTTTTGTTTTTGTGTGTGACATTTAGTAAATGATATTTGTGTTGTGGTGTACCTTACGAATAACGTATTATATTAATATATCCTAATTTTATTCTAGATTCTATTTGGGTAGTCCGAATGTTACATGAGAATCCCTTATAAAAATAATAACAATTTGATACAGCCAGCAAAACTATACTCATACATAGTATACTCGTACGGCGTTTCGAGCGGCTTATTTGTGGTATACACGCCTCTTTTGATATTTGGACTGATTCTGCTATATCTACAAAAATGCTCTAAACTATGTATTTCTTTCGTTCTTTTGATCAATTTCCTATATGTGGTTTGCTTCCTGCTGCTTAATATTTCAGATTAGATGTCCAATAACCCTGCAGCATTCTACAAATATAAAACTTAAAAAATAATAATAATAAATAGTCCTTAAATAGGATTTGATGTAAAATTGACTAAAACGCCACTCTCCTGTTAGTCTGTAAAACCAGTCTAAATTTATTACCTGTTCGATTAATCTCAGTACAAGTTTGTGAAACAAAAATATATGCAAGATAATATTCATACAGCCAGTTGCCGAAAAGTTCCCTAAAAGCTGCCAATGTGGGACTCTAATGTGAAAGCAGGTGAACAATAAAGCGCGGGCATGTCATCAGGGGCTGTGCTAGTGACCTATATATGCTCTGCATAGTCGCTAAATGGCCAGCACATTGATAACTTAAATATGGAAGAGACAGATGCTAGCAGTACCAGCGAGACTACCTTTCCATTGTCAAGACAACGTATTTGGTAGTGAATAGTGACTTAAAGAAAACTTAAGAAAAAGAAAACGCCTTCACAGATTTTTTGGTTTACATTCGTGAATCCCACGAAAATGACCCTATGTATCTGGATATAAGCTAACTCTGTGTCGAGTTTCATTTAAATCCGTTCAGTAGTTTTTAGGTTTAACAGAGAAATCAAAATTCTACAAGTTGTAGTTTTGGAATCTGCTACCGAGTTATCGCCCCTGATTTTTGGAACGGGGCTAGACGGAAAAAAATAAGACCAAAACTTGTAACGACACTTTTTGCTATATTTGTGAGCCGTACGGCGTGCGCGTGTTTCTCTGTCTGTCTCTCTCTCTCTCATAGAAAGCAAGCCAGTTATTTTCGTTTCGTCTTTCTATTTTGCATTGAACAGTGTGTTGTCGCGACGATTATTTTTGTTGAGTGTATACAGGTTTTTTTTGTATATAATAAATAATAGAAAAGGAATTTCGTTCCATCCGGGTGTCCCGTGACACCTCTCAAGTTTTTTTTTATATATTGCACAAACTCGACGAGGGTACGGATATACGCAATGTAAAAGTCCTGATGCAAAAAATGTAAAAGGTCCAGTTCTCCGACTAAAAAATGGTGGGGCCCGTAAAGGGGTCGGCTGTCGTCCATCCGGGCTGGAGGTGAATACGCAAGCGAGCCCACAGACCGGACAAAAGACGTTCAAGTATTGGATGCCACGAGCCATTTATTGTGAAGTTTTTCTTACCTAGTAATTAAATTAATTTTTAAGTGTCATTAAAATCAGGGTCTTCAAAATTAGCCTGCAAAATTTTAATATTATCCTTTTCTTTTAAAAACGTAAACTAGGACATCACTGTTCTAAAGAAATTGTTTATTAAAAAAAAGAACAAATTAATTTTATACAATATTTTGATCCAGCTACCCGAAGCTAGAAACAGATGTAACACTAAATTTTAAATATTGTCACTTCCAGCTAAACTTTATATTCAACACAAAATAATGGCACTGAAGCAGAGCTCGTCATACAAGAATCGAAACAGCCAACTGAAGTGGCACAAACTGTTATTTGGTATTTTAATGTACACATTCACAGGTTGTTTTAATACAATTAAGATTTGCTAGACTGATGTTATTACTCGTAAACGAGTATCTAAGAAAAATATAATATTTTGTATATGTATTAACATTTTTGGCTGGTGGAGACATAGTACTTAAGTAAATAATTAATTTTATAGCTTAGTCTATTTTTGTGTGTAATTGTGATATGATTTAATACATAACTATACTACCTCTCCTTCTTTAATGATAGAAACCCTATTAATTTATTTTAAACATAATGAAATTTATCTTTATCCGTGCTGGAACGGGGAAAGAATACAATTTCCTGCGGCCCGGCGGCCTGTCGTAAGAGGCGACAAAACAACCCACAGCCAGGTGGTAGGGCATTTGCCCGACTGGATGGCGACCACTCCTGGTCTACAGTATGCCGCCATAACAACCTTGTGTTGTGTTCCGGCATTAGTGACCAGGTTCCAGGCTCCCTAAAGAGAGCAGCAGCGCATTCGTAGCACCTTTGGTGTTGCAAATGTCCATAGGCGATGGTAACCGCTGTCCATCAAGTGGGCCGTCTGCCTGCCTGCTGATCTCCTGCAATAAAAAAAAACTTTTTACATGTAAATCATTTTTGGGGCACATACATGTAGGGAGTGGCGAGTCACCGTCTGGCCATTTTTCCATGTTCGCCGAAAATTGCGACGGGCAGACGCCATAGTACCCATATTTCCAGACCCCTATTACCACTAGCACCTCACACCAATAGCCCCGTACTGTCTGTTGTTATCTCTCACAATAGTCCTACACTGACCGAGGCTTGTCCTTGAGTGCATATATGGTGTAGACAGGGATATCCCCGGTCAGTGTCACGCCACATTTAGATTTTTGTCAAGGGCCCTCTTCGTGTTGGCCTTCCCATGGCCCCGCGCAAGCCTTCATCCAAAATTCCGGGACATTTTTACGGTCCTTGGTCTTTAAAGATATACAATATTAAAGTATGGCTACAAAATAAGACCATCTTTATTCATTTTTCATAAATATGTATATGTTTTATTTAAGTTCATTAACATCGTTTTGTTAACACATGTGTTTCGAACGACTTTCAGTTTATTTATTTGTATCTAATGTGTATTTAATAAGCATGTTTATCATATCTTACAATATTTATGTTCTATGTGATGTATTTCTATAAGTTAATGGGCTGATTTTTCTGACGCCCTTTGTTCAGTTCATCAAAACACTGTAGACACTGCAGTCCAGAGGGCGGGCCTAATATATGTGTGTGTGTCAAATTTATGGTAGTGTATGTAATGTTTTTGTATTGATTTAATATATTTGTATGCATAATTTTAAACAAATACCAGCATACGTTGCTTCTTCTCTATATAAACTGTAAGTGTGCAAATTTCCATACTTCTCCGTCCGCGCAATTTTCGTAATAAGGGGTACAAAGTTTTTGCTTCACGTATTAATATGTAGATTATTCTGTGTATGTGACTGAATCCTAAACACTTGGACCGATTTTGATGAAATTTTTTGTATGTATTCAAGTGGATTCGAGAATGGTTTAAATTCACAATTAGACCCGATGGGTGGCGCTGCATTCGGGTTCGAAATTTTTATCATGACAGGATGACGTCTGCCGGGTCAGCTAGTAAAATATCAAAGTTTAAGGTTATATGGACCAAACTGATTCAGCGCATCCAAGTACATAAGAATGAAGAGAAGATGAGTCTGGTCAAAAATAAAGACCACGTTTTTGCGAGCCAGTGTTATTAATAACCGGTTCCTAATCTTACTATTTATTTCCTTCTACTTGTAGAATATTGACATTGTTGGAAATTAGTAATTCTTTCTCCGTTCCTGCACGGTTAAAGTTTAAACGTTGACTAATTATTTTGCATTTACTAGTGGAAATAATAACTACGTATACATACCAAGTAATTGATAATACAATTAGTTTGTTTCATTTCTTTAAGTACGAACCCTTAAAGCTTTGTCTAATCACATTCATACAAGTGTCGCATAAAACGCTTTTACGACAGGCACAAATACGCGCAGTTTCGTGGTTAACGTAAAGGCGTAACGCTTAAAATCTTACAGCTTTACGGTTTTTTATTGGCCTACAAATCGTCGGACGTTACGCTAAATGTGTTATGACAGGTTTTTAAGAGTTTGTTTGCTGTCCGATGGCTGGTTTTCCAATAGACTGATTACCGCCGGCATGGTTAGATATTGTAGGCTAATATGCCGTCATTTGATTTTTTAGGTTGAATATAACGACTACATACGCGTCAAATTACACACGCATAAATTTCGGAATGTAATGATAGACCGAACATCTGTGCAGGAACGGAGAAAGAATATAATTTCCTGCGGCCGGGCGGCCTGTCGTAAGAGGCGACAAAGCAACCCGCAGCCAGATGGTAGGACATTTGCCCGACTGGATGGCTACCACCCCTGGTCTAAAGTATGTCGCTATAACAACCTTGAGTTGCGTTCCAGCGTTACTCACCAGGTTCCAGTTTCCTTTAAGAGAGCACCAGCGCATTTGTAGCACCTTTGGTGTTACAAATGTCCATAGGCGATGGTAACCGCATTCCATCAAGTGAGCCGTCTGCCTGTCTGCTGAACTCCTGCAATAAAATAAAAGATCAATCAGATCGGCAAATTGAATAATGTAAGTTTAGCTAAATACGGATTACTTTGGTTGATTCGTCATCAACTAAATACAGTCCACTGCTGGAGGTAAGCCTCCCCAAGTCGGCGACACTCATTCGGTCTTCCATCTGTCTCATCCAGCCCCACCTGTAACCTTGTGCAGTTGTCAGTCCATCGGGTTTGAGGGCGTCCGATACTATGTACTGCTGCATCGGTCCTGCAACAGCCTTAACTGGCCCACTGGCATTTTAACTAACTTTGCGAGCTATGTCGACTACCTTGGCTCTCTTACGGATAACCTCCTTTAGAATAGAATAGAATATTCTTTATTGAACACAAGAAAATAATAATACACATGAATTAAGAATCTTATAACTAGTACAATCGGCGGTCTTATCGCTAACAGCGGTTTTTTCCAGACAACCTTCTGGAGATAATTTTACATTTTTAATAATATAATAACAATATAAATAAATCCTTTCTTATTTTATCCATGAAAGAAGAAATAGAGAAAGTTTATTTGCCAAATACGACACAACAAAGTATAACTAAACGTAATTTTTTTTTTTCGAAATGTATGCCGCAATTCGACAAATAAGGTTGGCTCAGTATTTTGTCATGTCGAAAGATATACTCCGCCACAGCACTGATTTTTAGTTCCCATTTCTTAGTGTGATGAGAGAACCGCCCGACATAGCTCGGCCCACATTGCTCGCTTGGTTGATTTATCCAAATTGAAATAAGTACATCAATAAACCGTCTAATATCAGCTGAAGGGAGACGAAGGAACTCCTTTTTTTAATGGGTTCAGCAGACAGGCAGACGGCTCACTTGATAGACAGAGATTACCATCGCCTACGGACATCTGCAACACGAAAGGCGTTACAAATGCGCTGCTGCTGTCTTAAGGAAGACTGGAACTAGGTCACTAACCCCGGAACACAACTCAAGGTTGTTATGACTGGCAAATACAACCACCTGGCTGTGGGTTGTTTTGTCGCGTCACGACAGGCCGTCTCAAGACAGGACATCGTATTCTTTCTCTGTCCTGCAGTGATCAAAGTTTACGGAACCAATAGTTTGGCAGCCCGTGTTGGTTCATTATTCGGAATATTCGAATTAAATCGATTTCTATGCATACGACAACATATCTTTAACATGTTTGTCTCTCTAACCGTCCATGAGAACGGTGTGTTATGTGTTTTTGTTATCTCACTTTGGTAATATCCTGAGACATGTGTCTGCACTTATAATTTTGATTCACGTTTGAGGCAAAAAAGATATGCTAAGTTGTACACTTTAGAGTAGGTTTAGGTATAAGAGTTATTTGAAATAATGCTGCTACTTGAAATATATTATCATAATTATCTTAATATATAAAAATTCCACGTCACGTTGTTCGCTCGTGCTAATCTTCAAAACCACTCAACCGATTTTAATAAAAAATACTAAATGTTTCTAGGTTCCTCAGTGTCTTTTGTTCAAGTTAATAGATTGCTTTCAAAATCTAAGTATGGGGCCATAATCTCTCTCTCTCTTAAAAAAAAATAAGTAATTTAAAACGAATGTCCATATCAGTCCTATGAAACCAAAGACATGTGCAAAATCATTTTCATTTTGAGATTTTTCTCCTGTAACTTTTGAATTGTTTGGTGGGAAATTTTGGAAATAACGAAATAGTAGATCTTAAAATGCAAATATTTTAAATGAAGATTGATTTGAACAAGACCTATTGGAGTTGTTTTTGAGATATAGGGTACTCTTGATAAAACGCTATTTATAAAATTCTGTACTGTACGTGGATTGACACGCACTTGGCCGAATAAAAACATAAAACAAGTATGGACATATCTCACAATAAATTCTGATATTTTTACAGGTAAAAACAGGCCGTAGTAGAAATAATTTAAATTACTTTACAAACAATAATTAAATTAATACGTTATTTGACTCTTTTTACTTGTACCTACTTGTGACATCACAAATAGGTTGTACGTTCTGTAAGTTTATTGAAAGTATGTCAATTGATTTTACTGTCCGCTCCCCTATTAACGCCACTACGAGGTTACCTGGAAATAAAATCTAGGCACGCATATAGCATTGATAATGATTTCATAAATGATCCTAAAATAACCACACTTTTATGTAATGTGATAAAAAGTTCATACTCGACGTATAGTTCAATAGGAGTTAGTGATTCGAAATTGTAACTGATTAAACAATTTATTCATGAAAGAACACTCGCTAATCTTATAGAATACTAAACACCCAATTGTATTAATAACCCACATTCTGATGTACAATGTCAAACGTAATATTACGAAGTGTTACGCAAATGTGAGCGTACGCATTACCTACTCTCTCGGCATCTCTCAACCAATCGCGAGACCTCGCTTAAAGTACTTTCACTGAATTAAAGTAGCTCTGTTGTTTTTGACTGGATGCGCTAAGATAGAGACCGACCTTGGCACTCTGTGCCGTGAACGGCCACCATGACTTCACTGCATAAAAGTTTACTTGTCAACTTAACAGCAGACATTGCACAAAAATTGGAACGCGATGCCCATTTGAACACTGCGAATATAATTACCGGCTTCAAGTAACCGACAACGTAGTAATCCTATACTAATATATAAAGCTAAAGAGTTTGTGTTTGAGTTTGTTTTCTTGAACGCGCTCATCTCAAGAACTACTGGTCTGATTTGAAATATTCTTTCGTTGTTAGATATCCCATTTATCAAAGAAGGCTATAGGCTATATGTCATCACGCTAAGATCAATAGGGACGGAGCACCAATGAAGAATGTTTCAAAATCGGGTGGGTTAACTTACTTTTTTTTAACTATTTCACGTGGAAGAAGTCGCGGTAAGAACCTAGTCAACTTATAAATTAAGGCATTCTTTGATAAAACAGAAAAATCACAACGATGAATGAACGACAATGAAATTTACAAGAATAAAAGATATACTTATGTAGGTACTAATATTATAATTATAGAAACAAATGAGCTGTTGTAGATTATGTTCCATTCTCGAGTACCACATTTTAAGATGTTAAACAAAACAAATTCATTTGTATGCAAAATTTAACATATAATTACTGACCCAATTTTCAATCCTACCTTCAAGATAATTTGTACTTAATGACAAAGTCGCTTCCATTAATTGTATTTCCGTTGAATCAGCCGACTCGTCGGACAAGTGGCCTACCGATCAACAAGTCAGCAGGTCAAGTTAAATATGTCAAACATTTAAAATTGTAAGGTCACTTATGTTTTTATTTTGCCCATATTACTAACAATGTATAGTTATGTATATTTAAATAAAACTTATTGCAAGTTTGACCCGAGTAATCTTGAAATACTTGTTCAGTTAACGGACATCGACATTTATATTCACGCTTGTTTCTGATAAGGGTAGTCAGTAATGTTACAACCTAGGCGCCGACAAAGACAAATTCCACGTACATTAGAACTAATTGTAATTCTTTTGTGATCGCCTTCTTTTGTTCACTTATTTTTTGACATACGTTTCTAATTATTGTGGAGAAAGCCTATTGTCCTATTTTACTCGCTCATTCGCATCATTAGCCAGGTATTGCGGATTCTTTTGCATTTAATTTTGTGAAGTATAAAATGACGGCCTGATGGAGAAAGGGGCAGTTGTGCTTCGACCACGATAAGGGCGTAACGTACATTCGAGAATCTAATAGTGACGGACTTTGCGCGTTTTATTGAATTACGACCTTCTGCATTACGTTTGCATTTGTTGTGTTCGGTTATAGTTTTACCTGTGTTGTACGTTTTTTTATAGTTCTAATAGACTCTATAATATTTTTAATGGCATTGAACAGTAACTATGAATGTTAGCTTGTTATATATAGGTTACTCTAAAGTTCTTTTACCTGACCTTTTGGTAGGTCGTCGAGAATTTGGCCACGATGAGTTCCAACTGTCCACACGCCTTTTTTTCAAGGAGAAGTATGATTCAAACTGCTTCACTTAATACCAGTTTTTAATCATTATTGTATATGGGTATAAAAATAGTGCAGAAATGTCATAATATCAAGTTTATAATTTCATTCAAAAACCAGCCGAGCGCGTAGCGTGCAGTTTTTTCAATTTCATTGTCTAGTCCAACTTTTGAAAACTTAGCGATAATTACGCAAGTAGGTATAGATAATTAATTGTCTAGAACTGTTAGTTTCAGTTCGTTGCAGATATGACTCATTACATTTAAGAAAAATCATTATTTTAAAGTAAATGAATGAAGGTCATCGAATGTATCTTCTTCATCTGAGACGAAGTACAAGTTATGTATTTTCATTAATAAAGTAAATTTCTTTTTTAAAGGCTTGTGTTTATTTGATGCAATTAAAGACAACAATAGTATAATAATAGTAATCTAAACTACAGATAATACTACAGACGAATAATTCGGACCTAAACCACTCTCATTCGTTGGGAACATTTTCAAAAATTTGTATTAAGGAGGTATAAATTGTGTTTTAAATTCTTAACCTAAGCAGAATCTGCTTATATTGTACCTCGCTCAGAAGACTAAAACAATGCTGACCTGATTAATCAATTTCACTATCCATCTTTCACAATGTTGATGCTTGTTATCTTAACAATTTATTAGATTTGGTATCTTAACAATTTATTAGATTTGGTCGTCTTCAATTTTGTATTTTTTTTTGTAATTTTCATGTTTGTTATGCAAAAATATTATCATGCTTCTGAGGACTAGAAATCGCTCAAATTGTTGCAAATCTCATTTCTTCGGAATGCTCAACTTCTACATTGTATGGTTATAATTGTACCAACTTTGTTCATACGTCACGCGTCTTCGTTTTCCGCTCCTCTAATAACTCCATGTCAACAGCACCTGCATACAGTTCAACATTTTTATCTGATACCTTCGCTTGCAGGTTATTCGCCTTTGAAACTTTGCCTATTATTACCGGAAATACTAAATTAATTGTCATATTTAAAAATTTGCTTAAAATATTATCCATCTCTGTCTTATTTTGTAATCTGATTTCTATGTGGGTTATTTATTATACTCATTTTGATTATTTCTATTTAATTTACATATTTAATATCTACCCAATAATATTCTATGGACAGGCTATGATGAGTATATGACTCCAAAATGGTCAACCACGATAATAGATGGTATCCACGAGAAGGGAAAAGAAGTACAGTCAGATAGTTTAGAAGGTGGGTAGTCGACTTGGAAATGATCCCGGAGAGCACCTGGTCATGGCTGACGAGGGGAAGGGGGTGGTGGGCAATGAAAACAGGTAAGGGAGACCTATGTCAAAGACAAGCTGCTGAACCTCGAACAATATATAAATCAGGTGACATTTGTAAAAAAAAATAATCAGCAATAAAGGCTTTTTTATTAATAATAATATTCTTTAAGTTAGGTTTCCTAAAATCAATTGCTTTAAGTGATATTATATTATTATTATAATTCTGCTTTTGTTATTGAATAAAGTATCGTCTCTCTTACGAAGCTAGCAAATAGGCAGATGGCCTGGCTCATGGAAAATTACCGTCGCTTATAGACATTTGCAACACCAGGGACGGATCCATAACGGTGCCAGTCTGTGGGATGGGATAAAGAGGATGGGATGAAATAGAGTGATCAGAGAGGAGAAATGGGATAGAAAGGGTGAGAAAGAAAGGGGTGGAAGTGGATCTGTCGGAACTTCTCAGTCATCGCATGAAACACAATTAGCTTAAGACTCAGACATATTCGATTGTAAGCATACAATTACACAACTATCTAAAATTATTCTTCTTTTGAGTCTTCTCCCGAATTTTGCATTAAGTTGTTGTGAGCAACCCGAATGTTTTTGTATTATTACTAATTTGCAGTACAGCCAGACAATGCAGCCAGCCTTCTGGGCAGCTTCCCTCTGGCAGCGATTTGTTCCCTACTACATTACTGATTTATTCTATTACAACAAACATGCAAAGAGTGCACTCTATAAAAAGTATTTACCGATAAAATTGACTCATAACTTACCCAACGTTCTTCAATAAAGCAAATATAAGTATTATTTGAAACAATATTACGCAATATCGCTGTCTCTTCACTGATTGCTTAACCTCAAAAACAAATGTCGGATCCAAGAATCCATTGGCCCTTTACGACATATTTTATTTATGTGCATATGCAAACAGTAAAAAGGCAATGCCAACATTATATAACTGAGACTTATATTGAAAATTTACTCATCACTTTTTTGAAAAAAACAAGTTTATTGTAGTCATAAACAACATCTCTTAGTTCTCGATATTATATCATATGTATCAATATGTTATATAACAAAGACATAATTCTCTTTCAATTCATAAAATATTTTATAATCTCGACATATATATTTCAAAATGAACAGACTGATTTGACATACCGATAATATAATTATTTAAATAATATTAATGCAAGCGTCGGCACATGTTTGTTGTAAGGTAGAAAATCAACTAAGTCAAATTAAATTAATATCCGTGCAGAAACGGAGAAAGAATACAATTTCCTGCGGCCTGTCGTAAGAGGCTACAGAACAACCCACAGCCAGGTGATAGGGCATTTGTCCGACTGGATGGCTACCACCCCTGGTTTAAAGTATGTTGCCATAACAACCTTGAGTTGTGTTCCGGAATTAGTGACGAGGTTCCAGTTAAGAGAGCAGCAGCGCATTTTTAGCATCTTTGGAGTTGCAAATGTCCATAGGCGATGGTAACCGCTTTCCATTAAGTAGACCGTTTGCCTGTCTGCTGAACTCCCGCCATAAGAAAAGAAAGTAAATAGAACTTTACGAGATCGTATTAGCAGATTCGTATGTTAAACACGACAAGTATCATGTCATGTCAATTTCAGTGAGCGGTTCTCCAAAGGCAACCGCTTTAGGCCCTCTATATTGATATCAATCAGACAAAAGACAAATTCACACCTGCATACCTGTAGACATTTTATTTTTCGGCATTTGGACCACTTTTGTTTACTTTGTGTTTAACATTTGAGATTAGCGGCCAAGCAGACACAGTGCATCCGTACAGTATAAAGCATTGCCTCAATTGATGGACGAGGCAATCTAGCGGTAACCACAAGCGAAGTAAGACTTGTGTACATTCGGCAATCTATTCAGTGACGGACTTTGCGCGTGTTATTGAATTGTACATTACGTTTGGACTGGTTGTGTTCAGTTATATTTGTACCTGTATTATACGTGTTTGTATAGTTCTAATAAATTCTATGATAATTCCAACGGCATTTTAATTCGACTTCTGCAACTCGTAGCAATACTTATGTATTTACCATAGTAAATAATAACTACCCACATATAATATGAAATCGGAAATAGTTTATCGATTGTACCACACAATTGCGTTCGAGACGTAAACTGCAACAGGTCGCGTTTCGTGTAACGTTTGTTAAACACTGTTCATATTTCATCGTAATTAACAATTAATAAGACTGTTTAAAAACATGAACTCGCTAGGCTTGTTTTTTCTTGAAGTCATGGATCTTAATTCCGATCCTTGTTTATTTTTACCTTATTAAGACAATCGGGTAGTTGATATATTATTTTATTAAAATAGAATAATATATAATGCCCGACACTTAAACCAATCAAGTTGAACTGTTTAAATTGAAATTGTTTAACTTGAGAAAAGCTTAGGTTAGTACTTAAATTTTATGTAAATTAATATGATAATGTAAGGAAAGGTTATTTATTAATAAAATCTTTCATTGATTATAAAATGTATTTTATCCTTAGTTACAATTCTTGAATATGTACTTTATAATTTTGTGATGTACTCACAAAATTTTAAAACAACGAAAATTATTAATTAAAAAATGAATAATAAACATTTTCTAATTTTTCCAACGGGGTTCTATTCTAAAGCCTTTCAAGAATTGCTCCAAGAAAGGACAAAAATTTTCAATTTATAGTTTAACAATTATCACACTTGCAATGTTCATGTTCAAGCAAAAAAAAAAATTTGACTATTGAATAACTAAATGAAAAATTGTTATAAAAAAATTTTTCAAGCAGATTATTGTTCATTCATCTATTCAGTTAGTGCCTGAATTTTTTCAATTTTTTATTTTCATATTTAGTATGTTTAAATAATATTTATTCATTAGAGGGCCGATGTGGGTGTGGCTTGCGTAAGCCAGAGTACCCGTTTTCGGCCGTATTTTCATCCCTCTGGGAAATTACAAATATTGATCTTACAGTTTTGGGAGTCAATACTTTTTTTAGGAAATTTCCTGCTCTTTTCGAATCTTTTTTCAAATTTGAAAAATCTTTATCACTTTTTGAGATATTTGCAAAAAAACTAAACCCCCCTTTTTTTAGTTAATTGTTAATAACTTTTACAATTTTCGCAAGCGGAACTTCTTTTTTTTTCAATAATCATCTAGATGCCATTCCGAATCGAATGACACCACATTTATAATTTTCGGAGACTGCTGAAAAAAGTTGGTCCAAAAGGCACTTGTTTACCAGTCTATTTAGAGCGGTCTCTTCCAGACATCCAGGGCTGTGGATTGTGCGAAAGGAATCAAAAGTGTAGATACATATATATTACACACTAGATATAATTAAGATAAATAAAGAGAGAATAGAAATAATACGTATTAATATTATATTGACTTATTGTAAAAAAATCTAAAATAATTGTTATAATATTTCAACATTTACCAAAGAATACCCTAAGTTGTCAACGCTCAGTTTTATGTACGGCGGTTACGTGTATGTAATTTTTAGCGGTTTCGCGGTTTACTACAGCATTTTATACAACTTGTCACCATAGTTAGTTTATGAGGAAATTTACTGTTTCTAGTATAGTACTGAAGGAGGAGTATGAAATTTCGTACACTTATCGTTTATATAGAGAAGGAGTACAGAATGCTAATATTTTTCAAAAATTATGCATGAAAAGTACATTAGATCAATAAAAAAAAACATTACACACACTATCATGTATTTGGCACACACACGCATTCTCATATTGTTTATTGTTATTGTAAAGACAATTAACAGTGTAGCCTTGGCGAAATCTGTGATTAAAGTAGTACATTCTTTGAAATTAATTATTTTGGTTGAATTTCTACCACCACCACTAGTGGTCGCCCGTGGTTGAAATTTTAAAATTTTAAAATTAAATTTTAGAAAATTCATTATTATTATTACATATAAATGCACCTGTGTATGTAAAAGAATATTTCAACATTATTTTCAGCCACTATCGGCTGAATTCTGAAACACCAGATAAAAGTTAATCACAAGTATAAAATACAACATGGGAAAATTAAAAATGATAGTTGCATAAACTCAACTCAATAAAAAATAAAGAGGTTATGGGGTAATCTCTGGAATTACTAAACCGATTTTGAAAATTGTTTTCACCAGTGTAAAGCTAGATTATTCTGGAGTGACAAACGGTATCTTTGATTGTGATTTATAATAAGCATTTTTTAATTTTTCTGATGCCCAACGAAGTGGGCACGGATCAGCTAGTACATAAATAAAAAGGAAAACGCCACACAAATTACAATATAAACATACCTATTTATCTAAATATACAAATTGTGTGCCGTTAAACAACACCATCCCAAGCATAAAACTAAATAACTCAGTTATAAATTTGAGATAGTGTTGTCTGACGAGGTCATTAAACGCATGCACAGACTTGGCTTGTTTTATGTTTTGAGGTAGTGAGTTCCAAAGCTTGCGCACTAAATTATTTGACATAAAACTGTGTAATTAATGTGAATGTTTGCATATGTAATAAGATTACGAACCGATGCCATGTCAATATTTTCATAACTTTATCCTGATATCCTGACGAGGCTTTTTTCCATTTTGCGATATTGTTCCAAATTCTGTTTACTGTCATTAGTTTGCTATCAAATGATTTTTTGTTGTTGTTTTTAACTATATTTTTTACAAGACTATAGACAAATATTTAAAGCGAAGAATAACCATATCTACAAGTTATGCGATGATTATCATGGGTATATACAAGTATAGTATTGATTTTATCTACTTATAAAATGGCAGGCAACTAAGTCTCGGTCAATAACCGAAATTGCCATCGCGGCTATCGCAATGTCTTTCCTAGAATCCAAATGTCAAAACTGTTTGAAACCTGTTAGTTTCTTATACATATACATTTATATGTATATATTAGATATTAGCTATACCTGTTACCATGTTTGGATCCAATTTCTACATACAGTGGGAAAAAAGATAAATAGGTAAGTTGGTTAACGAAAGTCGACGCTCGAATTACATGCTAATACAAATGTCAATGTCATTTTACGATGACATCGTGGTCATTATTGTTATTTTGGTATAATTAAATAAATAAATAATTTTAGCCCGGTGGTAGGGCATTCGCCCGACTGGATGGCGACCACCCCTGGTCTAAAGTATGTCGTCATAACAACCTTGAGTTGTGTACCGGCATTAGTGACAAGGTTCCAGTCTCCTTTAAGAGAGTAGCAGCACATTTGTAGCACTTTTGATGTTGCAAATGTCCATAGGCGATGGTAACCGCTATCCATAAAGTGGGCCATCTACCTGTCTGCTGAACTCCTGCAATAAAAAGTAAGGGGCGAACGCAACGTCACAGGCAAATAATGTAACATGTTTTCTTTGTTTTTATCTAGATTTATTAGGACTAGGGTGTGATATTTATAATACCAACACTCCCGTATTCAGAAGATTGGTTCGTATTTCGCCCAACGTTTCAGCATAGTCATACAGCGTAGCAATGCAGCCAGCCTTCTGGGCATACTACCCTCTGGCAGCGATTTCTTTCAAGATATGAACTCATTTATAACTTAGTTTATTATTCTGTTTTTCAATATATCTTATTCTTCTTATACATAAAAATGAATGTTGGTATGTATGTCCCTTATAGAATCGTAAATTACATTTGATCATGTTATGATCTTTAGCAAAGTTGTTGTGCATGAGCCAAAGAAGGTTTCTGAGTTGGTTCACAATTGGACCCGGTAGGTAGCGCTGCTGTCGGGATATCGATTGAAGTTTTTCCGGGCAGGACGACGTCTACCGGGACAGCTAGTTGCCTTTATAATACAAACAGTTCAAAATGTAACCCAATGTAGGTACCTATATTGTTCTGATATGTGTTCAATTAGTGGTTAGGATGTATTAAGATGTTTAAATGTTTAAATTCACTTAAATGAAGTGATGGTAAACAAATTCATACGAATGGATTTCAAGTTGTGTTTACTTACGCGACTTAATGTTGAGCAGTAAAATAAATAAATGCTCGAACTTCAATATAATATGTACATGAAGAAGCAGAAAGAAAGACAATGGACTCATAAGAAATCCTTGAACGTTGGACAAAATATGAACACAAAAATATATTGTTACGAGTTTCAGGACTCGAATTAAAATGCTGTTAGAATTACTATAGAGTTTATTCGAACTACACAAACACCGTATAACACAGGTACAGATATAACTGAACACAACCAGTGCAAACGTAAAGCACGTTTTAATAACACGCACAAAGTCCGTCACTAAATAGATTATCGAATGTACACAAGTTTTGCATCGCTTGTGATTATCGCTCGACTGCCAATCTCCCCATTAGGGCATATCTTTATACTGCACAATTATATATCTCTCGGCGGCGCAGACTGAATTTCTTAGAATCACACCTGGCTAATGACTACCATAAAAGTATATACATACACATACATATATAACTTATGTGTATATGTGAATATATAGTATAGTTATATATTTATTATTAAAATGTAAGTAATCGTACAATAATTATGTATACCACCATCGCCAGTCCTAATCAAAATATTCTTGCCACGGGTTGTCTGGAAGAGATTGCTTTTTAGCGATAAGACCGCCCTTTGTACCCAGCTATATTAATACTAGCACGTAAATTTGCTGTAATGGTGTACAATAAAGTGTTATCTATCTACCTATCTAAAAGATTACAATACACGATGGGCTGTTTTTCTGATTACAAATTTTAAACAAAAAGGAAACAAAAGAAGTCCAAATGCCGAAAAGGTAATAAACTGCAGGTGTGGATTGATCTTTGTCGTAACAATATAAATAAATAAAACAAAACAAACATACAGATTATTTATCCCCAATGCTTAGCAAGTTACGCTTATGTTATAGGTAATATACAACGGACCACTCTGGGGCCGGACACTCAAACCATAGTAAATATTAGAAAATTCATGTCCGAAATTTACCATGCCAAGAATCGAACCCGAAGCCTCTGTGGAGTTCGGCCGGTTAAGACTTAGCCCGTTACTAAGCCGTTGTTCGCATTTTCTAATGCCAGAGATTTGAGCACTAACTTCTTTGGTGCTTTTATATAACATAACTTAAACGGTGAAAATAAAAAAAATCAATCAAAAAAGAAATCCACATCAGAAGTAAGTATTAAACAGCACAAAATAAATATATTTAAATTTTAAAGTCGGTCAAACAAACAATAAATATTGCTACAATAATGAAATATTGACTATCACCAGCTACCTCTTGCTGCTAGACTAGGTTACCTAGTAATTTTCATGTTTCACTTTGCATCGATTTCAACATTTTGGTATTGATCACCCTACTAATACCTGTCACTTTTACATATTCACTTCGACATTGGCAAAACCAACGCACACTAAAGCGCAGGAGTCATCGCCGAACAAAATAGAATTAAAAAGATTTTGTAGAAAAATGTTTAATTTATTCTTTATTGTACACAAAAAGTTACATACGAAAATTAGGTAATGTACAAAAAGAGTTTTCTTCCAGCAAACCTATGACTCTAACGAGAAGGGGAGAAGCAAAAGGCAGGGTTGTGTACACTAAAGATATTTTACAATCTATAAATATAAATAAAATTGGAGTGTCTGTTTATAATATTGAAATAACCGCTTTTTACCACATGCATATGAATATATATATACGGTACATACACGGAGCGCAGCTCGCATAACATATAATATAAACAGATTAACAAAAATAAACTAAATACAAGATACTCTTAAGATACATACATATATATACACGTATAATGTAAAATATAAGGATATACACGATATATAAGGATATGTAACATATAAGAATATTTTAACATGAATAGTGAGTGCTTTTTGACTTTTTTTAAACTGCTCTCCGATGATTTTTTTTTAGTTCTTTCGAGTCGATTTCTTTTTTGCTAAGAAAATGTTATTGCTTTAAGTCTTATGTCTCCAATCTTTGGGCAATGTTGAAAAACTTCGTTTTATTAAAATTGAAGACGGGAACAATGTAAACAAAAACAACCAAGTTCAGTGAAGTTGACTAGAGATCTTATAAGGCAACCGTAAACCGTCTAAATGAATCCATACCGGACCCAAGTAATGGGTTCCATCCACTCTCGTAACATACACCTGGTGTCTGGATTTCGCTCATAATGTATGTATTGGCAAGATCTATACGGCTGTATATTTGTATGAATTTGTATTATATCTTTATCCAACCCACTCAAGAGTGATTAAAATATGATTAAAGACAGAAGTCGATAGATAAGATGTCCTTAAGTTTTCGCGACTAATATAAAAAACAATTCAATACAGAAGATGATTGGTAATTACCACCTGTTTGCTATGCGATCATCAAAACTATCAATACCCAAATCAGCAAAATCCACTGCCAGACTGCAAGATACTGTTAGCTCTTTCTGCGTTCACTGGTACACAATGCAACTTAATTGAAAATATCTCTTTTTTTATTCGATTCCCGGCATGGTAAATTTCGTAAGCCAACTTTCCGGTATCTAATATATTCTGTGTGTCTGGGATAGGTCCCAGAGTAGTCCCTTGTATATAACCCATAACACAAGCGTAACTTGCTTAATTTGGGGATATACAAAGTGTGAGTTTGTATGCCGAATATAAATATATAAAAACTGAAAAGCTTAAATAACAGTTTAAAATAACTATTGCAATAAAAAATATATAATATAATAAATTTTATTATATAATAACAGCCCATAAATGTCCCACTGCTGGGTTAGGGCCTCCCACTATAGGGTAACGGACAGTATACCTGCCACGCTTGTCCAAGGCGGGTTGGCAGATATGAAACATCGGTTATCTCGATGTGCAGGTTGCATCACGATGTTTTCCTTCATCGTTATCAGCACGTTTTAATTGTAACAATATGCACATCAGGTCATAAAACTGCCCAAGTGGTACGGCCAGGATCGAACCCGCACCCTTTGAATTTGGGAATCTTGCGCTAGCCATTATGCTACTACTGCACTACGACTCAAAAAAAATATACTTAAATCCAAATGTCGCTTTCGAAAAAATTACTCGATATATTAAAACTATCCGAAATAACTGATGTTTTTAAAGAAACCTCAATCAATATTGTGCCTGTACGTTACTTAAGCACAAATGACATTAACTGTATAAGTACATAGTAAACTGGTTCCGCCAAGGTCTTTTGAATGCATCCGCGGACACTCAAGCTGTCGTTTTTACGCATACATAAACAATTTCTAACGTGTTATTTGACTTACGCTGGGGCTTCATCTGTGTTGATGTTACAGATGTTTTTTTATCGCCGGAGTACCTACAACAGACAGGCAGACGGACCACCTGATGGAAAGCGGTTACCATCGCTTATGGCTTGCAACACCAGAGGTGTCACTAACGCGATGCCGACCTCGAAGGAAACTTTATTACACCCTTTTAAAAAAGCCCATGTTGTAGCGCTGTGGGAAAACCATGGCTGGGAGCTCATTCCAAATCCAAACGGCGCAAGAGAAACATTCGTGTGTTATTTGAGATGCGAGATTGATAATGACTTTAAGTATTGGCCGATGGCGTATATACATTCGTCCACAGCCTAAATATTTAATACTAATGCAGATGCAGCCCCAAGAAATTACATGAAACATGGTTACAGGAAATTATAGAACTAATTTTCTTATCTATAAAAATCAATTGTAATACGTTTATCTGACTAAAACTCAAAAACTGCTTGATTGATTTGAATAATTATATTTTGTAACCCGTAGCTTGTTCAGCATGGGGTTACATAGCGCGTATTTGTTAAAAAATACAAGTTTGCCTAATCTGCACTAAATATGACAAAATCTTAGCTATCAAAATATTACAGAATACATATTTTATTGATTGATTTTTTTGCCTACATTTTTTTTTTTTTTTTTTTTTTTTATGTTTGCGTATAGGCAAACTGGCAGACGGGTCCACTTGATGGCAAGTGGCTACCGTCGCCCATGGACATCTGCAACACTAAGGGAGCCGATGCGTTGCCTACCTCGTTGAGACTTCAAAAATCTGTTTACGCCCTTTTTGAAGAGCCCCAAATTGTAGCGCTCTGGGAAAACCGCAGGAGGGAGCTCATTCCACAGCTTGCTCACATATGGCATAAAAGAGCGAGCGCCACGTACAGTGGATAACTTCCAGGTGTCAAGGAAGTGTGGATGAACTCCCAGTCGCCGGCGAGCAGTGCGGTGGTAAAATGGCGATGTAGGTACCAAACCAAACAGCTCCTCAGAACACTCCCCATTATACAGACGGTAGAACGCGCTGAGAGCGCCTACGTCTCTTCTGAGACTTAAAGGTTCTAAGCCGCCTGTAAGTTCGGGATCGTCGACAATCCGGACCGCTCGGCGCTGCAAGGAGTCAAGTGGGAGCAGCTGGTACTGAGGTGCCCCGACCCAGAGATGGGAGCAGTACTCCATTTAATTTTACCTCTCTTGAATTGAACACAATTGTTAATCACATATTTCATTTAAATAGATACTCATCATAATATCCCTATGATTTGCTAAAGAATTAACATTTATTGTGTTGATTATACATATTTATTAACATCGTCTGCAAAGTTAGACGATTTAACTTTTTTAATAACTTAAAAACTTTCCCAATTAAAATTTGTGGCCTATTTTGATACATTCGTATTCAAAAAGCGAATAAGCTTTTCAAATACAAATTGTTTTAAACATCTCGGCGCTTCAGATCATTTATCGCACTTGTGTAAACTTTATGTTCCTTATGCTGAGGAATCTATCACATTTTTCGATATAAAAATCTAGCACTGAAATATTTTTTCTAATAAGACTAGTGGTTCTTCATATTAGCGCGTTCAAACAAACAGACTTTTCAGCTTTATATATTAGTATGAGAATAAGATTTCACAAAATTCGGTTCATACGAGCATTCAAGGGCGTGAACAAACAACAAAACACTTTTAAATTCCGATTAGATATCACAACGAATATACTCTTTTTTTGGAAAAATGTATCCTATCTTCATTCCCATTGTCGAAACTACAAATATTTCAAAGTTCGTATAAATCTCACCATTTTTAAAACCGCAAACAAATACACATGCAAGCCACACAATTTGGAGACCATGTTTGGTGTTATGGTCTTTTTTTATTGCTGAAGCACAGCAGATAGACTGACAGTCCAACTGTGACGGAAAGTGGTGACCGTCGCCAGAGAAGCTGCCAATGGGCTGCCGGCCTTGAAGGAGGAACTGGTACCCGGCCACTGATGCCGGAACACCACCCAAAGTCAGGCAAAGTCGAGTATTGTCGGTTTTGTTTTTGTGAAAAAAATTAACACAATATTACGCGACTTGATGGAATAAACCCGTGAGGTTTGTGTACCTCAATCTTTATGTTAAAAACATGAACCATTTCAGAACGAGACAAACTTTTAGACAGACTGATCAACACAAATTCTAAAAACGATTATTTATTGTTACACGCCGACAAAAGTGAATGCACAGCTGCAGTTTATTACCTTTTCGGCATTTGGACTGCTTTTGTTTACTATGTGTTTAAAATTTGTAATTAGAAAAACAGCCTTTTGTGTATTGTGATCCTTTATGGTGGGCATTAGCCAGGTGTGATTCTTGGAAATTATTTTTATGCGGTCAAGTATTGTGTCGAGACATATTGTATTTGTACAGGATAAAAGGAATGCCCGAACGGAGGAGTGAGGCAGTCTAGCGATAGGCACAAGCGAAACTAGACGTGTGTACATTCGATAAGCTATATAAATGACGGACTTTGCGCGTGTTATTGAATCGTGCATCACGTTTGTACTGGTTGCGTCCAGTTATATTTGTACCTGTGTTATACGTATTTGTATAGTTCTAATAAACTCTAGTATAGTAATTCTAACGGCATTTTAATTCGAGTCCTGCAACTCGTAACAATACATGGACAATGTATGTATATATTATATATGTATGTATACATTATGTATGTATGTATAAATAATGTATGTATGTAAGTGAAAATGTACAAAACATATATACATGTTTTAAACATTTTCACTTAAACTCTGGCAACTATTTTAAAATGATAAACAGACACGTTAATTTTATTTATTGGTATAGTTTATTACTAGGTAATGCCAGTATGTTGCAATGCAGGTGCCATTATAACCAAGCTGAGGTCACCCTTATATCCGCAATAGCCTTGAGTATTCTCCTATACAAACAGATTACGTCAAGCATTTCATATCATATAGTTTTAATACCATCAATAAGGATTCGTTCTGACATAATGATACTTTTATGATTTTCTAAGGTAAAGAAATGGATTTTCAACGTGTCTGAATGGGTAAATAATATTGTGAACTATGCTTATTTGAAGTTATATTGTAAATGTTGATTTTATATTAAAGACTAAGGTGTAAAGGTGTTTTTATCGTCGCTCTCTGGGGGATATTGTCGATAATATAGGTTTTATGCGGGTTTACAGCCATATTGGTAAGAATGGAACTCTTTTGTGGAATAGTTATGTCTGTCCGTCCGTCTGATTTTTGTCCAAAATATTTTTTCTCTAAACTATTGAATTTATATTTTATTTTATTTGGGGGGTTAACAGCTGAAATCTTACAAACTAAAGTTTTACAAAGTAACATTACAGAGGTAGCTTAAGATCAGCTATTCATAAACCTCCACAGATGGCAGAGAAATACAAAAAATAATAATACAGTAATTTTAGAAAAAGATAACAATAATACGAAAATTTTGTGACCAGAAAACTAATCATTATCAAAATAGGCTTTGATTAAACTCGCATTTACGGATGCTAGACTATCCACAAACAAGTCAATGTCGACATAATTCGACTTGCAAAGTTTGTTGAATTCATTAACTGATCTAACAAAACATGAGTGGCGTCTGAAGGCTGTACGAGTCCAGGGTGAATGAAGCAGTTTTCTAGGGCGTACAAGACTAGGCACTATCAATTTTGGACTGAGCAATTTTCACCAAGAAACGTATATCCGAAATATTCCTTCGAATTTTGAATTTTTTTGATTTTTTTATTAATCAAAATTTCAGAGAGAGGTACATATGTAGTAGGATGTATACAGTAGTGGTATAAAAATGTTTGTCACTTTAGAGTCGACTTTTGCTTGCACGAGTAAAAGAAACAGTACTGCCAACATTTAATAAGTGTTATGTACATAAAATTTGAATATAGAAACGTGATAAAACAAAATTGCAATGTTGACAACGACAGATATGAGGCTATCAGAAGTTTTGTTCATCGGAAACCAAGAGAATATAATCATTACGCTTATCATAAATATCAAAATCAATAAAAAGGTTTTACACCTCTAAACAATCTTCTTAGACAAGAAATAAAATCAAACAACTTGGATCTAAGTTACTTTAAACCCAATTTTGTTAAATAGTTAAACATAATTTGTGTGGAAAAGTCTTTTCTGTGACTAAGTTTGAAAAGGTAATATGTGTTCGCGGAATGTTAAATGAATAAATTTGAAAACTGGCGAAACTTTTCATACCACGACTGTACCAACATATATGTATGTTCTGGTAGATAATGGTGTGAAAATTAAATTTTGATAAATTAAAGATTAGGAGTGCCGGTCACATGCGTAACTTAGGGTTAAAATTAATTTTATTTTCAGTTTACATACTCGTCTGGGATTTCATTAAACAAATCTTCAATCGAATCAGATTTTGAAAAAAAGTCATTTGACTTAAGTAATACCTTTTACAAATTAGAAAATACATTTAAAAACTGAGTTATAAGCGATTATAGACTGTGTAACAAATCGCTGCCAGATGGGAGCGTTCCCAGAAAGCTGGCTGCATTGCCGTGCTGTATGGCGATGCTTATTTGTTGGGCGAAATATGAGACAGCCTTCTGATCACGGCCATCAGAGTTTCTTGCAAATCTTTTTGAAAAAACTCTTTGCCACTGGACCCCACGGACCTAATATTTCAACTCCAAACGACACAAATATGTAACCCCTTATTAAGGTTTCATATTTGCGTTTGAGAGCTACGGGTTTTGTAGCAGCGTTGCCAGCCTCTAATACCTTTTTAGTTTTCTCAGTTTTTGGGATTTGGTTATTTTAGATCAAATGTTTTTATGGTTCTTAAGCTGTAGTTTCTCTGTGTATTAATTTTAAATATTTTGGTTTCTGTAATTAATGATTGTCCTAAGTATATATGTATTTTTGTTCTTCTTTTTAAATTACAATTGCGGACGTTTTACGGCTCTAGAAAACCCTGCAATTTGCGTCCGTCCGAGAAACGTTTGACTAATAGAAGTTCGCACGGGATATGTAGCCAAAATTATAATTACTCTATTTATGTATACACATAATTGAAGAAAGAAATAATAATCTCCATTGCTAGAAGAATTTCACAAATATATATAAATTTCTATATACAAGATACGATTGAATGTAAAATGGCCATTGTATGCCAACTTCTTTAAAAATAACTTTCTCGATCTCCAAGGCCTACTAACAATCCTTGTTGCATCAAGATGGTTATAACGACTTTTTCTAAGCCAACCCTATTAAGGCCTGAGTAATCTAGACTAGTCTAACAGTCAATTTTTTCTTGTTTCAGGTAAGTCTTAGACCAGCTCAACAGGATCGAGACGAGTTCACGCACTACGCGCAGCTGCTCACTTGGAATAATGTTTTGTCACTGTATTGAAGTTTTTTTTAAATTGGCTGCTTTAGATCGTGCGAATGAGGTTACCCGAATCATATAAGTTTATTTATTTGTCAGTGTTCTGAAATTTTTACAATTTGAAATTAAAAAAATAACATTACAATTTTTGTACTTAATTACTTACTATTGTTGTTACAAATTTCAGTAGGTCATGAAATACATTCTACATTACCGTGTTTTTACATATTGTTATGAGCTGCAGGACTCGAATTAAAATGCCGTTGAATTACTAAAGAATTTATTAGAACTATATAAACACGTATAACACAGGTACAAATATAACTGAACACAACCAGAACAAACGTAATACATAATTCAATAACACGCCCAAAGTCCGTCACTAAATAGATTACCGAATGTAGTACACACGTCTTGCTTCGCTTATGCTTATCGCTCGACTGCCCGTCTCTCCATTGGGGCACTTTACACTGCACAAATACAACGTCTCTCGGCCGCGTAGATTGAATTTCTTAGAATTTTCTGGCAATGATTTCAAATTGCCAGATTAAAAAGAAATCGAATTCCAATGTGAATTTTTACGGATCGACAGAAGATTTTATGTAATAAAATGTATATTTTTTTATCCCGAGAATATTCCCGGGAGCGATTCGGAGTTGTTCGGGTGCCATAAAAATTAGCTTATTCCTAAATAGTTTTCAATAAAACTAAAGTTTAAACTAAACGTTACTTTCTTATGGTACCCTGTGTATGATGTGTAATTTTATATAATTAGTATTATATTGCGTAAAGTTACATGATTATTTATTTATTACATATTATTATGTTTAAATAGTTGCATTTTATCACTATGTCCTGTATATGTATATAGCTTATGGGTGTATATATTTATAGTATTGACTAATCGTACAATAGTTATGTATATCACCATCGCCGCTCCTAATCAGAAATACTCATACCAAGGGTTGTTTGGAAGAGATCCCTTTTTATCGAAGACCGCCCTTTGTACACAATTACAATAATATAATAATGAGGAGGGATGAAAGTCACGCGACAAAAAGAATATTAAACTACAAGAGGTAGACCAAAAAAAGATAGATGGATTGTGTGAAGGATGATATGATGATATGTGGTGTGACAGAATATGTGTGTCAGAGTAGAGGAGTGTGGAAGGAAAAGACATATTCTGCGGACCCAAAGTAATTGGAATATGGTGAAAGAAAAGAGAGAGTTCATGAGTTTTATGTAATGGTGTATATACTTCTGTAAAGTGTTATCTATGTATCTATAATCAAAATTAATATTTATTTCGTAGGAAATTTTACGATAAGCATACTACTTGTTATGTTCTATGAATGTGTCAGCAATATTGTCCTAATTGAAATAAAATTGTTCATTCCGAACCCCGCTATAACCAAATAGGGTAAAACAAGAACATTATTTTAATTTACACCGCAACATGCAACTTGGTATGCCTGACATGAACTTGTTTTATTGGCAAGACAACTTACCAATTATGTCATGTGTGTATGTATGTTAGGATGCTTTTATACAAGTGTCCTGTTAATTTAGAAACTACAAAAGTATCGGATAAGAATTAGGGTTCCGTAATTATATGAAAAAATGGTTACCATACATATTCAGATAGATAGATAACACTTTATTTACTTTTTTTTGGTGGGTAGATTTCAAATAGTTAACACGTAATAAAACGAGCTCTCTAATTTTTCGTAATTTTAATTATTTAAAGTTAAATTATTAAATTATTACATATGTCATTTTAAAATAACTAGCACAAATCACTTGCCTGAGTGTTATCTCCTGTAAATCTACATTATTTCTGTCGCTTTCACGGAAACACTTATAACCCACTGTGTGACATCATGGACGCAAACCAAAAAGCCTTTGCCGAGTTATCCTCTGTTTTCATACAGCGAATGGAAGCCTTTGAAGGTGAGCTGAGAAATGCAACACCAACTACCAACATATCCACATTGAGTACAGAATTCTTGTCTTTCAAAAACCTTTTTTTGAAGTCCTTAAAGTCTCTCCAGGATCAAATGATGCTAATGTCACATTCTATTGACAATTTGGAGATGCGTACTAGACGCAAAATATTACTTCTGCATGGAGTGCCTGAAGAAAAGCAAGAAGATGCCCCTGCTCTTGTGAAGAACATTATCTGTACTAAATTGAAAATCAGCAATTTCTCATTGGAAAACATCAAACGCTGCCACAGGATAGGCAAGTCTACTTCTTCTAAGCCGCGCCCAATTTTGCTCAAGTTGTCTGACGTCGCTATTCGCAGCAAAATATGGTCCGCAAAAACGCAATTAAAAGGATCGGGCGTAACATTATCGGAGTTCCTGACAAAGTACAGACATGATCTGTTCATGCGCGCGAGGCAAGAGTTCGGAATTTCAAAGTGCTGGTCGCGTGACGGCATAATATTCGTGGTAGGTCAAGATGGATCTCGACATAGTATTAGCCGCATCGAGGACTTAAGTAAGATAAATCTCCCGCAGAGTACTGCTGTGCCCACCTTGCCTTCTAATTCATCCAAGGAGCAGCAACCTACAACTCGTCGTATGGCCGCTAAGAAATAGACGAACTCCAAATGATGTATGCTGGTCACTATCTTTGATATATATGTTGTGTTTTTATATTACTATTATTCCATTTAAGTGTTAAATATGTTGCTTTTTGTTATAGATGTTTGTTTATACAAAAGTTAAAATATTATAATCTAATAATGTAGGTGGATATAAATTTACCAGTCGTTTTTGTTGAGGCACGTTCCGAAATCTGTGTGAAGCTATTTAGAATAACAATATATAATGGAACGTTCGGAAACTTATCTGTTGCTCCATATAATTGACATAACTTATTTTTTATTTTTTTGTATAATTTACTTTATTTTTTATATTTACTATATTTTTTGTTTCTCTCTTAGTGTATCAAAATTTTGTAATACAATTTTTTATTTTCTGTCTATTAATATCTACTATATTAATGTATAATAGATATTAATAGTTGTATATATTCAAACTATTTTTATCTAGTATACGTATAGATATATACTTTTTTGTATTCAGTACATTATAATGTAACAGCAAAGGCAGTGAAGCTAGTTGAAAATTTATTTTTATTTTACTAGTATTAATTAATAATTTTATTGGTATTTATTGGTTATTAGTTTATATATTTATAAGTTACATATTTTTATCATATATTAGTAATATTCATTGGTAATGCAACAATTAAGCAGTGGTGACAGTGATTCAGACGATTATTTTTCATGCTCTGATAGTCTTGGTTCTAATGATGCTCCCTCACTTCATGCAGTAATAGATTCTCATCTGTCTGACTTTTCCCTAAATTTCAATATCGTTCATATCAATGCGCAGAGCATTCCGGCTCATTTCACTGATATGCAAGCATCGCTTAATAATCAGAATGTACATGCAATCTTGGTGTCTGAAACATGGTTTAAACCTTGTCTCCCTACCTCCTCTTATAATTTGCCGGGGTTTGAACTGGTGCGCCATGATCGCCTTAGTATCACTGGTGGAGGTGTAGCTATTTACATCCGCTCGCATATTCCTTATAGAGTTGTCAAAACATCTCTTCAGCCATCTCCACCTGATACAGGGGAATACTTATTTATTGAAGCAATCTTGGGTCATAAGCGTGTACTTCTCGGTGTATTTTATAGCCCCTCCCTTAGAGTAAATTTCTTCCCCACCTTTGAAGAGCTACTAGCTGATTTTAATGTGACCTATGAACATATAATTATTATGGGCGACTTTAATACATGTCTCATAAAGCGCGACTCTCGCTCAATTAATTTTGAAAATGTCATTAAATCCTGTAATCTTTCTATTCTTCCACTATCTGCTACTCACCATTTTCCAAATTGTACTCCTTCTCTTCTCGACCTAATTTTAGTAAGTTCTCCTTCCTATGTATCTACATATGGTCAGTGCTCAGCAGACGCCTTTTCGTATCATGACATGATCTTTGTTTCTTATAAAATGCGCCCGCCTAAAACTAAACCTAAAATTCGCATGCAGCGTAACTTTGGTGGCATAGTTATGGATAATCTCATTAAGGATGCTCGTGAAATTGATTGGTCCGATGTCTACAATGCAGTTTCTGTTGATGTAAAGGTGCATGTATTTAATGCAGCTTTGTTTAAGCTTTATGATTTACACGCACCCGTAAGGGCTATAAAAATTAAACATCTACCTGCTCCCTGGCTGACAGATGAAATAAAATCCTTACAGCACAAAAAATGCGTAGCTAGGAGCAAATACAAAACTAAGCCTACGGATGCTAACCGCATAAAATTTGTCAAGATTCGTAATCTCTGCAATAGGGTGTGTAGAGACGCTCAACGCCGTTATATTCATAAATCTCTTGAAATTGATGATCCTGCGAAAATTTGGAAATTTCTTAAATCCTTAGGAGTTGGCAAATCTTCGGATTCTCTATCAAAAGATCTAAACTTCGACCTGTTAAATCAGCATTTCTCCTCTAATGCCAAATTTGATAGGCAATCTAAAACTGCAACTATAAATCTACTTTCTAACATGCCAACTCCTACATATCCTTCTTTCAACTTCTGTCAATTTTCTGATTGTGATGTTAAGAAGAGCTTAATGTCTATCAGCTCTAATGCTGTCGGTAGCGACAGTATCAGCCGCAATATGATCATTCCTATATTAGACGATATCATTCATGTGATCACCCACATCCTTAATGCCTCCATATCTTCTGGTACATTTCCTGATTCTTGGAAGCAAGCCCAAGTTATCCCTTTACCTAAAAAACCCAATCCAACTTCTTTTTCCGAATATCGTCCTATTTCCATTCTACCTTTCCTCTCTAAAGTTCTGGAGCGCCTTGTGCACAAGCAACTAAGCGTCTTTCTTAACACCAATTCCCTTATCAATCCTTTCCAATCCGGTTTCCGTCCAGGCTATAGTACCACTACTGCGCTACTTAAAGTTACTGAAGATATCCGTCATGGTATGGGAAATGGTCTGTTGACTATACTGTCGCTGCTTGACTTCAGTAGTGCTTTTAATAATGTTGATTTTGATGTCCTTCTTGGAATATTGAGTTCTCTTAACATATCTCCAACAGCTATTGACTGGTTTCGTACTTACCTGTGTGGGCGCCGGCAACGTATTCGCATTGATGATGTTTATTCGTCATGGTGCGATTTGTCTGCTGGTGTCCCTCAGGGCGGCGTTTTATCACCTCTCTTATTTGCTATCTTCATTAACACGATTTCCAATAACCTTTCTTCGTCTTACCACCTTTATGCAGATGATTTACAAATCTACACTCAATGTAATTTTAACCGTCTCTCAGAAGGAATTCAAACCACAAATATGGATTTTACAAAAATTGTTAACTGGAGCCAAGCCTATGGTCTGAGCGTTAATCCGAAAAAAACTAAGGTCATTATTGTCGGCAGCTCTAGGCTTGTCTCCAAAATTGACTGGTCTTCACTTCCCCATGTTGTGTTTGACGGTGTGCACATAGAAATCAGTGAAACTGTTAAAAATTTAGGAATAATCATTGACAGAGAACTGTCTTGGCGGCCTCACCTGACTGAAATCAGTCGGAAACTTTTCGCGTCATCTGCTTCACTAAGAAGACTGAAGAATTTCCTACCTACTGCTACTAAGGTTATGCTTGCTCAATCCTTGCTTCTCCCCCTACTTGATTATGCTGATGCTTGCTATCTAGATATCACCCAAGAACAACTAGATAAGCTTGAACGCCTTCAAAATGTTTGTATCCGGTTCATATTTGGGTTGCGTAAATATGACCATATCTCCGAATTTCGTAATAAGCTTAAATGGTTGCCAATTCGCCTTCGCCGGAATGTTCACTTACTCTCACTTCTGCACAATATCCTTTTCAATCCCTGTACTCCCCCATATTTAAAGGAACTTTTTAGTTTCCTCTATCAATCTCATTCCTGTAATTTGCGCTCAAATGAAAATCTTTTGCTAACGATACCTAAACACACTTCGTCCTTTGTAGGAAACTCCTTTGCCGTACAGGCTGTTCGCCTGTGGAACTCCCTCCCCTTGAAAATCAGACAAGCTACATCCATTGGTACATTCAAACACTTGATCACTGACCATTATTTGTCCACTAAATAAAATTTATTGCCGTAAATGGCATTCTATTATTATTCGCATGTAAGTATATGTAATTTATATTATTTTAATATTTTTAATTATGTATTTCTTGATTAGTTTATTATTGTAATAATCTTGTTTTTTTGCTTCAATTACTATTGAATTTAGTTAAACCACCAATTACTTAATTTTCTTGTAATATCTCCTTAGACACCGGGTTGTCTGGAAGAGATCGCTATAAGCGATAAGGCCGCCCATTGTTCTAATTGTAATATGTTTATATTAAATGTCTAGGTTTAAGTTATGGTGAACAATAAAGAGTTTTCATTCATTCATTCATTCATTCATTCATTCATTCATTTATTGTACACCATTACAGAAAACACAGATGAACTTAAAGCCCAAAAATATTCTAAATGTGCACAATGGGCGGTCTTATCGCTAAGAAGCGATCTCTTCCAGACAACCCGTATTATTAGTTGTTTGTCAGTGTATTTCATGTGTATATTTTTCAAAGACTTAGCTCAACATTAATTAAATTTAAAAATGATATTACACATGTGACTGGATGAAGAAAAAAAGTATACAGTATAATTATATATACCCCATTATCGACCTTTTGCAGCAACAAGAGCCTCAAAAGCATACCGTCATACCCTCTCATGCCTCTGTGGTTGAGCGGGCTAAGCCTTTGCCGGCCTACCTCACTTCAACGCTGAGGCTCCGGGTTCGATTCCTGGTAAAGTAAATTTAGGAAACGTATTTTCTCCGTTATTTACTATAGTCTGGGTGTCTGGGATAGGTCCCAGAGTAGTCCGTTGTATATAACCCATAACACAAGCGTAACTTGCTTAATTTGGGGATATACAATATGTGAGTTTGTCTCCCGATCATACCCATCTATTTTCTATCCTATTAATTTAGCATTAATGCCACTTAACTTCAGTTCAATTCCTCAGTTGTTCTGTTTTTAATTAAAACTGAATAAGTGGGGCATGATTTTTTCTAATAATCGAATTCATTACATTGTAATAATACCCGGGTTGCCTTTGCCACTGGGGCACCGCAATCTTTAACGTTTTTTATGTAAGTAAATTCTAAATAGCCATATATAATTTTAATTGCGCTAGGATACGTTCAATGACCATCTGTTATACTGGTTTTTAATAAGTCCATTAGCTCGTGTAGCACGGTGTATAAAATATTAATTTTCAAAACTAGAAAGTATCGGCCAAGTGCGTGTTGGCGCACGTGCCATAAGGGTTCGACAGAGGCAAGGAACATCCACTCTTTTGTCATCTGTTTATTACTTTTATTACATTTATTGTTTCTATATGACACTGAAGTGTCCTTAGCGGAAGATGAGCGTTAGTTGACTTAACCAGCAACCTGCTGATATAGAGTCAATAAGGACCTATAAAAGCTTTTATCCGAAAATACCACGTATCTCAAATATTTTTTATCCGTGCAGGAACGGAGAAAGAATACAATTTCCTGCGGCCAGGCGGCCTGTCGTAAGAAGAGACAAAACAAGCCACAGCCAGGGGGTAGGGCATTTGCCCGACTGGATGGATATCACCACTGGTTTAAAGTATGTCGCCATAACAACCTTGAGTTGTGTTCTGGCATTAGTGACCAGGTTCCAGTCTCCCTTAAAAGAGCAGCAGCGCATGTAGCATCCTTGGTGTTGCAAAAGTCCATAGGTGATAGTAATCGGTTTCCATC
Source organism: Dendrolimus punctatus (assembly GCA_012273795.1). Taxonomy (NCBI): domain Eukaryota; kingdom Metazoa; phylum Arthropoda; class Insecta; order Lepidoptera; family Lasiocampidae; genus Dendrolimus; species Dendrolimus punctatus. Next base: position 18,622,076 of record CM022536.1, read on the forward strand.
AAGTAGGCAGGAAGTCTGTCTGTCTGGTGAACTACTGACTGAACTGAGCTGTAAAAAAAATACTCTAAGAATTTTTTAGGCCACGTTATTTACTTCCCAGAGGGCCGTTTGCCTGTTTGTCTTCTTGAGGCAATAATAAGAAAATTCCTGAATTTTTCGAAATTGTTGTGGCATGCAGATAAATGGGCAGACCGACCTGACCATGTTATAAGGTGTCCGTTTTTTGCAGAAAATGTTAAGGAACTCTAATATCAATACTAGAATAAAACATGTTTTTTAATTGGTCAATGCCATATGAGGTCAAAATTCTTTGGTTATCTTCCAATTAATGTATTCCAAAATATAATAATAAACTATTTATTTGCATTTAATTTATTGTAGATAAATTGTTTTTACTTTTGGTCATGTTTCGAAGAAATATGTATATTTCTACATTTGATTTTAGATAACCATCTATCCTATATTGTCCCCGTTGTGGCAAAATTAACTAACTCGAAATTTTTGTATTATCTTATTTTTTTTTGCTTTTTATTGCATGAGTATAGCAGACAGGTAGACGTCCTACATGGTGAAGTGGTTACTGTCGCTTAAGAAAATTTGCAACTTCAGAGGTGCTGCCATATGCTGCCGGCCTTGAACTACTACGCCACAACAATCCACAGCCAGGGTATTTATCCGTCTTGATGGCTACTACATCCAGTCTAGGGTATGGCGCCATAAAAACCTCGAGTTATGTTTCGGCATCAGTGGCCAGGTATCAGTCTCCATTTAGATAGTGGCAGGTGATGGTAACCGCTTTCCATCAGGTGGGCCGTCTATCTACTTCCTGAACTCATGAAATAAAATAAAAAAAGAGAATACTGGAACCTGGCCACTGACGCCGGAACATAACTCAAGGTCGTTAAAGCGGCATACCCTAGATCAAAAATGGTAGCCATCCAGACGGGCAAATATTCTACCTCCTGGCACGTATGTCTTGGTTATTTAACGTTTTTAAATCTTGAATGCTAATAGAAATAAACTCGATAAAGAATTATATTGAAAAAAATCACCAAACCGAAATGTATAAAAATTTTAATTAAAAAAGAAAAATAAACATCATTTCTATTACATACCATATTAAATATCTACAATTTTGTTTACAGTTTGAAAATTATCGTCATGTATGTATTACAACAAAATCGTTTTCTTACAATTTTCAAACTTGTTACTTATATATAAATTAGTTAGCGAAGACGGCGACGACATTGCATAGAAACCAAATTGAAAACCAGTATTTCTTAACCACCATAATTCAACAACACTCGTCTGTAATCTTAATTTAATTTAATATTGTACACCGATTACAACTTCATTCGACGCTGATTTACGATTCACGTTTTTATCTCGCTTTTTAGCTATTTTCGCAATACTCATTTCTTCATATGTAGCGACTATCAGTCATTATCGTGAGCGTTGCAATTAAATATCGCTTTTGTAGAAAGAATATTGTTGTTTGAACTTTGTACGAGGTCGTTGTACAAAAAGTGCAAGAAAATATTAAACGTGTATTCAGTGAGTTGTGTAACGAAGTATGTTGTCAAAGATAAGTTTCGAATTCCTTATAATTCGGTACGATCGCTACAAGCCGTGGTAGCATACGGCCGGTTCCCTTATTATTCATTTTTTGTTATTGGAAAGTGGTAACGCGAGGCAAATGAAATTAAAGATACCTGTGCCTTCTCTGGATCTGTTCAGAAGGAACTGTATTTACATGGTTCCTCTTATTTATAACTCTTTACCAGCTTATATTGTTACGAGTTACGCAGGACTCGAATTAAAATGCCGTTGAAATTACTATAGAGTTTATTAGAACTATACAAACAGGTACAAATATAACTGGATACAACCAGTACAAACTGCATGATCCAACAACACGCGCAAAATCCGTCACTATATCGCTAATCGAAAGTACTGCACACGTCTTTCTAGTATCGTAATCGTCGCTTGACTGCCCCACCCCTCCGTTCGGGCATTGTTTTATACTGAACTCTACAATACAACAATAGACCGCGTGGACTGAAGTTTCCGAGAAACCGTAATCCGCACACTTGCGGCCACTTGTTTACAATTACAATAACAATGGAATATTGTCTATTTGCAAATTTTAAACACAAAATAAACAATAGAAGTCCAAATGCAGGTAATAAACCACGTGTGCTTTCACTTTGTCGGCTTATCAGTATAGTTGCGTAAGCGATTGTAGCCATTGTGCGGTCATCCTAATAGAAGGTCGTTTCAAAGAGTATCTGAAACAATGTGACAGAGGTGACATTCGGTTCAATGTCATATTTAATAACCATTAAGAATATATATAACCTGTGATGTTATTATACGGGTACTCATGAGTCATGCTTTTAATACATGGCTAGTTAAAAAATTTAAATAAGCTAATGGTTTTTGTAGGTAGTTTCGGTTGGGGCATTAAGTAATTAAATTAGCTACGTGTTTTTGTCAAAAGACTATTAGTTTTTTTATACATGCTTTACCTGTGGTTGTTTTGTTGACTTATTACTGTTACACTCAGTAGCGATGTTAATTTCATGTTACTCCAAAAAGTTCGTTATAATAACAGCCCATGGGAAAACGTCCCACCTGATGGGAAGTGGTTACCATCGCCTATGGACATTTGCAACACCAGACGCTACAAATACGCTGCTGTTCTCTTAAGGGATACTGGAATCTGGCCAATAATGCAATAATGAACACAACTCAAGGTTGTTATGGCGGCATACTCTAGACCAAGGGTGGTGGCTATCTAGACGGGCAAATACGCTACCACCTGGCGAACTTTCATACTTGTTTGTTATTGAACATAATATGCATAAAAATACAATTATGAAAGTAAAATTTGTTTTCTTATTTCAATTGTCAATTTATCAAACCGGGAGCTTATCATCAGGATTCAGGATAAAATTGTTACATAATCATTTCTCCCTAAGCCCATTTCTCTCACAATAACTGCTGTGTCGTGGCTGTTGGGACGCCAATACTAGCGTTGCCCGCTTTTGTGCTCACCATCCTGGAATTACACATAAAGTAAATGATATATTATGTTTAAACTAACCCACAACCTATGTACAAACGTGGCATGAAAAGGTTCGCCAGTTTTCTAATTGATTCATTTAACGTTCTGAAACCACAATTACCGCAACCCTTTTCAAACAAAGTAATAGAACGGGCGGTTCCACAGAAAATTATGTTTAACTGTTTGATAATAAAGTTTAAAATTACTAAGATCAAAGTTGTTTGATTTTGTATCTTGTCTTAGAAGATTGTTTAAATATGTTGAACCTTTTTATTGATTTTAATAATTATGATAATCGTAGTGATTATATCCTCTTCATTTCTGTCAATGTCAACATTTTCTTTTTTTTACATTTCTATGTTTTATAAACGTAACAATTATTAAAATGTTGGCACTACTGTTTGTTATACTCGTGCAAGCAAAAGTCGACTTTAATGTTAAGAACCTTTTCACACCGCGACTGTACAATCACTATGTGTTCCGTTCACTAACAATTTACTATTTTGCATGTTGTAATTATGCGATCTTCCAAATCTTAATGTGTTATTTTGTAAGGTATAAAATATTTCACCTAAAAATGACCTCTGTCTCTCAGTGCATTTACCTTACGAAATTGCACATCGATTCTCATCATACACGTTTCTTACGTCTCCAGGCACCTATTTAAGGTACAAATTACTCTTACACACAACGAAATGTATGGTAGTGTACTAAGGCTTTTTAATGACTACCACGTTCTTTAATGCCAAAAAAATTAATACCACTTGTTGTAATGTTAGAGATTCACTACATTCTAACGCACGATCTCGTTTAATGTCGTTTCAATGCTTATGTTTTGTGTTTAAGAAGTACCTAAGCTGCGTACTAATTAGGTAACTACATAATAATAGACTTATGGATTTTGTATATCGAGGGCGGCTACATAACAAATGGGCGCACAGACAAAAGTTCAGTTTTACACAAGGAACAAAATTGTGAATAAAGTAAAACTAATTGATTGTATAAAACTGAAATTTAGAATACTCTCCATTTTAAATACTCTTGCATACTTTACCAGTATTACTACATATTTACCAGACTATCTAAATTGTAACATGCATAGTTTTTAGTAAACAACAAAACAATTGCATTTTTTGTGTATACGCCTGTATGTTTTGTAGCCCTCAATATATATTTCTTTGCATATTAATCAAATGATTTAAATGCTGTAAATAAATTCGTTGGATTATCCATGCAGGAACGGAGAAAGAATACAATTTCCTGCGGCCGGGCGGCCTGTCGTAAGAGGCGACAAAACAACCCACAGCCAGGTGGTAGGGCATTTGCCCGACTGGATGGCTACCACCCCTGGTCTAGAGTATGTCGCCATAACAACCTTGTGTTGTGTTCCGGCATTAGTGACCAGGTTCCAGGCTCCCTAAAGAGAGCAGCAGCGCATTCGTAGCACCTTTGGTGTTGCAAATGTCCATAGGCGATGGTAACCGCTGTCCATCAAGTGGGCCGTCTGCCTGTCTGCTGATCTCCTGCAATAAAAAAAATCGTTGGATTCGAGTCCATAGGAAAAAAAACATCAATACCTACTGTAAAAAACTCTTGAATGCAACCAGTAACTAAAACGGGTTGGTTTATACTTCGCATAAGATTCGCTAATTGAACAGTATAGCATAATTATGTACTCTCATGTTTTCAGCAGACTTCGCATTGTATGTAGTCTGTTACTTAATAGCCTTAGAGTTTCTTTTATATGTTTTTGATGTGTCATCGATCTATTATAATAAATCGCTATTAGTTTGGACCATCAAAATGATAGGTATACAAACCCTTTCAAGTTCCAATCTCAAACTCATATTTATTAAGAAACTGAACTAAGTTAAAAAAAATACAATTAAATGCTAAAGATAAACTAAGTTATAAGTTAACATAAACCATTTAAATTACAGAAGATAGATGGCCAACAATTTTAAATATAATGTAGGGTGGTTTGGTATTATATTGAAACAAACTTAGTTTTGATTACTAATCCTATATTTTGTGATTTCACAGCTTTTTATTTCCTATTTTAAGTTTATATAGATCTTATTAAGTATTTTATGTTAGACGTATCTAAAGTGAGTGTCATGTGTGATTTAAGTTATTATAATGTGAAGGGACTTAATGCTTGCAATTTAACATAACCGCTCACTGGAACGTATCAGTGTCGCGCGTGACAAGTGACGTTGGTGACATTAGCGCCATCAACCCAACTGTTACAAACTTTAAAAATTCGAATACGGGGCGAGCGCTGAGTTGCCAAATAAATTAATTGCAAGCCTTTATTATTATAAATATTAACGTGCCAATTCGCACAATGAGGTTTTATGAAATGAAGAAGTCGCGTTAATTGCAAACATCAACACACCCTGTTGAGAATATGTAAATATGCATTTAAGCAGCCGGATAAGTTTATAACAGCCTTAAACACATACTTAACAGACCCGGGTCACGGACTCAACCGAGTTAGCTTCTGTTACATTCCATTTACAGTCATTATATCGAGTTTTTACGATTGCCATTATCCGATTTGATTTATTGGCGTACGTCTTTGATGTTTCGACTAGTCTGTTTACTTAACGAATTCGAAAAAAGTTGTTTAATTTAAAATTCGATTCGGCTTTTTTATCGAACTGTCGAAAAAGTTATTGACATCATACAATTCATGTGTTGCAATGAATTTGAAATTGTATTGTATGTACAATGTGTAAGTTTGTATGAGTCATTCTGTAAATATGATTTCTTCAATCTGTCTTTCGGGCTTCCATTGGGAGTAATTTTGTAAATCTTAGTTTTGAATACCAGCAAATAAATGTTGCATTGTTGAACTCGGCCAATCCCATTTTGGAGAGCGCACACCTTATCCAAGGTGGATTGACGGGTTTCACACATTAGTACATGTTTTAGTTCGTACAGGTCTCGACGTACTATTCTAGAAGCATGAGTCTGTTTTAGTGTAAGTATATATATATATATATATATATATATATATATATATATATATATATATATATATATATATATATATATATATATATATATATATATGCATTTTCAGCCAATCCATGTCCACTGCTAGACCTAAGCCTCGCCAAGTCCGTGCCGCATATCCCAGTCTCGGGCCTTCCTCCTCCAGCCCCTGCCGGTAACCTTACGCAGGTCGTGGGTCGATTCACTTGGTCCCTGTTATCGAATTTGTCATTTTTGTCAAGTTTTATCATTTATGTAGTTTACAGATAGACGTGGGATGGTATAGTTTGCGATATAAAATGTAGTGATTCTTCCGGGGGCAAATACATACAAATTTAATACAATGTAACCTGTACCGTCTGTTCTTTAAACATGAGAGGTTGGCCCGCGGCACGGACGCGGGGTAAAGTCTAGTGTACAAATAATTAGACTAGTCAGACAGACAGTGGTTTTTTTTTTATTAACTAATCTACGGACTCTAGTTCCGTACCCTTTTTACAACTTAATTATTGTTAGAGTTTTTTGAATTTATACAAGCTTATTGTTTATGTGTTATTATGTGTTAGTGATGATGGATGGTTTAGGAGGTTGACTATTGACCCTCCATTAAACGTTGGACCACCGTCTTGTATTCCATGCGCATCGCCATTTTTACGACAGTGGTGGTAGCGTAACGGTTAGCACACGCGTCCCAAACACAAAGAGCGCGGGTTCAATCTTGGCCGGAACTTACGCACCACTTAGGGAGTTTTCTGATCTAAATGTGCATATTGTTACAATTACCACGTGCTAATAACGGCGAAGGAAAACATCGTGATGCAACCTGCACATCGAGATAACCGACGTGTCCTAACCTGCCAAGCCGCCCTGGACAAGCGTGGTATTTGGCATATATTTATGGGCTGATATTACTTTTATTATATTTGTCATCAGATACACTACCACTTCTCTTGGAAGTGTATCCGCCGCCTCATAGGAATTGATACATAACATTTCCTTATTCCTTTACTTACTACATATGACATTAAAGCAGCCAATAACATTATTTCGACCTACCGCAATGGTACGTCGTCCTGAGTCCATTACGATACGCTTTCCCGTATCGATTCATTGGTATTCCTCAAGCGTGTTATTGTACATTGCTTTTTGAATATAAACAGTGTTATTGAATTGTTATGTAACGTAACTTGTGTTTACTTTTGATAACGTAAATACATTGGATACGTGAGTGACAATCTGTACACATTGGAAGCGTTTCAAGAAGATAATAAAAGATCATAACAGAAACATAAAATGCGTTTAAACGAATATGCCACACTCTTAAAAACTACTCAAAATATATTAATAACAAGCTGTGCACGCGACTTTGATTATATGGAATATTTTTAAAAAAGTGGCGTAGTTACTCCTTTTAACATCAGCTAGGTGTCAGAGAAAGTCCCGTCAAAACAAAAAAAAATAGTCAGAACATCAAAACTACAGACAGACCAAAATTTTAAACATTGCATTTTTTTTTTCAATATTATCCGCTTATAGCTAGCTTATTTGAACACTCGTTATGGTCCACGTTCAAGAACTCGTTAAGTCTGCGCCAGGCTGTTGTCGATACGTCACGTATTTGAGTAAAAGTAACTATTAAAAAAATACCTTCATGCGTACTACTAAGGTACCGTTCAATCCACTCAAGAAAATCAAAATACAAGTCAAGGGGTGACTTTTCCGGTAAGTTTGTTGTATTTTCGATAAAATATTATTTTAATTATTTTTTTCCAATTAGGCTCGTCTCGTCGCCTCATCGCTGCGGCTATAGATAGATAGACAGATAACACTTTATCGTACACCAATACAAAAATGTACTCACAGACTAAAACGTTATCTAATTATACACAAAGGGCGGTCTTATCGCTAAACAGCGATCTCTTCCAGACAACCTCAGGAATAAGTTGAGATGATACTGGCGATAGAGATATACGTGTGTTCAGGACTAAAAACTATACCCTCTAAGCGATCTAGCGCTGCATGTTTTAAAAGTTAATTAAGGTATAAGTAGTGTTTTAGCGCTGCAACAAATACAGTGAGTCAGTCCACGGCACGCTCCCTTCGCACAGGCCCCCGCTTTCATCAAGTACGAACTTTTTTTAATAGCGTCTCTAGTACGTAGTACCTTTAACTCAATAGTTACGAGTTTATAACTACTAAGGGATTTTAATAATTTTGTATGCACTCCTTCAATGGTTTTACTTGTGAATAGTGCTGTACAATTACTGTTATCAATTACCTAATCTTGACGACTACACGATAATCACTTGACATAGTAATATTAGAATTTATATTAGTATTGCACTAGTATGTCAAGTCACTATTAACGGTAAACAATCACGCCCAAGTTAATAAACCGTTGATGTTTATTTCTACAGAGTACATGCAAGATTTTATTCATTGAATGCTTTGAGGTGGTTATTGAAAGGGACTTGACGAGTGATGTTTTCCTGTGTGTTTTTATTTTCTAAGCGAATGAATGACTTGAAAAGTGTATATAATCTAGCTTAAACGTCACAATAGGATATTGTTTGTTTTAAAGCATGATAGCATTAGCTAAGAAGCGTCTTAATTTGCGAAAATTGCTATTAAATTCCTTACTATCGCTTAGACAGAATTTTGCTTGTTACTTAAATAAGTTGTCGATTAATGGTCAGTTTCTATATGTTACTATTCATTCACTTGTCCAACGACCGGTAGAAATTTAATTTAAGCTCCATAGCTTATGTCAAATTTTAATCAAGTAGTTTTTTTTTTAATTTATTGTCCAATATGCTTACATTTATATACATTACAAACACATGTGTTGCGGCGGCGCTGGATTTAGCGCTAAGCGAACTGTGTCAACTTTGCGGGAAAAGAAGTGTGGACAATTTGGAATCGGAATCGGAACGAGCACGCACTTACCTAGTTAATGAGAATGAAACACGGCTCCTCTTCTCCACTATCCACTATCACACACATACACTTTATTGTATTTTATATTATATATGTATTTATTTTATATATTTTAATATTAATTTATTATATACTATATTTGTGGCGCGGAGCGGGTTATTTATAATATATTTGTGTATGCAAGGCGATATATTTTATGGTATTTTATTTATTTACAATGCGGAGCGATATATTTATTTTAATGATATGACAATGAGTGATTGAAGTGACGACGTGCGAAAGGGGAACGCGCCGTCACATTTGAAGGAAGAATTTAAGTAGTTGAAGAAAAGTATTAATAGGTTGAAAGAAGGTTTACATGGCGGTACCAACATGTGACTGTGGCACAGAAACCTCATGGGCTTATTCGTGCCGCAGAGAGTCGTATACACAATATTGTTGTATTAAAAATAAGAGCAGAGTTGAGTGGTTGTTATCATCGTTCTAGTGTTTAGTTCTGATTTGATAATAAAAACGTTGTCATCATCTAAACTTTTAATATTATAAAGAGATAAAGTTGGTGAGTTTGTGACGTTGCAGGGGGTAATCTCCGAATCTACTGAACCAATTTAAAAAATTCTTTTAATGTTGGCAAGTTTTTTTTTTAAGGCGGGGAAATGCTGCTTACGCTCAATACTGGGTCCTTTGCAAGGGATTAGACCGGTGTCGCATACGAATTCGTACGTAATTGACCAGCATGTGTGGTGACTCAGAGAAGCTGGACGGCCAGCAACCATTACCCACTAAAACTATCCTCCTCCGATGTGCCCCGCGCTTTTGTGAAAGGAAAGATCTGAGACTTAGAACGTAGTTACGCCAAGTTCAAATGTTGGCAAGCTACACTATCTCCGGTTGACATAGACTATATTATATTTTCAAAAAAATTTGAGATCCTTACTCAAACTCCAATAGTGGAACCCAAGGTGTAAATAAAACCTAAAATCGCGTGTGCTGCGAAAACTATTGATGATAGAATAAAATAATGTACTACGACTTTGCAGAAAACATGATTACTCACAAAAAGTATCGCGACAGCATATGTCTAACTATTATAGTTATGCCACAATAAGTGTTCTTTTATTTTAAATCATTAATTAAAATGCCACCGCTATTATTGTTAAAATAGTGAAGTAAAAATTACATGGAGAGTACAACACACGTCGTCTTATTTTATACTTCCCTCCAGTGGTCGAGCCCAGCTCCAGCGGCGATGGAGCCATGTGCTCTCGCTAGTGTTGCGTCACCCTCAACCAACGGGGTAACATCATCGACGCACCAATCACATAAAAATAACACCCACCGTACAAAAGATCAAATATACGATACATTTATGTGTTGTCTACCAATTCTTGAGTATTTTCGGTATATTTATATCGATATTCATTTTGTTTCCATGGAGAAAGTAATTTCATTTGCTCTTCGGAATCTCCGATCGCTCATTATTATATCCACAAAATTATTTGGGTTTTTATTTACCCAACCAACCTTTTATAATATATTTAGGCTGTATTCTTTGTGCCAGCGAAAAATCGTTCCAGTTGCCATGACGACGATGTATTTGTTGTTCTATATTCGTCTATCCCGCCTCAATTTCAATCGTATAGGAACGGAGAAAGACGGACAAAAAAACCCACAACCAGGTGGGAGGGTATTTGCCCAATTGGATGGCTGCAACTTCTGGTCTAGAGTAGACTTCATACAACCTAGAGTTGTGGTCCGGCATTAGTCTCCTTTAAAAGAGCAGGAGCGCATTTGAAACACTTGCGGTGTTATAAATGTCTATAGGCGATGGTAAGCACTTTCCATCACATGGGTCGTCTGCCTGTCTGCTGAACTCTGCAATAAAAAAAGACGTCTTTTATCGAGATATCCTGATCCTGAGTTACGCCCCGGTATATAAGACAGATCTACATCGAGTTTCATTTAAATCCACATAGCACTTTTCACCTGATGCTTCTTTTTATCATTGCATCATAGGTTCGCGTTTGATAGCTATCTCACCTAATGCTAAATGACGAAGCGAGCTCGGATGGATCACGCTTACTTTGGTACCTAATTATTCGTAACCTGAAGTTCACTGGTTTACATAATATTTTCTTAAGTTTTCGCGACTTGTACACATAATAAAACTACGTTTTAACGGTTTTAAGCGCGGTAATTTATTTTATTTTGGTTTATCCGACGTTTCGGCCGCTTTTCAGTGGCCGTGGTCACGGAAGACAAAGATGACATTTGTCTAACGTGTATTGTCAAAGTTTTTATTCAGCCTATCGCCAACTTGTTCATTTTAATTATTAATTAATTTTAAATAATTAAAATGAACAAGTTGGCGGTAGGCTGAATAAAAACTTTGACAATACAATATTAATGATTAATTAATTTTATTAATTTAATAATAAAATTATAATAAAAATAATTTAATTTAATTATATTAAATAAATCAAAATAAAATAAATTACCGCGCTTAAAACCGTTAAAACGTAGTTTTATTATCACTAGTTTATATAAAATAGGGAATATAGACTCCGGAAAATTGTTCCACTCGACAACTGTGCGCAAAGAATAGGTGGAAGTCAAACGTTTAGTTCTAACCAATGGCATGTCTACCATGTCACAATGTCTGAAGCAGGACGCACGGTTGTCCAACAATAGAAAGGGAATAGAGAAACTAACTACTTGAACCTAGCATCGAGAAGATCATCGCCAATCAGCCTCTTGGCTCTCCTGCCTATCAACTCCAATGCGTCCAACTGACCTTAGCTGAACAATCCGAAACGTGAAAATATTAACTCCATTCACTATTGATGCTCTAACAAACAGGAAGAAAAAAAAACCACATTCAAGTGTTTCTGAGATCTGTTAGGCCGAAGTAGCCCTATTGATTGTTCCTTTTTGTTTTGAACTCAACCTCTTAATAGATTTATTATGTTGTAGACAGAAGATATCAACTAAGTAAGTAGAAATTTACATGAACTTACACTTAAGTATTAACTTAGAAAAGCATTTTTATTAATAGTTCTCATGTAGAGCATGTGTAATGAACTGTAACGAATAAATTTGCTTACATTGTAACCTAATTACAATTATCGTATGGAATTTTTATGCACGTGATAACTTGTAATTTTATTAGCATAATAAAGGTGTGTTATTGTCACTAAATATATACATACTATTGGTTAAACATGAACAATAACTGTAGGATAATATTTGAATGAAAATTGTGTTTTTGTGTTAAAAATTTCAACCGTTTATTTAAATATGCTATTTCGAGCCTAAAAGTCCTGTCCCACAAGAAATCTCGTATTTGGCGTCAATTAAAGACCTGCTATTTGGCTAACGATTATAGTAAGATAATCTCTGTTTTCTCCTGATGCGTAAGTATTTGCATAAAGATAATTTTTAAATTGTTAAAATTCTATTTTAAAGTATGAAGCGAAAAGTGTTTGTCAGGAATGTAGCAAGTGTAGGCAGAGGATCCATCGTCTCGACCTGCACCAATGGAAAACAGCACGTATATAGTATTGTTACGCGCTACAGGACTCGAATTAAAATAAATGCCGTTGGAATTACTATAGAGTTTATTCGAACTGTACAAACACGTATACAACAAGTACAAAATAGAACTAGATGCAACCAGTTCACAGTGCAGGATTCAATATAATTCAACACGCGCGAAGTCCGTCACTATGTCGCTAAACGAAAGTACTACACATCTTAATCGTATCGTAGTCGTCGAATGACTGCCCACCCCTTTGTTCGAGCATTGTTTTATACCAACTATACAGTACAAAAAAATCGACCGTGTGGACTGAGTTCCAAGTAATTTACACACCTGGTTGTTTATTCCTGCGAACGGCCTACAAAGTCGAAAACAATAACAATAGGCTATTGTCTAATTGCAAATTTTAAATACCAAGTAAACAAAAATAATTCCAAATACGGAAGGGGCAATAAATCCGGTGCGGCAATAAACCCGGTGCGCGGCATTTCTTTGTTGATATTTTAACAATAGGCGTGCAGGTGGCCCAATTTTTAACAGTATGTATTATTTAATTTAAACTTGCAAAGTCTAAAAGTCTGTTCCGAAAGGTGTCGTGAGCGAAGTTGTAGGAAAAGTTCTTCATGCTTACTCTTCATATATATATTTTTATTACAAAGATGCCAGGCAGAGCAGGCAGACTGCCCGCGTAATAGGGAGTGGTCCCTCTGCCTATAGATGTTTGCAGCACCAGAGGCAAAGCCACTGCGTTGCTAGCCTTTAGGTTGGGATAAAGAGGTGAGGATAAAAGGATCGAATTGGAGTAATGAGATAGACCGGATAGACAGGATAGGACAGGGGAGTAGAGCAGGGAAATGAGATAGGAGAGTATAATAGAGACATAGGATAGGGGAGGGGAAAGTGGACCATTGGAACACTCACCGTAGGAAATATTACCCAGCCCTAAGGTCTGGAATCAAAATAAATAGCTAAAATAAAAATATACTATAGGATTATAGTCGATTTTCATGTTTTTATTTATTAATAAAAGTATCCTACAGTAGTTCCATAGTTTTAAGGCCTAGCAATATATAATAATACATCTAAACCAAAAATGGAGACTTGTGATCTAGCAAAAGAACAGAAACATAAATAAGTTACACATACATTACATCGAAATTAATTATTCAATCTATCTAATACTCTGACACTTCTAACGGGAAAACTAAATACAACTAAATGATGAAATCTAAATATAAACATTACATTCCTTTTGAAGCTTACTAACAACTGATGACTTGAATATTTGTTGAGAAGAATTGAAAAAGTCGTATGTCACTAAAATATTTGTTGTAGGTCTTTGTACAACAGCGCTGATATTCGTTTCGTTCGTAGTTAGTTTATACCTTCGATTCCTATGTTTAAAAATAAACTTAGCGCAGTTGATAGTCGTAGCTAGCGGGAGATCAATGTATAATGGACATGAATAAATCCATTTGTATAATTAATTGAAAAAACATGTTAATAACAATCGTTAACGACGTGACAGCCGCATCCTGTGAGGCTTGAAATTAATAGGTTTTTTTATTCCTTTCGATGTGAACGCCCTTTTGACCGTATGGGGTCGATATTGTTTGACTCTGGTTCATTGGACGTAATGCCTCCTTGTCTGCAGGTCTCGAGATAATCATAGATAGACAAATTGAGCTATTATCGCCGATTTGTCGTAAGAGACATTTGTAGTCAAATATATTTTTTGATGCAAAAGCAATTTTAAACTATTATTTTGTAGTAAGACTTTCAATTTTACTTAGAATAGACCCTACTCAATCAAAAATCGAAAGTCGTAAAACATAATAATTAAAAATATTATATGCAAGAAAAACGTATTTAGGTACAAAAGTCACTTACGATAAAATGGCGAGAAATATCGGAAACAGACTTGCAGGTGACACAAATATTTAGCTTCATCAAACGCACCGCAAAGGAGTGGAACTCATTGTCGGAGTCTGTCTTTCCCGATACTTATAACCTGGGTGTCTTCAAGTCACGTGTGAATAGGTACCTTCTAGGTAAGCGTGCTCCATCTTAGACTACATCTTCGCTCCACATAGGGCAAGATTGTGGACAAACGCGAATCTATACTACAATAAAAAAAAAATCGTATTTGATGAATGGACAAAAATGTCGACATATACAAATCAGTCGAAGAATTAAGGTATTAATATGTAATTTTGTCAATTTCATATTTAAACAAAGTATTAATCCTACATTCCAAGGTTGTCTGGAAGAGATCGCTGTCATCGATAAGACCGCCATTATCACCTAATTCTAAACTGTTTTTATGCATTGTTTCATTAATTTTGCTGCACTCCGTGCAGGAACGGAGAAAGAATACAATTTCCTGCGGCCGGGTGGTAGGGCATTTGCCCGACTGGATGGCTACCACCCCTGGTCTAAAGTATGTCGCCATAACAACCTTGAGTTGTGTTCCGGCATTAGTGGACCAGATTCCAGTCTCCTTTAAGAGAGCAGCAGCGCATTTGTAGCATCTTTGGTGTTGCAAATGTCCATAGGCGATGGTAACCGCTCTTCATCAAGTGGGCCGTCTGCCTGTCTGCTGACATCCTGCAATAAAAAAAAATAAAAATAAAAAATTATTGTATAATAAAGTATATTCTATTCTATTAAAGTCATAGTTAGAGCCACTCGGCTCCCGACCATCACAGGTCGCGTCGCTCACGAGCTGTTCACGCGTGGACGGGGCGTGAACCACTCGTGACAACCTACTCGGGGGATTCACGTATAGATCAAATACCACTCGTTGACAAACTACCCAGTAATCGTGAATCACATAACATTTATTCGTTGACCGCATGAGGTTCACTAGTTGACAACTCGGTGTCAACCCGTGAATGGCAGTACATATCAGATGCATCAGCTAGCTCTAATGTTAGCAAAAGGTTTATAAATCAGTCAGTCAGAAAAAATGTGAGGGTGATTATTTGTACATGTAAATTTTTTTACTTCTATAGTATTTATTTCGTAAATGTGATCGTCTCCGCTTCCACAAAAGAAGCTCTAGTTTACGATTATAAAACAAAAACTATGATGTCTTAAAAGCCCTTGAAAATAAACTTATATGAAACAGAGCAACACAAATCCACGACATGCCAAAAGATAATTCCGAGTAATTCGAGTACTATGCGATTCGCAGCACTAGTCATAATCGTAATCCTATTTTAGCCTCGTATTGAGTTAAAAATAATCCGCAACTGTGTCTCTCGATCACGAATGCATTAAAATTCCAAAGAAAGCTGCCGGAACACGATTGTACCAGTGCTGAATATCGTTCTATTTATGTATGCCTAGTTGTGTTTCTTGTGACCCAAATCTTCATTGGTTTTTGTCACAGAGATCGATTCATCTCAAATTCAGTGACGAAAGTAATCTCTCTCTCTCTTAGTGATCTTCGTCTTTGGCAATCTGAGGCGATGAGGAGGTTGGGGTCTCGAGGAAAACCACTTTTCCCCCGGCTTTAACTCGGCAGGCAACCCTCTGTAGGTGGGGTATCGGAGCTTTTAGAGACGATCACCACTGCGCTCTCAACGGCTCTTATAGGCAGATCTGCGGCATCCGATAACATTCACGGGCTTTCCATTTGCTTCGCCTGGTGTTCGATAGCCATCTCACATTTTGGGTGGCCGTCTATGCCTTCTGGTGGTTTGTTAACGGCTTGGCTTGTAACACATCTCACTAACCCTGATCCGTCGAGCATACGAAACTGCGTAGTATAAGCAGGTAAGTGCTTTGCTGATCTGGGGACTGGACGTGTAGGGGACAGTTCCGTAAAGCGATCGGCGACCACTGTTGTCGGGGTGGATGTAGATTCTCCGCGTCGACATCGCCACAAATTCCTCGGTACCGGGAATGCCCTAATAGCAACATGCTAAAATAAAAACTGAGTAACAACAGCTCTTTTATTCATATAAGATAACACAGTGTACATGTGTTGGAGTGAAACAAAACACCTCTAAAGTTTCTATTGTTTTGGATGAGTCACGAGTAAATTAACATTTTATGACTCATAAGATTTTTCTGATGATGCTACTAAATTAAAACATTTCTTATATAAAGTCAAGTTAATATTTTTGTATTTTTTTTTTGGGAAACGTTTAGAATCGTTGTTACTTGAAACTCGAGGACACTAAAAAGAGATAAACACATAAGTCTATAGGACTAATACTGCGACTTCTACCCCTTGTCCCACTTTGTTTCACTTCTACAGCGTTTGAATTCCACACACACATTTTTATTTATTTATCACCTCTCTATACATGTTGGCTGGTATTTACTTTTGAGACTCAAGTGCTGGTCCACGTATCGCCTCTTTAAAAACAAACCGTCTTAAAAATGAAATTTACAGTGCCTGTCTGTCTGTCTATCTTCTCAAAACATGTCGTGTATGTAGTCTTATTTATCTAAATTTTCATTCGCAACATCACTCTTTTGTACGAAATTTCAAACTGTCAAATTAGTCTTTTGGCTATCATTTTAAGATTCATACGTACCTTGCTACCATCTTTTTTCATTACTGAAGCACAGCAGACAGACAGACGGTCCAACTGTGATGGAAAGTGGAACCATCACCTATGCACATTAACAATACCAGAGGTGTTGCTTATGTGCTGCAACTGCATTATGTAAAAGTTAATGGCCAAATTGATGCCAAAGGTGCAGGAGCCAATATTAAAACGGAAGAAGAAGAAGCTCATAGCAATGTCATAAAAATAAGAACCGTCATTAACAACATAAAAAATAAGAAAACTGCATTAATTAAATCTATTTACGTGATACGAACAAAAGATTCACTTGCATTTGCCTCAGAGAACCTTATCAAGCGAATTATAATTTTAAATTTCATTGTTTTCAACCACTGTGATATGAAAATGTATTGTTTTAAGCGAACACATCTTGTGCATGCATCAAGTTCTGCTAAATAATGGTTATAGATTGCATCTATTTTATTTGTCAGTTCTGTTTTGGCATTTAATAAGCAACTTTTGAAACATGTGAAGTTTGCTTTTACAGATAATGGCCCGTCATCATTACTTATAGGTATTAATTACTTTACCATATTCACTCGTGTCTGCTTTCTTGTTGTGCCGCTTCTTCTCTTTTGATAGCATCTAACAATTTCATTGGTATCGATGGTAAAATCAAAACTATGAATAAGTAATTTGTATCCATGTTCGAATAAATACTTTTTATTTAGTAACAAAGTTGTGAATATTACTTATAATTATTTATACAAAAGTAATCATAAGTTTATTTGACACTAATTTAAAAATAAATGTTAATTCTAACAATCCCGTTTTATAAGTTAATTGTATTGTTACGAGTTAGCGGGACTCGAATTAAAATGCCCTTAGAATGATTATAGAGTTTATTAGAGATCTAATTTAACTATACTTACACGTATAAGACAGGAACAAATATAACCGAACACAATAAATCCAACCGTAATGCAGAAGTTCGTAATTCAATAAAACACGCAAACTCCGTCACTATTAAATTTCCGAATATACACTCGACACACCAGTATTGTAGTTGTTGCTCAACTGACCTCCCTCTCAATCAGGCCGCCGTTTTATACTTCACAAATGCAAATGTACCCACCCGGCAACGTCGATACAATTTCCTAGAATTACTTTGTAATTGTAATCCGCAACAACTGGCCAATGATGCAGCCTGCAAGGGGCCGAAAACGAGTACAATAGAACAAATAGGCTGTTCTCCAAAATAACTTAGAAACCTATGCCAATAAATAAGTGAACAAATGAAGACGACCATAAAAGGATTACTATTAGTTCAAATAATAAAACAACAGGTAATAAAATGTCCTTTTAAAGATCTGTACGTGGAATTTGTCTTTGTCGGGGGCCTAGGTTGTAACAGTAAAGTAATCCACATAGGTACCTATGGCATGGTTTTGTTTCTACCGCCATTTGAAGTTCACATGGTTAACAGTGAATATTGATATCGATGTCGCTCACTTAAAGATCTTAGACAATATAATAACAGATGTGAAATTCAAACCAGTAAATATATTAAAGTCAAGGATTAGCAGCAAACATTTCAATGTTTACCCAGCTTTGCACATAGGTAAGTATTTCATTCACTTTCGCTATCATACATATAAACGATTTTTAGCAAATTTGTTCCTAAGGCCATAAGACAATTCAGATAATTTGCCTAATCTTTTTTTTTAATTTTAATAGTGTTTGTTCTCCAAGAATTCTTTTAGTTTTTATGTTTGCTTGTAGGCAACTGGCAAACGGACCACCTGGTGGTAGGTGTCTACCGTTGCCCATGGACACCTGCAAAACTAAGGGAGCCAATACGTTGCCTACCTCGTTGAGACTTTAAGTATCTGTTCCCGCCCCTTTTGAAAAGCCCCATATTGTAGCGCTCTGGTAAACCTGCGGGAGAGAGAGTTAATTATTGTATCGTTGCTTATCCAAATAACTTATACACAATATTCTATAAAGTGATCAACAAAATTTCATTATTATAAATACTTATTGTTTTCTTTAATTCAAACTTACGACTGACTAACTCAGAGATCTCACAATACAACATTATCGATCGTAAAGTAATAATATTGTTACGAGTTACGCAGGACTCGAATTATAATGCCGTTAGAATTACTATCGAGTTTATTAAAACTGTAATTAATAAACTATTAATATTTGTTTATAACAAATTGGTAAGTTAATAAACAATAGAATTGTTGATAAAAAAAATTTTTTTGTTACTTTATAGAGGACTGTCAATTATGATTTTCAGAAAAAAAAAATTCTCAACTAATTATTTAAACAATAGAAATATAAAAAAACGATTTTAAACAATTAAAAATTGTTATTAAGGATTTTTTTTAAATCATAATATTTGTAATGTAATAAAGTTGTGAAATAAAAAAAAATCAAAATATTGGTTTAATCAATATGTTTATAAAAAAATTATCAACAAATGGTGGGATTTTTTTTTTGAAAATCAATAAATATCTTGTATTAATTAAAAAACGATAATATGATGTTTTAGAAAAAAAAAATTAACAACATTACTTGGATTTTTTAGTTTTTGTTTAAGTAAAAAATTGTTATAAACAAAGTATAAATATTTTTTTAACTTTTATGGCACGATCTTGTTAAGTATGTATGTAAGAAAGGCTCTACGTAGCGAAATTTTTTTACGACCATTATTTAAACATTTTTTTTCACTTACAATTAAGACGGTGGTTCCAGAAAATTTCGTTAGTTAACAATTGTTTAACTTGTTGAAAAATTAACTTTAAGTAAAATTTTCTACGGGAATAAATTAATTATAGTGTTCAGAACACACCATGATTTTTTCAAATTTAAAAAAAAAAATCAATACCTTAAATAAATTAATAAATGTGCCGTACTCGCTTTTGACGCCACGAGCGCATCCTAAAAATGTCACGCGCAGACCTATTTTCAGCGTTAAATTAATATTATAAATAATGGAGATAGAGTTCCGGGAGTTAAAAGTTTTTTATTGGAAATTTCCTCTTCTTTCAGAATCTTTTTTTGAAATTTCTTAAATATTAATAGTTTATTAAATATTGGCAAAAAACGAAATGTCATTTTTTTTTCATCTTTAATTCTTTATAACTTTTGCAATTTTTTATGTGCTAATACACGCTTTTGGCACATTTTTCTAGACGTCATTCCGGATCCAATGAGCTACCGCACATAATTTTAAGAGCAGTATCTCTATTTTGTACCATTTTCAACTTGTCGACTAGACTAGTACAAACTGCACGACTCAATAACACGCGCAAAGTCCGTCACTATATCGCTCATAGAATGTACGTCTTACTCGTATCGTAATCCTCGCTTGACTGCCTCACCAATTCGGGCATTGTTTTATACTAAACTGTACAATACAACAAAGGACAGCGTTGACTGAGGATTCCGAGAAACCGTAATCTGTACACCTGCGATGGGTGAACAAGTACAATAATAATAGGCTATTGTGTAATTGCAAATTTTAAGCACCTAGTAAACAAATGAACTCAGAATACGGGAAGGTAATAAACCAGGTTTTATGGCAGGCAGGTTTGTATTCACTTTTTGCCGACAAAAATCATTAGAAATTCAATTTGTAGAAACTCTTTGATGACACCCGTGATCCATAGGCTGGCTCATATTTAGCCATCTGGCAGCGATTTGTTACAGTCTTTAATAGCTTGTAATAATTATAACTTCGTTTATTAGTTTTTAATTGTATTTAATTTTAACTTATATTTATAGAAACAGTAATTGTAGTATTAAATTAACATTTTACTGCCTGTAATTCATTATCGATTCACTCAATGAAATACAGCTGTTATTTCAAAGGCGATAGGGCGCGTAGTGCAGGTGCACTGTTTGATTCATTACAATATTAGCTAAGCCGTTGATACGAGGCGTTGTAATTAAGGCCGGCTTTTGAAGGCTTCCAGGAGACGCGGATGCGGGCGATATCTCCTTATCTATGCATTAAGACCCGTATCCTATATTGGCAATTAATTTTGAGCTAGAACTTGATTACAAGATTTTTTTAAATTAAAAAACCACACTGTCATAAAATATAAGCATTTCGTTATTAGCCAATTCCTCTACATAGGTTTCGTCCAGGTGGTGACTGGGGTTGCTGAACGCGATTGGAGTTGGTTGATTGGTTGGTCGGCGCCAGAGGGCCAACCTGGACCTACGGCTACCGTAAGCGGGCGGCGCGGGTGGGGAATGTGTGGGGAATCTCACTCATCTGCACATGAAGATGCCGGGGGATAAAAGTAGTCCCCCGGCAGCGGAAGAGGCCTTGCCAAGCCTACGTCTGACAGGGCTGCGGAGAGGCTAGGTCATATAGGCTAGGCCGTAGCCCTGGCATAAGGCAAAGGAGGGAACACCTAGGGGTGTTACTGGGTATCCCTAACTGGGGAGTGGCAATAGCTTGGTACCAGTTATGACTGGGCATGACAGTGCCACCGCTATATATATATATATATATAAACAAGATCTTTCAATGTCATTGAACGTCGCCATGTCTTCAGTTCTCAGCCTTTCAACCACATTGTTTCAATTTTGTTGATCCATCCATCATCATTCAGCATCATTATATAATGTGGAGTTTTTATATAAGTAGACATAATATTTAATTAGTTAAGGGTCGGTCTGTAACACAGTTATATTTTCAAAAATATATACAATAACATTTTTACCACTAAGTAGCGCCTGAAGCGGTAACTTTACATTCTTAAGCACTCGTTATAACAGAATACATTTATAACGAAGCCATTGCACTCATTTATAGAAAAAATATGTCGATAATAAATTTATTGAAACGCTGCCTTATAAATATGTAAAGAGTGATGGCAACATTTATAAATACATCATGAAACTGAACTTGCAATTATTGCATTCTTGCATAAACGGAGTGTTTGATTTATTATGCTTCTACATATATTTTTAATGTTAAAAGAATATTTAATTATAATGGTTGTATGTTTATAATGTAACAGCCTACTTACATGCTAAGAGTAAATTCATCAACATTGTTCCATGGGTAATTCTTTTACCATTCAGACATTTGTATAAATGGATGGTAAAACCAGGAGTATTCCTGGTCTAAAGTATGTCGCCATAACAACCTTGAGGTGTATTCCGGCATTATTGACCAGGTTCTAGTCTTTCAGTTCTAGCACCTTTGGTGTTGCAAAGGTCCATAGGCGATGGTAACCGCTTTCCATCTAGTGGGCCGTCTGCCTGTCTGCTTACTCCTGCAATATATTTTTTTTATTAAAAAACAATAGCAAATGAGCTAATATAGATTGACCGC
This sequence comes from Dendrolimus punctatus, assembly GCA_012273795.1. Taxonomy (NCBI): domain Eukaryota; kingdom Metazoa; phylum Arthropoda; class Insecta; order Lepidoptera; family Lasiocampidae; genus Dendrolimus; species Dendrolimus punctatus. The sequence continues at coordinate 18,644,503 of CM022536.1, forward strand.
AGCGCATAGTTGCGCGCGCGCAGGTCATCAACAACAATTATTTCGTAACGATATCCACGTTCCGGGCCACTGTTAATGTGTTTTATATTATTGCTACGTGATCTTTTGTGTTGCTCAGAATTAATAGGGCTTTCACCCATAAGAATTAGAGGTGGGCGATTATACTTATTTATATAATCGAATTACTTTGAATTACTAATGTTGATAATCGATTATGAAATTAGTTACTAATTTGTTCTCATAATCGAATGATGTTACTAATATTAGTACTACTTATCGTTGAAAAAAGTCGAAAGTCGAGCGAGACATTGTATTGTTGGTATTAGTAATATCCAATACCAACATTTCAATGTCTCAACTTTTTTTAACGAGTTGATTAGTAGTACTAATATTAGTTGTAATATCATTCAATACTATAAATAACATTCCAACTACAGTGAGTCGTTCTTTGCTCGTCTCGTTTTCGGTGGTGCGAGTGGCTAGCGTATTTGTTTTTGGTGGAGTTTTATAACGGTAAGTTTACATGTATGTGTATGTAATGTTCTCGAACACTTACCTATTTACAAAAATAAAAGCCTCACAAGTATTCATAACTAAACTAGTAACTACTTATCTGTCGTAATCGAGATATAATCTTCATAATCGAATGATTTCATTAGTATATCTCATAATCGAACACCGCTAATAAGAATTGACCATAATTGTTCATATAAGATATTTAAATAAAATACTGAAGTGATCTATATTATAATGTAAATGTAATGTAACATGAATTTTTCTGGTGGGGAAAACACTCAAAGGAGTCTCGGGGCTGATTTTGGCAAAAACTCAATTGGTATTGTTCGATTTTTGAAAAACAGTTACCCTTGTCAGTTACACTATTATTTGGTACAATAATACAGGTGTGTTTAAAATCGACCAACGGAGTTCTTGATAAAGGTAGTTGATTTTTCAAAAAACTAATGATACCACTTTACAAACATACATATTGTCACGCCTGTTTCCCATTGGGGTAGGCAGAGACGATGGATCTCCACTTATTATGATCTTGACAAACACTTTTCGCTTCATCAACTTTCATTAATCTTCTCATACATACACGCTTATTTAAACTACTTTTTATCTGACCTTTCTTCAAAATGTCTTTAGTTTTGACAAAACCGGCCTCGTGGCTCCTATGAGAGATTATCAACCGATATTAATCCGAACGAAGTTGTTGACTAAAACCGGGTTTAACCGATTAAAATAACCGGTTAGTTGTAAACCGGTGTCAAGCCTGAGTTGGGACAGCCCTATCCAACAATTGCTATTAGCACGGATATCATTGCGAACAATGTTGCCTGCAAAAAAATTAAGAGCTCGCTCCCCGATAATTTTAGTAGTCATTAAACTAGTGTTCACGCCCACGGGTTTGCTCGTTCCTACATATTCCAAGTAATCTATTAATCAGTCGTTTCATTACTTATTTTTTCTAGATGTTTCTTTTGTTTCACCATGTGTGGGCGAACGTCTTTGTTTTCTTTTACTTTTTTCATGGAATTTCGTCCGGAGTCTATCTCCGAATCTTAATTGTAATGGCTAATTAATGTGCTACTGTTTGACATACTTGTGGTTTTATTTTGCTTTTGGTTTCATTGTAAATGTTTGCATAGTTGTTTATTTCTGCTATTTGAAGGTATATCTGCTATTTATAAAAGAATTTTGTTTATTTTCCTCTTTATTATCATAACAAAAATAATTTTTTAGAATTTATTCTTTGGAACAAAGAAAAAGACTGAAGAGACAGCGATGCAATTACATATAATTATTACATTATACATAGCATATTTTCAGAGTTTGTGCTGCATTTTACACTGCAGGTTTACACTCTTTACTGCATTGAAATTCACTTTATGCCTTATAATTTTTTTTTTTAAGTTTGCTACAACTCCATTAATTCTTCGAAAAATAATTGTGTAACATAATTCTTTATTTATTTTAAAAAATGGACCTGATATATATTCAAGCAAGGATTTTTTAGCTAGACGCGTTGCGATGGAGTTTCTGTAAAACTGAAAACAAACAATATTTGAAGGACTTTAGAAAAGTAACCTACGAGAGAATGAGATAAATATCAGGAATATTAGGATAATTATGAGGTATGTTATTTTTATAATACTTTTACCAAGCTCAAAAATTATTTTATATTTTATGCAAAATATTAAATTTTAAATATTATATATTAGAGATATATTGTAACACATATTATTCCAATTTTCACTTTGAAAAAATGACACGAGAGGTTTAAGATAACTAAAATAGGAAACAAATGCTTTAGTTTAAATTTGATCTATGAACTTCATAAACTTCAAAAGATTCACATCGTCACGCTTTTTCGTTCCCGTCGAAAGAATTCACTACAGTGGCTAAAAAAGTTTCACTTCAAAAAAATACAGTCGAATTTAGAACCTCCTTCTTTTGGAAGTCGATTAATAAATAAAATATAAAACCAGTAATAAATGTGCATTTAATCTAAAATTTGTACATTGTCTATGTTTCTCCTAAAAAGACAGACTAAAATTCCTATTTAAAATAAGGATTCAGCTTTGCATGACAGACAGATAGCTACTCATTTATTTTTTGTTTGAAATCAAATTACATGTAATGTTGATTCGAATACATGTTTGGTATCATTTTAATGTTGTTAATTGTTCCAATGGTTTTTGATAGTATATTATATTCTATTTTGTATGGCGTAAAGTTGAAATTCACATGTCAAATGAAATGAATTGAACTACAATAAAAATCAAAACACATCCAATTCATTTGATCGTATCAGAATAATTTGTTTCCTTAGTAAGAATGATGGCAAACAAAAAACATGTTTCTTTGTAAACCTTTTGGGTTATGCCATTTTTAAGTTCCTTGATAATATTTATTACCTACATCTTAACTACGCTTCACGCGATAACTATTAAAGAAGTAATTTTTATCCAACCTAATTTTTGAGAATAATATCGTTTTTATTTTTAAAAGAAAAACAAAAATATTTAAAGATATAAAATGTAACCAAGAATGATATATAAAATTTACGTTTTTAATCATTGTACTTTCATATGTATATAATAACAATAAATGATAACTGTCAGTGCCATGCCACATTTACATTAAATTTGTCAAGGGGCCTCTGCGTGTTGGTCTCCACATGGCTCCACGCAAGGCCTCCAAAAGTCAGGGCCATTTTTATGGCCCGTAGTCTTGAATACAATAAATAATAAGTAAATCCTTATTGCCGAAATCTCTGATATAATAACTTATAGATGTCCCTAACTCCTGGGCTAGCCATGAAGCCTATGTTTCGGGAATCATTGCCCCCTTACATTAGTTTATGGTCTGAGTATTACTGCATCTATTTCAGTAGAACGCGAAGGTGGCGAATTAGATTCTCAGTACTTTACCTTTATGAAATGAGTATTTGGTATCGGGTGTAGTGGTGTCTGTCAAGGTGATGTCAGGAGCCTTAAGAACAGAAAAGCGTGCATAACAAGAGCTATGAATGTCAAAGAAGCAAGGTGTGTAAGAATAAGCCTGAAAGGCGACTTGGCGTGAAATCATGTATGTATGTATGTTGTTTGTCATATATTGCCCGTAACGTATGTAATCATAATATACTTGGGTATATATGTACAATGAATGCCTGTAACTGACGATTTAAATATGCAATAATCAAGAATTTTATTCTTAAATTGGTCAACCAACAAAAATAAAATGAGCTTCGTTGAATCAATCGATCCAATGACGTAACTGAACATAGGTCCTAGCCAACGAGGCGGTCCGGGGTAATCACTCGATTATTGCCGTAGCACTAAATGATATTGCCTTGAGGCATATACTCAATAGGGCGCTTATTCTGTTCATCTATTTTCGTACTTCGTACATGACTGTCGTTATTACTAACGAAATTAATATAGAATCGTTAGAAAAATGCCTAAATATATCCAGAACTTGAACTCGTACTCGTAGATACGTGGTTAAATCTCACTGTGAGTGTCCACGAGATGTTTTATTTTTAAATGCAAGCTATTGTATGAGTCATTTCTGCATATTATCACGTTTGTTTCGCATTGGACCTCCAACTGCTACGATTCTAACAAATCCTTTTTGTTTCAACAACTTTCTTTAATCTCTTCATACATACATGTTTATGTAAAGTGCTTTTTACGTAGCTTTCTTAAAAAATTCTTCAATTTGATTACAGTGAGTACGTCGCTTTCTACCGGCACTGACTCTACCAGTCAAATCGCTGTCATATACTTGTTTTGTGATTCTCGCTACAGGTCCAAACCATCTAAACATTCCCATTTCAACACTTTTCACTACATCATCTTTCAAGTGGCAATGTTCCTTTGTCTCACTGTTTCTGATCTTATTACTTTTTTTTTTGAGGTGAGGGAAAATGACTAACCGATTTACGCACTCTCTGGGCCGTCACTAGGAAACGGCACGAATCCACGGGGGGCGGTAACGCTAGCAATTGTATGCTTTATTTTGCGTTCCGTCCGCTATGGACTACACAGAGGAGTGTGGAGACTCCGAGTGATGCCGCACGGGCGAGCAACCTCAATACCCACTAAAAACCTCCTCCTCCCTGTCGACCCTGCGCTTTTGTTTGTGATGGAAAGACTGAGATATAGAACATAGTTACGCAACAGTCGTGATCTTATTACTTACATTAAGCTTACACAAACATCTCAAAGCTCTCATTTCAACTGCCTTTATTCTTACTTTCATGCTTATTCTATCATAACCTATTTTACTATTATTATTTTTTCAACATCTCTTATCGCAGCATAATGTGAAATTCTTAGCCTCATTGGCGCGAATGTGTTGTACATTTTTGTGCCTTTTTTATAAAAAAATATTGCATAAGTTCAATAGACAGGCAGACGGCTCACTTGATGAAAAGCGGTTACCTATGGATATTTGCAACACCAAAGGTGCTACGTATGCGCTGCTGCTCTCTTAAACGAGACTGGAACCTGGTCACTAATACCAAAACACATCTAAAGGTTGTTATGGCGGCACACTCTACAGACCAGGGTTGGTCACAACCCAGTCTAGCAAATAACGTCCCACCTGGCTGTGGGTTGTTTTGTCGCCTCTTATGACAGGCCGCTTGGCCGTATACAAGCTTTGATGTACAAAGTCTTGTTATTTAATCGTATTTTCTTATCTGTGTGTACATATATATATTTGCTACAGTGAATATTTATCATCTTTTTTTCTCTTTCATGTTCGTAAATTCTAGTAGTACAATAAGAAGAATTGCTAGCTTGTCGAAGCTATGAAATACGACACGTACTTTAATAACAATTTATGTAATAACAGGAAAATATCCATAAATAAAAGACTACACGATTTCATTACTAAAGTAAATATTCCCAAGATGACTTCATCTGCAGAACAAAGGAGCGTTTCATAATAATTGATAATCTATCGATAGACTGTTATACTTGTATTGACAAGTAGGGTTCCCACCTCTCCCGGGAATTGAGCCCTGAATATTAAAATCTCTCGACTGGCGGAAGGAATTTAAAACAATTATTTCTCTCCCGGAATACGAGATGTTTAAGTTAAAAATAAGGTATTATAATTAAAAATAGCTTCAGATATGAGTTATTTTATACTTTTTAGTTTTAGAAGACGGTTTTTTAAACGAAGTTTTTTTAAATTGAAATTATGGAGCATCGTTATAATTTTTACGATTTTTCCGGCGATACCCCACACGTTTACGAATGGTAAAAATATTTTTTTATCGGTTACGATATTTAGTCAATTTCAAGTTATTTTTCAGCTTTATTAAATCTTTGTGTAGCGCCCTATTGATGACCTTTTCCAGTCAAATTTAATATATATACATATTGTAACACTCTAGAGAAATCATTGTCACGTATATCACGTCTGCCTATATACATTACTATTATACACTGATAAACTAGACGAATTTATTAGGTTTACTATTTCAACAAAATAGCTACGAAAAAAGATAATGTTTGGAATACCTTCCCAAAGCATGCGCAATCGAAACCTCGTAAAAACCCATAAACAAAAATAAAATATTAGAGCGGAGATAAATTTGTCTAATGTTTTGTTCGAAACATATATTTTTTTTAAATAAAGAAATATAGTTATAAAGGTGACATTGACAGCCTTTATATAGCCTTAATGCAGTCATTAGGTGAATAATAATTGCACGCAGCACAAAGCATAATATCATGAGATATTATCGTCTTCGAGTCGTGAGATTCGTCCGCGCGTGTCGACCCTATTATATGTTAATGATTTTTGTTTACCTTGACCTTGTACATCGTTGTTTGTTGTAACTAATGGTGATAATGTTCTTTTGAGATCCTGGTACATCCTGTCACGATAGAATTGAAGTTAGCTGTGGCAAAAACCCACCTATACAATTGAGTCGTATGTACGCGTACGTAGAATTATATTACTTAAATGATACACTTTTGTACGGCATTTGCCCTACTGAATGGCTCCCACACCTGGTCTAAAGTATGTCGCATTAACAACCTTGAGATGTATTGTGGCATTAGTGACCAGGTTCCAGTCTCCCTTAGGAGAGCAGAAGCGCATTTGTAGCACTTGGTGTTACAGATGTCCATAGGCGATAGTAACCGCTTTCAAGTGGGCCGTTTGCTTGTCTGCTGAATCCCTGGAATAAAAAATCAACTTTGATAGATAGATTTTTTCTTTTTAATGTTCCATAGGCATTTAGGCACAATCTGTGAACCGTTATAATCTAATAATCTCCTCATTCTAATAAAGAGGAAGAAAACCGTGGATGATGACTCGCAATTGCCTGATTTTTATAATGTTACGTCCGAATGCCGACAAAGAACATAATCACACAGTTCATTACCTTTTCGGCTTTTAGACTTCTTTTTTTGCTTTTTGTTTAAAATTTGTAACTAGAAAAACAGCCTATTGTGTATTGCAATCTTTTATGGCAGTCACTATAGACAGGTATATCGAAATTATTGTTATGCGTCGAGACATAAAGTATTTGTACAGGATAAAAGGGCTGCCCGAACGGAGGATTGAGGCAGTCAAGCGACGATTACAATACGAGTAAGATGTGTAAATTCGATAAGTTATATAGTGACAAACTTTGCGCGTGTTATTGAATCGTTTAGTTTGTATTGGCTGTGTCCAGTTATATTTGTACATGTATTACACGGATTTGTAAAGTTCTAATCCAACGGCATCTTAATTCGAGTCCCGCACTCGTAACAATATATTACACATCAATCTTGTTCAGCCTTCTTCAACAAACTTGTATAACTCAACTCGTCGTAAAAATAAAATTGTGTTGGACGATACTTTCGTATACATCAGGTATCACGTAGAATGAATCATTTATGGCTTACAAGACGGCCCATTCAATTCATATTACTAGACATGCAAACATGGCTACATAACAAAGTACATTATGCCAATCTAACAGGTCATTGTCAATCGAACATAATTATAGTTAGTAGAAATTGTTCATCTAATAGTATAGTAGGTAATGTTGTAAAGGAAGTTGTGTAAGGTGGAAAATAAATGTCATTTGCGACGGATGTACATTACAATATATCAGTTAGGATATCCGTAACCTATGCAAAAGGTTTTCTGTTGAAATTTCTAACGATGACCTAGGAATTAAGGACTACAGAAACATATAGTATTGTTACGACCGACAAAGACCAATTCAAACCTGCAGTTTGTTACCTTTCGGCATTTGGAGTTCTTTTGATTACTTTGTGTTTAAAAATTTTAATTAGAAAAACAGCCCATCGTGTATTGTAATCTTTATAGAAGTCATTAGCCAGGTGTGATTCTTGGATATTCAGTCCACACGGTCGAGTAGACATTGTATATGTACAGTATAAAGCTATTGCTTTATACTGTACATATATAATGTCTACTGTATGTCTACCCCTCCGTTGGGGTATTCCCCAACGGAGGGGTGCGGCAGTCGAGCAATAAGCACAAGCGAAGCAAGACGTGTGTACTACATTCGGTAATATATTTAGTGACGTACTTTGCGTGTCGTATTATATTTGTACCTGAGTTATAAGTGTTTGTATAATTCTAATAAATTCTATAGTAATAGTAACGGCATTTAAATTTGAGTCCCGCAACTCGTAACAGTATTTTACACACATTACATAGGGTATACTAACAGATATATTTTAGGTTTAAGTCATGTTAAATTCCTGCTACATTATATTCGGGTTGCAGCATAATAGTTTATGAAACATCATATTGCGACCCATTGCTGGACACCTAGGTCTACTACCCATATAAATTTTAAACTATGAGCAGGAAGAAAGATTATTCTAGAAAAATCCAAGGTCTGAATCGTAGAGCTTAGAAAATACTTTCATTTCATTTTATTTAATTGTTTATTACAAGAATACCTACAGGAGACAGGCAGGAGATGTGTAACACCAATTTTATTAATATCAGCCCATAAATGTCCCACTGTTGGGCTCGGGCCTCCCATTATAGGGGGAACGGACAGTATACCCGCGATGCTTGTCCAAGGCGGCTTGGCAGGTTTGACACATCGGTTATCTCGATGTGCAGGTTGCATCACGATGTTTTCCTTCTCCGTTGTTAGCACGTAGTAATTGTAACAATATGCACATTAGATCAGAAAACTGACTATGAGGTGCATGCTTTCCGGTCAGGATCGAACCCGCGCCCTTCGGTTTAGGGGCGCGTGCGCTAACCATTCGCTACCACGACACACAACACCAAAGGTGCTAGCAATGTTCTGCCGGTCTCAAAGAAGGGATTGAAAACTGGCTGTTCATTCTTGAACCCAACTCAAGGTTAATACAGCACACTGCAGACCAAGGGTGGTACCAATTTAAACGGGCAAAAGCCATAAGCATATAGTTATCATCGTCAAATGTCAAAAAAGTTGCTTGTCACTAAGTCGGTCAAGTGTGACCGATCTTTTTAATTGCTTATAAGACTAGTAGACGACATATATTGGTCTTATAAGTTGTTACTATTGACCATCGGTTCTGCAACACGAAGGAAGCAGCTTTATTTGCATGCCCCTGCATTTCGAACATGGCTTATCAGGTTTCACATACCCGCTCTATTATAGATTTTATACTACGTTATTAAAGAAAGAAAAAAATAATTTGAAGAAATAGCGAAGATATATGTCAGTAATATTACATTGCTAACATATATCTTCACAATGAAAACATATTTTGAGAATTTTATGCCGCAGTTTCAAACAAGGTTTCCACACTGCTTATTGCTGTGCCGACATAATATGCGACACAACGCTGGTTTTCAGTGCAAACATTCCTTTTGGTGATACCAAAACAACCCGCATATTTTAATGAGTTTAGTTTAACAACTATTTAATTTGAAAATCTTAATATATTCCTACATACGAGTAGATCAATATTTTGTTTACTTTATGAATTAAATCAAAAGAAATATAACTCATGCTGTTCTATATTATAACATGTTTGTATGAGATGACGCGGGCGGGGATAAACAGGCGGAAAGGACTTACAGGATAAGGTACGCCGCACCAGACACGCTACGAACGATGCGTCTTCGCAGCGGCAGGCACTTCTTCCCCATGATCCTTTCTTCTTGTCTTGCGGTTCCTTCGACCAGCTGGAACGATGCAGCGTGCACCTTCCAACGTGCGGTTTGTTGTAAGCGGGTGTAAAAGGCGGCACAACACACAAGACGCGGCGAGGTTTGTGCGGGAGCAGCGATGCGTTCAGCGATCGATCATTGACTATGTCACATTGCATAGTGACAGATGCGGCGGAAGAAAAAGAAACAAAAGAGGCGCGACCAAATAGGTCGGCGTTAACAGTATGTATATTGCATTGCGCATAAGGACGTGTAACGATTCATCTAATCGAATATGATGATTATTGAAAGATAATGCAGGTTGCTTCATGAAGTAATCGTGACATTCTAAACTAGAATATTAAAGACGATAAATATAACTTTGAAATGTATACTCAGAGTTAAATAAGCACTTAAATGACTCCATCCGTTCGCGATGGCATTGTGAGCGTTTGATTTGATGATGAACCATCATTACGATGTCTTACTTAATACATACGAATGTTAAAACATAACGAATGCTCTCGTACATTTTAATTATGGGGCATTTAATTAGCAGGTTTCGAATATGTAATTAAGTTTTGTGAGTTATTGATAGTATGTTATTTACATTTGTATTATTTTTTACTCTACCGATGTTATTGTTGTGTATCAGTGTACTATCGTCTCTACTTACTCTAGAGTATTATTCATATTTATAAACAGTAAAACCCCTGTAAGTCGAAGTTGAAGAGAGACGCCAAAATATTCGAGTTACAAAGTTTTCTACTTCGGAGGATTTTGACTTAGCGAATTTTATAAACATACAATTCGACTTGTCGAGGCTAAGATTTATTCTAATATTGACATAGATACACAGAATAAATAAAAATCCTATTAATTGTAGATGCAAAAAACTTTTTCAAATATTGCTATGCTCGAGATACACATAAAAAATATAACATACAGGTCGACAGGCACAACTTCGAGGGGGAAGCTAATAGGTGGATCCAGTTGGGCCGGGCAGCATTTTTTTTTAAGGCGGGGGAAATGCTTTTTACGCACTATACTGGGTCCTTTGCAAGAGATTAGACCGATGTCGCATATGGAGGAATTACCGTAAGGGTAATCCGTCCATATTTGAACAGCTTGTGTGGAGACTCGAGATCATTGGACGGCCAATGACTAATACCCACTAAAACCACCCTCTTCCCATGGGCCCCACGCTTATGGTAGGAAAGGCCTGAGTGGGCCGGGCAGCATTCGGTAAGATTCGTCAAGTCTTGACGACAAGTCAAGTCAAGTCTTATTGGTTAAACAATAATTAAAATGTTGTAATTAAATTATTTAATTACAACATTTTAATTATTATAATATTTATTTAGTCATACAGTTTTGCACTTCAGTATTACATCCAGCTATTTTATGGCTAGCATATTTGTTAAAATGAAACGCGCGCGTGGCCATGTTAGGCGAGAACAGTACTTTATTGGTTTGACACATTGCATACGTCACATATAATATCAGTTACATTTTTAATTTTATTACATTCGATCAACAATATTATCATGAAAAGGTTCATCGTCAATTTATAGTTGATCTAAGATGAATTTGTTTTCTATACCTACATATATGTCACGTCTGCTGACGTCAATCACTCCAGGGCACGGTGCTGTTAACAGCTCCTCATTATATCTCGCCTATTAATTGTATAACCATAAGTAATTGGTGCGTTTAGCCAACATGCATTAGTGGTGTTGATTAGATCATTGTCCTATTTTTAGAAGTATCGCTATAAAAATAGGACGGACCATGACCTTGGGTATACGTGGCAGAATTTAGAACAGCTAATAAAAATATAAAACGGATGATTACTTAAAGAGATGACATGTAAGTTATATAATATGTGAAACTTACTGTTACAGTTGTAGGACTTAAATTAAAATGCCATTGGAATTATTATAGAATTTATAAGAACTATACACGTATAACACAGGTACAAATGTAACTGTACACAGCCAGTCCAAACGTAATGAACGATTCAATCACACGCGTAAAGTCTGTCACTAACGTCTTGCATCGCTTGTGGCTATCACTAGACTGCCTCATCCCTCCATTAGGGCATTGCTTTATACTGTACAAATACAATATGTCTGCCTGACCGCGTGGACTGAATTTGATAGAATCACACCTGCTAATGACTACCATAAAGATTACAATACACTATGGGCTGCTTTTTCCAATCACAATTTTTAAACACAAAGTAAACAAAAGGAGTCCAAATGCCGCGAAGGTAATAAAACGTCTGCAGGTGTGAATGTGACTTTTGTCGGCGCTCAGGTCGTAACATTACATTAATCTGATGCAGTCCATTTCTGTCTGTCAACTTGACAAAAGCTACCAAATTAATGTAAAAACATGACATTGAGTAATTATGTCATTGATGTTAGAGTTTGTATATCCAGGCTCTTTATAGTGAAGCTATTGAACCTACTTAGATAAAAGTAATATGCATTGACATCTTTAGAATAAACCAAAACTGAAGGTGTCACTTCTTTAAAAATTGTATTCCATGTAAAACATCTAATCTACAAATAAAACTCATATTATAAACTTATGCCTCTATTAGTTTTACTTTAATAATTGAATTTAGAAGTAATTAATTTTCAACATTTTCTATAAAAGACCTTACAAATATAGTAAGAGATGGTATCACGCAAGCGTTTTAAAAATGTTTATTTTAGCTCAATCTCTAAATGTTTGTCTCTAAAATTGCCTGAGTGGTGCATAAAATATGTTCCGCCATGATTCAAATCCGCGCCCGTTGACTTTCGGGACGCATGCGCTAGCCATTAGGCTACCACGACTTCCATCAGTAAATAATACATATACAACATATGATTTATTTATTTATTTTAATCCGTACATGAACGGAGACCAGTTTGGATGGCTACCACCCCTGATCTAATGTATGCTGCCATAACAATCTTAAGTTTTGTTCCGGCATTAGTGGCCAGGTTCCAGTCTCCCTTAAGAGAGCAGCAGCGCATATATAGCGTCTGGTGATGCAAATGTCCATAGGCGATGGTAGCCGCTTTGCATCAGGTGAACCCTCTGCTGAACTCATGCAATAAAAAAACAACATTTCTTGTAATTGACTCTACAAACATAATAGAAGATTTAGATGTAGAATAAATACGCATGGATGGAGACGGTAATGAGGTGCTGTCAACACATCCCGAGACGTCAGTTGACGCTCGAGGTCGCGACGGCGTCACATGTGTGAACAGTGTAATCACTTTTTGATCAATACTGATTAATATTGATATTGGTCACAATAAAACCATATTAAAGAGACATTTGTCAGTCAATGGTTATTGATATTTGTAGTTATTATTAGCGTGATTTAATATATGTGTATCGCTGGCGTGAAATAGATTATGTGTTCAAATTCATTCATTTGTCTATGAAACTTTTTCTAGGCCTTAAATAATTATATCCAAAACTTACAGTAATAACACATTCTTAATTATAATAGTTAAAATTAATGCTACATTTTTTATTAGCGTGAATTAATCAATGTCCATTATTATCGTAAATTAATCTAGTGCATTATAAGCGTGAATTAATCTACGTGTAACATTAGCATGGATTTACGTAAATTACTCAATATGAATTATTAGCGTGGATTAATCTATGTGCATTATTAACGTGGATTAATCTATGTGCATTATTAACGTGGATTAATCTATGTGCATTATTAACGTGAATTAATCTATGTGCATTATTAACGTGAATTAATCTATGTGCATTATTAACGTGGATTAATCTATGTGCATTATTAACGTGGATTAATCTATGTGGATTATTAACGTGGATTAATCTATGTGGATTATTAGCGTGGATTAATCTATGTGCATTATTAACGTGAATTAATCTATGTGCATTATTAACGTGAATTAATCTATGTGCATTATTAACGTGGATTAATCTATGTGCATTATTAACGTGGATTCATCTATGTGGATTATTATCGTGGATTAATCTATGTGCATTATTAACGTGAATTAATCTATGTGCATTATTAACGTGAATTAATCTATGTGCATTATTAACGTGAATTAATCTATGTGCATTATTAACGTGGATTAATCTATGTGCATTATTAACGTGAATTAATCTATGTGCATTATTAACGTGAATTAATCTATGTGCATTATTAACGTGAATTAATCTACGTGCATAATCATCGTGAATTAATCAACGTGTATCATTAGCATCAATTAATCTACATATTTATGTATTATTTGCGTGAATTTAGTATAATATTATATTAACCCGTAAACGTCCTACGAAAGGTTGGTCTAATTAGTTATGTTAAAATGAATGCAGTATAGATTTCATAACACTTCTTTGTGGCGTGTACTAACAAAAACAAAATTCAATGCGTAGTTAGTAACATAAAATAAATTACTTCAATAAATAATGATATATTTATCAATATATTTCTGATAAATTGACCGTAAATACCGTACCAACAAACCACCAAAAGTAATTACACTGCCATAAATCAAATAATCTAAGTCAGTATTTATCTTTGAAAATTAGTGTTTTCGGCGACTTTATATTGAACGTAAAACACTTATCGGGACTGCGTATTATTTATTGCCGGGTTATAATAGTGGTTCGATTAATCATCAAATTGTTACTCCCTTTGCTCTTACAAGTTGTTGATGAGATTCAAAAATAAACCCTAACGTGATGTTGATAAGGAATACGATGAAGTTTTTAGAGTGCATAATAAGTTCATCCATAAAATAGAATTGGGTACGTCTCGAATTTTAACGATTAATTTTACAACCACCTATAATATTATAGCGCACTAAAAATGGATATTTTTAAAAGTGTTGAAATTGTTGCGGTCTGCATGGATCGAGTTTGTTTTTTTGTCTTTTGTATGGTAACGCAGGACGTCGTGTCCCAATGTGCCAACTCGCCAACAACTACAAAATATATTTTGAAAACATCGACATCTTTGCACTATCCTTGGGTGCTTTTAAAAAATATGTTATTAACGTCATTAAGAATCAGCCACTGTAATTTTCTGTCATTTTTATTTTTGAATGGATGCAGAAGTCGCGGAAGGCCACGACACAGCTTCCATGATCAAATTGATCATGTATTAGCAGAAGGTGATGTCAGGAGCCTTAAGAACAGACGAGCGTGCATTACAAGAGCTATGAATGTCAAAGAAGCAAGTGAGGTGTGTAAGAATAAGCCTGTATGGCGCTCTGTTGTTCGTGCCTACCCCGCAAGGGACCTGGCGTGAAGTTATGTATGTATGTATTTTTATTTTTTATTTTTATGTCTCTGTTATCTTTATCCCTCACATATATGATATGTATATAAATATGTTGATGTATGTGTTTGGTTGCCCGTGTACGTGCGTGTGTGAGTATAAGGGTGCACGTGAGTTTTTGTATATGTCCCGTACTACTATTTTAAATTATTGTGTAAGCACTGATTTTATACTATATACTGTTGTTATATTATGTCACTTTAGTGTATATCTGTTTATTATCCTAAATATACAAAATAAAAATAAAATAATATGGTAATACAAGAAGTTATCTAAAATTGGTTTTACGACAATAGAACGTTTTCTGCCGACGTGTCGGAACCACGCTGGAGTCATTAAGTAATTATCATGATCTGGGGTGGATTGTAACTATCCCCGGGAGGAGAGGTGAGCGCGGGTCGATCACGCGCGCTTCCATCTCGAAAGCATAATGGTGGTGAGAACCCTTTGCTCATTGAAGCTCACATACGACAGCTGCCCTCCGGCCACTATACTGCACCAGCCTGCATGATATACTGCATCAACCATCCCAGCCAACCGACAATGACCAACGTTTGTTCAGCTTTAAAGTATTAATTTGCCACATAATACCAATCACATGTTTCGATTTAACGACTTCGAGCCATAAAAGCCATTTTACTGTCGGTTTGGAATACCACAAGGATCTCTCGTAGAAATGAACACGGAAACTGCTGGTAATGATCCCAGGTATTTATATTAAAACCCATAAACGCACTAAGACCGGTTTTGGTTGAGCCCTTCACCGCTTTGATTTGCCGTTTTCTGACAACAAAGACACTCCAAAGAATATATTGTGTATTTAAGAAATATGCTTATTTGTCAGAAACAATTTTACGATAGCGACGGCTAAAGACTTCTATCCAAACAATACTACAAATAGTGAATGATTATTATTAAATGAAACAGCAAAAACAACCCTCTTTACCAGAAACTGCTATAGCATATGCATTCAAATCTATAATAAAATTCCAATCCACATTAAAGAGTTTATAATAAAAAAACTGAACTGAGAGGTGTCAAGGACACCCAGATGGAAGGAAGTCTATTTCGATTAATTAGTGAAGGAATTGTAATTATTAATTTTTTAGGTTATTATAATATAATAGAAAGACGAAACGAAAATAACTGGCTTGCTTTCTATAAGAGAGAGAGAGAGAGAGACAGACAGACAGACAGAGAAATACGCGCACGGCCCAAGGCTTGCAACTATAGCAAAAAGTGTCGTTACAACTTTTGATCTTAATTTTTTCCGTCTAGCCCCCTTTCGCAACGCGCGATATGGAACTTCGTTCCAACAAATTTAAATTTCAATTGAAAGAATGGCTCTTAAATAGAATGTTTTACTCGAATTCTTCAATTATAAATAAATACCTTCCTTGACTTATGAATGCTATTATTATTTACCATTACTTTTCGACATTTATCAGTATTTTTTTTATATTTAACATTTAATATTATATAATTTAATAAAATTTATTATAAATATTTGTACTATGTGAGCAAAACATGTTTATTACACTATAACATATATGCCAACTGTTTAACCATGTTTTGAGCAAATAAATTGATTTGATTTGACTATGAATATCCAGTTATTAAGCCAATAGAAAACTTTGAACCGAAAATGTCATGTATCTAAAAAAACTACCTATCGGATATTATTGCAACAAATTTTACTTGAAAGTATTTTAGAAGGTCTACAAGTTCATATTTTTTTTCAAAATTTTCTACTTGAAAAACACATTTAGTATCATCAGAAGGGACGCACTCATTTTGACTAGTAACAATGAAAAAGAAAGAAAAAACGAAGACTTTATTTAAAGAAATGGCAGCGTCTGTATATTTTTTTTTATTGAGAACATGAAGTTTTGCAGTCAGCTTATTATTGCGACGAAGTTTTGTAACATCGATTTTCAGTGCAAACCTCCCTTTTGCCACGATGCTAAGACGACCCAAAAATACACAAAAATACAATTTAATTTATCGTTTTAGGATGAAGTACAATCTCCAACTAAGTTCGAATCCTGATAGAAATGCTTACATCACTTGAGAAGATTTAAATTGAGTTTCTACTGCTTTTGAATGTGCAAAACGACTAACCGTGATTCCGTAGATTTGATTGATATCTCGTATTAGGATATAGTCAAATTAATGTATAGACGAAGAATAAGTGAACAAAAGACTCTAATGAAGTCATGTATTTTTTTTTAACTTGTGTACATAAATTGCGTAGTATGCAGGTGTTTGCGTCTGTGTTGTTAATAGTAATAGAGCTGAAATAAAAAATGAAAAGGTATTGGCTTGTAAACAATAAATGGTTCATACAATATCATTAAAATACTAAGAATCGAATTCGCGGAAGGCCACGACACAACTTCCATGATCAAATTGATCGTGTACTAGCAGAAGGTGATGTCAGGAGCCTTAAGAACAGACGAGCGTGCATGACAAGAGCTATGAATGTCAAAGAAGCAAGTGAGGTGTGTGAGAATAAGCCTAAATGGCGCTCTGCTGTTCATGCCTACCCCGCAAGGGTGCTGGCGCAAAGTTATGTATGTATATACTAAGAATTTAGAACAGAAGGCGTTCCAAAAGGACTCTGATGCCCACGTTAGGTCTCTTTAGAGCCTGTGTGACTACAGTTGAATTCGCTTCGGTTATTATACATGTAGTATATAGCTGTGATGTCTTTGTGTATTAAAGATTTATACAATAATATATTCTAACAGTCAACTAACGGAAACTAATCTATCTGTATCCAGCCAGATAAATTCCGTTATTCAATAAAATCAAGTTTTCACAGCGTACTGCGGCGCGATTAGGTCCCGATTCAAAAATCAGCTTCGTTTAGCCAGCTTCACTCTAAGGGCTTGGTTTACCTATTTTGTTCTTCAGAGGATCTTGCGAAACGTAACATGCCTAGCGATGCAAATCAGTCCTGTGATTTACCCTTCGAGTAAGCCAGAGGTGTGCGTTTTGTAAGGAAAAATACGAGCCAAACCGCGATGCAAAGCATAATTTTATCTCGTCCGCGTTGCAACCGCAGAATCCTTGAATATTCATGACTTAAAAAAAATAAAGCGCGCACTTCAATCTTTTTAAACTTTTTAGTATGCGGGGCGGCGGCTTTAAAATCTAACGACACAAATGACAAGCGAGAGCGTAATGTACATGAATGTCTAAAGTCATTTTTAACAGGAATTCGTTAATATAATATTTGTCAGTTAAATCGCATTCAAATTATAGAAAGAAGAAAGAAAATAAGAAAAATATTACTGTCGCAAATTTATACTGTATGTTGTATGTATTTTTACTAATAAATAGATACAGTTGAAGAATAAGATTTACACTTATTTGGTATTTATGTTATTGTGTGTGAGATTAAATGAATGTATGTTTGTGTTCCGGTGTACTTTAGGAATAACTTATGTTAATTTATTCTTATTTCAATACTTAAGTAATGAGACGGTTATACACTCTCATTATTTATTATTACTACTATATCTCAAAAACTACCTTACGAACCTTATTGAATAATACGTGAAAAGTATTTATTAACGTTTACAATTATTATTTTCAGAGTTTGTCATACTTTTAATCGGTCACTTGTGACCGTTCACCCCATGGAACAAAGTCCAGGAGTGACATACTCAAAACAAAGTATTGAGCGAAATATGAAATTTAAAGAATTTTGTGTAGTGAAAGTTATTAAATCAATAAATCATATAATATGTGCCATAAAAGCCTTAAGAACAGACAAGCGTGCATGACAACAGGTATGAATATCAAAGAAGCAAGTGAGGTGTGTAAGAATAAGCCTGAATGGCGCTCTGTTATTTGTACCTACCCCGCAAGGAACCTGACGTGAAGTTATGTATGTATGTAAAATCGTGATTATCTAGCTGTAGGAAACCCTTCCTTGCAATGCCGTCAACCCTATGTTCATTGTCATGCTTAAAAATAGTCGTCCAAATTTAAATAGCTTTTCCCCGCGCTCGCTTAGAAATCGGATCATGTTTTGGGTTCTCCCAAAAAAGGACTACGCATCCAACATGTAGCCTCGTCAAAGCGAGAGGCGAAATTTACGTTCGTCTAATCAACATACCATTAATGTTGTATTGAAAGTCGAATTTCTCTTGATTTATACTTGTAAACTCTTTCCACTGCGTTCGTTATCTTATACTAATACATTAAGCTAAAGAGTTTGTTTGTTTGGTTGAACGCGCTAATATCAGAAACTACAGGTCCGATTTGAAAAATTCTCTCAGTGTTAGGTAGCTCATTTATCGAGGAAAGCTATAGGCTAGCGTGTTTCAGACCTTACGACAATAAATCAGACCACATTCGCTTCATGACGTACTCTCCCCAAATACAAAAACGAATCAAGGTAGCTTCTTTGGTTTAGCCACAGGACCTCATTTTTCATTTCAGAATATTACAACAACATGTATCAGTTATTGTGTCTAAATCGGTAGGTTAGTGACCAATGTATCATGTTGCCAGCTCGTCTCTTCATCATTAAACGCGGAAGTTGTTCATTCTTACGCTCTCGCTCGCGAATCAATATTTACAAGATGTTCTGTTTTTATTCCCTTTTTATCGTAATTAATTTGTTCGGAAATTGCTTTTTTTTAATTTTGACTTTACGGTTGATTTAATAGTACCAAAAAATTTGTATGGAGTACGACCGCTAAAATTATGATTTATTGTCATTTGAAATGAAACACGCTGCTATATCATCACGCTAAGACCAATAGGAGCGGAGCATCAATGAAGAATGTTTCAAAATTGGGGAGGGGGGCTTAACATACTTTTTTTAACTATTCCATACGGACGAAGTCGTGGGCAGAAGCTAGTTTGTAAATTAAAAAACATTTTAGGGTAAACTATCCCATTGTTGCCGACCCCCCAATGAATTCAAAACATTAAGAGACCTTAATCGTTCTTTATAGCGTTCGTCGTTTTACTTATAAATACAAACTATGTATTCAAGTTAAAACTTCTAATTTATGTAATTTTAATATATTTTAAATTTAAAATATTGTTGCATGCGTTGATTTAGCGCCTGGTATAATTAAAGTCTTAAGGAACGGAGAAAGAATACAATTTCCTGCGGCCGGGCGGCCTGGCGTAAGAGGCGACGAAAACGCACCACAGCCCGGTGCTAAAGCTTTCGCTCGCCTGGATGGCCATCACCCCAGATTTAGAGTATACCACCATAACAACCTTGAGTTGTGTTCCAGCGTTAGCGCCCAGGTTCCAGTGTCCCTTTAGCGGCAGCACTTTGATAGCACCTTTGGTGTTACAAATGTTCATACGCGATGATAATGACTTTCCATAAACTGGGCCGTCTGTCTCTTCGCCAGCGTCGCAATTAAAAAGAGAATATTCAAATAAGCTGCATTTATATACTCACGCTGCCCATTCACCTCGCCACTTTCCTGCTTGCCGTGTAAATGGACATAATATGACGGGTTTAATCCCACGTACGTCCTGAGGATGCGGAGTTTCACCATCGTGATACATGTAGTCATTTCTTAATGTTCTAGAGTCATATTAAAACCCAACATTTACGTCCTACATGCGTTCATTTATCCCAAGAATTGACGATTATATATTTGCGATACAAATGCGGCAAATAAAATTTTTAAACTGTCATAGAGTGAGTGAATTAGTGTGTAAGGTTTAATTTTTCTATAGTAGTAGTAGGTACAATTGCCAATTTATATATATTTTGGAATAATGAAACAAATGAGTCAATAATTAGTTTATTATGATAAATGCGGATACGGCTGTCTTTTAATTGTTTTCGCCAAAATATGCATCCTTAAAAATACATGCTATACTCGTATAAGCAGTGCATCCATTGTTCTTTTTTTCAATGTAATGTCCCATATGCTTACATTCATACACATTCGACTGTAGCGCAGAAACCTCATGGGTTTATTCGTGCCGCAGAGTGTAGTGTACACAATATTGTTATATCAAAAATAAGAGCAGGGGCGAGGAATTATTATCATCATTCAAGTGTTTAGTTATGATTTGATAATAAAAGCGGAGTTATCATCATTCTAGTATATGGTTCTGTATATGTATATATAGCATATGATTACATATACTAATCAACTTTTTTTTATTGATGCACAAAACAAATTACAATCATTACAAAACCCTACGACTAAAATATAAACAAAAACGTGGATTACAATCCGCAAATAAATGCATGCATAAAAATAGTACAACGAGACTGAAAATTACTTATAATATCAGCCCATAAATGTCCCACTGCTGGGCTCGGGCCTCCCATTATAGGGGAAAAGTCTTGGTAGCGTAATGGCTAGCGCACGCGTCCCAAACTGAAAGGGCGCGGGTTCGATCCTGGCCGGAAAGTATGCACTACTTAGTCAGTTTTCTGATCTAATGTGCATATTGTTACAATTACCACGTGCTAACAACAGTAAAGGAAAATATCTTGATGCAACCTGCACATCGAGGTAACTGATGTGTCAAACTTGCCAAGCCGCCTTGGACAAGTGTGGCGGGTATATTGTCCGTTTCCCCTATAATGGGAAAATTACTTACTTATAACTAAATATTATGATTGTTTTAGTCAAGTTTATCTTTAAATAGATTTATTTATCTTTATTTGGATATAACTACTATTATCTATTTTATAAATTTACTAAGAATCGAAGATATTTTTAACAACTGTTTTGAACGGAATTTTCACACTGTATATTTTGACTGCGGCCAGGAGAGCTCGGGACATTGTTGGTCGTGGTTCAATTTGCACATATTATTCTTGGCCCGATTTACGGCGCAACTTGTTTCGATTTTACGTTTGCTAATGATAAGCTTTAAATCAACGATGGTAAAGGGGCAAAAAGGCGGACAGGTAAATAAAACCGCATTCGTTAATGATGCAGGTATTGGAATATAAGGAAAATATTGTCAATGCTGCGAGTAATGATGTCATTTGTTTTGATGGTGTGGTTTGATCTTTCAAGTTATATGTCGATACTATGTATGAATATGATTTATATAAGACAGTTATTTAGATTTATTAAGGACTTTACAATATTCAAATGAATACTGTATCACTCTGAAAACATAATTTGTAAGTACCTACACGAAATGTTGTAAATATTATTACGAGTTGCAGGACTCGAATTAAAATACCGTTAGAATTACTATAGAAATTATTAGAACTATACAAACACGTACGTATAACACAGGTAAAATATAACTCAAAACAACCAGTGCAAATGTAATGCACGATTCAATAACACGCGCAAAGTCCGTCACTAACGTCTTGGTCCGCTTGTGGCTATCGCTAGACTGACTCACCCCTCCGTTGGGGCATTGCTTTATACTGTACATATGTCCACAGTATGTCCGCTCTACCGCGTGGACTGAATTTCTAAGAATCGCACCTGGCTGTTTTCTAAACACAAAGTAAACAAAAGACACACAACGACGGGTAATAAATGTGCTTTATTTACAGATATGCAGGTGGCCCAAATTGTAACAATACGTTACTTAGTACTTTAACTGAAAACAAATTTTAATTAAGACTAAGATTTTAAGTAATTTATACGTCTATAACTACACTATTTAGTACCTAAATATCATTTGACTTGAAAGGAAAGACCAACATTTTAACTATATTGTTTAAATTATTTGTAGTAATTAATTAAGTAAAAAATGTATAATATTAAAAAAAAACATATTAGACACATAGTAGAAGAAAGCGTGGTTCCCAGTTTGAATTTTACAAACTGCTAAGTACGCTTTCGTCTACTCGTTTGTAAAAACTAACTTCCGAGTACCGTACTAGTGTCATAAATAACATAATTCTTTATTTTCCTCTTAAGAACACAGTGAATCTTAAATCTAGTAACAACATTAACTAAGAGGCTGGTGCCTGAATTAGGTTATAAAGAAACCTGTGGTATAGGTCACCAGGATCAACCCGTTGGCTACTTAACAGAAAAAAGAAAATATACTAGTATAACTATTCTAAGTAATCGTGTTAGAGTGAGCCCTTCAAGAGCAAAAGTGTGATGTAGTGTGTGTGTGTGTAGGGTAAGTTCGTATATAGCTGATATAAGAAGAAGTATGTGTGATTGAGGGAGAGTGAATGAGTCAGACAATGTTAAGATCATAATATTATGATGTATAGGAAGTCAGGGAATCGTGGAAGTGATTAAGAAATAACGTTGGCATAAATAAGTATTAATCAAACGATGGAATAAAATGAGTAGATTTCCAACATTAAATACTCCATCAGTCGCGCGCGGGATTGCGACCAGCTGTAGTCGATTTGGGTTTTGATTCATTCTCAATTTAAATATGGCCAGACACTGGCCAGTATTCCGTCATACAGGTACTATTGTCCGAAACTCATTGACCCGCATCGATCAAAATCGAATGATGGTTCGTGAAATCGATTTTGAAATAGGGCGGTGCCACGTACGGGTTTATTGGACCGGAATTTACATCCCAGCCAAACCCTTCTATTATTCAACAATGTTGTAAAGACCGAATTTAATTAAATTTCGTGAGAACGAGCGAACCATTAGTCGCTACTTTATTAGAAGAGATTAAACTGAATTATCGATAGTTACTACCTTATTAATGAAGAACCATAATGTATACCGTGTTCAATGAGATTTATTGTTATTGTTATAGTTTTACATTATACTACAGCTTTTTACGCGATTATACTTGCATAATCTTTGGATGGGTATCTCGTAGAAATTGTTATATACACGTAGATAAAAACATTGTATGTAGAACTCCGTTATATAAAATACACACACAAGTACAGGCCATATCAGACTAGACCGCAGAAGAATCAAACAATCCGGCTCGAAGGACCAAAAACTGTAGTGTGTATACATTTTTAGTTTAGGAGGGAAGGGTAAAATGTAAGAAATACCAAACCCAACGCGCTGTAATGACACCGATTTTATTACCGAAATTATACATTATAGAAATGTTTTAAGCAAGCATTAGGCCACAGTTGTTTATTTGTAAAATGCTGAACCATACATACTTTGTACACAAGTATTTATAGACTTACAAAGTCACGAATAGAATAAAAATCGTTTTGACGCATTGATGGATATTTCGTGTATCTTGCCATAGTACTTCCTTAAATAAATAATCAGCTGCGACACACCAATGATGAGGATTCTTTTTATTGTTCAAGTAGTTTTTTGTTTTATTTCGGGCACGGGTCGCTTTTTTTTGTAAGTAGAGGAAATTCGTTTTAATCCTATCCACCGAGCTGGAGAGTGTGGGATTAGGTTTACTAGGATGGCACAAGCATCGCAAGCAACAAGAGTTATTGCCACGCCGTGGTTAGGGTATATCTACTAAAATCCCTCGTGTTCCGTCTTTCGCCCTTGTGCCAGGGCCACAAGTATTTGGCCTAGCCATATCGCAGGTCCTGGTAGGTGGTAGGTGGGGCAAGCCCCCGGTGATGTCATGCTGTCTGTGCATGGGTCGTTTTATATCGCGTCCCACGGGAGAAGACGAGTCACCGAGCGCACACGAGACACTGGTGCCACCGGACTCATCTTGGAGGCAGGGCCACATCCCTATACCAAGTTTTTTTTATTGCATGAATTCAGACAGGCAGTCGGCCTACCTGGTGGAAAGCTGTCGCCATCGCCCATAGACATTTGTAACACCAAAGGTGCTACAAATGAGCTGCTGTTCTCTTAAAGGTGACTGGAACCTGACCACTGATACCGGAACACACCTCAAGGTTGTTATGGCGACATATTCTCGACCTGGGGTGGTAGCCATCCAGACGGGCAACAACCCTACCACCTGGCTACCAAGTAAAACTAAAGCAACAACAATGTTTCAAAATATAGTAATAATTATTTTGTTTTCCTTCGCACATACTTCAAGATGTTTTTCTTATTTATTTTATTAGTTACCCTTGCAACTGGTTTCTTTTTGTTAGAATTTTCATTATATATCCTACAAAGCAAGGAATAAACATGCGTCGACATCAATATTTTTACCAAGTATGGGTTCGGGATATCCCATAGCAGCGCTATCAACCGAATAAAGTCCCCATTGTGCTGTTAATTGTCGATCGAACGGTAGACTGGTCTGTGGGGCATTGCATTTTGATTTCCCCTATAGCCCTTTTGTTGGCCTATCATTCATGGATCATTTGTCCCATTGTGGTTTTTAATATGTTTTTATAAGGGTACATGCATATTCACAATTGACAACAAATTGATGTTTGGTATCGGTAGTATTATCATGAATGAATGAGAACTCTTTTTTGTTCACCATAACTTAAACCTGGATAAATCAATATTACTATATTTCCATTAGAACAAATGGGCGGCTTTATCGCTTAAAGCAATCTCTTCCAGGCAACCCGGTGTCCAAGGAGACATTAAAAGAAAATTAAATAGTATGTGGTGATTAAATAAATTATTACTAATTCAATCATAAGTAAATATAATTAAATAGATTATAGTAATGTTAAGAGTTAGCGGGACTCTAATTAAAATGCCGTTAGAATTATCATAGAGATTAGAACTATACAAACACGTATAACACGTACAAATATGACCGAACACAACATATCCAAACGTAATGCAGTCGTAATTCAATAAAACGCGCAAAGTCCGTCACTGCTAGATTCCCGAATGTACACACTTCACGCCCGTATCGTAATCGTCGCTCAACTGCCCCCCTCTCTTCATCAGTCCGTCGATTTATAGTTCACAAATGCAAGAGAATCCGCAATATCTGGCTAAAGATGCTAATGAGCGAGTTTCAATAGGACAATAGGCTATTCTCCACAATAATTAGAAAACTATGCCAATAAATAAGTGAACAAATGGAGGCGATCATAAAAGGGTTATAACTAGTTCAAATGCCGACAGGCAATAAAATGTGCTTTTACAGATCTGTACGTGGAATTTATGTTTGTCGGCGTCTAAGTTGTAACAGTGATATAGATTACATATACCTACATGCGAAGAATAATATAATTCTACTTACTGTCATCATACATGTAACCGAAAATAATTTAATTTGAGATTTTTCCAGTTTAGTATTCACAAACACTTACTAGATGTTAATTATGAAATTTATTTATGAGATTGGCTATAGACTGCGATGGTGGTTAACCAGAAACAGATTCAAACCCAACACCAGTGTATTAATGGACATTTAAATCGGAATTATGTACCGCGACGTTCAGGAACCTTAGATATGCAAATCAACCACTTAAATGGACCGAAATTCGGATCCTATTCAAACTAGGACAGTTCATGGTACTGAATGATATTATACCATAGAAATTAGAAAAGTGATCTTATCAAATGAAAATACTTGTAATTTAAAGCTAATCGATAATTATTAGTCTTATATTGTAAGTATTTTTATTTACAGTTTACTAGGATTTCGTAGCCATTTTGTCCGGAGTGTCAGAACGTTACCTTCGTCTTTTTGCTGTAAGTGTTCATTCCTACTTCTTCTATCGTCTGTGGATTAATACAAACTTGATTTTGTTTCAAGTACTGAATATTTTTGTGTCATATAATTAGCTTCCGCCCGCGACTCGTCCGCTTGAAAAATGTAAGTGAAAAAAACCCCGATTTTGAAATATTCTTCATTGGCGCTCCGCTCCTATTTGTCTTTGCGTGATGATATATAGTCTATAGCCTCGATAAATGGGCTATCTAACACTGAAAGAATTTTTCAATTCCTGAGATCAAGCAAACAAATAAACAAACTCTTCAGCTTTATATATAAGTATTTAAACAACATCAATCTTATCATTTTTTGTTTTCACCACATTGGCTTCTGAGCGGCACATATATAAAAGACTCGCACATGTGTATCAAGAAAAAAGTAATTTTCGTTTTATTCATTATATCCGGTACTTCAAAATAAATCCGATACGTTTCAAATAAATATGATATATGTGCTCTTATAATAAACATAAATTACGTGTAAAAAATTATATGATGATTATTTATTACATTGAAATGATGGTTCACGTTTGACTACGATCTGACTTATGTTTTAAATTTATATATTTCAGATGAACTGATAAAGTGCTTTTTGATAACTGTTTCTTGGATACTATCTGTGCCAGCTGCTTCATTCGTATGTGATGTGGACTTTGAATTAATATTGTTACGAGTGTGGGACTCGAATTAAAATGCCATTGGAATTACTATAGAATTTATATCACGTATAACCCAAGTACAAATACAACTGGTCATGACCAATACAAACTGCACGATCCAATAACACGCGCAAAGTCCGTCACTATATCGCTTATCGAATCTACTACACACGTCTTTCTTTGATCGTGGTTCTCGCTAGACTGCCTCCTCTCTCTATCCTGCCATCGTTTTATACTTCACAAATAGAAGTGTGTCCGCCCGTATCGTCGACTTAATTTCCTAGAAATCCTAATCCGCACACCTGGTTAATTATGCCTGCAAACGGGCATAAACGCGCGTCCACAATTTGGAATCCACAGTATCATATTTACATTAAAAGTATCGAGTCAATACAAAGTAAGTTTTTAAAGCACTTAAATTACAAATGCACACGTTTAATGCAACTACCACCTGACATTACTCCACTATTAATTCGTCGAACTGAAAGAGATCAAGTATATCTCTACAAAATTATGAATAATTGCGTTGATTCCCCTTTTCTTATCAATAATTTACTCCTGGAGTGTCCCCGTTTAAGCTCACGTTATAAATCCCTATTCTCAGTTCCATGTATAAAAACTAACTATACTAAAAACACGTTCTTATACCGCACTTGTCAGCAATACAATGAACTATTCACAAGTATTGATCCTTTCATAGGTAACCTACATCAATTTAAAACCCAAATTAAGAACATTCGTAATTCAGAATGATCCAATGACTTAGAATAATGACATAAACTTTTATTTTTTATATATTTTCCTTTTTTGACATTTTCTTTTATATATTTTTTTTATTTTGACATAATGTAAATTAAATAGACATTTTAATTAATTTTCGTAATTGTATTTCTTTTTGTTTTTATATTCTGATTAACCATTTGAGCCAATTTTTTCATTTTTTTTAATTTTCATTATATAAATTATTTTATAGTGGAAACTTGATATAAATATTAATTTTGTGTTTTATATTTAAAAATGTTAATTATTGTATGTTTCCCAAACAAATTAAGTAAATAAATAATAAACGAATACATTAACAATAGGCTATTCTCTAATTGCAAATTTTAAAGAAATTAACAAAAGAAGTCCAAATGGGGGAAAGGTATTATCAAAGTGTGCATTCGCTTTGTCGGCATAAAAAATATCATCTAAACTGCAAGATATCAAAATGAAATACATATTTACATACTATGTTTTTATCAGGTCGTGCGAAGCGAGCCCTCACTCTATAGGACAATCTATGCTTTTTTTATGTTACACAATTTATCTATCTCTATAGATCTTTTTTTTTTTTTATTGCAAGGAGATCAGCAGACAGGCAGACGGCCCACTTGATGGACAGCGGTTACCATCGCCTATGGACATTTGCAACACCAAAGGTGCTACGAATGCGCTGCTGCTCTCTTTAGGGAGCCTGGAACCTGGTCACTAATGCCGGAACGCAACACAAGGTTGTTATGGCGACATACTCTAGACCAGGGGTGGTAGCCATCCAGTCGGGCAAATGCCCTACCACCTGGCTGTGGGTTGTTTTGTCGCCTCTTACGACAGGCCGCCGGGCCGCAGGAAATTGTATTCTAGAAATAGAAAGAATTCTAAAAGTAGGATAGAATCTTTAGATCCGATAAGCTAGCAATTCATTTCGATAGAAATGCAAGTTTAAAAATCTCACGAGCCCTCAAAGAAAGTAAGAATATGGATAAGAAAAAATACGCATGAAAAATGTTACTCTATGGCAGCGACCTCATGGTATTAATACTAATAGATTAGTGTTACCAACCGAGCGTAACTGTCACACCATTTAGATGAGATTTTCTTTGTTAAAATTCTTGGATCGCGCTCAAAACATCAATCTCTTTTTGAGAGCGGATTTTAAAAATAATTCTAGGTTACGTATAAATGGCCAGCCATTATCTTGGGGTTGTGCTAACGTTATAATTAAGGCGGCAGTCGCACTGGTAAGGCCAACATAGCGAGATGATTATCATTAGCGCGCGTGTAGACGACACCAGTGCTGAGCCACTTTGTACACTTTCAAGCGAGCGCGTCAGTGGTGTGTTGTTGTTGTTTTAGGGCTGACTAAGTCCAGCGTGGGTGTAACTACGTTCTAAGTCTCATGCTCTTGCTATAAGCGCGGGGCATATGGGAGGAGGGTGGCTTTAGTGGAGTGTTGAGTTTTCGAGTCTCCTCCACACAAAGCGGCGGTTTGACTCTGGTGGCCATTGGTGGTCTCACCTCTCATCGCTTTAGTCTACTCCCTGGTAAAGGATCCGGTAGTGTGCGAAATGCATTTCTCTCACCTTAAAAAAAGGGGGTTTACAACGTTCGTTTAAATTATGTACACAGAATAGCAGTGCGATGGGGGCGTATCGGCGGTGTCGTCTAAATGGGCGCTTTAAGTTTACTTTTAGAAAATTACAGTTTAGGTACCGTCGTCTGATTTCGGAAAGCGCCCAAGCATCATGATTAAAAATACCACTTGTTTGGATGATTTGAAAACTTCAATTGCTTTTCTGAATTAATGTTTATGTGATCTAATACTCTGTTTATATATAAGACTGTGTTGTCTTTTGATAAATAACAATAACAGCTTTGGGACAACCTGAAGGATTGCAGGCAAACCATGCTGGCAACGCTCCGAGCAAATCTTATGGCTCAGTCGATTCCGGCTGAGACTAGATTTAAATGCAGCCACCGGATATGTATGGGTGTCACCGACAGCCCTCTATGCAGAGCGTGCGTCGAGGCAGAAGAAATAGCCTGCTTGAATCCGGAGACGTGGCCCAATACAATGCGAAGTATCTAGACGCCCGAGGTAGCCTCCGAAATAGCGACGTTAAGAAACTGATGAACTTCCCGGAGAAGCCGGTCTGGATGCAGTGACCCTTCATCCACCCTAACACGCAACGGAAACCGCCTCCTTGTAAAAAAAGAGGAGGAAGAAGAAACCACCTATATATCATCTGGAATAGATATTCAGTTATATCGCTTCTCTTACAGACGAGTTATCAAGAACAAATTCGATTTTGCTAACCATTCTTGTGCCTGTGCCAGAAAATCATAGCAGTGGTCGCCATCAACGGACGATTCATAGAAATCATCATGATTATTTGTACAAGACGTATCTGTTTGAATGATTTCAAATGAACTACAAATATCATCACATCAGTTGGTACGTTTTTGCAGACCAAGTATTTACAGGTAATATCTATACATGAGGTGGTACAATGTTAGCTGTTCCCAGTGTCAGAACTTATAAAACGAAGAAAACTCTATAGTACAAATAAATAATTATTTAAAAAAATATTTGACAATGGAACACTTGTAGAATAAAATGTAAAAGCATATAAAGCCTTGTTTATTCTTAATAGCCGAAGACAAACCAATTTTGTTTGAGAAACTTTTAAATTTGAATGTTCAAAAGCATTCTAAAGTTGTTTCAATTTGGAATTCTTTAAAATATCGTCTATTAAAATAGGAGGCCATGAAGCCAAGTTTTTCAACAGTTACAAATCTATTCTGGACCTTCGCGATAGACACTAAACAGCCAGTATAATTTTAAAACCATAAAGAACCGGATACCAAAGGAGAGGAGCTCGTAACCGGGTGTTTTTCAGTTTTTTCCGCTCCAATAAATGCGCACGCGCCGTTTAAACTCTCTTTGATCTGTTCGAAGTTACGATCTGCGGCGGACGAGCTGTCAAATACAGACACGTGACCGATTATGTGATGCTCCGTGAAAGTTCGTGACGGACAGGCATATGGCGAATTCTTTTTTAACGACATGTCTGGGAAATGAGTTACGAAGACTTTTTGTATTAACATGGAACTACGTTTTAAATTTTAATATCGAATCTGTATGAATTTGTCATATTATCCGACCGTCTTTATATTATATCAGAGTCATAGTTGTCAGAAATCGAGTCTAATGAGATTTGAGAGAAAGTCTACTTTATATAATACAATACTTGCAATAAAACTCCGAGTAAAATAGTAGGTATAGATAAAACTTATATATACAGTAGGTGAGGGTTATCACTATGTACATAACTTGGGTTGAAATCGTTGTCGTCAGCCATTCGTAGTCCACTGCTGGACGTAAGCCTCCCCAAGACGGTGCCACTCACCGGCGACCATGCACAGGTCATCGGCCCATCAGGCTGGAGGGCGTCCGAGACTACGTTTACCCAGATGTAGTCTCCACTCCAAGACTCGTCTGCTCCATCGGTCCTGCGACAAAAGTGACCGCCCCACTGCCACTTTAACTTGTTAATTTTGTGAGTTATGTCGTTAACCTTGGTTCTCTTACGGATATCCTTATTTCTTATTTTAAAAGCACCCAACATATCTCGCTCCATAGTCCGTTGAGCGACTTTGAACTTGTGAACCAATCCTGCCGTCAATGTCCATGTTTCGGCCCCGTAGGTCAGGACGGGGAGGACACACTGCTCGAAGAGTTTTCACTTCAAGCATTGCGAAATCTTGTCGGCCACAAGAAGACTTGACGAAGCTTACCAGGATGAAATCATCTCTTGAAAATTGTTTTAGTCATATCTTGAAAAATAATGACGATATTCTTTGATGAAATTTTTAAAATCAGTACGGTATAGTTGTGTAAAGTCATAAAATTTAAAACCCCCTCACCTCTCCAACGTTCAAACGTTTGGAGGGAAGTTCGGGATAATTCATGACCTCATGTTTCAAGAATGCAATGAAAATTGTTTTGTATTCTGTTGAGTAATTTTTGATAGGATATTTATGACTACATGCTTCTTTTACAAGTTCTCAAGCCAATCAAAGAAAACACCTGACGTTTTGTTTTTTTACTATATTTATTTTGGCAGTGATCCCATTCTTGCCCTAGTAAAAATCGCCAAACGACCTTTTCTATATCTATAATAATATAGTCAAATTCGAACACCAATAATACTTTTCACAGATTGTTAGCAAATTTTATGTAATAAAACGTGTGATTTTTTTTTTCCTGGCAAACCTATGGGAATTTTCTCAGGAGCTGTTTGTAGTTTTTCGGGTGCACAAAGTTAGCTTATTCCAATACAATTTACCCTAAAACGCTTTTTTTTTTTAATACTGCGATACTTTGTGTCCCGGGAATCCCACTGGAATTTCAAGTTAAGCGTGGACAAAGTCTCAAGCATATTCATGATTGCATTATCGATAATAAATAATACATTTATTATTGATAAATATACTTTTATGCATCATAAACCCAGAGTTGCCCTGAGCACGCTACAAGTGCGTTCTTGCAGAGTCCTAACCAATTGTTTTCTCTTGTCCGCAGGTATTTGTGTAGTGTCATCTAATATAATAGCACATGTGTGAGTGGCGATAACAGTGCTGTGGTGAAGTGGTGTTGATGTGGAATACCAGTAGCTGATCGAGCTGGCGTGGTACGGGGCCGGCGGGGGCGCGATGCAGGCGGGGGGAGGTTGGTTCGTCCCCTGGACAATGGGGGTGCAAAAGTTCGCGGTAGCACTACCCATGGGTGGGGTGGTGCCGCTGGTCCCGCCGCTGCTGGCTGCCATGCCACCAGCGCCGCCGCCGCTGCGGTTGATAGCACCACCGCCTTGGACTCACCAGGCTCCTGGAAGGAAGGTACGATTCTCGTAGTCATATATATTTATCTACGAGTTGTAGTCAACATACGTTGCAATGCCACGTAAGGAAAAAATAATTATCGACTTCCTTTTTGGTATAAAATATTTTTGTTTTTTCGCGACGCTCAGGTGTAATGTCAATATCTAGACTAAGAATATATACAGTAAGTGAAGACATGTAAGTAAAACAACTTATTTCCCTTAGAAAGTAGTAAACATAAGAAATAAAAGAAAAATAAGGCCTCCGTCTTTAAACAACGACGGAGGAGGTGGCGAATTAGAATAAAGTATGACGGCTTCCTAACGCGTCAGCAAGCCACCTATAGTTGTCCATATTAAACCACACTTTATGTATATATCTATTTACTATTTATATTTTAATATTTGTTTAGATTCGCGTTTGACCACTATCTCACCTGATGTTGAGTGATGACGCGGTCTAGAATTTAGCACGCCCACCTAGATGACACCAATTCACTAATAACTTGAAGACTTTATGATTTGTATTTGTCAGAAACATCAAACTCCGACAAATTCCATTCTTCGGCCGTCCTATTTATCATAACATGTGCAAAATATATTATCTTTTTGGGTCGAAAACCTTCGTGGACATACACAAAGCAACGCAGCAGACTTTACCAGATTCTTTGTACACGCCACGCGGCGCTTCTCCCACCCCCACACCCAAGAGGGACGTAGTATGGCATGAAATGTATCCACTTAAAAAAAATCCGTACACAGAAAACCGCTCACGCTTATAGTATGAGTTTGTCCTCAGCTGTCGTGTTAATGTTTGTCGAATAATGATAATATATAAGTAGAGAAAGTAGATAGGGTCACCCAAAAATCATGTCCAAACACTATATGTCCGCCCGCCTTTGGCTTCTGAAGTATATATCTTGCGCATATCTTGAAACCAGCTCAATCAATCATTTTTACCAAATTCAGTCATTTTTAGGGCGGCCGCCATTTAAAATAAATTCCATTTATCCATTATTTTTTAAATTTCTGTTTATTTAACACCGCAAACGAAATCCGACGACACAAGGGCGGCATCCTCATGAAGTGAGCCAAAATTGGTCTGACAAAGGTAGATACATCCATCCCAAGCCCAGCAGTGTGATACTTATAGAATAGAAACGGAACGCGCCTGTCAACGTCATTGGCAGAGCAGTTTGACAGGCGCGTCAACCGTGACTTACCGGAGCGACATCCCCCACTCGTTGTACGTGGAGCCCCTTGGGCCATATATGTTATTAACATTAATAAATTATGATACATGTATTTTTAAGGGTGAATTAAAACCATCGAAGACTATTACACATATTTAATTGATAATATTACAGTTTATGGACTGTTATTATATTTATTATTATTGACGAATATAGCCAAGAAGATGGCTCTGTGGGAGCATGTTTTTGGTGCCATCGTTGCAATACACTAACAACATTATTGCCACGGCAACGCGAACGAAGTTTCTTCGGCACATATAATGTGTGATAAAATTCTAATGAGTATTTGCTTAAGTTATGGATCGGTGTGATCCCAGTTTTGACTTCGGTCAAAAAGACCGCCGCTAGACGTTGGTCAATTAAACTAGATTACTAGTAAAACGATCGTAAACGGTTAAAAGTTGGGATTAAGTGAAGCTAGGTAACGTACAGGTAGAATAAAACTCTCGTAAAAAAATATTTTACTGACCCCGTTTATGTTTGTTACTGCTTTAAAACCATATCAAAGTATCCACATCGGTTTAATTTGATGCGGTTTTTTGAATTTTATTCTTAAATAGCTGGACGTTGTTCACGCGGCGCTTTGTCTGCTGCTACGTTCCAGTTGTGACCCATAACGGCCAAAATGCTCCTTCAGCCGTTCCACATAGCGACCACGGTCGTTATCGTCGTGGGGAAGTGTCACTAATGACGTCATAATTTTCGATCACGCAGCGCTAACAACGACCCATTTCAAGAGGTGGGTCGAAGTGGGCGTTGACCACAGAGCATTAATTCTATCGACAGATTGACAAGGCGTGACTTTCAAATCAGCAATACATCACACAACGACATTTGTGTATTTCGTCACTAATTATTTCAACACTCCCTAATCCGTTCCACTTTAGTTATGATTATAACGTTCGCGAGCAAGTGGAACGTGAAAAAAGGCAGTCGTAAGCGTGGTCGTTGTGTACATGTGGAACGCGGCCTCTATGGGTTATTTAAAAAAGTAGGTAACATTACTAAGCACATAGGAATAATATTTTTTGCAATCCACTATCAAGTTAGTGGTAGTCATCATAACACGAACGAAATTTCACTGGCAATTCTAATACATAACATACTAGTACACACACCGCCACAATTAGCGGAACAGAAAAAGAATTAAGCAAGCGGTACTTACATTGTTGCGCACAAATAATGTGATGCTAATTGAACTTGTAATTGATGAAATAATGGAATTTATTGTGAAAACGAACGACCTACAATAGTAGCAAATGTAAGAAGAATAAATAATAACATGTTTAACATATACGAATAAATCTATATAGGCAAAGGAGGTTATGTCTATATATATAGGCAAAGGAGGTTATGTTTATATTACTTAATAATATGGGTTGTAAAATAATACAGTTATTAATGTGGTATTTGTGGAGTTTGAATTAACTTTTCAGATTTCATCTTAACTTAAAAAAGTTGAATTCCAATAATTAAAAATCTTACTTTACTATATATTAATGAAAGTTTAGTGTCGCATGTTTCCTCTCCGTACTCTGAAAACAGCTCTTCTTTTCTTTTCTTCTTCTTCGGCCTGCTGAGCATGCTGCGAATGATGTTGAACAAGAGAACAAATCAATGAATAAAATGCCTTTTAACTTTTATTAAATGAGAGCTAAATAAGAAAAATATATAACACGTACTGAAATTGAAACAAGATTGAATTATTTTTTACTTTTTGCAAGTGTTCCCTTAATTTTGCATTGGTGTGTGCATTTTGGATAATTAAAACTTTATAAGACGACGAAGTGCGTCTCATTCTGCCCTCGGTGAAGAATTCTATAGAGATGACAAACGTCGTAGCTTTTGTTCAAGATGAGAAACGTATATAAGGGTTCCAGTTTATAGCCATTTTTCTTCAAATAACATTTAGTCCAAATGATTTCAGAACCCCAAAAACCATTGGATAATGTAAAGCGATGCCACAAATAATCGGGGTCGCACTCCAATTGATTTTGAGCTACCCTGCCTTTAAGGGTTGAATTACTTTTGGTAATAGATAGGGGGTCCCTTTGTCAACCGGATATATTTTTCTATTAAGCCGTTCTCAGTCTACAATGGACCAAATTGTTGATAACGGAACGAAAATGTTTTAACACTGGAAATGATCGGAACCGGATTTAGACGCTTCAGCTTTTTAGACTTGCACTTTAATAAAAACGAAATCTTTCTCTTACCCTCCGGCCACCAATAGAAATAAGACAGCCTTATACGCATATTAAAAAAGAAAATCAAGTATTAAAAGTTAGAAATGAGTCACTCACTATTTATTTCCACTATCTTAATTCGAAATCGAGCTAACTGAAGGTAACTAATGTCCCATGGTCCCATTGCTATCGCCGCTGTCTCATTCTTGGTATCGCTTGCCTGCTCACACAAAGATGTTGTGTTTCCTACTATTAACTTATTATAGGACTAGGTGACTTCACTTGTGTGGGTGGTGTGTGGGTCGAGTCATAAGAATATATAATAAGCTTTTATTTTTGTATAATCGTCTATTTGGGGAACGC
Organism: Dendrolimus punctatus; assembly: GCA_012273795.1. Classification (NCBI taxonomy): domain Eukaryota; kingdom Metazoa; phylum Arthropoda; class Insecta; order Lepidoptera; family Lasiocampidae; genus Dendrolimus; species Dendrolimus punctatus. The sequence continues at coordinate 18,681,129 of CM022536.1, forward strand.
TCCACACCGACAGCGATCTGGACTACATCTTTAACTTGTAAATATGTTTATAGTAGTATTTAATTTTAAAGTTTTTATTTGCAGTGTAATTTATTTATAATTAATATTAAAATTGTATTGTAAAAATGGATTAAAATTTGCATTTGTATTATTAAAATTATATTATAATCGTCTATTATCCTTAAATTTCCCACGAAGCCGGGTTAGTATTTATTATGAATAAAAAATAGACTATAAATTTTATTGTATTATTAACTCGTTTATACATTATTTTTAACGTAATATAATGCAAAATATACTTTTATAAAACTTATACAAAATTTATGCATTTATAAAAAAATCTTAAATAAAATATTATATTAATTAGGTAATATAAAATAATGAATATTTATTCATACAACACAAACAAAATTATAATTAAATTTTGTGTACAGCAATGAAGACTGCGAAATAAATTAAACTACCTATTTTTTTTAATAATAATAATTTATTTGTAACAAAAACCAGATACAGTGACATATAATTACAAGTTGTAAAAATATGAACAATAAAGAGTTCATAGAGAGTTCATAAAAATGTTAAAAATAAAATATTGCTTCCGAACCGTCGTCCTTTGTAAACGTTCTCAAAACGCTATCCAACGCATCGCCAATATTTTAATTCGTATTACTAAAAAACTAATGAAGCGATGTAATCGCGGTATTTAAGAATAACGCTGAAAGAACAAACTGAAAAATCCTAGATTGGTGCAAATGACACCAAAAATATAGAACAGAGGTGTGTGCTTTTATTTTAAATGGCCGATAATTAAAAAACTACTACACTTATACTAAGCGTACAAATTGTTTTTCTGATCAGTCGTGATGGGACCCCCGTCCCCCCATTAATTACGCCACACCTATATAACGACTAAAGAGGTTAGTCGTTACAGTACACAGATACCAAATCGCGGTCGCTTATCGATTCCGCCACACCACAAGTAATTGGTACCAGCCGTCCTAGGCATGTAGGTACTGTGTACTACTAAAGCGTTTAATAGTCCCACCATAGTGTCGTCGGATTAACTACGAGTTGTACTGCACCTACATGTGTTGTCTATGACAGAATAGACAGACTTACAGTTGAGACAGGCTTAGCTGGAGGCAGATGTTTGCGAACTGGTATTATATAGTTTATAACAGAAATAATATTACATACCAGCTATACCTGTTACTTTGTTCGTGAGAGACTACAGGCTTCTACTTAAGCCTGCTATGTTATGTGCTTGATAAAAAAAAGCCTGAGATAGACAATTATGAAGTAAAAGAATTTTAGCTAGACATGCTGCTAGAGTTTCTTGCCACTTCCTAAAACAGCGATAATCGTTTGCGACACTGTGTGTGTACATAGGATAAAAAGTACTTAGATTTGATTTGAATGTATGTACCCCAAAACTATTCTCCAATTGAACTAAATATGAATTAAGAATCTTTATAAACGGATTTTCATAATAATAGCAGTTTTATCACTTAAATTTTGGTGAGGTGTCAGGTGCGTCCGTGAGTAGTACCCCGTATAGGGGGTGGAGAAGCGAGATGGAATGCTCTTCCTCTAGTCTATTACTGTTGGTATTTTTGGTATATATTTTGTATTTACTTTTGTACGTTGTGAACTCAATTATTGCACAGCGCCATCTATTGGCTTGTAAGTGTTCCACTACATTGGAATTAAATTAATTTTATTATATATGCAATAAAGAGTGAAATTTATGATTTCACTCTTTAGTACATTTATTGAAGTGAAAACTTTTTTAGGCACTTTGGTTTCTTTTGGGATGGGGAAAAAGCACTTAACTCGCGCTCAGCTACAAAGCCTTCACTTCTGACGTCCAGTCTCACGACTAACAGTTTTTGTTTATTAATATAATAATATTGTTATATTATAAAGGGTTATTTCAGTTGTATTACTACGTAACTCTAAAATGCATCTAAAGTACCTTTTAGTCATTTATTTTTATTATACGTGTGCATTAAATTCATTTACTTTATCGACAGTGACTGATTGTAATCCCTTAAGCTATCTTAAGCCTCTGCAACGATAAGTTGCCGATGTATACTTGGTAAATCTTCTAAGTTAATAAAAATAATACTAGATATAAAACACTTATCTACGTGTGATAAACATAATAATAAATTGATGCAATTATTGAGAGGAAGTAAGGACATTTACAATCTGTGAATACTCGTCTTTAAGATCCGAGTAAGGCATGCATAGAATAGTAAATAGAAGAATGTTGAGTGTTAGTTAAACTTTATTGTGGTTTTAAAGCACGTTTTGACCGACTTTAAAAAAGACGGAGGAACTCGATTCATCTCTATTTTTTCAAAGTTTTTCTGACAGCAACGGCATCTTTGCGAAATCTTCATCTTTGTCTACCTTTGTATGTCACAATCAGTTTGAGTATTATTCAAAAGGTGTAGTAATGTGCTATTCTGGTTTAATAAATACATAACAAAAAAGTTCAAAATGTTTTTTGTGCATTTTTATAACTGACAATGTGTAACGTATAGATGGAAATGAATGACTAGAGCAAGTTAAGGAGTTTGATAACCTATTGTGCGTGTTTGCCAAGATGGAAAGTATGAAAGTGATATTAAAATGACAGTAATGACAGTTAATAAGGTGAACGGAGCACTAAACTCTTTTATGAACATCTGGAATGGTTCGGGCATGTCGGTGACGCTAGACCGAGACGTACTCACTATCAACATATTGAAGATATCTTGAAGAAAGGTCATATAAAAAGCAGTTTAAATAAGCGTGTATGTCTGAAAAGATTAACGAAGGTCGATGAAGCGAAAAGTGTTTGTCAGGATCGTAGCAGGTGGAGAACCATTGTTTTTGGTAACCCAATGGGAAACATGTAAATTCAAGATGTAAATTGTTTATTACACAATTACGCTAATCAAACGATTGTGCTAGGGTCAGTGGCTGTATGCAGACGGATGGATTACGGTCCTGGACAAGGACTGACTTGAATGATATATTAAAATATACGTGTCGGCGTAAATCGCTGACCCGGCAATGTACGGCCGTTGCTGTCCCCTACACAGAGTTCAATATACGAGTAACTTTTCGCGTATCCCCTTTGTTATCAATCGCTACTCCACCCGACGAGCAAGATTGTCTAGTCCTGGCAATTTATATCTTTCATTTCTTGATATCGCCTGTTTGCAAAAATAGCATATCCCGACACTTAATGACATTATCCGTCGGTCCCTTGTCACCGCCGAGGCACCAGCTTTTTTCGAACCAAATGGACTGTGCCGCGACGATGGCAAAAGACCAGATGAAATGTCGTTGGTGCCATGAAAGATGGGACGCAACTTGTGCTGATACTTTGGCGGCTTCGCATCTCCCAGTCACATCCGTGACAGCCGGGGCTGCTGCCGCACACCAGAAGGCCCTGAAACGTCGCAAATATGTGTCTATTGGTAATGAGTACATATTTGTGGCTTTTGGGGTTGAAACCTTGGGGTCGTGGGGGCCTGGAGCTCCTCACCTCTATCGAGACGTCTCAACGCATCAGCGTTGCCATCCAACGCGGAAAAGCGGCCAGCATTTTCGGCACGCTCCCCGCCAACAGCGACCTGGAGTATATTTTTTACTTATAAATTGGTATTTTTTAACTATAGTTATATTTATAGTATAGTTTAATTTTAGTATATATTCACTTAAAAACTGAAATTTTTGAAGATTTTTATCCTTCAAAAATAATTGTATCAAAATGATTAACTTTTTTCTGGCAATCTACAATGTATATTAAAAGACATCACGTTCCTTTCGATTCAATTATTTTTTTTAGTTTATAAAAACTCTCTTTTAGAATTGTTTTACCAAGATAGTATATTATAGATAGTATATTATATAGATAGTATAATATATAGATAGTATATTTTTATTTATTTTTCTTAATTTTTATGCTCTATTATAAATTCCAGAACTCGCTTAAAAGCCTGCGCGCAAAAACCTTTAATCTCTAAAGTCATGCATATAAAAATAACAACCGATTAATCGGTTTAAGATCAAGGTAACTTGATGTTGCGATAATTCCTCTAAATCATCAGAAGTTGTTTATTTTTCTCGCCTGATATGCGCAGGCGCAAGGCAATTAGCGGCCTAACCCACTTAAAGCGCGCACGCATGCTAATCCGAGCGCATCTGGTCTTTATATTTTTTTATAATAGGTAAGCTTGCATATATTTGCATTATTTTTTCAAATTCCTATCTATAATTTTTTAATCGGCCAAGTACGTGACAGTGTCCACGAACTATAAAAGATTCCACAGAAATGACACACGTCCACCGTTTCCGTTGTTTACAGAACGATGCGCAATACCAACACAATCCTAACGAAACTTATTCAAGCTCAAGTTTCTCTTGAAATTATTCTTAAGTTAATCTTTTTTTTTAAGTTAGAGCAGGGTAATTTTTATGGCTTTGATGGCAATATATCGTTATCAATAGATATCAAGACTCAATAGAGTTAAATAAAATAATCTAGAGATCTTTTTAAGACTAACGATATATGACACGTTTTAATATGGTTGACATCGTATCAGCTCCCTAGGTGTCGTAGGCTCGATGTGTGACTGATTTAACCACTTACCATCAGAGCCGTCTACCAGTTTACTTACTTATAAAAATAAAGTTTTTGTAATAAAATATACATGTGATTTTTTCAAGTGTGCCTCCATGGCCAAATCTGAAAATATGTATAATAATGTATAAATTTTGCTATCTAGCGAAAATCAGTTAAGTCTTGGGGGGTCGATTTCGATGAAAACGAAAGCAGCGTCAAAATTAGCCGATTCGTCTCCTAAGTAGGATAGTTGATATTGCAAAAATCTAATGTCACCATTTTAGTTTTCATCAAAATCGGTCTACGCTCCTTTGAATATTTTTCACTATCTATTTATTATAGTGTCGTATTTAGCTTAACAATTTATTTTATGTATTCAGGGTATATAAATAGAGCACAATTTGTCATGAATACTTTAATTTTTTCCAAAAACCTGAACATCGTCATCAAATTATAAGGCGATTGCAGGTATGAGTATGAAAATTAAACTTTTTATTAAAATTATGATTACGGGAGATGAGATTCGCTAAAGGGTACGTTTTTGATGCAATTGAAAGTAATTATCATACTTACATACCGGCATGCCGTAATTTAAGGTTACAGTTTTAATATTGCAAAATTGTATGATTAATAAAAAAATGGCAGTGTGTTACATACCCGATAAATTAAAGGGTTCCATAGAAGTGATGAACGTACACTGTTCTTGTATTTTTTCTACGTAACTCAAAGAAAGCTCAAAAATGTCGCACATCTTAGAAACTACTTAAATTATATTGTTCAACCCTATTTCTGTTTAACGTTTTCTTTCCAAGTTCTCACCTTGTTTTTTCAGTAATTTTCACTTCTTAGTTCAGAAATAGAGGGCATCTCTTTAATTTTTGAACACTTACAACTTTAGAAGTAAATATCCCCCTAACCTAACCCCACCTTGTTGAGTCATCAGAAAAGTAATCAAGAAATGACATTATGATTGTTAACTTCATTAACATCGCATGTCTATAAGTACTGAAATATCCCAAATAAATTCCTCAGTTACATAAAACCCCTAATTTTCGGTTTCTTCGCAGTTCATCAATTCACTAAGCCATTGTATGTATAACACTGTATAGAATACTTAGTCCCATTAAATTATATTTATATAGATACAAGTACTTTGTGAGAATAATTAAAGTGCCATACCAAGATACCGTCTATTGGCTTGTAAGTGTTCCACTACAAATGAAATACATTTTTTTGTAAAGATCACCAAAAATGTTTTTAATCATATTTCAATTTTTATGGCAATTTTTCGATATTTTCGAAATTTCCTTTAAGGGCACTGAATGTCCCCGCGTGCGCCACAAATAAGTATACTTATCGCACGCTTAATCCAATACCGACACAATCAAAAATTTTGCCAAATCGTCTTTTTTTAAAACATGGAAACACGTATAATAGTGCTACACGTATTTCCATGTTTTAAAAGTAATAGAAGTATCCATTAGAAAGGCGTTGAAATAATGCATGTAATAATTAATGCTAAAAAAACGCTTTTTGGATCTCTTGTAAAGTTCACTTTTTTCGATAGTGACAGTATCAGGCGTGCAATGTAGGTACCTAAGTACATACCCATACAAGATCTTTTGCCATCGTTAGCTAAGTTAATTCCATCGATTTAAAGATGGTATATCTTCTCTTAATAGTAGTGTTTATGTTATAAATCAACGAGTAATTGCCACTGACGTTCAATATAACATCATTATCTGGCTAAGGGCTGAAACAAAAGCCTGAGCGATTTGCTCTTTAGTTTATCCATAGTGCCGACAATGGTGTTTTTGAACCATTCATTTTAAAGACAACAACGTCTTAAATATTTGCATGCCACCGAAGAGTTATAAGTGTGTTAAGTGTTAGTTTATAATAAATGTTCTACTACTACTAGTCACAATGATGAAAGATGACTGTCAGGCGAGAGGCTTACATTTGAATGCGAAGAAAACAAAGGTTATGGTGTTTGAAAGAGAAACAACCAGAACGAATGCAAGGATAATGGTCGATGATGTTATGCTGGAACAAGTGAATGAGTTTGTATATCTTGGATGTGCTTTTAGCAGGGATGGAAGGTACACCGCTGACATAGAAAGAAGAGTAATTTTGGGGAATAGTGTGAATGGAGCGTTAGGTAAACTTCTAGGCGCTAAGAACCTCAGCCAGAAGGCCCAGCTTGCCATACACACGCGGTGCTGGTACCTACGCTCACGTATGGAAGCGAGAGTTGGGTATGGAATAGAGAGCACGAAAGTAGAGTAAACGCGGTCGAGATGCGAGCACTGCGCAAAATCTGCGGAGTGACGCTCGCGGACCGCGTTCGTAATACTGAAGTAAGAAAGAGAGTTGGTCTGAAAGAGAGTGTCGGGGAAAAGGTAAGGAAAGGAATGCTCTGGTGGTTCGGGCATGTGGAAAGAATCTATGATGAAAGAATGACTAAACAGATATACAATGCAAAAGTGGATGGATGCAGAAGTCGCGGAAGGCCACGACACACCTTCAATGATCAAATTGATCGTGTATTAGCAGAAGGTGATGTCAGGAGCCTTAAGAATAGACGAGCGTGCATGACAAGAGCTATGAATGTCAAAGAAGCAAGTGAGGTGTGTAAGAATAAGCCGGCACTCTGTTGTTCGTGCCTACCCCGCAAGGGACCTGGCGTGAAGTTATGTATGTATGTGTATGTGTAATAAATGTTGATATTGTAAACTATCGATAGATTTTGAATGACTATCAAAAAAAGTCTATAAAAAAATAGTTATCAGTTGATATTCAGGCGCCGGCCGGCCGCTGTCACGGCAGGGCTCGTATGCTTTAATTTGAGGTAAACTTACTACTATACAACTAGGAAAGCAAAGACCGTCTCTTAAGGCACACGTTTCGCATGTAAACAAGAATTAATGATAGCATCTAATGGAAAGTGGTAAGCCTCGCCTATGCAAGTTTGCAACACCAAAAACAAATCCAACACGGTCTAGCCTTTAGAATGGATAGGTGGAAAGGATTGAAGATGGGATAGGAGGGATGGTATGAAACAGAAGTAATGAAATGGAGGGAATCTGATAAAGGATCCATTCACGGTCCTGCATTGAAGTCTATCCGTGCAGGAACGGAAAAACATTACAATTTCCTACGGCCGGGTGGCCTGTCGTAAGAGGTGACAAAACAACCCAGAACCAACTAGTAGGTTATTTTCCGTCTGGATGGCTTCCAACCCTGGTCTGGTGTATGCCGCCACAACAACCTTGAGTTGTGTTCCGGCATTAATGGCCAGGTTCCAGTCTCGCTTTAGAGAGCGTGAGCACATTGATAGCACCTTTGCTGTTACAAATGTCCATAAGCAATGGTAACCGCTTTCCATCAGGTGGGCTGTCTGCCAGTCTGCTGAACTGAAGCAATAAAAAAGTCCGCCGCGTAATGAAGAAATGACAGCCTGCATTGCATCCTGAAACACTGAGCAGAATGCCTTTTGAGTCCTCCAAGCTCCTTCTATATAACTGCATTGCAGGATCGTGTATCGACCCCTTTAGGGAGGAGGAAGTAGGCCAGCGAAACTCTTACTCATCGTACAAAACACATTGATAAAAATGAATTATTACTTTAAGGACCAATGTTTATTACATTTGAGTATGTACCACTAGAACCATCTATTACATTTGGGTATATACCAATATACCCAAATGTAATAATCACTGAGCCTCCGACATGTACGTTCTGTATACAGATAAAGAATTAATAAAATTTGCCCATTCAGATTAATATTCAACGCGTACTGACCGTTTAATCTGCGTGGACGTATCAAAAAAACGTATTACTTATCAACTGAAGCCGTTCTCACAGTGGCCGCTTTTGATATTTTTCATACTTTTTCTATGTCAACATAACAACTTTCCTGAAATGAACCTTAAGTTTTTGCCATTAAACTCGATTTTGATATGGCAAGTTTTGATGTATTACTTAGGGACCCGCGCTGAAATACCTACTAATACTACATAGATTTAAGGCTCAGGTTTGAATGGTGATAATATAGGTTCTATTTAGCACGTTTTTTCCCGTTTCTGCTGGAATAGCCATGCAGGTTGATTGCCTCAAGCGCAATACCAATATATCGGTGTCTGCGCCTAGGGTCTGCGTATGGATTATTAATTGCTTCATTGATTCCTACTAGTGATGTTTATATTTGGGTTCCTTCTATTATTCAAAATGTAAAGGAATCTGGTACATGTTTCGCCTTTAATGGTGAATAACTAACTCCTCTGGGCTGTCAAACTTTGAAATATGCTGCCTCTTACTCAGAGATAGAGTCAGTGAGGCCAAATAAATAACAACATTTAGAAATTTGCTCCGAAAATACTATTTGTCCACAAATAGCTTTGTTTGATTAACACAATATAATCATGATAATACATTTATTGTAATAACTTATATATTTTGACATGTATTATTATATATGTCTATGTATATATGCATGTATTTGTATATTTATATCTTAAATTAGTTTGAGTATTCATGTATCTATTGCTTTTTTGCTGCACCACCTATATCGCCTGATTCAAATTTCATTCATTCAGATTGCCTGGAAGAGATCGCTTTGAGCGATAAGGCCGCCTATTGTATTGCCTAGAAAATATTGTAAATATGATCTGATTTTGTAATTGTATATTTTGGTGTGCAACAAAGTGTTATCTCTCTCTTTCTTTCTTCTTTGATTCAACGACCCAAAGTGAGTTATGGCCTCCGAAATGAGAACCGCCACATTTCTCTGTCCTGTGCGAACTGCATTCATCAGTTGGAGGCTTGATGTTTGCACAATTCAGCTTGCATACCCATTTTTCTAGAGATATTTATTGGAAGTTGCAACGAGTATATAGTCAAATCCCCCAGTGGGGGAACTCGGTACCTACATCTACCCTTATTTCCGTATTTTAAAAGCTACGACGACGACAAACCGATTAGTAAAGTTCCATTTAGTTGTACCTTCAAATTGAAGTTGGCGTTAAATTTAGTTAAAAAACAAGGTAAAAACAAGAGGTTACCTCACTGATGGACTTCCCCGCCTTATAGGCACACAAGTGGAAGACATTTCTTAAAACCAGTTTTTAAGGTATGACTAGTTTATAATGAATGAATGTAATGATCACATTACATTAATTCATTATATATAATACTCTTTATTGTTCACCATAACTTAAACCTAGATAATTTAATAAGAATACATTTCCATTAGAACAATGGGTGGCCTTATCGCTTTGGGTGATATCTTCCGGGCAACCCTACTGGGTTTATTATGTATGTCTGTAGTAGTTTTTTTTTTATTTGTCTCTTCTTTAATTATATTTAATTACGGATGAATTCGTTTCAATTTCTCCTTGGAAGTATTCAAGGTGACATTAACTAAATTAAAACTAATTCAATCGTAATTAAATACAATTAAAGAAGAAACAAAACAAAATAATTAACTACTATAGATATACATAATAATATAGATTACATTTACGTAACAATAGTATATATTCTATATAATACATTATGAAATAATACTGAACCCATATATGAACTATTATTCCCACTTACCTACTTTTTCTCAGTTGACATGACGCCCAGCTCAGACGACGACCGATGGTTGGTTATTTTTTAATGAGACGTTAAAAAATTCACGCACATTCTATGAATATGTAGTAATAAAACTGTGTACAAATTGTGTCTGAATGTTGAACATAAAATCTATGGAAATAGACCGAATATAATTATATGGTTTACGTCGTGTTCGTGAGGGTTATAGTGTTAAAAATATACTGCGAGAAATGGAACGCGTTGTTCAAAAGTTGACAGCTGTGACCGTTACTGGGAGCTCCCGTCTCCACGAAATGTCATTGATTTTTTATTTAGGTTTTTTTTAATTTAATACGTTCTCCGGTTCACGATAACTTGGCGCGAAAAGTTACCAACAATAAAAAATATTAAGAACTAAATCTAGAGTCGAAAGCACCTAAAATCGCGATAATTACTAGAAAATTCGAACATAACTCAAGAAAAATTTACGTTTTGTAATAATCTCTATTTAGAACCTATTTCATAACATGACGAGTGTTGTTAATTTTTAGAATTTGGTACCCTTGCGTGTCAAGTTATCGTGACTGCGATATGTCTAGAAGAGTACAGGTTGGCTGTAAAGAGTAAAAAAAAATAAGGGCGCCGCTTTCGCACATTTGTTTGAAATCTAGCAACCCCAACATTAAGACAAGAATAATTTTGATATTTACTAGTAACTTTTAGTATTACGTCGAACATAGTACAAGTATCAAGCTGATTTATTAGAATTACTCCTTAAGAAATGATTTCCATATAAGCCCTCCGGTATGAAAATTTTATGAGAAGTTAAACACAATACAATATACAATTGTAACTGAAAACGTTATGTTTTTTTGTTTCTTTTAAACCCCTGTGTGTGTAGCACCTGTAGCACACAGCTAACAAAACAAAAACATATTCAATTCGGTCAGTCAGTTTTGAGTTTTAGCGCGAGTAACGAACAGCAATTGATTTTTATAGCTACAGACGATTCATTTCTATATTTCAATTTGGATGAACCAAAATGTCGTGGTAGCATATTGGCTAGCGCAAGCGTCCCAAACTCAAAGGGTTCGAATCCTGCCCGGAACGCATGCACCACTTTGCAGTTTTCTGACGAAGAAAACATCGTGATGATACCTGCACATCGCTAACCGATGTGTCCAACCTGCCAAGCCGCCTTGGCTAGCGTGGCAGATATACTATCTGTTGGAATTGATGTATTGTCCGATGATATATATATTAAATTATTGCACACACGATGTTAGTTTCAGATATTTTATTGCAGTTCCTTTTGCGATATATTGACATGTGACAGATTACACATATTTTGAGTTCCGAATGCAACCAGGATTCATAATACAACCTCCAATACTATCCGTTCCCCTCAATGATCTTAGATTGGTTCCCCTATAGTGCGAAGCCCAAGCCAACAGTGAGTCGTTTATGAGCTATATATTATATTGTGTATGTGAAGATCACCGGTGATAAAAATTACCAGGGCTTTTGGAGGGTTTGCGTGGGGCCATGGGAAGACCAACACGTATTAGCCCCATTGACAAATTTGATGTGAATGTGGCGTGCCACTGGCCGGCGATTATCCCCGTCTACACCATATAGTAATGCCCAACATATAATATAGTAATTGGGCGCACCCGGGTTTGGGTCTATGAGGACTGTGGCGTCTGCCCTTTGCATTGTGCGTCGAACATGGATAAAATGGGTAAACCGTGACGTGACTACATGGGCCCAAAAAAATTACGTACAGATTGGCGAGGGTCAACATGGGTAAGAGAGGCTAAGGGATGTCGAAAGGTGAGCTGCAGGTTCACCGGGATCCCTATAAACATAGTCGAGCTAAATGGACGCAGATAGTGTCGCGGGCGCAAGCTAGATGTGTAAATAAACTCGTTATCGGTGCGTCTGTATGTTGTTATTTTTTATGATTTTTGTCGTGAGATCCTAATATTCTTTTCTTAGCGATAGTCGACAGTGACTAAATATAAAATGCTAAATAGAACTGGTTTTAATTTTCTTTCTTTGTGTTAGTAGTTTGAATGTTAATGAAAACATGTCACTCTGTCATACTCAGAGAGCTTAAAGGACGATTAACTAGGAAAGCAGCTTAAATATGCTAAATAGCAGTCGTAGAAGTTGATGGCTATTATAAAAGTGAAGTATTTAGAAGTTCTTTACAACCATGAATAAGTTGTTAACTATTAACCAGTTCGTGAACTGGTTATCTGTCAATGTTTAACGTCATTAACAATTAATAACAGTATCTCATCACAAATAACACATTAAAGCCATTTCTGCGTTATCTGCGTGAAATTCTCACTAGCACTAAAAATTTTTTTAAGGCGAGGCAAAATGCTACCGATTTACGCACAATACTGGGTTCTGGCTAGGGTGTGAATCACGTCGGTCGGGGGCGACATCAAAAAAACTTGAGAGGTGTAAAGGGACACCCGGATGGAACGAAGTTAGTTATGATGCAACTCTTTGTTGTTATTATTGTCTGTATAAAATGTCTACTTACCTAACTCCATCTGCAATATCCGGAACTTGTGCAGAAACACTGTCAGGATTCATTATTGTTATTATTTATTACGTGCAAAAAACATGTATACACTCAACAAAAATAATCGTCGCGACACCACACTGTTCAATGCGAAATAGAAAGACGAAACGAAAATAACTGGCTTGCTTTCTATCAGAGAGAGAGAGAGACAGACAAAGAAACACGCGCACGCCGCACGGCTTACAACTATAGCAAAAAGTGTCGTTACAACTTTTGGTCTTAATTTTTTCCGTCTAGCCCCCTTTCGCATCGCGCGATAAGGAACTTCGTTCCAAAAGTGTATTTTTAAGCCAATAAATTTAAAAATGGAATATGTTGGATGCATATAGTGGCCTTAAACGATCCTACATTGCCGGCCTACAGTGGGCGCAGCTTGCAAGACTCAAGAGGCATCCTGTTCGGTGTTACAGGATGCAATACAGGCTTCAACAACATCCACACTCCTACCTTGCATTACGCGGCGAACTGCAACAGGACGTCGAATGGGCCCTTTTAGACTAAACATCATAAGCAATGTTGTAAAACAATTGCGTGTGAGAAAGACGCCAAGAATTCAAATTTCGATTGTTTTGTCTGTTCACTTATTATTTAAAATTCGTTCCACATGTTATTCGACCAAATCAAAACGCTCACTGGTCGTGTTCTGTGAGAATCGCTATAGATCCAAGTCTACCGATAATCGATTATTCACATTTAATTGATACTATCGATTAATGTGTTAACTATGTAGCGTGGAGTATAATATTTTTAAATATAATATTCGATTGCACTGACGGCGTTTGATGAATTATCGATTATTTTTAACGGAGTACATAGTAAAATACGTACATATAATAAAGATGTAAAGGGGATTTCTTTGTTGGAATTCGGTTATGTGGAATGTGGATATTTTTCATCATATTAATGATGGATGGGTTGTGTGAAGGATGTTTTGATGATTTGTCGTGTGACAGAAGATGTATGTCAGAATAGAGAAGTTTGGACGGAAAAGACATATTGTGCCGACCCCAATTAATTCGGATATAGTGAAAGAAGACTAATAATTAATATTTTCATTAATTGGAGCCATAGGTGTAACATATTTTTATCATTATTTGTTAATAGTCTACGTTACGTTGTTTTGTTAAAATTAAAATTACGCTCTTTGTGTTTGCGTAGCCTGCCTTGCCAGCCTACCTCATATTAACGTTGGCTTAAAAGCTAAATGGCTCAGCCATGAACTAAAAAAAACATATTAACGCAGAAGCTTCGGCTTCGAGTCCTGGCATGGTTAGTTTCCAGATCCAGCTGAATAGCCGCAGATGGCTGTTTTAGCGATACCGGACTTTAGGGGCTTCCCGACTCCGTGGAGGCGTTCAGTTTGGATGCAGCGCGCTCGAGGAGGCACCTCCTGGCTCGACCGCTGCAGGGGGCTTGACCCTAAAGGAATAAGCCGTAAAAGACTGAACGAGCTAAGCCAGCAGGCTAAAGTGTTTATATAATAGGGACTCGATAACGACTCCGTCGGCGGAGGCGATCTTAGTCTAGCTTTACTACCGCTTCGCAACGTGTTATAGCTGGAGGAAAAGAACCGGCGGAAGATACTCTCCAGCAACACGCATGACAAATAAATGAATTATATTTCCTCGATAATAGAATCCCTCAGACCATTCCGGTAGATGCTGCCGGCGAAATAAGTTCATTCATACTTAGAACGAGATGGCAGTATTTGCCAGTCTAATATTAATAAGCGAGATAGACGAACTAATAGTGCAGCTGTTTATATTTTGGTCACGTCATAAATTCCAAGTTTACGTTCAGTTATTTTGACGCCGGCCCACGTTTAAGATTATTAAGGTGTTGTAAATTGAAGTCTGCTTCACTCGATAATTCAAAAGAAATTGCATCAGCAGAAAAAGTTATAGTAAGGTATAGTTATGATTTTTCTACCGTTCAGTCGTAATTATGCGTAATTCAGAATCAGGATTTGGCTACCTTTTTTTATTGCAGGAGTTCAGCAGACAGGCAGACGGCCCACTTGATGGATAGCGGTAACCATCGCCTATGGACATTTGCAAGACCAAAGGTGCTACAAATGCGCTGCTGCTCTCTTAAGGGCGACTGGAACCTGGTCACTAATGCCGAAACACAACTCAAGGTTGCTATGGCGACATACTTTAGACCAGGGGTGGTAGCCATCCAGTCGGACAAATGCCCTGCCATCTAGCTGTAAAGTGGTGTACCTATTAAGCTTAATGTAGCAAAAAAAAATTATCTATTATTTATATAATTATGTATTTACGTCACTTAAGTATGTTGTGGATGGTGTGTTTGAAATTGAATTCATAAAGTAAGTGCTAAAGATGTTTTTGAAGTTATGCTTATAATTGTAATGTACTACAGCTTACGAGAAATTTAACATGGAATTTTGTTTTTTTTTTCTGTACTAAAATTGAGATAAAGAGCATAAAGATGTACACTAGACTGTTTAAAATGCGAGATGCAAAAAGAGGAATGATGTTTGGGTCAACAGTATAGGTCACTCTAAATGTATAGATAGGTATTCTATCCTTCAAGTGTATCGTATTAATACTTCTTATTTCAATCCACTGGTTCGAATGTGTCGCCTTTATAATGAACTCACCAAATTAATTGCGTTAATTGATATTTTTAAGTTAATTCTAATCAATTTAATTTTTTGAATAATTGTAAAAAAAATCTCTCACACAATCGTTATTAATATCTATTGTCGATTTTTCACTCATATTTTTTCTTAATATTATTTGCAAAATGAATATGAACAACTTTTTAGTATATCTGTTTTATCGTTCGTTTAATTAGCTCATAGTTTGGATTGTAATCTGGCCCTGAATATTAAATTATTATTATTTCATTTTGAATTATTGTAATCTGTTTTGTGCTTAAATAAATAAATAAAATAGGTATAATATTTTTTACGAAACAGCTTCTTTGTATCATCATATCCTTTACTAAAAATTATTTACAAAGAACAGGTTAATATACAAAAGTCATACTTAGGATTAGAATGAAATTGATAGAAGCAATATAACAATTCCATTCCTCCGGATAGTTTTCAAGTGTATTCTTGCGTATTTCAATTTATCAATGTCACGACTGGCTACCATTTCCTGAGCATTACATACATCATGTATTTTTCAATAAAACATAGAGTAATTTGTCATTATATCTCCTTGAATTGACCGGCTTATTCTATTGCACACAGAGCCATTCTAATTTTGCTTCTATAAGATTCTTTATAAGACTTTAAATTGAAGACGTTAAGGTTTAAAATCAAATGCAGTCCAGTATTGGAAAAGCAGATATAAGTTGGGCAGTCGATACAAATCACGGGAGTCTTGTACTCGGGAATCAATTTCCGGTTCCCTTTTGATATTGAAATGTGAGTGGCGCCCTCCCAGTTGATAGGTAGTCCGGGGCTTTATGGACCGGCCCGGTTACACGTAATGATTTTTAAGTCTGCATTTGACGGGTTGACCTTTAAGGTTCAGCGCGATTTTACATTTCGTTTTGTTTTTAGAAAAATCGTAAAAGTCTTTTAGCGGTCTCCGGTTGACATAAGATTTAGCAAGAAACTTGTTATTAAATCTACAACATTTAAGTAATTATTCTTATAGGGTTTGTGTAAGCATAATAATCCTACACGAGTAGATGTCGCCACAGGTTTTCACTCACTTTTATTTTTAAAACATTTTTAGGCATTATCCGTGCAGGAACGGAGAAAGAATACAAGATCCTGCGGCCGGGCGGCCTGTCGTAAGAGGCGACAAAACAACAAAGCCAGGTAAGGTGGTAGGGCATTTGCCCGACTGGATAGCTACCACCCCTGTTCTAAAGTATGTCGCCATAACAACCCTGACTTGTGTCCCGGCACTTCCGGCATTTGTAGCAACTTTGGTGTTGCAATTGTCCATAGGCGAAGGTAACCGCTTTCCATCAAGTGGGCCGTCTGCCTGTCTGCTGAACTTCTGCAATAAAAAAAGACCTACCAGTTTGTTTGGTTACCAGTTAAAATAAAATGTTTAGCTTAGCAGCTACCGCTCTTATTCAGCCACACGTTTCAAATGACATGGGTTTGAATACTAGCCGGTAGCATGCAGTTATGTGACGTTATTATGCATATTGTTACAAATATCACTTGCATCAGCATCCGTTGTGTGTAGGAAAATATAGTGACGAAACCTGATTAAACTAATATCTCATACCGCTTTAGACGAAGACGAAGATATGCTGTCCATTTCTCCTAACAACGAGAAGGCTCAAGTCCAGCCATGGCACCTTAATGGGCTTATATTACTATTTTATTGTTCACTTTAAAACAATATTATATATGTTTTATCTCCTCTCTCTCTCTACACTCTTCAAAAAAACACCAGGCAGGCCTTAAGATCTCCGCCGACTACACCGGATCATACCATGACCGTGCTATGAACGTAACAGGTACGGTAAAATATAGGATACGGTCATACCCGCGTATAGTGTCATATCCATATCATAATACTTGATAATACCTACACATTGTTAAATATCCGAAAATTAATAATAAAAAACTTACCGGATTGTTTTAGTTCCTCCCCGATTCCTTCCACGTAATTTGTTTCTTGACCCTATTTATATATTGCGGATGTTTTAAGTTATATGTAAATTGGTATTTGCAGGCAATTTCATGAAGTCTTGTTGAAATGACGGCAAAAACGGCAAAGTGACAAAACAAGCGGTACAAGCGGGCTTCGAACGGTCATCATGCGCGGTTAAAAACCTCATGATGACCGTATTGACCACGTCGCGTGCCATGCACAGAGCGTAGCGGCACCGGCAGAATATTCTTGCCGACACTCGGCGACGATCCGTGCCTGGAACGCGACGGTTTTGACCGGTAACGGAACTGTCCAGTAGGCATAGTCTAATGCTTTTAAATACAAAGAATATTCTTTGCCGGATACGTACCTAGCACTGTCATGGTATGATACGGTGTAGTGGGCCGATACCTTTAACGTGCATCGACGTGAAGGTCATTGTGGCGAAATTCGTCGCCTTATTTCACCTTAGCGACACAAAAGGGTTAAAAAGTAAACAATTTCGAGTTCGGCCGCCAGCGGGAAAGGTGATCGGGCGGCACGACATTCGAGACGGTCTGAATTTTTTGGAATCGGTTCTTGTTATGTTCAAGGTTAAATATCACGAGACGATTTTCTAAAAAGAGAGAAAAAAGAAAAAAGTTTATTTGCAGAAATAGCGTACTTACATTGATTACATGTGGATTTACAAAATTTCAGGCCTCGTGCGCCACATTTTCAGCAAACAAAAAAAAGATGCTCACAATTAGGAGACCAGTAGGAGACATTGTTTAAAACTAGTTTTTAAGGAATGACTAGTTTATGATGAATGAATATAATACTCTGTATTGTTCACCATAACTTAAACCTAGAGCATTTAATATTAATACTTTACCATTAGAACCATAGAGTCCTTGACGCTTAAGCGATCTCTTCCAACCTTGAAGTTCTACGCATCCCAAATTAAAGGAAATTCTTAGCTAATCTGGCAATATAGGTGGGGGCAGAAAAAAGAAGGCAAGAGACACAATTAACTAATACAATAAAACAAAACTTAGCTTGTTATATTGTACTCTACTTATAATCCCTCAAGACTATAAGTAGAATACTGAGCCTATGTCACCATCTTCTATAGGTAAGGTGACTGGGTGGCTGGGTACGTTTCCTCGCTGGATTGCCATACTGATCTGTTGTCTGGAGAAGCACCAACACTGATCAGCCGAAGAGATATATATTATCTTCCGAAGATAATATAATAAAAATTGATTTAAACATTAAGGGCCTTGCTTATAATCGTTTCTTAAATTTAAAGAAACTGCTCAGCAACTGATTAGTGAAAATATTACTCATAAACTCCTCTAGCCGAATATTTTGGGTAAAAAATTACGTTAATCATTCAAATTTCATTTATCTGTGCTCCTCTTAGGTAAACAACAGGTAATACACGTTTATAAGTGAAAAAAAAGATATTCATTGATTAAGGTCTGATTCTGATTCTCTTACTTAAGAGATGCCTAATCGTTTCTCAACGAGATTATTATAAGTAAGGCCATAAATATACATCATCGAAACTTCGCAAAATAAATCAATAAATACATATATCGTAACCACAGAAAAGTGACAAAAAATAACTTGATAAAAAAGAAAAAATTCAATCATTTGATAGCAACACATTATATATTACCAAGATGACATAAAGAATGGACTCAAGCTGGCCCGGTGACCTCCAATTTCACCTTATAGTCAATGCCTCGCAGTTATTAATTTACTATTTCAAGTCTTCATGTCGTCTTAAAATTAAACATAAATATCAAATCATACAAGGGCAATTTCATAAATAAACATATACATATCACACAAAGTTGTTAGACATAAACACGCAAACATAAAGACACAAAGAGTTGATTTTTTTAAGTTACAAGTAAGCTGTTGGATATATGTATAATAAATAAATAAATTCATCAATTACTCCGTTTACCGAAGACCGCAACGCTTGGCGAATGGCAGAACAAATGTCTCTGCCTCGGCTCACGCATCACTTGAATACTATAAATAATTTAACGTTAGCGTGAATAATATGATAAGAAATAGTGTGATAAGGGATCGTTGTAGTTTCAAAGAAGATGTAATAACAAGAGTTGAAAAAGGAATGTTAAGGTGGTTTGGACATGTAGAGAGAGTGGATAAAAGTAGAATCACAAAACAGGTGTATGACAGTTTTGTGAATGGTAGAGTTGTTGCCGGTAGACCGAGACGAACATACCATGAACAAGTATCAGAATTGTTAAAGAGAGGTCAGGTTAAAAGCATTTCAAATAAACGTGCATGTCTGGAGAGGTTAATCAAAGTAGGTGAATCGAAAGTTGTTTGTCAGGATCGTCGCAAGTGGAGATCCATAGTCTCTGCCTACCCCCATGGGAAAGGCGTGATATTATGATGATGATGATTAAACGTAATTCTAACAGCATTTCAATTCACAAACAATATTATTTTACGAGTAATTACTACAACTATAGCTTCATAATAGCTCCTATAAATATATATTAACCGCTATAAATTTAGGTTGCCAGCAATACACATACTACATTCATAGTCATATATTTTACGTTGTATAAATAAGAAACATCGAAACTTGCAACGGTATCATCCGTGCTCATCTATATCTCCTTCAATAAAACAATCGATCGCATCTCCGTACAATTAAATGAAATTTATAGCCGCCATTTGACGAAACACGTTTCATGTCCCGCCAAAATGGCGGCCGAGTAAAAAGTTATTTGCGAGGGAATTTGTATGGCGTCCTTTTAAAGATCAATTAATTCGTTGATGGTAATAATGGCGCTTTTATACATGAGTAAATACTGCAGTAGAAATCATGTAGGACTACCAGAAATAATTATTTTTAACCGACTTCCGAAAGGAGAAGGTTCTTAACTTGATTGGTATTCTTTTTATGTATGTTCACTGATTACTCTGAGATGCATGATCCGACTTACGTGATTCTTTTTTAGTTCGATGCGGAATAGTTGCCATTTGTTCCCCCAAAATTTATCATAGTTTGGCCCAGTAGTTTTATGAACATTTTTTTTATGAAATTATATTTTCGTTCCCATTTCTTGGGACCTATATTTTTTAAGGTGTGCGGCACCTTTCGTAGGCCTACCCATAGATAGCCACTAAAAAGTAACAAATAAAAAAACGACTTATTTCTAAAGCGATTTTAATTATAATATCTTATTTTTAAATTAATATTATATAAAATATCTTGAAGTGGGTGCAAAGAACAACATAAAAATTACTATATTTTGAAAAATACAAAGCACCGACTTTAAGCTGTTTTAGATAATATATATTAATACAGTATATAACACAACAAAGCTTCTAAAGCCTTCATATTAATTTAACACGTAAGTTTATTTAATTTATTAAAACGATAGTTAAAATGATTGTTAGGTACGAAAACTTTGTTATGACAGTAACATAAAGTGCTATTAAAATAGAAGAACAAAGCTTAAAGTAATTTACACTTCAACTTACTAATTTTACAAACTGTTATTTGGTTCTCTTAAGCTGAATACTAGAGGTATTCATTGGTGTATTTAATGATACTTTGATATTGACGACTTTTCGATTGACGATTTGCGTTAAAGCAATCAAACCAACTCTTTAGTTTTATATATCTTCAACCTTCACCAATGCAAGGGAATGATTAACTCGATTAACGGTTATCTCGATGGGCAGGTTTCATCTCGATGTTTTCTTTCACCATTAGCACGTGGTAATTGTAACAATATGCACATTAGATCAGAAAACTGACTAAGTGGTGCAAGCGTTCCGGCCAGGATCGAACCCGCGCCCTTTGAGCTTGGGACGCGTGCGCTAGCCATTACGCTACCATGACGTGTACTGATTATGACAACTTATTTAATTCTAATTTTGTAATTATAAGTCTAGTCTTTTTAGTTTTTGTAATGTGTAGTATCTTTCAGTGCTTTGAAACTCCATTAATTTCGATAGATGGCACTGTTTAAAAATGAAACCCGCTATACTTTGCTTCAGTCGATTTTGTTGGTACGAATTTTTCTTAGGACCCGTTGCCGTATTCAGACGCCTGTCTGCTGAAGAAATTGTATTTATTTTTGTAAAGCTTACCACCACTATTAAGTGGCGAGTGAGCTTAGTCAACTTGTAACTGTATTAATTTGGTTTGGAAGGAGTCTATAGTAGAGAAGAGACGTTGAGACGTGGGCCGTGGGTAATATCGCTTTTGCCGTATATGAAATCTAAACCATATATTGGTTTCTGGTTTGGATATTTAATTTTAAAACCATATAATTCTGAATTCGTAAATTAACCGATGCGATTAGATTTTTCAATATTAATGCAAGATATACGCATAACGATTTCGATATCATTAAACAGTGTACGATTTTTACAGTAGATATTATAAAATGATTTTTATGTTATACTAATAATATAATGAGGTAAAGTTTGTGATGTTGTAATCTCTGGATCTACTAAACCGATTTCAAAAATTATTTTACTGTTCGTAAGCTACAGAGCGTCATAGGCTATAACATGACGCTATAAACCAGGGTAGTGGGACAAAGAGCGAGTGAAACCGCGCCCGGCCGCTAGTTGGTTATACAGTTGATGAGTCGAATCTATCATTTTGATATATCATTTAAAAATTGAAATCTCATGTATTTCCTGAATATGACGGATGCGAAAATATTTTTTCTAAATATTTGATCGTATTTGGAATTGTTTTAGTATTGTTTTTATTTTCGATTTGTGAAGTTTTTTCCTAATAGGACTGACTAATTTATTTTATTATCTTAAAAATCTTGTCAAAAGTATTAGATAGCATATTATTTATACTTAAAAACTAAAGCTCAAAATTGTATGGATTGGGGTTGTTGATGTTTTCGTCGTAACATTTGGAAGGTCGGGTATAACACCCGTCTGCTCGATTAAATACATACGATTTGATAAAATCAGATTTCAATCGTAAATTTTAAAACATGCGTGGTTCCCTACTAGTAGTATTTCTCTTTCACACAAACAGCGTTGAAGGTCGTGCGTCTTACTCTTCCAACCGATTCTATACGAAAATCACCGAAACTTTGAAAGTACATCACATAGAAGCCGATATCTATAGGTACATATCGAGGGCTTCATAACAAAAGGGCGTCCAGACAAAAGTGCAGTTTTACACAAGGGACAAAATTGTGAATAAATCAAAACTAGTTGATTGTATAAGGCTGAAATTTGGATTACCCTTCTATTTAGGTACACTTGCACACTACACACTTTCTAAATTGTAACGCATAGATTTTAGTAAACAATAACAAAATGGCATTTTTTCCTATACGTCGATTTTTTATGAAGCCCTCGCTCGATATAATAAAACTGGGTAGATTTTCTGGACAATGAAAAAAAATGATTCAGGGGGATGCAAGAAGTAATATAGAAATAATGTTTTTGTTTTCAATTATGTTATTTCTCTGTTCGTCTGTTTGTTCCGAAACGACTGGACCGATTCAAATGAATTTTTTTACGGTGGTAGCTTATATCCCTAGTCAACATATAGGATAGTTAAAAAAAATTCCCGTGGATAAATTAAAAAAACTTTCCACAAGGACGAAGTCGCGGGCAGAAGCTAATCTGAATATATGGTTTTTGTACAGCTCAATATACGAATTAGCAAATTGCAGCAATATATGTATATTGAATCTATATACGATTCAAATCGCCCACTCCTAATTTGGTACTCGTAGACTTTCACAACATAACCTTGATAATGTTCAAACTTATAATTTAAATTAATTATTATGGTCGAATTTCGACCACGGATAACCACTATCATAAATAATATCAGTCCATGAATGTTCCACTGCTGAGCTCGGGCCTCCCATTATAGGGGAACTAACAGTATACCCGCCACGCCTGTCCAAGGCGGCGTGGTAGGTTTGACACATCGGTTATCTTGATGTGCAGTTTGCATCACGATGTTTTCTTTCACCGTTATTAGCACTTGGTAATTGTAATAATATGCGCATTAGATCAGAAAACTGACTAAGTGGTGCATGCGTTCCGGCCGGGATCGAACCCGCGCCCTCTGAGGTCGTGACGCGTGCGCTAGCCTTTTACCATGACTATACTGATTATGGCTACTTATTTTTATAATTGGGATTGTTCATTTTTTTTCAATCTAGTTATTTGAAAAACCATTTCGAGGAGTAGTGTCCCTAATCATTTCTGTCTATTTAAAATTCCAAAAAACGTACGATCTTCTTGTATTTTGTAAGAAATGCGTTTGACCTTTATTTGACCTTACTAAATCCAATCAGGTGGGCCGTCTGCATGTTTGCCTGTTTCAGGTGTAAAAAACATTCTAGCTGTACATTATTTGTTTTAACTTCTGTAACATGGGTTTTCCCTAAAGACCACTTTAAAAAATTTAACGATAACTATAGAAATTAATAATGGTTGAACACGAAAAATTATAAGCCTAGCGACAAAAAACACTAAAATGGTTACGATACGTAATGAGTAATGACAGTAACATTTAAATAAGTAGCACAGATTACTATGATTATATATAGATAAAACTTATTTTTATTATTTTTGCTTTCTAGGCAAAGAAATCAATGTAAACTTGTCCCTTATGACGTCATCGGAGAAATAATTTTAAAATCGAATTATAAAAAAAACTAACGCTTAAAATACAAAAATATTCAAATAAGTATTATAAAATACCCTATTTTACGTAATAAAAATATAAAATCAGAGGGTATTTTTGGTGAACAATCCCCATTAATTCTAATTTTGTAATTAAAAGTCTAAACTTGTTTTTGTAATGTGTAATATCTTTAAATGATTTGAAACTCCATTGATTTCGATAGATGCCACTGTTTAAAAATGAAACCCGCTATACTTTGCTTCAGTCGATTCTGTTGGTACGAGTTTTTCTTCTCGACTGTTGCCGTCAAAATTCAGACGCCTGTCTGCTGAACAAATTATATTATTTTTGTGAAGCTCACCACCTCTATATAGTGGGAGTGAGCTTAGTCAAGTCTACTGTATTCATTTGTTATAGAGGGGTGGGTAATATGATCAGTGTTACCAACCCTACTGTTTTAACAGTAGATTTACTGTTTTCACATTGATGTCCCTGTTTTCTGTTTCATTCTTAATTTTTACCAGGCCACTGAGGCCACCTATAACACTATAAAAAAAAGAAAACGAGTATGAAAATACTGAAGATGAGGCAATTGAGAATGAAAGTGGAAAATAATTTTACTTTGATTCATGTTTTTTTTACATATTATGTTGTGATTAAATTATTAATATAACAATGTACATAAGTCCTAGTAACTAAGAAGGTGGTTATTGTTATTAATATTGGATATTGCTTTAATTATATGACGAAAGTATGAAATTTGCCTTTTTTTACATGACCTACTGTTTTCTCTTGTTTTTTCATTAGCGAGCTGTTGTTTTGTAGTTTTTTGGGGTTGGCAACACTGGGGGTGGGTAATATGATATTGCTATGCTAATGCTAATATTAGTTTGCTAACGAAGTCTATGATCTATCTATCTCCGCGTCATTTTTTAATTTATAAAAAAGTATTTCAATTGAGTA
Organism: Dendrolimus punctatus; assembly: GCA_012273795.1. Taxonomy (NCBI): domain Eukaryota; kingdom Metazoa; phylum Arthropoda; class Insecta; order Lepidoptera; family Lasiocampidae; genus Dendrolimus; species Dendrolimus punctatus. The sequence continues at coordinate 18,706,151 of CM022536.1, forward strand.
CGCTCCCCAATTTCGGCTTAACAACGGCAATAAGTTCCAGAAATTACAGTTATAACATCAAAACTGATTTTGCGTAAATCTGACACCTATAAACCAAAATGGCGGACCATTGGCGCGCAAATTCAAGCGGTTTTATTTCAGTATCAATTAATATAACTCCAATCAAATTCCTCGAATTTTACTTTTCACTTTCTGGTTAAATTATTCTGCTGAATCGTGTTATAAACGCTAAGATAAATTTACAATTAATTAAATCTGTTTAAATTGAAATTTGACTAGTGAATTTTCTATGTTAATGCCTATTTTCCTTTTATTACGTTTTCGAATTTTAACTATGAAATTTGAGTTTGCGAACCGTTTAACTATTTTTTTGGCTCGACTGTTTCCCATTGGGGTAGGCACGGACGATGGATCTTCACTCATGACATTATTATTATTTTACATATATTTTTACCTAGGTTTTAACATTTCTTTTATTGTAATAACACTTTTTTATGTACTGACTGTAAATAAAGAATTTTATGATGAAAATGTGTCAGTATAAGCCTTACATGGGCTGTTTTAAAATGATTTTAATACAAAATAAAACAAAAAAATTGTTACAATGTAAATATCTAAAACAGCATTTTACTTTATCGTTTCTTGGGCTTTCATTTAAAAAACAAAGAAACTTAGTATTACTTGTCCAGCCTTTTATGATCACCATTACTTACATATATATGTAAATATATATAAAGCTGAAGAGTTTGTTTGTTTGCTTGTTTGAACGCGGTAATCTCACGAACTACTGTCTGGTCTGATTTGAAAAATTCTTTCATCTCTTTCATTGTTAGATAGCCCATTTATCGAGGAAAGCTACAAGCTATATATCATCACGCTAAGACCAATAGGAGCGGAGCATTAATTAGGAATGTTTCAAAATCGGGTTTTTTTCCTTTTGAGAGCTTTCGTACGTATTATTTTTAAAAAATCACCTTCTACGTAAACAAAGTCGCGGGTCGAAATTAGCGTTAGTCCAAAGTAACTATTTTACGCGGACAAAGTCGCGGGCGGAAACTAGTTACGTATATGTCTAAATAAATATAAACAATCAGCGAACGCATCGTACTCAATTTTTATAACTAAAAAGCAATTCCAAATATGTAAATTCGAAATCGATTAAAAATTACAGGAGAAATTAAAAGAGGACCCTTATCGAATATTTTATTATTTAAAATCAGTCGTTCACACATCGATTCCAGTTAATGTGATTCGATTAATTTGTCTCTGAACAATTAGTCGATGCTTATCTGAAATTGTTCGAATAATCGATATTACTTTTTGTCGCTGATGCTACCGCTGTATGGATTTCGTTCGAATTTCGAATGACGAGATTGTATTTATCAAAGCGTCATTAAGCTCAAGTGACTATTGGGACTGTCGTATAGTTGATGATATAATAATGCGATACGATACAAAAAATTTCACTTGTGTCTATAGAATAGAATATTTAAATTATTCTTTATTACACACAAGAAAGCAGAATAGGTACATCAAAATTAAGAATATTTCAAATAGTACAAACGGCGGCTTTAATAATTATTTCTCCCATGCAACCTTCTGGAGATACTTTTGCATATATAACAGTGGCTCGATATCGCGTGTGCATAGTTTACATTCAAAAAGTGCATGATTATGTATCTTAATCTAATATATAAAATTCTCGTGTCACGGTTTTCGTTGCCATACTCCTCCGAAACGGCTTGACCGATTTTGATGAAATTTTTTTGCTTATCCGGTATCTATGAGAATCGGCCAACATCTATTTTTCATCCCCCTAAATGTTAGGGGTAGTACACCCCTAAATTTTTTTATTATTTTTTAGCAAAATTTTTAATTTCTATTTTTTTATGATACAACATACAAAAATACATACAACCCTAGATTTTCAACCCTCTACGATCAACCCCTATTTTTTACCGGGCAGGACTACGTCTGCCGGGACAGCTAGTAGAATATAAAAAAATACGCATATGCTGTTTAATATAAAAAAATATAGCGATGGATATACTCGTATATATATTGTTTACGTCAAAATTGCTTTTACTAGGAGGAATAGAAGAAAATAACATTATTAAAATTAATCGACTTTATAATTATAGGTATATAAACTTTGTTGTTGTTTATCCTTCATTTGTGTCATACTGTTTACTAATGGCCCGTTCCTATTATCTTACCAACAGTTCATTTGCCTTACTATTGGCTAAAAGTTTACAGAATCTCCGTAAAAGTAATGTTAAATTTCAATCAATAATATAAATAATAAATAAAGCAAAATAATTGACAGTAAAGTATAGGAACCGGCCGTAAATCAATGCATGTTTTTAACTCGTGAAGACTGAAGTCATCACGTAATCTCTGTCACTTCTCATCGCTCTTAATAATGAAGGTTATAATTTCAGAGCAGGCCCAAGAAGAATTTGGCCGTTAATTTCTGATAGAATCTATTAACAAATAAGTTAAAATAATATATTAATAGTCATTTTATGAATAATAAACAATAGAGAGATTATAGCACAGCGCCATCTAGACCTAACAAATAGCAGATACATACCTAACTTTCGCTAAAATTATTTTATTTCCGTGCCTCATTACGTCAGCAAATTCCAATAAGTGTTCCCGCAATGTAATAAATGGAACAGTTACGCCGGTGAGTTTGTCCTTCGCCCCATAAATGCAGGCGTATTCATGCCCGTGAAAGTGTTAGGGGTCATTTGAGCCCCGTCGACCGTGAATGCCGATATTGCCGCAGTTATCTTTAGAAATATTAGGGGTGTTGATATGAAAACAAATGTTTGCTTGGATTCGGTTTGCAGTTTTTATGTTTGTCAAGATATAATAAAGCTTGATTCACTTCATAAGGTCAAATCAAATCGCTGTGTCTACATAAAACGTACGTAAAACGATGAACTTCAAGTTTCCAGTCGGTGGCGGCGTGGCATTTCAGGCTTTAATAAGTCATAAATAAAAAAAAACTTGAACGTCTAACAATGTGAGCTATGTAATATGGAAATTCTATACAATTCAACCAACGACTCGCGTCGCACGCAAACTGCTTGTCTATGTCTAGTACTGTAGTTGAAATAAAAGAGTATTTTCACAGTATCGGTACACGTCTTGAAAGGTCCGATCTCGCTTCAGTTAAATATTTTTTTCGACGAGCTACTACCAGCGCGATATTGCAACAGAACTAGAGCGATACGATATTGTTAAATCTCTGATTCTTTCTTGTTTACGAACAACCTAGATCGAACCGTAAATGGTATCGCAGTGTAAATCTAGCCTTATATCCTAATAGTTTTCATTGTTAGGGTTCTATAGTGAAATAGTAATAACAAATCCGCTGCTCTCTATATTATATCACATGCATTTTTTCCAAGATTTAGTAATTAATATTTACTCATGAATAAAATTTTAAAGAAAGGTGTCTTCTTTATGCCACAATGCTTAATTAAGTCACGAAAAAATTACTAACTAAGAGGGACCATTCGAAAACATATAACCGAAGACATTAATAAATTAAATACGTTTAGGCGTGTGTATATTAATGACATTAGTTATTAGCTTAGGCTTTTAGCTTGCAGTGTACGCGAAACCTTATTTCCTCGAAACATCTCAAGCGTCGTTCATTATGAAGGCGGTATTCAGCACGCTTTATTTTAATTCTTTACTCGTCACAGTTTAGCATTGTTACATTTTTCCCCTTTGTAAGTTAAAAAGGTGATTCACACTTATCAGTATGAGCTTCTGTCTTTCATTATCTAGCAATCAGACTCACTAACATACTGCGCCATTATAATGATATGGTGGACATATTACACTCGCGGTCTACACTAACAATTTCCCTGTAAAAAATATAACGCTTCAAAGCTAGTAAATCCTACATGAACAGGTCATCTTTGTCTCGTTTTTTTGTAATTTTATATCATTTAAAATATCCACCTCAATCCATTTGGACTGAAAATATTTTTAAATACTACTAAGTAAACATACTAAAGTAAACTAGTAAGTAGAGATCGCAGGAAGATTATATAAAAAACTTCTTTTTACGATTGCTTCAGTACCAAAATATATATTAACGAATTGATACACTTATAGGCACATAAAGTACTTCAATATACAGAATAACAATCAAAATTCAAACAAATATATTTACCAAATTATTTTTTAAATATCTAATGTGTCGTTTTGCGCCAAAACATAAAAATGGCACTTTAACATCGATCTAAGCATAAGGCATTGATTCTCTAGTATGACAAAACACCAGTCTTTATTCTTCAATAAAAATAATGGAAAGATTCATATGTATAAATAATTAGATTTTGTTTAGAAGTCATTCATCTTGTACATTGATGCAATTGATGTGTCTACTAGTAAACCATAAGGGAGTTTTTATCTCTTGCGAAGTTCAACGAACTTGCGCGTATGAATGTAACATGGCCCTAAAACCGCGAATTCGGCGAAAAATTCTTTTATTTTTTGCACTATAGCGGACGATGCTTTGCCAAGCTCGTGTCGTATAACCATTGTGTATGGTATTTGTATGATGGTGAAATTGTTAGTTTTGGTTGTTTTCTACCATCGCCATAACCCTTTGTTCGGACAAAAAAAAGTATGAGGGCCGGTTACCAAAAGTTGTCCGTCTGAGTATTTTATACATATAATATATGATACGGTATTTTATGTTTAAATATATTTTAGGTTTTGTAGAGATTTACGACATGGTTTTTGTAGCCATTTTGTTAAAAGGTACCTATATGGAATCATCTTGTGAGAAATCCGTGCGTTATATGTGTACTAAATTCGACCATAATAATTAATGTCAAAGACTATACTTCTATAATCACAGATTTCGCCAAAGCTACACTGTTAATTCGACTTTAACAATAAACAAAAGAGTAGGTATATATTATATGCTTGTGTGTGTCAAATACATGTGTAGTGTAGTGTTTTTTTATTGATTTAATGTATTTTTATTCATAATTAAAGTAAAAATAGTGTTTGTCACTTCTTCTCAATACATACATAATTGTGATAAAACTGTAGAGGTCAAATTTCTTTATAATAAAAAAAATGCTAAAAACCGAGTAAAGCTTTTCAAATTTTTGTTTCTCTGTTTGTTTGTACCAGCTAATCTCCGAAACGACTGGACCGATTTACATGAAATTTTGTATGGTGGTAGCATATAATCCTGATCAACATAGGATACTTTCATCCCGAAAAATTAAACAATTCCCGTGGAGAAGTTAAAACACTGCCCCACGCGGACGAAGTCACGGGCAGAAGCTACTAAACTATAAGTGTGCGAAATTCCATATACTCCTCCACCCGCGCAATTTTCAAAAAAGGTTTACTACATACTGTATATATATATATGTATATGTGTGTGTGTGTGTGTATGTATACCGTTTTATAAAAGTAACTTATAATCTTTAAAGGAATATAAACAGCTATTGGAGTATGTAATTATGAACAGACAGCATACCCGCCACGCTTTCCAAGGCGGCTTGGAAGGTTTGACACATCGGTTATCTCGATGTGCAGGTTGCATCACGATGTTTTCTTTCACTGTTAGCACGTGGTAATTGTAACAATATGCGCATTAGATCAGAAAACTGACTATTGCATGCGTTCCGGCCAGGATCGAACCCGCGCCCTCTAGTTCGTGACGCGTGCGCTAACAATTACGCTACCACGACGTGCACTGATTATGGCTTACGTATTTTAATTCTTAAATTATAACTAAAATTGTTTGTGTAATATCTTTCATTGTTTTGAAACTCCATTGATTCCGATAGATGGCACTGTTTAAAAATGAAACCCGCTATACATTGCTTCACTCGATTCTTTTGGTATGTATTTTACTTAGTCCATATTGCCGTCTACATAGACGCTTGTCCGTTGAAGAATTCGTTTTATTTTTGTGAAGCTTATCACCACTACTGAGTGGTGAGTGAGCTTAGACAAATTTTCTTTCAAGTTTTTATTTTGGGTTATTTATTGTACATAGCGATGGGCGTTTTCGTTAAATTTTGTCATCCGATGCGCATCGTTAATTGTAAACCGCATCCGATGCCGGCATCGTTATTTGTGGCATCGATGAGAGTTGTCAAAATTAGTTGCCGGCTAAAGTATCTGCAACTCTGCGTATGACATTGGATGCCAGTTGTCTAGTAGTTGTATAAATTATTTAGATACGATATTCAACATAACGACTTCTACTGGTATATTATTTTTAAAAGTGTAGATGTTACAAATAAACATAATTAATATTAGTCTTTATTTTTAACAAAATTAGAGTTTACATTAAGAAAAATCATTTTTTTCTAATTTGGAACTTGTAAGACGAGTTCTTCGTTCATTCAAAATATACCCGGCTTTGGAGAATATCTGTTCGCATGGCACAGAATTTATGATAATACTGCACCTCGAACGGTATATTTCTGCCAACGTCGAGTATATTTTGGAATGACGAAGCCATCATTCCTTGGGATCGTTAAAAATACATATGATACTTTAAAAAACAAGTAAGTACCTATATTATTATAAACAATTCTAACACTTACGAACGCTTCTAGTATTGTATTACGTTAATTTACGTTGGTGTTTGCCTCGCACAACCACGGTTCGCACCGAGAGCACCCGAGAGTGTGTGAGCGATACGTCGAGTCTTCGGTTTGTCATCGCCGCGTTTTCCGGGGCGTGGTCAACGGTGCCTCTCGCTCGCTCGCGTTCGGTGAAGTTCGCATCGGATATTGCGGGCATCCGTTTTTCAATATATCGGCATCGGATGCCGGCATCGTCTACTGGCATCGTTGCCCAAAAACAATTTCACGAAAACGACCACCTCTAATTGTACATAAAAGGAGCTGTAAAGTTAATAAGATGACCTTGGGCCAAATTAGTTCTAACTTGAGGTATTGGGCATTTATCGACACTAGCGATGCGCTAACTAAGTCACCAATGAGATCAGTGATTTATAATTCTTTTTCCTTGAAAGAATTAAATCACTCTTTCAAATCTTTAGTTTCGAATGAGATAATTAATTCAGTTGACCGGTTTTAAGCTTTAAACTAACCATAGAGATCTAATTTACTGTGTATCATCATTGTATTTCTTAGAGTGCGCATGTTATCTCATTTCAATTCACAATATCCTGTATCTACTGTCCCAAACTACATCCAAGTATCTGAGTTGTTAGTTTTCATCATTCCATGTGACTAAAATCAATCTTAACGTAGTGAGTTAAAGATGTATTTTTAAAATCAAAGATTTAAAACTGATTTCGAATTTTGAAAGATTATACATCTTTTAAATCAATCACTCCTGAGTTACACATCTGTAATCGACACGTTTATGCGTAACTTCCAACTGTGGTACACATTTCCTATGATATAATCTAAGCGTTTCATATATAAAAGTTTTATATACATGTATATAATATCATTGTTTAGGTTAAAACTCAAGGCATTTCTAAATGCTCATCAGAACGCACAATGTGATCTTAGACATGACACGAGTGCTATATGATTTTATGAATTTATTTATTTTAATTTATTATAATATGGTCAATTTATAAATAGATGTTATTTGTTTCGTTGCAGCTGCAGTTATTTTATATATATTATGTTTGTATTACGATTTTAAGTTATTGCTTTTTATATACATATATATTTTTTTAGTGTGAATTTTATTAATGAAATGCATTACACTATATATTTTGTTGTTATGTGTTGTATTGTTCACCGTAACTTCACTTTATGGTCCCAGACGGAAGAACAGCGCTAGTCCTTGTTGGCTAGCATTATGCTGAGCCTGGGTCCAATTTAGGACTTATTTTGTTTCTTTCTCTATTTATGTTAACTTTGTTTTATTGTTCTAAATAAAATATTTTCTTTCTTTCTTTCTTTCTTTCTATATTCTATTATATTACAGATTACATTTAAGTCTTTTACCATCCAGGCCATTCAACTCTGGAATGCATTACCACTAAACATCAAGCGGACATGATCATTACCTTCTTTTAACAGATTAATTAAAGATTACTACCTCAAGCTATAGTGCTATTGTTTACTTTTGTATGTATATAATATAATATGTGTATTTATTTTTGTATATATATTATCACGCTAAGAGCTATAGGAGCGGAGCATCAATGAAGAATGTTTCAAAATCACGGGGTTTTTTAATAATTTACTTTTATTAAGTATTCCACGCGATCAAAGTCGCGGTCAGAAGCTAGTCATATATATTGCTACTTATTTATTTATTAATAAACTAAATTATTGTACGAGTGCTGGTTTAGCAACTACCGACTTCTGTTGTCCTCCCTATACGCCATCCAAAGGTTGTCTGGTAGAATTCGCTATTGGCGATAAGACCGTCGATTGTACTTGTATTTAATGATCTTGATTTTATGTAGCATTTGTGTACAATAATACATTAAAGTATATTCTATTATATTCTACATTTAAATGTATATTAATTGCATGCAATATTATTCATAAACCTTTGGATAGACTGTGTCCCTCTGCGTATTCTACCGCCCGTACAAAGTGTTCCGAGGAATTGTTTGATTTGGTGCCAACGACTAACTTTTACAACTGTACCGCTCGCCAGCGACGGGATGTTTAGCCCCATTTTCACGAGCTCCTACGCTCAACTAGGCAACGGTTCTCTGGAACATTCATTCCGCGTACAACAATAATGACTTCGCTGTCGTTCTTCAAAAAGAGGTTCCCTTCTCAAAGAAACCTTATGAGAGTTAAAGAACCTTTAATAACCGGACGGTCGTAAAATATTGATTGTATTTTTTGACAACTCACCAGTATTACTTTTCGCCGTAAACTCAGCTCCGCTTCCTTGAGCTGGAACCTTTTGTGCTTTGTGTTATTATTTTTCTTTTATGTCGAAATATTTTTTGTACTGGCTTAAAACCCTCCAATTTCGCCAACATAAAGCAACGAACGAAGACTTAACTACTCATTCACATTATACCCGCTTCCTCGGCAGCAAGTAGGAAAATGATCAGGAAAAAGAGCAGCTTGGATAAATACCCAACGTATGTTGAATATGGTATACTCGGGCTGCCTACTTCCCTGCTTGCTGCAGTAGCGGTAGGCATAGTGTAAACCAAAGTTAAAAGATTTTCGTGGCAACATCGCGGACAATCGGCGTTTAAATGCTGTTGCTGTCGAAATAGTTGCAGCGTCAGCGGTTTGCCTACTACGTTTATTTAATTTAACTACAATATGTTATTGTTTTTAATAGTTAAGTTAGACAAAGAAGAAGAAACCGGCATAGAATATGGTAGTAGATGATACAAGTTACAGGGGCAGTGTGTAAACATGTAATCGCGCTCATGCTGCCTGTCCTTTGACTTCTACACGAAAAAACTGCAACTGAGATTGTTGGAATATCCAACAAATTTCATTCATTTGGCACGGCATAGTACTGGCCAGCAAATATTCTGAATGTTTGAATTTAGAACATAGAGATATTCTTTTGATTTTTGTTGTCATAATTGAAGACGTGAGTGGATGAAGGTGGATATGTCGCATATTCGGTTTTTTGCTTTTTTTGCGTAGATGAAGGTTATAAGTCGATACCAAATGACTACAGACCTTAGACCATAGATATAAGTCATATTTAAAAAAAAATAGTTGAAAAAGGTGTTAAGTTCAGTTCAGTTTAAAACAAAAGTAAAACTTTTATCTCGATTTACTCAGAAATGGAATTATGCGACTTATCACCTTCATTCACTCATGTCTTCAATTTTTCCTTAAAATAAAATCGACTTATAGCCGCACGTGCAATTTTTTATTGTTACATTATTCTCATATTCAATACGCAAACATACAGTACGCCGCCGAGCGTAAGAGATGGTATTAGAATAACAATAAATGCACGAATAAAAAGCGTTAGCTCCAATAAACTCCTTTTAACGACGTTTTGGTCGCTAGTCATTAATTCCTTAGTGGTAGGCTGTGAAGAATCGAATTGTATGAAGTCCACCCTATTTTTGGGCAAGAGGTGTTGTGTGAACAATAGACGACCTTGATTGTATCAATCCTAGTAACCCCCTTAGATGTTTCCTAAGTATTTGATCTTCTTGACTGTGTCACTGGCTATATGACGCGGACTCTACATTTTTATTATCATGCACTGTAAAAAAATATATGTAGACCAATAGACTGGTAACGGTTGTTAATAAAATCACATAGTTTTAAATCTATATCGAACGAGTATTTCAAAAAGTGCAATGCAAAAGTGGATGGATGCAGAAGTCGCGGAAGGCCACGACACACCTTCCATGATCAAATTGATCGTGTATTAGCAGAAGGTGATGTCAGGAGCCTTAAGAATAGACGAGCGTGCATGACAAGAGCTATGAATGTCAAAGAAGCAAGTGAGGTGTGTAAGAATAAGCCTGTATGGCACTCTGTTGTTCGTGCCTACCCCGCAAGGGACCTGGCGTGAAGTTATGTATCTATGTATGTATTTCAAAAAGTCAAAGCGATCTTCGGATGCCTCTGGCCGCCATCCAAGCTGGTAGGTCCTATAGTGCATTCCCCGTTGTTTATCAACTACGACACTTACAATTAGATTTGACACAGTTAAGTAGTTACGTGCTCATCGAGACTGTCTGTAAAGCTGATGATACACAATTCACTTATCTTTCAATTTGGATAAAGTAACATTTATTCATTATTATGCTTTCAGCTCTTAGGAACCACTCGATCGATGTCATACGACACTCTCACAGAATATTAGAGTGAAATGATTAACCTTGAGCTAATCATGTTTCGTGATGAGTGAGAGTTCCGGTGGCCTATATCACACAAATTCTCAAAATATGTTTTTATATTTAAGATGCATGTCAGCAATGTAAGTACATTGCTATTTCTTAATTTTTTTTCTTTTTTTCTGTATAAGCAGTAGAGTCGCAGTAATACGGAACTTAAGTAGTCCGTCCAAATATGTCAAGTACGCCGTGAACCACGCGTACAGACCAACCGCTTTTTTATTTTTTTTTATTGCAGGATTTCAGTAGACAGGCATACGGCCCACTTGATGGGAAGCGATTACCATCGCCTATGGACGTTTGCAACAGAAATGTTGCGCTGCTGCTCTCTTAAGGGAGACTGGAACCTGGTCACTAATGCCGGAACACAATTCAAGGTTGTTATAGAGGCATACTCTAGACCAGGCGTGGTAGCCATCCAATCGGACAAATGCCCGACCGCCTGGCTGCGGGTTGTTTTGTAGCCTCTTACGATAGGCGACAAAATGTTATTTATTTTTAAATTATGCATAAAAAAATTGTTTTTGTGTTATTGGACCACACGCGCATATATTTACTCTTGTTTATTGTTAAAGTCAAATTAACACTAACCTTGACGAAATCTGTGATTATAGAAGTATAGTCTTTATGGTCGAATGTCGAATCACTAATATCCATATGTTAGTGGCTGAAATTGGCAGAAGTAGGTCCATACCTACTTATGCAAACTTACACTGTTATTATTAAAATTTTGCATACTAGAAAATGTGTCCATATTTTGGAGAAAAAAAAATTGAATATTGTATATTATATTTTGTCCCATATATTCAAGTGCAATTTTAATGTAAATAATTTCAAATTATATTACCATGGGTCATGGATCATGCTAGTTTATTATATATACTCTTGGTGTTTTGTGGGTTAGCTTGTTTGTGATAAAAATGTTTTATTCTGTAAATGTTGTCAGATCGTTATGATTCTTATCGAGTCGATAGAAGGTGCATTTTGAAAGCCTTCTGCATCCTTAACCCAATTTTGGCATGTTTGTGGATTGGTTCTGTTTTGCATAAGTAGGTGTATAATGTGTCGAACTACTCAAATTCAAAAGCTTTTATTCATAATAATCTCCACTGGAGAACATTTTGAAGTTCATACAAAAGCCAAAATTTAAATTTACTTCCTATTTTATATATACCGCTTCGCAACGTAATATCGTTGTTTAAGAAGCAGCCAGAAACTCCCTCGCAATAAGTTTAGCTAAAAGTTATTTCCATCATATTTATCTATCTCAGGCTCGTTTTTGAACACTGTCATTTAATAATGATACCGAATGATATTCAAGACAATAGAAACTACCCAATGGTGTTATTTGTATACGTTCGTGTCCTGATGTAATGTATTAATAGATCTCTTTATATTCTTATGCGTTAGTCGTGAGTTTCGCACCAGTCTCGTGACAACGATTATTTTAATTAGGTTTATTGAATTTCTTTGATCATTATCGCATGCATGTAGCATCCTATTATAACATAAAAATAATATATATTATAGTCACGGTCTGTCGCTAGTATAATATCTGTTACTTGATTATCAGAATAACTCAATTATGGTATTGTTTAAATTGGCCAAAACATAGTGATAGTGTTACAACTTAGCCCCCGACAAAAACAAATTCCACCTGCATATCTGTAAAAAAGCACATTTCATTACCTGTCTGGCTGCTGCGTCCGAATCATTAGCCAGATTTTACGGATTTCGTCGACTACGATACGGGCACAGTTGCATTTGTGCAGTATAGAACGATGGCCTGATTGAAGGAGGGGGGCAGTCAAACGACGATAACGATACGAACGTGACGTGTGTATATAACCAGAATCTAATAGTGACGGACTTTGCGCATTTTATTGAATTACGACCTTCTGTTTTACGTTTGGATTTGTTGTGTTCGGTTATATTTATACCTGTGTTATACGTGTTTGTATAGTTCTATTAAACTCTATAATAATTCCAACGGCATTTTAATTCGAGTCTCGCAAATCGTAACAATAGTAAGGGACATATGTTTACCGGCATACTAGTGAATCGTGTCAGTGAATCGCTACCGCTATAAGTTGGACCGATACTGGCGCCGTAGGCTGCGTACAACGTGAAGCCGTACGTGACCGACAAATGCTTATTATGAAAATGCACTATGGTGGACTGTCTCAAACGCTTGAGGCGGCGTACATAGAGCGTTATCATAAAAAAGTATAATTAGACTACAATAGTAAACAGGAATTTTCGACTGACCTATACTTGAATTTGGGCCCCAGCCAGCGTTATTCGGAGATCACGGGTTTTAAGATAAACCGACCGTCTATTATTCTATTGATTGCACTATAATTAGTGTGAATGCGTTTATTTATATTATCAAATGTCAGTAGCACTATATCCGTATTACCATAGGTTTTCTTTCATCGTATATTGTTCGTGTTCGTACGACGGGTGAAATGCTATTTGTTTTAAAAACACATTTTGTAAGAGACTTAACATAGTTTTTTAATATCCTAATATCTCAACTTTACTTACTCTGCGTCACTTATGTGGTGGTGATGAGGTTGTTTCCTCGGGCCGGCCCTGTTTTACCTATGTTTTATCGTGATATAAACAAACACTAGAACTTGATTTTGTATTTTTTATATGATGTAATAACGGTGGTGCGGTACGAGCGATTAGTGATAATAAAGGGAAGCAAAAAAGGTTGCAGGATTCGTTGTTTGCTCGAATAATAGACAAAACGCTACGTCAAATTACATTAATTTTTTTTCTAACCGCAGTAACTGACTTTTAATTTTTTATTGCGAAACTGGCATGCAGCCTGTCAACGTAATGGAAAGTGGTTACTGCCTGTAGACTTTAGCAACACCAGAGGCGGAGCCAACCTTTAATAAAGAATGAGGGGAGGGGATCAGAAAATGAAATAGGGTGATAGCATAAGGCACTTGGGATAGAACGAGAGGGAATTAGGCTATTGGAACTGTCACTCATCGTAAGATACACGGTCAGCTCAAGGCTAACTATTTAATTAACAGTGGACATTTACCTCTGGTGCTGTAGTGGTATGCCCTTCGCCCCAGTGATGTATCAAGCTCGTATACTAGGACGTCACGGTGCAGTAACTTTATCAAGATATATAAGATCCCGTGGCGTTTTTACGAAGTGTATTGTCGTCGTGGCACAGGTTTTAGTGGGTTGTTCGTCGGTTCTCTCTTCGAGGGAAGGTACCGTTACCATACGAGAGTTCCACATGCACTCGTGCAGACGGTACTAGACGCTGCATTTGGTATGACTTACGCCCATATCAATAACTTGAGTTTGTGTCGCAAGAAAAGAACACAAAAGACATTTCCCCCTGTGTTAACAAAAAAAGTCCAACCATTTCGCCGATATTCAGTGAAAGCGTGGTATATGATTTCTTAAACAAAAAGAGATATCTAACCTATGATAGAGTAGTGTAACAACGAACAAACCCACTTTAATAAAAATATATTTGCTAAAACCCATGTTACACTCAGAAAAGATAAACATTAAAATACAACCCAATTTAATTTTATAAAACATATTCCACTCTATAAACAGGCTATAATTCAGCAATTAATAAATTATTTCCATTCGTGCTAATAGGAAAAACGAGAAAGCGTTCGCCATAAATGAAAAGGTCGCGACGATATTAAGCCATACCTATCTTTTTTATTACACCTGCAACCATAAAAATGTCTGCGACATTTACATGGGAATGGTAATTTCTATAAGTGTTTAGCTATAGATATAGTTATTCAGATATAGTGTTGCCATCCCTTGTATTGGCGGTCTCCTGAGCAAAAGTGTGTCATAGCTGAATGATATGCTTTTTCGTTACTTTTATTATAGGGTTGGTTTCACCGTGTACTGCCGTATAAAAACACCTTTGTTTCATATTTCATCCAATTACTACACTAATTATAATACCAGTTGGCAGTTATCATTCGTGCAGATAAGGTAGATGTCTTCCGACATAAAATAGTCTATATTAAACTTTATTCGCAAGCTAAAAGGCAGTGTTGCTTGCTATGCATTCTTAGGTCTCTCCCGCTTACACGATTCCTACAATGTCTATTAAAATTATTCTACAGCGCAAGTAAATCTAGAGTAATTATTATTAGTTGTGTATACCTGCACGTATACATTTAATAATCTTCGAGAAAAATTCATAGACAGACACACGGACAATCTTATTTTTTATTGCATAAGCTTTGCATGCACGCAGATGACTTACCATAGAAAGCGGTTAGTACAGCCTATAGATATTTGCAACACCAAAGGCGCTGCTGCTCTCTAAAGAGAGACTGGAGCCTGGCCAGTCATACCGGAACATCGATCAATTGATCGATGTACCGGAACACAATTCAAGGTTGTTATGGCGGCATGACGCTAGCATAAAGGTTCTGTTTGACCACAGTACCCTAAAAATACGAATATGTACATACTTAAAATAAATTGTGTGGTCCCACGTCCAAACAACGCCAAGGTCAAACGCGTCGAATGTTTGTGGTTTAAGTTATAAGCTTTTTATTAAGTAAGGAAAATAATTTTCAAATACTGGAATAGCTTCAGAAATAAATAGTAGAAATTGTACTAGTGACACGCGTATATAAGTTTCCCTTTCGAAGAGTGAGGGCGCTCGGCGCTCTTCAACAAGGGTTGATCTCGATTTCCCTGAGATCCAGTTATCAGATCATGACTTGGTGATAGTGATACCACGTCAGAAGTATAAACTATCACGAATATAAAAAAAAAATCGGTCCATAATTAATGGAGAAATCGCGTAACAAAGACAACAAAATATACAGTCGATATGAAAAACTTCTTTTGAAAGTCATTTAAAAATATAACCTACTGGTTCCTTGAGTTTGGTTTGTAATACGATATGAATGTTCTTATAGTCATAGACCGTATTTATATATATTATATCGTCAGGACGCATCTTTGTTAAGAAATGTAAAAATCGACAAGAATAGTTGTTTATGATAGTAGTTGTTTGTGTTATTTATGATAATAAGTTGTTTTTTACAAACGAATAGAATTATTCGATTCGGGCTTACTATGATCACGAGTTTGTAAAAGCCAACAAACTCACGTATGTCGAACGTTTTTCAACACTTTACGAGAAAACAATGCAATAGGTAATTAAACAAATGTAAATATCAGCTGGAAAGTCGCAAAAATCTTTGACGTTTCTAATATAAAAAAATGGCGCGCATTTGCAAATGGCGCCACGTGCGTGTGGTGAAAATTAGAACTATATTTAAAGTAAGTTAGAATTATATGTAATGTAATTAGAACTGTATGTAAAGTAATATACTGATTTCCAAGCCTTCCAATGAGGTTCGATTATTCAGCTTATTTATTTGCGTAATGTGAAATTCCTTGGTGCCTACGTTACCGCACGGCGTTGCATTAAAATAGATACTTAGGTAAGAGTATCTATTCTACCGCACGTTCCATTGTGTAGTGCGTAATTTTTAACTTTCGCACAATGTATACTTGCTTTGTAAAAGCATTTTTTGAACAAATGTGTTGAAAAATATATTTTCATTCAAATCCTTTCGCTTTTCAATTGTAACATACAAAGTTGATTTTATGACTGTACAAGAGCTCTTCGTTTTGAGAACAATGTGATATTAAACAAAAATCATTACTGCGAACCTTCGCGGTGTACTGGACACACGAACGTAACAAATTTATTTATTACTCTACCCTCACTTTTCATTTATCTGTGAATAAAATAAACAATAAAGTATGTACGTTTGTGGGAATATATAGTTTAAATATAAGTGCATTTTATTGTATATTTAATGACTTGGTGTTCATAGAAATTTTGATATGGTATTAAGATGATAATGAGAGAAATTAATTTACAGAAGAATATTCTGGAATAAATGACTTCTATACTCGTCTGTCCCATCGACCATGGTTCATCTTTAATAGTAATTAATGACTAACTACATATATGGTTGTAATTAGTAATTAATGAATAGCTTGGTCCTCTTAATAATAAATTCTTTTCAGATGGGTTGTCTGGAAGAGATCGCTTTTTAGCGATAAGGCCGCCATTTGCAATAGGATTAGTTTGTAAGTTGTCTTTAATTGTGTACAAAAATTATTTACCTGTCTAATTACGAAATCAGTGAATGAATATATGAATTTAAAAACACTTTTACTTCCAATTTTATAACAATATACATTTTTCTTTAATTTGTATAGTAGCCCAGATGTGTCCTTCAAATAACCGTTTTCTTTCTTTATATATGTATGAGGCAGTGGTTAGTTACAAACTCCTTAGGCTGTGCGTGACGCTGTGCGCGACCGATAAAATCTCTCTCAGACGCCTGACGCGGCGTACCTACGCTGTGCACTGCATATTGACGAAGACTTAGGAATACCGTGAACAGAGCGTAGGTACGCCACCCAAGAATAACCGCATATACGAATCCTGTGGTCATTTTTGAGCATACTAGTGTAAAGACGTTGCGTTATTGACGTCAATTAATCTGTACAATCATAGAGAGGACATGAATGAACTCACGCGCTTTTATACTAGCTGATCCATGCCCATTTCGATGGGTGTCATTATTAAAAAATACAAAAGCATGCACGCACGCATATGCTCAAATCAAAGTTTAATTAAGTTTTATAACCTTTAATTCATAAACACGGAAAGCACTCGCAGTGCCTCGCACGAAGATTCTTGCGTGGAACGTTATTCCTGTTGCATAGTTGACAGGCGTTCCCGTGCCCACTTCACCGGGATCATTAAAAAATATTGTTAATCACAATCAAATATAGCTTATGTCATTTGGAAATAATGTAGCTTTCCACTAGTGAAAGAATTTTTAAAATCAGTTCAGTAGAACCGAAGATTACCCCGAACATCCAAACTCACAAACTTTACCTCTTTATAAAATTAGTATATATTACACGGATGAACGTAATTGAATCAACTTGGTTGAAAGGTAAGAACTAAATGGATATGACGGTGTATACATTTTCATGGATCACTGTGGTTGATTGAATGGCAGCATTGAACCGTCCATTATCGGCGTAGCTATATAGATTATAGTAGACGTTTCCATAGAGACCATAATTACAGAGTCGATCGGACGCCCGAAGCGGCGTCAAACCTCGATTGAAGCTAGACGCAGCTTTCGGCAGCCGTGACAAACCCCAGCTATAAACTCGCTCGAACATTGAGAATGTAATTTATGTTCGTTTAAATATTTTGAGCACAAACACAAGTAAGTGTAGCGTATCTGTTTTTGTCTTTGTAAAAGTGATAATCGTAAGGACGGGTTTTTGTGTAACAACAATACACAACTTTATGTGACTGCTGAATGGTTTCCCAGAGTTTTTTATGTCACCAGTGAAGATGCCAAGATTGCTGCATTTCGGTGCAATAAAAACTTTATTTTTAACCGTATACTAGTCGCCTCATACGTATGCATTCTTTATCATTATATTAATACGTGAAGCAAAAACTTTGTACCCCTTTTTACGAAAATTGCGCGGGCAGAGGGGTATGAAATTTCACTTATAGTTTATATAGAGAACAAAGACGAGATTTTTTTTAATTATGCATAAATATACATTAAATCACACACACGCATGCAAACTCTTTTCTTTATTGTTAAAGTCAAATAAATAGCTTTGGAGAAATTTGTGATTATAAAAGTATATATAGTCTTTTAGAACAGAACAGTGTGTGAACTTATAATTTAAATTAATTATGGTTGAATTTTGACCACTGGGCGACCACTAGTTTAATAAAAAAACGGACAAGTGTAAAATCTTCAACTGATAAGTGACAATATGAATCGCAACAAAATTTTAACTTGAAGGCAGATTGTTAATGTACTTGACCAATTTGAAAACCTGCCCGTAAAACTTCAAGTTAAAATTTTGTTGCGATTCATTTTGTCACTTATCAGTTGAAGATTTTCCACTTGTCCGTTGCGATTCGTTTTCTCACCTATCCGTTGCCATTCGTTTTTCCACTTGTCCTTTGAAATTTCACTTCTAATATGTGTCCCAGCACACATTTCGATTTTTCGCAGGTTTACTGCAAATTATGATTTGGTTAGGTTAGTTACATTCTAATGGTGTAATACGCTACACACGCACCGACTATTTTTTTTACGCCAACAGTTTTGCCATTCGTTGTCGTTCACTTTTGTTGTGACTTTCGAAAAACTGAACCGTTTGCAAAGTTTTCTTGTTGTTAATTTGTTTCCTTAACAAACTCTCAATTTTTTCATTGTTATTTTTTTTACATAGACCACAAATAGTGGCAGTGATACCCAGTCACGTGGAGAGCAGAGGTATAGATAATAAAACTACTTTTTAACGGTTTTCAGCGCGGTAATAAACGTAGTTTTATTATGTATACTAATTACAAGGTGCAAAAAGTTAAGAAAATATTAGCAGAGAATATAGTTCGATAAAAACTTAAGTTTGCCTCCATTAATGTCGGCTCGGAACATCGCACATTCGATGCGCTGAACGCGATTTTAGGTATTAGAGGGACGAGGTACATCCTCACTCGCTCTCTAGCTCGCTTCTTGTTTACGGGATTTTCCCGGCGCTCGGCTCACTGGGGCTTCAATAGCGCTTTCGAAGATAGATAAAGCGCTTTTTAGGGCAACCCAGGTCCCAATTCTATTAAACAACTTCTAGCACAAAATCTTACGCTTTTTGTAATATGCACATATCGAATTAATTTTAAAGTAAATATATGAATATCTGGACTAATATTATTAAGAGGAAAGATTAGATTGTTTGTTTGCATTGAAGAAGCTCTGAATCTACTGAACCGATTTGAAAAATTCTTTCACTGTTGGCAAGCTACACGATCCCCGGGTGACGAAGGCTATATTATGTTTACAAAAAAAATAGGGATCCTTACTAAAACTCCAATAATGTAACGCAAGGTGTAAAAAATACCTAAAATCGCGTGCACTATGAAAATTATTGATAATAGAATGAAATAATATACTACGACTTTGCAGAACACATCATTATCTACAAAAAGTGTCATCACAGCATATGTCTAACTATTATAGTTATGCCACAATAAGTTGCTTTTATTTTAAAAATTTAATTAAATTGCCGCCGCTAGAAAAGGTTCTTTATTTGTATTTTGGTATTAATCCTTATCAAAATAAATTACTTCATATTCAAGACTGGTTCAATACCTTTATATAACTTTTTGAATTATTCAATTCGGATATTCCATTCGAAAGATATCACGAGTTTAAAAACGTAACAATTAGTGACGGTGACCACGTGACTGTGACACCTTTTTGTGAGCGAAAAATCGTAAGACCCCCTCTATATAGAAGTTTCACTTCAAAAAATGAAAACTTCCTTACATACATATTATATATATACAAGCAAGTAAAATTCAAGTTTCTGTTTGTAAAGTGAAACCAAAACTGTTAAAACCATCCAAGGGATAATTCGAACCAGGATATTATTCCGCAAATGCATTTTTTAGAATTTTTGTCTGTCTATCTGTCTGAATGTTCTGGCTAATCTCTGAAACGGCTGGACTGATTTTAACGGGACTTTCACTGGCATTAGCTAATGTTATAAGTGTGGTATGAGCGGACAGCCAGTATATTATTAGGGCTATTTACCGTGTGATTAGGTAGAGATTTACACTTTGTCTTTGTCGGTCGTTACACTACAATAAAAAATATCAGGCTGAGTCATAGTGAAGTGTAGAGTTTAGCTAGTGAATAGCACAGCCCATAGTACCAGCATCGCGAACCAGGCAAGTGTAAACCTCCACGCATTAGTTTACAGCTGACAGGTACCTGTAATTGCGGGAAGGTCAGTGTCCCCAGCGAAAGGCTTTAAATGCCAAGTTTCGTGAACATAAATGTCCAAGGCCGTATAAAAGGTATAAACAAACAGCCATTCAAAACAAGATTGACATTTAAGTATTAGGATGAATTACATTGATTGACGTTAGAATGTTCAGCCATAAAATATAGCTTATAATCTACATCATACATGTCCTGTGCCTTATATTTCCTGTATACGTTAAGTCAAGATGTTGGGCCCATGTCGTTTTATTTGCTTGTTGGCGACCAATACTGGCTGAAGAAAATGCTGTAAGTTTTGTCGTACACATATTATACCTTGAAGCATTCCGGCAGTAATGTTCATACGATAACTTTTTGAGAAAGTGCAGTATATGTTTACAAGTTTATCAAGCGGCCAATGCAGGATGATTAACATGTAAATACCAACTTTCATGAATCGAGACTTTAGCTTAATTACCCTAGTAACTTATAAAAATGCTGTTACTTGTCACAACTTAGTCTCAAACACACCTCGGTGAATGTGTGGAACATTTGGACAGTATAATTGTCCAGCCTTCCCACTATAAATCGACCAACAGCCTCTAAGAGACGTCATGGGATCTCGCTTTACTCCGTCGATGCAACGAAACGACTCAGGGGTACTCCTAATGGTAGGAGAAAAATATGACAGCAACAATACGAGCTTATAAAAGAATTCACACAATTCTATGCTAAAATTTAAGATGTTGTTAGCCCCATTTCCAACAAATGAAGTTGGCAACTAAGCATAAAGCTAAGTTGGAATTTCCTTCAACACAGCGTTGATTTTCAGTGCCAAATTTACCTTTTTAGCACCTTACATTAGCACTTAGATCACGTCTCAATCGTTTAATCAATCTAAGGTACTAAACTTGGTCCAATACTCTGGCTCAATGTGTACAGCGGCATTTAAGGGCATGGTCTCATATGAAGATAAATCTCATCAAACGCATCGTATTAAATCATTGCTGACTATTAAACCGATAATGGCGTCAAATATCTAACAGTAAATCTATCTCTTAATAGACGTAGTCATTCAATGGGACTAACTTTAATTAATCTGACATAATACTTTACTCATATTTGATGGAGTGGAGACTTTAAATGTCAATGGTGTTTGTACTTGCAATGAGGTTTACTTCAGCTATACGTATGGTTTTGAATAAACGATGTTAAATAATTCCTTTAAGGTCGGCAGCGCGTTGGTGGCATCTGTGGTGTTACAAACGCCAATAGGCAACGGTAACAGATATCCATCAAGTGGGCTGTCAACCTGTCTGCTGAACTCTAGCTATAACATTTTTTGGAGTTTTCAAGAAAGGTTTATGAGTTTTAAAGGAAGTAGGCAACTCATGATTGTGGCTCCATGGATAAGAACTTGGATTAATATTCCAATGACGTAGGTTCGCATCCTGATAGATAGTATGAAGAAACAACTCTTCAAATTTGTTTTTAATATTAATACAATTGTACATACATACATACGTAATATCACTCCTGTTTCCCAGGGGCGTAGGCAGAGACTATGGATCTCCCTTGCTACGATCCTGACAAACTACTTTCGCCTCACCTACTTTCATTAACCTCATCATACATGCACGGTTATTTGAAATGTTTTTTACCTAATTGTAACTAACATTTACTGATTTTTGATAAGCATACATCACTTAATGTATTAACTACAATAGCAGTTTTTTTGACATTGTAGCCCCATTTGTAAAATTAGGTATTTGAATTAATCTTTGAGGTTTTGGTCGGGATTTAGGTATATTTGAAGTAAATATACCTTGCTGAGGAGTTTGTTGCGCCGCTTCTTCTCCTTCAACAGTAACTAAAATAACTTTGCAAGCGAAGATAGAATCATGACTTTGACTAATAAAACTAGTAAAATTTCATTTTTAAATAAAAAAAAATCGTTTTCATAGACATCTCCCTAATTCAGGCAATAAAAAAGCGGAAATGCGTAGTTCCAAATTATGATTTTGTAAATCACTTCATGGCTATTTCCGTCATTTATATTCAAAGTTGTTAACCTCGTTTAAGAAAATGTAGCATTAAAATTTAAAAGTAACATATATTATTATGTATTCAAAATATTTTGTTTACATCATACTTTTTGGGGATCTATAGTCATTTTGGCAAAATGGAAACCGTCTAAAATTGCCCTTACACAGTAATATCTGAGAAAAAAGAGGGACCCGTCTAAACTTGTCCTTACACAGTTATATCTGAGAAATAGTGGAACCCCTAGAAAATTGTTCCTGCACAATAATGTCTGTCAAAAAATATTGTATAAATAATCCATTTTGATAATATGATACTATAACTAGTAAATTTTTTAACCAAAACTACTTGCGTCTTTCAGATAGTATTTCAATTTCACATTTATCTGTAATGAGTCAACTATTTTATTTATTTATTGATGCACAAAACAATTTACAACCATCACAAATCAATACAAATAAAATATAATCAGAAATCTGTATCTATCAATCAATCTTCAAATATATGTGAGTGCGTTCGTGCGTTCGTGCGTTCGTGCGTGCGTGCTTGTGTGTGTGTGTGTGTGTGTCTTTATTTGAATAGAACTACTGTCTATTTTGAAATATACTATGTATAGAGGATTTTTTGTATTCAAATAATATCAATATCTACTTTATAGATCCAATCCAAGATAGTCTACTTACTTATTTCATTTTAAACTACAGCCTATGTATCGAATATGAAAATAAAATAAAAGAAAAGTTTACTTCAAGGTATAAAAAAAGATTTTCAACTTATTTTAAATGACTT
Organism: Dendrolimus punctatus; assembly: GCA_012273795.1. Classification (NCBI taxonomy): domain Eukaryota; kingdom Metazoa; phylum Arthropoda; class Insecta; order Lepidoptera; family Lasiocampidae; genus Dendrolimus; species Dendrolimus punctatus. Next base: position 18,729,686 of record CM022536.1, read on the forward strand.
GATATCGGTTTAATTACTCGAGATGGTACTGAGGAATAAAATAAATAATTCGATTAATTAAATTCAGATTGCAATCAATTTCTTCTTAATACGTTGAAATAATTTAAGCCCTCTCATTACTGCTATATCTACTATCTTTGATTTTTATTTTTTGTAAATTGCGCCACACAGGTAGCAACGGATGTTTGCACGTTAAAGGATGTGCAGTCACGCGATTCTGGAACAAGTACGTAAATCTCCCAGCGCCCTAATTCACTGCGACATGCCTTTTGCTGCTAGCCCATAGCCTGCATAAGCTAGCAGCAAAACGTTAAAGTTTTATATAAAAACATATTGTTTATTTATTAGCCATTTTATGTCGATTTTACTCTTTTACACATAATTTATTTATTGTAGAATAGAACAGAATAGAATGTTACTTTATAGCATAATATTAAGATACAATTTAAGAAGTTTAAGTACAGAAGACAAGAGGCGGTCTTATCACTAAAAGCAATTTCTTCCAGACAACCTTAGGATGGCTAAGAGAAAAGTGTGTAACATGTGGGTTTTGCAATATAAATAGAATGAAAAAGTCTATATATAAGATTTTGAGATGGTAAGTATAAATAAGACAAAAATATACATATATATTACAGTACAATCACATTAATGACATATAATATTGTTACATGCCGGAAAAGCTAAAGACACACCCGCCTGTCATAAAACGCAGCTCAGCCCAGGCAGTCAATTGTTGTATACAGTTTACTATAAAACAATGCCCGAACGAAGGGGTGAGGCAGTCAAGCGACGATTACGCTACTAGCAAGACGTGTGTAGTACATTCGATAAGCGATATAGTGACGCAATTTACGCGTGTTATTGGATCGTGCCGTTTGTACTAGTAGTGTCTAGTTATATTTCTACTAATGTTATACGTGTTTGTATAGTTCTAATCATTTGTATAGTAATTCCAACGGCATTTTAATTCCAGTCCTGCGTAATTTGTAACAATATGTTGGAATCTTCAACAAACAGTTTTTATTTATTTGGGTGCGGCATAGTACTGGCCACCAAAGATCCTAAATGTTTGAATGTAGAACATAGATGTTTTGTTGTTTTTATGAACCCCCCCCCCCGTTACTATTAAAACCGTCATTGTATTACGCACGTGCAGTTTTCTTTTATGATTGAAACAATTATAGTCCATAACAAATTAATTTTTTAAAAATTGTTTAACATAATACACAAAGCTACACTAATATCATAAAGAGGTAATGTTTGTGAGTTTGGATGTTCCGGGTAATCTTCGGTGCTACTGAGCAAGTATAAAAATTCTTTCACTAGTAGAAATCTACATTATTCCCAGATCCCTGTGAAATTTGGTACAGCAATAACGTTCCACGCAAGAATTACGCATGATTGCGTACGAGGCACAGCGAGTGCTTTCTGCGTTCATGAATTAATTCAAGGTTACAAAGATTAATTAAACCTTGATATGTGTGCGTGTGTGTGAGTGCATGTGTATTTTGAATGACGCTAAGGGAAGTGAGTACAGATCAACTAGTATATAATAAAAACTATGCAAAAGCAGCTTAGAAATATCCGTTGACAGCTTTCAACTTTACTACAGCAAATATACGGATATATTTGCTGTATTAAAAATCGAAAAGTTATCAACGGATCAACTTCAAGTTATTACCTAACATTTGAGAAGGTTTTTAATATGTTTTATTCCTATCTCGGAAACAGACAGTTGCAAGCGTTTTACGAGGTGTGCTCAGATTTCATCATGATATGTTTTTTTTTTCAAAGTTCTAACAATACGCATATTATGTCACAAATTTTGATCTTGTTATAAACTGGTTATATCACGAGAAATTAGTTGCCAGTCCAATAAACTGTCTTTATCATCTCATAGCACGCCCCAGCCTTCTAGATTTTGTACACGTGTGACGTCACAACTTTAACGACACGAACTGCGTAATCCTTCTTTAAATATCTTCTTCTTCTTCTATATAAAATGAATGTTTGTCTGTATGTCCTTTATAGAATCGTAAACTATACATTTGATCATGTGATGATCTTAGCAAAGTAGTTGTGCATGAGCCAGAGAAGCTTTCTGAGTTTGTTCACAATTGGACCCGGTAGGTGGCGCTGTTGTAAGCATATTGATTGATGCTTTTCCGGGCTGGACGACGTCTGCCGGGACAGCTAGTGTAGCAATAAGGAATTCCATGTACGTGAGGTAACAGGCACAAATTACATTATTTGCTACAATGGCCAATCTCAAATGGTCGCTTTACAACGGACCCATTTTTCAACGTAGTGTCCGGCACGGACTGAGACCGGAGCGAGATTGAATCATGAACGGCATCATAGTATGACGACGTCTGCCGGGACAGCTAGTACATACAGTAGTAGTACTAGCTGTCCCGGCAGTGTAGTAGTAGACAGTACAACTATAAATGTTATCTACCGTTTTTTATATGAACGTTCTTTTAGAATCATAAGCAAGGCATGAAAATTGACACTCTTATTCTCATACATACATACATACATAACTTCACGCCAGGTCCCTTGCGGGGTAGGCACGAACAACAAAGCGCCATTTAGGCTTATTCTTACACACCTCACTTGCTTCTTTGACATTCATAGTTCTTGTCATGCACGCTCGTCTGTTCTTAAGGCTCCTGCAATCACCTTCTGCTAGTACACGATCAATTTGATCATGGAAGGTGTGTCGTGGCCTTCCGCGACTTCTGCATCCATCCACTTTTGCATTGTATATCTGTTTAGTCATTCTTTCATCATACATTCGTTCCACATGCCCGAACCACCGGAGCATTCCTTTCATTACCTTCACCCCGACACTCTCTTTCAGACCAACTCTCTTTCTTACTTCGGTATTACGAACGCGGTCCGCGAGTGTCACTCCGCAGATTTTGCGCAATGCTCGCATCTCGACCGCGTTTACTCTACTTTCATGCTCTCTGTTCCATACCCAATTTGTTATTCTCATAATAGTTTTATAAAGCCATATTTGTCATTTGTTCGTAAAATAATCATCAACATTTATTTTTATTACTCGTAAAATTTATATAATTTGTAAAGTACAAAATTTATCGCGTTTGAAATCAAGCAAATATTTTTGTGATGTAATGTTATAATTTGGTCGTTATATGTTTTACTGCTAGCTTGTTTATGTTGTTGATTATTTATATATACTGATGAGAGCCAAAAATTTTGTTTATTTTACGATATTTACTATGGTTCATTGACTCCTGTATACGTCGGTTTACTGCTTTTACTAGAACTTATGATGATCACCCCTGAATTGCTACAATTTCTCGACGGCATTTGTAGTGAAGGCTTATAACAACGCCAACGTCCGTGAGGATTTTTTGGGCGATAGCAGGGATTTCATAGACGCAGTAGTTTTGCAGATGCATTGTTATTTTATTGTGAATAAAATTATTTAAAAAAATATAAAACCAAATTATTTATCTCACTTTTATAAATATGTAGATATTTCTTTAAAAATAGTTTAAATAAGCGTTTATGTATGAAAAGGTTAATGAAAGTTGATGAATCGAAAAGTGTTTGTCAGGATCGTAGCAGGTGGAGATCCATCGTCTCTGCCTATCTTAATGGAAAACAGGCCTGAAAATATGTATGTATGTTGTTAAGGCGTGTAAATAGCCCTAACATGTAGTATGCGGGCTACGATGCTAAAAAGTTCGTGCCCAAAATTAAAATATGGTGATATACTGAAGTATGCGATGCCGGGCAATCAAGACAAAAAACCCATACGACAACCACTGGAGCGGCTAAAAAATATGCCCACTCACCTTCTCAAAGTACGTCGTCAGATCCGTGATCACCAACAGTTCACAACACCTTCAGATAAAGTTTTTTCGGACAGTATTGAAAGATTATATACTGACGTGCGCGTGCGCCTGCTCAATTAATACAGCACCAATCACGGCGATACGAATGCGAATGTGACGTATTAAAAGTTCAAAGTCTGAGCACCATCTTCACGCGAGTGGGCTGCCGCAGTGCCGTATGAGGTGAAGTTATCTGTGATCTACCCAACATCGCTAGGTGGCTTCACCATGCTCCCGCCTTTGAAAGGTCGAAAGACTTTCAAACCCAAAATTACGGTTTTATAGAAAGTAACACAAAATATATTACGTCACACCACTTAATTATGGTAAATTAAACAAATATTATGTATATACGATATTGCTCTTATATATATATGATTATGAATATTACTTATAATAAGACAATGAATATATCTATAGTTAGTTGATATTATATTCCTGGGCATGCTATTGGCTAGGTAAAGGATAAAGTTTAGCTACAGGTCGCTTAAACGCTCCCAACCTAGTTTTGACAGTAGCAACCCTAACAACCCCATCGGAACCCGGAAATACTTCGGTGATAATTCCTAAGGGCCACGACAAAGGAGGAACATCATCCTGTCCAAGAATTACGACAGTTCCTATTTTAATGGAATGTTCATCCTTTTGCCACTTATGCCTAACTTGCAAAGTGTGCAAATATTCAATTCGCCACTTCTTCCAATAAGAAGCAACGATATTATCAAGTAAATGTTTACGTCTGACCAAATTGACTGGCTCATTCGACAGATCGCATAACGGCAACTGTCTTAAAGGAGTGGTCATTAAAAAATGAGCTGGAGTTATAACTTCAGGGTGAGGGTCAGAAGTCACAACACTTAGAGGCCTAGAATTCATTACGCATTCGATTTGAATAACTACTGTTTGTAACTCTTCATATGTTAAGAGTTGAGTTCCAATCACTCTATATAAATGAGTTTTCAAACTCTTTATGTTCGACTCCCACGCTCCACCAAAGTGAGGCGTACGCGGTGGGATCATCTTCCATTCAATACGATATTTTTCGAGTTCCCTTTTCATTAAAGTATTATGTTCTGAGCTAATTAGTACATTATAAATTTCATCTAGCTTTGAACGGGCACCAACAAAATTTGTTCCGTTGTCGGAGTAAAGACAACACACAGGACCACGACGTGAAATGAAGCGCTTAAATGCTGCTAAGAAACAGTCGCTAGAGAGGTCGGTCACTAGTTCTATGTGAACTGCCTTGGTTACCAAACAGACAAACAAACAAATATATGCTTTCTGGGCATGTTGACCACGTCGACGCGTTAAAAGAATGCGTATGGCACCAGTGTAGTCCACAGCTGTATGAACGAAAGCCTTAGCCTCATGAATACGATATGAAGGCAAATCGGCCATTTTGGGCATTCGATTAGAAGGATGCACTCTGAAGCAAGTATTGCATTCCTTAATCCTACTTCTTATGACAGTTCTGGCATCTAGTATCCAGAACTTTTGTCTAATGATAGACATCAGAAGACCTGGACCAGTGTGGCAATTCATCACATGGAAATGTCTAATAATAAGATTTACGACATGTTCACGTTTGGGAAGAACAGCCGGGTGTTTAGCCTCAAAAGGCAAATCTGATTTAGTCAGACGTCCTCCTACACGTAAAATTCCTTCAGTGTCAATAAAAACTGAAAGATTTATTAATTTTTTGCATGGTAAATTATTATTCTGAATTAACTTAAGATCATCAATAAAATGAATTTTCTGAATAGATTTGATTATATACTTTTCTGCAATAGCTAATTGCTTAATATTACTTATATGATATTTAATAACTTTTATAAAGCGTAGAATATAAACTGTTATTCGAAGAAGTTTATCCCAAGAAGATATACGTTGAGATAACTCATATAACACCGACGACTCAACGTTTACAGTCGCGGTCATAACATTGACTTTATGCTCAGGTAACTGATCGACATCCGAAGCAATAAACTTTTCAACAGGCCAATTAGAAGGCGTGCTATTAAGCCAACTAGGTCCATTCCACCACAAATCATGGGAGATTAACTGCGAAGGCAGCATTCCGCGGGAAACACAGTCACTGGGATTCTCAATTCCAGAGACGTGATAAAAATGACCAGAATCGAGATTCTGCTGACATTGTGCTACTCTATTTCCTACGAATATAGACCAGCGGTGTGGGGAAGAACATATCCAGGAAAGTGCAATCGTGGAATCAGAAAATGCATAAATATCATCAATCTGAATACGGCCACGATATGTCTCAATGACTGTCTTAATTAATTTAGACATTAATAAAGCTGCACATAATTCTAAGCGTGCCAATGTAGTAATTTTCGTGGGTGAAACCTTAGATTTAGAACAAAGTAATTTTGCTGATACGTCTCCTGCAACGTCGGTACAGTGTAAGTATATAACACAACCGTAGCCGTCTAAACTCGCATCACAAAAGCCAACAATAATTACTCGGCTTGACGCTGTAACACCGACATGTCGCGGAAACTTCAATTCTGACAGCAATGAAAATTCTTTTAGGAGAACAGAATAACGACGAATTATGTGATCGGGTGGAACATCATCCCAACCAATATTCGCAAGCCACAATTCTTTGATGAGTAGTTTGGCATATAAAATTACCGGAGCCACTAAACCTAATACATCAAACAACCGAGCTACTACCGACAATATATTTCTTCTTGTACACTTCTCAGTAATGATAGCTGTCTTGAAGAAAAAAATATCTTCAGATGGATCCCAAGACAATCCCAATACTTTAGAACTATTGTTTCGATTATCAGCAAAATCGACTGAATTTTTATGTAAAGTTGGAAGATTTTTCGTCAGGCTGGAAGAATTACTTATCCATTTAACGAGTTTCATACCACAAGAATCAAACAAGGCGATGAGGTCGCTAGCTAAACGAACAGCTGTCTCCTCATCAGAAACGGAATGAACTAAATCGTCCATATAGAAATTATTTTCAGCAATGCGAGCGGCATCTGGAAAGCATGCGGCCATATCCAGAGTTAGCTGTCGTACGGTTCTCATAGCGAGAAAAGGGCTACACTTCAAACCGAAAGGTACACGGTTAAACTGAAATGTACGAATCGTTTCATTAGTGTCGAAACGAAACAATATTTTTAAGTATTTACGATGGTCATCTATAACACCAATCTGTAAATACATCTGTTGTACGTCTGCTGTCATTGCAACAGGATACAATCTAAATCCCAATAAAAGGATGAATAAGTCGCCCTGTAAATTCGGGCCAGGGTGAAGCACATCATTAAGTGATAAACCCGTATGTGTCTTTGCACTGGCATCTAATACAATGCGCGGTAATGGCTTATCGTCGCGGATACCCGCATGGTGAGGGATGTAATAGCCATCACTGCCATCACCATCTAAATTTGTCTCCGAAAGTTCGGACAAATACCCTTTATTTAAATACTCATTAATAACAGTATTATATTTTTCTCTCAATCCAGGCACTTGCTTAAATTTCTTCTCTAATAATAAAAAACGACGATGAGCTGTATATCGAGAATTACCTAAATTCTGGGAGGAGGAACAGAACGGTAGAGAAACAGAATATCGACCGACACTATCACGAGAGACAGACGAGACGAACATGTTCTCACACTCAGTTTCTTCAGGGCTCATTATGATTTTTGATGGAATTTCTTCTAATTCCCAGAATCTTTGAATCGTCAATTCTAAATCATTCAAAGCTACAGCAGAGAAAGTGCACAGTTGCTGGGGAGAAAAATGATTTGTAAAATTATTTTCGTTAGGGAAATCACCCATTAAAACGTATCCGAAAGAAGTCAATAAAGCAGGGGGTGCATTGGACCCGGACTCAATTTTATGTCCTAAATATATTAAGGGGAATAATTGTGCTCCAAGTACCATATCGATATTACCTGGAATATTCCACGTTAAATCGGCCATAGAAATATTATCTAAATAAGCCATGTCACAATTATTAATAAACTGTGAGGGCAACTGATCTGTAATACAATCGACGACTAAAGCGCGTAATTTATATTTTTTATATGGAATGATACGCGATTCAATATCTAAATCCACGTAGCCATATATCGGTCGTGAAGACATCCCAACTCCAGTAATTACGGAGTTATGAAGAGGAATAATATTTAAATTTAATTTTTTACTGCAACTTAAGGTTATAAGATGGTTCTGCGATCCATTATCGATTAAACAACGAACTAATAATTTATTATTACCGTTAAATGGTTTCGCGTAAACTTGTGCAGTTGCTAACAATATAGTATTAACTGACTTAATATTCGTGCTAAATGATAACGAAGCTTTATTATCTTTCGAAGTGCAAGCGCAGGCGCAGTCGCACGGCTTGCGTTGCGATGCCGCATCCACATTATTTTCACGCTCGGGCGCAGTGGCAGTCAGTCCTGGCTGCAAGCGCAGCGACGCATTGTGCGCCGAGCGGGCGGCGGCGGGGACGGAGGCGCGCGAGCCACTTCTCTTATTACAAGCAGAGATCTGACGTTTCGAGCTTCCATTATTATTATTTATATTATGTTCATTCTCGAAATGCAACAAAGTATGATGCTGTTTATTTTCGCAATATTTGCAATTCGCGGGTTCCGGACACGACGAGACAGTATGAGAAACATTTAAACAGTTTACACAGCCTTGTCTTGATTTAATAAAATTAAATCTGTCTCTCGGTGAATTCATATTAATGAATTGCGAACATTTAATTAGTTCAACATGATCGACCTTATTGCAAAGAACGCAAGGTTTAAATTTACTAGACCGTTCTGAACGATTGCCATTAGTAGGCATATTGTCATTATTCGTCAGAAACGCATGCGCACGAACTGCGGGGACTCCGTCAGCGGTGCGGGCGGCAGAGGGCCTTGTATTACGTTTACTTACATTAAAATTATTTCGTGAATTTGACGGTGCATTAAAATTTTTATCGATCTGTGACCGTTGTAATATTTTTACTTGATTTTGTACAAATGAAATTAAATCGTTATAAGAAGGAATTTCTTTATCGCTTATAAACATTTCAAATGCTTGTACCGTCTGAGAATCGATTTTTCTAAGTGCACAATGCAACAGAATAAAATCCGATAAATCGGGTAATTTTAATTGTTGTAAAGCTAATATTGAAGCTGAATATTTTTCTATAAATGAGCTCAGACTATTGGCATTATGTTGACAATTTTTCAAATCAAAAATATTATTTAAATAATGAGTACCTAAAGAACGTTTATCTTGGTACTTCTTTTTTAAACTATCCCAAATAATGTTATATGTATCACCAGTAGGTACGATACCTGCGAGAACCTTCCTCGCATTATGTGTGAGTTTGCCAACTAAATATTGCACACGTTGCGAGTCACACAACTGCTCATTTTCGTGTATGTTGGACTTAAATGACTCATAAAATAAGGGCCAATTTTCGGTGTCACCATCAAAACTAGGCAACTCAATAGGAGGTAGTTTCAAATTGTTCGAACAGAATGATTTTTTATTAACAGTATCGGAAATTGATGAATAAGATAATATTTTATTCCTATTACGTTTTATTTTATTATATAACGTGTCAAAGGCAACTAATTCTTGGTAACAAGGTTCAAAATTTGGTTCCATTATCAACTTAATTTCATTAATTCGGTCAATAATTTCTTCAAAATCACGCCTATTTTCATCAATCATTTCCGACTCAGTCATGAAATTCTCATTCGATTTCGGATCAAAGTCCGACATATTTTTGTACATGTCAAAGACACAATTAATCTTCGCAAAAATCGACTCTTTTTTGCTTATCAACATTTTTAGTTTTACTTCTAAAGTACCTTGTTTCAACGCCATAGTTAAACTTTATACTCTGACGTAGGTAGAAGGAAATAACTAAGAAATATTATGAAAAGACCTTAGTAGGTATAAATGTGTGTATTTAGGTATGCACCAATATTACGTACGTGCCCTAGAATATGTGTGTAATATATTTATAATTACCAATAATACGTAATTATAATAGATATGTATATATATGTATGATAAATAAGTAGATATTGTACTAATAATTATGTACTTAAATATGTATTTATATACTACGTATATCGAAATATTTCGTGCGTACTAATAATTATGTACATAAAACGAAATACCACTTGAAAATTAATATTATATTTTCAAGAACCTACCCACATAAAAAATATGGTGGTGATATAACGCAATATAAAATTGTATTTTGCTGGAAAAATCCGCTCGAATTCGGACCATAAATAATGTTAAGGCGTGTAAATAGCCCTAACATGTAGTATGCGGGCTACGATGCTAAAAAGTTCGTGCCCAAAATTAAAATATGGTGATATACTGAAGTATGCGATGCCGGGCAATCAAGACAAAAAACCCATACGACAACCACTGGAGCGGCTAAAAAATATGCCCACTCACCTTCTCAAAGTACGTCGTCAGATCCGTGATCACCAACAGTTCACAACACCTTCAGATAAAGTTTTTTCGGACAGTATTGAAAGATTATATACTGACGTGCGCGTGCGCCTGCTCAATTAATACAGCACCAATCACGGCGATACGAATGCGAATGTGACGTATTAAAAGTTCAAAGTCTGAGCACCATCTTCACGCGAGTGGGCTGCCGCAGTGCCGTATGAGGTGAAGTTATCTGTGATCTACCCAACATCGCTAGGTGGCTTCACCATATGTAGATATTTCTTTATCCCGTTTTGATAAAAATTTAAGAAGTAAAATGATGAAACCATTTTACTTCTTCAATTGTTAATAATTTTTTAAAATGTTTTTCATAATTTAAAGTAACTATATAAAAAATATCAAAAACAACCACGTTACGTCTCATATCGTGATGATTTATGATGTATTTTTTACTAAATTATCGATCAGTAAATACCAACGAAAAGTTATTTCGATTGTACCTCACTTTCAAACTTTTGCAGCAATAGGCGTCTTAACTGATCTAAGCCTCTGTTTTTACTGAATAAAAATTATTTTATTCTTTTATTTGTTAACGTTGGGTGAATTTATTTGCGCATACTCCGAGGACACCAAGGGGTATATGGGACACCTGAGGCCTGATGCTGCAAACAATCCTCTGATGATGACTATCCGCTAAACGTTTCAGCGCCTGCACCTGACCGGAATCATAGATAATGCAGGTTCCTATCTATTACGTCAAAATGGCTCTTATAAAAAGATTGAGAAAGACTGCTTAAGAAAGAAAAACGAATACTCGTTCAGATGTATAATATGAATTATATTTCTACATCACAAATATAAACCTAATTTTATTTATCTATACCTACAACCGAACAAAATAAACTGGCCTGATTATTATAAATGTAAAACGGGCGTCTGTCTCTCTAGTATTCTGTAACTATTGTTATTTTTGGCAGACGCCGCCCTTGCGCCCGAGTTGGTGGGACAAAGACGAAGAGTCCATCTGTCTCTTTCTGATAGGAAAAATAAAAGAATTTAATGCTCGGCGTACACTCTACGCTTTGTGAATATATTTGAACTATTATTTGGTGATGACATTATTTGTAGTTTGACAGAACATGTTTAACAGATTAGAGAAGTCTGAAAGAAGACTACTTCTTTACTGTCTTTTTACTCCAAATGATTGGAAGAAGAAAGAAAATAGAGCTATAGTGCGCCTTTTGTTAGGATGGTTTTCTTTCACCAGGTGGTGATTACCATCCCTGGTTTAGAGTATACCGCTGTAATAACCTCGCGTGGTTTTTCGGTATTAATGACCAAGTTCCAGTACCTTTAGAGGCCTACTTTGATGCAATATATTCCTATGTTAAGCGTTTTATTATCATAATAAGTAATATACAGTGGACAACTCTCCGATCTCATACACCCAGACGATAATCGAGAGTAGTGATAATCGAAAATTAATTTACGAGATATATCTTCTCTAAAATCGAATCTGCAGCCTTACTGATCTAGGAAAGTAAGAAAACTAAGTAATAGAATGCTTAGGTGACTACGTGTAAGAAGCTGTTGTAAAGGTTACTTTATATATTTTAATTATTGCATTTTTTTATTGAGCTACCTTTTTCTGTTCATTTAAGGTTTTTTTAGGTAGTTGTGTTTCGCTAGGCTGTGCCATAACAATAGGAAATGCTGAGACATGTCATTTGATAAGGGTCATCAAGTCCGGGGCAGCCCGGCTAGCGGATACCGTAAGAGTTGTTATTCAAAGATAATTTTTATTGTACTTTTATTTTTTATATTCTACTAGCGGCCCCGGCAAACGTTGTCCTGCTCTTAAAAAATAAAATCTAGGATCCGATCCCAGCGACACCTACCGGTTCCAATTGCGTATCTAAATCATCCGGGAACACACTCAAATACACAAAAAAAACTCACAAAAGTCGCCCCAAGTGATTGTGAAGATTCTAGAACCCGATCTCAGCGCCACTTACCGGTTCCAACGGGATAAAAAGTGTCCTATGTCCGTCTCCTGGTTCTAAGCTACCTCCCCACCAAATTTCAGCCCAATCATACAGCCGTTATTGAGTTATAAATAGTGTAACTAACACGACTTTCGTTTATATATATAAGATATCGTAAGTTCAACCGTAACCTTAGTTCTGTATTAAATGTCCTATAACTCGGACGCTCTCTTCTCTTTATTTTCAATAGTATAACCTCGATTCGCTCCAAACTTGACTAAGTAGGTACTTTTATCCCGGAAAACACATTATTTTATAAAGAATAGGTTCGCGTTTGATTGACATTGCACCAGATGTCAGGTGGAAATGCAGCCTATGGTGGAATTCGCTAACCTAGAAGATTCCTGTTCACGCGAGACTTAAAAACACCTAGATTGTATTCTTCAGGAAAAGAAAGTGGAAGCATAGCGTTTCGTCAGTTTCGTTGGTATTTCCACACATTCCTCTAAACGCACACAAAAAATCCCCAAATTATTTTCAAATACATTTCCTCTTCATATTATTAAATTAAATGTCTCCGAGACTCGCACATTGTATCCATGGCCTTATACAAAGCTTTGCAGTGACATAATTACATTTTTTTCATGTATTTAGGGTCAGTTTATTTTAGTCCGTAACGGCGAAATCATTTTAATGTAGTTGTATTGTTTTTTTTGTATCAATTTAATTTGCAATTAATTTTTAATAAGAGGAGTTTATTAAGCAAAAGTCTTATACCTACTGTGTTGTTAGAGTACAAGTATAATGTGAAATTTTTAGCGGGATCTTGAAGACTGATGTTTTGCTTTGTCGTTTGAATTAAAACAAATCATAATCAGTAGTATCATAATATTAGTTAACAAGTAAACATTACAGTTCTAGGATATGTATTGTTTAAACCAAAGATTTTTGTATTTGTGTTAATAATCTCAACTGTTTAGTAAATCGTACTTGTTTACTTTTTTCCTTTACTTATTAGTTTATAGAGGAAATATTCAATTTGCTGCCGACGGCTCATTTTTACAATCGGACTGCTCGCAATCGGCAGGACGTTCACCCTCATTTCTTGGAGCTCCCACTGAACTACTCAACAGTTCTCTAGAATGTTTGTTTCGCGTACCACAATGATCTGGAGGGATCTTCCCGCTGAAGTTTTGTCTGTGCGCTTTGACACGGGGTCGTTTAAGAAGGGCATTATAAAATTCCTTAGAGGCCGTCAAAGTGTTGGCAACGCCCCTAATGTTGCATATGTCCATAGGTGACGGTAATTACCTTCCATCAAGTGGGCCGTCTGCTTTTTTGCCTGCCAAAAGCAGTATATATATGAACTACTCCTAACCCAGTGAACGCATTCTCATTATCCTAGAGTTAAATCTCAGTTGTATCTAGAGATATCGCAACTCAGTACCCTGTTGAAAAACCATTAACATTCATATCATACCTGATGTCAAGTCAGCATTTCTTGAGTCCACGCCTCTTACTGGGACCTGGCGAAGACAGCACGCTTGAGCATTTATTCTACATATATCTGTTTTCTCTAAACTTTTATAGATTTGTCTACTGTCTCATACTTGAAGGCTGTCTTACATACGGGCGTATGTGTACTATAAATATAATATTAAGAATCAGAATCTTTTTTTAATATTTATTGCTAACATATGGTATAATAATTTATCTTACAAAGAGAATAGAACTGACATTTTAATGTATATTTTCGTACCTTAATTATTTTTTGTCTCAAGATTTAGTGCTACGACATATTTATTAGCAACGGATGACAGCGAAGGGAACATTTATTTCAAACAATGGGCGCTAATAAATTGAAACATTTTAAAAATCGTTTGTTGATTTAATTCACGAGTATTCTCTTGTATCTATTTCGAACTGAAATCTCGTGAAAAGTATCTTAATTTTCGGAATAACAGTTATTAATATGTTCGTTCTCGTTCTTGAAATTTAATTCCGAATGATAGTTATGTGATCACAGCTGTAGATAATTTGACAAAACTTCGGGCTTTATGTGAAAAATCATACTAAAACACCTTTCAAAACGTTGAAAGAAATTTTAATTGTATGTAAAGATACGCAACCGAGACAAGTGACAAAGAACCGCGAAACATTTATTAGCTTTCTATGTAATCTATAAAGAACATTTCGATACTGCAACCCTACGTAAATTACGCTTATATAGGTTTAATAATTCAAAAAAGGTGGCTTTACTCGTGGTTAATGCAGTAAGTATATACATATTGCGTTAGTGTGCGTACGTGACAGAACGATCAGTGGCGTGTCGTCAAATCAAACCTGCTTTAAAAGTTATGTACAAAGAAGATACGTGTTTACCACAAGTAAAGCCCGCTCGTCTTGGTCACTTCCCAGAAACTACAAGTAAGCCGGACATTAGGTTAATTTTTATCTTTCAATTTAGTTGAATCTACCAAAATGATTCTTGTAAATATAAACTTGAATCATTTAGTACCATCGTCTCCTTTCATTTTTATACCTTTCAATCAAAATATTATAATTTGGGTGTTCCGTCTAATAGCAACACACAGTAGGTGCGTTTTTGGAGCGTACAACAGAGTCGAGTGAATGTGACATTTGACATGTCTTAATACAAATCGCATATGTTGTGTGTCACGGTCCCCTGTTTCGTGTCTCGGAAGCATATCTCAAAATCTACTTTTTATTTCTATAATACAACAAACAGCCTGATGTACCTTATGAAAAGTGCTTGCCCTTGCCTATAGACATTAGCAACACAGGAGTTGCTTTCAATGTGCTACCGAACCGATTGGCGAAATAGGACATAGCTACTAATGTCGGAACACAACTTAAAATTGTTATAGCGACATAATCTATACCAGGGGTGGTAGACATCCAGATGAACAAATGCCTTTTTTATCGAAATGTAATCCGTTATGAACACTACCAACCAAGAATAGCAGTAGTCAATGCTGGACTACCGATGGCATGCTTGACCCTATCAAATAAACCACCCCGGCGTTCGCTACGCTAACGCTATAATGTCAGCGTCTTGAAAGCCTAAGATACTTCCATTAACCCTGACGGCAAATACTGGAAAAAACTGAGTAAGAATGCTGGTATTTACAGGTTTTTACTGCTCTTTATGTTAGATCAGATTTAACAATATTAATTGAGGTAATCTTATACAGAATACAAATTTTATTTATTGGGTAGAAAACAGTGCACCCCCACTGCATAGGGGGCTGGAATTTTATGAGATATTTGTGTGTATGCGGCATTCGGTAAGCTTCGTGAAGTCTTGTCGTCGACCATTCCGCAATGCTTGAAGACGAAAGTCTTCGAGCAGTGCGTCCTACCCATAATGACGTACGGTGCCGAGACGTGGACACTGACAGCGGGACTGGTCCACAAATTCAAAGTCGCTCAACGGGCTATGGAGCGAGCTATGTTAGGTGTTTCTCTTACGTATAAAATCAGAAATGAGGACATCCGTAAGAGAACTAAGGTAACCGACATAGCTCGCAAAATTAGCAAGTTGAAGTGGCAGTGGGCAGGTCACGTCTGCCGCAGGACCGACGATCGATGGAGCAAACGAGTCCTGAAGTGGAGACCGCGTCTCGTCTAACGTAGCGTAGGACGCCCGCCAGCCCGGTGGACTGACGACCTGCGCAATATCGCCGGCAGGCGCTGGATGCGGAAGACAGGAGACCGGGATGTGTGACGCTTACTTGGGGAGGCCTACGTCCAGCAGTGGACTGAATTTGGCTGAAGATGATGATTTGTGTGTACACTACTTTTCCTTCGGCGTTTGGGCCAGCTCATCTGGCAGCTTCTTGCTTGATGTGACACTTTTACACTGTATTTGCATTAGGAGCACCGCATAGTGCTGGTAATGCAGAATAAGCCACCTCATACGTTCGTTTTTTATTATATTGGTATTCGAAAGGGAGAAACTTGCGGTTACAAAGAGCGGGGCGCGACGTGAATTTTCAGCGCGGGGCTTAAAATACACAAATGTCACTATCAATGACAACATGTTTTTTTTTTACGCGGTAACAAGGCTTTTATCAGGCATTGTTTTATCAGATTTTCAACCAATTTTAAATATTTTTTACTTCTATCGTTTTTTAGACCTTAGAACCAAGGCAAAACAAAACTTACCACCTAAATAATTGATCAAACCCCAAATTGAAATCTAACTTATATAAACCTAAATAAATTTGTAGAAGGAAAAAGTTATTAAGTGACAGTGAAATTAAATTTACCAGCAAGGCACCCAATAAAAGACAGTTCGAAACAAGATTAATTAATCTAAAATATTTGTTCGAAACTGCCTTATTTGTATAGAATTTTGGGCTGGTTTTGTGAACGAAGTTTGCATTGTCTTCGGCTTGTCAGCGATTGATCGTGGCGGCCTTTAATTATAAGTTTGGACAAATTGACTGACAGCTTCCTGTCCATTTTTATATATATTAAATAACGAAGATTTTATTTTAAGCATTGCTTTATTATTTGACTAGCTTCTGGCCGCGACTTCGTCCGCGTGGAATTGTTTATGAAAAACTAAGTAGAAAGTACCCCCGATTTTGAAACATTCTTCATTGATGCTCCTATTGGCTCCTATTACTTCCTTCCTCGATAAATAGGCTATCTAACACTGAAACAGACAAACTCTTCAGCTTTATATATTAGTTAGTATAAGATATCGTTTATGATATAATTGTGGATTACTTGAGTCGTCAGATAATTTTGGATACATAGATAGGCAAAGGTCAATTTGTTCAGATAAGAGTTTCTTATCGTAATCCTTGCCGGAATGGAAAAATAATAATATTTCCTGCGACCGGGCGGCCTGTCAGGCTTGTGTGTTAATATAATGATAATAGTATAATCCTCTCTAAGTAGATTCTGAAAAATTTAACAAGCTTTTAAATTGAATTGAGTAATATCTAAAAACTCAGCAAACTTTCAAATGGAATTTTCATAAAGACCTTTTCCTCGCCACAATAATTCACGGCATTCAGGATTTTCCCACTAAGCCGCGGTCGACCGCGTGGTGGAGCTATGGACGTAGTCCGTAGCACGTAGCCCGTAGCGTATTGATCGTAGTCAACCCACTTCACGGGCTTATTTATAAAGCTAGCAACACACGATTGTAGAGAAAAGACAGATTATCTTCCAGTCAATTTTCCAGTTGAATTCCAAAAATTTTAGTTCAGTTTTCTGCTCGTGTGAAGAACAGAAATCAAACTTCATTGACATATTCCTTATGCGCATAGAACAGAATAGAGTATGCCTTATCGCACATAAGAAAGCAGTATACATTAGAAATAATAATATTACAACAATCGACGGTTTATCTCTAATTAGCGATTTCTTCCAGACAACCTGGTGGAAATAATTTTGTATGTACACTACGCACACTCGATACCTACCCACTACGGTACCTACATAATTTTGAATTAAATATTAATAATAGGAAACATAAATATACATATATGTAAACTTACATACATCAATGATTGTATACAGATTTAGACAGTGATGTTTGAAATGTTTATATATACATAATATATACTACTACAGAAACACCTTACTTTTAATGCGTACAACAAAACGAAAATTGTCCTTAGAAGACCGTAAAGGTATATATAAATAAAGATGTATATGACGATGCATTAACTTAATCAAGAAGATATCATTATGTACCTTCTTGAGTAAGTCAATGCATATTACTTTTTATTTTCGTTACAAAAACTTGTTTTGCTATGTAAATATATATTTTTTGTTGTAACAATAATGTATTCATGCCCGATATGTATCACTATAACGTTGTAACAACCTGATATATTATAGTAACTTCAAATATTCTCATAGCACTCATAATACAATCATTACATTCATACATTTGGCAAGTCTATTTATGTATCAAGCTTTCTGTCTCAAGGTACTTATGTCACAAAGTAACAGGACCGTCTTAAGTTCTTTGGGCACCGGGGCGCGAAAGTCGGCTTGCGCCCCTCTTATCTACACAGATAAATTGAAGTGTCTGCTTGTAATATCAAAATAACTGCTTTTTACTAAATGCATATGAAAGTATACACGGTACCTATATGAAAAAACCTTTTTTTGTCGGTCTGTCTATCTGGATGTTCAGGCTAATGTCTGAAACAGCTGGATTAATTTTTACAGATAGCTGTGGCTATGTTAGGAGTAACTTAGCTACTTTTACTTTCCTTTTTTATATGGTTATCGCGAAAAATAATCGCCATACCATTTACTACCGCCAATTACCATAGCAACTTTGAGTTGTGTTCCGGCATTCAGGCATCGGCGGCCAGGTTCCAATTTCTCCTTCAAGGCAGGCAGCATATTGGCAGGACATTGGTATTGCTAATGTCCATAAGTGACGGTAACCATTTTCAATCACAGTTGGGCCGTCAGTCTGTCTGCTGTGCTCCAACAAAAATCGAAAAAAAAACATCAGCGTTTTCGAAACATGCATATCAATTAATTGTTATTGGTTAGTGAAATTACATAAAATACTTAAAAACTAGTGTCAGTAGAACCTACAAGAATGTTGTTACAATCGTTGTGCTAGCTTTATATTTGCTACCGCAATGATTAAGTTCTCACTCGTCAAATCTGCCAGCCAGTGTAGGAAACCTACACATACACTGACTGTTTGGAAACCTTATTATTTTATATTTAAACCTTATGTCTCGAATAACAATAAACTTCTCAATTAATGTAACATATGGTTCAAGTAAAGTGCTGTTTCATTATATAAACACCATACACCAGCTAAATACAGTCTGCTGCCAGGAACATAATTTTTGAACAGCCATGACTTTCAGGATGTTGTTGTTGCTGGCTTGAAACCTACAGAGCAACATGGCAACTCCTTTTTTAGCGATTGCGTAGTACTCGTCTACTTGTGCTTCTGCAAATACACCTAAAACGCTTAAAGAAACGGGACAGCCTCATCAGCATCGTAAGACCATTCTTGTATTGTATTCGCAAGGTATTGGCGGGTCTTTGCGTGTTGTTGGTCAACAAACTGTACGTGTAAAATATCTGGCACTACGCTAACAAATAGCAGTTAATATTTATGGTATGTTTTTATGCATCTCTAGCCATTTTGGTAAATCAGAACCCTTACGCGTTCATCATGTCCGCCCGTCCGTCTATTTATAGACATTTTTCTCAGAAACTGCAAGGTTTGTGTGGATATAATTTTCCAAGAAAACGTAGTCTTTTTGATGCTACATACTTGTGTAGTACGTTAACTGAGGCTTACAACGACCATGTTCACGACCCGATTATTCCCGTTCCACTTGCTTGCGGACGTTACAATTATAAACTCTAATGGAACGGATTATGGAGCGTTAATATCGTAAACGATGAAATACACAAATGTCATTGATTAATTTGAAAATCGCGCTTTTTTTCAATGTCGATCGATAAAGAGAATTAATGCTCTGTGGTCAACGCCCACTTCGACCCACTTCTTGACATGGTTCGTTGTGAGCGCTGTGTTATCGAAAACGATGACGTAATTACTGACATTTTGACCATAACGACCGTGGTCGCCATATGGAACGGTAGACGGAGCATTTTGGGCGTCGGGAGCTACTAATGGAACGCGTCCATAGTCATACGAGGTATCGTAAGTCATATTTTTAAAAGCCAGGACGATTTTAAGTAATGACTTTTTTATTAACTCAATCGCTTTGCGCACCCTAAATCCAGCCCTTGTCCCCCGGGTAACGGCGGCCCTGGCAACGTACGTAGCGTACATAAACATCGTTACTTTTTCATGCGATGCGGACGGGTCAGACTGGACATGATATATAGAGCCTAAACTGGGTCTGTATAATTTTATTTTCGACAGTAATATATTTGTACCAATGACAAGTGTGTAGGCTTGTTACTTGGTAATAGAATATCAAAGATTTTTTTTATTAGTTAATTCACTTAGTATATATTATTTCCTAGGCTATCTACCTATCTATCATACGACCGGCCATGTTACGATTCCACTCAGAGATGAGAATGTTGCATAGATTTGTGGTGTTACAAGACTGGATAAGGTGAGAAATGAGTACTGTGTACATAAGGGATTTTTGAAAATTGCACCCGTGACTGACAAATTGAGAGGAAGAAGACTGTTATGCGTGGACATGTTATGAGGAGGGATCAAAATCACGTGACAAAAAGAATGTTAAACTGCAAGAGTGATGGATACAAATCTAAAGGTAGAAAGAAGAGACGGATGGGTAGTGTGAAGAATTGATAATATGATTTGTGATGTGATATAGAACATATGTCAGAATAGAGGAGTATGGAAGAAAAAGACATATTGTTCCGACCCCAAATAATTAGGAGAAGGTGAAAGAAAAAGAGATATGTCCTAGTTTTTACAACACCTCGTTAATTAAGGGGTGGTTAACATAATGAATATTGCGAAAACAGCACCAATATAACGTTTATTAACCGGTTGTATCAAGAGATTTGGCTGTAGCCCATGTTTTGCTTCAATATTTGAATAGGAAAGAGTGGGGATAGAATAAAAGAAGGAGTGTATGGATGGAAAGAAATGTAGGTATGACTAGTATTACCAAGGGCATGATGAAGGAGTCACAGTGAAATATCGAAGACCTGGGATCATACAGCCTTACTCTGTTGTCAAATATTTCCAAAGACCATCCTTGGGCGTGGAGGCAAAATAACTTAATTTATAGATAGATAGATAGTATAGATAAGGTAACATTATATTGTACACCAATACAAAAATGAACTTACAGACTAAGTCTACATCTAAATATGTACAAAGCACAGTCTTATTGCTTAAACATCTCCAGAACGAACTGAGATGGTAATGGCGATGGTCGCCGAACTTCTTACTTTTTAATAATAAATTATATATATACTAGCTGTCCCGGCAGACGACGTCCTGCCCGGTAAAAAAAAAATTAGGGGGATGAAAAATAGATGTTGTCCTATTCTCAGACCTACCCAATATGCACACAAAGTTTCGTGAGAATCGGTCAAGCCGTTTCGGAGGAGTATGGCAACGAAAACTGTGACACGAGAATTTTATATATTAGAGATAATGTACATATCTATAGATATGTGAATGTTTATATAATGAATATATACATTTTAATATCATATTCCAACGACACGTAATATTTATTGGTCAAAGTTTATATATCGGTAGAGATTTTGCTTGTCTGATAGGGACAGGCAGGGCGTTCCAAAGCCGTATAGCCTTAACGGTAGCAAAATTGTTGTAAAAAGTTAAGTTATGCGCAGGGGTGTTCAGTTTAAGTTTAAAAGGGCGTAAATTATGAGAGCACGAAAGAAACTCCCTAACGAACTTTCTTTATAAACAAAAATCAGGCTGGTTTCATGAAAGTTACAAACGTACACTGTGTCTGTCATTTTAATCGTAAATACATCATATCTAAAAAATACTTGATAGATATTGCTCAAGTAAAAGTTCAAACTGCTTCCAATTTATTACTTTTGAGTTGTTTTCAATACCTTTGACATCGTTTATTTCGCTTTGAATTCGAACACTTCACAAGAGCGTAATCAAAAGTACCGAAAAACGTGCCACAGGATTGGCACACCTGACAATTAAGGGGCGGACAAACGAACGTGTTGATTGCATCGTGTTCACAGTTCACGTGTCAGCACTAGTAGTGCAACATTTTTACACCACTATCTGTCACTGGCTTAATTTATCACTTTGTTTTCTAGAATAAATATTTAAGTTGAATATCTACCGGCGTCGTCTATTTCGTTCTGAATTTGAAAAATCCACTAGAATGTAATCAAAAGTACCGAAAAAAGGCGCCAGATGATTAGCACACCTGAAAATTAAGGGGCGGACAAACGAACGTCTTGATTGCATCGTGTTCACAGTTCACTTGTCGGCACTAGTAGTGCAACATTTATTCGCCACCAGCTGTCACTGACTTAATATATCACTATGTGCTTAGTCAATAAATATTTAAGTTGAATATCTACAGGCGTCGTTTATTTCTCTCTGAATTCAAACAATCCACAAGAATGTAATTAAAATTACCGAAAAATGTGCTTGAGGTTTGGCACCCCTGACAATTAAGGGACGGACAAACGCACCCGTTGATTGCATCCAATTCAAAGTTTACGTGCCGGCACTAGTAGTGCAACATAAGTACACCACTAACTGTCACTAGCTTACTACGTTGCTTTACTTAGAATGAATAAATCGATAGCTCTGGGCTGATTTTGACGGGATATTTTCATGTCGCTTAGTGATTTTATGACCTTCTTGTTGCGACAATTTCAGTATCTATTTATTAGAGTTTTTTAATAGAACACACAAATTTGCGTATGTCTTTAATAATATTACTGATCCCTGGTTTTACGGCAGCTTCCAAAAATTGGGTGTTTACATGCTTAAAAATCTATTGCTCCTTGGACATTTGACGTTGGAATTGGACCCTTTGGATTTTGAATGTTGTCAAAAAATTACACAATACGTATAGATTTTTTTTATTACATGAATTGAGCAGACAGGCAGACGGCCCACCTGATACAAAGCGGTTACCATCACCTATAGACATTTGCAACACCAAAGTTGCTACAAAGTTGTTACTCAAGGTTGTTATGGCTGCATACTCTAGATCCATCCAGATAGGTACATACCCTTCCACCAGGTTGTGGGTTATTTAGTCACCTCTTACAACAGGCGCCCGGTCGCATGAAAGTGTATATTGTTTCTCCTTTCCTTCACTGATAAATGAACACATATTAATATTATATATGTACACTATTCTTATGTGTATATTAAAATAATTATTTTATGTATTACAGTTATATTTTCAATATTTTATTTTATTATTTAACGATTTATGAAGCTTTTTTAGACTCAATTCTGGTGTTTTACATTGGTGATTGTAGTCTTACACTGAACATATGAACTGTGAATTTATGGAATGCTTGTCTTATTGTTACAGGGTGAAAAAGACAACGGCAAAAACTGCATTTTGTCATGCGAGAAGCGGAAAGCTGATGACACGGATATCAATAAAGACTTGAAAAAGGTTAGTTTTTTTTAGTCAGGTATCAAAATGCTCTCCAAAGAAACCCGTGCCATAACCACGTGCTTACTGATCTGCCATCTTTATATCTATATTCGTCTATTCCACGACAATGATATCATTTATCGAGACCAAAAGTATACAAACCGGAATGTGAGCAAACACAGTGTCTAGTTTCATTTAAATCTGTTTAGTAGTTTTCACGTGATGCTCGAACAGAGTCAGACACGATAATTTTAAAACTTGCATTTTCGAAATCTTCTAGTTCCAATTAGCCTCCCTGATATTTTCCCTTTTTTTAATTTGTTTTATAAACTCTATAGACCTACCCTCTATAGATTTATTTATAGATTTTAAATGGTTACTTCAACTTCTTTAAATATGGGTGTTTTCTATACATTAATATTTAAAGCAAAAACTCAACAAAAACTTTGAACCCCTTTTGCAAAATACATACCCTTTGTACCTCTTTATAAAAATACATTAAATCAATAAAAAGACACACACTCAATGTATTTGACGCATATACCTCCTCTTTTGTTGTTTGTTAAAGTCAAATTAACAGTGTAGCCTAGGCGAAATCTGTGATTATAGAAGTCTTCGACATTAATTATTATGGTCGAATTTCGACCACGTACGACCACTAGTCCATATTAATTTTGATAAATCTTTAGTTTAATATTACATAGTAATCCTAGTTTGTAAGTGTAAACATAGACACCCACTCACATACACACACGCAGAGATACTCACTCAACACATAAAAATTACTTGTTAAGTATTATTGTAATACAAAGGACCTGTAAATGTCTAAGTTAATTGAGAGCGGGTCGTTCTAACACATGTATATTTATACTTAACAGAAGGTCCCAACCCTAAACCTTTTGTATAAACTTTATGGAACTGAAATAAATAATTTTATTATGTATCGGACGAATGAGTCGCGCTATAGAAACGGACCAAAAGTCCCAATTACTCAGTAGTATATCACTCGTACATACGACATTATGTCGCCCCGGTAAAATAATTTATGGGCCTTTAACCGCTCATACATTTAAACTTACCCGTTTACGACTCGATAGTAATGGCGAACGGGTTAGAATGTGCCCATTATGGCCATTTTGCGTGATAGGTCACATTTGTCCCGATGTCTAATGCAGCTCCTTAGGGTGCAAGATTCACGACGTGCAAGTTGAAACGGTATTAATTGAATATTCCGGTTTTTTTCGCTCCCTTTGAGGAAATAAAAAAAAGAAATTGACGCCAATTATTACGTACGAATTTCGCCTTAGAATTAAGACTCTTTGGAGACCTAAAATAGGCCAATCATGTATCTTACGTTGGTCCCTTTCAGTAACTTAATGAGTACATTGTGATTAGAAAAACGGCTCATAGTGTAATATTTTATGGCAGTCATTAGCCAGGTGTGATTCTAGGAAATTCGATCCACGCGGTCGGGCAGACATATTGCATCCGCGCGTGATGATCCTCGATTGATGGACGAGGCAGTCGAGCGATAACCACAAGCAAAGCAAGACGTGTGCACTACATTCCGTAATCTATTTAGTGACGGACTTTGCGCGTGTTATTATATTTGTGCCTGTGTTATACATGTCTGTATAGCTTTAATAAACTCTATAGTAATTCTAACGGCATTTTAGATCGAGTCCTACAACTCGTAACAATATAAACAGACCCAGCGCTATAAGAAGCGGTTAAAAAGCTGAAAAAATAATAACTCACGAACAGAGTGTCTCATCTTTTTTAATTCACTTAACTTAGTCTATTGTTCGAGGGAAAACGGAGAAGTTTTTCCTTGAAGTACGTGTACGATAACTGTCAAGTAGCGTTGGGGTCGCATGGCGAATTCGCAGGCTGCGTTTACACGGTCGCGAGCAATTTAGTCGCAGTTCATTGCCGATGACGAAATTCGATATATGGTTGTGTATTTTTAACGATTATGAGGTTAGGTGATATAATCTTATACTAATATATAAAGCTGAAGAGTTTGTATGTTTCTTTGATAGAACGCGCTAATCTCAGGAACTACTGGTCTGATTTGAAAAATTCTTTCAGTGTTAGAAAGCCGATTTATCGAGGAAGGCTTTAAGGATAGGCTATATATCATCACGCTAATACCAATAGGAGCGGAGCACCAATGAAGAATGTTTCAAAATCGGGGGGTTTTGTAATGTATAATTTTATGTGATTGTATTTTATCTTCTATATAAAAAATCTCTACACCTGGGGTGGTAAGCATCCAGACGGGTAAATGCCCTACCTGACTGTGGTGATTTAGTCGCCTCTTACGACAGACCGCTCGCCCGCTGAATATTGTATTCTTTCTTCATTCCTGCACGTATGAAATCTATCTATAATCTTTTATATAAATAAAAATGAATCGTAGAAATGTATATACGCGCGAACTTGAGAACGAATTTACCGATTTTAATGAATTTTTTGTGTGTGGGTCTCCGGATGATTTAGGTTCACAACTGGAACTGGTAGGTGGCACTGGGATCGGGTCCTAGATTTTTGTTTTTCAAAGTAGGAAAACGTGTGCCAGGGCCGCTAGTAATGTATACTAATCGAGTTGCCTGGAAGAGGGCGCTAAAAACTGCAAGACAGTAATTATGCTACAGCAGTTGTTTGCGATGCCAATGTTGCCACATGATGTTTTCTTCACACTTGTGTTAATTGGTTTGGAATAAATTCTTTAATTCACATTTTACAATAAATTCTAAACATAATTAATAAGTTATATGTTTTTTAAATCAATTAAGGCTGGTGTGCACCGACTTTTAACCGATGATTAAAATAAAATAATCGCCAAAAATGTATGGAAAAACAGTAATTATTTTTGGTTAACCGTCGGTTAAATTTCGGTGCACACCAGCCTAAGTACACTATTTATTGATGTTTAAATGTCTTAATCAACTTGAAGACATAGAATATCAGATAATAAAGTAGAAAATGTTTTAAAGTTACCATTGTAGCACATTTGGCGTTACAAATGTCCATAGGCAATGGTAATCACTTTCCATCAGGTGGGCCAAGTAGTTACCGTCTTCTTTAGCCGTTTACAACACCAGGGGCGAAGCCAACGCTTTGCTAGCCTTTAAGATAGAATAAGAGAGTAGGATAAAGAGGATGTGGTTAATAACCGGATGGGATAGAGCAAACAGGAGATTTGAGATAGAGGGCTTGAGGTGGGGAATAGAACAGAGAATACGGTATAGGGGGAGGGTAGAATAATCCCGCGGACTTCCCTCCCTGTTCGTGAAGAGGGTACCCTTCCCCCAGAGTGCCATAAGTGAGAGCCAAGCGTTGAGGTGTCACAGATGTAATGCCTATGGTTTATATCCCGTAAAAACCAAAGGAGAGGGCCGCAGATTAGGATTGCTGAGTAATCTGAAGGCCGACCATCCCCCGTCCCTCCGCTCGGAGGCTATGGTAAGGATACGACCGATGAAGAGGAATATCCCTCAGACTTGAGGATGGTTTCCTAGAACACATTCTTACTGCGTCATCAAAAAAACGGGGAGAGTGGAATGGGCTAACGCAACTCTCAGTCTTCGTACGAAACACGATTATCTCAAGGCTAACACACCTATATCCTGTATCCTGTGAGAGCGTGGTATCACTCCGATCTAGCCGGCTTTAGCTGCTGTATCCAAGATAACGATCCCAGCCTGGTACAAAAACTTACTAAAGCATTTGATGTGGCTAGGGATATAGGACAAACTGCTAATGTTTGAGAATCCTGCTGCTAGTGGTGATGACGACCGTTGTTGATTGGTGAGGTTTAACATTGCACTGGGCATAGTTGTTTGTCGCGGGAACCGGCGCGTGCGTACACTTCGTTGCGGTTATTTTTACACACTGACAGGTGGGTGTAGGGATGGGACATTAGTGATGTGCCTTTGACGTCGCGGCGCGAACAACATTTTACTTAAGTCAAATTCCCTCAAAATAATGCCAGATCTATCAAAGCCTTCTTTCTCATTCGAATGCTCTTGTGGCGTCATCTCTGAGATAAATTAAAATATGTCACTGTATATGGTGTTATTAATATTTTTCTTCGCTGGAGAACAAAATTCAATTTTAATAAACACCGATATTAAGCAACATATGCCCGCTTTTTCAAGATTTATCATCATACTAGCTGACCCGGCAAGCTTAGTACTGCCTCAGACTCGATAAACAAAAAACATTGATCTCTTAACGACGGGACGAATATCAAACGTTTGACATTCAATACCAAAATTATTATGAAACAAAACAACTTTTAAATTTAATTCATTTCTAAACGACGGGACGAATATCAAATCTTTCACAGGTAGGAATAATTTCTAATGGAAAGCGAAATTATTGTTTTACTATATTCCAAGCATTCATATTTAACCACCTTTTAAACCTTCCCTGGACTTCGAGAAATAATTCAAAACCGAAATAAGCCAAATCTGTCCAGCCGTTCACGAGTTTAAGCGAGACTAACGAACAGCAATTGATTTTTATATATATAGATATCACATTATAGTAGGAAGTTAAATTATTTCACCGCTAGATGTCGTTGTACATTTTTGTTTCACGCCACTTTTTACACATGGATTTAATTCAAGACTCAACATCGAGCCTTATACAATTAGACAGACAAAAATTCCTAAACGTACTAGATCTGTAGACGTTTATATTTTTTGAAGGCCTAAGTCCAATAAATATGGAGCAAAGCCACAAAAAGACACGTTGTGTTTTGATATCAGTCTCCAAATTGGGGATGGAGGATTTTGTCCCCCAGTTTGGAGCTTATTTTGCGGTCCGGGAATTACGGGATACAAGAATTTTTAGGTATTTTTTGGGTATGGAAATCTTACCGCTGGGTAATTGATAACGTATTTTATTCCCTTATAGGCCATTGAAATTTAACATTATTTGTAGCAAATCAAATTGTCTACAACATTATTCTTATTATTTTTTGTCGTAAAATGAAAAATAAAAAAGGTTATAAACAAAAATAACTGAAATTTATTGAACAAATTTTCTTTTGGTCGTTATAACTTTGTTTCTGGTCTTTTTCAATAAAATAACATCAGAGAAATTTTATAGAGGGTTTTTTAACAAATAATTTCCACTACAAATTTGTTTAATTTCATCAATTTATCTGGTTTTTACAGTCCTCCGAAGTTGATCGGATTCTTGAATACTCGTAAGAATGTGATGAAATGAACCATTCATTCTGCTTACTTTTCTAATCTTTTCTATATTTTTCTATTCATAAAATTAATCATTTTCTTAACATTCTTAAGTTATTATTAATTTATTATCGACTCTTCCCCACCACAAAACTTAGAATATCATTGGTTGTTGTGTGGTTGATAACTTAAGCTATGGCTGTTTTATGAACAACATAATTAGTTGGTACCTACGCTCACGTATGGAAGCGAGAGTTGGGTATGGAATAGAGAGCATGAAAGTAGAGTAAACGCGATCGAGATGCGAGCACTGCGCAAAATCTGCGGAGTGACGCTCGCGGACCGCGTTCGTAATACCGAAGTAAGAAAGAGAGTTGGTCTCAAAGAGAGTGTCGGGGTGAAGGTAAGGAAAGGAATGCTCCAGTGGTTCGGGCATTTGGAAAGAATGTATCGTGAAAGAATGACTAAACAGATATACAATGCAAAAGTGGATGGATCCAGAAGTCGCGGAAGGACACGACACACCTTCCAAATTAATCATGTATTAGCAGAAGGTGATGTTAGGAGCCTTAAGAACAGACGAGCGTGCATGACAAGAGCTATTATGAATGTCAAAGAAGCAAGTGAGGTGTGTAAGAATGGGCCTGTGTGGCGCTCTGTTGTTCGTGCCTACCCCGCAAGGAACCTGGCGTGAAGTTATGTATGTATGTATGTATAATTAGTTGGTTTTTAAATTAGCTACGCACCTCTGATATAAGTCGTATATCTTAAACGTAGTAGGAGTTTTTGGTGGGAACTGAAAGAAGATGTTGTGCGGTGCAGTGTTATTTTCTCAAAATGTGTAAAATTACTCTAAAATGAACAATAGTTACAGAATATTGATAGTTCTTGAGTAGTAATTATTTGATTTTGGGAGAAATGTGAACTGTATAGTCAAATGTGGCCTTTCGAATTGTCACAAGAAGTCCGTTGAATGGGTTTGGTTGATAACCTACAGTTCAGCTGGCCTATACATAGGCTTAAGAAAATGAAAATACTAAATTATAATCTAAGATCTGGCTTAAAGGACTAGCTGCCAAGCCATAAACCTAAATAATAATAATAATTAAACGTAGTATAATACGACCGGCGTAACTTGGCAAATGTGAACATAGGCTCTGCGAACTTTAGAGTATGTACACTCGTGTGATGAGTGGGGGCATACGACTCGTCAGTGAATACAATTGTCGCCCTTCATCCCTGTATTTTTTCATTGCTGTGTACTAGTTGGTCAATGTATTTTCTTCACGAGTTTACATGCGCTAAAGTTCGCAGAGCCTATGTTCACATTCGCCAAGATACGCCGGCCGTATTATATTTAAGTATAATGTTAAAGATTGAAGTAAAACAATGTATTTATTGACTATAAGTATTTTTTCATTATATAGAAGTAGTAATTGTGACCTAGATCCAAAGCGTCCGTCCGCTTTCATGACCTAAGAAAGAGGTAAAATTTAAATTTAAAATATATCAGTTATACTTTTATCAGCGTAGTGACGTACTCTTTTTTGATTGCATGAGTTCAGCAGACTGGCAGACTGCCCACCTGATGGAAAACGATCACCATCGCCTATGGACATTTGTTACACAAATGAAGTGTTACGTGCTAGCAATGTGCTGCAGCTCTCTAAATGGAAACTAGAACCTGGCTACTAATGCCGGAACACAACTCAAGGTTGTTACGGCGGCATGCCCTAGACTAGGGATGGTAGCCATCCAGACGGGTCACCTGGCTGTAGCTGGAGCATACAAGTATTACAATATATCCATCACAGTAGTCATAAGAACCATAGAGTAACTAGTACATAATAATAATAATAATAAATGTTTATGTGATCCAAAAGTACATTGATATCACATAGACAATCGTCATAGATAATAATATATTTGGTGGATTTATCAGATGATACGATTTAGCCTAGCTTCTGCCGCCGACTTCGTCCTCGTGGAACAGTAAAAAAAGTAATTTAAAAACACCCGATTTCGAAACATTCTTCATTGGTGCTCGGCTCCTATTGTCTTAGCGTGATGATATCGAGGGCTTCATAAGAAATGGGCGTGTACGCAAAAAGTACAATTTAGAAAATTTTACCCGTATGCAAGTGTACCTAAATAGAAGGGTAATCTAAATTTCAGCCAAAACAATCAACTAGTTTTGTCTTATTCACAATTCTGTCCATTGTGTAAAACTGCACTTTTGTCTGTACAAATGGGCATTTGTTATGATATAAATTCCGATATATATCCTATCCTCGATATATCTAATATATAAAATTCTCGTGTCACAGTTTTCGTTGCCATACTCCTCCGAAACGGCTTGACCGATTTTGATGAAATTTTTTGTGCTTATCCGGTATCTATGAGAATCGGCCAACATCTATTTTTCATCCCCCTAAATGTTAGGGGTAGTCCACCCCTAAATTTTTTTATTTATTTTTTAGACAAAATTTTTATTTTCTATTTTTTTATGATACAACATACAAAAATACATACAACCCTAGATTTTCAACCCTCTACGATCAACCCCTATTTTTTACCGGGCAGGACGACATCTGCCGGGACAGCTAGTATCCTATAGCCTTCCTCGATAAATGGGCTGTCTAATACTAAAAGAATTTTCCAAATCAGACCAGTAGTTCCTTAAGATTAGTGCGTTCAAACAAACAAACAAACAAACTCTTCAGCTTTATATATTAGTGATATGATTTGGTACTTTTATACTTACTTTACTTCCTACCCAAACTCTCCTTGCTGTTACACAAGTAATGTCAATTTTTTACCAATGCTAAGGCACGTGGATGAATAGTAAGACACAGGAACCGGCCACAAGCCAATCGGGCGTTTTTCAGTTCATATATTAACGAAGCACTTGTACATCACGCACGTGCCCGTCTAAATTCAGTGCGGGGGCAAGTAATGTATTAAAATTAGGGTCGAGTACAGGGGTGAGTGTCGTAAATTCGAGGCCCTGCACGCTCCGAGATAATGAAAACAAAATGACCCCAGAACTCAGTGAGGCCTTGCCCCGCCCGCACTGGGAACTTTAATGGGTTTTTTTGAGGAAAGTAGGGTGGGGAAATTCGCGAGAGAAAATTCCGTGAGTGAATATAAGATATGTGACTCTTTTGCTATGAACCATTTTTTTAAAGTTCATTTTTCACGGCTGAAGAGACGAAATTATATTTGCTATATGTCTGCACGTCTATCAAGTGACATATTTCTTGACAGTAAAGTCCACTTTAAATAAATGACGTAATGGTCGTACTTCATTATTGTGGGTGACGTAATAGTGATGTTCTACGGGTCATGTAACAGACAGACTATTAAACCATCGACATTATAACAAACAAATTGAATGTAATTAATTTGAAAATAAAAATGTTTTCTTAGGTTTTTTTTACTTTATTAAAAATGAGTTATTTAATATAAGTAACCACAGCCGGGAGCTTATTCCAAATCTCTACGGTGTGCAAGAGAAACGTCCTAGAGAACCATTGCCTACAAGAGTGAAGTGGCTCGAGGAAGTGGCAACGAACGCCCCACCCGATGGCGAGCGGCGCGGCAGTACAAAGAGAAGGCACCATTCTCCACAGTTTCTCGGAACACTCAACTGTACAGTCAGTAGAGTACACAGAGAGACGCGAAGTCACTCCGAAGACCAAGCGTGTCTAGATCGTCTGTCTGTATGGGATCATCAACAACGCGAACGGCTTGATGTTGAATACTGTCGAGGTGATTAAGCTGGTAGGTAGATGCTCCGACGTACAGGTGTGAGCAGTACTCCATATGCGTTGTCACTTTTTTCTTACTTTCTTACATTTACAATATTGTTACGAGCTACAGGATTGAAATTAAAATGCCGTTGTAATTACTTTGGAATTTATTAGAACTATACAAACACGTATAACTAAGGTACAAAACACAAATATAACTGGACGCAACCAGTACAAACTCTATGATTCAATCGCACGAGGAAAATCCGTCACTGTATAGATCATCGAATTTAGACGTCTGGATTTGATCGTGGTTCTCGCTAGACTGCCGATCTCTCCAATGAGCCATTGCTGCACCGCTACAATATGGCTGCGAACCCGCAAAGATCGAATTTCTTACAATCAGTTCGACACACCTGCCTAATGACTGCCATAAAACAAATACAACAACAATAGAATGTTTTTCTTAATTACAAATTTTAAACACAAAGTCAACAAAGAAATTCCAAATGCGGGAAAGGTAATGCACTGCGCTTTATGACAGGCAGGTGTGCATTCGCCTTTGTCGCCATGTAACAATATTAAATATTCATTCATCAACACGTGGTGCTTCCAGTCATTTGGTAAATTTCAAAACATAAGGCAAACAAAGTCTGTATTTCAGTTTGAAAGCAATAACGGACGATTACCCAAACATCTAACTTCGAACTGCAATAAAACCAACAATGTTAAGCCAAATAGAAACATAGGCATAAATTACTTGTGGATTTCATAACGTGCCCATTCCATTGGAAGTTTAGTTTGAAATCTCTGCACACAGGATCGTAAATCAAACAGCATTGCAAACAGAAGTCTGTGTTGCGATAGTAACTCCACGTATAACAGATGTTGTTTATTGTGTACCACTGTTTTGTTCTACGGTGAGGGAATTGTCTTTACTCCGTGCAGGAACGGAGAAAGAATACAATTTCCTGCGGCCGGGCGGCCTGTCGTAAGAGGCGACAAAACAACCCACAGCCAGGTGGTAGGGCATTTGCCCGACTGGATGGCTACCACCCCTGGTCTAAAGTATGTCGTCATAACAACCTTGAGTTGTGTTCCGGCATTAGTGGACCAGGTTCCAGTCTCCTTTAAGAGGGCAGCAGCGCATTTGTAGCATCTTTGGTGTTGCAAATGTCCATAGGCGATGGTAACCGCTATCCATCAAGTGGGCCGTCTGCCTGTCTGCTGACCTCCTGCAATAAAAAAAAAAAAATTGTTGTGTGGGGTTTTTCTAACTCACTCTTTCAAAGTTTTGAAATAAAGATAATATTTATTTCCAATTGAAAGATAATATTTACACACAATACAAATAGATTAGAAAATATACATATATACAAAAATGTAATGCCGCATGTTTAGAAAGGAGGTTGGCACTCAGTATATTGCTGTGCCGAATCATGGTTCAACGCAGCACTGGTTTTCAGTGCCTACCTCCAAATTTTACCCAATAATATGTCTTAAGACCCCAAGTATACAATAACACTCATTATTGTACACCAACAGAAAAAGTGCACAACAAACTTAACACTATACAATAAGCGAGTACAATGTGGGGCATTATTGCTTAAAGCAATGTTTTCCAAGCAAGCTTTGGATAGAAAGAAAACAATCATTTGAAGAAATAGCGACGTACTTACACTTACATGCATCTTAAAAATAAAGACATATTTTGAGACTTTGTACGCCGCATTTATTGATAAGATCATTTATATATATAGTCCATTCCAATAGGGTTTTTTAAATAGTTCATGTAGCTATTTTTATTTGAATCTTGGTATGAATTTTGAAATCTGAGATAGATACTTTAACTTTGTATATTGAAAACAGGAACTAAAGTCCCAATTATTAACAAAATAATCACAGTGAATGGAAGCTGGAGTGAGCCTGGCGAGGCGAAAACATTTCCCCGATTGCTGTATTTTGTAAGGCTTGAAAACAAATTACAATCTCAATACCCTTCGATGGATTTAAATGGTTTAAACTTCATTCATAATCACGGTATTAAATGATATAAATTAAGCCAGTTCAATTAAGCGCGCGTTTGTCTGTTGATTTAAAATATTTTTGGTAGCTTTCGCAGAAACTCAGACGAATGAAAGTATTGACGGGGCCTATGCCAACAACAGGGTAAAATGAAGTGAAGCATTTTTTACATACTCGTATTAGGTTTTGAATTGGGTAGTATAGATAAATATACACACATCTATATTTAATACATATACGGCCTTACTTATAATAATCTCGTTAAGAAATGATTAGGCATCTCTTAAACAAAATAATCAGAATCAGACCCTCATCAATGAATATATTTTTCTTCACTTATAAACGTGTATTACCTGTTGTTTAGCGAAGAGGAGCACAGATAAACAAATTTTGAATTATTAACGTAGGATGTACCCAAAATATTCGACTAAAGAGGAATTTATGGGTAAGATTTTCACTAATCAGTTGCTAAGCAGTTTCTTTAAATTTAAGATACGATGGTAAGGTGGTGGTATGGTATATGGTAATACATAAGTAAGGCCCATATCCCATCCGATATAATCATTTTACTCATTTCACAATATTGAAAGATATTTTACTTTAAGTTCCTATTAAAAGTAAGTTAAAGCAAAAAGGTCGTAAATACATTATTTATTTAATAGAACGTGAAAACATTCCACCTAACAATAACATAACAAGAATCTTATGTACATAACCTTCGCACATCGTCCAGTACCGGCAGTCACAATAATTACCGCTTGATAATCAACAGACGAACATAGAATGAATCACTCCAGAAGATCTCCCCTACATACTCTAAAAAAAAGTATGGCATCTACCGCCATCAAGTGGTCCAGGAACATCAAAAAATGTATAATCAATGGAATTAATCGTATTAGGCGATTTCGACTAATTTTATATTGTCGAAGCATAAACATCGTGTTCACGTTTTAGCAATCTTATGATCTCAAATTTATTACAAACGTTATCAAAAATACTAAAAAGATATATCAAGTACCTAATAATATAAATCTTACCATATAAATACAAGCTAGTTTTTATTCAGGTAAAACACACAACTTAATAAATCAAGTGTAGGTATTTTAAGAAAAACAATTACCGTCAAGGTCACGTTGTATCTTAGCATAGCAAATACATAACTTCATTTGTTAAATATCTTCATATTACCTATTACGTGCGTAGTGTTGTATTTGGTAATGTCTATGGTAAATACTTCTCTCTAGACTCCAATTGTGGCGTGTGTGGCGTGTAGAACACAGGGAAATAGATGAAAGTCTGTATGCACTAATTGTCTTTACATATTACTCGAAATAATGGGGATTGTTCACAAAAAATTACCCTCTGATTTTATATTTTTATTACGTAAAATAGGGTATTTTAAGATACTAATTTGAATATTTTTGTATTTTAAGCGTTAGTTTTTTTATAATTCGATTTTAAAATTATTTCTCCGATGACGTCATAAGGGACAAGTTTACATTGATTTCTTTGCCTAGAAAACAAAAATAATAAAAGTAAGTTTTATCTATATATAATAATAGTAATCTGTGCTACTTATTTAAATATCACTGTCATAACTCATTACGGATCGTGATCATTTTAGTGTTTTTTGTCGCTTGGCTTATAATATTTCGTGTTCAACCATTATTATTTTCTATAGTTATCGTTAAATTTTTTAAAGTGGTCTTTAGGGAAAATCCATGTTACAGAACTTAAATCAAATAATGTACAGCTAGAATGTTTTTTACACCTGAAACAGGCAAACATGCAGACGGCCCACCTGATTGGATTTAGTAAGGTCAAATAAAGGTCAAACGCATTTCTTACAAAATACAAGAAGATCGTACGTTTTTTGGAATTTTAACTAGACAGAAATGATGAGGGACACTATTCCTCGAAATGGTTTTTCAAATAGCTAAATTGAAAAAAAGTGAACAATCCCAATTTCCACACAATAAAAACGTAGGTAATACACGACTCACCCGAGGGCTGACGGGGGCCGACTAGGCGACAGCACTTCAATATTCGAACATTACAATTTTTGCTGAATTGCAACTGTCGCCAACCGCCACAAATAATATGGTATACACGTGGTTTGCGAACTATTCCACCATGATTCATACTAATTCGATTATTCTCGTAACACACTACGGCTTGTTCGACGTCCTATTCCGAAATCAGCTTCCTTTAGTCGGCTTCACTTCGAAAGCTCAGGGTACGGTTTATCTATTTTGATTATTTTAAAAATATGGTAAGTGCTTAGCATTCCTTTTACAACGACGGCCTCTATGGTTGAGTAGACTAAGCTTTTGCGGGCATCACTAGAACTTTCACTAGCGAAAATTGGCCGAAAAGTCTAAATAGAAATCAAAACGCCGCGCTTAAAACCGCGAATAGGAAGAAAGCCATTTGAAATGCCCGAAATTATAATAATATACCAAACGATATTTAATACTCCAAGTATAAACGCAATTAAATAATATTCAAATTAGACACGTATACTTTTAAGAGAATTTTTTTAATGAAATATTTAATTTTGATCAGCGACATTCCCGATTTTCGAAACATTTCAGTCTGGATTCTGTATAATGAAAAATCATCGGTGCCCGCAAAACAATGCTGTCCTAATTCTCAAAGCATTCGATATATTAATTTTATAATAACTCGAGTTTCAGATACAATCTTAAAATATGTTTTTGTATAGTTCTATTTTGAATAGACGTATAATCATTTTGATCTGGGTCTTATTCCGAATTACTAATAATTCAAATAATTAAGCATAAACGCTAATAACAAACCTAATTATAAATAAAACCGTACTATGAATAAAACTATATCTACAAAGTAACATAAACTCTTAGTGATAACTTCTTATGGGAGGATAAACCGCTTCGTTACGTAACGCGTTACAGCGCCAGTCAGTCTGGCTTCCCTTTCTCTCACGCAAGTTATCACTTCTGTCGGGCGTCCTGAGACGCACACCACCTTTTTTATTAACATAAACAGTAGATGCGGTTTTTTTAATGTAATAATTGTGTATTCTATTCTTTAAATTTCAACTTTTTAATAAAATATAAATATTCAAGTTGTTACAGATAGCCTAAGTTAGATCGATAAAATACCATTTTGTATATGAATAATATGAACGATAGATAGATAGATAGATAACTCTTTATTGTACAACAATACAAACTGAACTTATGAACTTAAGACTAAAAGTATATCTAGTTATGTACAAAGGGCGGTCTTATCGCTAAAAAGGGATCTCTTCCATACAACCCTAGAACGATTTGTTTTACATAATAATAATAATCAGCTTTGCACCCTAGTTCTTATCAATATAATATACCCAGAGTCATGGGTTCAATGTAGTTGATGATCATCGACTGCTTCTGTAACTTAGTTACGGTACCCTAAAATTTATTTAATCGAAAGCATAGAATTAATACACTTGGAACCCGAGTAGGTGTCAGTAAAGTGAAGCACTTTTAAGTAGGACCTAAAAGTCTCGGTCTGCTTGTCGACACAGCGGTCCCGTCAGACCGCAACACAAAGTCGCAGTGTGATGAACTCCAATACTTTACTTGCAACATTATTTGTGCCCTTATTAGCAAAAATAACGCACTCATCGATCGGTTTGTACTTCAACTGTGAATGTAATTTTGTAGAAAACTATTTTTCTAGGTATTATTATTCTAAGATCGAAAGTATACTTCATAAACTACTCGAATGTATAATGTTCAAATTTTTT
Organism: Dendrolimus punctatus; assembly: GCA_012273795.1. Taxonomy (NCBI): domain Eukaryota; kingdom Metazoa; phylum Arthropoda; class Insecta; order Lepidoptera; family Lasiocampidae; genus Dendrolimus; species Dendrolimus punctatus. The sequence continues at coordinate 18,767,881 of CM022536.1, forward strand.
TTAGCTGCACCGCACCACCGTCAAGTTTTATCGAAATTCAAAATCCATTCAAAGGTTAGATGGAGTGACACCTATGTCTTAAAATAGAAAAACCATAAAGACCTAACTAGGTCTACACCTCACACTCCTATGTATAATCAATTTCTTTTTAACCTCAGGTTCACATATTACGATGACCAATATTATTTTTTTACTTTTTTACGTCCTTTATTGGGTAGCGATGTACAAAACACGCGTCCGTGCCAAGATTCATTCATATCGACCAAATAATTTCAAATAACGAATTTGACGACTTTATTTAAGTTCCGTTTTTTCCGAAATCGTAAAAATTGATCGTTTAAGAGGAACACAAACGAAAAATTTTTTTAACAAAAAAACAAAACCGACTTCAGAAGTAAATTGAAAAGCATTTTTTTGTTCTCTTTTATGTTTTAATTAGCACCGAATTCAAGATTTTGTAGAAAATAATATTTTTTGCTTTTTTGTTATTTTTTTATGTTCTACCTTTTATTTATGCAAATACTTGAATAGCTTTAGAAAAAAAAAACGTTGTACGTCCTTGCAATATTCGAGGGTTTCTCTCGATTTCTTCTCTCACTCATCAGATCTTGTCTTGGTGATATTGAAACCACCTATAGAGTATACTTATATACGTATACTTCTTCGAAGAAAAAAACTAAAAAAATCTGTCAACAATTGGCGGAAAAATCACTTAACAATCATGCAAAATAACATAGCTAAATTGCTTTCTGCAGTATACTTCATCGAAGAAAAAACTTAATAATCGGTCCACCATTGGCGGAAAAATCGCTTAACAATAATGCAAAAAAAATATAGCTGAATTGAGAATCTCCTTCGTTTAGAACTTGGTTAAAAATCATCGACAGCTTTAAGAATACACTACAGCGAGGCACAGGCACAACAGAACGTGGATTGTTTCGTTTAAAAAAAAACTTTTCTCATTTCGCCGCCCCCGGGCTTGTCCCGGCAGGCTGGAACTTTTTTATAAGCGATTCCAGAGCACAATTCCAGTGGAAATTCTGTCAATCTCTTATTATTTTTCAAAAGAATATTTCTCGGCGAGAAAGTTATTTTTGACGTTTTAGTTGGCTTTTGTATATTCACCTGTTACACGAGTTTCTGGAAATTAATTATTTTTAATTATTATAGCCAGGGCTTTTCTTGTGGGGGCACGCAGTACTCTTAAAGGAAATTTCGAAAATATCGGAAAATTGCCATAAAAAGTGACATATCAATTTTAATTACTTTACAAAAAAATGATGCTCCTCAAGAGCAAAGTGAGCTGATTTTAGATTTGCAAAAACGTGATATAAGCCTAATGAGAGCTAATCAGGAAATTGGAAATCTGGTTCAAATATTTGGACTAAAAATAACTGAACCTGGTATGTACTATAAAAAGGCTTTGGAAGCGGTGAATAAACTGTCATTTTTTGGAGTGGATCTACAAAGAAAAAAATATAGACATACAATCTTCTAGATTTAGCGTGCCCCCAAAAAAGTAGTGACAATAAAAGGCCTAATTAAAGGTGTGTATGCTACTAATCCAATGACAACGAAATGAAACACAAAATGAATATCCTCTTTTAATTTCCAAATTCATTGAAATCTGTTCAGTCGTTTCAGAACCTTTCACATAGACTGATGAACAAAAGTTCTAAAAGCGATCATATCGAGGGCTTCATAAAAAATGGGCGTACAGACAAAAGTGCAGTTTTACAAGAGGGAAAAAATGTGAATAAAACAGAGCAAGTCGATTGTATAAGGCTGAAATTTGGAATACCCTTCTTTTTAGGTACACTTGCATACTGGTAAGACTTTCTAAATTGCAACATGCATAGTTTTTAGTAAACAATAAAAAACGCATATATATTATGAAACCCTCGATATATTACTAGGTATCGTATAAATATTAATTTTCACATGAATATTACAAATTATTAGATTTAGTTATTTATTTATTTAAGGCACACACCAACAGCACACATCATTAGATAAAACACTTGTTGTAAAAACTTGTTCTGTTATCAGGCGTTTTGTAACGAATGAATGTTTGATCCAAACATTTGTTTATTAATAAACCTCTGTCTTGAATCACGAGCCTTAAGAATAGACGAGCGTGCATGACAAGAGCTATGAATGTCAAAGAAGCAAGTGAGGTGTGTAAGAATAAGCCTGTATGGCACTCTGTTGTTCGTGCCTACCCCGCAAGGGACCTGGCGTGAAGTTATGTATGCATGTATAAAGCTAAAATATAAAGAATATTTTGACGGAGATGAAAAAAAAGGTTAATTAAAAAAGTAACGCATTCCATAAAACCTTGATTAAGATTTCTTACGTAAATTAAGATTAAAATAACATTATCCTCGTTTTGTTTCAGGCGAAATTGGAAACCAAGGCGCTAAAGGCGAAAAGGCCGGGCTTCACTGACGACCGGTACAACGAGACTTCGTACTATATTGAAAATGGTAAGTTACCTTTGCCTGAAATAGACAATAAATTGAGTTTTTGACACATGTTACGGAATATCAAGTAATGTTATTTTATTTTCACAATTTTTGGATGACTATCAGCTATTCACATTATAATAATAACACATTGGTGATGGTGAGCTATTAACAAGTCACCACAGATAGAAATAAATTAAGATATCTATTCAGAGAACTAAAAACAAAAAGAAAAGACAGTAATTTGAACATTTAAAAAATAAACCTGTGCGTCTCGGAACGCCTAGCAGAAATGATAACTTGCGTGAGAAAAAGGGAAGCCAGACTGACTGGAGCCGTAACGCGTTACGTAACGAAGCGGTTTACCCTCCCATAAGACGTTATCACCTCAAAAGTTATGCAACATAATAAGAAAACCTGCTCGTTACACACTAAAATTCAAAATATAGATTATTGAGTTAATTCCTAAAACTAGACACTGACGCACCCGCTATATCCAAATCATAGCTGCGTATTAATTTATGAAAGGCATACACAACTATAATTGTTCTGCTAAAGCATTTACCAATCTGTGAAAATTTCACATTGGAATCAGAGTTTTTCGACCTGACTACCTTAAATCTCTCTCAAGAGAGTTTCCGGGATATTTGCGGGATATAAAGTACCGCAGATTTGAAGTCTGGGAATTTGCTATCGATCTGTGAAAACCGCGACGAAATCGGCCCAATAGATTTTATGTGAATCCCGAACAAACAGACAAACACGAAAATTTAAGAAACAAAAGACTAAATACACTTACAATTTTATAATATTAGAGGTCGGACCATTTATTGTATATACGACGATATAGAGAAAACAGCTGCCCAAAACTGGATGAACAGGACAAGATTAGAGTGGAAAAAGTTGGAGAAGGCTTATACCCAAAGTGAGCCCCACTTAAAGGATAAGGAAGAATAATATTTTATTAGTTTAGAGTTTATTTGTTTGATTATTATCTTTTAAGGAAATAAAGGGCTTTATTATTATATATTACTAGCTGTCCCGGCAGACGTTGTCCTGCCCTGAAGAAATAAAATTTAGAACCCGACTGCAGCGCCATCTGCCCGGCTTATTTATGAATCTAAACCATCCTCGAATCCACTTGAACACACACAAAAAAATTCAAATCGATCCAGCCGTTTAGGAGTTCACTGTCAACACATATACAGAAGAATTTTATATATAAAGATAGTAAATTTTATACGTTTTCGTATCTATAGTACGAAATATAAACTAGGTTCAAACGGAGCCAGTGTTTAGCTTTATTTTACTTGCTAACTAAACTTTCAAGCATTCAAGCAAAGAGCTTTTCTGTGAACACCGTTTATGAATAATAAATAAAATATCAAAATAAATAATTAAAATTCAATTGTTAATTTTAAGGCAACTAAAATTAAAGTATTGTACTCTACGCAACTACTTTTTCGTCTACAAGTAAGATATAAATCTTTTGAAGGAAAATTTACAAAGCACTTACAACTTTACAGACTGCCTAAAGTATTTAGAAAGTTTCTATTTACCTAAATAAAATTCCTTGAACACTTTGTAAATCACTGCATAATTTTGCAAAATTTAATGGAGTCTAACATTATGGCTACCTCGGATAGGGTGGTTCGTTACTTGCATAATGGCCTTAGTCATCTTACCCGCAATGCCGTGTACTGCGCCATAGCTCAGAATGACCAGTAAACTCACTCGGTAAAGTTGAATTGCATCGTTAATAAAAGGTAGATATTTACTTCATTTTTAATATAAACATCACAATTACAGTTGATAATCACTAGTTTTTAATTATTAATAGGTCATATAGTTAAAATTTCTTTATGAGAAAACTAAGACTCAAATATTAACAAAAAGATCTTATACATGTAAAAAACAAATTTTTCGCTATTAACACTATTCACAAAATATCATACTGACAATAAATTTGCATATGTATATATTTGCTTTATTTTTGGATGGACAGATTAGTTGGTAAAAAAATATCAGCCCATAATCGTCCAGTTCCTAGACTCGGATTACACCATTTTAAAGAAACATACTATTCGACCTCCATGTTTGTCCAAGCTTTCACATATCAGAAATCTCGTAAGCAAACAAGAACAATGTTTCCAGTCATAATTGGTACTTAATAATAATTGATTCAATATACAGTACATGAGACTAAAAAAAAAACAGCATAAACGATGCATCGTTAGAATAAAACGTAGCTTAGCCATTAAGCTACAATGAAGTGTTTCATAAAAATCCATGTTAAATATTTTATCATTATTAACATTTTAATAATTGCAATTTCTACCGCTCAATAATCACTATTCTTATTAGATATATTAGTCAGTAATAAATTTAATATTTTAAGTTCATATTAGAAATAAGAATTTACGTATGACAAAAAGAACCACTACCTCAACCAGTGAGAAGGAGGCAACACAAAAAAGGATTTACTATTGCTATGCATTTACATACTGTTCTTGGTTTAGCTATAACTTTTATCCATCTGAACCACTATACGGCGGGAATTTTCACTCCATAACGATATACAAATGACTTCATATAGGCGTATGAAAGGTTTGTTTACGTAATTTCATGGACCGTGCACTACGGCCGGGTTTATGGACACGTGATATGATACTCATTATCCCGTGTGTGTTGTATCTGTATGTAACATACATATTAATTGTGTATTAATACGGAAGAATTGTTGATACAAACAAATATTAATTAATACTTTCTTAAGTTTTCGCGACTAGTGTACATAATAAAACTACGTTTTAACGGTTTTAAGCAGCATCGGAACACAAACCAACTTAATTGATAATGTTACAACTCTGGTCCCGACAAAAACAAGGTCCACCTGCATATCTGAAACAAAGCACTTTATTACACGTCGGCATTTGAACTAATAACATTTTAAATTCTTTTATGGTCCTCTTCTTTTGTTTACTTTGTGTTTAAAGTTTGTGATTAGAAAACAGCCCATTGTTATATTGTAATCTTTTATGGCAGTTATTAGCTAGGTGTGTCGGATTAAGTCGGCTTAGATACGGGGACATTTCAGTTGCGCAGTATAAAACGATGACATAAAGGAGGGGGGGGGGTCAGTGGAGTGATAACTACGAACGAAGCGAGACGTGTGTACTACAATCAGGAATCTTTTAGTGACGTACTTTACGCGTTCAATGGAATTGCGACCAATTGCATTACGTTTGGACTTGGTGTGTTCAGTTTTATTTGTGCCTGTGTTTTACGTTTTACGTACAGTTCTAATAAACTCTATAGCAATTCTAACGGCATTTTTAATTCGAGTCTCGTGACTCGTAACAGTAGTTTCTTTGAAAGTGGACCAAGTGGAAGAATGGACAAAATCACAAAACCTATCCTAGTTTCCCAAATAATCTTTGCATAAATTTATCCCATTATCTGCAATAAAAAGTATCCCTTGGCCACCCTCGGTATTAAAATTACATATGTACCGAGTTTCAGCCAAATCGGCCCAGCAGTTTTTCCGTATGAACGGAACAGAGACAGAGTGACTTTCGCATTTCCAATATTAATAAGAATTATTAGAGTTAGGCATGTTTGCTGGAGAGTTTCTTGTGCCGCTTCTCTTCAAGCCCCAGAAACAATGGGCGGTCTTTTTAGTATTTAAAGGCGCTTTAGAGCGATCTCTTTTGATGAAAGGAATCGTGAAGGAAAGGAATACATGTAAAATGGATATATAATTATTACAGTACATATAACTAGAATAAATAACGAGAAAAAAAATTAGTTCATAACACATATTAATTTTTTGTGGTGGTTTTGTGGATTAAAAGTTCCTTCAGTTTATTTATAAATTTACACGGATATATAATTTTAATTTATTTTTTTAGTAAAATTCTGACTGCATATTGAGTATATATTGAGTATAATATTGATTAACATTTATAATCAATCATATATTATATGATTGATTATAAATGTTAACAAATTATTGATGTATTACTTGTATAGAAAGTGAAATAATATTCAAAGCTATCCCAGTGCTCGTCACGATCGTTTTACGACGTTTCATGTATTGTATAAAAGCTTTAGGATTAACTAAAATATTTAATTCCAGGTCTCAGAAAAGTATTCCCCTATTACTTCACATTCACAACCTTCACGAAAGGAAGGTGGGTCGGCGAGAAGATCCTTGACGTGTTCGCGAGGGAGTTCAGGGCTCACCCCGCGGCTGAGTACGAAAGGTGCATCAGGGCTGGTACCCTCACGGTCAACTACGAACGCGTTGACCCTGACTACAGGCTAAAACACAACGACTTATTAGCCAATGTTGTCCATAGGTATCGTCTCATTTACTAATATATTCATATGTAGTAAGCTTAAGTTAGTAGCACTTTAGATATTTCCAACAACACATGAGACAACATCAACTACATTAATTTACACATCAACACACTTATCTGTATTGTAAATATATAATGTAACCTTCTTTGTTTCTTGCCTCTTAAAATTGTCTGCTATATACTCTCCCTGTGCCGTCACATCTAATTCAAGGTTTACAACTGTGGCGTGCGTCGTTATAAATACAAGCTTGTGTTGTATTTCAGGTCTAATGTGTATTTAGTCCACTGTAACACGAGTATAATCTTCTTTAACGAAGCATTAAGCACCGAATGAGCATGCGAGTGCACTATTTGGCCGTACTCCAAGCGTTCACGCACCGTGTTGTGTCGTTGGATGACGTACTATCATTACCCATGTCGTTTTGTTAAACATTTATGACAACTGTCTTTTTGAAGGCGTCGTAATAATTCCTCACGTTTAAGGATACCTCCGCTCACGCATGTTCATTTGTTGTTATTTTGTTCTCGTCTAATCTTTTTATTCATATGTCACGAGGAGCGGACAGAGAGGTTTATGGGGCACTGAGCAATATTTCTTCTTTAACTTAATATGTTGAGTTCTATTTCTTTCGAAACTTTCAAGTTTCGGTAACATACTCCTGTTGCTCAGTGCCCTAGGCTATTCTAAAGCCATGAAGCCTGACGTATCTATCGTTACAGGCACGAAGTACCAGTCACGAGCCAACCCATCACCCTCGTACATATCGACGAGGACATAGTGGTTGTCAACAAACCGGCCTCTATCCCCGTAAGTGGCCAATGAGACAGCCATGTTATGTGTACGCTTTCACACTATACATCTATGCATGATATATGTATGTCTTTTAACAATAACTATTGATTTAATTATTGTTCTTTATGTGTAACAAATTTCTTTATCGTTTACGAATTTGTGCTAAACATACGCCTGCACATCCTCGTTTTAATTATAGTTAAGCTAGCTTATGAAATGTACAGTAAGTATCAATTGCACCGCTTATTTTTTTATCATACGTAAAGTTTATGTCGCCAAAATCTCTAGAATACTTAGATTTAATAGAATACTATTACTTCGTAAATGTACATCGAATGGTTTATGGAGATGCATAATTGTGCACCGAACGAATAAAAGTCCAGATGTGAAAGTGAATTTTAAACTAAATTCATGCCGAGTCATTGCGGTTACTGCTAATTCCAATTATCCTGGATATGTATTTAAATAACTTTATATCCAACCAGTGCCGTAAATAGGGTGGTGGCACAGGGCGTGAACTCTGGGTGGCGCAAAAATGGCCAGACCAGGCAGGACTATTATTTTTTCGGTTTGCTCCTGATAAGTTCCCGCTGCGCCTCTAGTTCTCGATTCCAACACATACGTACCTACATGGCATTATCATCAAAAACGTCTGTTAAGTTAGACAAAACCTCGCGCTCTTTTTTTTGGCAGCGCACGAGCGTATTTCTGTTCTAGTTCTTTAAAAAAATAGATTTTTCTTCCAAAATATTAGATATTTAATCCACTAACACCAAGGACCTTGTGCGCTATTTTATCACCCTGAATTAAATAAAGTAGGGCTATACATGCATTGCTCTAAGTACCTATTCTCTCTAATATATAAAATTCTCGTGTCACAGTTTTCGTTGCCATACTCCTCCGAAACGGCTTGACCGATTCTCATGAAATTTTGTATGCATATTGGGTAGGTCTGAGAACCGGCCAACATCTATTTTTCATCCCCCTAAATTTTAGGAGTAGTCCCCTAATTTTTTTTTTATTTTTTAGACAAAATTTTTAATTTCTATTTTTTTATGATACAGCATTAAAAGATACATACAACCCTAAATTTTCAACCCTCTACGATCAACCCCTATTTTTTACCGGGCAGGACGACGTCTGCCGGGACAGCTAGTAATATCTAAAAAAAACAAGGGCGCAGTTATAGAAGCTCGCATAGGGCGCATAAAAGGCTATGTATGGCACCGTATTAAATATTTCTTATAACTTGGTACTCAATTCACCTGGAATAACCAGTCACGAAACTTAAAAGAGCTTTTAGAATAAATGTTTTATTTACGTGTAATTTATCTTCTCACCTGATAAAGGTTTATCATTTAATAGTAAAAGCTTTATTTGACATTAGAGTTTGCCTCGCTCTATAAGATAGCTCTATTCCATTGAAATTTATTCAGTAGTTTTCAGGCTACTCTAACAGACAGACAGACAAATATGTTAAAAATTACATTTTCGGAATCTCCTGGTACGCATTATACACCCTGATTTTTTTCACATTTTTAAACGCAATCTTGAACCATTAATATTTCTTATAGTATAGACTCATTACAATCACTGTTAACTATTTATAATGATGTTATGATAGTATTTATTATTCAAAGAGAGCAATTACGTTAAAATTGTTTTTATCACATATAAATCGACATATATTCTACACCTAACAATGACTTTCAGAGTTACAATAAATACATTGGCATGCATGACAGTCAACATTCAAAATCTTTGTAAAGAAATTAAATGTAGCGTCATTATATTTCATTTTATTAAAAAAAAAGCAGACGGTCAATCAGAAACAATGTGCTCTGTTGCCTATGAACCTTTTTAACACCAACGGTATTTTTATGACGACCTTTAACGATCCTATCTCGTAGCCCAAAGGAAAAACCTCACCGCAAAGTTCCCTCCAAATTGTTATTCAATACGAAATAAACGATCTAGAGAATAATTGCTTAGTTCGTATGGTAGCTTAGTGAAATGAGGGTAAATATCCCGTCGATAGTGAAAACTCCAGTTGTCGAAATAAGACATTGGCATCAGATCAAACAGTTATTTGAAATATACCCCGTTTTACAGACGATAAAAAACTCAAGGAGTCTTAGTCTCTCCAGAGACTAAGCGTTTCTAAATCATCACATAGTAAGAGATCGCGGATTATTCAAATGGTGCGGCATTGTATGGAGTAGGGATGGTCAGTCTAGTAAGTAGGTGTTTTAGCAACCACATGTAAAGAGCTTAGCACACAAAGTTATTTGTTGGCAAGTTTGATATTGCTTTTCAGGTAATCCCGAAACTGAGAGTTGCTAGTTTTGTCGACGCTATGAATCCCGATTCTGTTGATGATAGTAAAGAATGTTCCTTAGAACCGTAACGCTGAGACAAAACAAAATGAAAAATATATAGAATTTGATCTTAAAATTCGCATCAGTTTCTTTTCCTTTAAGAATTTTAACGATTAGATGAGTTAAATATATTACTGAGAAAGCTCTAGTTATCCAGTTATATAAGCAGCAGCTACAGTTCTCTGGTACACGCTTTCCTGATGGTAGCTGATGACCAAACGAACCTATGTTCGTGTGACCTGTTTGCTCTTTATACGTATAAAACACCAGTTTTTAACTAAGAGCTTTTATTGACTTACAAAGCCGCGCGCAGTAGCTCCCTGTAGGGTTGCTGTCCTTAAACACACGACCAACGATGCACAGTCCCGACTATAAGTTGTCACACCCTCAATACCGTCGCCGATATTGCGCGGACCACCTCCAATATTATCGCGTGTAGCTCGCTTCTGGTTCCTCTCTCGAACTACGCTACACACTTCCTTCACGTATCTGTCCACCAAACTTGTCACTAAATTCACTACTTGATTCGTCTCTGTCCTCTATTAATCTTCTCTAACAACTCTTTAGATCGCACTTGTTGCTTCACCGTCTTGGACTAAACTCAACTTTAAACTCAACTCTCAATTCTAAACTGCCCGGTAGGCGCGCTTTACGCTGTTATGTATATACTCGGAAGAATTTTCTAGAACCCATCTATCTATCTTTGTCTTTTCTTTCCCGAACCTTCTGTTCGGGAACTTTCGTTTATACATCTATCCCTTTCTAATATCTATCAATCTCTTTCTTTCTTGCTTTCGTTGTCTATCTCTTTCTAACATCTATCTATCTCTTTCTTTCGTTTATCGTCTATCCTTTTCTAAATATATCCGTCCTTGTCTTTTCCTTCCAGAAATTTCTAGTTCTTTCTAAAAGTTCTAAAACTGATTTACGCTGCTGGGCAGTTTCAACCTCGGTCGCCACAGTATTTATAATTAGATATATTTTACTATATTCCATTGTAAGATACGGTGGTATTTTTATAAAAGCAATACATGCTTAAGTGCGTTTTAACAGAAACCCTTGTTTGTAGTTAACTTCTTCGCTTTGACAACTTTCAGCGAACTCTCAACCTTTTAGAGAAACAACTTGAACAATTTTCTTATCTATGAGGCATTATTTTGCCATAATTTCTCTTTCATTTATGTTATTTTGTTCTTTACGTAACAGTCGAACTTTATTGAGCTTGAATTATTCAAGTGTGGGCTTAGAAATAAATTTGGTGCTGAATGACAAACGAAATGGCCTATTAAAGTCCTATTGCTGTGTAAATGTTCCAATTGTGGAAGCTCCATTGGGAACGATTCGATTAATTTCAATAGACTTTTGTTAGTTCGCTTGTGTTTATTGGTAGCTATTTTTCGAAAATTGTTTGTTATTGGATTGGTAGTAAAAATTCAATCTACATGCGACAGATTTACTGAAAAAATAATACTGATAGACTGGTAAACAAGTGTCTTTTGGACCAACTTTTTTCAGCAGTCTCCGAAAATTGTAAATGAGGTGTCATTCGATTCGGAATAGCATCTAGATGATTTTTGAAAAAAATGAAGTTCCGCTTGCAAAAATTTTAAAAGTTATTAACAATTAGCTAAAAAAAGGGGAGTTTAGTTTTTTGCAAATATCTCAAAAAGTAATAAAGATTTTTCAAATTTGAAAAAAGATTCGAAAAGAAGAGGAAATTTCCTAAAAATAGTCTCGACTCCCGAAACTGTAAGACCAATATTTATAATTTTCCCAGAGGGATGAAAATACGGCCGACAATGGTTACTCTGGCTTACGCAAGCCACAGCCAAATCGGCCCTTTAATGAATAAATATTATTTAAACATACTAAATATGAAAATAAAAAATTGAAAAAATTCAGGCACTAACTGAATAGATGAATGAACAATAATCTGCTTGAAAAAATTTTTTTATAACAATTTTTCATTTAGTTATTCAATAGTTAATTAATAAAATGTTTTTGCTTGAACATAAACATTGCAAGTGTGATAATTGTTAAACTATAAATTTAAGATTTTTTTTCTTTCTTGCAGCAATTCTGGAAAGGCTTTAGAATAGAACCCCGTTGGAAAAATTGGAAAATGTTTATTTTTCATTTTTTTATTAATAATTTTCGTTGATTTAAATTTTTAATTTTGTAGCTCAGAGCCGGCTTGTCGTTACGTTCACAGTAATGTGGACATCGCGTACACACACTGTATCTGTTCGGTAACAGTTACAGCCGACTGAATGAGTACGGTGGGTGAGGGCGTTCGATAGACATATTCAGTTCGATGGACACGAAGACTACAACACGCGTACACACTAGAACCACGTTACTGTAACTGTCCGGTTACAGTAACAGTTCGCTAATGAGTATCCGGCTTTTCACAGCGCGATCCTCCCCCATTCTGAGTAGATGGCCAAGCCAGCGCAAGCGATGTGCCTTGCTCTCGCCTATTATATTGGGCTCATCCACCAGTTCTTGGATTTCGGCATTTTTACGGATCCGCCAGTTGCCACCGCTTCCCCGTGTCGGACCCAGGATCTTTCTTAGGACCTTTCTTTCAGTCACTAACAGCTTGTTCTCCTCCTTGAAGTGTGTTCATCTGTAACAAATCTTTATACCCTATTGTAAACTTAGTCATAGTCTATTAGTTTACTTGTTCAAATGTAAAACACTCTAGGTGATCCTTTCTTAAATAAGTAAATAAAGACTCACCGTTTGACGCCTATATACTATGAGAGTGGCATCACACAAAGGAATATTTCCAACGTGGCTCTCTAACACATAAAAATAATTAATTTGTCTATAAAGAAATATATATCCAATAGGTTTAAAATTAACAATTACGATATTATTTCGGCGGGACGGGGCAATTTCATAGTTAGCTTCTTCTTGTTCTTCAGCCAATCTCAGTCCACTGCTGGACATAGGCCTCCCCAATTACTCACCACATATCCCGGTCTCCCGTCTTCCTCATGCACCCTGCTGGCGATCTTGCCCGGGTCGTTTGCCAAGAAGTGGTCTCCACTCCTTAACTTATTTATTAAATTTCTCCATTACAGTTTCGATTGCCAAAAACACGTTACAATGTTACCTTATGATATTAATATGTTTAGTATTCATACCGAGTTTCCAGTATAAATCTACTATGATATATCGGTAAAGTTGGCTTGAAATCCTCTTAGGAGCCTCTAAAAGCAACCATCTCAGGCCTTTGAATTCACGTTAAACGTTCCCTTTGGCTGAAATATGCTGCAGCGCTTTATGATGGAGTGTTCGTAATATAACTAAGCGCTACGTTCGGTATGTGCCAGGGTTGTGAAATTTTGGATACCCAAATGTTTTTATAAATAGGAATATTAAACCGTTTAAGTTTTAACAGAGCCGGCTGTTATGTAATAATTTATACATATGTAGTAATCATAGTTTACTGAATTATTTTTACAATTATTATCTACTAATGAATCCCCGTGCAATGGAAGGTCTGAGCAGGTTTATATTATATTAATCGATGCGAAATGCTACTACCTACCTACTAAATTATAAAATCCTACACCTTCTCACCTCTCTTCAGTTTTATGAAATAACTAGCTGAGCCACATAATTTTATACGCAATACTTTTTTTTTATTTAAGGTTGAAAATATGACACAAGAGACACACGAGTGGATTTTTGTATATAGAAAATTAGAAAAGTACATGAAATTAAAATTATGTGAAATATTTATAACTTTGTTGTTGAGAATCAGATTTGTCGTAAGTAAATTCTGTTAATATATATCTTCAAAAATATGATAATGCGCAAGCGCGATAGCGAATTCTATTTAGGAGCTTAAGAGAAGTGATATTTTTTTTATTAGTTGATCGTGATCAAATAAATTATAATTAACAAGATATACATCAAACGAAAAAATTGTAACAAGCAATTGAGGCATGCAAAATTCAAAAGTGGAGTTGACAATTTGCCCCACATTCGGTTAAGATATGTTCTCAGAGATATTTTTTATATAATAATAAAATAAAAAAGATGCGTAGTCTACGCACATTACGGCCTTGAAAGCCTAACTAACACATAAAAGTAAGACTTAACCGGGTTTGGCAAATTTGAAGTTAGAATCTAACGTAACGCACCAACATAACGAAATTCGTAGAAATGTTCGAATTCTAAAAAGGTTCAGCACCCCTGGTGTAGACCTACTCAGCATAAATCTAGTACAGTAGGTGTGTATTGGTGTTTCTATTTGCATATAAAGTGTTTCGGAGTCAAATGTACAGCGGGTTTTTCTGTTCTCGGGACAAAACTCACCGCATAAGTCGTAGACGTATTTCCTTCTTCAGAATGAAGTAGGTACATATATTGTTACTTCCTTTTTTAAAAGGAAGTGTAGGATACACTTACTATTAGGGCTCCGCAAGGAGTTTCGCAGAAAAATCTCTTTTTTGTCATTTCCGTCCATCCATTACTTTGTCACCTTGTCCGTAAAGTCACCGTCTGCCCATTTTATCCATATTCCCCGAATTGCGACGGGGAGACACCACAGTCCTCATAGTCCCAGCACCCTAGTTCTACTAGCAGTTCATCCTAATAACGGTAGCTTTTGTTATCATTTCCTACAATAATCCTGCACTGACCGGAGTTTTTCCTTCGGTGAATTTTTATGTGGGTAATCCCCAGTCAGTGTCACGCCACATTTACATTAAATTTGTTAAGGGGTCTGCTTGTTGGCTTTCCCATCGCCCCACTTAAGTCCTGCAACAGTCCGAGACATTTTATGGCCCGTGGTCTTCCAGGGCCTACAATAGTACTAACATGGTGTAAGTGAAATATACAATGTTAATTCTCCAATTCTTTTTGTCTTGATCCTTCAACCCATTCCTACTGTCTGATCCTTCTCTATCTATCATATACATCCGACTGGGTAGTAGCTAAGATTTTATTATTTATTGATGTGTATACGCAAAGAAGACGTGTGCCGCGATCAGTATAAGTTTTTAAGACTGTAATAAACAAAATATATCAATGGCAGTCTGGTCAATCACTTTCAAATTTTTTTATCATTTTCAAAATGGTCTGCCACAAAGTTAACCGCGTGATAATGGTCTGCCATTCTTATTTTCCGATAATAATAAGCCTATATTTTGAAATATCAAAACGGCAGCCCTGGTCAAATGGATTTAAAATTCGTCAAAATTGATACCTGTCTTTCCTCTTGCCTCAGCGCTCGCCGCGTCCACCATTTTGAGCTTAGAGAGTCCACGTACCATGCATGGTAGGTATAGGGGCCTGAATGTACAAAACCTCAAGTCTGGTCAAATACATACAGAAAGCCGATCACTGGCTCTTAAACTATTCGTTATTAAGTCATTCAGCATTTATCCTTTTCTGAAATGTATCCAGTCCTTATCTTTTGTTCTAAAATCTTCTACATTTTTCTGGAAGTCTTTAAACCAGCTCACGTTTCTAGAATATTCTAACCCCGGTTGCCAAAATAAATTATGACTTTAAGGCCCGAGTTGAGATTGCGTGTCGTTACTCCACTTAGAATCCAACATTTGTTAGACCGACTTGTTGAAACACAACCTCTAATTAGACTAAAACAAATGTAAATTGCGTTAATCTTCAGGGAGTTCGTACAAAACTAATTAATTCCGACGTTTTGATACAATAAGCATGTACAATATGAATGCCGGCACGAATAGCTACTTCGCTGGCTTTGACGTAACATACTGATTCGCCGGGTTGTTTGTAGGGCTGTCATGTAGGTGAATCTCCAAGAATTTCTTGAAGCATGTTTAATAGTGATATGATTGTACAAATATTTAATAATATTAGTTTCCAATACCGCAAATTTGTATCTCTCGTGTGGTAATTAAAGTTCTTACTTATTTTTGAAGCAAATGAATTATTTTATTATTTATTGTTGTAATAACTTTCTGCGTTTTATATTTTTTTACAACTAATATGTAAATGGAAATTAAAAATAGCTTACAAACTATAAATCGTACATGTTTGCCATACTTCTTTTGTTTTTGCTTCACTCTATATTTGTCCTTGCATTGTATCGTATCGTGTAATAAATATAACTTAGCGGTCGCCCAGTAATTAATTAAAATTATAAGTTTGAACAGTATTAAAGTTCTGTTGTCAAATACTATACTTCTATAGTCACAGATTTCGCCAAAGCTAGTGTTAATTTGACTTTTACAATAAACAAAAAGTATATATTCATTTTTGTCAAATAAATGGTAGTGTGTGTATTTCTTTTTATTGATTAATGTATTTTTATGCATAATTTTAAAAAATATTAGCATTCAGCACTCCTTTTTTATAATATAATATATAAACAAGTATGGAAAATTTTATACCCCTCCGTCCACGTAATTTAGTGTGTCATCTATGGATTATAATATAAAAATCCTCGTGTTATTTCATGTCCAAGTTATTGTATATTATATACGTGCTTTCCATATATTGGTCTCCACACATAACTCTACGTATGACAATTTTCGACGTACCAACCCTACGAAACCCCGCGTTCTGATTGCTCAGCCTAACTCCCTAACTATGTTACAGAACTGCGCATCGCATACCACGCGTGTTCACTTTAAACAATTGATTTGTTGGGTTTGACCTACAAGGAATTAATATTAGATTCATTGTCTAGTGCCAGTTCGGTATTCATGATATTGTCTACCCTCTTGGGTATGGAATCCAGTTTAGTTAGTTTAGTAGATGATGCATTTGAGAGAATGTATTCGTTATATCTTTAATGAATATATCTGTCACACAATGATCTTCTTCGGAAATTGGAAACTGGTAAAAAGTCGAACCGGTTTGATCCTACTTACATAAGAACTTTTCAATTTTGTTCTAACTTTTACCTCAATTTAATGGTTTTTTTGGTAATAATAGTTAGTTAATTCTGTTGAGATTCTGTTTAATAAAACGTTTTTTGCCTCCCCCCATCCCAGCACATCCAGTACATCCAGTTTTCGGTCCACACAAAAACATTTTAAGAAAGATGGAATGAGAAGTAATTCTTGCGGAATAAACCTGTGAAGTCACTTTGATATAACGCTTTTTTTGAGGTTTTCACTACAAACAGATAGTTGATTAAAACTGGTTGATTTTAAACCGTCTTTCGTCTTTTTACCTTCTCTTACTAGAATAAGGCAGGTTGGGGTTTTGAGTACAAGGTCTATAGCTCTGAGTGTGTAAGGCTGCAGCAGCTATTTTCTATAGTTTTAAAATCTACCATATCTGTATAGAAACAGATAAATCGACGGGTTTTGTAAACATGATATTTGGCTACAAAACATCAAAAAGCGTTTAATAGAACACTCCATCTCAAAAAGTACTCAAGGAATCCTGTTTAAAGCTGTTGGTTGAAAATATTTATGAAAGATTATTACCTCAATTTTTGTCAGGTGGTAGGGCATTTTATTGTCTAGAAGACTACCACCCCTGGTCTGGAGTATGTCGCCATAACAACCTTAAGTTGTGTGCGGTATCAGTGGCCAGGTTCCAGATTCCAGTTGGAGGCCGGACATGTAGGTTGCAGCTCTAGTGTTACAAATGTCTAGACGCAACGATAACCACTTTCCATTAGATAGGTCGTCCATTTTCCGCATCATAATTTAAAAGTTAGAGATATGACTCAATTGTTACTACTCTGAAAGCTTGTTTCGTCATATATTAAATAAAACAATCATTTAAGGCACATTGGTATTATTTTGTACGATTTTATAGACCCAGAGGATTCCGAGAGAAATGTACATACAAATGTAGAAGACATGACGAAAACATACGGTTCTGTTTTTTGCTAAGATGTCTAGAGTACCTTAGAAAACATTACTAAAATATCCAGAACTTCGTAGAATTATGAGTAACATATATATAAGTATATTTGTAGCTAAGAAACATTAACACTATTATAATACGATTTTGTTGCACGTATTGATTTGTGTGACTAATGCCTAAAGAATTATTTGTAAATAATTTAAATTAATTTTTGTGTATATTTCACACTATTCTTCTTTATTGCTTATGTTGTTTTTATTTACATTCTTTAGTGTTTTTTCTTTTCATAATTATTTTGAACTCCACACACAACTATACACTTTAGCTATATGTACTTTAGATACAAAACCCGCAACGTATCAGTGGGTTTATAGTCGTTTCCAATGCAGCTTAGTTTATATGTGGTGTAGTCGTTTTGTTTCTTTTTTATGTTACATTTCGTGATTCTTAATGGTGTTGTAATGGTTTTGGGTTATTATTTGTTTTTATTGATACAAATTTTTTTTTTTTTTTGTTTAAGAATGCATTTGTGATGGTCCAATATGCTGCCGTATGATAGATAAAAGTCGAAATTCAAAACTACTGAATTTATTTTGTACTATGAAGGGAATATTGCACGTGACACAGACCTCTATTGACACATCTTACAATTCTGAAACAATATACAAAATCATATAAGAAACTAGCTGTCCCGGCAGACGTCGTCCTGCCCGGTAAAAATAGGGGTTTGTCGCAGAGGGTTAATAATTTAGGGTTGTATGTATTTTTGTATGTTGTATCATAAAAAAATAGACATTAAAAATTTTGTCTAAAAAATAAAAAACAATTTGGGGGTGGACTACCCCTAACATTTAGGGGGATGAAAAATAGATGTTGGCCGATTCTCATAGATACCGGATAAGCACAAAAAATTTCATCAAAATCGGTCAAGCCGTTTCGGAGGAGTATGGCAACGAAAACTGTGACACAAGAATTTTATATATTAGATTGAACACCAAGGGCCGCTTGCATAAGGTTGCTTATTTAAGAAACACAAAACGTATTTAACACTCATACAATTAGCGTCAATATGTTTTAAGAAATGTCAATACGTTTTTTGTAAAACGTATTTAGGCAGTTTAATATAATTAATTTATTTTATTTAAAAGCGATCGTTATGCAAGCGGCCCTTAAACATCATGTTATGCTTTTGAAATATTATAATAAACATTCTTCCTACCTACTACTTCTACTATCGCTAAGATACTATTCGTTAGCTTGCTACCTTTCTAATATATCTACAAGGTAAATTAGCTTCGAGGCATACGACGAGAGTACGATCAGCACATAAATAAATAAAGTAACACTTTTTTATATATTTTCATAGGCAGGTAACATTAAACAATATTAAAATAATAAATATTAATATTTTTTACTAAATAGTTGGACTTGTTCTGTAGAATGTTATTTGCTTTCTGATAGCACCTTTCCGATGGAAGTCAATGGTGTTCCGGTTGATTTAGCAATCAATCGAGCGGGAGCCATAATACTGCTCGGATTGCTTTTGCATTCATTTTCGAAATATTTCTATAGAATATACAATTAATCTCTTTAGTCTTGGAAGTCGAAAAGTTACCTCGACCACGTTTCAACATCGGAACCATTTTTAATTAAGAAATTTAATATCAAATAACAACAATTAGCAACAAATAATAACACTGAACAATAAGTAACAAGAATGAACCAAAATCAATTCATTAATTATCAAACTGTAACCAAATAGTCACACCTCACAACAATTAACTGTGTAAATATTATTTGTATTACTTTCACCATTAACTTTCGGTTATAAATATGTTTTCTTCTTCAAAATACAACAAACCTCTTTTGGCTGATTGTACTTGGAATTTTAAATGTCAAGTTTATAATTCCTGTCAAAATACATATACTACACAAACGCAAATACTTTTCGAAGTTAATTTACCTACACTAGCCTGAAACGTTCGATAAAGTATCTCATTACATCTGATTGTCAAATACAGGGTATTTGAAAATATGAATGGCCGGGTCTATATCTTCTTATTCATTCACATGCCCTACCATCGGTTAAATTTTGACATTACTTGTATCAACACTTGTATCATGTACACACGGACTAAAATCGCTGCCTATACCCTGCTGCGATAGCCGTCGCCTCGCACAGCCAAGAGGGTAGACAGCAAAATTGATGGAGCTATGTTTTTACCTTCTTTACACTAGGCAAGGACGGAACAGGAGTTATGATAAGATATAGGAACCGGCCATAAGTTATTAGGTATAATAGTAGTAATAACAAGGAGATGGAACGAAGTTCCTTTCGATTAATTAGTGAAGGAATTGTAATACAATTTTATTTTTTTAAGGTATAAGAATATAATGTAATATAAACGTAATCAGTAGGCTGAATTTTAGTAATAATTGGCTTGTGGTAACTGAAGTAGGAAACATATGTTTGGGATGCTATTTTATTTAAATAACAACCGTTACATAAGTCTATCCCAAAATCGATCCCATTATCCGGAATAAAAAGTATCCCATGTCCACCCTCGGTATAAAATTTACATGTATACTGAATTTCAGCCAGATCGGGCCATTACTTCTTCCGTAAAAGCATAACAAACAAAAAGACAAATATACATTTATCCCGGAAACTATCCCTTTTTTCGAGATAAAAAGTATCCTATGTTCATTCTCAGCATCGAAAATATATATATATACTGAGTTTCAGCCAAATCGGCCCAGTAGTTTTTCCGTGAAAACGAAACAGACAGGGACAGAGTGCATATATATATATATATATATACATCGCCCACTTCGACCACATCGACTAATTGCACCAAAATGACAAAAATAGCAAATCACAAAAAAGTGTCCTCATAACTTTTTTGCTCTTAAAATTTTCCGTCTAGCCCCCATTCGTACCGCGCGATAAGGAACTACGTTCCAATAATAAAATATGCATTATTCAAATATAGATAATATTAGATATCAAAAAATTGTTCAAGGTGTTAATTGGTTTCGCATTTCAGTAACATTATTTAAATTTACTTATTTAAAACTAAAATGAATACGTCCCTAAAATTTTAATCAAATAAAGTCCAACATTATCGTCTAAACGATACAAACACATATTCAAATAAAATTACATACTAAACATTAGATTCGTCAAGCTTCTTAATAACCTTGTAGTAAAGTAACATTAAATCAAAGCAAAAATCTTGCCATGTTCACTCAGCTTTATGGATAATTCTCCTTTATTCAGTACCACTAAGCTTTATTCACTGACCACTTCAAAGCCTTTGTCACAAAGATTTTGGCTTTCCTCGTTAATGTTAATAACACTACCATCCCAAGGGTTTCCTATTGTAAATACATAATATTCATTAGTCAATGGCCTTCGCAAAAGTCCTTTTATAAATAGAAAGTCCAAGCTCTTTTCATTTTTGTGTTGTTGATTCAAAAGTCACGTTTGATCTCTAAAGTTTACATACCTAAAGACCACTTAACACATCGACATTATTTTCACTTCAAACTATTGTAAATAATTTACACAACTTTAAATTTATTACTACATCAGAAAAAAACATTAAAATTATTCGTCTCTTCATAGTATTGGGGACATGTATTCAATATTAGCGGCAGTCTTCTATATTCCATAACAACTCTAAATTCACCTCTATCTTAACTATCTTGCGATATGATGTATTTTTATGTATCGCTATTATTTTAAACATTTTCATCATTTTTATTGATCACAGCACCCATTGATTTATCTATTTGAGCAACAGCTTCAAAAGCTGTATAATATGAAAGGACTGTGTTAATCTTGAATCCTGTAGTAACCAAAACCATTCCAACACCATATATACTTGGCGAAATGATTGACAAATGTAATGTATGGTGGTATAGACATGAGACACCAGTGCTCGCTAATCCCTTGCGCATCATACACGTTGACGAGGAGCTGCTAGTGCTAGACAAGCCTTGCTCATTGCCGGTGAGTCCGTTTTCGGAGACCCTCGGATCCTGATGGTCGGACTTCGAGAAGATTCGAATGACCTTCTCAAATAACCACGGGTTTTTGGTTTCTGTAGGACAGATACCAAGACTCCCCTTTCTAAAGGTCTTAATTCGAATTCAAAATTTTGCTTGTCTGCTTCACACCTCATTGGAATTATGTGACAATTATGTGACTCACAAGTTTCGGCTTTAACTTCATATTGTAGATCTTTGTAGAATTTCGTTCACATGCATTTGAATCAACGTTCCGTGGTTCATTCAGAACTATGAAAACAAAAGGTTTAGATTTCCCTTCAAATTGATTTAAATTGAATTTCTGCTAGATAGCTAAATTTGAACTCATGAATATGAATATTTTAACGATGATTAAAATCTAACTTAATTATAAATGATTGTGTCAGTCTGAAAAGCTTACCCACTTTTATATAAAACTCCAACGACATTATTGAAAACGTTCATCAAGTTTTATACAGTGGTTAATTTAAAACTTAATAAACAAAAACCCAAATAAGTTTTGGAATAAGGCGTGTAAGCTCTTGTTAAACTGTTTTTAAAACTCTTCTTTATGTATTTTTTCCTCACGAATAAAGAAACTTTCCCTTTCAACAAAACAAAAATCTTTTAATTCCAACCAAGACAAGCAGGTCCCGCCGTGTATCCCAGAAGATTTTCAAAGTACAATAATAAAGAGAAATAAATCTTAGTGAAACGCGATAAAGCCCGAGAATTGACGTGTTAAAGGGGATTCTTTTTCACGCGAAGTTCGACTTCAGGGTCTGATGTTTGATACTTTTAATCCGAGAGACATTTTGATTGTCTTTTTAAGGGACAAAATATTTTATGAAAGACCACTTAAAAGTGGTGGTTTGTTAAATGATTTTATACCAAAAACCCACATACAAGTGAACACAGAAGTTGACTGATTTATATGGTGCTTTCAAATTGTCATCGGTCTCGTGACAGGTTAATTCTGACTTAAATCTTCTATTTTTAGACAGTGATCGGATGATTTCAAAATTAAAAGAATCTGTTGCTGGATCAATACGAGACTGGTGATCAACTTTAACTTTCTTTCCTCCACTCTCTTAAATATCGTGTAAATATTTAAGTATGAAGTATATATGAGTTAAATTGGTATCAGGTTTACAGAAATATATATTTACAGATCTATTATCGTCACCTGCTTTATTAGAAAACAGTAGGTTCGTTGTAGCAAAATATTCAAAACTTACACTATAAGCGACTTGATTACTCATTTTTAAAGTCCGAAGATATTTCTGTAGAAAAGCTTCAAAACTCATTTTGTCATTGAAATTTTAAGTTTTTTACTGATCATGATAATGCTTGAAATAATAAATCTATTTATTCGGTATTTCTATATCAATTCTTAGTAAGATATATTAAAACTTGCCTACTAATTTTTAAATAATTGTCATGTATTGACTGTTTTTTAACAGATTTCATCAAAATTTATTAGGTTTATAGAAAATAAACAATACATAACGATAAAGAATTCATGATTTTTTATACTGCTGACAGTACAGTAGACAGGGGGACGGCCCAACTGTGATGAAAAGTGATTACTATCGCCTATGTTACATTAGTGGCCACAGAGGGTAAACGGGAACTGACTGATGTCGGAACAGAACTCAAAGTTGTTATAGCGCCCTACTCTAGACCTGGGGTGGTAGTCATCCAGTCCGACATATGCCCTACTACCTGGCTGTGGATTATTTTGTGTCCTTTACGACAAGACGCCCGCCCATACCAATTAGTATTTTTTCCGTTCAATTTTTGGCAGGAACATCACTGATCAAGGTAAAAAAACTCATTGAATCTTGTTAAAACACAGCCTTCATTCGATTTAAAATGATGTGTAGAGATTAGATAGATTATACACGATTTTTTGGCCTTCGATGTACGCTGTGACTTTGACTAGAGGTTTGTGTCCGGTTATTTCTAATGTACAGACGGATACCTCCATGCCCTCTAGCGGGGGTTGTCAACTGCCATACATATAGCTTACCCTATCGTGTCTCGTGACTCGATTACTACGCTGAAACAAAAATAGCTTTGAAGTAATACGCAATCGCTGTAAAACAATACTGGTATAACCGACGTTTAAGATATTATCAAATGCAAAATTATTATGATTAATAATAAAAGCTTTATGTTTTCATTTTGTGTTAAATTGTACTTTAATATTATATTAAAACAAACTTTAATTTTATCCCGGTAAATTTCCTAAAGCTTTCATAGCTGGTATAATTTTAGATACCAATTTTCAATACAAATCAACTTGCCAAAGTGTTCAGAAGTTTTGGGACGGTAATCCCTTATTTTGTTTACACGATATCCCTTTTACTTTTCTGCTGAAACCTTTTCAATTTTGCATGGTACCTTTCTATTTAAATCCTCTTATTTCTTCTTTTGCTATTGGACTTACGTAATGTGCCTTTTGAGTGTTTGAAAAAACGAGAACTTGGTTTAAGCAATATTTGCTATAGTAGATTGGTGTAAACTTTAAACCAAATAAAGGGTGTCTGGTGACAAAATTAGGATTTTAATGTTAATTTAAAAAATCTACAAAGTAATTAACTTTTTAAGGTCAATTCTAAAAAAAGCGGATTTATTTTTCAAAAAAGATTCCCGTCTAAATGATCACATACCCGACTGGAATCTGTAGACTGTATTTTGTGCAACGCGCTTAAGAAGTGATTGATTTGATGTCGTTAATTTTTAATTTCCTAAACAAAATTTTAATTCAGTTTGGAATGTCTTTATTTATTTAACTAATAAACTTGGCCCTAAAGATACCCCTATAGAAACAAGTCCAATGGGGGGCGGGACATCTGCCCGTCTTGGTGCCCAAAAGATGTCTTCAAAGTGGCTTTTCAATTTGTTTGGAAAAATATTACGTAGGAAAATTAAAGTGTCTTTAGCATCATATTGCTGAAATCGTGTTTGTAAAATAAACGAAGGACAATAATAATTCATTGTGGGTCAAAAAGAAACGCCATCTAAATTACGGTGTTTACCCTCCTGGAGTTCTTAAAAAAATATAAAGTTCTTTTATGCACATAGATTTAAAACGTATACCAAATGGTTTCTTTGGCTATACAGTAGCTGTTGATGGTTCAAACGCAGGATCTGTCTGTAAATGACCAACTTTGTGAGGCAGCACGTAAATATTGAATAATTTAATGCGAACAGAATCTCTAGCAGATAACGACACAACAATTGTTATTGTTTAGAAAGGCTTCAATTGCAAACACATGTCTACCGGAAAACTGTGATTAGTAAATCCGCACTAATGACGATTCTAACGAGACCCCTTACACATCCGTCCGATTAACAGTTTTGAATTAATTCGAAATTGAAATCCTAATCTGCCACCGGACACCCTTTAGGTAACGCTTGAGTATTTTCCCACTACGTAATTAGTATCCTAAAAACATTTGCTTGTGGTAAGTTCAATAAATATTCAGTGGTAAAATACTCTAGTTTTCTTCACTTTGATTCTGATAGATTTTTAATTTTATTTAAACAATTTCCCTTTGAAAAATGTATCATCTTATTTATAATGTATTATCTGATGCTGTCTTGTTATTATTATATGTCTATTATCTGTAATCTCATCATAGATGTGTGCAATAAATATTCTAGGTGTCTTTTTAATATAAAACTAAACTGTTATTTTTATCGATTACTTCTTATCACACCCCAAAACAGTTTCATTTTAAATTACTTTTTTAAAGTTATCTCTAATATAGTATTATATTTATAGTGAGCATGAGGGTTCACAAGATATATATCTTTAAATTGATTATGATGGGAAAGATATATAGAATAGTTTTAGTTACTTGAAAGATGTTCTAATGAATTAAATTTAACTGATTATATCAGGTACACCCGTGCGGTAGATACAGGCACAATACCGTCGTATTTATCCTCGCAAAGGAGTATAATTTGAAGAATTTGAGGACGATTCACAGGCTTGACAGGTTAACATCAGGTAAACGAAAATTTCAATATAATTTATATACATTGTTTAACTCCTGCCACGATTTGTCTGAAAACAAAATGATCTTTAGATATGAGACCGCTTTTTGTGCTCAATTTAAAAGCATGTAAGATTTCTGTAGTGATGAACAATAAAGAGTTGGGGATCTATATATATATCTAAATTACTGAAGGTTTAAACGCAACTTTTCTCATTTTCACTTTGCATCCACATCCCAGCTTTCCATTTCAAGACCAAATTCGATAATAATAAGTAAAATAGGTATCAAAGCTGTAAAGGAGGAACAAACAAAATTATACAAATCTTTAATAATGCTCTCTTTTAGAAGTATAATTTTACTATCGGTTGTTGATTTTTATTTTTGATCACAGTATTACAGAATGTGCAATTATATCAGTTTTTTATTTATCTTCCATCTGTACTTGGGTTGTTTAGCTTCAGCGCTATCAGCAAAATACCTAATACCCCATTCTTCATAGTTTACAACAAGTTTTCTACGTATACTATCCACACAACTTCATCTGTTCAAATAGTAAGAAGTATCCCCAATATTCGGCCTCAATGGCGGCCTAAAGGAAGCACAAACTAAACATCCAAATAAGTTCTGCGTTATGAAATGACAATAAATATTTTTTATTATACAGGACTTCTGTTATTCGGAAGGAGTCCGAAGAAGGCGAGACAGATGGAACATCAGATCAGGAATAGACAAGTGCAGAAAGAATACGTATGCAGGGTAGATGGACAGTTTCCTGAGTAAGTAAATTTTATATATATATATTTTATTATATATATTTGGGTCAAGGCATTATTCTTTTTAGTATTTTGTGGGATAGCTATGTAAATATAGTTCAAACAACGTTTTTTTATTATAAAAATTATAAGACATATGCCTTTTTTATTTCGTAGCAAAATTTTTCATAAATATCTACATCTCAAGAATTGAGACTAAGATTAAATTATATAAAATTACATATAAATGAAATTAATATTAAATTAAGAAAGTTTGTCCCAGTCTGTTTTCAGAAGGGATTGTTCCCAAAAGGCTAGCTGCGCTACCTTGTTAGTTAACAGTGCTAATAATTATGTTGCCTGTAAAAATTTAAGTAACACTAAAGGACCATTATATTGTTACAGAAGTGAGATAGAATGTCAAGAGCCGATAGAAGTAGTCAGTTACAAGATTGGGGTGTGTAAAGTGTCACCAAAAGGAAAGGATTGTTCCACAGTCTTCAAGAGGTTGGGGTTCAATACTAATACGAACACCAGCGTGGTTCTGTGCAAGCCGAAGACCGGTAGGATGCATCAGATCAGGGTGCACTTACAGTACTTAGGTAAGTGGATAGACTTAATGTTATGTATACTACAGTTTATACCAATAAATATACAACTATATATAAAAATAATTATTTGACACGTGTATGAAAAACTGGACAGTGACGATTATTCATACGAAAATTTTTACTTATCGATTCGTAATCCTATATAATATAAAGTAATATTTCCAATCACATGATTGTCCTTAGTAAATGTTTGGAATTTACGAAGTCGAGTTCGATTTACTTGTGGTAAATAAATATCTATGTGTAAGTGAAACCAAAAGCTGCAATTGATTGTTCCGTTACATACGCATAGCCTCACAGAGTGACAACCAGAATTATATAGATCAAATATATAACATAGATTCAATGCAAATTTATTTACGCGAGTAATGCCGTGTAGAAAGCACTAATATGACAAATCGAAATCTGACTCCATAGGTTACCCAGTTGTGAATGATCCACTCTACAACCACCCTGTTTTCGGTCCACTGCGAGGTAAAGGTGGTGATACTGGTGGCAAAACTGACGAACAGTTAGTACGCGACCTGATTGCTATACACAATGCTGAAAACTGGCTTGGAGTTGATGCTGCTGATGATGATTTGCTTTTCTCTAAGCCTGCTTCGGAAGATAAAGGTAAACGCATATTTTTTACAATTAGTCGGCAACAAAGCTATGAAATTTACTATAGTAAATAGACAATCAAAACATAACATTATAAATGTTTGTACATTAAATAATTTCTCAATTGGCTTACTTAACTCACTAAAATTCGATAATGTATGATTCTCGGTAGAGATATGATTTTTCTATATTTATTCTAGTCCTATGTTACTATTATTGGCCACGATGTACTCAGTAGTCATCCTATATTACTCTTAACATAAATATGACATTATTAATTTGGGAATAAAAAAATCCGTATATCTTTACATAAAATAATCATTTATGATGCTCTGTTTCTTTAGTTGGTGAATACGAATGTGATACTGGACCGGCATCAAGAGAGTCTTCTCCGAGATTGGAGTCTCCAGCACCAGGTGTTACTCCATCTACGGTGATGACGCGTAAGTAATTGAAAAGTAAAAAAATACATAGACAGATATATAGAAGTCATAAAGTCATGGTAATTTAATTGATACAAAACGTACTTGTTATATTAAAACTATTTTCAAGTTATCCTAAGTTCACTATAGGTACATAAATACACCAATTCAAAAGTATTGCTTGAAAATTTCGATATTTTTATTATTTGTTAAAATAATTAATAATTATCATCGAATCCAATAAGTATTCAATATTCAAATTCATAGTAGTATAAAGTGATCGGTGATAACTAAATTAAAAAGTTATTTAAGTACTTCCAACTGGAAAAATATCTTAATTTACCTAATAATTACTGATATGAAACGGAAGGGATCAATGCTAAATAGCATTATTATTTTGTTTCACCAGCTACTCTTCCAAGTCCATCGAGTGGTGCTGAAGCCCCAGTGGAAGTATCCAACTCACCAACCCAGTGCTCGATGGCTTCATCGCCAGTGGCCTCGCCAGGATTAAATGAGGACTCTAATGATGCTAAGGTAACTAAATGATTGGTGCTTGTTAATTTTCTTTATAGAAGTTCTTATAAAAATTGCATCTACCTGACAGTAAATAGATTTGGGGTATTAAAGGCAGATTTGTAACCTATTTGTACCATTCAGATTTCATTTATCTGGTCCCTCTTAGATAAACAACAGCTAATTAAAAAATTTAGGTGACAAAACGATAATCTTGATAAGAGTCTTAAGAGCTTCATAGTTAAGAGGTGGTTGAACATTTATTAGACAAGTTTTATAAGTAAATCCAGTAACCGAAAACTTTAGACACTAAGAAGTATTTTAACCAACAGTCGGATAAAGTGACGGTGGCAACGCAGACTGGCTGTACACCAGCCGTCAGTGCAAACGCAGCTACAAGCTCGACGAGTTCATCTGATACATTGGCTTCAGACCCTCACTGCTACGAATGCCGCGTCAGGTACCGGGACCCGAGGCCCAGGGATCTGGTCATGTACCTGCATGCTTGGAAGTACAAGGTTATTATGAATTAGACTCTTCTAGTTCAGTTTTCATAACTAACGTGTGTGACTTTAATAATAAAAATACCTATATGTATATTTTTCTGCTTGATTAAGATCTCTTGTATAAGGCCCTCCATTTTTATGGAGTTCTACCTCTTAGTCATGTTTAACTTTCTCAACGTCTACAGTAATTATATTATGATTAAATTTTTAGTCAATGTTAGGAATTACCAGAACAATGCGATAGTAGTGTAAATAATAGCTTAGGTTCGGTAAAAACAAATAATTAAAACAGCCTTTATTCCTTTTATTTTTATTCTCTTCTTTCTCTCACCTTCTTCTAATTATATTTGGGGTCGAAACAGTATGTCATTTCCTTCTTTACCGTTCTATTCTGATATTTCTATATTATTGTTATTTCTATTTTCATTATCGTTATGTACTTGTGTTTCTCCATCTTATGCAATTTGTTAATGTTCCTGGTAGGTTTTAAATATTGTATCTTAACAACGTAATAAAATTGAACGTGAACTATTTTCAGGGCCCCGGCTGGGAGTACGAGACAGAGCTGCCACAATGGGCGAGCATAGATTGGGAGGAACCAGAGAATTCATAGTTACACGACATGGCACCTTTGCGGCGACGCCTCGCTACAACCTTGTACATTACGACCAAAGGGAAATAATTTAAAATATAAGATGTTTGTTTTTATAGGAGAACTTTCTAATTTGATATAAAATGTTTTATGAAGTTTCTTCTATAATGTCTATTTTACTGCGTCAAAACGAATTAGTGATGTACATTTTGATAAAGTATGTTATGTAACTTTAATTCTACTAACATCAACTAGTGTACGAGTTAGATTTTTCTCCATAATATACAGTATATTATAATGTTCTACCTAAATTTTCTAGTATATCTAATTATCATTTTGTAATGATTTAAGCGTGAATCCGGACTATAGTTTTAAAAGTAGTCTTGTGGAAATATGGGTAGAACATGTGGAAATATAGGTAAAAAATGCGAGGCGTTGCAAAATACACAGCAGATTATATTTGGCTGTTTATCACTATGACAGTGCGCTACGTTAGTTTTTAGTAAGTTTTAGTAAAGTTAAAATAAGTGAGAAATAGATTAAGGTAGTCTTATATTTTTGCGTTGCTTTTTTTACCTTTGGTGTTTTTAAGGAGCAAATTATTTCGAAAATACGTGATACTTTTTTTTTGTTTAAGACATCTTTCTCTTGTAGCTGCTTCTAAGCATGCAGTATGTAGAACTCCAATCGGTCTTAAATAAAACTTGAGGACACACCTTCGTATTAAACGAAAAGACTTTAAAATTTAAGTTGCGACTGCACCAGTATTCGTTACCATCTTTCTTAAAACCTCTCCGAGATTGACTACGTATCGCAGCTGATTAATTCTCGGTTTGTTTGATCCTTCAAGCAATTCCACATTTACTGTTTAAAACCTAGTCGATACAGGCGATTCGACTGCTTGATCGATAATATGAGTAAATACCATCACTATTGCATTATAGTAATAGGAGATAGTACAAGTAATCACATATTTTCGATATAAGTTGTTACTGTCCCAAAATTTATTTAGATTATATTTTAGCAAAACTTTAAATCAACTTTGAAAAGGTAATAAGGTTCAATATTGTTGGTTTAAAGTTTGATTTAATTAGTTTTTCAGTTCAGTTCCTATCGGCCTAGTATGGTTTTGTCAGCTTTCTAATGTAATTTATATTGTATTAATAAGTAATTATGGCAACATAAGGGATTATTGTGACAGTAAGTAATATCAATGGGAAGTAAGGGAGTTTACACGTATACCACTTGAAAGGCCAATGTCAAATACATGTTATGACAATAGAAATTACTAACATGTTATTGTAGAATGATTGATCATTATTCAGTTTTTTATCAGCAGCATTAAGCACCATTACTATTGCTGCTTTCAATTAATATATTGCAACTGGTTGCTGGTTAAAATTTTAACTAACAGGAAAATGATCGGTTGATTTTTGTTTAGTTCCTTGACGTGTCCTAGTGAATTATACACCACAAGTTCGTGTTCGCCACTTTCATGATCTGCGAATTACGGAAGATGCATGGCTACGGGATGAAACAAGTCTGTGACTCATCGCAGAGACATGTTGCGATCATTCACATGTTTCTGCGACCTTACGAGAACAAATCTCTTGACAATTAATTTGTCGACGTTGCCTAGTTGACATCGGAATATCTTCAGAAGTAGTGTACCATCAACACAAATCCTCAATAAGCAAAGTATGTCATGCGACTGTTGACGGCACTCGCATTGACAAAAAAAGACGGAAATTCACTTAAAATCGCCTGGTATCGATTTGCGATATCTATATAGATGTTGTGTGCAATGTAGGTCAATATATAGATTTCGTGTTGTTTGACCAAGCCGCGGGACAAAAAGCTCTATTAAAAACGAGGCTTTAAAAAAAACGTCAATGAAGCGTTCTGCCGCTTTCATATATCTTTACGCCCCGTTGCCATGTAATGACTTTGAACCATCGATCATGGTGAAAAAGACCACCCATGGACGCATTCACTCATTCACAGGGACTTACGAATTTCCCGGTCTAAAATACTACTAAAGTTGTTCACATTACGATATACCATGTGGCTACTAATATATGTAACTCCCATTTATATCGCTTTAATGAAGCAGGGTCAGAACCACAATCATAAATGGTTAAAATAAATAGAGGATTTTTAAATTAACTCATTTTAGTCACAGTTTATGAGATAGCTATTCTAAATAATTGTAAAGTTTATTACCGCAACAGAGACGCATGACAGTCGCCATCTTTGTTAAAATATTTTGGCGGTATTTATGGTTACATTAATAAAACTGTTTTTATCCTTTCAGTGAATTAATTATATAATATTTTTATCTGTAACGTTAGCTATTCAAGTGTTATTGAAAAATTTATAATTATTAAAAAAAACTTGCTGAGCTAATTTTACTCTAGATTTTTCTAAAATGACATTTACATGACAGTTTGTATACTGTCACTTACAGGTGTGTGATTATTCTATGTAAAGAAGATGGCGGGCGATAGCGTGTTATAACAATATATTTTTCTTAAGATAATTATCTTGAAATTAGGACCACTGTTTTGTAGAAAAGCTATCTCTCTATTAGAATTCATATTATTAAAATATAAGTGAATAAAAAAAATAACAATTAATAATTATTATATTAATAGTAAATATGTCGCATTTTTGTAGACGGTGTCTATAGCTACATCGTCATTGGCTTCCATAGGTTTTGGTGTAGTATAATAAAACTTGGTATTGATAAAAATGAAATTTTATACTTTACATATATACGTACATGTAATGTATAATAATTGAAGTAAACTAATCGTTTTTCCAAATTACATTTACATACGCTTATTATCAAACTGTCTTAGACACGAAGGCATTTACATATTCTTTCTGTCAGCATTCTTAAATAAAAGACATTTTCTTAAATCTATAGTTATGATTATATTTTGCACTTAACCATACGCATCAAGATTAAATATAGAAATATGGTTCTAATTAGGTATTAGAATATATTTAACTTGTGCGGTAACGTTTCGTGTGAATATTTTAAATATTGCATTATATTTAAATTATACAAGACCAAAGTAAATACAGCTTTTAATGTTTACAAGGATTTAAGTAAATTTAATAATTATATGGAAGCATACCCGCTGCTAGTTTTCAGTTCGCAGTTCGAAGCAGCAGATTCTAAAGACATGAAATAAGGCGTTTGAATAATTTTATAAGTTTTCGAGTGTTTGTAGTGTTAAGTTATTTTTTTATTTGATTTCTTTTTGGATTGTTATTGGATTAAACCCTTGGTTTTGCGAATTAACGAGACGCTGGGTCGTTTATTTTTTTTTTGTAGTTACACAAGTAGTGTTTAAAAAGAATGCTTTTTAGACGAGGCATTCTAAAATTGTAAAAGACAATTGTTGGTTACACTTGAACATTTTCACGAGCTTTCATAAACATTAGTTTAATAAACACTATATTGAAAAGTTATATATTTTTATTACTCATAAAGTAGTAGTTGTCTATGGACGTAGTTAACCTGTACTTTTTTATTGTCTATGGAGGAGAGTTAAGATAGTGGAAGTGTCATAAATGTTGCTTTTAGAGGAGTTAATACTTTCGACATTAGTCTCAACTAGATAGTGTTGTGGTCAGTAAAACAGGGTTTTATTTGAGTTTAGAGCGAAGTTAACTCGTTAGCGCGTTATAGTTTCATATTAAAATCTAAGATTACAATAATTTATATATTTGTACTGGAGTGACACTGCTTAGGAAGGAACTGGGGGAGGTTTATGTAAAAATATATAGATTATTAAACCTTTAATTTAAAAAAAGAGAATGAGGTGATAATTAAGATTAAATAACTAATAATAACGCATATGACCTCGTACATACATACATACGTAGCATATTGAGTTATATACCTAGTAGTTTCATTGTTTATCTAATGACACATAAGATAATTTGTCTATAAATAAAATGAAATTTATTTAGATATCAAGCACAGTCAACATAAGATAGAAAACTATTTTATGTTCCCTGTGCTTGAATATAAATAAATTTCATGAGCGTACAAAGTTAAATTCTATTATATTAAACTCTTGAAATTCATTACATCATTCGTCATTTATATTCACTATATTCTAATATGTTTGTGAAAAATGTTACGTATTTACAATTCAGAGCAAGACTGCAAAAATATTCACATAAAAACACCAAATTAATTCAAATAAATATGTAATTTTCAAGCTACAAAACCAAATTTACTGATTACAACGCTACGATGTCGTTTCTTCTTGTGAAATTTGATTTATCTTTAATTTTTCCGTTTATTATTATATATAATATTAGTTTATATCTTTCGCTGTCCTCCATTTTTATGCTATCGGCTATACGAATGTACATATTGCGCTAATTGTTATAATTATTATTATAATAATAATAATAATAGTAAATTTACTATGACATAATAAAAAAAACAATATACTGGCTATCATAATATTATATACGGGGAACAATAAATTTATAAAAATTGGGATCGAAATTTTAAGGTTATCTGAAAGTTAGATCGGAAATAATAATGGCAAATTTATTTTGAATATATTTTCGTTTTCTATATTAAACACATCGGCCGGATGATTTGTTCGACGGTACGGAAACTTTTCTGAATAACCCGTCAGCGATTTCATGTTGGCTGATCTAGTATTATAATAATCATGGTAGAGTTTTTGTAAATGGATGTAAACGGTAGTAATGTACAAAATAATATACTATTTCGTGGCATATCACTGTACCACTGTGAGATCGGTTTAATTTGCATTACACAGAGTATTAGAAATTAAATCGATACCGCTCCAACAAAATAATATCGTTGTATTTTTATATAGTACGTAAGAAATGTTCATGAATTGTGTTAATACATACTTAGTGTGAATTACGGAATGTGAAGAACTGATTGAGCTTGATCGAAAGGCTGGTGATTTAAATGACGTTTTTTATGGACATGTCGCGGTAAACCAGTCTGAAATGACTTTTGACGTTATCGTGAATACTATCGGCAAGAGTTAACTTGAGACCTGAGCGGAATGCGCGCTCCCCTCCCGACCCCCGCCTTCTCACCGCTCTCGCCATCGACGCGTCAGCACCTCGCGCTTACGTCATCCGTGCGATGTCTCAAGTTAACTCTTGCGGGTTATATGTAGTTTTTAATTCAGCATTCGAAAGGTCAGTTCGCTTTTTCGTAGTGTTTCTAAAAGGTTCTTTCGTTTCCACAATGTCGATTCATTTATTTTATAAGATGATGGAAAAAATTTCATGTGCCTTCTCAAAATAATGGTAAAGATAATGAAATTGTAAAAGTATGTTTTTGATTACAGTTATAATTGTTACACGTGTTTAACATAAGTAGAATTACATTTGGCACTTGTCGAGCTTAGGACTATTCTGTGAAATGTGGGTAGGTGTTATGCTTTTTAACCTACAAAATAAATATATATAAAATTATAATACGTTGTAATTAATAATTACATGCTATTAATATAACTATTATTATAGTTGTACTATTTACTAATAATAATAATATTAATAGTAGTAGTAATAAGTGTTACTATTATTTAAATTATTTTTTTGACCTTTATTGAAATTCAAACGGTTTGCTTTTTAAATTATTATTAATATGTATTTTATATAGCGTTATTTCTACCCACATTAATGCGATGCTCATTATAGGCACATTTTGCGAAATAAGCATAAAATCAATGTTCGTGTTTATATTTTGCATAATTTATGAATTTGGGTTTTTAGGAAAAAATACTTTGTTCTTTTATTTAATACTAATAAGTATCTTTGTTGCGAATATAGTAATGTTGTGCCATATATGGCTTGCGTTATGTATTTAGTTATATATAATACTTTTGTATGTTACTGTATTAATATAGAAAAATGACTTGAAACGCTGTTAAAAGTACTGCTAATGCTAATAATTCATGGGCTTTAAAAATAGTCACAGAAAAGTAAGGACACCGAGTAAGTTTAAAATTAATGGAACTTTGTATAATAATATAACAAATGCTATCTTAACCATGCATAAATTTTATGACTGTGTTTTAAATGGTTCTATCAATCTAGGCTGTATCGACTATCAAAAATAATCATTTTATTTTTAAACCAAAGCACCAACCACGCAATGAATTGATAAAATCATGTGTCGATTATAAATTCAAAAAATAGAATTGTTGCTATTTTCTATTATATTGTTGCACTATTTTTATTCTGAACTACTATCATAACTGTGCATCTTTATTTCGGCAAATGGTCTTTCTTTCTTTCACCTGTGGGCGTGATGTGATATTTGCTTTCTCACTCGCTCATTACACAACGCTGCATGTGCGAAGAGTAACGGACAAGGAGACACATTACGCACAAGTGCACACTTATTATCCCCGCAAATTGCTAATGCACAACTCGATATCTACGCGTACTCGCCGGCCAGTGATGCTAACAGTACTGAGTGTTCGGCTACCGTTACGTCACCAAAATGGCGGCCATTCGCAAAAGCAATTTGCGGGGATAATATGCTGGTAATGCAGTAAAGTCAGTATAAGGGTCAGTTCAGTTAGTCATGTATAAGAAGTGATTTATATTATTAAGTCATGACAGAACTAAAAAGAGAAATCTTTAGAGACTTGCTTAATATGACGGCTTCATAAACAATGTGTGCATGGATTTCTATAATAGAAAAATGCGTTGTCATTTCTCAATAATAATATAGTAACATTTCGATCGATGACAAAATGAAAGACATTTGTTAATTTACTAAGTATTTCATAATTAAGAAATATAATAGCGTTTCCTTCTTTAGATTCATGTTATAAGAATTCATGTTTCCACTTAAATTTAATTAATTAGAATAAAAAGTCATCATTGAATATTTTGTTTTATTTTTATATAATTTTACCTACACTTTAAAACCAGTTATATAATGGAATATACTCAATCACAAAAAGTGTTGAGTTTTTTATTGCCTGCAACAAATAAACAGACAGACGACCCACTTAATTGATTGTGAAAAAACTCAATCACGAATACTAGAGATTTTTTATTTTTTTTATTTGACTTGACTTTATGTTGTTGGTCCGAAGACCTTACAACTTTACCGGGGTTTTCCTTGCTCGAAGGAACTGCCTAGGAAGTTTTACCTCAGCTGGACTGTTGCTATGAAAGGGGTATGAATCTGACGATGCCCACCATAGGGCGACACAATGAACTAATTGAGAACGGGCGACGGGTAATATAAAACCTGAGGGGAAGGATCCCGGCGGACCGTGTCGGCGGTTCGCGGTGGCCTACACTATCTTACTGCCGTTTTGCAACGTGTTATGGCTCCCAGCCATAAAAAGAAAAGAAGAAACGGCGAAAGAAACTTTCCAGCAACACACCTAATCTATCCTGTGGGGGCTATGTCTCCTGGCGTCCCTCGCGAGGACGTGGAGAGATCGTGATTGGCAGCGTCTGTGTCTGTCTGTCGGTGCCTGCCAGCCTGCCGTCCTAAATACTAGTGATGTTTGGTATAGTCTGAAGCAGGTAAATAGACAGACGACCCACCTGATGGAAAGTAGAAACCGTCGCCTATGAACACTTGCAACACCAAGACCATTGCTAACACGTGGCCAGCATCTAGGAAATTTTATAAGTCCTTAAACAAGCCACTGTCGTAGCGCAAAAAAGAAGCCTTAACGGGAAATTACCTCCAGAACTTTGTATAGATAGATGTCGCAATACACGGACTGACTTGTCATCGATTTTCTTTTCTACCTTAAGATAGAGGTAAAAGTTTCCGTAAACCATACAAACTACAAGGCATTAAAGCGTATTTTCAAATATAAATCAGAACCCTCTAAAAAGGGATTAATTACTAAGATACGACAAATTTGTGAGGTTGTTAACACCAACGATAGCAACAGTTTTGTAAGTAGCACTACAGATTTAATTAGTAGGTATACGATATACTATTTTCCTAGATATTAAGACAAGCTTTTTCATAATAAAACTACGTTTTAACGGTTTTAAGCGCGCTAATTTATTTGATTTTGGTTATGCCGACGTTTCGCACGACTTTGTCAATACTCGTTGGACAATTGTCATCTTTGTCGTCCGTGACCACGGCCACTAAAAACGACCGAAACACACAGGTACATATATAACCGAACACAAAAAACCCAAACGTAATTCATAAGGTCGTAATTCAATAACACGCGCAAAGACCATCACTATTAGATTTCCAATTGGCTAACAACAATGGCTAATTACAATTGGCTATTCTCCACAATAATTAGAAACGTATGCCAATAAATAAATAAGTAAACAAAAGAAGACAATCATAG
Organism: Dendrolimus punctatus; assembly: GCA_012273795.1. Taxonomy (NCBI): domain Eukaryota; kingdom Metazoa; phylum Arthropoda; class Insecta; order Lepidoptera; family Lasiocampidae; genus Dendrolimus; species Dendrolimus punctatus. The sequence goes on from CM022536.1 coordinate 18,806,124, forward strand.
ATTCCAATTAGTTCAAATGCTGACAGGTAATAAAATGTGCTTTTACAGACTTGAACGTGGAATTTATGTCTTTGTCGGGGGCAACGTTGTAACAGTATTATGCAACACCATTTTAATCAATTAACCAGAAAGTCACGATGACGGCTTCCAATGAAACAACCCAAACGTTGATATATTTCAGAAACTCTAATATTGTTTGCTCCGCTGTTTTACATTTTTAAGGATTTTTTTATTTTATTTTTTTATTGCAGGAGTTCAGCAGACAGGCAGACGGCCCACTTGATGGATAGCGGTTACCATCGCCTATGGACATTTGTAACACCAAAGGTACTACTAATGCGCTGCTGCTCTCTTGAAGGAGACTGGAGCCTGGTCACTAATGCCGGAATACAACTAAGGTTGTTATGGCGACATACTTTAGACCAGGGGTGGTAGCCATCCAGTCGGGCAAATGCCCTACCACCTGGCTGTGGGTTGTTTTGTCGCCTCTTACAACAGGCCGCCCGGCCGCAGGAATTTGTATTCATTCTCCGTTCCTGCACGGATGTCTAAGGAATGTCCTTAAAATGTATGAACGTATTTATCTTCATAATCTCTGCTGGCATTTTACGTGAAACATATTTGATTGCCGCTGCAATTTGTTGTCCAATATAAAAATGCGAAGACAAATTTTGTAGCCATATAAAAAAAATAGGGTTGGTACCACTTTTGCTACATTATACCTAAGCGTTAAATTGTGCTTTGCTTTTACTTGGGAAATATATTGTTACAACCTTGGCGCCGACAAAACAAATCCACACCTGCATATCTGTAAAAACACATTTTATTACCTGTCGCTATATGAACTAATTGTAATACTTTAATGATCATCTTTTTTTATTTACTTATTTATTGGCATGCGTTTACTATTCTAGAAACAGTGCATCGTTTTATTGTACTCGTTTATGGCAGTTGCGCTCGAATCATCATCCAGGTGTTACGGATTAGGTCGACTTCAATACAGGCACATTTGTATTTGTGAGGTATAAAACAGGGCCCTATGGAGAGACGACGAAGCAGTGAAGCGAAACCACGGTCGAAGCGAGACGTGTGTACTACAATTGGTAATCTATTAGTGATGGACTTGCGTGTTTTGTTGAATTACGACCTTTTGCATTACGTTTGGATTTGTTGTGTTCGGTTATATTTGTACCTGTGTTATACGTAATTGTATGTTCTAATAAAGTCTATAATAATACAAGGGCACTTTAATTCAAGTCTCGTAACTCGTAACAATAGGTTATAGACACTACTACTCTGATGCTAATTATATATAGACAGTCTATATAGTTATGTATGTAACTTACCCTCAAACGCGTGAAGTCGTTCATTTCCGCGAAATATATTAGATTCAACGGAAACGAAAGATGAAAAACCGTTTTCCGTTAAGCCCTCAGGCATTATTTTCTCCTAATCAGCATATGTGGCCTTTGGAATTTCTTCCGGAGCGCCTTTACGTAAGTACGTAGGTATACGAGACCATGATAAAGCGTACTCCAAACTATTCCAGCCTATTTCATTAAGGCAGTTATGGTATTTTATTCCAGGTGCTACAGAAAATATACATCAGTATTATGCTGCCATACTATAATATTGTGTAAATTAAACATACCAAAAAATTATATATCTGCTATAACTTTCTTTTTTTAACTTTAATTGACACAAGTTATCACTGTGCAGGTTTGATAATAATGTTTTTCTACACCGTTAGCATATGGTAATTATGAAATACGATTATGCAATTAGGTCTGAAAACGTCTAATTGGTGAATGCTTTTCCAGCCACGATTCGAAACCGCGCCTTTGAGTTCGGGACGCGTGCGCTGACCACTAGCCTATCATGGCTTTTAAACTTAAAACTTACTTTTACTTAAGAATGCTAACATGTCATCCGAACGTAGGCAGCCCTACATGAAAATCAGGCCCAGCGACGCGGAGTCATCCATCAAGCCACTACCCCGGCCGGAATGTTTCATAGTCACGCAACCCTTATAACAACCCTTTGCTTGCATTAAACGACGCTATTCTTATTTCGCTGCCGGCCCTTCATTAATCTTAACGTACAACTGGCATTGTTAGAGAAAAAATACTACCAAACATTACGTTTCATAAAATAGGTTTTTAATAGAACTGGCCCATAAATATGAAAACAAAAATTATGAACTCAAACCTCATACCGGGATTGACATATGGACGCCAGACATGGAAATTCACGGCCAACGATCTCGAACGAAGGATGCTCAAGGTAAAGACAATGGACAAATCAGACACATAAAAATAAGAGCCATAACAAAAGTAACTAACGCCTTGAGCTATGCACAGAAGTTACAATGGAAATGGGCAGGTAACATAGTAAGACTTACAGACCAGAGATGGACCGTAAAAACAACTCTTTGGACAGGGCCACAAGGCAAGAGAGCAGAGAGAGACCTTTGATGCGTTGGGATGAGACGTAAGAAAAATAGCCGGCCCCAACTGGCATCAAACAGCCCAATTAGAGATATGGAAGTCTTTGGAGGCTTTACCCAATCTGGGATTCTTACTTAATTTATTCAACTAACAACAACAATACTAACAATTAATTTAATATTACTAACCAACTAACATACTGAGAATACGTATACTGTAAAAAGTAAGAATAAAAGGCTTTTTTATTTATTTTATTTATTTGCATAGTATAAAACAAAGTCAATCACCTCGTCTTGCTCTCTATCTGTATAACCGCTAACTCCTCCTTAACCACACAGCGGATTTTCAAGCGAACTTCAGTTTTTTAGTGCATGATTTCAGTCGACAGACAGACGGCCCACCTGATGTAAAGCGGTTACTGTTGCCTATGACCGTTTGTAACACCAAATGTGTTAATGTGCTGGCGCCCTCTAAAGGGAGACTGGAACCTGGCCACTAATGCTGGAACACAACTCAAGGTTATTATAACGGCATACTTTAGACCGAAGTCGAGTTTAAGTCATGGTAGCGTAAAGGCTAGCTAGGGTTCGATCCTGACCGGAACGCATGCCGTCTTAGTAAGTTTTCTGATCTAAAGTGCATATTGTTACAATTACCACGTGCTAACAACGGCGAAGGAAAACATCGTGATGCAACCTGCACATCAAATAACCGATGTATCAAACCTGCCAAGCCGCTTGGACAAGCGTGGCAGGTATACTGTCCGCTTCCCCTATAATGGGAGGCCCGAACCCAGCAGTGGGACATATATGGGCTGATATTACATACATTATTTATATACTTTAGATCAGGGAAGACACCTCTGTGTATGTGGGATTGGCCCCAGCGTGGTTCGTTGTGTATTACACTAGCATAATTGCTTAGCTTGGAGTTATATATAGGAAGTTAGAGTTATATATATTATATAGGAAGCTGGTCGGCTATGATCGTCTTTTTGATGCTCGACTTAAGAGTCTTGAGAATAGGCGCAAGGTCGCGGGGCTGACTGTATTCTATCGGATACATTTCGGGGAGTG